>PUDQ02000010.1:1200000-2400000 GCA_002964805.2 Trametes villosa
CCAGCCTGACGAGACGATGTAGAACGAGACGGGAGATCTATATCGGTCGGGAACCGTGGGCCTGCCACGGTGATCAGTGCGACGGGTTGGGCGCGCGTCTCCCCGACGGTGTGGGATTCGCAGCCTAACTCACCCGCGAGGAACCCCCGTCGCCTCCAGCATCGCAGCCCTCGTCACTCCCAAGATGACGCCGACACGGACAAGCGGCCACCCCCGCAGGCGCGTCCGGCTGAAGAACAGCAGTATACGATGACGCGCTCTCCTGAGCAGATGCCGGTGGGCGCTGAATCACGCAGAAGCACACTCAGCTCCACCCATACCATGCGCGACCCATCCCGACGGGGCAGCCATGCTAGCGTGCGGTTTTCCCTAAGGCACGAGTCCCTCCCGGCGGGGAACCTGGCGCAGCCGCCGAGCCAGGCGCAGGCTCCCGATGGATCAGCGTCTTCCTCGCCTCCGGGTGACTACAATACCTCTCCTCCAGCGGGCTACCCCGCAGCTTCCCCGCCCTGGTGGATGCCCTCACCGTTATCGACTACGACCCAATGGGTTCCCAATGCCCAAGCGGCGCCGCACGTCTCGCCTTTTCATGCGCGGATGGCGCACCCGATGTGGCAGGCGCCCCCGATATACGTGCCACCCACGTCCTACCCGGGCATGCCGCCGTACGCGTACCACGCCAACTGGAGCTACCCCGAGCTCTACCGGGACATGGCCACCGCGGCAGGCTTGGGGATGGGCACGCCATTCCGCAACCCACATATGCCCCTTGCGCCCTCAGGTCCCGTGCACCAGGCTACCCCGAATGGGCCCACAAACGCCTCGTCGCCCACAGGACCGGGTGACGGGTCGGTCATCGGAAGGATACTCGATACGATGGTGACGCCTCCGTCTGACCCGCGGAGCCTCCATCGCGATATCGAGCAGACCTTACCCAACGCGCCCTCTATTGAGAAGGCGCATGGGTGGAAGCCAACGTGGGTGGTGTTCCCGCTGAAAGCATTCCGTGGCATAGAATGTCATGTCATCGAGGTGCAGTGCACATGGGACGATGAGAAGCTGCTTGTTGCCCTTCGAAGGGCATACAAGGAGCTCTGCGGGTGGCATCGCGGATGCCTGTCCCTGAAGGAGCTGAGGTGCGTGCAGTTCCAGTCTCACATCTTCGCTATCTGACAATCTCCCTGAATCGTAGCCACGCTACGCGTGTAGGGGTACGTTCCGAGGCCTCCTTCCCACACGCAGTATGCTGACCAGCTGTCTAGGCGAACGACGTGTTCGTATACCCACAGCGCATCGGCCCCGGGCGGACCACCACGCACCGCAACCTGCGTCTGCGCTATCTGCTCGAGCACCCGGACCACGTCCGCGGCGACCACGCCTTCATGCGTGCGCTGACAGAATCGCCCGAGTTCGGCGTGGAGTTCGTCGAGCGCTGGAACATGGCCGTCGTCTCCGTCGTCGTCCTCGGCTCGGCGCTCCTCTCGCTCTCCATCGCGTTTACCTACGGGTGGCTCTCGGGGGACTGGCCGAATGGGTTCACTATTGCGTGTACGTCCATCTGCTTCATGTGTCGTGCCGAGTGTACGGGCTGATAATGGCGTGCTGTAGCGTTCTTCTCGCAGACCTTTGCTCAGATCTTCGTGCTAGTGGGAATCCTGCAGTACTACGAGTTCTGAACGCTCAGAACCTCTGGCGGAGTCGCAGGAGGCTCTCGATGCTGGGGGGAAGCTAGGCCTGCGTGGCGAATCTTCAGACGCATTGACGCAACAATGCGGTGTACAGATTTATGCATCAGCTTCATGAATCAAAGAGTGGTCTCTGTTGGCGCAACACGGCTCGGACAGATATAGAGAGCCTCAGAAGCGTTCAACGATGGCTTCCTGCGCCTCGAGGCACCAGGCACACATGCGAAAAAGGTTTGCATCGCCTTGCGAGTTTCGGTCCCACTCGGTGAGAAGTCTTCCCGCTTTTAGCTCGCGAAGAAGCTTGCTGACGCGAGTGCACCGGCATGGGCGGTAGTGGACAGATAGGAACATCTTTGTAGAAGCTGAGGTCTGCCACCGAGCGAGCTTCTCTACACAAGGCGCTGTCTGTGTGGTCGAACTGATACACCCACCACACGGCAACGGTAAAGTCCCGGGTGCACGCGTAGAAGGAAACGTACAGAATGGGCCACCCGTGGCACCTAGGGCGCTCTGTCGTCCTGGGTCCGTGTCAAGTTCGTTACCCGCCAGATGTACTCAGACCTAATCATCGCGCCCGACCGCTCAGCTACCTCGCGGTATGCGGAATTCCTGCAATTGATCGGACGGTACGCACGGCAATTTTCTGAACGGGGGCAGGAGTTCGATGGTACTGAAACTCTGATTGTAGGGAGGGATGCGCCCGATACGATCCGGAACATCTGTCGCACGGCACGTAAATGTGGTCCGTGGAAGTCTTGAGAACGACATCGCCCCCCATTGCCCCCCTTTGAGAACATCAAGGCCCCTCAGGAGACGGAAGGCTGCACCTTCGTGCGCTCAATGCATTAAAGCGGGTGTTAATTATTCGTGAGTCCACGTCGCTCCTACCACGTCCAACTCCCTCCCGCTCATCCGCTCATCCGCTCATCCGCTCATCCCTACACACACGATGCTTCCCTTGGATGACGCGGATAAAGAAGAAGCCCGATACCAGCAGCTTGCCGAGCCTTTCAAGAGTGCGGCACGAGCTACTGCTACATCCTACTCGGCCCCGGCACTTGATGTTTCCCCATCTTCTATTCTCCTCAATAATTCCTCCAGGCCGCCAAGCGAGCGATCGCAGGAGGCGTGCACAAGTCAGTGCTAATCCTGAGCTGCTTTGTTGTCTAAACCTGAACGTTATGCTCCCATCATGACGTTCTAGTAACAGCTCGCTCGTCTACCGGCCACGTCAACCTGACTGCAATGGACGTTCCTGAGCCTCCCGCACTTTCAGGGCAAGATGTGGTGGAGATGAGGGAGCGTCAGCTGTTCCCGAACCCAAAGGACGATATTCGCGAGCTGTCCACTATCATTGAGTTGGACGGTTCGGGGACGCCCTCGAGTGGCACGTCCCCAGCAGCGACATCTCCCACTGGCCCGCAAACGACCTTGCACCTTGGTACGTGCATGGTCGCTGCATACTCGAAGGGCCAATACTCACTACTTGCTCTTCATCCTAGAAGGGCATGATCAAACTCTCGACCACGAATCAAATACGGCGTCGATGGTTCCCCCAGCTACTTCCCACAACATTGGATGGGAGGGGGCATACAGATCCGGCGGTCCAGTGCGGAAAGACAGCGGCACCACCACCTCGAACTCCGCCTCTGGCCCATCCTCTCCCATCCTCAGTGGCTCTGAAACGTCCGGTTCCCGTACCAGGCGCAGTCAGAAGGCACACAGAACCCGCGTCTTGAAGGGTCGCTTCTACTCTAGTGTCAATTCGGGAACACCCTCGCGCCAGAACACCGGCGAAATGGGCGAGGGATCTAATGCCCCGGAGCGTTGCGCTACGACCATTCGCGTTGAAGCGCCTCCGGAGGACGAACTCGTTCCTATGCTCCCTCCCCCTGACGCTGTTCCATCTGAGAGCGGCGTGGGGGCCACCGCCCCTCCTTCCGTGCCAGCATTCAGCCGAGATAGAACATCCATGCCGAATCTAGGAAACTCCGTTACACTGAGCTCGCTCCCTGGATCCATTGCCCCTTCGCGTAGCTCCTCTCCTGCTGCTGGTATAACCGCTCGCATACATCCTTCAATTGGCGCATACCTTAGCCGCGATGATTCTCTAGCCTCATCTCTCGGCAACGTTCGGCCCCGCGATTCCTACGCCTATGGGTCACAGGTACCCCCTTGGCCTCACTCTGTCCCACCGGGCGTACCGCTAGTGCCCATCGCGGCGCACGACCACGTCGCTCAAATCCATCCCAGTCAGAGCCACCCCATCCTGTACTGCGATCTACCTACTGCACTAGGTCTGTCGCGCGCTCCACTGCTCGAACAGTACGCCTGGATGTATCCGCCCGTCTCTCACCCACCCTACGCTCCTTCCGGAGGAACGGTCCCAAACAACGACATGCACCGCCGCCGCCCTACTGGAGGTACACCCGACAACCAGAAGGTACCCGCCGGGCAAGAGGAGCCCGCAAGCACCTTGCCCCCGGAACCGTGCCACGGGTCAACACGCGGCGTTGCTTGGGAAACCTTTCCACTGAAGATCTTCAGGGCAAAAGACTTCAAAGTGCTGGAGATTCAACGGCACTGGGACGACGAGGATCTCCTCATGGCTCTCAAGGATACCTATGACGAGCTGCGGGGATGGAGAAAGTTCTTCGGACTCATGGGTATCGGGTAAGTCTCAAATGGTATCTTGTTGAGTCGACGCTGACCCGGTACTTAGGTATATCACTCCTGTTCGGGTAACGTAGCTGTTCGCTCTGTTTTCGCTACGGTGTTACTGACGGAAGCTCCCAACCCGTCTACAGGCAGACCATTCATACATCTACCCTCAACGCATAGGGACACCCTGGATCTCCCCTCACAAGAACATGCGAATGCGCTACCTCCTCCATAATCCCGCCCATCAGCGAGGCCAGCGGCAAATCATGGATGCACTCACTCGAGATGTCGACGTCGGCGTCGAGTTCGTAGAGCGCTGGAAGACGCGCCGCCTCTTGGGTATCGCCGCCATTTGCGCCGTCATCTCGTATGTCATTATGGTCGGCTGGGGCGCCCGGACGGGCGACTGGGCGACTGCTTCCCAGATGGGTCGTGAGTGGTCCTACGCGATCGTGCGCCTGTGATATCTGCTGACGGGCAACAGAGCTGCACTTCTCAATGTTCTCGCTGCTCTTCATCGCCGTCGCTTGGTCTCAGAACCACGAATTCTGATGTGACTTTGGTTGACGCTACTCACATTCTCGCGAATACGGACACTTCGCTTCCCCTTACTCTCCATATCCCTCCTTGGACTTCGTCGTATGAGTCGCTCTGTTGCGTTGCCCATCCATCGCTTTCCTTGTCCTCCATGCGCTAAACCAAGTGAAACCAACTATCGTCTTACATAGACTGTTCCTGCGAACATTGGCTCCGATTCATTACCTCTACGCGCTACGTACAAGCCGTGTCTGCGTTCGCACTTTCAGTCCCAGACCTCAATATAGCTCTATGTGCAGATTTCGTCGGACACTCAGTGATATATGTAGAGCTCGCCCGCACAAGTGCTAACCCGACACGGATCTACGCTCACGCCGTCTCGGCCGGGCGAACTACCAGCTTTCTCGCGCTTACGGCGTTCGCCCTCAGCCTGTCGATACCTCCTTGGACCCCGTCCAAGCCACCGGGCAGCACCTCGGGGATGTTGGGCTGTACGAGAGCAGCATCGTCAGCACGATATCCACAACACGCGGCCAAGCATCCCTTTGCATACCTTGACCTCTCCCGACTCCAATAGCTTGGACAGCTCCTTGACGAACCGCTTGCTGAACTCGAGGTTTTGGGGGTACGCGAGACCACCCTGCGCGAAGGTGACCGTGGGCTTCTTCCCGTCCGCCTTCTTCGCCTCGTCGATTGTCTCGGGCAGGACGAGCGCGATCAGGCCGTTCGGCGCGATGATGTCGTACGCGAGGTCCTGCGTGTCTTTCTCCGAGATCGCGTCGTAGACGACTTCGACGGGTGCGCCTGCGATCTTTGCAACTTCTGAGGCGATCGTCGAGGCGGGGAGAGTGCGGTCGAGGACGTGCGTCGCGCCGAGGGACTTGACGAGCTCGGTGTTGCGCGGCGACACCGTGGTGATAATGGGCGAGAACCCGGAGTGCTTCAAGAACTGGATGGCTGCAAATGACAGTCAGCGATCATGTAAGATAGTGGGAGGCAAGGAGGGAATACTGACCATACTGGCCGACAGACGACGAGCCGCCAAGGACGACGGTGGGCTTTCCGGCATATGTAGAACGGCCGCCCTCAAGCCATGGGGCGACGAGCCCGATGCTCTGCCCGGTAGCACCCTTGTTGTACAAGGATATGCCCGCGGTTCCCGCGCCGATAGGAATGGTAGCCCCTTCGTCAAAGGAGATGCTCGCCGGAATCTTCAGGGGAAGAAGACGTCAGCGACTGTACCAAGTGCATAGCACGCGCCCATCCTACCTTGATGGTGACAGCAGCAGGCGCGGTGAAGTACTCTTGATAAGTACCGGTTTGGGAACTCGGCCACCCCTGCGCGATGCTGGGGGAGGGATGTTGAACGAGACTGGACGCGTGTTAGCAGTTCAGTGGTACTCACACACGGTCCCCAACCTTAAAGTCCGTAACGTTCGCGCCGACAACGACGACGGTTCCTGCACCTTCGAAGCCGAGGACGGTGGGCCACTCCTTGATGAAGATGCCGGTATCCTGGATCTTCGCTTCCAAGGGGTTGAGGCCGGCGGCCTCGATCTTGACCAAGACATCGTCCGGGCCAGGTTTGGGTACCGGGGTAGTTTGGATCGTCAATGGGCCTCCCACCGAGGTGAGGTGAAGCGTCTTCTGTTGCTCGGGGACAGACATTTAGCTGGAGGGCGGCGGTACGTTGATGGTAGGGAATGTTGGCCTTTACGCCGCGATATGGTGCCCGTTATATACGAGGCACGGTTCCCTCGCAAGAGCAGTATAGCACCTTCCCTATTTCCGACATTCTCGGATTCAGCTCCTGTCGACATCGACGATGACAATGACGCTTACCAAGGAAGGCTGCGGGCCCTGATACCATCCTCCTCAACGCCATACCTCGTGAGACCGCCGCCATAGCGAATGGGTCAACTGACGGAGCGTGGAGTGGACCAGACGTTGCCGGGGTACGTATCAGGCCTTCTGCAGGACTCGAGCCCTACTACATGTTCGCAAAACTCGGCAACCAGCTGCAGCCTGAGGACGAGTGCTATTGCTCTAGATATGCCGGTTGAACCGGGGAAGTACGGCGTTTACCGTACGACGGAGACGGACGGTTTTATCAGCGTTTGAGGACCGTCCAGGTGCTATGTGCGAGGTAGAGCGCTGTCAGACTCGCGCCACGGTGTCGATCCCGGAGGTCAATGGATCTAGCCTTGAGACAACCAAGAAAACGCGATGCGCGATGGTCGCCTGCAACGAAAGCATGATTATTGCCCGAACAGTTGCCCGAGCAGCTTTCGATACGCGTCCCGCGGGGCCGACGACGTGACTGGCAGGCGCGAATACCAGTGCTGTGTTCATTCCCGCCGTAGCGCGTTGACAACTAGATTAGATGCAACAGCAGAAGGCAAGGAGAACGTATACGTCAGGGCCTCAAACATGTTCGCTGCCTTTCGAGAAGCAGGGGTCCCAAAACATAGAACGGATGAGCGTAGCATCGTGGTACAAGAACAAGCTTTCGGCTGGCTTATGCGAGATACTGAACGCCTCGGCAAATGCCGGCAAGCAGGCGCCTTGTTGATGCGGGCATGTCGGGCAAAGTACTTCGTGGTCTCGAATCGCATACTTTTGCTGTACAGAAACCACCCTCGTGGGTAAAATCCTACGGATATTCACATAAATCCGTCTAGTAGCTTCCTGAATCCCTATCTAGTCATACAACTTCATCGATGTCATGCGAATTTTTCTCTTGCGCTTTACCCTCTACTTGCCATGCTTTCCACGCGCCAGACTCCACCCGGTACTTACCGTCGTCGTCTTACACGCCTGCTCGACTTCTGCGAACTGTTACTGCAATTGTTTACCTATGTGCGCTACCTACCGCTCGTGTGTACGTTTGTACTTCCAGTCCCGCTCTGCATTTAGAGCTCGCCGATCATCTCGATGCGGAGCTCGTTCCCTAAGCTTTTACCCGACCGCGGTCTGTGACTACGCCGTCTCGTGCGGGCGAACCACCAGCTTCCTCGCGCTGACGGCATTCGCCTTCAGCCTGTGAATTCCTCCTTGGACCCCGTTCAAGCCACCGGGCAGCACCTCCGGGATGTTGGGCTGAGCAAGCGCGTTGATGTCAGCAGCGGATCTACGGCGCTCGGACCCGAGCGTTCCCACATACCTTGACCTCTCCCGACTCCAGAAGCTTGACCAGCTCCTCGACGAAGCGGGGGCTGAACTCGAGGTTCTGGGGGTACCCGAGCCCGCCCTGCGCAAAGGTGACTGTGGGCTTCTTCCCGTCCGCCTTCTTCGCCTCGTCGATCGTCTCGGGCAGGACAAGCGCGATCAGGCCGCCCGGCGCGACGATGTCGTACGCGAGGTCCTGCGTGTCCTGCTCCGAGATCGCGTCATAGATGACCTCGATGGACGCGCCCGCGATCTTCGCGACCTCGGCTACGATCGTCTCGGCGGGGAGCGTGCGGTCGACGACGTGCGTCGCGCCGAGCGACTTGACGAGTGCGGCGTTGCGCGGCGAGACCGTGGTGATGATGGGCGAGAACCCGGAGTGCTTCAGGAACTGGATGGCTGTGGGCACAGCGGGCGGTCAGCGATTACGTGGGATAGTAATCACAGGAGAGACGGACTCACCATACTGGCCGACGGACGATGAGCCACCGAGGACGACGGTGGGCTTGCCTGCGTACGTGAATTTCCCGCCCTCGAGCCAAGGGGCGACGAGCCCGATGCTCTGCCCGGTAGCACTCTTGTTGTACAGGGAAATGCCCACGGTGCCTGCGCCGATGGGGATGGTAGCCGCTTCATCGAAGGATATGCTGGCTGGAATCTTTCGGAGTGAAGACGTCAGCAACCACGTCAACTCTACGAGCTGAACGATTCTCACCTTGATGGTGACAGCTGCAAGGGCCGTGAAATACTCTTGGTAGGTCCCGGTTCTGGGCGTCGGGCGGCCCTGCGCGGCGCTGAGAGAAGCATTCGTCAACGACCATTCGGAACGGGCGGAAGTTCCAGCATGTATGCGCTAGTACTCACACACGGTCCCCCACCTTGCGGTCGGTGACGTTCGCGCCGACAGCGGCGACGGTTCCTGCTCCGTCAAAGCCGAGGACGGCGGGCCACTCCTGGACGAAGATGCCAAACTCCTGAATCTTCCATTCCAAGGGGTTGAGGGCGGCAGCCTCGACCTTGATCAGCACTTCGTCCGGGCCAGGCTTAGGTACCGGGTTGGATTGGACCGTGAAGGGGGCTCCCTTCGAGCTAAGGAAAAGCGACTTCTGTTGCTCGGGGATAGACATTGCGCTGGGGGAACTTGAAGTGGTGCTGCGGCGCTGGGTGATGTTGGCCTTCCTGCAGCCATATTCTGCACGTTATATACCCGCTGTGAGGTCCTCTGCTGGACAGTATAGCTCCTGCTCTATTCCCGAGAATCTCGGGTTCAGCTTCTGTCGACATCGTCGATGACAATGACGCTTACCAATGCGAGCTGCGTATCCCGGTACAATCCTCCGCAACGCCATACTTCGTGAGAGCACCGCCGTGCTATGAAGCAGAAAAGAGATCAACTGACGCAGCGCGAGGAGCCAGACGCTGCCGCGGCCACGTATCAGACCTCCAGGAGGCGGGTCGTAGTAGCAGAACTCCGCAATTCCTCGGACGCCATAACGACTGCTGTTGCCTCCGATATCCCGGTCGTGCCGGGGAAGACTGCGTTTCCGTACAGCGGGGACAGGCAGGTTCATCAGCTTTCGAGCGCGTCCAGGTGCTATGTGCGAGGAACAGCACTCAGACCCGCTCGCGGCTACCCCGTGAATGTCGACCTCGCCAGAAGCCAATAAGTTCAGCCTCCAGACATATCAAGAATACGCGATCTACATTATTGCCGGTGACGAAGCATGACGAGTGCCCGAGCCTATGCCCGAGCAGTTGTCGTTATGCGTACGTACGAGTTTCGGAGAACAGAGTCAATGGTGTGACCATGTGCGAATACCGCACCGCAAGCAGCCGAAGTGGGCTCAACGGCTAGAAGAGAAGGTCGACCTTGAGCATCTTGACCGCCGTGTTCAGAGCCCGCAGTCAGACCCCCAGACGCAGCGGAGAGCATTGAGCAAGCAGTTAATTTTTTCCTGAGCCGCCATGGTACTACGACAACAAGCTTTAGGCGCCTTGCGCGATATGGAACACCTCGGCAAGTGCCGGTCTTGCAGCGCTCAGCATAGCTTTGAGTACACGAGATCCTTTCTCAGTCTGTATACGCAGTCCCGTAGATACTTGTTCACATCCGCTCGACAAAATATTGATTCCCCGCCTACCAGTCGTACAATCCGTTCGAAAAGCATAAGCCTATGGCGATTACCTTAAGGCGTTTCCTGGGGATGCGCGACCAGCTTCGTGCCCGACACCTTATCGGCCTTAATCCGCGCGAGGCCATCGTTGACACCTGCCAAACCGTTCGGAAGCACCTCCACCGGGTTGGGCTAGAAAACCCCGCATCAGCGCCCTGAACATATCTAGTGCAACACGTAGAAAGATCGCACCTTGAGCAGCCCCTTCTCCAGCCAACCCGTGAGAGCCTTGAACATCCCGATGCCAGCCTCACGAGTGTAAGGCAAACGTGCGCTGCCAAAGACATAGCTGACGCGCTTCCCATTGCCCGGGTTCACCACATCCTCCGGGAGCCGCTGCGGCGCCGGCACGACGGTCGCGAGCGCACCTCCCGGTGCAAGCGCGTCGCGCCCCAGACGCAGCGTCTCTGGAGTAATCGCTGCCACGAATGCGTACTCAAGCGGCTTACCCTCCAAGATGGTGGGGAGCTCCGCGAGGATCGACTCGTTCGAGCGCGACCGGTCGAGCACATGCGTCGCCCCGAGGGACTTGAGCAGGGGTGCGTTGTGCAGGGACGCGGTGGTGATGATGGGGTTGTGTCCGGCGAGGCGCGCGAGCTGGATGGCGAATTGGCCGAGGGAGGCGGCGCCGCCGACGATGAGGGCCGGCGTGCCGGCGTAGGCGGTCTGGCCTTCGGGTTCCCAGACGGGCTTCAGGCGGAGGCTGAGGTTCTCGGGTGCAGGAGACTGGTTGTAGAGCGACAAGACGTCGGTTGCGAGCGCGAGCGGGATGGTCGCGGCTTGATCGAACGTGATGTTGTCCGGGATCTGGATGAAGAAGACAGGTCAGTCTCCAGTTCGCACCGTAGAGTGGGAATCGCAACGTACTATCGCGGTGAGCTCAGCAGGGACAATGGCATATTGCTGCCCAGTGGCTCCCTTGGCACTCCAATGTCCCTGGAACAATCTGTGTGTAAAGAGCCGCGACGTCAGCAACTTCGCTCTCCCGTATGTGTAGCAAAGCGTACATTTTGTCGCCTTCTTTGAGGTTGGTGACCTCCGCGCCGAGCTCGACGACGACACCCGCGCCATCGCTGCCAGGCACATGGGGCCACTCCTGGATGAGGATCTTGGAGTATGGCGGGTCGACGATGCGCGCATCGACCGGGTTGAGGGCGCATGCGAAGATCTTGACGAGCACATCCTGCGGCCCGGGTCGAGGGACGGGCGTCTCCTCGAGGGAGTACGGCGTGCTCTCCTTGTGCAGGAGAAGGGACTTCTGTGTCGTAGGAACGGTCATTGGTGCGGTGCTGGTGGTGATGTACGGAGGTTAGTAGAGCGGCGGGCGTTTCGTTGAGACTCTTCTGTATCTGGCACCTCTGACTGGAGCTTCTTATAGTAGGCCGGCTATACGAACGGATATGCGCAAGCGATCGCGCAGGAAGTAGCTGCGCGGGCGTTGCGGTGACAAAGCACGCCGGGAGGACGCGAATGAACGGCCGCGCGGGGTGAGGAAGACTGGGAGTTGGGAGGGGTCGACGTCGGGAATAGCGGATTGCGAGTGATCGATCGCTCCCCGCAGGGACCAGGCACAAATTCATGGTATATGCCCGAGGTGACCGTAGCTGTAGCCTGTACATAACTCCTCTTGCATGGGTATGCAGTCAGTGCAGACACGCACAAGTCATGGATCCGCGAGAACTCACCGTGAGGTCGTTGACCCATAGCGCTGCGCTACTCAGAATTCCCAGTGGTCGCAGCCAAGAGAGCCTCAGCGTGAGTGTTGCCACCTTTCCATCAGACCTCCAAACCTACTCGCACTGCGACCTCAGATTAGGGGCACAAGCCGTGGATCTTGTACAGTATGGCATAACAATAATACCGAGGGGAGCGTTACTGGTACACAATCCTGAGAGGACCCGGCAGCGTGCTCACTGCGCCTCCTGGGGACGCGCGACCAGCTTCGTACCAGACACCTTGTTGGCCTTCAGCCGCGCAAGGCCATCATGGATGCCCGCCAGGCCGTCCGGCAACACTTCGACGGGGTTTGGCTGAATGCAAACAGCATAAGCGCTCCGAACATAGCAGGGCAAACATGCACGAGAAACATACCTTCAGCGCTCCCGTTTCCAGCCAGCCCGTAATCGCCTTGAACAGCGCAACACCCGCCTCGCGCGTGTGCGGAAGGTACGCGCTGCCAAAGACATACCCTACGCGCTTGCCCTCGCCCGGATTCGCGACGTCCTCAGGCACACGCTGTGGGGCGGGTGCCACCGTCGCGAGCGCACCTCCAGGTGCGAGCGCGTCGCGTCCAAGGCGGAGCGCGTCTGGGACGAGCAGCGCCACGAACACGTACTCGAGCGGCTTCCCGCCCGTGAGCGCGGGAAGCTCGGCCAGGATCGAATCGTTCGAGCGCGACCGGTCGAGGACGTGTGTCGCACCGAGCGACTTCAACAGGGGAGCGTTGTGCGAAGATGCGGTGGTGATGATCGGGCTGTGCCCTGCGATGCGCGCGAGTTGGATGGCGAATTGCCCTAGAGATGCCGCGCCGCCGACGATGAAGGCGGGCGTGCCCGCGTAGGTTGTTTTGCCCTCGGGCTCCCAGACCGGCTTCAGGCGGAGGCTGATGTTCTCGGGCGCGGGCGATTGGTTGTAGAGCGATAGAACGTCTGTGACGATCGCGAGCGGCAGGGTTGCGGCTTGCTCGAACGTGATGTTATCCGGAATCTGGAAAGGCGTCGAAGTAAGTTGTCAGAGGCCATACAGATGCCGTGCCAGCAGGACGTACAATTGCGGTGAGATCGGCAGGGACTGCCGCATACTGCTGGCAAGTCGCTTGCGCAGCAGTCCAGTTTCCTTGGAAAAGTCTGCATTCACGAAGTCGACGTCAGCATATATGCGCTTTCGCTTCCGGAAGTAGACCGTGCGGACGTACACCTTGTCGCCTTGCTTGAGGTTTGTGACTTCAGACCCGACTTCAACGACGACACCCGCGCCGTCAGTCCCAGGTACGTGAGGCCATTCCTGAACAAGGAACTTTGACAGCGGCGGGTCGATGATGTGGGCGTCGACCGGGTTCAGGGCGGTCGCGATGATCTTCACGAGAACGTCCTTTGGCCCGGGCCGCGGGACGGGGGTCTCATCGATGACGTAGGGGCTGCTCTCCTTATGCGAGCGAAGCGATTTCTGGGTGGTGGGAAGGGACATGGTAGATGGGGTAGGTCTGGCGCTGGGCAGATGGCGGAGTGTTGTGGAGGGGATGTTGAGTTACGACGGGCTCGGCCTTGTCTTTTATACCTTGCAGGAGGTGAGCGAGAGCGCGGCATCGCACATAGCTCCCGCGCACATCGCATGGGCTACGCAAGACTTAGTGAGCACGTCGGTAATGTGCGTTTGGGTTTGGATCCGGCACAGACGGAAGGGAGGGGATCGAGGAGATCGGAAGTAGCAGATACACTGCGACTGGATTGCTTTCGTGCCGATCCGCCAGACATACCTGAGGTACAGGAACATAACGCATCTGTGGACATCTGATGAGCGTATGTAGCACAAAGTATGGCGTGAACTCACATGCACACGCAAACCACTGCTTCCGTCGTTCAATCAATCCTAACTCTCGAGTAGCAGACGTCGACTCATTCGACAAGCAGCCTGCTCGGTGGCGTCGTGATAGGGTCTTCCCCAATATATGTAACGCACTGCGTGGCATCGGCAACCAGTTTCATCTGCGCTAATATCCACTAACTCCGAAGACTCTGCCAGGCCGTTCGCCGCAGGAGGAGATCGTCTGGCAAATGAGAAGGCAAGCCCGCCATAGCAGAGGATTCATCCAGGACAGTCTCTTGTGCACGATGTCACCAGATGCAAAAGCGATGAGAAACGGTGGATTGGACCGGGCATGAAGAGAGTACTCCGGAGTCCGTGGTGGCAGTCGAGTGTAAATGTTGGCGGGCGTCTCGGAATGCCAAGGCATGGGTTATAGGCGCCGGTGAACTCTAACTCGGACGACCATGTTCACAACCTCGACCAGGACGGCATCCGCTTAATTCTGAGCCAGTATAGCAACACATGAAGGACACGCTGGGATAGCTCAGCTAGATTCCGGGAAACAACTCATCACAGACATTCTCATACGAGCAACATACGAGGAAACTCGAACGACTCATCACGACTCCGCGAACAATTGCAAGGCACACAGCTCGAGGAACACAGTATACCAGCTGCATACCGTTGATAAGTACTCCTGCAGGTATGCGCCAATTTTCAGGATGCATATACCACTGAAAAACTCTCGTCGTAGCTAAGATCTTCCGTTACAGCTCGTTCTCTGGCTCTCTACTCAGCTTGTGGGACTAGTCTTGGTTATCCCTCGTCGCTCGTCGCTCTTTACTACCGGACTTGTGCACGCCTACGAAGGAAACTTATAGTACTGCTAAACTCGCAGAACGTCTATCGACGATGAAGTCCTCCCCGGCGCCCGTCATAGACGACCAAAACCCCTGCTATTGCCCCTCTCTACCCGCCGACGCGTATATGCAAGATTTGCGCTCACAGCTCTCTTTAAATTCGTGGAAATTCTCCTTCGGACTCTACGGAAACTCAAAAGCTGGAGACGACGTTCTGATATCTTTCCCTGTGCGGCTCCATGATGCTCTCACCGCGGACGATGAAGACACCGTAGCTATGCCTCAACGCCGTCCCGATCCTGGCAACCCTCCTTATATGCTAGCTGGACGAAATCGAACGCAACTGTGGCACCCTGGCGGCACGCTGTACGAAAAATCTCGGTCTTTCTCAACTTCGGAACCTCTTGCGCTGTCCGGTAACTATGAGCCCTCTCGTGGTGGATCTCCGGTACACTCGTCCCCGCTATCTGCGCTTCGCGGCCCTCCGGTGCGCGGATTGTCTCCCGTCAGTCTCAACGACGAAAGCTTTGCGCTCAGCCGCAAGGCCGACCGATTACGCTTCTCTATGCCTGGCCGCGCTTTCGCATCCCCGGTTGACGTTCAAGAGCGCGGAAGGGCGGGCGCCATCAAAGGAGGGAAGCCCGACTGGCTCGGCCCAGAGACACCGCGCAGCCTCGCCATGCTCGTCGCCTACCTCGAGAGTGTGCTCCCCGGGCTGCGCCTCCAAGAGAAGCTCGTGGGGCTAGAGACGACGCATCAAAATATTGTTGACGTTCTCGCCGTCGAAGGTATGTTCATATCTGTGTAATCCGTGTTTGCAACTTCTCATGCGTCGATCTGCACTAGGACGTCTCACCGCGCAAGTGCTAGGCCTGTTCGGTACCACCGAAGTTGAATGTCTCGACCTGGTCGTGTCGATGATGGATGAAGGTGGCCTGAACCTCGGGGCGCGCGACATGCTCCGCAGTGCGTGAATACTTCTCTTGAGCTGGGTATATGCTACTCACCTCTACATCCCGCGGCAGCTCTGTCTCTTCCTGACAGTTTCCTGTTCCTGCAAGAGCTGAACTTCTCCGGAGCAGCGCTCGAGGACACGGATGTTCTCTTCTTCAACCGTCTACCTCGCCTTCTCAGGGTATGGCTGAACGGTACCGGTATCAGCAACGAAGCGTGAGCCAGCCCCCATTCAGCGCCATGCCATGTATTTCGATATACTGACGCTCCGGTCCTGTCTACTAGCATATATCATCTCGTCGCACTCAAACGCACACTGGAAGAAGTCGACGTCTCGCACAATCCCAGAATCGACGATGACGCCATCCCACCGCTCCTGTCTCTGCGCAAGCTGCAATTTCTCTCCCTCGTGGAGACTAACGTAACCATGACTGGAATGCGTCGTCTCGCGCTTGGGTCGAACGCCGTTACCGACTCCAATGGCGACGTCCACAGGCGGCTATACGTCGAGGCCCCGCGTGCGGTGGAAGACTACCTGGATGGTAAGCGCCCTCACTCCCCTTTCTGCGTCTCTTTGACTCACGTCTCCGCAGACGTCCACGACAAGTATCTCGCATACCCCGCGCCGCCGCTCATCACGTCTTCCGCCGCGGCCGCGCTCTTGTCGGCCGGGGCGCTGAAGCGGAACCTCGCCGCGCACGCGGTGTGCAACCCGGGCATCTCTGCTAGCGGGACGAAAGAGGAGATGGTGGAACGCCTGAGCGGCATTCTAGAGAGGAGGGAAGGGGACCTGGCAGTTAAAGCGCTGCTTGGAGAGGACTGAGGTCGGGACGAACTGATGTGTACGTGAGCATAGAATGGCAAGCTAGTTTTCGGCGAGCGTTTGACGTTTTAGCCTCAAGGCCCGTTTCTATGGACGCTTAAGGTGTACAACCCGAGCAGGAAGGGGCGCACGGCGGTGCCCCGCCACTCGGCTCGGCAAAGTCGAGCGAGTTACGTTAATGATCGCGGAGGCGCCTAGACTACTCATGCACAAGCCTGAGCCGTTGAAGTTCTTGAACGGCCACCACTGCATCCATTGGTCTTGCTTGGAGCTACCCCACGTTTGACGGTATGACCTGCCTGGCCAGGATGTATGACTGCGTGGCTAATCTAGCTGCTTCATAGTCTCGTTCCGGCCAGATCATCTGGTGACAGGCGTCGAACTTCGAGACTGAGGAGTCTGTGCGCTGGGCTCGCTGGGACGCTGGGTCTCCTTATTCCCGGTCAGCCTCCAGGTGCTTCATCTGCGAGAGAGAATGGAGGCTGACTGGCACATGTGCCAATGCTCTTGGAGATATAGGTGCTCGCTGTGTTCGCAAATATGTCGACGACTCGGACTCCAGGGAGTGGTGGGCTGGTTGTGACCAGCCAAATGAGGAGGTTTCTCGACAGACCCGGCCATCTCACCGTCCGTGACGGAGGGCAGACCCTCCGGGATCTGTACAGGCGAAGTGTGGCAATCCCACTCATTTCCCATGTGTGCAGACTGATGACGTGTCCATCACAGACTCGTTCACGTTCAGCCCCGGCCTGCTGAACGAGTTCGCCCAGCGCTGTTTCTGTGGTGGACTGGCAGTCGTGAGGAAGGCGAGTGGAATGCTACATCTCTCTGAATTATACTCATACCAAGGCTCTAGGCAGTCGAAGAGGGCACCGCACCCGACCTAAGCGGTGGCGAGACGGGATATCATTACGGATATGTCGCGCTCGTCCTGTTCGGCGCCCAGCGAATGCAGATACGACCCGGAGAACACCTGGATCATCTCGCTACACTGAGGTACCTCCTCGAACACGGCGCACCCCCCGACGTCCCCGACGTACTCGGCTACACCGCGCTGCACCACGCGTGCATGGCGTACCCGCGCGCGGACATCGCGCGGATCTTACTCGAGCATGGCGCCAACCCCGACGCACAGGACCGCTTTGGAGATGTCGCGCTCATGGGGGCGTTCCAAAACAACTCCATCGACGCCATCGAGGTGTTGATGGAGTTCGGCGCGCGGCTGGACGTTGCCGACGCAGACGGTTACACCCCGGACAACTTCTTCAAGGACTGCGGGCCGGCGGTCGCTGCGGTTATCCTGAAGTGGAAGCGGAAGCGGGCGGGCGAGGCGAAGCCCTTGGATGAGAAAGTCTGCGCGACGTGCAAGAAGTCGGACGCCCCGCTCAAGATTTGTTCGGCATGTCACACAACGTGGTACTGCTCCTCCTCATGTCAAAGTGCGTCGCCCCAAGTCATCGCTGCTCATAGAGACTTCATCCGTTATGCTGCTAGAGAGAGCTTGGTCTTCCCACAAGCGCGTCTGCGGAAATGCGGTTACCGTCACCGTCAAGCCCTTCTACCCGGAAGAGAAATACCCCGTTTTAATGCCGGCCGCCGAGATCGCGCGCATGAACCTCGGTCTCCCTCAAAAGGAACTCCCGTCGTACAGGACTCGAGCCGTCCAGAAACCGGAGTTCTCCCCGGGCGAGACGAAGAAGATGATCGTCAAGGTGCAGGTCCCACAAAACGGCGTCCCTGCCGACGCGCCTCCCGAGCAGCACGTCGGCGATCTCGCTGTTTACGACAAGAAACATACGTTGGCGTGCAGGATTCGGAAGCAAGACGGCGCCGACGCCTATATGCAACTATCGCGGACTGTTCGCACGAAGGGCGCGCTTGGTGCGAAGGCGTACTTCTCCGCCGAAATGAAGTCGCCCGACGCACTAGTGATCAAGGTGTCGGAGGTATTGGCCGAGCAGCCTTTCTAAGCATATCATCACGTTCCTTCGGCCCATTTGTATCACACCGCAGACCATCAGATACACACGTGAGGGCAATGAGCGAGTATGTTGAATGCGTCCTTACTAGGCGTTCGGAGTTTTGCGAAACACATTTAGGCGCTCATAGTGTGCAGCGGCCTCCAGCCCTCTCCAGCCTGAGATTGCTTTCGACCGCCATATCGTCGTGCTGGACTGGCACCAAGCCCCTCCCCCCAAAAACTACTCTCAGGTATTATAAAAGTCTTCTTAACACTCTACCTATTTTCTTAACCCAAGGATGTGCCGTAAAGCTCCCTTCCCGCCAAGTGCCGAGTCGAACCCGACTCAAGCGGCGCCAAGTGTGTAGCGTTCAGAAGTCTCTACAGCAGTATGTCGAAGCCTCCCATGAGATACGAAACAGGATCTTGATGTTTAGTCCCCGCCGACGTTTTTAGGAACTTTTCAGCCGTCACCTTCACTCATTGGCTTGAAGATGTCGACCAATCTTCAAGATGGGAGTGGTGGGCTAGTCGTAACGCAAGAGATGCAGAGCGTGCTCAATCGGCCTGGATTTATACCCATTTACGAAGGAGGACAGCCCTTGCGTGTGGCATATAGGCGTAGTTAGTTCCCTCATTCTCAGGCTTTGGTTTTAAGACGCTGATGCGCCATTTTCAGGGACCTTACAACTTGCCCCTGAGCTACTTCACGAGTTCGCCAGGGCTTGCTTCAACGGTGCACTAGAAACGGTCAAAACCGTGAGTGACCCTTGGTAGTGACGCGAGTCAAGCTGACACTCGGGGCTAGGCAGTTGAAGCGGGAACCGCACCAGACCTCGGCAACCGCGAAACACCATACAAATTTGGATACGCCGTGCTCGTCCTCTTCGGCGCGCAGCGCCCCCAGCTAGCGGTACCTGGCGGCACCTCAAACCATCTACGTACCCTCAAGTTTCTCCTCACGCATGGCGCGCCCCCGAATACTCCAGACCTCGTCGGCTGTACCGCTCTGCACCACGCCTGTGCAATCAACCCCCGCGCCGATATTGCACGGGTCCTCCTCGAACACGGTGCAGACCCCGACGCGCAGGACCGGTTCGGTCTTGTCCCGCTCATGGGTGCTTTCCAAAACAACGCCATCGATGCCATTAACGTCTTGATGGAGTTCGGAGCCCGGCTGGACCTCGTCGACGGGGACGGCTACACCGCCGATACCTTCTTCATCCGGTGCGGACCGAAGGTGACGGCGGCGATGCAAAAATGCAAGCGAAAACGGGAAGGAAGGCCGCATCCGCTGGACGAGGAGGTGTGCGCGGTGTGCAGGGAGCCGGACGCCGGACCGCTCAAGTTCTGCTCCAAGTGCCACGCAACCTGGTACTGCTCGCAGGAATGCCAGGGTGCGTCTCCTGCACGCTGCTGATCCTGGGTGGATACTGATTATGGCATTGCGATAGTACAAGACTGGGCAACACACAAGCGCGTGTGCAGATCCGCGGTTACGGCCACTGTCAAGCCCTTCTACTCCGAAGAGCACACCTCTTTGATGCCGATGGACGAGATGAGGCGTAGGGCGCACGGGTTCCCTCCGCAAGAGCAGCCACCGAGCAGAACGCGCGCCGTGCAGATACCAGACATCACCCCGGGCGGGGCGAAGAAGATGATCATCAAGATTCAAGTACCGCAAAACATCGCCGCCGATGCGCCTCCGGAGCAGCACGTCGGCGCTCTCGTCGTCTACGACAAGAAGCGGACGTTCGCGTGCTGGCTCAGGAAAGAAGACGACGCGAGCGCATATATGCAGGTATCACACGCTGTCCGCACGAAGGGTGTGGGTGGCGCCAAGGCGTATTTCTCCGCAGAGATGAAGTCGCCGGATGCGCTGGTGATTAAGGTGTCGGAGGTATTGGCCGAGCAACCGTTCTGAGTGTACCATCACGTTCTTTCTGTCCATCTGTATCAGTACCACACCCCGCTGTATACAAGTCATCTTCTTCAAGATCCACTGGTAGGGTGCCGTTATAACATACATTGGGTTCAGCAGGTGACGGCTGGGCTTTGCTTGCGAGAGCGAACAGCGTCGAGAACGACTAGAGATAGAGGAACACGTTAGTCGTTGTCGCGCTCAAGGGAATGTGGTCGTGTCACCGTGGTGTATCAGCTTGTCCCGCGAGCCCTGCGATGGAGCCAGTTCAAGAGAAGGGCCGCGCCCTGTTCACCTGTGAGGTCGCAGGTTCCCTCTCGTATGCAGGCAGAGGCTCAGAACCCTGCCCATCTTCCGATCCCTCCGCGAACCTCGTCCCACCCGCGTTCGCGCCTGTTACCAGCGCTATGATAGGCCTGGCGAGTTCTACCGGAACCCTAACGAGAATGGTTTCCGAGGCGGGCATGGGTAGTAGAACGGTGTCCGATGGAGGTATAGGTAGAATGGTATCCGACGGAGCGCGAGGCGCATGGAGCGCTTCTTGGGGTGGCAGCCGCGACTCCTCCTGAGCACGCTCTTCGACTATAGGGTGTATCCCCGAGGGTGCGCTGACGAGTGGTGAGGTTTTCGGCGCGATATTGGTCGGCGAGTGCGGAGGGCCCGAGGATGCGAGGTGCCGAGGAGGAGGAACGCTTTCACTCTCGGCGAACACGCTGCCGTCGTGCGCGGATGTGGACCTTGCGCCTATGAGCGTAAGAGCGGGGCTTGGCGTTGTGTTCGAAGCGAGTGGGATAGGGGACATCGGCGACGCGCGTTCCACCATTGGGCGGCGCGCATGGGCCCGATCCCGTGGTTGATATGGGCTGACCGGGGTAGCCTGAGCGGTGCGACGTTTGCGGCGTCGCACACAGAGCACTCCTAGGATCATAGCGGCGGCCAAGACGAGGGATAGCACGGCCGCAATCGGAATGATCACCTTGGCAGGCGCACTTGCTGGCGCCGTGCTAGGCGAGACGCTTGAAGTTGCCGGGTCTACGCCGGATGTATTGGAACCGGCGATACTCGAAGAGCTCACGTCGATGGAGGCTGTAGCACTCTGCACCGCTGCAGTTACGTTGCTGCCGAGTGGTACACCCTGCGAGTCATCGAGATCAGTCAGGCCCAACGTGGAATGAAGTCGGCGTGCGTACATCTGCTTCGCAGGTGCTCTCCAGAGCGAGTACAGCTGTTGCAAAATGTTCCCCGAGGCACGAAGATTCGAAGCACAGAATTAGACTTTCGAAGGACGGTTTACTTGTACAGGGGCAGGGATTATCCCCGGGAGACGGCTGCTGGCTACAGCCTTCAAATTCTGCATTGGTGAGGCAAGTTTGGGTGCAGTCTATTATTCGCGATTAGTTCCAGCCCAATACTGCGGGAGTGATGTGGAGAGACGCACCCGGAAAGTCGTTGCCTTGCCTGCGGCTGGGGATGACAGCAAGATTGAGGGTGATTGTACTTGTTCGAAGTTGACTGGTATCTCCGATACCCCGCACACTGGAGTGAGCAGTGACAGGGGGTGACCAGCATCTGGGATCCTCTTAGGAGTTCGCATATGAGCGTATAGTGGGAGAGGGCTCACAACCGATCATGAGCGCGAGAGCGCACTAGGGGGCATGCGAGGTACTCACCCAGGAGGGCGTACGAAAAGGCTCGTACTCACAAGGCGGGGTGTATCCTGAGATAGCTGTTTGCACGGATGGTGTAGCACTAGCGGCGTCGAGTGAGGTCAGGGCAACGTGCATGACGGTCTGGGAGAAGTCGGCGTGCGTTGGGACGAGACTCGCAGGGATAGCAGGCGCATTCCTATATGAGGTGGGGGGTCAACGTAAATGATTCGAAGACAGCGATGCCAACTCGAGCCCTCGTGAAGTTCAGTTCAACAGGAAAGATCGAACGGTTCGACGACTGCGTTATCGTTTGACGACGCGATATTACTACTATGTCTTCTGAGCAGCATGCACGTCGCAACTCTTCCCCGGGAACGCCGCTGCCAACGAAAAGATGATCTCTCTCACGTCACGACTCTCGTCATTGCAAGGCAGCAGTGAAGCGAACCAACAGCTCGAGACCGAGGCCTATAGATACAAGAAGCAAGCTTGAGCATTTATCTAATCATTTCAAGCAGAGATTCAGGAAGGAACTCCGGGATGCCAGGGTGTCCGGTGAAGAATACTGCCAACGCGGGCGAGACATGGAAGAAACCCCAGGGAGTCGCAAACCTAGGGTGAGAGCAGCCTCCCGTGCACAAGTCAAAGTCCTGAAGAGCGATGCTGCAAACATGGCAGATAGATGTACAGACTTAGATAGAACACGATCAAGAAGCAGTAGGGGTTGCGGTATGGGCGGGGGGATGATCGTTGTAACGGCGGTGAGTGAGTCGGCACTTCCCGGCCGGCGCTCAGCGCTGGCAAGCTACTCGCCTGTGCGCCAGCGCTGCCCCGGCCATGTTCCTCCGCACCACAACCTACAACTCCAAGGCATTCAGCGTCGAGAACGCATACCGCTCACTCATTTATAAACCGTGAGATGATCGACGTTCTCTCTGGGTATGTCTTCCGCGCCCGACGCACGCGGTAGAGGATGAGAGAGAGAGTAGGGTTTTGATCCATTACGCAGTGCTACACTAGTTACACCCCAGCTACTTATGTAATACTAACGGATGAGATACAGTGAAAACGTCAACTTCAAAGACCAGGGCCCTTTCTTGGGACATGTGTGCAACTCCTCTGGCAAAAGCCAATGAATACCGGTATGTCTGCCCGGATTCGTTATTCGACGATGCTTACTCATGGAAGTGCCAGCGTACGCCTAGGGCTCTCCCAGCCTGAGGCAGACCAGCTGAAATTAGTTCCCCGTCGAGAGCCGTCGCGCCTACTCAGTTCGAGTCCAGCAGAATTGAAGCTCTCCTCCTTCTATGTGCTACTTCCGGCACTCACGTCTACCATAACCCCATTCAGGTTTGTCTTTTCTCACTCGTATATTCAGACGGTCAGGCCATATTGTCATTCAACGTCCCTTTGCCACACGTAGGTGCTAAGTGCGACAGCGTACGGCGTTCACACCTCCGCGAGACGCGACATATAAATGGCCATAGCTAACATTTCTCGACCAACATCCACAGTACCTCCTCCGCTCACAGAGTTAGCCCCAGCACGGCGACGATGTCTATCCCTCTCACTCAGAAGTCGCTTCGCGTCCACCAGGAGCGCGCTCCATTCGTCCTCGACGAGACACCTGTCCCTCAGCCTGGGCCAAAAGATGTTCTCGTCAAGATCTACGCGTGCGCCCTCAACCCGGTCGACGCTCACGTCATGGATCCGCCCTTCTCTACAGTCCACATAAAGAAATGGCCCCACATTTCGGGCTGCGATGGCGCCGGAGTCGTCGTCAAGCTCGGCGCAGAGGTTTTGAACCTCAAGGAAGGGGACAAGGTGTACGTATACCACCGCGGCGTAATGAACGAACGGTCGTGTGCTAACGCGAGCTGTATTCCAGAGTCTTCCAAGGCAACTGGACGCCTGCGGAGGCTACTTTCCAGCAATATGCCACCGTCTCAGCGGACCTTACTGCGATTGTAAGCTACCAGGCACCGCCGTATCCGGTTGAACGCTGACAATCCGGTTCTCCCCACGCAGATTCCAGACAGCATCACGTTCGATCAGGCGGCGACCATCCCACTCGCGCTCGTCACGGACGTCCTGGTGCTCTACAACCAGTCCCCCGCCCCTGAGAATCTCAGCCTCCGCCTCAAACCCGTCTGGGAGCCCGAGGGCGCGACCGCCTACGCCAGCACACCTGCCTTCATCCTCGGTGGCGCCGCCTCGCTCGGCCAATTCGCCATCCAGCTCGCGCGCCTGGCGGGACACACCCCGATCATCACCACCGCGTCCCTGCATAACGCGTCCCTCCTCAAGTCGCTTGGCGCGACGCACGTCCTCGACCGTTCGCGCTCAAACGAGTCCATCTTGGCCGAGCTGCCCGTGCTCATCGGCGGAAAGCAGCTGGAATTCGTGTTCTCGGCGGTCTTAGACCCGGCTGCGCTTCGCCTGGGGCGCGACGCGGTCGCGCCGGGGGGTGCGTACGGAATCGTGAACGACTCCCCGACCCGGATCCCCGAGGACGTCGCGAACGCGGGGCAGGGAAAACACTTGGGCTTTGCGTATGGGAGTATACACCGGCCGTACACTCGGGACACCGGCGTCGCGATGTTCAAGGCGCTCACCGGCTGGCTGGAGAAGGGTTTGCTCAAGGTATGTCTCCCACGAGATTTTTGGACGATGAATACCCGAGGCTCACTTGCCTTGCGTCACGCAGCCTAACCCTGTCGAAGTGTTGCCGAACGGGCTGTTGGGAGTCAACGATGGGCTCGCGCGCCTGAAGGCCAACAAGGTGTCTGGTAAGAAGCTGGTCGCGCGCCCGCACGAGACCCCGTGACAGAAAAGTATGCCTGGTTCCGAGCGGACTGTACGAGTATACTGGTGATGTGCATCTTTCGCTCCTAGTATTTCATGCCACGTCCTCGACATCTGTCTAGGTACGTAGTTGGTAGTAGCCTTGTATCGATGCAGCTGCACATGTGTCGCAACATAAGCTCTCTACTCCTCGCCTCATCTCCGGCTTTATACATCATTTTTAAACCACTGGCAGAGAATCCTCGCGGGGTATGCCAGCATTCAATTACAAGCCCTCCCGCACAGCAGCGGCGGCAGCCGGGCGCCCCGCCCCCTTGCCTATTTGGGTTGCTGCCGCCATCAATCCCGCTCGCTTGAAACCTTGTCCGAGCTTTCTTCCTTCTCTCTCCTGCATCGCTTTTCTCGCACCGAGCGTCGTCTGTCATACTCTCGTTGGAGTTGACTTCTGGAAATTCTGCCCTGCCAAAATTCTGCCACGGGAAAATCCTGAGGTCGGCGACTCGGCGTGTCTGGGAGACATCAAACAAAGACTGGTGAGACACAGCGACATTCAAGTCGAGGATCATTCACATTGACGACGCTCACGCCGGGCGCCGCATATAGCGAATAGAACTACGTGGCTGCTTTTTTCTCCCTCCATCACCCTATCTCGCGAAAAACACATTCGTTTGAGACAGTTTGTCATCAAGGTGAGGACAGAATGTTTGACCTCCTATCCACTGTCGAGTCGTCCGTTAAATGTCCCCGGTAGCTCCAAAATGTCCAATCACAACATACCAGGAAGCGGCGGCTTCGTTGTTACAGACGAGATGCGGAGGCTGCTCGGGAATGCAAGTTCGCTATCAGCTCTCGACGAACAGAGGCTGCATGTTCTATATCAACAGAGTAAGGTTGTTCGAGTCGCCATGCATCTGCTTGGCGGGCTAACCTTCTGGGAACCCTGGTACGACAGACTCGATGCATTTTTCACCTGCCCTACTCAACCCGTTCGCGCATTATTGCTATCGGGGTAACCTACGAAAGGTTAAGGAGGTAAGCGACTCACAACACGGTCGTGCATCATGACTGGGCGTACTATCTGACGATTCCAGGCTGTAGAATCGGGCACTGCCCCGGATCTATTGGGGCAGGAGACAGCATACAAGCACGGATATGCCGCGCTGCCTCTCTTCGGCGTCCAACGATACTTCTACTCGTCCGGCCCGCCCCCAGACTACATCGGCACGCTCAAGTACCTGCTGAAGCAAGGCGCGCCTGTGGATGTCCCGGACATCGCCGGCTACACCGCACTGCACCACGCGACCATGGCGCTCCCGCGCGCGGACATCGCGCGTGTCCTGCTCGAGCACGGCGCGGACCCGGATTACCAAGATGTCTTCGGCTGCGTCCCGCTCATCGGCGCGTTCCAGAACGAGTCGCTCGACGCCATAGAGGTGCTGATGGAGTTCGGCGCGCGCCTGGACATCGCCGGCGGGAGCGGGTACACGCCAGACAGTTTCTTCATCAAGTGCGGCCCGAAGGTGACGGCGGTCGTGCAGAAGTGGAAGCGGAAACGGGAGGGCGCGGCGAAGCCGCTCGACGAGAAGGCGTGCGCTACGTGCGGGAAGGCGGGCGTACCGCTCAAATTCTGCGGGAAGTGCCACGCGACGTGGTATTGCTCGAAGGAGTGCCAGAGTAAGGGCATTTTTTACCCGCGCTTTAACCCTGCTGACGCCGCTTTCAGAGGACGACTGGAAGAAGCACAAGAACGCGTGCATTCCGTTCAGCGCAGAGAGCACCGTCACCGTCGTGCCATTCTACGCCCCAGACCTCGGGCCGATGGTCTCGATGGCCGACATGGCGCGCCAGCTCCTCGGGCATCCCTACGAAAAACGCCCGGAGCGCAACTCGCGCTCCGTCCAGGTGCCACGCATACCACCCGGCCAGACGAAGCAGATGATCATCAAGGTGCAAGTGCCCATGCCCGACAGGCCGTCAGACCCCGTCGACCTCGTCGGCGACCTCCTCGTGTACGACAAAAAACGGAGCTTTGTGTGCAGGATCCGGAGGCGCGACTGCTCGGACGGGTATCTGCAGCTGTCGAACGTGGTCCGCACGAAGGGCGTCATGGGCGCGAAGGCGTACTTCTCGGCTGAAATGAAGTCGCCGGACGCACTGGTGGTCAAGGTGTCTGAGGTACTGGCCGAACAAGCCTTCTGAACGCTCGTTTTTTTGTCTCTCCATGTTCTGCTTGTGATTGTGTTGGTATATGTGTGTAGTAAGTAGTGGTAGTTCGGATGTGGTATACAGGTATTCTGGGGGCTCTTCACCCACCAACATGGTTGTGCCCCTTTCTTGCCAAAATCCTACACTACCGTTCTGCCGCACACGCGTCGGCATAGTCGCGATCTGAGCTAGAGAACTTGAACAGACTCGGCGACCGACCAGGTCGGAAGAGAGAGGCGCCCGTCACGTAGAAAGCGCTGGCGGCGGGCGTCGGCTTTCGCCTTTTCCTTCTGTACCACCATCGCCTACACTAAGCTGTGAACCACTAAGCATACCAATCTGCTGCCCCAAAAATGTTGCATCCTAGGCTGATCAGCCGCATATGAAGGCCCTTGGACGCGATACGCCAAATGGCTAGCTTGTTTGCCACCAGTGGCATCCCCTGACAACGATCTTGAAAGCCGCAGCGCACCCACTGCTAGCAACTTGCAAGTCCGCGCTCTCAGTCGGGCCCGGATACGCACGGGAGAGCATACCTGTTGTAAGCTGGTCTCAGCTCCGAGTGCTTCGGAGGAATCCTAATCGTTTACCAGCGTCCAAGGTCCGGTCCGGGCTGCATCGCCGCCGCAGCGTCTCTTGCATCCCTGCGATCTTGACAAGTTTGAGCGCGCTGCGTGCTCAGATGACGGCACACCAGCCGTACGTGCTGCAGGCGCCAGTCAGTCCTTATGATGATAGGAGATCCCAGGTCGCACACCCCAACGGCTGTCGGGTTGCTCTTTTCAGAGGCAACCTTGGTGACACACCCTGAGTCAATCACCGCACTCTCAGTCAGCCTCTGACTCCTGCGGATTGGAGTCGTACCACGTATGCAAAGTCTAAAATATAGGCGTCGCAGCTTTCCGCCGGTCTAACGGACTCGCATCGACATCTGCCACAATCCGGCTTCTGAGCCGTTATTGCATCGGAATTTGAAACTACAGACCTCGTTCATCGCATGCGGCGGCGCGTATTGACTCCGCTGAACGTGCCATCGGCGGAGTCCCTCCAGCCTGGGCGACTTCTTTCGCGCCGACGGGCGCTCTCTTCAACAGCGTGGGTGCAGGAGCCAGTTTATCAACAGGACACGCAGTACGCTCTCCTCTTCCCCGCCTTCATGCCATGACCACCCCCTTTACCGGCTCTCCTGCTGCAGTGACATTCGACTCCGACTCCAATGGCTTTACCTCGCACTTTGATCAGACTTTCGGTTCCCTGCTGATCGGCGCGTACATAGGCCTTGCGTGAGTGCGCTATTTTCGTCAGGCGACCATGTTGGGGCGTGGCTGATGCGCCTCAGCCTGTTCGGTCTGACCGTCTACCAGACGGTACGGTATCTACAGCTGTACCAGCAAGATGTGCAACGTTTGAAAATGATTGTGCGTTCGCCCTGTCGAGCCCTGGTGTTCGCCTTCTCCGCTTACGCCACCCAGGTGATGACTGTATTGTAGGTCTCTTGCTGCAATTCGATTCGAACATAGGCCTCAAGTATGCATCCAGCCTGGCGGACACGCTTCATTCTGCTCTCTCTATACATCTATGGTGAGTACGCTCGGTTTGGGGCACCGGCGCGCAGCTGCGTTAATTTTGCAGCTACTACTATTTAGTGACCAGTCAATCGCATCGTGCTTTTCTTGATGATGGAGTCTGGTACGTACGGGCCTGCTAGCGCTCTATCATAGACTCACCTGAATGACCTGCGCAGGTCTGTTCGGGTAGGTGGTATTGACAAAACTGCACAGCATGGGCTGACGACTTACCGCCTCGAAAGCTAATCACTCCCCTTACTGTAAGTCTGCCCCGTCCGTACGTAGACAGCGCTCATCTGACTCTATCACTTCTAGTCAGTCGTCGTGATCGTGGTGCAAGGGTATTGCCATTCCCTGATAGTCTCGGTGTCCAAAGCTTACGCGCAGATATGCTGCACTACAGGTTTTACGCCAGGCGAATCTACGTTAGTAAGTAGCAGTTGTTCGCTCGCACCTATATGCTAGGATTGATGTCTGTCGGGTATTACAGTGGGACCGCAATACAGAATCCCTGTATTCATTGTAGTACGTCCTCGAGGTCTACCGTCTTCGCCACGAGCTTCGCCAACGTATACTCTCCTAGATCGCACTCATGCTAGGCGAAGCGGGTAAGTGCAGCCGCGTGCTACGCTAACGTGCAGTATTATCTAAATCGGCACCTCGCACAGTTTCTGACTTATGTGAGTTCACGCAGCCATTTCTCGTACCGACGAGATCCCTGATTGAAGACGTGCGTAGATACGATTATCGAAAGGTGCGTTGGGAGTTCATGCGCGATGCCGACAACACTCAAGGGCCCGCTTCCCGCAGCTTCCTCATCCCTTCCTTCTCTCACTGGCAGAGCCACGTCGTGCGCATACTTCCACTCGGACTCAAACCCTCGTTTCCTAGCTCATGAGCGGTGCCCTCTGTCTAGTGGCTTACTGCTATCCCGTACGGCCTTTCCCTCGCTACAGACGTCATCTTGTCGGGCACCTTGATTATCATCCTACATCGGAGCCGGACAGGAATGCGACGGTGAGCGCAGCGTTGTCAAGTCTCGTGCCTCTCTGAACAAAGACTTCCAGAACGGACTCGCTCTTGAATATTTTGATAGTGTACACTATCAACACTGGTGCGATCCCAACTTCCTAACACACGACTATGCTCGCCACTGATGTTGATACCTCAGGGCTTTTGACAAGGTCAGTCGCCTTGTACCGACCTGATCCTCCACGCAGCTCATGGCGCTCGACCTTCAGCACTCTCAGCATCTTGTGTGTTATATTCGTATGTCACCGCTCTCCAGCCGTTTGCGCCCTCCCCTCACTGCCGCGCTCAGGCGACCAAGCCTCAGAAGTTCTACTACATCGCTATCAACATGCCGGTCACCAAGTGTACGTGTCACTCTCAGCGCACGCTCTCTCTTGGCGCTGATAGCTCGGTTTTGGCAGGCTACGCCAACTCTATGCTCGCAGTGTACGTCCGGCGCGCACGCGGCCACCCTGTCCCGCGTAATCTGACTCTACGTGCGCTCCGAAGCCTGAACTCTAGGCGCGCCCTCGCGGAACGCGCGCGCGACATTCAAGACCTAGGTACCTTCGGAATGACAGTCCCAAGCGTCACCACCGCCAACATCGCGTTTGACAGACGACGCGCGTCGTCTGTACGCTCCCTTCGTACTCTGATCTGTGAGTCGGAAGCTCACAAACCCATCGTCAGGCAAGTGGCCTCTTCACGCAAGGCGTGGGTGAAGACGACGAGGGGACGCTCACATCGTTCGCGCGCGAACGATCTGCTAGCGCGTTCGATAAGCCGTGCGAGGGAGGCGCTCTTGAGCTTGGACACGATGCGCACGACGCGTAGTCACTCCGTGCTTCCCTACATGCATAGACCTCGAGAACGTATCGAGGGATACGCCCCTCTCCTTGCTGCACGATGTCCTTACCGCTTGAGATTACGAGGCCGTTGCGGCGATGTAAGATCTAGGAGATACAAGTACAGAATCGACTCTCAAGAAACAACACCAAGACAGTGATCGCCCTAACGACAATGTAACTACCGTCCATCCCCGCGCCAACTAGCTCCCACTGCGCGTCAAGCAATCGCGATCATACGTCCGACACAGACGGAGCGGAAGAGACGCCGCCATCCGACATCGTAGACGCATACGCCCCCGTCTTCGCATTCTCGAGCGCCTGGATGTCATCGCTGCTCAGACGGGCGTGATTTCTGTCCGTCTCGGTCTCCATCTGGACGTCCACCTTGATCGGCGCGGACCTGCAGTCGGGGACCTGTGCGAGTCGCCCCGTGTTAACTCGGTCGTGACGAGAGCACTGAGACAGGCCTTGGGCAGACCTGAGGGACGTTCCAGCGCTCAGCAGCTGCGAGGTGGTTCGCGCGCGCGATGATGCCTCGTCCGTAGTAGGACTTGCCGTCGAGGATTTCCATGCCGCGACAGACGAAGAGCTTGCGCGAGTTGAGGCTAGTGGTGTGTCGAAGGCGATCGTGAGAGTCAGTGCGCTGTCGCAGAGACTGTAACTAACGGAAAACCCGACTTACACGGCGAGGAGCGTGTTTGCGTACACTGCAAGAGCTTCATAGGTCAGAGAGAAGACGGTCTGTATAGTGGAGTACACCCACGCTTGCAAACGATCGCGTTGAACGCGATCCACTGGAAATCTCCGGGGCGTGCTAATGACTAGACGAGTAGTTAGACGTCAGCGAGTGCAGGTGCACGATCCTAACCTGGGGCGCACCCAGAAAAACGGAATCGCATTGAACAACCTAGGACGGGGAGAAGGTTCAGGGTGGCCGCGCACAGAAGCAAACCCGAGGGCGGTCTCACCCCGTAAACAATCCTGCGGGGGAAGAACAGTTAGAGACACTGTTTACGAAGCCGAGCTCGAGGACGTACCGGTATTCACGACGTAGAGCAAGAACGTGTCGAAGTACGTGTCGGTTCTGAGGAACGTAGGCGTCAGCGAGAGGAGAACAGAAGCGAGCCGGGCACGGTACCTTGCGTGGGCGGCTCTGCTACGTCTCATTGCACGAACGATGGACCCGGAAAGGAGAACGTCCGCGAGCGTCGCGCACCCAAAGAAAGTGGGGTACGACCATACGTATGGTAAGGAGCTCAAAGGAAACACCGCTAGCCGAAACCTGCGAGAGCAGTATCAGAGAGGAACACAGGGGAAAGAGCTAAACATTGGCGAACAAGAGCACCGCCAACCCTGCAAGACCTTGCCGCGTCAATGCGAAGGAGTTAAAATACGGTAGTATAGACGTACCTAACCCCAACGCTATAGTACGATGTTAGAGCGGGGTACGCGTGAGCGACGACAGGGAGCTTACCAGTCTGCGCTAACAGGAGTATTACCTGGAAAAGATCATCAGAACTTCAGCCGGGCGCGGCTCTCATAGTTACTAGCAGGCAACTCACGGCAAAGGCAGCGATGATCTTGTGAAAAGACCCTACTGTATAACCACTCAAGTTAGCAGGTGACCCAGGATCGAAATCGCTTCATTGAGTGTACGTACACAGGAAGACTCTACGAGCAAAGAATCTGTCGAAAACGCGCCGTCAGTGTGCCGTTTGGGAGAACGGTGTCGTGCTCACATCTGAGAAACCGTGATGATTACATTCTGAAAGGGGTTTAACCTCGGACGCGCGGTTCAATACGGTTCTACCAGCACTCACCGATACCACGGGCAGTAGCTGCGACAAGGCCATATGGCGGGGAGACTCAGTCGATATCTAGAACACACAAGTGCGCGGGACATACCGAGTCTGACCTGCGGACGGGTAAGTGAGAAAGAACTTGGTATGTCCGATAACAGCTCACCAGACTGGTTCTAATAGCGCAAATGGCTTGTTGTAGTTCGTGACCGTTAGGTGGTAGCTGCACTCGTACCTAGGTCAGGGTGAGGATAAACTTCGCGTGCCACAAAACTCACCTGCCATGCATTGCCATGACAGCCTGAAGTGTCCCCAGTATCCTAACATAGTTAGCCACGTCAGCGTACGATGTCTAGAACGCAGATCCTCCCCCGGCTGTCTCAACTTACATGACGATGACGACCTGTACCCGCAAACGGCGTAAGCTCGTGTCTCCTCTCGCATGAAGGGTGCTCACAATGGCCCGTATGTATGTTGTGTCCTTCGGATATAGCCGGAAGTACCTGTACAGCTGGAAGAGGCCCATGCCATATAGCCTATTGAAAGAAATCAGCACCTCATCCACGATCAGGGGTAGCTCGGACGGACGGTAAGCTGAAGAAGGTTCCCAAGAGATAGGCCCCGATAGTTCGTTCCAAGTACAGGACCTCGGATTCCTCGCCGGCCAGAGGAAAGGAAGAAAGGATGGAAGCGGCGCCGGAGGGGAGGGAGTATGGCAGCAGCGGAGACATGGTAGAGTGGGCCGCGAGGTGTGGCGTTCAGACGAAGCATACTGGGAGGATATAGGGTAGCGGAGAGGGATACGGTCACCGGGAATTGAGCCCGTTGACGTTGAATGCTTCGTGTGCAACCCTCCCACACCACATTATGATGCGGGATCGTCTATGTTGAGGCGCAATACAGTGACCGTCAGTCGTTCGACAGATGTTCGCCGGCCATTGCTCGGAAACGAGCGCGCGTCATCGTCCAGCGTCACGGCAAGAAGTAAGAGAAACGTAGATACGATCCGTCGTCGGGTTGCGCCCTGATTGCAGCACATATCCGTGCGGCGGGTTGTTGGAATATGTCACCCGAGAGAGGGAACACCATACGCTCGGGCCCGTGGTGCAGAGAGACAGAATCTCGGCCTGGTGATACATCGCCTTGAGGCTGGGAGGGTTCCATGAGCATGCTCGGAAGTCATCCTAATCTTGGAAGGAGGTCCCACCTGAGCCGACGCCTAGGTCTCCAGTGCCGCATACCTCGCCACAGTTTGAATGAGATCCCAAGGCATCACCGAGCCACCGGGGTTCCCAGACCCTTTCAATCGCGTACAGCCTTAGGACCGAAGCTCCCAGAATAGACGCAGCAGTGCTTATCCATGGATGTGAGCTGTGAGCTGAGGCTTGAGCTTGATACACCGTGTCTACTCCTCGTATGAAGCCGATGAGCTGTAGAGCCAGAGTCCTGCCGGTTGTTCGAGACTGGCGCTATGCGCTACGGCTGTGCGTCGTATACTATCTGGTGCTGGAGTAGCCGGCAAGAACACGGTGAAGTGGAACACTCGATATGACGGTAGCAAAGTCCGACGAGAAGTAAGCACAGTGCCTAGTTGAGATAGACCCGCAGGACGATGGAAGTAGATGGCGAAAGGGAGAGGTACCATAGCAAAGAAACGAAAGCAAAAGTTCCACCGCGCCGCCAGCAATAGCACTGCCACAATCCCGAGACATACGGAAAACATAGGAACCAACTTCCGAAGGCGCAGAGATGGCGGCACATTCGAGCAGCGGAAGCAGCCTGACACAAAAAAGACAAGTTTCTCGGCGATGCGCAAGAAATACAATATATGAATCCCGACGTTGGGTCGGAACACAAGCCAGACGCTCCGAGTGCAGCCCGCCGAACTCGCATTAGATGAAGTAATGTGCAGCTAGATTTGTTTTTCGCGCGCAAAGCCTCCTATACGTCCTTCAGGAGGGTCCCCTTGAAGTCCATGTGCAGGCGGGGGCATCCATCGCTTTCGAGGCGTTCCCCGCAGCTGTCGGATTCGATCTCGGTTTTGACACCGACGTTGATTTGCGCGACGCTGTTGTCAGGGATCTTCCGACCGTAGTCAGTTCGGATGGAAGCAGATGGAGGTCGCACGGGTTTGACTCACCTGGGGCACGTTCCAGCGCTCCGCTTCCGCCAGCTCGTTCGCGCGGGCGATGATGTTCCTGCCGAGGGACTTCCCGTCGAGGATCTCCATGCCGCGGCTGATGAATAGCTTCCGCGAGTTCAGGCTGCAGGTGAACGATAAACGAAGCTCAAGTGAGCATGTAGTTAGCAGGGAATATGAGACATGCTCGTACACGGAGAGTAGGGTATTCGCGCAGACTACGGACTTCCGTGAGAGCAGTTCGAGATAAGTCGAGAGAAGCACGCACGTCTGCTTGTAATAATATTGAAGGCGGTCCATCGCAGCGCGTTTGACGACGCTACGGCCTATGCATATGCGCAGCTCTTTAGGTATGCCTGGCGGCGGCGAGGGACGTAAAACGTGGATAATGTACCAGGATGAACGCAACGGTGCTGCACAATCTACGAGGGGTACGCGATTAGTGCATGCCTGCCGCCCAGTGCCTTGACTTACCCAATCAAAAAACCTGCACGCTCCGCATCAGCGCCGAGAGCAAGGTGAGACGGCACGAATCGCACCGGTGTTCACAACATAGAGCATTAATACGTCCAGGATGCTGTCAGTGCTGCACAAAGCGACGGTCGGTTAGCTGTGGACTATGAACGTCGCCAAAGGGCCCGCACCGTTCGTGGTTCGCTCTGCTAAGTCTCAAGGCGCGAATGATGCAGCCGGAGAGCAGTATATCTGCGAAGGCGGCACAGCCATAACCGGCGGGAGCTACCCAGCTAAGAGTCTGAACGCTCAGCCCGCCGAATATCCCCGCCTGATATCTGTGATATTCTCAGTTTTGAAGCAGCGCCTCGGAAGCAGAGACACTTACAGTTGTACAACGGAATCTGCCGTCGTACGCATGCGATGTAACTTTCCGACGTACGTGGTTGGGGGCGAGATAGGTGGAACTCACCTGTGCTGAAGCCTAAGCCCGAGCGATAAACATATGTACAACACCATCGTGTACGGACGCACGCACCTATTTGCGCCAGGAAACAGACGATCTTTCGGCGCTTGAGCCGCGCAACACGTAGTCGTAAACATTTGAGCAACTTACTGCAGACACGGCGACGATCTTGTACGTAGAACCAACTAGTAGGAAGAGTGTATCAGCCCCAGTAGGGTAAGACATCGCATGCAAATCGTACGTACGCATGAAAACTCTTCTGGCAAAGAAGCTGGGGAGCGTCAGTGCGAGGTCGCCAAAAATGCGAGCGGCCACATACATCTCTGAAACCAGACTGATAATGGCCTGCGACTCTGGTTTAATGTGCATTGAAGGAGCTGGTGACTGTCGACACTAACGGAAACGAGAGGTGCAATCTACCACGCAAGGCTGTTAGTCACGCAGCGAGAGAGCAGGTCTTATGTTGAGGAAGGATACGTACTGCAGCGGACCTGATAATTTCCAATCGCGCAAGTGAGATATCAGACATCCGGATTGATGAGGATCTCGTACGTACCAGACGGGTTGCTTGAGCAGCGCAAGTATATCGTCGTAGTTTGTTGTCAGATAGTAGTAGCTAATGTTGTGTGATCAACACACCGCGCACTTTGAGGTACGAGCAGAGAAACGCACCATGAATGCATCAACATGGTAGCGTGGACCGTCTCGAGCAACCTGTACTCGTGCCAGTGATATTGAGTGAGCGAGTGTCTGACAATGTCAGGTACGTAAACCTCACATGACGGTCACCACCTTCAACCAGTGCACGACGTGAGTTCTGTCTCGACCGCGATGAGAGCGAGTTGGAAGATGGACTCACTACTATCCTGATATACTTCGCGTCCCGAGGGTACAGCCGACAATAGCGGTAGAACTGGTGTATGCTCAGTCCGTAGAGCCTACGCAGTATCAATCAGATGATGCCCAGATGAGATGTGGAGGATACTCACGGCAAGCTGAAGAAGGTACCGAGCAGATAGGCACCGAATGTGCTGTCCAGAGATAGGCCCAAGCCGGACTCGAGACTGGGCACCCCAGGCGCCGAGGATATCGCGTTCGTATACATGGACACTGCGGTCGAAAGGCGAGGGAGGGGAACTCTAGTACAGCCCGAGCGAGGTATAAGACGGGCTGGTGTGGGGAGCCTTGCCATAGACGCCATTCGAGATTGAGTTCTTCGCGAAGGCAGCTAGAGCATCATGATAGATCGAGGCGCAGTCCAACTGTTCACTCGTGTCAGATTGGTCTCTATTGTGGAGTTGACGGCGTCCCTCTGAAAGACATAGGGACGCCGTTTCCCACCACAAGGCGTGAAGGCTATTGATATCATCGGTCGCCCGATACCGCACGGTGTTCGTGTGCAGCCATGAACGCCTCTCATCAAGGGGAAGCTGATGCAGTGAACCTTGGTGACCCTTCGTCTCAGGAATCCACTAAGCTCTGAGCCTCGTATTTGCCACGTAGCACAAGTGGGGCGTCTCTGTTGCATCTTCAGTTCCGAAAAGCCTCAGCCGCGCATGAAAACATGGTGGACGGACGTACGACGGTGGGTGTACCGGGGCCGCGGGCTGAACCTATAGTTTGCATGGCTCCTCCGCGCTCTTACGCAGCTGATATCGCTTTCGGCACTCACAGGCGCCGCCGGTCACGATGACTTGACAGTGCGAGAGCAAGCGCGATATAGTGCCAAGCTCAAATGTGACGCGAAACCAGCCTGGCGATAAGTAAGTTAGCACTCCCGGCGGCTGAGCGCCTGAGCGCTGACATGGCTAGTTCCTGCGAAATTTGGTCGGCACTACACTCTGCTAGGTCGTAGGAGGTCACCTTCTGTTTCATGAAGCAGGGTTGCGACGCTTGAGCCTGTGATGCAGCGTAGCGGTAGAGCCATCATGGTGGTTGGACGCAAGGGTTGGGCGCTTAGTGAAACACACGACATGTACCAAACTTTATCTTGTACGACTCGAGTCTCGCGCGGCTGGCGGCGACGCAACACCTCTAACAACCACCATCATTGTTTTATGCTTCTGTATTCCAGCATGACAAGTTCTCAAGCATAACAGATACACCTGCGGTGTGAATAACCTCAGGGATTGAACACCGCAAAACGGCTGCCAGCTTGCAATATTTAGCGCCACACGCTGCGCGATAACCCGGAGAACCATGTCGTCTGTAAGGTACGTGGTGGACTTTCTCGAGGTACCAGCGTTCGTAAAGTTTGATTTAGATACAGCGTACTATGATGTCAGGCAGCCGGACCTCGCACTTTGCTTTATTATACCCACGCGTTGTAGGACGACGGAAGGTGCCTATGTGCCACTGTTCTCTTCGCTTGACGCATTGAGGACTACAAGAAGCTCTTCGAGGCCGCCAAGGAATAGATGGGCAACATCTACCAAGAAACCGCACTCCATCAGGCCTCAGGCTGCAGGTGCGTGAGTCAGTACAGCCTTCGGCCCTCGGTACCTATAGGTTTCAAGCGCTCATGGTACGTATAAAAGGACCTCACGATCCCCCTATTGTAGCCTCATCCCCCCTCGTAGCTTCCATGCAGTTGATCACCGTAAGCGCGTCCTCAGCCCCCGTCACGTCGGCGACCATCTTCCAGTCGTCGACGGCGGAGGTTACGCGGAAGCTCTCTTTGGAACTCAATGTGAGGCTGCCCCACCCACACGTTGTCCGCCTCACGTGAGTACTCATGATATGTTCAACAGAGTGGCAGGAACGTCGTCAAGATAGTCGGGATCTCCAGGGACTCCGACTCCGAGTCCCCTAGGATCAGCGGCGCGCCAGACGGCGTGCGCGTCCTAGACGTCGTGTGCCAGCGAAAGCGTCCCGGAGCCCCCGACCTGCGCGACGACGCGACGGCGGCGGAGATCGAGACGCACGTCGCTAGCGTTCGTGCGCTCGAAGCGCAGCGAGATATCCGCCAACAGGAGTTCAACCTGCTTGATCAGTGGGCACGCTCGACGGCGGCAGGATCGCGCGCCACGGGCAATACTCCTAACTGGCACACGGAGATACTTGGGTTCATGGATGGGTTTGTGCAGAGGCAGCTCGAGGCCCAGAAGGCGGTGCAGGCGCTCGATGCTCAGATCACAGCTCTGGAGAAGAAGCTGTGGGTATTGCGTGGAGAGCGTCAGGGCGAGGCGACCACCACCATTACCGCCGTCGTGGTGGCCAAGAACGATGGCAAGGTGGATTTGAACTTGACATATCGTAAGTGAACGGCGGTTGATAGGTTGAGCTTTGCTGATATACCTCGATGCAGTCGTGTCTGGAGTGTCCTGGCAGCCGTTCTACGATCTGCACGCCACCACCGCCGACGGACAGCCCTCCGCCAACGTGACCCTGCACTACTGTGCGACAATTTCCCAGAGCACTGGCGAGGACTGGTCAGACACGACGCTGATCCTGAGCACTGCGAACTCGCAGACTCAGTCGCGACTGTCGGTCCCCGTCGTCTCTCCCCTCGGGATGGAAGTAGGCCGTCCAAATTCCAATGGCGTGTCACTCCCAGATGGTGTCAATATTGCGACGGGGCCGGGCCTACAGCCCACAGTAGTCCAACCAGCGCCGCTTATGCAGATGCAGATGCATATGCAACAGCAAACCCAAACGCAAGCGCACCAACCAGTGCAAGAATTGCCAGCAGTTAGGAGAGGTATGTCTGGCCCCTCACTGTCCGCGCCGTGCGGAGTAGTCGCTGACAGTACCCTCATTGCTTAGCGATAAGCCATGTCAGTAGCGGTGAGCCTCAAGGGGTCTCTCGTAGTCTCGCGACTCCCGCCAGGATCAAAAGGGCCGTGTCTTCAACGATCCCGACACAGGGCGTATCCGCGCCTCCCGCGCCTCCGGCACCACCACCGCCCCCTCCTCCGGTACCGAGCCGCAACGCGTTGTCTCTCTCCTACCGCGTCGACGGCGCGGTGTCGCTGCCCAGCGACGGCGAGTCGCACAAGCTCACCGTCGCGGTGCTCGACTTCAAGGCGGCGCTCAAGTACGTGTGCGCGCCGCAGAAGAGCCAGGCGGCGTTCATCGTAGGAACGGTGAAGAACACGAGCGAGTACGAACTGCTCCCGGGGCCTGTCAGCGTCTTCATGGACGACAGCTTCGTCACAAAGACCGCGGTGCAGGTGAGTGCCAGTTCCTCTTTTCATCCGTGGTTGCCCAAGTTTGTTGACAATCACTACAGTTCATCGCGATCAACGAGAGCTTCCCGTGCACGCTCGGGATTGACACCTCGCTCAAGGTGGCCTACAAGCAGTGCTCGAAGACGGAGCACGAGCCGCGGCGCAACTTCGCAGAACCGCACAAGACTATCACCCGCACCGCGACCACCACAATCGCGAACCAGCACGCGCACGCCGTGACGCAGCTCGTCGTGCGCGACGCGGTTCCGCTCGCGAACGAGGACGCTCAGATCTCGGTCGCCCTCCGCAAGCCCGCGGGGCTCGCCGAGGCCTCGCAAGGCGATGAGGTCGCGGTGAAGCTCGGGGACGGCGAGGATAGCGCGACGGCTAAGGCGCGCTGGACGAAGGTCAAGGACGGGCAGGGCGGCGAGAAGTATGGGCTGTACGAGTGGGCGTGTACGATTCCGGCGGGGAAGAAGATCACGCTCGCGGCGCAGTGGGACGTGAAGGGCCCGAGCGGCCTGGAGTGGAACGAGGTGCCCCAGTTAGATAGGCTGCTCGACTGAATCTCAGCGAGCAGTCCTCCTCGTGGCTTTCATATATTGGTTGAGGGACAGGTAGGGTTGGAATAGGGCTATCCCCCTGCGGATAGGTTATCGCGGGGCTGTTGTACGATACGCTGTTGTACTTTTCATTTGGAAGACGAGCTTGTGTACGTCTGGATATCTGAAGAAGGCCGTTCAATGCGGCGAGCCTACTTCTTGCTCGCCGCCGCACTCAAAGGTGACAGGGTGTGTATGAGGACTGTGCGTCCGGTGACCGCGCTAGCCCTAAGGTCATTGAAGACTTCGCCGCATTATCAAGCGGCGCGGTGTTCACGACGGGCTTTACGACCCCCTATATATGCGTGCGAGGGGCGGTTGAAAGGGTGAAACGACGACGGGGGTGCCAGTGTGTACCTGCGACTGAAGGTTCGAGGACGTCAAGGACCTCCGCAAAGTTATGTAAGCGCCCATGCTGCATCCTCTCGCCAACCTCCACCATGGCTGCTTTGAACATCACCCCTCGTATCCTGCTCTCTGTAACAGAAAAGTTATCCATTCAGCCAGGTGGAGCGTATCTCCGACTAAGCTTCGCAGGAATTAGCTATGTCAGCTCTAGCGGCGGGGGTGCCAATTGGTATGAAAGGTTTGCATGCCAATTTATCTGACCTTGGCATAATGACGCCGCTGCTCTCGCACTCGCAAGTCATTCAGACAAGCAGTGTGTGTTAGCTTGGAGGACGAAATTGAGTGCGTCAGAGCATTGGTGAACTATGCGAACCATGGGTTTGATCCGCGGCCCCGGTACACCTACTAGGCCACTGGCAGTACGTACCTCTGACCTGTTTCCGTGCGCGGCTGAGCCTTTGCAGAGCTTAAGAATACAGTAGGGACGCCTCTCTTGCGATAAATAGCAGCTGCGAGGCTCGGAGCTCCATAGAATGCCTACGAGGTCAACGGACCGGCAGCGCCCAAGTGCTCCTGTTCCCTTCGCTCGACGCACTCGGGACCATGAAAAACTCATGAACGCCGCCAAGGGGTAAATGGGCAACATCTCCCAAGGAACCGCAGTCTGTCAGGTTGCAGATGCGTGAGTCAGTACAGCCTTCGGCCCTCGGTACCTGTGGATTGTAAGCGCTCAGTGCTGGAGACGTATAAAAGGCCCTCTCAATCCCTATCGTCCCCTCACCCCCCCTCCCAATTTCCATGCAGCTGATCACCGTAAGCGCATCCTCTGCCCCCGTCACGTCGGCGACCATCTTCCAGTCGTCGACGGCGGAGGTAACGCGGAAGCTCTCCCTGGAACTCCATGTGAGGCTGCCCCACCCCCATGCTGTCCGTCTCATGTTAGGACTGACGAGGTATTGAGCAGAGTGGCAGAAACGCCGTTAAGATCACCGGTATATCCAGCGACTCCGACTCCGACTCCCCTAGGATCAGCGGCGCCCGAAGCGGAGTGCGCGTGCTCGACGTCGTGTGCCAACGAAAGCGTCGCGGGGCCCCCGACCTTCTCGACGACACGACGTCGACTGAGATTGAGGCACTCGCCGCTGATGTCCGCGTGCTTGAATCGCAGCGGGACGTTCGCCAGCAGGAGTTCAACCTCCTCGAGGAGTTCGCACGCTCGACGGCGGCCGGATCGCGCTCTGCGGGGAACACGCCAAACTGGCATACAGAGATACTCGGATTCATGGATGGATTTGTGCAGAGGCAGCTCGAGGCCCAGAAAGCCGTGCAGGCGCTCGATGCTCGAATCGCTGCTCTGAAGAAGAAGCTGTGGGTGTTGCGTGGAGAGCGTCAGGGCGAGGCGACCACTACCATCACCGCCGTCGTGGTGGCCAAGAACGATGGGAAGGTGGATCTGAACTTGACATATCGTAAGTCAATTGCGATTAATCAAATTTGCTTTGCTGATGCACCTCGATGCAGTCGTGTCTGGGGTGTCCTGGCGGCCGTTCTACGATCTACACGCCACTACCGCCGACGGGCAGCCCTCCGCCAACGTCACTCTGCACTACTGCGCGACGATTTCCCAGAGCACTGGCGAGGACTGGTCAGACACGACGCTAATCCTGAGCACTGCGAACTCGCAGACTCAGTCGCGGCTGTCGGTCCCTGTCGTCTCTCCCCTCGGGATTGAAGTGAGCCGTCCAAATGCTAACGGCATGTCGCTCGTGGACGGTTCTACTTTTCCGCCTGCCCCGCCACACCTGCCTCCGCTGCCGCGGCCGACCGCTTCCGTCCCAATGGCTACCCAGATGCAAGCCGCGCAGATGCAACAGGCGCAGATGCAGATGCTCCAGCAGATGCAACAGGCGCCAGCAGCACAAGGTGTGTCTCGCGTCACAACTGGTTGCTTGGCCCGATGGCTGCTAACAATGCCGTTCTTTTCCTGGGATAAATGGCAGCTACTACTCTCGTAGCAACACGTCTCGGTGCCCGGACTTCCACGAGCACGGCGCAGGCCCAAGCCCCTCCGGCCCCCCCTCCACCCCCATCCCCGCCATCGCAGCCTCCGGCACCAAGCCGCAACGCACTGTCTCTCTCGTACCGCGTGGATGGCGCGGTGTCGCTTCCCAGCGACGGCGAGTCTCACAAGCTCACCGTCGCAGTGCTTGACTTCAAAGCGGCGCTCAAGTACGTGTGCGCGCCGCAGCAGAGCCAGGCGGCGTTCATTGTGGGCACGGTGAAGAACACGAGCGAGTATGAGCTCCTCCCGGGGCCTATCAGCGTCTTCATGGACGACAGCTTCGTCACGAAGACGTCCGTGCAGGTGAGCGCCACCTCCTTTCTCCATGTGCACCCGTTGACTGACGATCACCACAGTTCATTGCGATCAACGAGAGCTTCCCGTGCACGCTCGGAATTGATACCTCGCTCAAGGTGGCCTACAGGCAGAGCTCGAAGACGGAGCACGAGCCGCGCCGCAACTTCGCCGAGCCGCACAAGACCATCACCCGCACCGCGACCACCACGATCACGAACCAGCATGCGCACGCCGTGACGCAGCTCGTCGTACGCGACGCGATCCCACTCGCGAACGAGGACGCGCAGATCACGGTTGCGCTCCGCAAGCCCGCAGGGCTTGCCGAGGCCTCGCAGGGCGACGAGGTCGCGGTGAAGCTTGCGGACGACCAGGAGGGCGCGACTGCCAAGGCGCGTTGGACGAAGGTCAAGGCCGGGCAGAGCGGCGAGAAATATGGGCTGTACGAGTGGGCGTGTACCATCCCGGCGGGGAAGAAGATCACGCTGGAGGCGCAGTGGGACGTGAAGGGCCCGAGCGGCCTGGAATGGAACGAGGTGCCTCAGTTGCGCAGGCTGCTCGACTGATTCCCTCGTTGAACATCGCGACCTTCACATATTTATCGAGCGACAGGTATGGGTTGGAATATGGTCATCTCTCTTCGGATACGTTATGACGGGGCTGTTGTACGATACACTGTTATACCTTGGATCTGGAATACGAACATGTGCGCATCTGGACATCCGAAGAAGACTGTTCATACGGCCAGCCTACTTCTTGCTCGCAGGCGCACTCGGGGGAGGCAGGGTGGGTACGAGGACCGTGCGTCCGGTGACTGCGCTGGCCCTGAGGTCATTGAAGACCTCCACCACGTCCTCGAGCGGTACAGTGCTCACGACAGGCTTGACTACGCCCTGTGTAGGCGCGTAAGCGGGGATTACTGCGAGACGACGACGGACGTGTTTACCTGAGACAGAAGATCCAAGGAGGACTTCAGATCGTCGAGGGACCCGTAGAGAGCCGGAAGTACTGCGTGATCGACCAGTTCGTTAGTGAGGGAACACATCAGAGACGGGGGCTAGATGGCGTACTGAGCGTGTTCGAGACCAGAACCTCGGCGGAGTTGAGAGGCAAAGTATCCGTGCTCACGCCGACCTATCGATGTAGAGTAAGCAGGGATAGCCCTCTCAGCAAAAGCAATTTTGACTGACAACCACGAGCTTCCCGGGCGGTGCTGTGAAGTCCAATGTCTCGCCCTTCAAGGCCGCCTTCCCGAACCCGAACGCTGCCGGCGACAGGTCAGCCCCTGGAACTCCGTTGCACGCCTACCATAGCGCAGATTGACTCACACTGCTCGTTGGAAACAAAGTCCACGACAATGTCAACCGTGAGCGTGCCCGCCGCGGTCTCGCTCGCGATATCCGCGAGGGCGAGCGCACGGTCTGCCCCGAGTTGGAGCGCGAGGGCGCGCGCCTCCGGCTTGTAGTCCACGGCGTAGACTGTTGCCCCGTAAGACTTGGCAAGCTGCAGTGCCTGATGCCCGAGCCCGCCGATGCCGTAGATGAGCACCGTCTGAGTCGTTCCGGGGCGAAGCTGTGAACGCGAGTCTCAGTTGCGATAGCGGCTGCGGAGAGAAGGAACATACTTACCCCTGCGACGTTGTGCACGGCGTTAAAAGCGGTTATGAGCGAGTCCGATGCGAGCGCGGCGATCTCTGGCGCCAGTCCGGCGGGCTTGGGGAGGCCGTGAGTGTCGCGGCAAGCATGCGACGGGGACGGTGCTCACCACGGGAACAAGCTGGCGCTGGTCGACAACGACGTACTCGGCGTAGCCACCGTTCATCCCGATGCCATCGCTGTTCAGGATGGGCGGGAGACCCGTGGCGCAGGGTAGGATGGCGTGAACTGCGTACAGGGTCCCCAGCGTGATACTAGTGACACCGTCTCCGAGCCTAAACGCCAAGTCAATGTCCGCATTCGAGAGTGCTGGACAGGGGGGACAGCGGCGGCGTACTTAGCGGCAGTGCCGACGGTCTCGTGGCCCATGATGAAGGTGCGGTTTTCGATGAGCGTGTTCGAGAGCGTGAAGACGTCCGAGTGGCACGTCCCGCACGCGGCGACCTTGAGCAATACCTGGCCTTTCGCGGGCTGGGGGACGGGGAAGTCGGTCTCGACGACAAGGTTGAGGTTGCCCGGGCGATAGACCGCGGCGCGCATGGTGGTCGGGATGCTGGACATGGTTAGCTATGTGGGACGAGTAGTGCTGGTAGACGAGCGAGCTCTGGGCTTGTGAGAGGTGATTGGAGAAAATGCAACTGCGTGGAGGTGCCTTTTATCCTCAACGTATATCTCCAGCGTCCGCTCATCTACGGGGAAGAGATGAACGTCGACGGCGCTGCATGTATCGCTTGCCGCCATAGCCGATGCTATCAACTCAGGGGGAATGCAGCTCAGGCAACGCGCTACACGCGCACATTCAAGTCTGGCGAAGACAGGACAGCCTGTTCCGAATAATACACTTGTGCCGGCGAGTTCCATTTCCTGGAGGTGCGCGGATCAGCAATGAACTCGGGACAGACATTCACCGGAGCACCTACCTTCGCTATCATCATTCAGTGGCTGACGCTCTTGCTCGACGGCAGGTGAGCACGATGGCCGCGACCAGCTGTGGCTTACGGTGCATATCTCCTGAACGGACCTCAAGGACACGAGTTCACGTCTTAGAAACGTACAGTGCCTTGGAGCGGTGCATATTCAATGTGCTGACCTATGCTTTCCGACGACGTCCGCCCGCACATCTACGGGCATAGGGACGTCAGCGGCCAACCCGCGCATGCCCAGCCGAAGCACAAGATATACTTTTGTGTTGGAGCAGGCGCCATGACTGTTGGCCTGAGGTGAGGCCTGTGAGCTTGGCGTGTGGGGCCCACCGAAATTGGCTCATATAAGCTTGCTGTCAGCATCGCAATGCTTCAATATGGCTGGCGGGAGACAACCCACGGTAGATGACATGTACTGTCACGGTTAGCACTAAGAGAGGTCCCGGATGCTGTAAGGAATACACACAGTGGCACTGCCATCGCAGACATCGAGAACGATTCAGATGTCCGTGGTATCCCGTCGCGAACGTAATGGCATGCGTGTAACTGACTACACAGGCACGCGAACGAAACGAGGGTATTGCGGCCACCGAGAAGTTCGTCACCCATTAGAACGGGAAATGGTCAGGGAGGACGATACCTGTCGTGCATATGCTTCAGTGTCATTCATGTCGAACTATGGCCCCAACGTACCGACCATAGTGTGCAGTGCAGACTATCACTGGACCGAGAAGCCCGCTACTGGTGGTTATGTGCGACCTGACCGCACAGCTAGCACTGGGACGACTGGAAATGTGAGTCATACTATGAGCCGAAATCGGCCCATCGCTCGGACGCAGGGATGCGAGTTTTCAAAGCGTCTGCTCAGAGCTCCTACAATCGGAAGGCAGTAAGAAATACAACAATACCGTACAGCGCCGTTTCAATCATGCCACAAGCTCCTTCAACTCGCCGTTGTCCGCCATCTCCTTCACCACGTCCAGGCCGCCCACGAACTCGCCGTTGATGATGAGCTGCGGGAACGTCGGCCAGTTGTTGAGCACCTTCAGGCCCGAGCGCACGCTCTCGTCCGAGAGGATGTCGAAGCTGCCGAACTCGATGCCCTGCGTGCGGAGTAGGTCCACGATGCGCCGCGAGAACCCGCACCGCGGCTGGTCGGGCGAGCCCTTCATGAAGAGCACGACCTTGTCCTGCGTCATGAGTTTGTGCAGGCGCTGGTTGAGCTCCTCCGGGCTCTCGGCGGCGGGTGGTGCGCGGTCTGTTTGTGACTGGGGGTTTATTGCCGAAGGCCCGCGTACGTGCGTCGCAATGGCGTCGGTGAGCGCGGGCGCGTCCGCACCAGATATCCGTCCGAGGAGAGTGTGCCCCTAGAGTCCTTTTAAGCGAACCGCTTGACTGACGAAATCGAAAAGCTTACCCGAAGGATCACAAATGTTGGTACGGCCTCTACCTCGAATGACTCCGAGATGTCCGACTGTGTCTCCGCCTCTACCTGCGGGGTAAGACAGTCGGCTTAGCGCCACATTCGTACATCGTGCTTTCCTCGAACGCACCTCGAGAACCAGGACTTGCGGGTACTTCTTCGCCAACTCCAACACAACCTCATTCATTTGCTTGCACGGCGCAGCCCATGGTGCCCAAAAGTTGATGAGAGAGACGCGGTTCAGGTCCTCGGAGAGCAGGGTTTGGAAGTGCTCCGCAGACTGGACCTCGTGGAAATTAGACGGGTGTGCGGCCATGTCTCTAGTGGTTAAGCAGTAATACAAGCTACGCGAGAGGATGAGAGATGAGCAGGCGAGGACAAGCGAAGGGTACGGGTTTGAGGCTGAGAGTGAGGGAGATGACTGAGGAGGCTCGGGAATAATGTTATCAGATAAGCAACCTTTGCGAGATATGGCGCAATCGCTGTGGGAGCGTTAATCTTATCAGATAAGTATAGCGACAACTCTGTCCTGGAAACACTCACGAACCCTCTCTCGGACTCTCGGACAACTTCGAAAGCGGCGCCGGCATGAGAGAACCAACAGAAACCGTACGTGGGTCCATGAGAACGGTGGCTTTTGCGGTGGTCGTGACCGTCATGCTTTCGCGGAAATGACTCTGTGTATGACGGAAATTACTTGGTGTCGACCCAGTATCTCCGAACTATTGAGAACCACACACGATGATTTTCTAGGAACAACTCATAAAGGCGAGGGGTATTCTTATTTCGAAAGTTTGGCTATTACTTAGAATTGTGTGTTGACAGTCGAACGAGAGGAGCGACGTCGTTCAGGCATCAGGTTTGCTTAGGCTGCGTAGTACCAGTTGCCCACAGTCCTTCCAAGTCGGAGCTCTTCCGACCGAGATATATACAGGCAAGAATGCCGGGATTTTCAGCGGAGGGAAGTCCGTGTTGTGTTTAGGAGACCTCGGTATCCTCGTGCTCTGCGGGGAGGACGCCCGAGCCTACAAAGTCTAGCTCTACACAGCCCAAAGTATTGCCAGTCCGACTCGGTCCCCCAGAATGGCTCAGCACTTCTTCTGCTGGTCACCGAATGGCAATAGGTCTCGGTGAGTTGATCGGTGTTGCAGCAGGGGCTTAGAAAGTGACTCCCGCTAATAGTCTTGGGCCGTCATTCTGGTCGATACTTTGCAGTATTCATTGCCTCACTTTCCGAATGCCCGGGGAGTTCTCGAGAACGCATGACTAGGCCCCCTGACAATTGTTTCAGGGTTCCGGTGGGAAGGCATACATGTGTTGAGGGGAACAAATCATAGCGAATCCTATCAAGGCTTGAACCGACAGGTATCCAGTGCGTACCTCGGACAACTGTCTGAATCTGCCCCACCAATGTTCTACTCGATTGGAGCGTCCCTGTAGGTTTATCTCCGAGCTGAGAAGTCCAGTGTACATTGACTGGCATGATCATGTATCTCCGAAGGCGTGTACGGCGGATCTGACATCATGAAAGATTTCGGTCGCTGCGAGGACGCCATCGCCAGCCGTAACGACATTGCGGGGCACAATCTTTCCGCGGGCTTCCACAACTTCGAACCGCAGTGGCAATAACACAGGAGAAGGCGTATGTCTCCAGCGGTCCCGAAAACCGACGATCTAACCACGTATGTGAACGGCCAAACGTCACACACACATACCGTGGGACGCTCTCAAGAACACGGCTAGAAGCCCGGAATATGATACAGTACATACACGCAGTATAATTATCGTCGCCCCGGCACCGAGAGGCTTCCCGCCACCGACACAGCGGGACGACGGTGCATACAGTACGGCCCACCAGCGTGGCCATAGTACCCAGGCACGCCGGCGCGGCAGCGCGCACGCCCGCGTTCGCGAAGCGAAGCCAAACTGAGTTGCGCGCGCCGTGCCCACCGCCGTCCACGGTGGTCGCGGGAGCGGCGCACCCAGAAGCAGGCGCTGCGCCCGCAATTAAGGTCACGCTGCTCAGCCCACCGGGTGCGCATCCAGCCAATCCGCGACGCGCTCGACGAGCTCCGCCTTCTTTCCCGAGACGGGCTCGCTCTTGCTCTTGAGGAAGTTCTGCGCGCAAGGGGGGTGCGTGAGCGGCTGCGGGATCAGAACGGGCGAGCTGCGACGTGCGGCGCGAATGAATGGGTTGCCACCGGCCGCGCGCTGCTCTCAGGAGCGTCGTCGGCCGGTGTGAGCGGGCGAGCTAGCCTGGCAGCTCGTCGCGCGCCCATTACGGCGAGCGCACGAAGCGAGGGTCTCGCTCCGGCGGGAGTCACATGGGTGGGGGCAGAACGAACCTTGAGATCCTCGACACGCAGCTGGAAACGTAACATGTCAGCATCCTGGCGGTATATGCGGAAGCCTGGAGCCTCGCTAATACGAGGGTCCACGCTGCGATGACAGGTTTGGGAACGCGGCGCACCTTGTGTAGCTGGTCCCCGTCAAACAGCCTCCGCACCTCCGCTTCGTCGACGGCGACGTCTTGCGTGTCCTGCAGAAGATACGCCACACAGCACGCACACCCCGTCGTCCGCCGGTCAGGCACCCACGTCCTTCTGCACAGCGTGGCTACTCACCGCCTTGCGCTTCCTGCCAGCCACTGGCGCGGCGACGATATTGGCGGTGTCGTCTTCCACGAGCGCCTGCTTCCATTCCTCGATCAGCTTGCCTGCGCGCTGGGCCAGATAGCGGCGCGTTGCAGCGGGAAAGGTTCCATGGCAATGGGCGGACATCAGCATCGGCAGCGCGGGCGTGCCTGTCGCGTGAGAGCGGGATCTTAGAGCGGGCGGCGCGCGCGGTGCTGACCTTGTGCATCATGTCGTGTTTCGGTGCCGTGAGGTCTTCGAACGCGTCCCGGTCGAAGTCTTCGCGGAACGCGCTCGCCTCCAGCTGGGCGTTGTGATACGCAAGCGCTGCATGAGGAAGGCGCGGGTGGGAGAATCCGCCGTATCGATGAGCGCGGCGGCAGGGAGGGCATAGTGCGTCGGACGCGCCGCACCTGGGTTCGGGTACGAGTCGGGCGGGTACGACCCGTTCTTGACCTTGAGCTTCTCGATCCATTTGCGCGCGGCCGCGACGAGTTCCTCCGACGCTGCACGGCGCCCGTCGGATTCCGTAAATTTTCAGAGTTCAGGCCGTCGGGGCAGGACAGGTAACGGTCCGAAGTGGTCGAGAGATGGCGAGATGAACAGGTGAGCTCGTGACTACGCGCGGAGGGGAGCGTTCCTTACCCCGGAACCCTTTCTGTTGGGGTGCGGCCCGGATATCATCTGCGAAGGGGAGTGGGATAAGGTGGAAACCCGGCGGTTCACGCCAGCCGCTCTCGTCTACTTTCTCCGCCTAGGGAATGCAATGGTCAGCATGATAGCCACATGTGCACCGTATCACAATTCAACCGCCCAGTCAAGGCATATTGCAGGAATACGATGGTACACACCTGTGGAAGCACCGCACAAAATATGGGGGAGGCATTGCGCCGCATGAGTGCCAGGACGATCGCGATCTTCTTCTTCTTGGTCATCGTCTTCAGGAGCGCAGTGAATGTGCGTTTGCTCCCGGAATACGTCTGCAGCCAGGCGGGTGGTCAGTTCATCCAGAGCATCGGCTCGGGTGCGGTCGTCGCGCGGGAGTGCGCACCATCTCGTCGGGATACACGAATACCGAATGCTTGATGTTGTCCTCAAACGCCAGCTCGCTGCGGTCCTTGAACCCTAGCAGCTTGATGCCTGCACATGCGCATGCGCATGCGCCGCGCGCAATCAGCGACAGAGTTTCCCCCGGAGAGGAGGCGCGCGGACCCTACCTGGCTCCAGGCCGAGCGTGCGGAAGGACCGCACTTCGTCCGCCGTGTAGAACACCCTGCTGCCAAGCTGCACCGCCCGGGTGCCCACGTCCGCCGCTTTGGCATCTTGGCCCTCTTCCCCGTCGCCTTCAGCCGACGGCGCGCCGAGATCCATCCCGTACAGTATCTCAGCCTTGTCGGCTTCCGCGTCTCGATCCTGGCAGAGTCGTCAGCTGGCCACCGCGCGGCCCGTAGGTGAAGGGTGTGGGGGAGGCTCGCGACGGACCTCGTCCACGTAAGCGGCGCGCGAGGTCACCGGCTCCATCCTGTCCCCAAGGTCCGCAAAGTACCTGTACGCGCCCTTCTTCTGTTCGGTAATGAGACCATACCTGGCGGCGCGGCTCCTTCAGCCTCCACGCTCGCAATGTCAAGAAGAATTGGAGGATGGGATTTACCCTTTTACGCCGATCACGAAACCCGGCGCGAGGGTCAGGGGGACACTGAACAGCGCTCTCTTCGGGACTTCGTGGAACCGCATCTGGGCGAGTAGCTCCTCTACGCGGGTGATTGAGATCGCCTCCGGGAGTATGGATCCTGGGCCATCCTCGCCAGCTGCGTCCAAGTCGGTGAGATTGGTCGGGAGCAGCACAGACTGAATAATGGAGTCCTGGGTTTAGCATCGGCCGGGCGTGCCGGGACATACGGCGGCGTACCGAGTAGAATTTGGCCGGGTCGAAGGGTTTCTCATCGGTGCTAATGAAGAAAGGTTCAACCGTGACGCCGGCTTGAACAAGATCCTGGACAATACGGTCAGCAGTGCAGCAAAGTTTGACGAGGTCAGACGCACGATCAATGTCGTACGGGCCGACGTCATCAGGCGGTGGCCACTTGGACCGGGATGAGGGTCATCCTCATCAGTAATGTAGAAGATGCGCTTGGTCGCCGTCTTCGGTGCACTGTATCACATATTAGCGGAGGACTGAAGGTTGTAAATCGCGAAGTAAACCCACCCATCGCGCATTACCCAGTTACAACTTGTGAAGACATCGCCCACGGCTATTCGCTTGTCAGTCATCGGAGGAAACGTCTCCTGTAGCATATCAGGATTTTCCCGTGCCTCTGCATAGAGGTTCAGTTACATTGCAGCTGTTAGAGGAGTATTCGCTGACCGTCCAGCAGTTGGACTAGCTCCATGACTTTCGGCGCGTCAATGGTCGCGATGGGCTGGTACACATAGGTACCCTTCTTGATGTCCGCACCGGCCTGCCCACTCTCGTTCCTCTTAGTCTGAAGATGGGCCAGCGTGAGGAAATGACGCTTAGCGCCACAGTGGTGGCGGCATACACGTGAAGGGTGCATACGTACCGTGTTGAAGAGCATGATACCAACAGCGTCATTAGGTCCAACGAGCACTTTCTTCTTCTGTATCTGCATTGCAGCTTCGAGCGCCACCATGAGGTTGCACGTCTGCACATCCTCGTAGCGCTCGTCCTCGCGCATCTCGAGCATGGAGGGCGAGCAATCGATGCAGAAGAGGATCACGTCGCGTTTGCTCTCGTATATCTGCACATGCTCTTGAGCAAAGACAGGGATTCGGGGGGCAAGGGTACGTACAGAAATGTCCTGCAGCTCCTCATCATCTTCGTCCTCGTCCCTATTCCAGTCGTCGTAGGGCGCCATGCTGCTCGTTCAACAACCTGCGTATAATCAAGCTCTTGCGATGCACAGCGGTGTTTCAGTGGTGATAGCAATGTTCCTTTCGTTATTAACAGAGAGATAGACAATAGGTTCCAATCCGAAGATGGTGGTCAAGAGCAAGAGTCAACGCGGCCTGAAGTCGCGCGTCCGAGCCGCGGTGGCGGAGCGCGACGCGTCTTCCCACGTGACGCATACGCAGCGTTGTGGCGCACGACGCGGCCGCGTGGCTACGCTTCGCGGCCTTCTCCAGCTGCCAACGCGGACTTCGGAAATCCTAAACGGTTAAACAACTTGTACGACGCGGTACATTCGCGCCCTACGCCGAGGTGAGTGTCGTGGAACTTGTGCAGCCCCGGGGACCTTGACTGATTGGCATCTCGCTGTGTAGTAGGTTAAGGCGCATAGTAGAAGCTGGGAAGAGCGCATACACAAGTCTTCTAAATCGCCAATCTCTACCATAGGTGTCCATCATGGCACCGGGGCCATCGACGCTTCCGGCGTTGCGCGAGATCCCCGTCTCGTCTCTCCATCCCTCGGATACGCCCACCCTACGCATCAAGACTGACGAAGACGTCGAGCTGTGGAAGCGCACTCGCGGATACCAAGACTATGGGCTGTTCCTCCGCCGACTCGCAGAGTCGGTCGTTGGGTACGACTTACCATACACCGCTTTTCCTCCAGATGAAGTCAGTCCAATCTTGTGTTTCAGAGCACATGGAAACTCACGTCTTACGTCTTAATCCAGGCTGTAACGGCAGTTTGTATACTGTTGAACAAGTTGGACCAGTGGATCGACAACATCCCACCTCTCCCGACGCCTCAGCGGTTCGGTAACCTCGCATTCCGTACATGGGGTAAACGCCTTGAGACGGTACACATGAATCTCGCTTTCTCGATTGGTTCTCGCTGACATCCTTCTAGGAGTGCGACAAGCTCCTTCATGAGCTACTTCCTGCCCCACTGCACCCATCGATACCCTTCATCTCGCCATATCTTCTCACCTCTTTCGGGTCGTTTACCCGCATGGACTACGGGACGGGCCACGAAACGTCCTTCGCACTCTTCCTCCTCTGCCTCACCTTTCTGCGCTTCCTCACCCCCGAGCCACACATAGAGAGGCAGATCGTACTGAGCATCTTCGTGCGCTATATGCAGCTATGCTGGAGGTTGCAAGACGTGTACAAGCTCGAGCCGGCAGGGAGTCATGGCGTCTGGGGGCTTGATGACTACTCATTCCTGAGCTACGTATTTGGGAGCGCGCAGCTTCGAGGTAGGCCTCATCGATGGTAGCCGTGTAGAGTTTTACGTCTGAACTGACGAGCAATTTGCATGCAGATCAAACGGAGATCCCGGTATCGGCGGTTCTCCGCGCCCCCCTCCCACCGACAAACCTATACTTTATGTCAATCAACCGGATCCTCGAGGTCAAATCTGGTCCGTTCCACGAACACTCCTCCCAGCTGTACTCCATTGCGACTGGAGTGCAGTTGTGGTCGAAGGTGCATTCGGGGCTGTTCAAGATGTACGAGGTGCGTGTCCTCGTGTCCGTCAGGCTATTAGTAGCACCCAATGACGCTCGACCGCGTCGTCCAGGCAGAAGTACTCGGAAAGCGCGTGGTGGTGCAGCACATCCCCCTCGGCGGTCTGTTGGAATGGGACGTCTCCCCGGGCGCCCCGCCTGGCAGCACGGTTGCTCCATCCGCATCTGCACCCGCTCCTGCGATGGCCGCAACAGCAGCGCCGTGGGCTTCTGGCGCTGCGTACGGCACTTCCATGCCTCCCCCGGCGTCCTTCACGGCAGCACCCTCCCGCGTGCCTCCTGCGACCTTCACCTGGAGCATGGCCACGGGCCTCCCGCCCAGCCCCCACTCAATAGGGCGCAGACCGAACCCGAACGGCCCGCTTGTGCCCCCACGGGCTCCTTTGGGACCGACGGCGAGCAGCGCTTTGCGGCCCACAGTGCGCCCGGGGGTCGCGCCGAGTACATTGGCGCCCCCGCCCCCGGGCCCGCCTTCTGCGAGTCAGACACATGCACCGACCGAAGGCGATGAACAGGCTTCACGGACCTCGGGGTCGAGCTGAGGCGAAGATCCGGGATAAGTATTGACTCGCTTTGCGGTCCTTTGTGTATCGTTTCATTGTATGTGCTGGCCAAAGGATGTATCGATAGCCTATCGCGATTCAACGACGTCAACGGCGATGTAATGGGATGCAATGCGCGCATTTCATCGGAGCCCACAGCCTCGAACGCCGGGTAAACGTCGGGCGAAAGAGGGTAGCCAGGGCGCTGCCGCATTTGGGCACAGCGCGTGGCCCGGGGAGTGCCGAGGAACGTGATAGGACAGCGCCCCGGAGGTCATCGATGGTGAAAAAGTCCACAGACGCACGGACGTTGCCCTCTCTCCCCTCCCCCCCGCTCTCTGCCTCCAGCCCAGCACCCGCCGCGCCGCCCACCCCTTGCGAAAGGGAGACCAGCACCGTTTGCGCCCGTCTGTCGTCGTACTGCCCTTCGCGCTACGACGCAGCGACCGCCCAGCCACCATTTTTGACCAAGAGCGGAACGACGACCTCCGTCTCTTGACCCTCGAGTGAGTCCTCATTTTCGCGTCATCGGGCACCATCGCGGGCGGGGCGAGGCCCCTCAGAGGTGACTTGGCCTATGGGCTTGTCTATATGCCGTAAGGCGCAGGCGTACACGCTGCTGCGCAGCCGGCCTCGTTATCGCCACGCTGTTGGGATGCCTGTGTGGCAGCTGTGGCATCGGAACAGCGCGGGGCACAGAACGCGGCGCAGGCTTCGTGGCGTCTTCTGTGGATCGCGTTTCTGCCGCGAGCCTTTGCGGCCTTCGTGCTTGTGTGTAGCCTGTGTGCGGGCGTGGGTGGCCTCGCTGCCCGTGATGTCATCCGACATGCCTCTTCTGTCTGACATATTTTCGCTTTGTCGAACACTAGCTAATATACTATCTACCATAGGTGGTCATCCGTCCGTGGTATGTCGCCCTTGTGCTTCCCGTACGACGCTTGTTAACGCATTGGTGATCAGGAGAACCTCCTTGACAGGACCAACGCAGCCCGTTGTTAAATAATCTTCGCCGGAAACGCTTGCCAGCGCTCCGTATCCCAGCTCTCCCTCCATCCTACTCTACTACCCCTTCAAGCTCGTCCTCGCTTCAGGGAGCGAGGATCCCACTTCGACTGAAGGAAACCTTCTAGTTACCGTCCCTATCCCGCCCGGCTCGTCCTCGCGACCGCGGCGGTAGGCTCGGTAATTCGGGTTTCGACGCGAATATCCAAAACGACTGTTTTTCCCGTGCCCCGGGGATCTTCCCTCTTTCGCCCTCTACACCCCGCCCTCGCCAGCGGACAGCCACCCCTAGACCTCGACCTAGACCTACACGCTTCTCCGAGCTCCGAATCTCACCCGATGTCCGCACTCGAGATCCTCACGGCGCACTGCCCGGTAGACTTTGACTACGACGCTGTCTCCTGCTCTCCGACTCTTTCCTCCTCTCTCCCACGCTCCCACAACGAAAAGTACCTTGCCAATGCTCTCGTACACGGGTTCTTCCCGCCTTCCCACCACTCCCACTCTCAGGACAGCGCTCACGCGCTGAAGAACCCGGAGCGTCACTACGATGACGAGGTCACCATTCCGGGGCTGCCTCCGCTTCACCGCGGCCACCCGGACGTCCACCTCCGCAACGGTGTCATGAACGCCCTGCACCTCGGCGCAGCCGGGGAGGTCGACGCGGAGAAGGCCTTCTTCGTCGCCGATCTCAGCAGCGTGTACAAGCAGCACCAGCGGTGGCAGAAGTTGCTCCCCGAGATTGAACCGTTCTATGGTGCGTCTATTTGCTCCTCATTGCCTCATCTTCCCAGCTGACACGCGTTTCATTAGCGGTGAAATGCAACCCGGACCCATACGTGCTGCGCCTCCTGGCCGCGCTCGGCACTGGCTTCGACTGCGCCTCGAACGGCGAGATCAAGCAGGTCCTCGAGCTCGGCATCAGCCCGGAGCGCATCATCTTTGCGAACCCTTGCAAGGCCACATCGTTCATCCGCGGCTCCGCCAAGGCCGGCGTGGACATGATGACGTTCGACAACACGGACGAGCTGTACAAGATCGCGCGCGCACACCCGGGCGCGAAGCTCATCGTGCGCATCCTGACCGACGACTCGAAGAGCCTGTGCCGGCTGGGCCTCAAGTTCGGCGCGCCGCTCGTGACCGTGCCCGCGCTGCTCGCGAAGGCGCGCGAGCTGCGCCTCGACGTCGTCGGCGTCAGCTTCCACGTGGGCAGCGGGTGCTACGACCCGAACGCGTTCGCGGACGCGGTCATGCGCGCGCGCGCGGCGTTCGACATGGGCAAGGAGGCGGGCTACGAGTTCAACCTGCTTGACGTCGGTGGCGGCTTCGAGGACGCGACGTTCGAGAGGACGGCTGCTGTGCTCACCGAGGCGATCGACCAGTACTTCCCCCAGCGTGACCACATCCGCGTGATCGCTGAGCCGGGACGGTACTACGTCTCGAAGGCGTTCAGCCTCGCTGCCAACATCATCGCGCGCCGGGCGCCGCCTGCCACCGACAACGCTGTCCAGGACCCCGAGCTCGACCCCGAGCAGCCGAGCGTCATGTGTAAGTCTCCTCAATGACTATTTTGTGCACACGCATTCTAACAATGGCCAAACAGACTACATCAACGACGGCGTGTACGGCGCGTTCAACTGCATCCTGTTCGACCACCAGACGCCGCAGCCGTACGTGCTCTCGCTGAACGGGTCCTTCCACGTGCCGGCGTCGGTGCCGCTGCGCGCGAGCAGCGTGTGGGGCCCGACGTGCGACTCGCTGGACTGCGTGTGCGCGGTGGCGCCGCTGCCGGCGCTGCAGGTCGGGGACTGGCTCGGGTTCGAGAACATGGGCGCGTACACGGTGTGCGCGGCGTCGCAGTTCAACGGGTTCGAGCTCAGCCGCGTCGTGTACACGACTGGCGCGGGCGCGGGCGCGGCGGAGGTGCGCGAGGCGCTGCGCGCGTTCCAGGGATGAACCCCGGGTGCGCGGTGGAGACGAACGTGATCATCGGACGAACAAAGAAGAAGGAAGAGGACGAAGGGGGGATAGATTAGAGAAGCGCCGCTGCGGGCGGCCGCGACGGGTGGTGGTGCGCTTGTCGGATTGTGTTTTTGACGGTTGCGACTCGGCCGCTGCTTCGCGCGGCGATGACACGGTGCGAGAACGCGCGATGGACGTTGGACGACGCGCGCGATCCCGAATGTGGTGCTGTAGCTACCGTGGACTCGGTCTGTCTGCCTGTCGCTCGAATGTCTGCATGCTCTCGGTGCGCAATGTTATCGACTCGAGTCCAATTTGTCGGCTGGATGGCTTCCTCGTCATGCGTGTACATGCCCCGTCCTCTGGTCCTGGCCTTGGTTCTGGTGGCCACGCCGGGGGAGTGGAGGCTGCAGAACTGTTGCTGGGAAGCGAACAGAAGGGATGCCCCCAATCCGCACCCGGTGCCTACGACGTACGTTGCGATGATATCGCGAGGGCGTGAGTGCGCTCGTCCGTGGAGCTTAGCATCCCCCTTGGAGCAGTGAGCAGGCCCGCGTCCGAGAATGGCCCTGGCGCCGCGTTCGCACGCTGTCGGCTCCGACGCAGCACGCGGGGCGCGCGCGCGGATTGGCTGCTCGGGCCCGGCGCGAGCGCGGGGTGGCGATCCGAGGGAACGCGCTGCCCCTCTCGTCGAACAGCTGGAATTGGACTTGGACCTGGCGGAGTCGAAGTGGGAGTGGCGGAGTGGGGCTGGAAACTGTGATTCTCTGCTGAAAGCTTGAGCTTGTGCGAACTGGGCGCGCACGCCCGGAGGTGCGCCGGTGTTCGATCAGACGTGCCCTACGCAGCGACACGACAGCACCCAGCGCGTCAACGCTTCAAGGGGAGTATGTAATCGGGAGGCTAACGCGCGCAGCCCGCGACCGCGACAACATCATCATCATGCCAGGCACGGGCGGACGGCATGGCCACCGTCGGCTCTCGAATATCGAATATCGACGCGCGAGCACCGAGCACCGATCGCGCAGGCTGCCGCTGCTGCGGCGGGCAGCCTCGTGACGTACGCCGCTCCCACGGCGTCCTCGAGCCAGGAGCCTCGACGGGAAGCCGGAAGCCGGCCGGCGTTCGCACCGCTGGGCATCGGGCGCCGGGGACGAGGAACGGGTTACGGCCGGGAGGAGCACAGGAGGGGACAGGGCGGGGGTGGGGAGTGCTGGGGCTCGGCGCGGGCGATCGGCGGGCGATCGAGCAATCGAGCAGAGGAGGGGGCCGTCGGCGTCGGTGCGGGATTGCCACCAGGTTCAATTTCGCGTTTGTGTGCTTGCTCGGTCCGCGCGAGGGAACGCAGGAGAAGGAAGAGGAAGAGACGGCGAACGCTGGCAGCGGTCGGACAAACATACTCGGCCGTATCGGGATCGGCCAGCGATGCATCTCAGCATTATTCCTGCTTCCGGGAGGCTGTCTGGCACTGGCGGACGTTCCGTGAGTACATTGCGATCGTTGTGTACGTACGCGCCGCCGCCTTCTGCGCGTCGCACGCCAGACTGGCCTCCGTCGCTGGGCGCCGGGCAGCGACAGTCACGCCCACAGGCCCAGCAGCCCTGCACCGTGACCGAACGCAGCGCGCCCGGGCCGCGGTATTTCCGACGCGAGTGCGCTAGAAGCCGCGAAGGCGCGCCGGGGTGGAGACAGCAGCAGGGCGTGCTGTTCGTCGTCGCCGTCCGGCCGACGAGGGGCTTACCCAATCCGCAACCTTGCGCATGCGCGCGCGCGTTCGAGCTGCTCGCCCCGCTCCCCGCGCTCGCCCTCGCCTCGCGTGGGTGCCCGCCGCAGCCGTCGCGACGCGGGCCCGTCGACGTGCGATGCTCGAGATGGCGACGCCGTGCCGCAGTGGGTACCCCAGCCCGCCTTTGGCTGTCGTGCTGCCGCATACGCGCTTGCCCAATGCCAGTAGAGGGGAACGTGAATGAACGTGAACGCTATGTAACGATCGCGCGCCTGGCCCGGGGAGGCCGTCTGGGGTCCGACGTCGCGATCGCTCGAGGATTCGATCAGTGGCCCCGGTCGACCGTCGTCGCGATCGTGGAATGCCGACTCGACGAGTCGATGGTCGACCCAGGAGGCCGGCCGCACCTGGTGATGCATCTGCATCTGCACACGTCCACATCCGCCGCGGCGGCCCAGGATATGGCATTTGCCTCGCACTCCGACCGACGCCCGTCGAAGCCTCGGCCAGCCAAGCTCCTGCTGCGCAGCGCGCGCGCGCACGACCATGACAAGTCGAGACGGACGCGGTTCAGAATGTCTTACTTCCATACCCGGCGGACTCGAGCCTCGCTCGGCTGCCGCCGCCGTGGTTACGAGGGCCCGCGTCCGGCGTGCCTGCGCTGCGCATGCAGCTTTCGCATGGAATGCATGCGACCCTCGTGCGGCGGCTGCACCAGCACCAGCGGGCGGAGCTACCCATCTCGAGCGAGAGCTGAGAGAGTGCTGAGAGCTGGGCAGCCCACATACCTCGCCGTCATTTCGGCTGTTCATCGCGCAGCAGCAACGACACTCGGGGCGATCGGCGGCGTTGCACATTGCACTTGCAGGCCTCCGGGGCGTGCTGCGCGATCGAGGCCGTCGCCCTCCGCACCTGCAGGCCCCGGGGCGTACACTGCTCAGCTGCAACGGCGCGGGCCGCCTTGGGCTTCTGGGAGGGCTGACCCCGGCTCCGGCAGCAGCTGCAGGCCGCACCCGCGGAATAGCCTTTTCACGCTCGCCGTCCCATTCAGTCCGAGGTGGGAGAACGCGCACGGGACGCGCGCGACGTGCGACGGGCCCGCGCACCATCTGACCGCGCATTAAACTGGAAACTTGGAAACTGGGAAACGCGTCTGCGACTGCCCACGGCTCGGACGCGGCGGGCACTAAGTACTGCGCGGCGGGGCCGGGCGGCGAGCAATGCGCACCGTAATGATAGAGTCGCCAAACCGCCAGGGCAGCAGCTGAGGCAACGGCCTTATATTAGCTAAGCGGAGCCGGGTGCGCGGGCGAGCAGGCGCGTCCCGCGAAGAGCCGGGCGGGGCGGGGAGGCACACGCGCACGGGGAGGCGAGATGCATCGGCGCATCTGGGATCATTCGCGCCCTCTTTCGACGGCGTGCGCGCGATTCGAGCAGCGATGCGGGGGCCTGGGAGCTGATCCTGGCACTGGCATGCCGAGGCTCGCTCGGTGCCTCGCGTGCAGATGCCCTGCCAGATGCACCCGTCCGCCCCGGGCCCGGCAGAGCGGGTCCTGCGGCGGCTTCTGGGTGGAACCCGGGCCAAAAATTGCTCGGCGACGGTTGGGAGGAGTTTCCTGGAGTCGCGCGCAGATGCCAGAGACGGGCGACCAGATCGTCGGAGCCTGTTGCGCGGGCCACGGCCGCGCGGGCGAGCGAGGGCAGGGCATGTCGTAATACGCCTGTCTGCACGCCCGACCGACCCGCCGCGTCTGGTTCCGCGCGTGCGCAGATGATATATGAGCCTGCCCGCGGCTCTTGGGGGCCCTTTTCCCCGCACCAGCCCTCCGAACGCCCGCAGCCGCCTGCACGCCCCCGCCCCCGACACACAACGCACCCGCCGAATACTTGGCTTCAGTGCACACTTGAAGTGCACCCGCTGCTCACCTGCTTGCGGAGCCGCCGTACGTGATTGGCACGCCGGCCTTTCAGATTAGCCGTAAGCTTTGCGTTTGGAGCCCCGCGCGAGCTGCAGACAGCTGAGCGTGCCGCCGCCACACAGCCCACCACAACCCGCCCGCCCCGGCTCGCCAGCGACGCCTGGCCCCCCGCGCGCGCACCACCACCCACTCACCGCCGATGGCACTGGGCGCAAGCCGCTCTGCAAGCATGTCCTCCGGCCTCCTGCTCGTGCGTCCCCGCCATGCTGCGCGGCCTGTGTGTGCGTACCCACAGACGTTCATGTCCGCGCAGGACCCGCTGCCGTCCCCCACGGCGGAGCCGCCTCCGAACGGGACGCGCTTCCGCCCGTACGCGAGCCCGGACCACCACGTAACGAAGGCGAGGTATATCACGAGCAATGACCCGAGGGGATATATGTGAGTGGCTCGGCTCGCGCGGGGAATGTCTGTGTGGGAGCTGACCTGTGGCGCGCCAGCCCCGTGTATGAGTACCCGCTCAATGGCCAGTGGATCATGCTTGACATGGACGACGGCTATGTACTGTGGACTGGCATTTGGAAAGGTGAGGACAGATGAGCCTGCGATGCGTCTAATGCTAACCCAGCCGTGAATTAGCCCTAGGAAATTCCAAAGGTACGGTAGATGTACTCACCGCTGCTTCATACCATCCTCACAGTGCTCTCAACAGCGGATATTGTAAAGATTATTGACTCCCAGCCCGATCTCGCCGCTCAGTTGCGACGAGTACGAGGTGGGTACTTGAAGATCCAGGGCACCTGGATGCCCTATGAGATCGCCCTCCGCCTTGCCCGCAGGTAAGCCCACCGCAGCGTACCGACACCCGCCGCCCACTCACCCTGCGCAGGGTAGCCTGGCCAATCCGCTACGACCTCGTCCCCCTCTTTGGGTATGTGCCCCATCGCGTAAATTAGCCGCTTGTTTCTCGGGAGCTGACGCCAGGTTAGCCCGAACTTCCCAGACACCTGCCTCCACCCGGACAGCCCTGGCTATGGGCAGATTTCAAAGCCGGGCACGGGCAAGCGGCGTGCGCGCCGCAACCCGCCCCCGAGCGAGCTGCCACACGACTCCAGACACGACTGGGCCGTCTTTTCGCCCGGGGACTCGGGGCCCCCGAGCATGGGCCCGCCCGCGGCGCGCAGCGCGCTCTCGATGTCCCACACGTTCCAGGCGCACGGTGCCGGCAGGCACTTCGAGATGGGCAACGTGCGCGGGGACCAGAGCGACTCGCCCGTCATTCTGCACGTCCCGTACGTCGAGCGGGCGCGATACTCCCCGACGCTGTCCACCCTTGGCGGCTACTCGCGGAGAAATTCGCCCCCACTCGAGCCTGTCACGAACGTCCGCTATTCGCCGTATCCGAGCCCACTGTCGGCGACGACGTCCCGCCATGTACACCCTCTGCATGGCCTGACCTCAGCGGACACCTCGCCAACGACGTCCCGTCCACCAACGGGGCGGTCGACCCTACCGATGGGTGAGACCATCAAGCTGCCCCCGATCCAGCCGCCGGCGAGGCGATCGAGCGTCGACGACGGCTCGTTCCACCTCCCCCCGATCTCGTCCATGGACAACCTCCGCGAGGCGCAATGCGGGGAGCCCATGGCTGTCCTCCGGCGGCTACAGTGCGCGGACGAGCCGCTCAAGTCGAGCGCTCCTCCCTCGAGCTGGAGCCGGCCGAACGCTGAGATGCTGGCGCAGCGGCGCCATAGCCTGGCAGATCCCATGCATAGTACACGGTGCGCACGTCCATTGACCGTCCGCGCTCCGTGCGGCGTACTCACCGTTCATCATTCCTCCTCATCCAGGTCGGAGCTGCCATCCTCGCCCAGCGCCAGCACCGGCGTCGGCGCCCGTGCTGCGAGTGGGGTCCCGCGGTCGCCGCTCAGCGCAGTCGGAGCGGCGTTGCCATCGCAGACGCAAACGGGCCTCCCGTCCCCCAGGCACGCCCAGGGAGAGCTGCCCCGGTCCGTGGTGGATCACGCCGGAGCCACGCCCCCAAGCGGTGCCCGAGGGCAGGGCGCACGCGATGATCGCCTTACGCAGTCGATGCCCCCGTCGCCGTACCTCGACGCGCCGCGCCGGGACTACCGCATCTGTCAGAGCGGGCGTCTTGCGCCCGAGACGCAGGAGCGTGTGCCCGCCCGCCAGGAACGGCCGCTGAGCCCGCCGCCGTCGGCGACAAGTGCGGGCAGCAGCTCCCCTTCTGATCCCGCCCGGGCCTCCTGGCGGCCTTGGTGATTCGTCGTGTCGCCACTCGCGGTGCGCCCTGGCGTGCGCGGAATCCACGGACTGGACTCGCTCCGGGACTCTTCCAGCCGAGCCTCGCGCACTGGCGGCTTTCACGTAAATTATCCCCGTTCTAGTTCTGCAGTTCCGTCGTCCTGTCTCGTGCTGTCCTTGCATCTGTTCTACCCTAGCTGCCTGTAGTCAATAGCGTGCGCGCGGCGCACATCGTGTAATCTACTAGTCTATACCGGGCGTCGAGAGCGACTTTCCTGGCACGCCCTTCCGCGATGGTCAGGTTGGCATGATGATGCTCGCCTGATCACGCCGATGACGACGCGCAGGGCCCGCGAGACGCGGGACGCAGCGCGGTCGGTTCTCGCTCGAGCCTCCCCCAGCGGCGCGGTCCCACACCCCGCGCGGGCTTCCCAGGGAACGTTCTGCTCGGGCACCTACGCGCGGGTGTCGTTCGTGTAACCACAGAAACTCCCCTGGGAGCGCGGCGCGCTCTGATCGTCCCATGATGCGCGTCCAGAAATGTCTTCATTCGAGTAGGACGGATTTGCCGACGCAGCCTCCCCCGACGTCTATTTTTCACAAGCCCCGGCGGAGGGCACTCGAGCGACCGCGGGCGCGCTCCCACCGTGTCAGGCCCCTGGGAACGGCATATGCTATCGGGACCGAGAGGTCGAGGGCCATCAGCAGGCGACCATGTGTCTCGGGCTGGGCGTCGATGCCGTCGAGGTTACGGCGGGGGACGTGGTTTGACAGCCACAGTTCACGTCCAGCGGTGGACGCGCGCCCCCGCAGGCCCCCGCGAGCGCGTGCCTTCGCGCAGCCCGGGGGCCTGCGCAGGCGGTGTTGACGTCGAACCCCCGATCGAGGGTGCACCCGGGCCCGGAGATGGCCTCGGGGCGGGTCCGGCGCAGGGCTGATCGAGTGCTCGAGCTGGAGGCAAACGCTGATTATGGGAAACGCCCGCGTCCGGCTGCTGCCTGCTGCTGCGATGATGACAGCATGCGTCAGCCGGCGAGGTTAGACTTCGCGCGCACGGGCACGCGTAACGAGAGTCGACTGTCGAGCAAGCCTGCATTTCGCCATGCGCGCGTTGGCATGTGTCGCTGCCCTTAGCGAGGCCGTAACAATTGTCGGCCAAGGTTGGGCACCCTCGAATTTGTGGCCACGCTGAGGCACTGAGGGCGCGCCGCTGCGTTGGCCGCGCCCGGGGGCCCGTTTCGTCATGCTCGGCCTGCCAAGATGTGAAAATGATTATCGGCGCGACGCAGGTGTGGACGCATTCAAGCCCGCCGCTGCCACGCTCGAGGGGTAAGAGAGAGAATGGAAAGGCCGCGGAGCGCGTCCCTGCCTTGTGACTTTAGGTTTCTCCCTCGGGAGGGGGCGCCGGGCGGCCGACGCTCGGATGGCTGCGAGGCACGTAAGAGCTGTGATGGTCGGGCTGTCTCCACCGGAGAAGACGCGGTGGGGAGATCATCCGCCCGCGGGGACGGTGCGGGAAGATGAGGGAATAAAGGGGACTCCTCGAGCTAGTCCGACTGACAAACCTAACGAAGCGGCCCCACCGCCCAGGAGATCGCCAACATAGGACGTGCCTGGGCGGACCGCCCAGCGCGCCGGGCACCCATGGTCGACGGAGATGGGGGCGTTCGGGCCAGAGAAGAGGATTGCGTTGGCTGGCGACGGTTGTGTCCGGGTGCTCCGGCCGTAGACCGCTACCGTTGACGGGCTCTTGATCGACGACGCTGCAATGTCCGGACGCGTCGAGGGATCATGCGCCGCCTCGGGTGCGTTTCGAGGCCGCGCAAAGCAGCATGACCCTGTATGGGAAGCAGAAGACGATAGAAAGGAGCCATGGCTGCGGAACGACCACTCACATGTGTGCGGGAGTTCGCAGCGTACGCCGGGAATACTGACTGTACGTCATGACGTACGAGAGAAGGCTTCTTGTCCTTATGGCATCGCTAGCTACGGATGTATAGCGCTTCACGTCATGCGACTGCTCGTCCCGGGGGACAAATATGTGCTGGTGGCTGAGTGAGCCATCGAATATCGACCGCAATTAGAAACACGGGTCATGGCGTCTTCGAAGAAGCCGTTGGCGGAGGGAAGCTAGGGAAGTAGAGGGTCCAGTATGTTTACTTCTTCGGGATGCACCATGACCACGGGTGGCCGAGGTGTGCGAGATCTCGAAGCGTGGGCAAATGGAGAAGCGCTATCAAAGTTTCATTTGAACGGAGGAGGTTAGAGAGGTTACACGGAGAATACTCACTCATTTGAAAACTCCACTCCGTCCACCCATGGGTTGCCCAAGCCGGATACCCGAAGGGGCATGGTGGTGTGTGCTTCTAGCTTGCCCATACGTCCGACCGGACACTCGTACAACACGAGCCCTGCCTCTCCTATGCTGGGGGTCCGTGGTGGTCCCGTGAGCACTGGATATTGATGTTGACACACGCCGGGTGTGGTGAATATGAGAAGCTGTGGCATATCTGTTTATCCGCACGCGCAGGTTAGAATGACAGAAAAACGCTTTCCTCTAGCTGTACGTACGGGGTGCATCAAGAAAGCGGCGAGCAACGTCTGATACAATTAGCGGGCATGTGGCTGCGAGTGCGCTAGCACCGGAAGTAAATCGTGATCTTGACGATAATGGACAGCTGTAGAAACCACTTGAACTGAGCGGGGCCGCTATCATGCCGCTCAGGGCCCATATTGTGTCGCACGCCGCTCCAGGTGTAGATATGCTTGGGCAGTGGGTTCGCGGAAGCGAGACAGGTGGACTTGTCAAAGCGCGACATCTGTCAAGCAGTAGTGCGTAATCGGATGGTAGATAGAGTTAGGCTTCGAAAGAATTGCCAGGCTGTCTTCACCGCTGTACCTGGACAAATCTCGTCGTCAAATAGTTCCCCTACGTCGCCGGAACAGGCCTAACGGACATACCAAGCCTCCTACGTGCGCTCAGCGCTCATTACCGGGCAGAGATCATTTTGAATGATCACCCTTGTATACTGGGAGTCGGTCACCAAATCACGGTACCTCAGCTGCTAGCTAGCTATCCGTTCGGCCAATCCTGGGCCACTATAAGTGCTCCTACCTGAAAAGATGCCAGCTCCAGCTTGGTGATGCTCAAACAGACACGGACAGTAAATGCTTACCTGCTGCTCAGGAGACGTGATGAGTGAATTAAACGCTACCCTGAAGACCAAACTGTTTGCGTGTCCACCGTATAGTCTGGGCGAGGAAAAGACAAGCTCGAGTGGGTGTTCGAGTGATAGTTGCGTGAGGCTACGCCGAAGTTAGTGCGGTCAAGCGCCGGTCCAAGCTTCTAAGCGCCGAAAAGCATTGATGTAATGGGTGACTGTGACGGTAGGCGTCACGGTGTGCATTCCGGGCGATCGTGCGTCGACGAGTGCGTCCGAGTCGTCGAGCAGCTCCCTCTCCTCCGCCCACCATCCTCGAGCGCGTGTGCCCCTTCGAGTCCCACCGGTATGTCTGAATAGTACACAACGCATGCGCTGCGATTGATTACGCCTGTTGTAGCGCTACCGCCAGGCTTCCGAGTAAGCCGGTACTTGGGGTTCATAGGTGAAACAAACGCGCCCATCCAACATCCACTCGAACATACGGGATAAGCCCTACACATCATGGCTGCGGCACCCCTTTTACCCAAGTCTCCATCTGTCTCCTCGCTGTCCCTGTCGTCATCGTCAACCAGGAAAGACTCCGCCCTCAAGCCTAATCCGCATCCCTACGCGATCAAGACCACCTCTACGGCACTACTCACGCGTTCTACCTCGGAATACAACACCGCTACGCACCACTACTATGTTCCGCTTACCCCCAACACGACCAGGGCTGACACCGGCGGTCGCCACCGTGCCACCAAGTCACTGACCTCCATGGCCTTGAATGAATCTCCCACACGCGAAGCTCCCCGCCCGCTGCCCGTACCTCCCGCGCTTGACTTTTCTGCAGATAGGCGGCCTAATGGGTACGTGAGTGCAGATGAAGCGTCAGTACCTCGGCGACGACCGCGACGCTCCGAAACTATGCCGGTGATCCCACTCCCTACCTCTGCATTGCTTGCGCCAGCGCCTACAGTCGAAGAGCTGCCCGATAATCCTAAGCTCTGGACACCGTCTCAGCTCGCCACGTACCTCACCTCTGCGCTTCGCGTGACTTCCAACAATAAGCCTGGCGAGGCCGAGTCTATCGGCCTCCCTCCCTTGGTTGCAAAGGACATCGCTGCTTTCGTGAAGAGCGCTCGGATTGGTGGGCGAACTTTCCTGCGCATGAATGAAGAAGACTTTGAAGCGTATGTATCTGTTGCGCTGTCACCGCTCGTATCTAATGAACATTACTTTAGACTCGGAATGAACAAGAAATGGCGCCAGGCTATCCTCGCTGCCCTGCGCAATCTCCGACAGAACGTCCTCAAGGGCCGCATCTGGGGCTTGGACAACTCTCCTACGTCTTCACCGTCTGTCGAGTCTGTGTCCCCCGACCAGATCTTCTCCAACCCAATGCTCAACTCGTCCTCATCCTCCATCGAGTCGTCGTCGTCCTTCTCCAGCGCAGGGGAAGTCGACAGTACAGATCCCGCCGGAGCCGTCCTCGGGCGCTCGAAAGCGCGCCGGTACCGTAACGGCCGCGTACGGGGCATGGTCAACACCTTCGAGCGCAGCGGGAGCTTCAGCTCCGAGGGCGGACTCGAGGCCGGCGACCATGGCGCTGCGGACGAACGCACGACCCTCCGGCGTCTGGCCCGCCAAGACTACCAGGCGACCGGGCATAGCGCGATGGTCGACGAGAGCCCAAGCCCCTCGCGCCGCCGCCCGCTCCCCGTCCCACCCACCTTCACAGGCGCAAGCAGCGGTCCGCTGGTCGACGAGGACGAGCCGACGATGGAGGCGCTCCTCGCACGCATGGCCGCCGCGCAGCCGGTCACGGGCGCGCGCGCCTGGGAGGAGATGGACCTCGACCCCGGGGTGACCGTGAAGCGCGTGCCCTCGAACGAGAGCGAAGCGGACGTCTCCCCGTCCGTCGACAGGACCCTGGTCGCAAACAAGAACGTGTCGAGCCTCGGCAGCGGACGGGGGAGCGGTGGGAGCGGCAAGGGCAAGCCTGAGAGGCGCGTCGTCACGGCGATCTTCTCCCCCGCTGCTGCGGAGCCTCTTGCCCCTGCAGAAGCTGCCAGTGCCTTCGAGCCGAGCAAGAGCCTGCCCGTGTTTTCTGCGTTCGCGGAGCAGGCGATCGCCGAGGCGCAGGAGCAGGCAGAATCACGGCCCCTCCCTCCCCTGCCAGACCTCCCGGCCGCCGTCGCGTCGCTCGAGGCCGAGGAGATCCTCTCCCCCGCGCCAGCGCCTGTGTCTGTGCCCGTGCCCGAGGCGGAGGAACCGAGCCACCTGGAGCGCCTTCTCGAAGCAGAGATCCTCGCGACGCGCGCGCTCCTGGACACCTTCCGCGCGCGGCTCGAGGTCGTTGAGCAGAAGGTCGCCGAGCTCGAAGCGCACGAGGCGCAGCGCGACGCGGAGCTCGCCGCGCTCAAGGAATCTCATGCACACGCAGAGGCCGCGGTGGTGTCGGAGCTGCACTCCGTTGAGATCGGCGTGCAGTCGACCAGCGCCGTGGTGGTTGCAGACGTGCAGGTTCAGAGCGACGCCGCGGGCGCCGACCTCCCCGTTCAACTGTCTACACTCGCTGCTTCCTCCGATGCTGCCCTCGGAACAAGTGGTGCCGCGGGCGCCAGCGCGCCTTCTAGCTCAAACGGCAGCTCTCCGTTCCCCGTGTCTTCGCTGCAGGCCGTGATCCCAGACGTCGTGCGCAAGCTGCAATCTTCCACGGGACTGTTCACGTCTCCCTCCGAGCGCGACGCGGGCGCTAGTGCCGTCTCACGGCCACGGCGCAAGGGCGAGGAGAAGGATGACGAGCCGTCCTCGGTATCGGATTTGCCTTCCTACGTCTTCCTGGTCGGCCTTGGCGTCTGCGCGGTAGTGCTACAGGCCGTGTTCCGCAAGGTCGTCGGCCGCGGCGCTGTCGGCGGCTTCAAGCCCTAGCCGTAATCCGGAACTTCGCACCGCATGAGCTCCCCGTTGAACTTACCGTTTCGCGTCCCCTTATTGTCTTACCTGCTTCACATACCCATGAACCATGTTCTCGATCTCCTCGGCCCTCCACGCTGCTCCGTTATGCCCAATGCCCAGTGCCCAGTGCCCCCTACCCGCTCGTTCAAAGGCTTTGCTCGTTTTGGCGATATGTTTATACCGTTATTCCTCCCTCACGACCCGTTACGACCCCCCTCACGCCGCCTAATGCCCTCCCCCATGACGTGATCCGTCTCGCTTCTGGCTTCTGCTGTATCTGACCTGGTTGCTCTTGCCTTGTATTTGGTTCCCTTGGCACGCACATAATACACACCTACCCGTGCTGTAACAACTGCACCAACACGCAGGCGTTCGACAGCGACGAAAATGGTCAGATGGGTGGGATATAGGTATGTTCTAGACAGGTGATATATCCGGAACGACTGTACGTTATATGCGAGCCCGAGTCTAGACACCAAACAGAAGGAAACCAAGAAGAGTACGTTGAAACAACGTGGGGTAGCGCTAGATCACGAGGATCATAGTCTGCAGAGCATGTCAGCGACGTTCTGATCTCAGCAACGGTAGGGACATACCCAATGGCCTTCATGAGCAGGTATCCAACCGTAGCAACAACCTAGGGCAAAGGGTATGAGCGAAGAATCGACAAGAATGGAGAGACAGTCTCACAAATGTCGCGATGACGCTCGCGGGCACGCCGTTCTTCAAGAAATCGACATTGGACAGATACAGCTGGCCCATCTCGTCCTCCTGTGTCGCTCTGCGGTAAATAAAACATCAGTAACACATCTTCATTTGGATCAGCGGTCAGACTTACGCCGTCTGATTGGGAAACCCAGACACGGGCATACCCATGCCAGTCGAGCAGATCAGGCCGGTGATGAAGATGAGCAGATTCGAGCGGTCGCCCGGCATGCTCGCCCCGACTTCCTTCGCGATCGGCACCAGCAGCACGCTCGCGATGGTGTGGCTGATGAACGTCGAGATTACCTGCACGATGTGTTAGAAGAGAGTGGCTCTGCATGACGGGCAGCACGTACCAAGACAATGACGGAAAGGAGGAGCACGACGGGGTAGAGGTCCAAACCAGAAATAGCACTACGGATTCCATCCCCGAGAACCTCGAGCAGGCCGCTGTTAGTGACACCGTTCCCGAGCGCAATACCACCCATAGCAATGAACACTACGGTCCACAGGAATTGCTCGAAGTCATCCTGCGAAACATCCTCAGAGTCAGCTCAGAATCCCGCTAGCCCTGATAATTAACATACCTTCTTCAGCACGCCCGTCGAGAAGAACGCAACAACCGGCAGGATCGCAATGACGCCCATATCGCCCACGACGTCCTGGATCGAGTGCGCGACGCACCAGAGCGCGATCGTGACCAAGCACACGATCGAGACCCACCACTGCTTCGCGGAGAAGCGTTCCTTGGGCGCGCGCACGGGCTTGATCTCGATATCGCCCGAGCCGTCTGGCGCGCGGGCGGGGCGGTAGCTCACGAGCAGCAGCAACCAGATGAGAACGATCGACAGCGCGGAGACGGGCAGCGAGACGGCGAACCACGAGCCCCAGTCGAGTGGCGGGTCCATTGCGGCGAGCGCGATCAGGTTCTGAGGGGAGGAGATGGGCGAGCTTTGGCCGCCGATGTTGGCTGCGAGGGCGATGCCAATCTGAGGGGAGGTGAATAGCTGCGCACTGCGGATATGACAACCACTCACGATGAGGCAAGGGGCGAAGGAGGACTTGGGCGGAAGCGTCCGCAAGATGGGCTACAGAACGAGTGTTAGCACCCTATACAATCAGCTATACACGGTGACACGCACCTGAATCAAAGTGAAGCACAGCGTCGGCGCTGCGACATTGCTGATCCACATACTCGCAAAGCACGCGACGCCCATGAACGCAAGTAGGACGGTACTCGGCCGCGTACCCGCCAGGCTCAGAACCTTCGTAATGAGCACGCGGTCGATCGCGGTCTTGCTCAGCGCGGATGCGATGGTGAAGCCGCCGATGAGGAGCATGATGGTCGGCGAGAACATGACGGAGAACACATGCCTACGAAAGCTGTGAGTGACGAACGTCCAGCTAAGCAGCCATTGTTACGCACTTGGTAGCAGCGGGCGGCGGGAGAGGCTCTCCATCCGCTGAGCGAATAACATGCAACACCACAAGCAGCGCCGGAATGAGCGTAGACGTCACGAACAGCGGGATCGCCTCCGTGGCCCACAGAATCGTCGCAAAGACCAGAATGGCTAAACACTTGTTCGCCTCCACCCCATCCACGACCCGCACATTCAGCAGCACGACGAACACGATAAATGCGACGAGCGCATACACCATCTTCGACGTCAGCTTCACGCGCCCGATCGGTGTCTGCACGTTCAATAGCCCGCGCTCAGGCTCGATGATCAGGCTCCCGCCCATCGCGATCATGCCCGCGTCGTCGCTCCTCCCGCGCCGCGCCTGGCTGATCATCTGGCGCCAGACGGTGTCGCGCTCCCAGGCGATGTGCTCGCGCTGGTGCAGCTTCAGCTGCCGGCGGCCCTCGACGGGGTCCCCGTGTGTCACGCAGCGGGCGTAGAGGTCAACGAGCGACGAGATCTTCGTGTTCAAGTTATCCTTGGAGGTTTGCTGGAAGGGTACGGCCTGCTCGACGACGCCATGCAGGTAGCGGTCCTGTAGATCGCTGTCTGTGACCTTGTCGTACCTATAGGTTGTAGTCAGCGAGAATGTAAGAAGCGGTTCAACTGTCAACAAGCATACTTCTTGAGGATCTTACGGAAGCCAGCATAATTGAGCTCCACGTATGACCGTAGCGAAGTTGCAAGGACGTATGTGCGCGTGATCTTGCGCTTGAACAGCAACTGCGTGTCCTGCGCATAGTTATTGCGGGCGTTCCACACCGTTTCCGGTTGCGAACTTGTCGAGCCCGTGGATATCAGACTGTCTCTGAGCTTGTTCGCAAGCGACTTTGCACGAACAAGTGGTGATCGGCTGGCGCCGCGCCCTGCGCCGTGAAGGTCGGGGTTGGGATCAAGAGACGCGGTGCTTGCCTCCAACTGCTCGTCGTGCTCATCGGAAGAGACGCTATACCTCCGTTTGCTGCCGAACTTCACCTTGCTGCCTGAAGCTGAAGGTCCACCGATTCCCGCGCTGAGTGACCGGGAATGCCGGCGCCGTTCGCGCGCGGGGGATTGCGTGCGGTCGCCGCTCCGACTGGGACTGTGCAGGTCGAAGTCGTCGTCATCTTCGTCGTCCGGGTCCTCGTCGTCCAAGTATTGCGGCGCCGCATACGGCCCGTTCTGTTCGTGCTGCTCGATCTCCTGCTGGAGCGCGGTGACTTCGTCCGAGAGACGTTGCTCCTCCGTCTCGTAGAACAAGCAGACCTTCTTGAGCTCGCGGTCGAGGAGGGGTATGAAGAGCGCATCCGTGCTTGCCGCGTCCGCGCCGGCGCCGATAAGGGACGTGTTCTCGTTCGCCTCGAGGTCGTGGAAGGACTCTTGGAGGCCGACCTTCTGCTTCTCAAGCTGGTAGACGTGCTTCTTCAGAGCCTCGTATCTATAAGGGGTGAGCTGACCTCCCAGGCCCGGCAAGTAGAGTAACGCACGCAATGTACTCGTCCCACCACTCTGCCACCGCATTGAACTTGAGCGAGGAGCTGCGACCCTTCCTCGCTTGAGCTCACATTAAACCTCCATGCCCGTAAGCGTCGCGCACCTGAACTTCATGGCGAACCGTGCGAGGTCGAAATGTGGGGCGGCCGATTGGCTGAACTGCCGGAGCGGAATATGTTCCTCTATATCCCCGGACTAGTTGCGCTCAGCTCTAAGCCTCTGTGATGGTCGAACTACTCACAAGCCGCCCTCTACTACGTGCCCGACCGAGCAGAATATTGGCAAGACAAGAGTCAGCGGGCGAGGGTCGTGCAGGTCCAAGTCCAAGGCGCGCGGCACGCTGCCAAGGCTCGCGGCTAGGCGCAGCGGAGACCTCCCAAATGTGGGAAATGAGAATTCCGGTCCGGCATTTTGCGTTCCCACGGCACTGGAATCTTAAAAAGGCTTTGTAAGTTCGCGAAGAAATGGTATTTGACGGAGTTGAACGACGGTCAGGCAAAACTTCACTTGAACCGCTTTTCTCCCCTGCTTCACATTATATAGAGCCAGGCGCCGTCACTGCACTTAGAGCGGACCTCAACCCTGCCCGAATTTACAACCTTTCCCGTCAACATCGACATCACAAACCGTAGTCACCCCAATGGCGTATGCTGAGCGACTCCTCTCACAGCAGCACATTCCAGCGGACTCCGGCATGGGGAGGTGAGCGCACCTCGTAGTACTGCAGCCATCTTTTCTAAGCGGAGTCCTAGGTCGCTTGAAGAACTGCTACGCACGTAGGTGTATGATATACAGTGGCTCAAAGAACACGCGGTACTCACTGAACGCTGCCGTAGAAACGAGCTCCTCTCCGGAATGGAGTCCCAGAGGCTTCGCACATATTTCTCAAACAACGGACTGGAGCCTGCTCGAGACCTCGACGAATTCGGCCTTAAGGTCATGCACGCCGACCTCGAGGGGCTCAAGGCCATCTACGACGAAAAGCTCGCACACTACCGCGAGCTCGCAGGCGACGACGAGACGGCGCGCGCGACGGCCGCAAAGGAGATCTACAGCAAACGCTGGGGGCCTACCAGTGTGCCGGTATTCAACTTGATCCTGCTGAGTTTCCTTGTCGTCAACCCCGCGGGACGACCCAAACACTTCGAGATCGCCCAGTGGCTCATCAACGACGTCAAAGTCCCCGCCGACGGCACCGACCTCTCAGACTCCACCGCGCTGCACCACGCCATCTCGACCAAACCCGCGTTCGAGCCAGACTACGCGCAGCTCCTCTACGACGCGGGCGGGGACGTGAACCACCGCAACCGGTACGGCGGCACGCCCGCGCACGAGCAGGTTATGACGTGGGACCCGAAGAACAAGCCCGTGGTGCGCCGCGCCGCGGACGCGCTCCGCTGGTTCCTCGTGCACGGCGGGAACATCGATGCGAAGGACACGGACGGGCAGGCGCCGCGCGCGATGGTCGACAACACGCGCCGGCTTGCGGCGGCGGGCCTGCGCATGGAGACCTGGAAGGTCGTGGACGACGAGGACCGGCGGCGCAAGCGGCTCGTGGGACAGATCTGTCTGTTCTGCGGGCGCGCTCAGAAGGGACAGGGCGCGCTGCTTACCTGCGGCGCGTGCAGGACCGCGAAGTACTGCTCCTCGACCTGCCAGAGGGGAGACTGGCCGCACCACAAGCTCCGATGCAAGAAGGTATCCAAGTAGGCGTTCTAGGACTCCGCCGTTGTACAGTATAGCGCGTAATCACCCGGGTATCACATAATGACACAATCCGACTTCTTCTTGGGGCGGACTGCCGCGTCGATGGCGCGTTGGCGCGCAGCGTGCGCACGTTCTCGCTCCACGCGCTCCTTCTCTTCCTGCTCGCGCGTCCGCCTTGCGTAGAGCTCCCGCGAGCGCTCATCTTCCTCTGCCTGTAGCTGCCGCGCGAGTTGTGCACTATTCGAGTGCTCAGCACTTGTCGTGTACGTCTGAAGTGCCAGGGACCTACTCTGCATTCTCCTCCAGTGTCATCGCGCCCGTCTGCTGCTCGAGCGCCGCTAAGGCACTCTCCGCCGTATGCCCCGCATAGTCTCCGCCCGCCGGGCTCGCACGCACCAAGTCCGAGTCGACGAACGTCGACCACCCGCCGTCGACATCCTCGAGGCGCTCCCACACCACTGAGGGCTCGTGCAGGAACACCTGGTCCGTTGCGAGTGTGTAGAGCGCGCCGTCGTCCCCGCGTGCCTTGTAGAGGACGGAGAGGTGCGAGCTGCGGAAGAGCGCGACGAGGTCGCCGGGCTCGAGCGAGGCCGCCAGCGTGAAGAGGCCGTAGTAGGTGAGCTGCGAGGGCGAGCTCTCGATGAAGCCGCGTATCGCCAGCGCTGTAAAGCACAAGTATCGGCGTCAGCGTTAACACTAAAGCTAGCATAAGCGCGCTGGGACGCACCGTCCTCCACTTTGCGCTGCTGCTCTGTTGTGAGGGTATACGCGGAGTCGCGGCGCGACGGGCCCTCCGCCTGAGAAGACGCCGGCTCCTCGGCGACGACCAGATGCCCCTTGGTGACGTGGTCCGCTTCCACCAGCAGGTTGACAGACGAGTCGTAGTCTTCGGTGCGCGAGAGGACCTCATACTCTGCACTAGACGGATCCACCAGCCAGCCGTGCACGAGCTTGATGCCGGCCTGCTCGAACAGCTTGAGCTCGCCGCCCGAGCCCTGGGGTCTGAAGAGCGTAGAGCCCGTGAATAGGGGGTTGAGGTCCATCCCCTCTGCGGAGTGATTATCATGTCAGCCACGTCACAGAAGGCGGTGGGAAGGGTGGGGAACGTACTGCGCGTCGCGGGCATGATGTTGAGCGCCGCAGACGTGTCCATGTCGGGGCATGCGGTAAGGAGATACTCTGCCACCAGGCGCGAGAGGTAGTCGTACGAGACGGAAGTGCGCTCGAATGGGAGTATCTGTATCTGCTCTCGCAGTATCAGGATGTTGCCTGTGAGTACGAAACGGGATGAGATCATGACACAGCTCCGAAGTGATAGGAGAGCATACAGATAGCAATGAACGAGCACGGTCTACAAACAAAGGTCAGATAATGCTTTTCGGCCACGTCGAGCAAGTGTAGCTAACCCGTTGTAGTTCTGTGTGATGATCTTGTAACGCCGAGGCGGTCCATCCGCGTCTGGCTTGAAGGAGATCTCCTTGAGGTACCAGACCTCTTCAAGAGATTCCTGAACATTGTCGCTGGAGACGTGCTCAACAGAGACATCTTGAGCACTGGCTTCCTGGTTCTCCATGGTATCGAGTTGCCCCTGTCGCTTTCAGGTCCCGATAAGTGAGAATCTGACTTCCGAACTTTGTACGAGTCCTGAAGTTGTGCGAGGTTATAGCTATCCGACTCTCGAAGGAGCAAGCCAGATTTTCACCACTTACTCTAACAGCTTCCGACAGTTGTTCTAGACCTCAAGCACGGCGTAGGCCCTGGCGTAAGGTGTGCAGTGGTCGCGGCTAGTCAACCACGAGCACTGCCGGCGCCAGCCACTTGTGCTGTACGTACGCGGTCCGATTATTTCGGAGTCGTGGCGGTGCACCCGTAGTTGCCGCTAGTTGCCGCTAGTTGCCGCCGAAAAAGTTAAGTTTGTATCCGCCTACTACGATCGTCGACACCTCCAGAATGCCAGTACGCCGCGCGCCGCGTTCGCTCTCGCGGACGTCGTAACCTCTTCCATCCAGATACAGCACTATCCAGACCCCAGTAATGCTTCCCATGCTTCCTAAAGTTCCTTCAACGCTGGTTCCGAGCGACAGCCAGAGAACATCTGTCGAACAGTTGACGGGCAGCGTATAGCGCCTCGATATCGACTTCTCATCATGATAGTGTCGCGTGGCGTGGCATACGAAGCGGCGTGCAAAGCCAACGGTCTCCATTCTTAGTGACCGTGTCTCCCTAGGCGACACTAAGTATATCCTCTCGCCGCTCTCAGAGCGGCAGGCCGTGCCCCACGAATACTCCCCACTCTCCCTGTCCCGATCCGCCACCTCAAGGATGTCCGTTGGGCCCATGGTACCTGACATCGCCTCTCTCTTACCAGCAGAGGCCCAGGCGGCGCTGAGCCGAACGAATGGAGCGTATCTGTTGGGCACCTTCTTCAGCCTCCCGTTCGTACCTCGTCTTCGTCTTCTGGGGCGGATCGCTGATGCTTTGTATCAGATTGTATGGCATGAGCCTCTATCAGCTATACTACTACTTTCACCTGTACGCCAAAGATACAGCGTACATAAGGACGATTGTGAGTGCTCTCAAAACCAGCGTGTATATCGTCTAACGCTGTGGGTGCGTGCAGGTTGCTACCGTAATGTAAGACAATGTAGCGGGACCGACATGCGATACACTGACATGGATTCATTGCGGTAGGGTTCTGGGAACCTTGCAGGCTATTATGACGATGCACACTAGGTGAGCTTCTTGGTACGCGGGATGCGTGTCTAAGCTAAGCCAGACGCGTGCGCAGCTACCGCCAGACAGTGACAGACTACGGCCAGCCTTTCAAAATACTGGAACAAGACTGGTGAGTGCTGAATAACTATGTCATAATTGAAAACCTATCGCCCAAACAACCGTAGGTCAAACTCGGTAGGCACAACCTACGCTGGGGTGACTGAGACTAATTTTAGTCCCTAACGTCTGTCCGCATCCTAGCTGCTGCCCGTTGTGTCAGTGAGTGCTACTCCGTCATCCAGCACTGTCCAATCTCAGCCTTTTTCGGTAGAACGCTATCATCACGGTCTCTCAGACGTGAGTATTTGTTCACGCTGCAGACCCGCGCGCTGACGGAGGTTGCCCGACAGGTTTTTCGCACGGAGAGTCTATCTGCGTGCGTTCGTTCAGCATCAGGTCTCAAATTGCTGAAACCTGGAGATGGCGTAGTGGGATCCATTCACAAGATTATCGCGATAGTGGCTGTAAGCGGACATCTCAGGTGCTCATATATTGCGTCTCTTACGCTTCTGCACCTTATATCAGGTTGCTCTGCTGTTGGCGCAAACTGGTATGGATCTCATTACCACTCACAAAGCGCCCCGTTAAACCTCCCTTTCAGCCTTGGGGCTTGGTGCGTAACACTCATACACTGCATATCTCGTGTTCACACTGCAGGGGACCCTCAGCGGTGACGGTGTTGCTGTAAGCTAAACTTACTATCTGCTACCGTTAGCTCTTACACCCCCTACAGTTTCCGCCCGGGACTATTCTCCTTCTCGTCGATTAGCCTGCCTTACGCGTGGTCGTATCCCGCTTTCTTCGGATGTGCAACCCTCGCGGATGTCCTTCTCTCTGGGTCTATCATCCGCGCAATGAGGCGTAGCCGGGCCTCCCATGCTAGGTACTACCACCGTTATCTCGGCGCATTTGTCCACGCTCACAATTCCATCCAAGGACCGACACATATTTGGACACGTTCTTGCTGTATGCAGTGAACACTGGTAAGAGGCTTCCTGTGAACGTTCTCGTACAGTGAGAATTGCCCTCATTCGCACCTGCAGGATTCCTTACAGGGTCAGGATACACATCAATTAGATGTAGTACCACACACCGTGCCGCTAACTGCTTGTGCAATATCCTAGCCTCCTCAACGCTATCCCCTTTGTATGGGTATGTGCATCATATATTATCGTGAGATGGCGTCCGCTGACGATTCGTGATCCGCTTAGTCCATAGTTCGCCAGACCGACTTCGAATGGATCGCGTTCAACGCGATCGTTTGCAGACGTATGCTGCCCACCACATCAGACGCCCCACTCACGCTCACGCTGATGCATGCACTCTCTCAGTGTACGCGAACACCCTCCTCGCCGTGTAAGTGCATTTCTCCCGTCAAATGACATCCGCGCTGAACGCTGGCTGTTATCTCGGACAGCCTCAACTCGCGCAAGCTGTTCATATGCCGCGGCATGGAGATCCTCGACGGGCGGTCCTTCGGACGGGGCATCATCGCGCGCGCGAACCATCTTGCGGAGGCGGAACGCTGGAACGTCCCACAGGTGCGCTGAATCTCGCACGCGCCTCTATGAGAAACATAACTCAACTTGAGGGTCTGGCGCAGGTCCCCGACCCCACCTCAGTCCCGATCAAGGTGGGTGTGCAGATGGAGACGGAGACCGACGAGACGCTCGGTGACGACGGCTTCCGCGCGCTCGAGGCGAAGGCGGGAGACTTCGTAACCACCAGGACCGTCAGCGACTTGAGCATGTCTTCGACCAGGACCGCGGGGGATCGTGACGCTTGATGTGCCGAAGGCGGGCAGGAGAACTTGGAGTTGAAGCGCAGGGCGTGGACTATGATGTAACATGAACGATATCTTGTTTTTGAATGGCTATCATGAGGGTTGTACTCTGTTGTACTTTATTGGATTTTCGGAGGGTTCGTCCTTGTTGCAGGATTCCAATACCAAGGCATCGGCTTTGGTTACTCGTCACAGCAAAATTACTCCTTGACATTGGGGAGATGGCGGTATAGTGTACATTCCTGGTGCTGCAGTGCAAATGCTCAAAGCCGACGAAAATGTCCCCACATAGAACGTACAGATCTAGAGCGCATTAGTTCCGAGTAACGTAAGTCTAGGCCATAAATTCGCGCAGCTGGGCGATATGGGATTCGCGCCGCTTGACGATGTCGGCGTGAGTGATTGTGCTGCGTAGTTCAGCTTCCGTCTGCCCAAACTGTGAGTAAAATATACAAGCACGTAGCTAGAGAGAACGCACCTGAAGCAACTTGTCTGCTTCCCACATGCGATTGGGCAGGCTTTCCAGGGCAACGTAGACGGCGGGGATTGACGAACATCGCATGAGCTCCTGCTCGTTTGTGCGCAATATCGCGAAGGCGATGCGGAATAGGACGTCGACACCATCCACCATGAAGACGTCCCACACGCGGAACAAGGTCTGCACGGTGTATCAGCATTCCACTTTCTCAGGTTATATGCGCTAGATGCGCGACGCACCTCGACTGGAAGGCAGTCCGTGAAAAGCGAAAGGAACCAGGAGAAGCAGATAGCCCCGAGGTCGATGCCAAGCTCGGTGAGATGCGCAGACAGCTTCGGCATCAGGTCCTGTACGTAATCGAGCAGTACCAGAGGACACGCTCGCGAGCTGAGGAGCGACGGCGAGAAGAAGTCCTCCGGGAGGATGCGTTCGATCATGGCAGCGAGAACCCAGAACGCCTCCTCCTCGTCGGCGTGTACCAGCAGGAGCGTAGAGGTGACGAGGTTCATGCCTTGGCAATACCCAACAGCAGGATTGCGCCTAAAGAAGGTTAGCGGATCTGCAGGCGGGCAAGTCTAAACCACACTTACTTGCTGTATGCTATGAGGACCCGGCGGAGCTTCTCGACTCCAGCGCCCGTGCGGCCGAAGAAGATGTTCAGCGGCATCGTCCTGCATACGTCCTTCTCGATCTCCCGCACGACGCTGCTCGTCGCGTCGTGCTCGGCCAGCAGATCCGCAAACACGCCCGGCTCCCGCATATCTAGCGCGCCGCTGCACTCGAGCCAGGCCTTCGACCGGTACGCCAGCGGGATGCCGTTTCGCACTAGTCGGTCAAACTCCCGCTTCTCGTCCTTGCGCGAGGACAAGCCGAACTGAGCGAACCCAATCAGGCCATCACTGTGCTCGAGCTCCTCCGCCTCATCCGCGGTCCCGAGCCCGAGGAGTTGTGCCGCGCCACCGCTCGACGGCGCGCTGCGGCCGCCGGTGGAGGCGGACTTGCTCGCGACGGCCTTGCTCCGGTTCTTCAGGAACAGGTCCCACTCTTTCCGCTGCGCAGCCTGTCGCTGGTCGTGGATGTCCGTGAGCTGAAGCAGCAGACGCCGAATGGTGTTCGCGCAGACGTGTCGCGGCGTCTCCGAGTCGACCGAGAGCACGGACGACGTGGACCGGCTTGCCGCTGTCGTGGCGGTGCTGCCGCTGAGCAGGGTAGACGTGCGTTTCCGTGCGCGGGACGACGCCGGCGAGGCACCGCGCGACCGCTGCGAGGACACTGACGTGCCGTCGACGGGCGGCATGCTGCGCACCGTCGGGCGGGTGCTGGCGGAGTTGATGCTCATCGTGTCTGCGTCGCCGTCGCCGTCACAGTCGCACGCCTCCTTGACAATGTCGATGACGTCCGCGGCGGCGTCCTCGTCGTCCTCCGGCCAGCTGTTGTCCTCCTTGCGATCTGCCACCTTGATGCCTGTCAGGCACGCGGGTGCGGTGTTCTTGCATTCCTTGGCGCGTAGCAGGAGCAGGAGGTCGTAGCGCGAGATGTCGTATATGAACCCAAAGCGGTCTGTCAGGCCTTCGTGACTCTGCTCGTCAGCCAGGGCCGAGAGCGACGAATCGGGGAGGGAGATCGAAAAGTGGAAGTCGCGCGCGGTGAGAGGCGTGTACTGTCGTGACAGATACTGTGTGGGGGGCTTCGCATGACCAGGAATAATGGATTCCAGCGGAACCGATCCCGGTTTCCTCACGGCGGTGGACGGAGGGGCGGTAGAGCCGGAGGCCTGTGAAGTCTCGCCGGAGGTGCCCGACTGCGGGCCATCCGTCGTGTTCACGGGCTTCTTCTGCTGCTGTGTCACGAAGGAGCCAAACAGAGGAGAAGCAAAGGACGGCAGGTTGACGCTGGGCTTCCGACTCTTCGGGGCCTTTCGTGCGATCAGCGCGGCGCTGAGCGTGCGGGACGGCATTGGCGTTGCATCGACATCCGTGGGCGGTGCCGCATTGGCGTCTCTCTTCTCCACTCCAGGGGCTTTGCGCTCCTTCTTCTCCTTGGGACGCGCACGGACGTCCAGCTTCTCCTCCCGCGCGTTGCGAACGAGCTCGAAGGCTAGCTGCGCGATGACTGGGCTGGTTTCCCGTCCCTGATCTGCAAGGATGCTGTTCGGGTCCGCCGACATGACCCGGGTAGCCTGCACGATCGCCACAAGCGAGGCCCCTTGTGGCGGCTTCTCGTCCGGCAAGCTCACGCTCTGGGATGGAGACAGCACGGTGAAGGGCGACGTGGTCTTCGATATGTCGTCGGAAGGGAGTGTCGTGGGGGAGAGAAGAGGACTGCTGACCGGAGAGACATGGGCGGACTTCGCTGAGAGGAATTCAGGCTGTTCTGGAGGCAGATCGAAAGCTGAGATGTCCGTCACCGACATGTTCCGCCGCTTCTTCACAGCAGCTGAGGAGGAGGCACCGGGATTGAGTATCGAGAATCCAAGAGTACCGAAAACGCTCTTCGTCTGCTTCCGCTTGCTCACTTTGTGGGGAGTCTGCGGGACCGATGGCGCAGGCGAGATGTCGTCAGTCGCGGGCTGCGGGGCCAGTGACGGGCTCTCCTTGATGGACTCGGTGTCGCTGTTCTCGGAGGGGAATGGTAGCCGCGCAGCCTTCGTCTTCCCCTTGACCCACCATGTTCCTACCCAGTCCCCAAACAACGACTTGTCTGCCTTAGACGCGTCGCTTGCGGATGGCGTCTCGGTTGGGATCTCGTCCTTCGCAGGGTCAAGTGGACGTGCCTCTAGAAGTGGAGAGGAAGGAGTGCTTCGCGATGTGATGGTGGTCGCAGACAGTTGAGGGCGCGCGGGAACGGGCAGGGTGGATGCGAGAGGCGTAGCATCATCTTTGGGAACACTGCGCGAGATGGGCACTTCATCCTCAATCGCTTCGGTCAAAGACTCTGCCAGGGACTTCGCGTAGTGTCAGCTGAGCAGAATTCTGACCGCAGGAAAGGTAAATACCAAAGAACTCTGCTGTTTCTGGATACGGTGAACTTGGTGTGTGCCCTCGTCGTCGTTTGGGAAGAGCGATTGCAGGACGCGGTTGGCAATCTCCTTCTCCGACGGCTGCAGCTCGCGAAGTAGCTGGCTGACACGCTCCTTCCGAGAGGCCTCCTTCTCCAAGAGAATACGCCGACTCTCCTCCAACTGCTGCCTTGCGCGCGACAGGCTGTGCACAGCATATGATAAAACGCGCATGATCGTGAAGCATGGCTCATCAGTGGACGCGTCGGGAGAGCTGGTCTCAGTGAAGCCGGACGCAGCAACACGTATTGCATCGTTCGAGTACTCGTGCCATGGCGCGGCGAGGATCTTGGACGTAAGCCCGGGGGAGAACGGTCCGTTGTGGTGCTCGGGTAGCGCGTCCGTTAGGATATCGTATTTGGCGGTCAGGTCGGTCACGGTATCCTCACTCGAGGATTCCACCACTATGAGGGGAGGCGGCTTCACCGACCTAGATGTAGTCTGTTCAGTACGTAGCTTAGTATATAGCTTAGGGAATGGCACGAGTGAGCGGCGGAGAGGTCCGAGCTACCCCTACCACCCATGACTTCATCCCAAACGCGTACCCGCAAGCCCACGCGGGTACAGGCTTAAGGAAGCTCTTCCGCAGAGGACGGATGCATGAGGGTGCTGCTAGCGATAGTCTACAGCGCGTCAACACATGCACGCGCTGAGCCGCCTTCGCGTCCTGGGATTTGACCCGACCCCTAACCATCCGCAGCCAGTCCCGCCGACTACCCATGGAGTTCCCTAACACAGATCTACTCACCTGCGACCACCTTTGCCATATCCCCGCACGCTCCCGTCCCAGTTTGCGTTCGTGAGCTTGGACTGTTCCTCGGCCGAGCCATCGAGTTTCGCTTTGAGGGAGAAGTAGTCTGGCGAGGGTCGCGGACTGTCCTCACTAGGCTTACCACGCGACCGGCGACCTCGCGACGACGGCACCTCCTCCTGCGAGAGCGGGTGTGAGTGCGCGGGGGTCGTCTGCGCCGACGAAGAGGCCATATTGGCAGGAGTTCCCCAGTGTCGCCTCCAGCTTCGTCGCTAATTCTTCCGTCGTTATCGTCGTCGTTGTCGTCGTTGTAGATGGTAGTGGTTAAGTGTAAGCGAGCGTTGCCGTCGAGTTGGACCCGCCTGCCGTCTGGCGTAAGTCCGCGAGGCCGAGAAAGTCGGAGTGGGATATGCCCTTTTCGGGAGGGTTGTAGACCGAAATTCTGGGGGAAACAGCTTGTTCCCGACCACCACCTTCCCATCCTCAGTACTCCGTCATGGGCTGGTTCTCTGGCAGCAAATCTTCGGAGACTCCGGATCCAACGTCAAGGAAGGACCGTCAGCGATGCTGGGATACCCGGGACGCGTACTTCGCGTGTCTTGACGCCGCCAATGTCGTCAAACCGGGCGATGAGGGGAACGCCTGTTCAGAAACCAAGAAGACATACGAACAGAACTGTGCCAAGAGCTGGGTACGTGTGGCTTCGTATGTCGTGCTTGGTGGTGGTGGCGAGGGTGGCTGATAGTCTCGCACGGTCGCTGGCAGATTGACTACTTCAACAAACGGCGTGTGCTCGCGGAGCAGCAGCAGGGGGTGCTAACCCAGGCCAAGACGCAAGCCCAATCTGTGCGAAGATGATATGTTTCCGTCGATCAGACAAGAACACGACCTTACGACCACCCAACACACTCTACGGGCACTGCATGACGGTGCTTGTCGCCCCGGACCTCCACATATCGTACCTCTCGTTACCATCTGTCAATGGTCTTCCATAATGTACTGCACTGATACACCACTCAATTCCAGTGAGTTGTGCTCATTCGTATCTCCAAGCTTGTCTGTTCATCACCTCGCAGCATATGTAATAGAACGCGCTTCACTCAACTGAGCCGCGTGAGCGTTGAGCCAGTACCCGTCAAATTCGGTAAGCATGCCTCTACCGTACTGCCGCTACCTTCCTATCCCATGGTGGCGCACGCTGTCAGAAAGGTGTGTTTGATCGTCGCGCCTAGTCCGTGTCGCGATTTGCCTCGGAGGTGGTGGCTGCTGCCGCCGGTTCGCAGGCGCACGTCGGACAAGCAAGGGTGGCATTGGCTCTTCTCAGGCGTTGTCTAGGTTGTCGTGACGTGCACATCCACCACAAGGCTCGCAGCTGTTCTTCGCACACACCAGCAGCTCAGGCGCTAGCACCGCCGTTGCGTGTCCTCCATGCGCATCGCATGAAGCTCGGAGGTCTCCGTATGTCCCTCTCCCCTGAGCCCGCCGGTATCGCCGTCCGGCACTGCGACCTTGCACCGGGATCGCACTGCTTTGACTGAAGACCGGCGTTTCTGCGTGTTGCAACCTCTAACACGCCCTGGGCTGCGGGATTCATCAAGCTCATCATGACACTTGACCGTCAAAGCTGATTTTCTCACCCGGTGGGCAGCCACATCGCCTGCAGGAAGCAATGTACCAGCATTATGGCCCTCGACAGAGTGCTGTCAATACTGGAAGGGCGTCTGCTGGAGCCTAGCGCCGAACCTCGCACCTCAGCCCTTCAGTTATCCTTCTTCAAGGCCGGGGCCGGGCCTTGGCGCAGAAGGCTGCTCGACAAGGCGGAAGATTCAGCCGTTCAAAGTCGAGCAGGGCGGAACCTTGCTCTGTAGAGCGAGGCACTTGAGCAACCAGTGCGGTCCTTTCGGGCATCGCACACACGCACCGCCTCGCCTGCTACGGTCATCGGGGTTCTCCTTCTGCGAACAACCCACGTCCACTGTTACCCGTCCCCACGGGTCTTCAGATAGAAGCATCTCAACAGCACAGGTTCCCCCCGTCGCACCACGAGCCCAGCCCACTTCACTGACAACTTAAAGGGCGCACGCCACGAGCCCGACGAGCATGTCCAGCCCCTGTCTACACACGCCGACGCAGACACCGGTACCGCCGACATTCTGCAGCATGAGCCAGAAGAGCGTCCGCCCGTTTGGCCTCATGACCATCACGTCAAACGCCAGTCGCGTTCGAACGTCCACGATCGCGCTTCCGTCCACCCCGACATCCGTCAACGCCAGAGGCGAGCCGCCCATCGCGAGAAGCACTTCTCTAAAAGCCCCCGGAAAGAGGGCGCACGCTCTCCACCCCTCCTCCTCCTCTCCCGCCTCCGCCTGGCACCCCCGCGCGATGCTCTCCAAGATCAACACGAGCCTCCACTCCCCCGATAGGCACTCCCCCGACAGGCCGCCTCGGCGCCCACACGGGCCCCGGTCCGCCATTACGCCGCCTATTACCCCCGCGCGGGGGGAGAACCGCACGCCAATCGTCGACGTGTGGAAGTCCAGGGCCGGCCCCAGCACTCTACGGATCAAGACGCCAAAGGCCTCCCTCCCTTAGTACGTTGTATCTCGCTTCATCCTTGTTGAGCACTATACTGAGATTCGCCTGCAGTGATGCCGACCTGGAGCAGGACCCACTATTCAGCATCCTCTGTGATCAACGGATATCGCACGCGCCCAAGTGCTACCGGCTGAAGCTCATCGACGCGGACCCGTCTGAGTCGGACGACGAGGCCTCGCTCGACTCGTTCTTCTCCTTCACCGCCTCGCCCGTGCAGAGCCCGTCCTTCTCCGCCACGACGTTCTCCGGGCATACGCGCGCATCACACCGGCCTGCGCCCCTGACGCTCCCGCTCCCGAGCCCGTCGTACCTGAGCCCCGCGAGCCCGAACGTGCTCATCCGGCCTGCGGGGGGCGGGGACAAGGTCGACCGGTGGATACACAGCGGCGGGCTCGAGCCGATGCTGACGCCGATGCTCGTCGAGGATTCGCCGCACGAGGAGTGGGACAACGGCGGGCAGTCGGATTGGCGCGAGCTCATCGACCGCTTCCTCCAGCACGAACACGAGCACGAGCATGAGCACGAACACGACCCTGAAGAGGACGTGCTCGACGGCTCACATCCGCCGTTCACCCCGGTGGAAGGGCGTTGGGATGGGCGGGCGAACTTTCTGATCTGCTGAGCAGGCGTCCAGGCGACATGGGCTGGCTTTGTTATGCTTTTCATCCATGGACAGACTCTCCTTACGACACACACATTCACTCACGACTTATATGGTACCGGTGCCGTGCACCCGCATTAGTATCTATTGGAACGGACTTGGCGCATTCGGGCCGTCCTGGAGGACGGGTAGACGTCGTGTTGTATGTACTCACACTATACTTTCGGACACCACATATTCATTGCCTATCCTGTGTACTCCTTCTGAGTCTGCCCCTCGCCAGTGTGTTCCAACTATACATGGTGCGTTCTTCGTCAACAAGTACTCACTCACTCACTCACTCACTCACTCGAGCTCGTCTAACAAGTTAGGATCTTATCAGATCTGCGCAAGCTATGGATGCGGGCGCTTCCAGCTTCGCGGTGTCGTGCTCTGCGACAACATTAATATTTCCTGAAGTTCAGCTTGTCTCTCGCCTCGAAAGTATGCGATGGTAGTTTACCAGCCTGGTTTTTATCCATGCTCCAGTATCTCCTCCGGAAGACATCTTGGGCTAAAAAGGCATACCGCCGCATCCGCCCGCACCGTCTAAGATCGACGCCGATCTCCGTGAAACTCGGACTCGGCGCTCTTGGGGTCGCCCGACGCCCTGGGGAATGCTTTGCACTCTGCTTCCGCCCTCCATCTCCTACAGCCAGCTACGACTCCAAAAACCCGTCCAAATGTCGCTCGAGGACAAGCTGAACGCGGCTCTCGCGTCGCGCGAAAAGCGGCTCATCCGGCGCAGGCTCTACGACCCCTCCGCGGACGCGCACCTCGTCGACTTCTCCACGAACGACTACCTCTCGCTCTCGCGCTCGCCCGCCCTCCGCACCCGCTTCCTTACGCGCCTCAACGCCACGCAAGACGTGCTCGGCTCGGGAGGCTCGCGCCTGCTGGTGAACGGGCCCGCGCACGCCGCGCTCGAGGCGCGCCTCGCGGCGTTCTTCCGCGCCCCCGCCGCGCTGCTCTTCAACTCCGGCTTCGACGCGAACGCGGGCTTCTTCGCGTGTGTGCCGCAGCCGGGGGACGCGGTCGTGTTCGATGAGCACATTCACGCGTCCGTGCACGACGGCGTGCGCGCCTCGCGCGTGGCGGCGCGCATCCCGTTCGCGCACAATTCCATACCCGCGCTACGGGCGGCGCTGGCGCGGCTGCGCGAAGAGAGGCCGGGGCTCGCGAGCGGGGAGAACAGCGTGTTCGTGGCGGTGGAGACGCTGTACAGCATGGACGGGACGCTCGCGCCGCTTGTGGAGATCGTGGAGGCTGTCGAAGAGCTCTTCCCGCGCGGGAACGGGTACGTGGTTGTGGACGAGGCGCACTCGACAGGTGTGTACGGCCCGCAAGGAAGGGGCCTCGTCGCGGCGCTGGGGCTGGAGGACAGGATATTTGCGCGCCTTCATACGTTCGGAAAGGCTCTCGCCGCCACTGGAGGTCCGTCTATATGCTCCTTCGCTGCGCAAGTCTGACTCCGTACATAGCGATACTGCTGGTCACCCCGCTCGTGCGCGACTACGTCCTGAACTACGCGCGGCCGCTCATATACACCACGTCGCTGAGCAACGCGAACATCATCGCTGCAGAGTGCTCCTTCGACATGCTCGAGGAGGGCGAGGCGGAAAAGGTGAGCGCACCGTCCCTCCTACTCGCGATCAGCGCACTAATGCCCTCCCAGCTCTCCGCCCAGCTCCTTGGCCTCTGCTCGCACCTAACAACCTCCTTCCGCGCGCAGCTCGCCGCGCGCCGCATCCCCACCTCCCTTCTTGCTCTTCCCGCACATCTCTCCGGTAGCGACCTCCCCACACCGATCATTCCCGTCCTAACCCCGCACCCGCGACCACTGTCCGCGCATCTGCGCGTGCGTGGGCTGAATGCGCGGCCAATTACGTGGCCGACCGTGCCTAAGGGCGCGGACCGCGTGCGGATCTGCCTGCACTCGCAAAATTCGGTCGAGGAGGTGAATAGGTTGGTGAGCGCGATGGTCGAGTGGGCGGAGAGCTGGCAGGCGGCGCAGGACGCGGCACAGAGGGAGAAAGGAGGGGCGGGCGAAGTGGCCTTCGCACAGGCAAAACTGTAGAAGGGAAACGGACGCATTCAAGCGATGTAAGCTTTAAGCTGTTAGAAACGGGCGGATGACGGGTACGAACCTGCGTGTGCTAGTCTTGCAAGGCCTCGATTTCCTGTGCGCTCGTCTGCAGGTACTCTTCGTACGAGTCCTGGTAGCCTGCTGTGGCATACACGGCTCAGAAAAGCCAAGGAACAGGAAAAGGATCGCAGACGCACCAGGTAGCTTCGCGCGTGCCCTATAGCGGGCCACGATCTCTCGGTTATGACGTATCGCGGCGAGCTGAGCCTGCTTAATCGTTCCTGGAAGCAGCGAAATCCCGTCTAAGCCCAGGTACTTCCATCGCACGGAGGATTGGCACGCACCTGAGACATGGACCGTGTGCGGGATGTACCTTCGCCCGTCGATGGTCGTCACGAGCGCGACGCTCGCCCACGCGACCTTGTGCGGGTCGCGCGCGACGCGTATGATGCAGAGGTTCGTCCGCGGCGAGAAGTACTTGACTGGCGCGCGGTGAGCCGCTTGCCCGGCGCGCGAGGACAGAGACAAGATACGAGGTACGCACTGGTGAGGGAGGACCCGACTGCGCCCCATCCGGTGTCTCCGAAGTGCGTGAGCACGCTCTGCTTCAGCGCCGCCCAGATCTGCGAGCTCGTGAGCTCGTCTTGCGGCTGGAGGGCTGGGGCGCGTCCTGGGATGGGCGCGGGTACAGGCAGGAACTCCACCAGGAGCCAGCGGTTCTGTTACGGACCCGAGCTGCGTTTACCATCATAAGAGTGAGTAGAGAGAGGAATAGAAGCGTACTTTGAACCTAACCATCCCTCAAGGCCTCAACACGGTAGATATTATACTCCCGAGAACGTCCTGGGTTCGCAAGACTAGAGATGGTTTTGAGGCGCTCCGAAACTGCGCAGCCGCTGTTTTCAACCTCCAGTTTCAACGGCCGATCTCTCCCTCAGATTCGAAGCCAAAGGCTTGGTTGTAACCTGAGAGATTGAGCAGAAAGATGAAGGTACCAGACAAGCAGCTTTAGTAGCTGGAGGCGCCCTCGCTGACGACCTTGGCATAGGCAGATTGAATGGGCTTACGATCAAGTGTAAGTGAAGCTTACCCTAGGTTAGTAAACCCAGAAGCAGAGATTACAAGAGCTACTAAGGGCGTCTCGAAGGCATGGGAAGAAGGCCCTTGACTGGGAGGAAGACCCCAAATCACTACTACAGCCTTACTAGAGAAGCCCGCTCTCATGGAGGCGCAGTAATGTCCGGTGGATACCGTTCTATCGTATAGCACATAGTCCGTAAAAGCTACTACAGCCTAGTCCGAGAGGAAGTCGACCTCCTCCTCGATGAGCAGATCTAGGAACTTGAAGAACGACGTCGCAGGGAAGCCGACGACGTTGTTGTAGTCGCCCTCGATCTTGCTGACGAGCAGCCCGCCGAGGCCTTGGATGGCGAAGCCGCCCGCGCGGTCGGAGCCCTCGCCGCTTGCGACGTAGGCCTCGAGCAGTGAGCGCTCGTTCTGCGCGAAGTATACGAGCGTGCGCTCTTCGATAGACCTGAGATAGGCTGTGAGCATGACCGCCTGCAGTCCTATGTGCGCGGTGAATCCTCACTTGATCTTGTACCCTGGTGCCTCGAGCACGGGGAACACTGCAGGAAAGGTACTCAATATGGCCGCAATGTAACGCGTGGGTAGAATCCGAGTGAGGTGCATACCAACGCTGACGCCTGTGACGACCTCGCACACGCCGCCATTGAAGTCGAGGAGCATGCGCATGTTGTCGTCCTTGTCGATCGGCTTCTCGAGAATATCCTGCGGAGGCGGCGCCTCGTCCACGAAGCGCGGCGTGCTTGATAGCCCGGGCATCGGATGCGTCAGGACGACGGTGTCGGCTGTTATGCACTTCCTTAGTACATGCCGCATTCAGGGACGCCCTTCGCCGGGATGCGCACCCGCAATGACCAAATCCGGCGCGTCGTCGGGGTCCTGGGTCTGAGGATCACACCCAAGTCAGTCGATAGTTCGCATGGAATTTAGGCCCTCGATAGGGACGCACCACGAGGCGTTCGTACACTTCGACGGCCTTGTGGGAGGCGGTCGCGACGGGATATTCATGTGGGTCCTGGAAGCCGCCGAACGGGAGCGTCTCCTCGAAAGTCGATGGAACGACTTCTGGTGCCAGCCCCTACCGCGACATCAGTCGCCTGCAACCAACCTCGGGTGATTGAGCAGCATACGAAAGTCTGGAGGATCTCGCGCCGGCGTGGGCTGTTAGACGCCAGGATGACGCGTTTCCCGACCAGCTTCTGGAGGGCCGGGATCTGGAGCGCGTAGGCCAGCACCGGGTTGTGCTTTGGGAGCTCGACCTTCTTGGAGCTGAAGAAATTCATGGTGGGCGCAGGTCAAGTTCCGTTGCGCTGGCGGTGCGGATAACTTGGAAGCACCGGCCATATCGGGCAGCGTTGTGGCGTAGTAAGCGCAGAAGCGCCGCCGAGCGCTCGCTGGTCTCCCTCCTCGTCCTCGACCGCCATGACCAGGGTAGGTGGTCGGTCAACTCGCCGGGAAGCTATGCTTTCTTCCCAAAAACGCGCCGAGATGTTACGCCAACCTATCGCAGAAAGCTTCCCCTCACCGCTCTTTTACGTGCATCTTCACACGAAGCAGCTCATACCGCTCAGACAGACTCTTCTGAGGCGGAAGCACATCCCTGACTACTCAGGCTCGTGTGAGCCTCGAGGTCCCTAAAAGTGCCCGCGAGGTACCTCGTACTACCTTCTGCGGTTTTAGGTTCGATGGTCATCACGATAGAAGCTCTTTGAACGCGGCCCGGAAGAGTGAAGCCCTCAGGGGCGTTTCACGGACGCTGAACACGCCTCGGATATATACAGCCCTATCCGCTGAATTTGAAGATCGTCGCCTCGCCCCGCACTTAAACTGCCGACGTTGCAGACTGCTGCTCTTCCCCTCCGACTCTCTCAGAGTACTACCGAGCCGCCACCCCGACACGGGTTAGGTATGTGCTCGCCTGGAATCTCCTGAGATACGTCGCTCACGCACGAAGCTTCAGAAAATTTTTCGCCCTATATCGACTCAGGATATACACATCCGTGCGCGCACCCACACCCCCTCCACCGTATGTAAAAACCCCCATCTGAACAATCGCTGGAACTGACGGGTATATTTACCTAGTCACCATGAACAGGTCGCAGTACTCCCTCATCGATCCTTCGGAAAGCCACAAACAAAGACCACAGGACTCGCGCCACAGGAGCATACCGCACATCATGCGTCGCGCTGTTGGTAGCTGGACAAGTCGTCGCAGCGCTTCGTCAGAGAGCCGCGGTCGGTTGATCCCCTCGATCCCCGCCTCGCGGGCACCGAGCCCCGCAAGGACGGCATCGGCCGCACCTCCCGGTGCGAAGGAGAGAGCCCATGTGCCGCATACAGCCACATACCCTCTCGCACGCATGGACCCGGTGCTGGTCGCAGCTTGCTTCCTATGGATTTGACAGGACGACTCGGAGTAGGACTTTTGTATGCTGCGATCCCATCGAAGCTCAACTACTTTATCACCCGGGCTCAGTTGCGTCCTTGTCGGCCTTTCTTATTACATCGCCCTCGAGTAGTAGTCGTTCTATATGCGGTCTTTTTGCATTGCGGACTGGTGGGATGGCAATGTGCGTCTTCGTATGGGCGCGTTGCAGTTTGTGCCAATATACAGACATGTAGGCTAAGAATCCGAGCGTCCGTCACGTCTTCCGCCTCTTCGGACTGCCCACTACGTCCAATCCTCCCTCTTCAAGTCCTCGGTGATCCAACCCATCGTGGACGCGCTTTTCGCCCGGACGCAAGGCCGAGTGCGTCCGCCACGCCTCCCTCTCTTCCCGACACAGTGCCGGATCGTCATCTGGCCAGTCATCGCCAGAGAGCGCGTCGTCCAAGATTTCCAGTACGTTCGCATGGGTGAGGTGCACCGTCTCCCGAGGACCCCTGGCGTCCGGTACGCCTGGGTTGTTCGCTCGGACTGCGTCGGCAAACCGCCTGAGCAGCCTGGTGAGTGGGGCGTTGTGCCAGACCGCGAGCGCCGGCATGTCGAGCCAGACAGCCTTCATACTTGCGAAGAATGTGTGGTCGGAGCAGCCGAAGAGCGTGCGCTCTGCCTTCCGCCCCCAGGTGTGCACGTAGCGGGTGTGGCGCAGGACCATCCAGACGAGCAGCCAGTAGAAAGACTCCAGGTCGTGGTGGACGTCGTGTTTCACGGCGTGGCCGAGGTAGCGGAACGTCCGCTGCTTGTGGATCTCGATCGCCATGAACGGAGGGGTGCCCTATACATCTGTTAGAGGCAATTCGCTCGAAAAAAGGTGGCTAGCTTACAGTCTGTCCCAAGAGAACTGCATCGTTGAAGCTCGGCGTTCTGCCATTCGCGGAGGAAGAGAATGCCGCAAGACTCGGTCCTCCCCACTCAGATTTGAACCAGCTGTAGTCAAAATCGTGCAGGAAGGCGGTGAAAGGGAAGAGCGATCCCAGCTCTTCATCGACGAGGAGAACGTTGCCTTCGCTGATATCCCGATGCAGGATACCCATCTTCCAGGCGTTCTCGTGCCCTACATGGTCCAAACATGTCAGTCAGGGTATATGCCGCAATGCTTGGAGAGCCTACCTTTGACAGCATCTCGGATCGCCCGCACAAGCTGCTTCGTGCTCCGGAACTCGGACAGCGGCCGGCCCACCACGTCGATGACCAGACGCATCTGGCTTCGTTCGCGGTAAGCAAACTCCAGTTCTCCGGTAAGTCGCCAGGAGAAGGTTTGGTGCTGCGGGAATGGGAGAGGGTACTTCGGCTCTCGGGGTATCGTCTCTGGGACCACACTAGAACCACGGGGGTTGGCGTGGACGTCGGCGTGGGTTGAGAGGGATGCCTTCTTCCCGCAGGCAGGTGGGTAGGGGTCATTGCAGACATACGACGTGTTCGTCAGTCGCCCCCGTAAGGGCTCTCCCGACTCCGTTTCTAGCGACCGCGGGTCATGCGCCGGGCCTTGCTTGTAGGGAGATGCTCCGCCGGCCGACCACAGAGCGACCTCCCGCTCACCCAGGTCTGCGCCGCAAACCAGCTGTGGGAGCCCGAAGCGCTCTTCCCCTTGCGCGTGCTGCAGCATCTGATAGATGAAGACCTCGGATCGGGTCTTTATCTCGCGCCAAGCCTCCTTGACGATGACGAGCTTGGGCCGGGGTACCGGGGTTGTGTCATCCGAGCGGGTCAGTCCGCGAGGAGCGTCTTCGACGGCCAGCCAGACGGTTGTTGCGCGCGAGAAGAGCCGCCTCTCTGCGCTGAGGGCCTTGAGGAGAACGAATGTTCGCACGGAGCCGCAAGCGTCGTCGTACACGTCGACTCGACGGGCCTCACGCGCTTTGAACACGGCCGCATCTACTTCCAACGTCGCCAGTCGAGCCTCCGTGCGGATAGTGTCGGATGGCGCGAGGGCATGAGCCGTGGGATCGCATCCAACCACAGTATCGCCAAGCCGGGGATGCACGAAGTGCCAGAAGAACTGCCGCAGGAGATCCGGGTGTTTGGTGTAGTCGAACGCCTCCGAGACGAGTCCGGACGCGTGGTCGAATCGGAGGATACGACAGCAGCTGCCATAGACCCCTAGCACGAAGGATGCGAGGAAGCCGTGCGCAAGCATGAGGTTGTGCGCGCACGCCGCGGGGTGGGTGACCGAGTAGTTCAAGAGGTCGTCTCGGTCGAACGGGTCGCACGACTCCCGTTGCTTGAACTCAATGACCATCGAGAGCTGCTGCCATCGCTCCGCCGGTCTGCCCAGAGGCTCTCCGGGCAACGATACCCCGATGTCGGCGGCCGTTAGGTGATGAGTCCCTCTCAGAACCTCGAAGGGCGCTTGCAAGAGCCGGTCGCCTCCTGCGAGGAAGGCGACCTTCTTGTCTTCGGGAAACGAGGTCACCAAAGCCGATAGGAAGGCCGTCTGACGAGATTCACCGTCAGCGATGGCGTTACTTGTTCAGGGGTGTGAAATAAACATACGAGGCCGGCTCGCGCAACGGGCTCGGTCACGATTGGGAGGCAGTCCCGCACATGTTCGTGCTCGTCAGGCACGTACGGCACACTGCTAGGGACGAGTTTGTCTAAAAAGGCCTCGATGGGCACCTCTAGGACATCGATTCTGTCAATGATCTCGCGCCATTCCTCGAGGTCGTCGGGGACGGCTGCGGGTATAGTATCTGCGGCCATTCAGAATCGGTCGGTATAGACCACGCAATGATGGATTACCTGTGTGGCTAGGCATGTTTGTCTCGCTATCCGCCGTTTACGTTTGGAGATTTCCAAGAGCGACCCTCTATCTTCAAATGATGGGTCGCGGCGATGGGCTGTGGAGGCATGGACTAGACGGCTGAAGATGGGGGTGTTGCGGAAAGAAGTCAGAGAGAATGCTTTGCTTATATACATCAGTGCGTAAGCGAAGGCGGCCCTTGCCAGAAAGAGGGAACAATGGACGAGGTGCGCTTTGACGCCCAAGCAGCAGCAGGCCGACCATCGTCTTCGCATTAACTCGAAACAATGCATACTGAATAGCGTTGTCAATGCAGTATATCATACATAATGCTGAAGCTGAGGGCGGGATTAGTAGGGCTTCGAGCGACGGTAATCAACTGTACCCAATACGCACATTATACATCCCGAAAACCAGTATAAGGCTGTCGGCCATGTACCACGGCTCTACCAAGAAACGATGACGCTGTCGTAGGCAAAGCAGCCATCAACGCCGTCCAGTTTTCAAGGGACAAGGTCATCGAGTTAACTTGGCCCGATCGCGTCTACCTTCCGGACTGTCCCGTAGCGACCGTCCTCGTCAGCAATGTATCCACGACCTTCAGATAGAACACACCTCGGTCCTTTGCCGGCGCAAAATGCCTCGTACACAGGGAGGGCCTCTGCGGCCTGCCCAACGGGAGCCTCCCCGTCCACCGCAGCGGTGACATGCGACAGCCCCAGGCTGGAGAGCAGCCGTTCCCCCAACGATCTCCTGAGTGGAGGATGCAGTCCTGCGGGGTCTCGAGGGGCCGCGCCGGAAGGCAGCGCCGGGGAATGGGATGCCACAGCCGCCTGAGGAGAGTAGGATGGTGGAAGCGCTTCTTCAGGTGGCGGGAATGGCTGCCTCGTCGAAGGGCGCTGCCACATCGATGCGGGCGCTTTGGAGGGTTTGGTACGGGGGGCATCCAAACGCCAGGGAGTAGTGAGGGCCGTGCCGAGCGCGCTTTCGTTATCGCGTGCTTCTTCGTCCTCCCACCCGCTCATTCGGCTACCATCTCGCGCGAAGTTGCTCTGGGAGAGCCACAGCGTGACCGGACGGTGGCGGATGGGGGAGAGATCTGAGACACGCTGGGACGCCTGCAGTGGAGAGCGATCTTGCGAGACTTGGACACGACGGGGACGGTTACACCGTACACGGAAATAAATGACAGCAATGACCGCAAGGAGGCCGCCAACGCCTAGGCCGACTGCCAGAGGCACGGTGAGGGGTGAGGAGACCCCACGCGCCTGCGAATCATGATCATCACCAGAGAGACCTTGGGAGGCGGATGTAGGCGAGGATATAGAGGAGCTCTGCGGTTGAAGGGGGCTGATCATTGGCGGCACGTCCGGAGATAACGAAGAGGCGGTGGTGACAGGAGAAATCATCTCCGAGTACGAAGAGGTTTCGGTTGGTGATGAAGCCGGTGTAGTAGTGGGTACTAGTGAACGTGGCCTCGTCGAGGTAATCATGACGGATGTGGATGCGACGTGGACGGCACTTGACTTTGTGCGGAGGAGTTTGCCGTGGAGGGGCGCGTGTTGGTCACCGAGTCAACCGCGATAGACCCTGAGTAAGAAGGACATAAATGGATGGTGGCCAATGGATGAGCGCACGGCGGGGTCGCTACACCGTGCAGGTATGCACGCACCTTCTGCGACGGCCTGGCATTGAAGGAGAAGCGACGTTCTTGCCTGGATCACGTCGAGGAGACCACACACGTCGAAAAGACAGGCATATACCGCCAGAATGGTTGTCGGGTCTGCACACAAGCATTGCGGGTCAGCCAAGCAGGCGGTGCTGACGCCAGCGGCGTTCGCGCAACTAAGCGGGGAGCAGGAGCTAGCAGAGGGTGTGCCGGTCATAGTGGATAGTCCCAAGCTGCGACCGTTGGGGGGAGCTTTTTATATGGGACGTGGAAAGTGTATGTGCTAGCTGCTCCTCGGATTGTAGGACAGCTGTACCCGAGAACGCCGGCGGAGTTTTGTGAAGCATTGCTGAGATAGTCCGGTAGTCTACACACAAGTCAGCAACGTTAACAGCCGTATGTCAGCGAGGTAGGTCACTTGCAGGGGATCCTCATCATCCGTGCGAGTTACGGAGGTAGAGTACCGCGTGCCTTGGGCCTGCGGCGATGCTCGCTGAATATCGGAAGCTGTAAGTTGCGGAGCGTAGGTGTTTGCTGTTAACCCGCGCACACACGGTGTCACGCACCTGTTCGAAGACGGACTGCGGCATTTGGGGGAAGGATGCTCGAATCAGTGCGCCAGTTACCCAGTGTCTCTCGGATTTAACTCACTTGTTGTGCCCCATGAACGCGCGCATTCCTACTTCTGAGATAGCGGGGCAAGATGACGAGTCCACTACAGACGGGAAAGGGCGATACTACGTCGACTGACTCCCAGAGGCCTGGGCATATCCTTGCGGGTGCTGCGAACAGTGAAGATGCGGCGAATAGTGTAGCAGGCACACAGCTTGGGTATCAATAACTGCGTGCAAAGCCCGGGTATCTCATCACGTCAGGGTCTTAACATTGATAGGTGTGTCACAACGTTCGTTAACACCGCAGTAATTCAAATTCGCTGTAGCCCTTTGCGAAATAGAGTAGGGTTGAAGCGGATGTGAGTATTGCGGAAGGAGCCCTGAAACTGACGACGTATGCTTACCGCTTACTACGCAGCTTCTCACCAATTCGCCCAAACGGCGAGATGCGGTGGGAGACAGACGAGCCTCCAACCACAGACCCAGCGCAATGTGACATTCTGTCAGTATCGGAGAGCAAAGAAACTGAGACTTAGAGCGTCATAGCCACCTTCATCCACGAGTACATCGAGATACTGAAGAACGACGACTCAATCATACAGGATATGCCTCTGCAGCGCGTCGAATTTCTCCAAGATGAGCAGAGTCATCAATGATGCTTAGAGACAGTCGGGACTTGGAACTATAAGATGGATAGTGAGTCATACAACGATAAACAACTGTGTTAAATACGCACAATAGTCGGTTCAGAACTTGCCACGCTGCTCCAGAGCACACACTACCGGCCATTTGTCACTACCCGCGAAGGTACGGGCGCTATCATGGGCGACACGACCAGCGGCGCCATATGGGATTAGTCCCGCCGCGTCACCCCTCCAAACTATCCCACGAGAACCATCCTGGTCAGCCACATCTTCAAGACGCAGACGGGGCACGCACCTATGCCCCTACCCGTCAGAGGGGGGTTCGTACGCAGGAAGGGACTCTGCGGCGTGTCCGACAGAAGTTTCCCCATCCTCTGCAGCAGAGGTATGCCCCAGTCCTACATCGTGAAGCAGTCGTTCGCCCCGCGACCTTCTGAGCGTGGGTTGCGGTTCCGCGGGCTCCCGATGCGCCGCGCAGGCAGGGGGTGTTACGGCATAGGGCGGCTCGTACGCCTGGGGTGAGTATAATGGCGGGAGCGCCTCATGCGGCGGCGGGGTCGGTTGCTGGGCGGACGGTCGCCGCGATACAACTGTGGGGGAACCTGAGGTTCTCCGATGAGTTGCGAGCTCCTTGGATAGCTCGGCGTGAACCGCGCCGGAATACCAATGAGCGGTGAAAGGGGAATGGACGGCGCTATCGTCAATCGCATCCTCGCCGTTCCACCCGCTCACCAGGCTGCCGTCTTGCGTGAAGTTGCTGTGGGAGAGACATAGCGTGGTCGGAAGATGACGGATACTGTATGTGCCCGCGGTGTATTGAGGCCTCTCATCAGATAAAATGCCTTCTTGTGAGGTGCGGATAGGGCGGGCGCACAGTCGGCGTTGACGCCGCCTCCGCAGATGCATACCGGTGATGATGGTGAAGAGAATGCCAACACCTAAGACCACCGCTAGAAGTGTCACAGCTGATGAGGAAAGCCCGTGCGTCGGCGGGTTATGATCGTTCACACCCGGGGCTCCGGAGGTGGGCGTAGGGGAAAAGGCAGAGGACACGGTAGACAGGGAGCTGGCGAAGGGGAGCCGGGTCTGCGATACTACAGGCGTGGCGTTCGAGGCCGAGAGTATTGCAGAGGGCGGTGGCGACGAGGAGAGCAAGACAGGCGCGGGGACTACATCTGACGGGCCCATGGCGGGGGTAGATAGATCGGGCGTGGACGGCATAGATATTGTGAGGGAGCTTGGTGATGTGCTTTGCGTACGGGTGGCGGAACCGAACGGCGTAGCGATTGAGTCAGGAGATCCTTATTGGCGACCGACAGTGAGTACATGTGCGGGGAGGAGAGATGGGTACTTACCTTTTGCGATATCTTGGCACTGGAGGAGAAGCGACGCTTTGGCCTGAGCGATATCAAGGAGCGCGCATATGTTGAAGAGACAGGAGGAGATCGCTTGCACCGTCTTCGAGTCGGAACAGAAGCATTGCGGGTCAGCCAAGCAGGCGGTGCTTACACCGGCGGCGCTCGCACAGCTGAGAGCGGAGCAGGGCGTGTCAGTGGACGCACTGGACATAGCGAGGCGCTCCTGGATACGACCCACTGTATGGAACCACTTATAAGGTTCCTGGAGGACTTACGTCCGTGCTTCTCCCCAGCACTGGAGGATGCCGGTGCCCGATGTCGCCGTCGAGATCGTGCAAGAGAACCGCGACGTGGTCGGGCAATCTACATGCAGGTCAGCATCGTCGACAACCATCTGTTAGGGAAGTGGGCCACTTTACAAGGAATCCTAGACATCGGCCCGCTATATCACCTCTGCCCGTATTCTCCGAGCCTGCGGCGTTTGACATTGAGGTTCGAAAGCTATTATTTGCGGGGCGCAGTCTTTTACTATAGCTTCGCATACAGAAGAGTGTATCGAACACGTTTGAGGGTGACCTGAGATATCTGGGAAGCATGATTGAGTCAGCGCGCACTACCCGACGTTGTTGCTTGGACTGAATGAACTCACCGTTTCTGAGGATGTATACCAAAGTACACATGCCTCCGAGAAGCCCCCGGTCGCAGGAAATGAAAGATAACGGGACAGTGAACGTGGTGATATAAGACAACACTACCTCATTGTAGCCTAGCTAAGGGCGAAAAATGTTTACATATAGCCACGGGGCGAGAATCTGCTGCAAACATAGGTCGGTGGCAGATTGTGTGGAAGCACACAGCTTGTATATCCGCAACTACATCCATCGTTCGAAGATCTCAACCTGTCAGGGTCTCAGCGTCGTCAGATGTGGCGGATGAGTCGAAATTGGGTAGAAGAGACGGCAGTAGTATCAACTCGTTGCGTGCACTGCGAGGATCTTGCAACGAACTGAGCGTTAGTACAAGTGAGATTCGCGACCACTCTAATCCGCCGGTACACCGAGATGCGAAAGAAAGACGACCAATCGTACAAGTATTGCGGCCCACGGTTACGCCGCATTGCCTTCCAGCTCCTCCAACCGCGTAATCTGTCTGGAAGAAAGTTAAGCCAAACGGATATGTACGCATATAGGCGCACGACACACCTGTCTCTAACGGCCTCTTGCCACCTCTGCAACTTGGCGATCTCGTTCACCTGGAAGCCAAAGATCCGTGGCCGGTACCTATCCGCCTTCAGCGCGACCGCGGCCGTGCTGCCCGCCTCGCCGACGCCCTCCGCCTGCGCGTCCTGCTCCTCCCGCACCCGCCTGTTGCGCCGGCTCCCCTCGATGTCGCCGCCGCGCCCCGGGAGCCCGAGCTCGACCGGGCCGCTCTTCGGGGGGATGAGGTTCGGGTAGACGAGGAAGAGGAGGTGCGGGAAGGAGGTGCCGAAGTACGCGCCGTCGATCGAGCCGTGCCGGGACGACTTGGGAGAGTAGATGTCCTCGCAGCGGCCGCAGTAGAGCTTCACGGACTTCTCGTACGGCACGTCGGTGAGGCCGACAGGGAGGAGGGGCTGGGATTGGCATAGAACGCGCGGGCAGCGGCCGAAGTCTGCGCGCTTGTACTTCTCGAGCTGCAGGATGAGAGGTGGGTGAGAAGGATCAGGGAAACGCGTGGAGTAAATACACAAGAGAAGTGCGGGAACTGAGGGGGTAATAGGAAACGGTGTAGAATACATACCATCTTTGCAAGGCCTCGTGCGGTCACAATCCATCTAGCATGGATAAGCCCGTAGAGAAGACGAGCCTGAAGGTCGAGATTCCCGCGAAGGTCATCCTGGATCTCCTCGTCTACTATCTAGACTCAGTCGCGTGACAAGATGAACATCAAAGGCGACGAACCCAAGTTGTCCGTGATCATGTCCAACGCCTGTGCGTAGTGCTGCACCTCCGTGTTGAGACCAGTCAGGTTGAAGCGGTCAAGGATGTAGTCCTCTTCGACCTCGCAGAAGTACTCGTTGCCCTTCGAGGACAGAAACCATGATATCCACTGTGACTCTCATTAGACAATGTCTTTTAACACTTTGATGAGTGTAGGGGGATGTACCGAGCTAGAGCTTGTTCAGAACACGCGGCAAGGGGCAGTGGTGAGAGCAAAGCCACTCACTTGGAGTAGTCAGACCCAGAACCCGTCGAGACTTCTTCCACTGTGCGATCACGCCAGTCAGTGGGTCGGTTCCAGACCGCATGTACTTTGGAAACTAACTTATGTCGAGGGGGAGAGGGAAAAGAGAAACGCGAGGACTCAGGAGGACGTGATGGGCGGAGGAAAGCAGGAGTTTACGCCAATGGCTGGTATACTAAGATAAGATAAAGTCCGTTAGAGCAGTAGCCGTCTACACTAAAGTGGTTAGTATCTCATATTAGCAGGCTCTGTGGGTTCTCCTTACATCTGATAGTGAGAAAGTAAGGGTACTTAGAGAGCAGCTAGAAAGGGGGTAATAAGAGTTACTAACCGCACCAATCGGCTATCTAGCTTCTGTATTTCGCCGGGCGCAGTAAGTACTTCTGCTCTGCCACAACACCTCTCGGAGCCTCTCTCTCTCCCGTACTTTCTGAGTCTTTCTCGCCCCCGCTGTAACACCCTGGCTCATGCGGAAATAACACATCTAACTGAATATACCGCGACTACATGCTGGGCGACGCTGTGGTGACGATGCCGACTGACCTGCGCTCGACCGCAGCCTTTGAGCTGGACGCCCCCGAACAGGCTCCGCCCAAACCAAAAGGCCTCGCCAAGCTCACCGTCACCATACCCTCCTCGTACAGCCCACAAGTACAAGCCGCTTCTCACCCACCACCACGATGGAGGACACCCGAGTTTATGGTGTACTACGTCGTGTTCGCTGTGGCCGTGCCTGTGATGGCCTGGATACCCTACAGCCTTAGCTCGCGTGAGTTCTACTTGTTTCATAATGTATAATGAGGAACAGTTGATGCTAAATTACGTAGCCTCACATCCAAACTATCCTTTCTATGAGAATCGCCTGTCACCTGGGTGGCTATTCGGCCGGAGAGTGGTCAGTACCGCGCTGCTTCAAGAAATCCGTTCTCCCCGGTTTGAGCTGACAGTTTGAGTAGGACAACAGTGACAACCAATACCGCTCCTTCCGGTCTGGCCTCCCATCTCTCGTCCTCCTCGCCAGCGCGTTTCTCGGCCTGAAATACCTCTATACCCTCGTCTTGCGCCAGACCCGGCATGCCGCCGATACCTCTAACTTATTCCAAGTCCCCTTCCTGGTCGCATTCTCGGCCGCCATGCTCTTCGGCCTCCACGGCGCGAGCGCGCTCAAGGTCCTCCTCATTCTCTCCGCCAACTACGCCATTGCCAAGTCGTCCGCCGGCTCGAAGGCGACCCCAATCCTGACGTGGGTCTTCAACGGGCTCGTGCTATTCGCGATCGAGCGCAACTCCGGGTTCAGCTACGCGTCGCTCCACTCGTCCTTTTCCGCCCTAGTGCGTCTGGTTCCCGTGGCTCGATTCTTCGCTGACCTGACCAGCCGCTTCGCGTAGGATGCGTACAAGGGAGTGTACCCGCGGTGGTGGATCAGCTTCAACATCACCATGCTCAGGCTTATTTCATACAACATGGACTACTACTGGGCGTGTAGACGAAACGGCTTGCCGGACGTAAGTCCAACAGAAGCTTGTATGAGATGCGTGCTGACGGCTGTAATCAGACAGGCGGTGTGATGTCTGACAAGCAGAGACCGCGAGTCCCCCACTCGCTGGAGTCCTACTCGTTCATGAACTATCTCGCATACGTGCTGTATCCGCCACTGTATATTGCGGGCCCGATCATGGCGTTCAACGACTTCATGTGGCAGGTAATACCCACCGTCATTCCGCATAACAGTGACCAAATTAACGACTACGACATAGCTACGAAGGCCCTTGCCGATCAGCCTACGCTCCACACTAGGCTATCTAGTTCGCTTCGCCGCGTGCATACTGACTCTGGAAGCCATCCTGCACTTCATGTACGTCGTCGCCATCAAGGACAGCAAAGCCTGGGTCGGCTACTCCGCCGCCCAGCTGTGCATGGTCGGCTTCTGGAACCTCATCGTCGTCTGGCTCAAGGTATGCCCCTACCCCTTCATGACAGTCGCGGCTCACTCACCCTGCACACAGCTCCTCGTACCCTGGCGCTTCTTCCGCCTCTGGGCACTGCTCGGCGGCGTCGACCCGCCCGAGAACATGGTGCGCTGCATGGCGAACAACTACTCGACGCTCGGCTTCTGGCGCGCGTGGCACCGCAGCTACAACCTCTGGATCACGCGCTACATCTACATCCCGCTCGGCGGCACGCGCAACCGCGGGTTCACGCTCGTGCTCGTGTTCACGTTCGTCGCGCTCTGGCACGACCTGTCGTTCCGCCTCCTCGCGTGGGGCTGGCTCGTGAGCCTGTTCATCATGCCGGAGATCGCTGCACGGTACTTTGTGCCTGCGTCGAAGGTGCGTAGCGCTGTGGCAAAATCAGGTATGCTGGCGGGAAGCTGACGAGGGTGTAGTTTGGAGACAGGCCGTGGTATCGACACGTCGGCGCCATCGGCGCAGTGCTGAACGTCCTCATGATGATGACGGCGAATCTCATCGGGTTCGTGATCGGAACGGATGGGATGAAGTACATGCTACACCAAGTTGTCGATAGCTGGGAAGGTACGTCTTCACACTCGGTGCACGACATCTGTTGCTGGAGCCTCCCACCACAGGAATTCGATTCCTGCTGCTTGCGTGTGCTTGCCTATTCGTTGGTGTTCAGGTCATGTTTGAGTACAGGTGCGTGTACCATATCCCCAATATCCTGTCATATTGTAATGCCTGACGAGTAAACGCAGAGAGGAGGAAGCGCGACAAGGGATCTCTCGTCGATGCTAACGGACAGTCTGGGTTGTTTGAATCACATGAACTTACTAGGGTTGTTAGTGTAAATAACGCGTTAATAGTAGCCCTCATCCTATCGCTTCCTCCATTTCCCACTGCACGTTGCACCAGTCGCACCGTGCTCTGGATACATTCTCGAAGTTACGATTGAACCTAGACGCCTACCAAAACGGGAGCAATACCGGGATGCCAGTATGGGCGCCTGTCTCATGGACACAGAGGGCGGGGAAGCCAAGGCCGCCTGCGCATCTTGACCTTGTACCACACCCACCCTCCTTTCCCGCCCCCCCCGCTATCACCCAGCACTCTACAACTCTCCTAAATCCTCCTCTCCGGCTCCCCGAAATACTTACTCGCACCATGTCGACGTCGTACAAGTACGAACGGCTCGCGACGAGCCCGGACCAGCCCTCGGACCTGAAGCGGCGGACGAGCCACGACGAGCCCACGAGCGACATCCACGAGCTGCACCGGCGGCTCGAGGCGGACCCGCGCTTCAACCCGCCGACGCCGTCCGTGTGGAAGCGCGTCGCGCTGATCCTCTTCCTCCTCTTCGTCTTCTGGTTCGGCTTCAAGCTGCGCACCTCCGTGTCCGCGCCGCCCAAGGTCGTTCACGCTTCCCGGTGCGTCTCTCCTTTCGCTGATACTAGTGTGTGCTTGTAGCAGTACTGATTTGGGGCTTGCGTGCGGGGTGCTGCTGGGTGTGATAGGTACTCGCGGGAGCACAAGTTCAGGCCGGCGGCGAGCCCGATCATCACCGAGCGGCTGAAGGACGGCCGCATGCGGGTACGCGGTGCTGCTCCTAGTGCGCGGTGAACGGTGTGTACTGCACGTTTCCCGTACGTTTCTTCCGAGGTGACTGACGGGAGCCCAGCAGTTGCGCTCGTTCTCCGGACTCACTTCACGGACATCACCACCCCTCGTTCCGACTATCCTACGTATCTTGCTTTCTCCTCCACTTGCCGTTGGTACTTCGCCCTGCAGACGAGTACTGTTTGGCCTTTCTAGGATATCCTCTGCTTCTGGACAATATCATATACTTATTACCCCCGAATCCTTGGCAATACGCTGCGGATGGTTGAAGCCCCTGCATCTCAGCCCCTCAACTCCATTGCAGTCAACAGGGGCGAGAGCATGGATGCCAACCTCGACTACCACGCATTAGATATCAAGATCATACTTCCATAGACGTGCGGGACACCCAGCAATTCGCTTGAAGTTCAAGTTGAAGCTCGCAAGGTCTTGTGCGCACTGCTTCGCTCACCCACTCGCACTGAACGTCAACGTGTTCATAATCTAAACCTGCGCTGCTCTCTTCTCATTCAGTCGGGACACGTATGACATAGTCCTGTAGACCATACCGCACGTCTTTTCTCGACCCTTACAAGGACTGATGGAGCACCTGTAGCCTTGCTTGCCGCACATACGGAACGCCATGAAGCTCACACCTCTAACCAGTATGTTCTCTCCGTATCCAGTTGGATTGGCAAAAGGGGAAAAAGTGCGCTAACAGGTACAAAGTGTTCTAGTGCAGCAATGGGGGTGCGGGAAACACAGCCGGGAAGCCCGAGTCGAACATCCGAAGACGCTTTACGCCACGCCCTTGGAGGCCTGGCCGGCGTTCTTCTTGTCGGTGGTGATGTTCGTCGTGAGCTTCTTCCTGCAGGGCGGGAGGACGTATCAGCAACGAGGCAGGTAGGGAGGAGAGAGGAAGGGAAGACGTACTGCTCCTCAGCGATCTTGCTTGTGATGGACGCAGTGGAGGAGCCCTTGGCCTGGGCCTTGGCGAGCTTGATCTTCAGCGCCTGGACCTCACCAGTGAGCTTGAGGACCTTGTTCTTAATCTTGCCGTTCTGGAGCGCGGTCGCTACAACACATCCAGCGTCAGCATCGCTCCTCGTAGCCTTCAAAACGAGAGGGAGACATACCAGCAGAGCCGGAGGCAGCCTTGATCGCGCTGTTGAACTTGTCGGTCTCGGCGGCCTCAGCAGCCTGGCGCATCGTCTCGATGTTCTTCGCGACAGAGTCGTCGAGCGTGGCAAGGTCGACGTTCGCGAAGGGGTCGACGAAGACGGCGTTGGCCTGCGCCTCCGCGTTGCCGGCGGTGCCGTCCGAGATCTGGAAGGCGGCGTAGCTAACATCGAACGTCAGCACCCATTCGACGAAGGTGCAGAGCGGGAGGTACTCACTCCTGAACAGCGAAGGTGGTGGCAGCGCCGGAGGCAGCGGCGGTCGAGTCGTCAGCGGCGGCAGTCGAGTCGTCGGCGGCAGCAGTGTCGTCGGTCGAAGTGGCGGCCTCGTTGGTGCCAGTGGACGCAGCAGCGCCGCCGGTGACACCCTGCGACGCCTGGCCAGCAGCCTCCTTGTCAAGGCTGATGTTCTTCGTGAGCTTCGTCCTACAAGATCATCCCTCATCAGCAACCTCATCGTATAAACACGCAGCACCGAAAACGCACTGCTCCTTCGCGAGGGACGCCTCGAGCTTCGAGGTATCCTTGCCCGCGGCCTTGGCCTGCGCGAGCTGGATGTTGATCGCCTGGACCTCGCCGGTGAGCTTGAGGACCTTGTTCTTGATCTTCCCGTTCTGGAGCGCGTCCGCGGCGGCGCCCGACGCGGCCTTGATCGCGGGGTTGAACTGCGCCGTCTCCGCGTCCTCCGCGGCCTCGCGCATCGTCTTCACCGCGTCGAGCGTGGCGGAGTCGACGGTCGCGAGGTCGACGTTGGCGAAGGGGTCGACGAAGACCGCGTTCGCCTCGGCCGCCGCGTTGCCCGCGGTGCCGTCGGAGATCTGGAAGGCCGCGTAGCTGCGAGGGCATTAGCACGCACGTGAGGAGACGGAAGAGAGCGAGAGGGGGATGCACGTACTCCTGGAGCGCAAAGGCGCGCTTCGTGAGCTTGGTGGGGCGGCGGATGGGCGCAGCCGTAGCGAGGCCGGCGAGAGCGAGCGTGAAAATGGAGGCGAGTCTGACCATCTTAGCGAAAAGGTGGACTGATGAAACGACAAGTGCAGGTGCTGGGTGTAAGGGGGGATTGACCAAGGCACAGGCTAGCTGTGTAGTTGCTGCAGGGAGAACAACAGAGACAGGCTAGCTGCTTGCACGGAAGGAAGGAAAGGGCCTTCGAGACCGGACCACAAGGGAAAGAAAGTGGAGGAGAGAAGAGAGTGTTGGGCGTGCGCTGGCGGGCGTGCCCCGTCTTTATACCGCTCTCATCGGCGGCGCGGCCTCCCTCGTGCGCACGCCGTCCCAGGGGCTCTCGAGGACCGTGCCCGAGGCGGGCCGATCTGCTGTGGAATATTCTGACGTTCTGTTTTCGCGGGGGTCGTTGCGATGGTGTGCGCGGGCACGCGCAAACGGGGCGCGCTTGGCACTGCGAACCACAGAGAGTTGCCTTTTGCGGATGAAATGGATGCGGTGATGAGGCACGGTGCCGGGCCCCCCTGACGACAACCGCCGGCTCGACCTCCACCACGCGTGCTCCGTGCGGCCGTCGGCTCAGATGATTACCGCACGTCATGACCCACACTCACGAGGGGGGAAGTAATTATGAGCGCAGCGGCAACGAGTACAGCGCTCGGAGCCTCATCAAAGAAACAAGCAAACAGGCCTGAGTAGTCAAAGGCCTTGACCAGGGTATCGAAGATAGCAAATACTACAGTACTGTGCTACTAGTTTGTGTGTGGCGGCCATATGCATGTCCAGCCCAAGGAGGATATCCAAGACCACCGAGGGAGTACTTATCACTAAACACAGCGTTAGGCTGAGGGTATGCCGCTGCGGGAGAGGTATTGCTACGCCAGACGCTTCAGCTGCGAGACCCGCCCCGACTTCGTCAGCACCTTCACCACCGACGACGCCCCCACGAGCGCGAACAAAAGCCAGAAGCCCCACCTCTTTGCGGACGCCTTCGCCACCGCCTTGCCCTTGCTAGGGCGCGGAGGGAGCGAGATAGTGCCGAGGTACTTCTTGTAATCCGGCTGGTAGAGAGGGCGCGGCGCATGAGGGACACCATGCCATTAAGGGACGAGGGAGAGTACGCACCTTGTAAGGGGGGAAGCGGAAGCTGAACAGCTTATCGACCCTACGCGGGTGTTAGGTTGGAGCAACAGGCCTGCTCGGCAGTGAACGTACCAGCTCGGATTGTCGATCGACGCGCGCAGGTACGAGAAGGTATCAAAGGCGAACTTGCCGCCGTAGAAGCCGTCTAAGGAGCAGTTCGTTGGTGAGCGGGTGCGGCCTCAGCGCGGCGGGCGAAACTCACATCCACTCTCGCCCACCCCGCCGACGGGCAGGCCAGGAACTGAAAGACGGCTGGGTCAGCCTGGGACGTTGCAGAAAGAAGAACAGGGACGTACTGCCAGCCGTGAGGACGCTCTCGTTCACAACAGCTGCGCCACTCCGCGTGTTCCTGAACACTACACAATGCGAAGGTGCAGGGTAAGTTTCTTCAGTAAGACTACACGCGCAAAGGTCACACCTTTCTCCTTGAACGCCTTGTCCTGCGAGAAGACGTAGACAGCAAGCGGGTGCTCCCTATTCGCCTGTGAGTTTCCATATGCATAGGGAAATCATTCCACAAGACGTACCTAGACCTGATAATCGAGATAGCCTCGTCGACGTCCTTCACAGGCACGATGGGTAGCACAGGCCCGAAGATCTCACTATACGTCCCCTACGTCAGCATGCATATCATCCTCGCGGACGATGTTAGCACTCACTCGGCCATCAACACGTCGTCGAGCGCGACGTCGCGCACGATAGTCGGCGCGACAAAGCGCGTCGGGACGTCGACCTTTCCGCCGGTGACGATGGTGCCCTTCGTCTCGTCGATGAGGCGCTTGATCCGGAGCGTGTGCGCCTCGGTGACGATGTGCGTGATCGAGTCCGACTTCTCGGGGCCGTCGGGGTAGAAGGAGTTGTACCTGCGATGCGACGGTGAGACGCGGGTTTCACGCATCGCCGGGCTGAGTACTTACGCTTCCTTGAGCGCCTCGACCAGGGTGTCCTGGAATTCTGCGGGTACGAGGACGTACTCGGGGCAGAGGCAGATCTACGATGCAACGTTAGCAGAACGCTAGGGACTGAGGAGGTAAGCGGCCGCGCACCTGTCCTCCGTTCGTGAATCGGCCCCAAAGCAGCCTACGTGCGGCCATCTTGAGGTCGACCTTGGGGTCAAACACCACGGGGTTCTTCCCTAGCGAGTGTGAAGTATCCGTCAGACTCCGCATGCTTTCACGTGTATCCCGCATTCACCTCCAAGCTAAAGGACAATCTGTGAGCGCTCCGAGGAGAGGGAATAAGAATAGGGACGGTTACCTCCAAAGTGATGGGCGTCAGGTGCTTCGCCGCTGCTGCCGCGACGATACGGCCGACACGTCCGTTGCCGGTGTACAGAACTACGTAAAGCGGTCAGTTACCAGCGTAATTCCACAAGAACTAATCCGAATACATACTGTGGTCCCATCGGAGCTCGAGGGCCTACAGCGGGGTCAGAGATGTGGAGCATGCAAATTGCTGGACGAGGGTAGCTACCTTGGTCGTCTCGGCAACAGCGCCGTTGATAACCTGGTACAGCTCCGGGTCAAGGTACTTCGGGATGAGCTCCGCGAGCAGCTGGCTCGTCGCAGGAATTTGCTCCGAGGGCTTCAACACAGCCGCGCTTCCCGCAGCGATGGCGCCAACCTGTAGAAGCACCCATCAGCACGGCGAGTGTCGCTGCTACGAGACGAAAAGCCTACCAGGGGCCCGATAAGGAGGAACAGCGGGACGTTAAACGGCGCAATGAGCAGCGCGACGCCCTTCGGCTGGGGCGCGTACGCGGGGCTCATGACGAAGTATTTCGGGTGGAAGGGCACGCGCTGCGGCTTCACCCACTTCTCGACGCTGTCGTACGCGATCTTTATGTCCGCGTACACCGTGTTCAAGTCAATCCTGTGGGCAGTGCGTGAGCAAGGCTGAGCGACTGGGCAAAACGGGGAGAGTGTACATGTCCGTCTCCAGAGAGGGGCGACCCAGGTCTGCGTGCAGGGCATCGCGCAGCCGGTCCTCGTTGTCCTTCAGGAGCCAGCCGAGTTGGGCGAGCTGTTCCTTACGGAACGGGATCGACTGCGTCCTCCCGGTGTTGAACGCGGCATGAGCAGTCGCATGGATCTGCAAGCGGACAGCGCAAACTCAGCATGTCGAACCACATAAATACATAGCAAGGCGACAAACCTTGGGAATATTCTCGACGGGCGTGTAAGTGAGCGTGCGAGACATAGTGAACCTATTCCAGTCCTGTTATAACGAGCGCCTGTAGTAGTTTGTGCACGAAACGCGATGTCGCCCGGCGAGTCGTGGTGGTCGTGAAAATACCCTGCGTACGGCAGGTTTGCGCGAGCCCCGCGCGCCGCGATCGCTAGCACCACTACAGTTGCCATAATACACACGGTGTCATTTAGCCTGAGGCACCCGGTTTATCCGCCCACCGGCGCAGCGGATTCACGTTCCCATGCGCGCGCTTGGCGCGATTCTAGACTTGGCCCCTCACCCGCGGTGGCGTGGATCGCGATGGTCGCGCGTCCAAGTGCATTGGCACCCTCGCGCACCGCTCCTTCTCTCATGCATAGGCGATGTGGGAGAGGCTTGAAGCTAATCGGGAGAATGGCAAGGGAGGGCCGATAATAAATAGCTACGATACAAGTTAGATAGGTAAGTGAGCCTCAACGATGAGAGCGTCTACTCCCAGATTCATCGATTATCGTACACAGGCGGGATACTTCTGGCTGAGCTTGAAGAGCACCATCCTAACTTACACAACGCCGTCGCTGCGAATGGCACATTGGCCGAAGTCCTTCTTCGTCAGGCCTTCTTCCCTCGGCAAGATGTCCTATGGAAGGAATCAGCACGCTCCCACCCACGCAGCACAGATAAACGTACGAAGTCGAAGATGCCGAGCGGGAGCGCCATGGTAACACACGCGTTCGGCGAGTCCTGAGTGAGAGGTAACATGTTCAGAATCAAGCTACCCCCCGGGTTCATGCCTGCTCGAAGGACGTACCACAATGGCGCCGACGTGGCTCTCCACGGGTGCCGCCGAAAGGAGCAGATCTGCGGAAGCCAGAGAGTTCAGTATCGCGCGAACTACTGGGAATCTGTGGGGTTAACGTACATGCTTGCTCGCGAGCTTGATCACGGTGCGCTGCGGTTAGTGCCATGAACACTCATCAGGGCGGTGCATAGCTCACTATATCCAAGCTAGATAGAGCACGTCAGCAAGAGAACCGTTCGCCTTGGAGGCTTAGCATACCTTCATCAGGTAGCTGATAGCGTTGAGCGTGGCTTGCTTGAAGGCAACGGTACTGCACAGGGCACTCAGTTCGGCCCGTGGCCACACATACAGAGGGCGAATCCAAACTTACGCATCCATGTTGTACTGCTTGCCGTCCCCATCTAGTGCATGAATTCGTTGAGTGGAAGGACTTAGTCGTTATGGAGGCTGGCACTCACGGACGTCGACGCTGATGCCCTCAAAGATGAGCTTCGCAGAATACATGGGATCCACAGGCGACGGCTGACGATGACGTGGTCAGCACAACGACTACGTGAACGATAGGACTCCAGTCTTACCAGGAACATTGGCTGCTTCATGCCGAACTTCTCGACGCCGCCCTTGATGATGCTACAGCTGAACGTGATGATTCCAGCCTTCAATGCCCTATCAGCTCCTCCATCCTTGCGCAAAACTGCACGGACTACGCACCATCTCGATTGCACCGCAGAACGAGATCTGGAGGCCAAGTTCAGCGCAGATGTCTCGTAAACCGTTACATATGCGTATCTTACCTCGCCCTGCAAAGTTTGTTAGCAACACGATCTTTACACTGCAAGGATGATTTACTCACATCGCCTTGGGAGAAGTGTAGATCACCAACGGAGAGGTTGGCGCCCTTGACGTATACTGGGAAGTAGCACCGCGAGCCCCTACACATCAACCACGCGTCAAACGTGGCCTCCATATCTGGTGCGGACGTTCCTTACTTCGAGAGGTTCTTGATCTGTAGGCGCGAGATGTCAGCCCGAGCAGCGCGGACCCGAGGTAGAACGCAAGACAACGCACGTCGCAGTTCCCGCCATGCTCACGCGGAGGGACCGTTCTTGCGCCCTCACGCGCGACCTTCTCCTTGACATCTTCCGGGAGGTCCTGGCCGACGTATGTACCCTTCGGCTCCGGGGGGAACGCAACGGGCGGAACGGAGGGCCCGTGCGCGTCGATCAGGGCGCCCTCGCGCGTGTTCCACGTCGCGAGCAGCTCCGCTGAGGGCGCGGTGCCGATGAGGCCCGGGTGCGAAACGCCCGCGAAGCGCACGCCGGGGATGTGGCGCGACGAGGCGTAGACGCCGTGGAAGTCCCAGATCGCCTTCGCGGCTTTGCTGTTGAACTCGCGAGCTATTGAGAGCGCAGGGTGAGCGTCGGGTGGTGGCGAGGCCTATCGTATGTCACGTCGGACTTACCGAACAAACCACCGCCGTTCTCGAGCTCGAAGATGCCCTGTACCTCTGTCAGTAGCGCACCTACCTCGTGTCGGTGTTATACGCACAGTGTAACCCCATGGCATCTTATCGAACGGCCTCACTGTTCGGACGTATTGAGTACCTAGAATGTCCCACTTCATGGCAGAGACATACCGTCAAGGATATCCACGACAAGGCAGTCTCCGGGCTCCGCGCCCTCGATGGCAACGGGCCCGGAAAGGTTGTGGATCTTCATGAGGTCTACGTTCTTGATATCGTCGCTGTCTGAGAACACTTAGGTGAGCTTCCTCTAGGCTTGTAGACCCGCTCAGCGAACCACGTACTATCGTTGTTGCCGATCTGAGCACCAGTCCAGTCTGGCATCCAGTATCAGCGTCTATGTTCTGTACGCTGCATGTCAGAGGCGCTAACTTACCCACACACTGGACCGTAAACACCTCGCCCGGTTTCACGGTCGCGTATGCCGGGATATCAGGGCTAAGTACGCGATGGTCAGGGATGCGCCCGGCGGGTATCGGATGGATAGAGTACTGACTGCCAACGGTTATGGATACCCTACCACGGACAACATGATCAACGTCGGGATGTATGGCTACGAGACGAATACACGTACCTTCTGCTGGTCGGCAGGGCTAATCGTGCAGTTACAGATTAGAGAAGTTTACGATGACGCTTACACCATTCTAACTTACATGAAAGGGTCCACCTAGACGGAACATCAGTCCCAGGCGCTACAAGCATGCGATATGATCTGAGCTGAAGTAACTGACCTCCACAACGGTGCGATGCGCGAACGAGTTCTCTTTGGTGGCCATCGTGACACTCTAGATAACGACTGAACGAGCGAGGAGAAAGGGCTATACACGCGTCGAGCTTCTTACAGATACCCAGGGGGCTGCGATGGCGAATGGCCCATACGCCTTCGTATGCCTCCCCTTTTATCCCGGTCTGCTTCTGCGCAGGCAGCGTTACGAGTCACAGTATGCACGTCCCGAAGATAAGGCCTAAGAGGCGGCAAGCCGACGGGAGCCTGTACGAAATACCCAGGGTATGTGACACCTGGGGCAGGCGAGATAAGATAGGGTTCGCGAGTCGATAAAAGGGCATACCTCGAGTGCATCATGACCGCGCCGAGGAGTTCAGTCGCACGGAGGGCGCACAGATGACCACCCCTGTACTTCTTGCTCCGGACACGTGGGTACGAAACGGCAGCGCCATGCGAAGAGTGTAGACTGGCGCGGCATACACGGGAAGCCTCACATGCTGGCCAAGTGTGGTGGGCGATGTTGTTTTGAGTGGTTGTCCGCGGCTGGGTGGTATAGCTTCAGGAGCCCCGCCCACGAGTGCGGGGTAGCAAGCGCGCGTAGAACGCCACATCATCTGGAGCTGCGATCGGATGTATTCAGCGGTCAGCAGAGATACACAAAGGTTCTTCCAAACAGATAGAGACAGATAGAGCAGGCGTGAGGGGTTCGTGATGGGTCGTAACAGATAAGTATCGGTGGACAGACGGAAGCGGAGCGAATAAGTCAGCGTGCAGGGGTTACAACAGTCGGGGTATGCGGTAGATGAGCGTGATAACATCGGTTGCAGTGAAGATAGTGAGGAGATAGGCGGAGTGTGAGCGACGTTGTAGTCGGCGGGAAGCAGGTATAGTCGTGGTCCGTATTATGAGTTGACCTGTCCTTGGTATCGCTTGATCAGTTCTCTTAATCGTGCCTGTCCGAACGCAAGCTCCGCCTTCGCGGGGGGCGACTTTGGCCCTGTAGGTGTAGATGCTGAGGCGGATGTCGGCGTAGTTGTAGATGTCTGCGCGGCCGCGCGCGGAGCGTCCTCGGAAATTGTGGGGGGCAGCTTCACGTTCAGCTTATGACGTTCTGCGGGAGCGGGCGCAGGTCGAGCGAGTGAGGCTGTCGACGAGATCATCGGTGTCGCCAGAGACGACGAAACCACTGCCGGCACCGACGCGGACTTCACCAGCCGCGCTCGCCGCGCTGTCAGGTCAGCGACAGACGCCGCCGCGGCGTCTGCGGATGGAGTTGGTGTCACCGACGGCGAGGAAGCGGCAGTCTTCGCTGAGGGTCTGAGAGCGCGCGGTCGTGTATCGACCAACGGAGCGGGTGACTTCGATGGCTCGGACTTCGGTGCGCTCGGGCTGACGCTCGCCTTCCACTGCTCGGCGAGTTTGGCTGGCCTGGGTTGGGGCTTCGCCGCCATACCTGTAAGCCTTGCTGGAAGCGCTGTCGGTTTCGCGGGAGCAGCTGCAGGTTTGGCGGAGGCAGCCGTAGGCTTTGCTGGGACTACTGGGGGCTTCACCGCCGGTGTAGGGGTCTGTGTCGCGGATGCCCAGAGCGACGCCACAGAAGTCACGATTCCGCCGCGACCACCCCGCGCAGAGCGCACGTCATACTTCACTTCCGGATCCGCCGATCGTGGCGGGTACACCGCAAGACGAGGAGAGGCCTTCGGCAGGAGATACGCGTCCCAAGGAGCGGCACCTTTCTGTCCAGGCTTTCCGCTAGCGCCACGCAGCGTTGGCACGGCTCGTACAGTCCCAATCGCCATGAAGCCGGATGAACGCGGGTTCGGTGCAGCCTGGGCTGCGGGGTGTGCGGAAGGAGCGTCGGCGGCCGCCTCTGGCTCCGGTGTCGCCACAGGTTCCGGGGAAGGAAGCTCTGGAGGAGAAACCTTCGGGCTTGGTAGAGGAGATCGTGCAGGAGACACCGCAGGAGATCGGGCGGGCGACCTAGCAGGACTCATTCCCGGCACCTTAGCCGGAGATCTGGTGGGCGGCGAGGATGAGGCAGGCGGTGGCGTTGCAGGCGGGGGAGTTGCCGCGAGCGGTGGCGCCTCGGGGTCGATACCCCCTAGCCAGGCGGTGATTCGCCCTTGGGCAGCCTTGCGCAAGTGATGGAGTTCCTTGTCCTTCTCCTTGCTCTCCGTGCCAGCGTCCGGGTCCACACTGCGCTTGCTGTTGAGTTTCTCTGCCCGCGCCCGCTTCGCCCCACTCGCCCCGCTCTTCTTCGTCTCCCGACTCTCCCGCTCCCGGCCGCGCATGGTCTCCTTGCTCTCGCGCGCCCGCATGGTCTCCTTGCTATCCCTCGCGCGTGTCGTCGACGTCGCGAGCAGCTCTTCGCCCCCGACATCCCGGTCGCTGCCCCCACGCCAGCTCAGGTTCCCGCGCCTGAGGGTGCGCGCGTCCGCGTCCACCTCCGCCTCGACGTCGAGTCCGGGCAGCGTGAGGCTGGAGATCGCGGAGTCGTTCGGCGGGTCCACATCGGCCGCGCGCGGGATCGCGATCGGTAGCACGGTCCGCACGTCGGGGGCGCGCTCGCCCTTGTCCGGCTTGCGCGTCCCGACCTCGGCGAGCAAGCGCGCTTCCAGTGCGTCGAGTCCAGAAGAATCGTTCCCGGGGCGCAGCCCGCGCGGGACCTTGAGCGAGGTGACTGCAGCGAGCGTAGGTGTTGGAGGGGCCTCCGCGGCGGCATCGGTCTCGAGGAAGTCGTGCGGGAAGAGAGTGTCTGCGCGACCTCGCGGGGTAGAGACGTTCCCCTTGTCGGTGGGCACTGGGGGCTTTGGGAGCGTCTTGTCCCTTGTCTCCGCGTTGCCTTCACCTAGCTCTCCGTCCGCGCGCGCGGCAAGGCGTTCGAGGTTCTCGACCTGCGTGACCTGGTCGAATGGGTCGTTTGTGAACGACCGCTTCGGGGAGAGCATTGGCCGCGGGGATACGACCTCGCCGCCAGTGAGTAGCGGAGAAAGCGACAAGGTAGTCGCACCTCCGCGGCGTGTTCCTGGGGAGGAACCGGGGCTGGTAGCGACATCGTGTGCGGACGGGATGGCGGCGAGCGTGACGGGTACAGGTTGGGAGGCTGGGTCGGGTAGGTGGTAGCGGTGCGCGGGTGGAGAGACAGAGCGGTGGCGGGAAGAGAGGCGGAGGTGGTGCGAAATGCGTGATGCCCGCTCGCCCTTCCCTTCCTCGCGCACGCCTGGTTGGGATCCGCCTGTGGGCATCGGGAGTAAAGGTGGTGGCGCAACAGCCGCTGGCAAGCCGGGTGGCAAGTTGTAAAGTGGTTGAGATGGTGTGGGCTCGGCACTCGAGGGACGTGGCGGGGGAACGAGAGGGAAGGTCGATGCAGGCGGGGAGGCCATGTACCCGTAGTAAGGGGCCGGTGTGTAGGCGTTGTAGGGTATCGGGCTGAGCGATGACGGCAGCCAGACTTGACCGTGTTCGACGTAAGGGCCGATCGGAGGCGACATGGGCGGAAGAGGGTATGCGTAGGGGCTGGTGGGACGATCGAGGTAGGGTGCGGGTGATGTGGGTGGTTGGTACAACACGCCGGAAGCCGGATCGTACATGGGTGCACCTGAGGGCGCCGGGGGTATGGCGTACATATCGTACGCTGGGATATCAGGCGCAACTGACGGATGCAAAATGACCACAGGCAGGTCAAGACGAAGGTCCTTGCTGCTCAGGCGGTGTTAACACTCGGAAAGTTGCGAACAGAAGCGAGAATTTACCTGCCGATGCCCATAGAAAGCCTCACGCCCACTATGCAACGGACCTCGAAAAGACATTCGCTGACCTTGCCTTCGTCACCCAGTCGACGGCCACCCTTGACGCCTCGCGCGTTCTTAGGTACATCGACAACTAGGTTGGCAACTCCCTCGCCACCGGGAGGTATGATGTACTCCGGCCCCCGGAAGGAGACTGATGTCACGGTGTCGGAGAGTTGCAGCGGTTGCTTCTGAGTGGGCGGTATGTTCGGCAAGTAGAGCTCGCGGGTCAAAGTGACCGACAAGCTAGAGTTCTACGCATATCATGAGATGTAGCGGACAATGGCGTAACGACTGAGACTGACCTTCTTGCTTGAGTGGTTCTTAACCATGAGCTCAATGCAGGCAGGCTCTCCGGCCACCATGAAGCCGCCGAGGACCTTCCCTTGCATCCAAATCTTGCCATTCTCACCCACAACCACACCCTCGGGGTCGACCCTACGAAGGTCGTCGAACCGTTCTACGACATCCACCGGTTTGCGATCGGTGACAAGCTTCTTCTCTCCCTTCCAAGCGACGCCTATGCTTGCACGGACTTCGTACCGGACGCGGGCGAGACCCGAGCCAAAGTCAATGGACGAAGGCGAGGAGTGGGGCAGAGGGAACTGGAAGAGGAAGGTGGTGATGCCCCGGCGCGCATGGTAGTAGTTTGACGGCAGCGGAGGGTCTCCAGGGGATGGAAATGGGTGGACGGAATTCGAGGGCGGTAATCCCGGTCCCTGGAACAGCCGTCTCGTGTGTAGGAACGGAGATTTCGCAGAGTGGTCTCTGGACGTCAACTCTGCAAAATAGCGGATGGATCAGCACTGTATAGTAGACCGCGACCTCGCATATCCTGCACGATTGTGAGCTTGGGGCTAGACGTACCTTCAATCGCGTATAGCTCGACCATGATCACGCCGATCCCCAGGCCCTTCTCAGCCTTGCACTCGAGCTCCATCTTGCCGGTGACCGTTCCTCCCGCTATAAATTGGGTGTCAGGGAACCTGAGCGACACCCTCACCTTTGAGTGGTAAGGCGAGGCATTCATCGGCTCCGGCCTCGTCTGGTGCGCCGTCGCGGCCATGGTGAATTATGGAGCGTAGAGGTGGTTATGGCCCGTGCATGAGTTCCTTGCGGCGTGTAAGCACACTAGGACGTCTGAGCAGATAGCGGTTGAGCTTCAGAAACCGCGGTGTATTGGCTGAGAGGTCTTTAAACCGGAGCAGACTTCATGAGCGTGACAATACTTCGCGGTGGGGAAGAGACAAAAGTTAGCAAGACATCTATGACCAGGTTATGACCTGTACTGGCCGGATTAGGAGCCTGAGTGACGCATATGCGTGACAAAAACGTCACCCTTGCGCATAGCTTCGGCGCTAAGTCCGCGGTCGCGCTGCTCAGCTTCCTCCGTTCCGCACGATCTGCAGAGACTGAAAGGCGTGGAATACGAGCTTGTTAGAGGTCGACGAAGCTTGACTGCAAGTAGGTGACACGTTAACGGCTGCGGACGAATGGTTAAGCTCAAACCGTACGATCCAGGGCCCCAGGTACTGTGCTTCTGAAGTGTACTCCGTCGCGACTGCTTGAAGGTTTGCAGTGTACAGTGCGTTCTAACGTGCATGATTTTGACCCTCGTTCTAGTCTGGGGTTGCCTCAGCATCCAGCGCGATAGCCCGACATGCCAGCAAAGTACTCGCATGTGAAGAAACGGCCGGCTGCGCCTAAGAAGTCGGCAAGCAACAACGGGAACCATACACACGCTCACAACCACGCAGAGCCGCGCCATTCCAGCCCACAAGTGGATAGGAGTATCTCCCAACCCTCCCCCGACGTCTCCAAGATCGAGCGTGTGATCGCGCGGATTATCCTTCTACGCTTCGAGCAAGACATTGTGCGCCTTTTCTCCACGCACCTCTACACGACCGCGCTCCGCCACCTCCCCACCTTCATTATCCGCTGCATTACCGTGGGCGGCCCAAGCTGGGTAGCAGCAAATGCAGACTGCGACGAGATCAAGGACTTCTTCCGGTCCATCATCGCCATGGACCTGCGCCAGGCGGGAGAACGCGTCGCGACGAAGAGCGTGCTTTGGACATACACCGCGCTGCGGCACTTCGTAAGTCCCCTCCCGCATCTACCGCCGAAGCATGCCGATCAAGACCGCGCTCGCGCAGGCCAAGTCGAACGGGGTGCCCATCTGCGAGCGGCAAGGCGTACACTCTGTGCGGCTGCTCCCGCACTTTGCCGCGCTCAAGGCGCACCTCGGCGCGCTCGAAGCCGCGCACCCGCCCGCGTTCGCGAAGCCGCCGCACCTCCCGTCCATGTCAGACGGCATGCGCGCGCTCGAGAAGGAGTGCGAGACCAAGTACAGCAAGGGCGCGGACTGGCGCCTGCGTGTCCGCGAGGGGTACAACCGCGCGTGCGCGACGCTCTGGGAGGTCGCGCGCGAGTTCGACGTGCGCGGGTACGGGCTCGTCCTCCGCGAGAAGCTCACGTCGAAGTGGTGCGACTGCGGGTGCTCGACGGACCACCTCGGGGAGGTGTGCGAGCGCGCGGTGCGCATGGAGGAGGAGGAGAGCGGGGTGCGCGCGGGGAAGGAGCGCGAGTGGGACGGCCGTGGTACGTCGCGCTCTCACTTAACGCGGGGTCCGTCTACTGACGCGCGCGTAGGCTCGGGCGTCGCCGGGTGGGGCACGGAGGAGGAGGAAGACCTGTGGCAGGTCGACTTCGACCTCGCGAACATGGACGATGAGAAGCACGACTCGTCGGCGGAATACGACATGTCCGTCGGGGAGCTCATGGAATGGCGGTATTTCCGTGCCGAGCGAGAGAAAGAGCAGGTCACTACCGCGTCATCTCTCATATATTCTTCCGCTCATGAAGTGTTCTCTCGGGCAGGGCAATACGGCGTTCAAGAAGGGCGACTTCGCGAAAGCAATCAAGCACTACGAGAGCGCGTACCGCATTGAACCCGAGCTGCCGCACTATCAGCTCAACATCGCCGCGGCACATCTGAAGATGAACAAGTGCGTTATGCCTAGCTTCTCTCAATCTTTCAGCCCGTGATGAACGTTTTCCGCCAGCTACGTTGAAGCGGAAAAAGCCTGCGATGTAACTCTCGGACAACACCGTAGCGTCAAAGGCCACTGGCGAAGGGCGCAGGCGCGGAAGGCCCAAGGACGAATAGAGGATGCTCTGAAAGGTACCGTGCTCCATGTGCTCCCTCGTCCACTCTGACTCTCACGGTCATATAGACCTGCGCGACATCCTCCTTCTCCAACCCTCCAACGCCGAAGCAATCGCGGAGATTATGGCGCTCTGCCCACCATCCGCCGAGCCCGAAGCATCCTCCAGCTCCTCACAGCCCTCTTCCTCTTCTTCCTCAAAAGCGCCCGCAGCGGCGAACGCTTATTCCAGCTGGATACCGACGCCCGTGCCCCCGAAGCCGCTTCCATTCCCGCGAAGCACGATGGACGACCGCAAGCTCAAGATCGCGACGCTCCCGATCACGATCGACATCCCCGTCGACCTCCCGTTCTTCACGAGCGAGAGCAGGCTCGCGAGCAGGAGCAAGACGAAGATCCCGCAGCCCGAGTCGTACACCGGGCGGCTCGTCCCGCAGGCGTTCCAGTACCCGTCCTGGGACCGCTACTTGGTGCGGCGGCTTTCCGGCTGAAGTGCTGACCTCGAGACTGCTTGCAGTTTATTGGCCCCGACGCCCCGGCACCCCTGTTCCTCCGTTTTCCGCCGCCGGTATCGACGTCGACATCGACGTTCGCCGAAGCGCCCCCGATGCTCGCTATGTACTGTAACATGCGTCCGAGCTGTCGCACCTGTGATATATCCCGCCCCACTGACCGTTCGCTAGCGCCGTCTAGCTGCTCCCTCGCGCCGGTTGCTCGTTTTGCCGCCGCTGTACTGTACTTACCTCCTGCTCTAGTGTATCATGTCGCGCTACGGTGCGCTGTTTCGCCTCTATGCCGCGCCATTCTTGCCCTGTTTGTCCTCGAGTGGGCAATTCGAACCTCGGTCGTTATTCCCGCAAGCCTGAAGCCTTCATACGTCGCATCCTTGCTGGGCTCCCCGTACCACCCGGACTCATCTCCGCGGATACCAACATCTCAAGTGGCCCCTCCCGCTGTGAATGCTGAATAAGGTATATAGCGATCATTGCCTTAACTAGTACTTATCCCGAGGGGGGGCACAACCCGCGACATCTTCGGCCACCACTGAGAGGCGTTCGGACGGAGCCTGGGGCGCGGACCCGCGTCCACCTCCGCCAAGTACCACCCGCACATCGTGATATCCGAGGAGCAACAGCAGCTTTGAGCTCTGCCCCGAGCGGGCGGTGCATTGCGTATTTTGGGCATCCGGGTGCTTCCCCCCACTACTGGATGCTGCACTCTGTCGCTTTCATTCTTTACAACCGCTTGCTGACATGCTTCTGGATCTCAAAGCCAGCGATGAGGTAGCGGGGACTGCCGCTTGACCGTGCCACAGACTTACAGGATGACGGCGGCGGACGTGCCGGGCAGGCGTGATCACTGTCAGGCTAGCATCTAGCGTGCACTTTGAGCTTCCATAGCATGTGTGCCATCATTTATTTCTCCCCGACGAAACCTTCAAGCCACATACTCGAGCAACAACAGTCGAAATCGCAAGCTCTTTCTCCTCCCCAAACTTCCTCGCTCTCCCGGAACACTGGAGACTGGTGCAATAATCGGAGCGCCCACGCGCTCGGCTGCGAGCATACGCGCGCTTCTGACACACAGTTCTACCCGGTGCCGCGACGATGCGCTGTTCGTTCCTGCGACGGTGCCTTGCTGCACCGCGCAACCGACAATATTGCCTCCGACGATTCGAAAATGCGGACGGCAACGCCATCACCTGGGGCACACCCAGCCGTTTCCGGCTAAACTCGGACGGGTTTCAGAGACAGGAGGCGGAGCGTCCTCCGCCGGCCGCACTCTCCGGTGCGCACCGTGGCTGCACTGTGGTGAAAGCGCCGCGTATTAATGGGCTGCGCCGGGGCCGATATAATTCATTGATTGCAAGGAAGCAGAGCAATACATAGTCGAGGAGAGAGAAGCGGCCGAAGCGTTTCGCTATCCGTGCGCTTCTGGGTGGGAACGGGCGTCCGAAGGTAAATCCTGGGTTTTGACGGCTTCTCTCGCCACCGAGCTTAAGCTTTGTCCGTCGGGGCCGCGCCACGGCCAGGGCGAAGGAGACCGCCGTTCGCCCTCGCGGCGGTGAGGGGGAGGCGACGGAGAGCCCAGTGAGTGATGCCCTCCTGTGCATGCTTGATGAACCCATAAATGGGCGAACAAGGTGGCCCCTGTCACCTGTGGAGGATCGCGGAATCAAAGAGGAGGGCTAATTGGCGATCAACCAATACTAATGCGGGACAGGGTCGCGATCTGCTGCATGGCGAGCACGCGCGCCAGCCGAGGGCGCCCCTGCCACCCGACGGCGCGCATCAGTGCGACGCCCCGCCATGGCAGCACCGGCCGGCCTCGCAGACGACGCCGCGACAGGGTTGCCCGCTGGCGGCCGACGGAGGCGGAGACGGCGCCGCAGGTATGGAGGGGGGCGCATCCGCGTGGGAAGGGGGCGCGCGCAGACGGGGCGCCGGCGAATTGAGTTGGCCCTCGCGCGTCGGGTGGTCTTGTGAAGCTGATGGGAAGAATTTCCGTCTTGTCTTCTGTGGAACCCGGCGCGGTTTAAGCGACGACCGCCTCTGGCCATGATGAGCCTCCTTGACGCATGCCCCGTTGCGCCTGGTGCGGCGTGCCAGGTGCAGCGTTGATATATCTCCGCGCGCCCCCTCAATCATGCCTCTCCCCTTTCCTCCGCCATACCCCTCCATTCCGCATCACTCCCCCTGCCTCCCCCCGCCATGAGTGCTGAGGTATGCCCCAGCGCGGCCTCGTCGTGTCGCGTATTAATGAGCTCCTTACGACACTAGTCCTCGAAGTCCAATATCCCGCTGAAAACCAGCCTCCCGATCAACTTCCTGATTATTGGTGGAGGTGCGTCCGATCAACCTCCACACTCCCGCGCCGTGTTGATTGTGGGTACCCCGCACAGGCATCGCTGGCCTCGCGTGCGCACTCGCCCTGAGGCGCGTAGGACACCATGCCACCGTGATAGAGCGACGAGACAGGAAGTCTTCGGTATGTGTGGCAGTGGTCGCGCGTTAGCGGTTGTACTGAGACTATCATCAGCGAGGAGAGGGCGGCATCCGTCTACCACCAAACCTGACCAAGATCTTCTTTCACTGGGGCCTTCGGGATGCGCTTCGCGCAAAGGCTCTCATCTCACATACCATCCTCTTCACACGATGTCAGTGGCGGCGCGTATCCTCTCCTATGTGTGGTGCTAACCGAATATGCGCAGATGAGTCCGGGGAGCCCTTGGGCGAGCAAGTATGGGACCAGGACGTCCTGCGGGAGACCCGCGGTGTATTCATGCTCCTTACCGTACGTCCCCCCACATTCCCCTACAGCGCTCTCCATTCCTGAAGATGCCCTCCAGCACGGAGAGCTCCACGACATTCTCTACGACGCCGCGACGCGCGCGGGGGCCCGCGTACGGTTCAATGCCGACGTCACGTCCATCGACCCTGAAGAGCACGAAGTTGAGCTCGCGACGGGCGAAACGCTCACGGGAGACGTCCTCGTCGGAGCCGACGGCGAGTACGGTCCGTCCCGAACGGCCGTCGTCGGGCGCGAAGCTCGCGGCAGGCCCACCGGCCTCGCCATGTACGAGTAAGTTTAAGATTTTCCTCCCTCCCACTACGACGCGCGCCCCGGAACGTGTGCGCCTTGAGGGGGCGCGCGCGGGACGCTTTTGGGCGGGATCCTGATGCTGATGTCATGCGATAGCACCATTGTCTCGGGGAAGCACCTGCCAGAGCACCTGGCGTCGCTGCGGAAAGACGTGAGTCACCTGCGCCTGGGCCCGTGTTATCGCAAAAGCATCGCGGGATAGACTCGCTGACGGGCGCTACCACTAACGCAGAACGGCGTGTTTGTGGCGTTCGGGGAGGGACGTGCCATTGTGGCGTACCCAGTGGTACGTGTACTGTCGAGTAAAGTTCGATGTGCACGGTGCTGAAAGGCATATCTGCAGCACGGGACGGAAGACTTTGCGTTCAACTTCTACGGCCCGGACGACGAGTCGCAAGGGAAGTACGGCGACCAGCCGTCGGTTTCAGTGTCAGAAATTGCGCGACCACTTGATCCACGGTATGTTTCATGCAGTATTAGCGGGCAGCGCGTGCTCACGATTCTTGCAGACTACGGGATATCGTAAACAACGCCCGCAAAGCGGTACGCGTATCCGTCCGCGCCCACGATGACATCGAGGATTGGGTAGAAGACGAAGGCCGGCTAGTGCTCATTGGCGAGGCAGCACACCCGTTCCCTGTGAGTTTTATCTCCTCCGACACCTCACCCGCATGCACTGATCCCGTCTCAACTACAGCCGGGGACAATCCAAGCGACGGCGATGGCAGTAGAGGACGGCGCGGTGCTCGCCAAGCTCTTCTCGCACCTGAGCGAGGAGCGGCAGATCGAGAGCTTCCTCTTCGCCTTCCAGGAGCTGCGCCAAGCACGCGCGCGCAGCGTCGCTGCGGGCGAGTTCGGCGCCGCGTTCTTCATGACCGCGTCGGGCGAGCTGGCCGCGGGGCGTGATGCAGCGATGCGCGCGCAGCGGCAGGCAGGCGCGAACGCGCTTGAGGGCCAGGGCGACGAGGCGAATGCGGCGTGGGAGGAGGTCCGCACCATCTTCGGCTACGACTGCGAGGACGAGGCGGACGACTGGTGGGTGCAGTGGGGCCTCCTCCGCGAGCGCGCGCTCACGCGGACCGGCGACGACGACGGCGAGGGCGCGCCGAACGCGCCGCCGCTGCTCGACTTCTCGGCGATGACGGTGCAGGTTAGTTCGAGCGCCGTTGACTCTGACTGAGGCCCACGCGCCCGGGTGCACGACGTTTGTTGGACGGGCTCGTTATCGGATCGCTGTCGTTGTTGCTACTCAGACTCTCCCCTTCTCCGGAGCCCTATGTCCGCCCCCCCCCATTTACCCATCATGATCTCTACTAGTAAAACAGTCCCGCTCTGGCTCCGCTATCCGTATACCGCATGCACACCCGCTAATCGCACGATTCCACATAGACGTCCGAGCGCGGCCGCGGCGGCGCGTCCGGCGAGAAGCGCACCCCGCGCGTGCACTAGTGATGCGCCCTGGCTCCCACGCAAGCCCGCACGCTCCACGCCAAGTTCCAAGGCCCGTCTTCCAACGTAACTTCCAAGCACGGGCGCACCGCGAATGGCAGGTCGGGGCGGCAGGTGCGGGTGCGCGAGGGGGGCCGGGCACGGTGGGAGGATCCGGGGTGTTTGTACATGCTATGTCCAGGGGAGCTGTCAATTATACGGGCTTCGCGAGGCGCAAGCGGTGCTTCATCAGTCCGCGACGCGCGATGCGGGATTTGGGGGGCCTGTGGCCGCGGCTGCCCGGCGCAGGAGTGGGTGCGGTCCCAATCAGAAGGCGCGGGCGGCGGAGGGGGAGGTCGTCCATGTGCGCCTGGAGCAGACTGGGGACGCTGCGCGCGGGAAGCTCTGATTGATGCCGGTGCACAATACAAATGAATTCGTCTTGGTCTAGAATACAGAGGAGGTGGGACCGCTGCTGCAACGTTCAACCTTACACCTTGATCTCTCTCGAATATGAATCCCGAATCTTGATGGCGCGTTCTGGGCTAGAGCTCCCCGACCTTCTTGACGCCAACGACGACACGCTCGTTGCGCCGCCAGAACTCGACGAGGGTCTCAGCCATGCGTGTCGGATCGTCCTGTGGAGCGTGCGGTCAGTCCGAGGAGCGCGGACGCGCGGAAGCATTTTGCAGCGGCGACGCACCTCGTGCACTATGTGGCCGACGCCGGGGATCACGACGAGCTGGAACTTGCCCTGCATTTGCCCGATCATAAGCTCCTTATCCAGGCGCTCCGTCCCGGCAAGTACGAGCAGGCGAGCGGTCCGGGCAGACAGGAACTTGCTCGATAGGCCGGTAAACCAGCCTGTGCCATGTACGTTAGTACAAGAGGCGCGGAGCGTTGTTGAATAACAGAAGCATACTCGTCCAGTAAGGTGCGGTTGACCGCAGGGGTGTTCGCCAGACGAATGCCGGCGTGCTTGGAGGCGAGCCTTCAGGAGCCGGGACGATGATCCCGGGTACAGACACTCTAGCCGACGCAGCGTTGTGGATGGTGTTGGTCTTCACACTGTGCAGTGATGTGAGACGAATAACACCGGAAATTACGGAGGTCATCCACTTACTGCCATTCGATTGCCTGCTCCTGACTGTCGAACCCCTCCGGACGTGCATTCAACAGACTGTGCATCATAGGTAATGCCTCCAATGTGAACTCTATGAATGCACGCGTTAGTAAGCACTCCGGCCTGAGGATGGCTAGCGGGGTTCAGTCAACCTTCTACGACATCGATCACGGCTACACCCGTGATACGATAGCGGCTTTGCTGGAGCGTTGGGCAGGCACGGACGCATACCGAGCCGCCAAGACTGTGTCCGACAAGCTAGAAGGCGTCAGAACGTCGCGCTGCGGGGTTCAGTCGCGCTCACCAGAAGGGAAGGTGCGGCCTGCGCGTCCGGGAACACGGCCTGTACGAGGTTCACAAGGTCGCCCGTAAGGACGTCTATATCCAGGTTCTCTTCCGCAGAGCTATTCTTGGGGTTAAGTCGTTTCGTCTTCCCTAGGAGGTATCAGCGACAGCGGTGGCTAAGAGGACATCGCGCCACCTACCGTGACCCCGGCAGTCGTACGCTAATACTCCACATTCTCCCTTGCTCATGTCGGAAATCTCTTTCGCCATGCATGCAAAGGTAAGGCCAGAATATCCCGCCCCATGATGGCAGATCATCACGGTGCCGTCGTCGAACTTCGGCGGGGAGTAGTACACTCGCACGTCTAGGTCTGACTGGGGTACGGAAACTTGTATAGCTTGCTCGAAGTACCCGGATGCAGAGATCGGTGCAAAGGCGGGATTGGGCGTGTGCTTTCGCGCGGCTCTAGGTGTCCGAGACGGGCTATCCTGTCCGCTAAGTGATGCTAGAGCGGTACAGAGCGCGTCTTTGGCACATACGCTGCAGGTGGGCCCATACCGGTTGGAAGCGACCCTACGGAGTCATTCTCATCTTCCTCCTCATCTTCACCTGGAAGTGGTGGTAGCTGAGGTGCCTTGGCAAATCGGGCTTGAAGTGCCGTGCGATACAGGTCAGCCATGGTCGGTGAGGCCAGTGGCGTGGTTGTGGCGGGAGAGTGAACGACCGAGTCGGGATATTCGCGCTCGTGCAGAGGTCTATTCCGCAGTGAAGGGAATGGAAAAAGGCTCAGAGGTACGACGTATTAGCCCGACGGTATGTTCGAGCAGGATAGCACAGCTGGTAGTCGAAGTTTAGGATGTAGCGAGGTACTCGACTTGAAGTATCTCGATTGTGTCCTGCGATGCCACGATCTAATCTAATCTACTCTACAAGCGTTCACGGGCGCTCCGTTGATTCTGAAATTATTGCAGCTTGACCAGAAACCTTCCACCTCCTCGCACATTCAACTTACATCCTATTGCCTCGCCGCATTTCTCCTTCCTATTCTACCCCTCTCCACCAGGACAGCTGGGAGTGTGTAGGACAGAAAGATGGAGATCTCTGTGCGTCAGATGAACACGCGCAAGATGTACACACTCACATGTATCTAGGTAGAGCTCGAACGCCCTAAACCGCTCCATGCAGGGCTTATGGTCAACTCATCGGAAGGCGAAGATTAATCTCAACTCGGCGTCAGCACCTCCAACTGGAACTAGCACTCCCACCGCAGCACCAGCCGCCGATGAAGCTACTGTTGAAACTCCGGCTGTCGAGACTCTCGCCGTGCCCCCTCCCTCATCTGCGCCAGAGACGCCTGTTCTTGAAGATGGCCCCGGACCAAGCGAAGGGAAACCTGTGAGTACGAAGCGGAAGCTGCGCTCGTCCAGGGTCCCAGGAGAAGAGGGAAGCAAACGCGTCAAGCTCTCCGGCGGCATCGCGAAGGACTACACACCACCGCCAACGCGTCTTTCGGACCTCGGAGGCGTAGACCAGTGCGTAGAGAAGATGCTGGAGCTGGTCGCCATGCCTCTATGCCACCCGGAGATCTACCTCCATACGGGTGTCCAGCCGCCGAGAGGTGTGCTCTTGCACGGCCCACCGGGTTGCGGGAAGACCATGCTTGCGCACGCCATCGCAGGAGTAGGTCCATTCCACATCCACTCATCATGGAGTAATTTGAACTGACTGTCTTTGTCAGGAGCTAGGCGTTCCGTTCATCAATATCTCGGCTCCCTCAGTAGTCTCCGGTATGTCTGGCGAGTCGGAAAAGACGCTGCGAGATACGTTCGACGAGGCAAAGGTACGAACGCCATTCACTTCCTTGCTTCCTGTGCTCATATAGACCTCATTCAGCGGGTAGCCCCTTGTTTGCTTTTCATCGACGAGATCGACGCCATTACGCCTAAACGCGAGAGCGCCCAGAGGGAGATGGAGAGGCGAATAGTCGCACAATTCCTGACGTGCATGGATGGTACGTTTCTTGAGCACGCTTCACGTCTTCGCCTCTTCTCATGTCGGTGTAGATATGTCATGGGAGAAGAACGACAACAAGCCAGTGATAGTCATCGGCGCGACTAACCGGCCAGATTCCCTGGACGCCGCTCTTCGGCGAGCAGGGCGGTTCGACCATGAGATCAGCATGGGTGTCCCGGACGAGGAAGCTAGGGCTCAGTGGGTAGCGCACATATGCGGCTATTTTTCGCCTTTGCTAACGTTCCGCTTCGTAGGATCCTACGAGTGCAGTCGTCCAAGCTGCGGCTAGAAGGAGACTTCGACTATGTAGCGCTGGCGAAAGCGACGCCTGGATACGTCGGTGCCGACCTGGCCGCCCTGACAGGTGCAGCCGGGATCATCGCAGTGAAGCGCATATTCAAGCAGATCTCGGAGGGCACGCTGGTCTTGCCCGATAACGTCACGCCTGTTGCACCTTCAAGCGACGGCGATGTGTCTATGGCCGTCGATCCTCCTACGACAGAGCCGATAGCCCCCCAGGCGAGCGGCAGCAGAGCCGTCCCGTTCGCGACGTTCGACGCCTCCAAATACACCGCCGCGAGCTCGATCGTGCACTTCCTCCAGGCGCACCCCGACCCGCTGACCGAGGCGCAGCTCGCGCCGCTGTGCATCACGTACTCGGACTTCACGCTTGCGCTGCAGCAGGTGCAGCCGTCGTCCAAGCGCGAGGGCTTCGCGACGGTCCCGGACGTGACGTGGGCAGACATCGGCGCGCTGCACGGGACGCGCGAGGAGCTGCACATGGCGATCGTGCAGCCGATCCGGCGGCCGGAGCTGTTCAGCGCGGTCGGCATCGTCGCCGCGTGCGGCGTGCTGCTCTGGGGCCCGCCTGGGTGTGGCAAGACGCTGCTCGCGAAAGCGGTTGCGAACGAGTCTAGGGCGAACTTCATCAGCGTCAAGGGTCCGGAGCTGCTCAACAAGGTACGCGGTCTGCTCTAGTCGTGAAAGGCGCATTGCTGAGATGTTCGCTTCAGTACGTTGGCGAGAGCGAGCGTGCGGTGCGTCAGGTGTTCTCCAGGGCGCGCGCGTCTTCGCCATGCGTCATTTTCTTCGACGAGCTGGATGCGCTCGTACCGAGACGAGACGACAGCATGGTGAGCCCACTCCGATGTCTCTGATGCGCTCCTACCCTAACGCCTTACAGTCCGAATCATCGGCGCGCGTCGTCAACACACTCCTCACCGAGCTCGACGGCCTCGACGCGCGCAAGAGCGTATACGTGATCGCGGCGACGAACCGGCCAGACATGATCGACCCCGCGATGTGCCGCCCGGGCCGGCTCGACAAGCTGCTCTACGTCGACCTGCCCACCGCAGGCGAGCGCGCGGAGATCATCCGCAAGATGACGCGCAAGGTCCCGCTCGGGGCAGACGAGACGGACGCGGTGCGCGACGCGATCGACGCGCTGGTGCGCGAGCGGTGCGAGGGCTACAGCGGCGCGGACTTGGCGGCGCTCGTGCGCGAGGCGGGCGTTGCGGCGCTGAAGCGGGCGTTGGGTGCGCTCGATGATATGGATGCGTTCGACAACGCGGACGCGGGCGCGGCCGGTGCGCGGAGCGTAGTGGTCTCGATCGAAGACTTCGCGCTGGCGTTGGATAAGGTGCAGCCGAGTGTGTCGGTCGCGCAGAGGCGCAAGTATGAGGCACTGCGTTCGAAGTTCGCGGGGCTTCCGGTGCGCGTGGGGAATGACGAAGAGGGGAAGCGTGTGGAGGAGAGGGCGACCTAACTACGCCACATCAACACAACTATAGACGAGGCGTCATTGAAAAGGGATATCAACCAACTCTTATGGAGTTTTTGGGCCAATGAGAACAAGAGCTTGGCCGGTACGTCACGGCACATGGGTGTTGTTCGTTTTCGCTCATTAGATCCTGTAGTTGATATGTGTATTCGCCTCCCTGAAGAGGACGTCGTTGTATCATATCGCTTCTTCGACACCTCCACTATCAGAGCTCACATCTCAATCATGACCATCATGCGCCGGCGTCGTCGGAGTAGGCCTCGCAGCCCCATTATCAGGTCTTCCATACTCCCTGGCCGTCATAAACTGCGCCTTGTTTGCGATGAATTCGACTGAACTCTCACGTACAGCGCAGCGCCCATCAGCTTCCTCGGAGGGCGCGTACTCACGCTTGTCTCGCCGAAGCGAATTCGGCGGTTCGCCTTCTCCGCACCGCCTTCCCCTCGGCGTGTTTACTGGCCGCCGCTAGTTCAGGCATCATGACATACTCGGACCATACGGTACTCTTGACAGTTCGCCTGCTAGGACGCTGTAGCGAGGTGCCAGCTAGGTGGCTTTCTTGAGCACTCGTGCGAGCGGGCAGACCCTGAACGGGACTCCGCACTCCCTGAGCGCGCCACTCACGCTGCAGAAGCATCCTTCAACAGCGCTCGTATGGCGGTCGTTGATGTGAACGCCCACAGTGAGTGTATTCGCGAAGCATATGAGCTGTGAACAGGACGGCTGACAGCGGCGCAGGGCGGTTCTGCGCTCCGGGAAGGAGCGCGAGCGCCATGGTATATATGGACGGCGCTGGCTAGCACCCACATACCACCGGGTTCCGAAGTTCCTCGGATTCGTTCGCCATGTCTTTACCTCTCGCCGCAAGCCAGGCCGGTATACCAGCGGGGCTTCCGCCCCTGTCATCCTTCCCTCCTATAGGACCAAACTACGGTGCCCTGCTTGTGGGCACCTTCTTGAGTCTCATGTATGCCTATTATCCTTTCTAGTCGCACATCGCACTGCGCTGAGATACTCTGAAGTCTCTATGGGGTGGAGTTGCACCAGGTGTACAGGTATACTCGTCTCTACGGCTCAGATCGACGCCTCATCAAATGCTACGTGAGTATTTCGAGCAAGCTTGCTCGTTGACAACGTTGTTGAACATGCACGGGCTCTTCAGGTCGCGGTCCTTGTGTGAGCGCCACATCATGTCGGCGCTCGGATACCTGGTTGACCTTTGAGCAGTATCATCGACACCTTCCATACAGTCTTGACCATGCATACGAGGTGAGCCACCACCCATGAACCAGTGTGTGGTGGAGTGCTAATCGGTAAACAGCTACTGGTATCTTGTCACAAACTACTTCAAGCCTCTCGTTCTCCTGCAACCGATGTGGCGAGTACCCCTCCGATGTGTTAGAGTATGTCTAGCGGGACTGACGAAATATATAGGTCTTTGATGGTTCGTGAATGCGACTCGTTTCCCGGAAGCTCCCTGACCCGAGATATCCTAGCTGCAACCCCAGACTACAGTACGTCATCTGCGTTTATTCTTATGATTGTGGCGGCCCATGTGAATTATCCGCCTAGGGCATCATCATCATTCTCTCCCAATTGTGAGTCTCGCAGTCATCACCTGTGCTTGCATAGCGGCTCACGTCATGTGCTAGGTATTACGCTCGCCGTGTATATCTGCGTGCGTACATCGGCCGAAGTACGTTGCCAAACATGGCCGTTACTGACCATGTTCGCCAGTTGACAAGCGGTACCGGCTCCTTGTGGCGGCCACTGTAAGCCTCCACGTTCGCAGCATGCTCCTACGCGCTGATTCCACCCTCCACATAGCTTGTCATGTTTGCTGCCGAATTTGGTGAGCGGAGCCAAGCGTTGTCCTCCTACGCCGGATTCGCCTAACTGTATCGTCTGCGCCATTGTAGCGTTGTGCACCTGTGAGCTCTAGCATAGTTGTCGGCCTGCCGTGACTTATCTGATGCTTCTGCACAGTGTTCACCGTTAAAGCGTGAGTCTCACAGCGGGAGATCACCAAGACGAGCTTACCCGGCTCAATGCGTCTCTGTTCCATCTCCAGATTCAGGATGGTCATCTTCGATGCGGATGAGCTCAAGAAGCTGTCGGTAAGCCTGCGGTAGTTCTCGTTGTCCTTCGCAATCTCTGACGGTCTGTGTATAGTGGACTCAATCTGTCGCCTTCGGCATAGTGGTGCTCGCGGACCTCATACTGACTACGGTGCTCATCCTGTCGTTGAGCCGGAACCGAACCGGGTTCAAGCAGTACGTACACGTCCTGACGTTGCACTATGCACTGGCACTGAAACGTGATTCGCTCGTCTGCAGGACTGATACGATGATCGACCTCCTCATTGCATACGCTATCAGTACTGGTATGTCATATGTTTACCCCACTAGCACTTGGTCGTAGTGGACTGATATCTTGCCTGTAACATTCAGGTCTCCTCACCGAGTACGCATCTTATCTTCACACGTTCTACAAACCGCTGAGCAAAGTACATGCGACCTTAGCATCGTCAGCTTGGTGTGCTTCATTCTGGTGGGCCATATGGATGCACATTATCATTCTGACACGCGCTGATTACCTCCCGTTTTCTCCCGCAGGACCGTGTTGCTCCTGGAGAGCTGCTGTTTGGCGCAGCAGACATGGTGTGCGTGAAGGGTCAGTCGGACACTAGAGACGAGTGCGAGGATGCCCAACTTACATCGGCACACAGTCTACGTCAACTCGGTTCTAGCCGTGTAAGTAGTGCACCTACCAGCCCCATAAATCGGCTCGTGGGGCTGATCAAGCTAACCTCCGGCGCTCAGGCTCAACACGCGCCAGAGCTTCTGGTCGAGCGCTCGCTCCGACCTCTCGACTTCGAAGGGCGGGAGCTTGGGTCTGACGTTCAAGGATACCGGTAGCAAGGCCAGCATCCCGAAGGCTCAGTGGACGCCGTCCGGGTCGGACCCAGAGGAGGTGAGTTGGCCGACCTCGAGGATCTCAAGTTAAGAGTTGCTCACGCCCGCGCGCAGGTCAAGTCTGCCAACGCGGAGTCCGCGGTCATCAACATCAGAGTCGACCCTGGGCTTCCGATGCACGTCTGAGGGAGGACATTCGGATGCGGGGCCCATTCGGACGAGTTGGAGCTGACGGAGAGAGCGCGCTAGAGCGAGTTGTATATCTTGGCTTCTTCTGATCGTGTTCCTGTACGTTACGCAGAGGTGTATCTATCATGGTAGACGTCGACCTGCGCCATCCGCGTCAAGCCAGGTGATGTGCCTGAGGAGCTGTAGACGTGGAGGTCATCATGGAAGGGCGCGAAGGTGTTTGCCACCCATCTCGTAGCACTGATAGTGTCGCCACGCCGCCCTGTAGTTGTTGAGCTCGTGCCGCGGATGCGTACCACGAACGAGCGCTGCGCGCCCGAAGCTGCGAACTCGGCGGGATGTATCTGCCGGGACGCCCCCGAGCGCTCCAAAGCGGGATACATAGAAAATGTGATAGATACAACGCGAGGTCCGTGAAGAGGCAGGCTCTGGATACATGCAGGAAACGATTGCAGATAGATAGTGTACGAGTACGAGGCTCCAAAAGCTGGGAGGCTCGCGTCGAGTGCGACTCAGAATCTCGGCGCGGAAGGCGAGGGCATCCCACCCGTTCGCGGAGTCGGCGGGAACGTGGGCGAAGTGATCGGCGTCTGGTGGGAAATCAGCAACCACGACGGCAACGTAGGAAAGAACGTTCACAGGACCGAACTGACCTGGGGGCAAGACGACGGCGGCGCTAGACGAAAATTTGTCGGGCTGACGATCGTGAAGGAGAGCGAGGCTGGGAGTGCGCGCGTGGCGCGCACGTTGATCAGGGAGCTTGACAAAATGTTTCCTGAGGCGCGCTCGGCAAGGTACTTGCGCGAGTTGAGTCTGTGAGTGTGTCCGCGTCAGCAGATTGGGAGTCGACAGAAAGGCGGGCACTAACGCGGCGAGGAGCGAGTTCGCGTACACTGCGCATTAAGACCATAAAAGGACGGTAAATGTCAATACGTTGAGCTGTGCTATGACAGTGGAAGGGGCGCACATTCCGTCGCGACGATCCCGAAGGCGGTGTATATGAGCTTGCTCGGGCTGACCAGCGACTGAGTGCAGGTTAGCGGGGGCGTTTAGAAAGGGCGAAGTTGCGTACGAAGAGGAAGGACAAGAAATTTACAACGCTGTTTGCAAGCAGATCGTCAGAAGCCTGCTGCTGCGCTCTGGTAACGAGGAGACCATGCCTTGTCAACAAGCCTGTGTCGTCCACGTCAATGCCGAGCGCAAGGGATCTCGAGGATACCACGACGTACCAGTGCTGATCGCGTACAGTATCAGGATGTCGACGATGGTGTCCATCCTGATGCGACGATGGTCAGATGCGGTGGTTAAGCGGACGAACATCGACGAGGCGTACCGCTTCATCCCGGTTACGTTTCGTTTGAGGACGGTGACGAGAACGCTCGTCAGCAGGCCGTCCGCGACGACAGCCATCGCGGCTCCGGCAGAGATGAGCCACTAGAATGCACGCGGGTTCGAGGTATGAGACAGGAACTGCGTCGTGCTCCACAGTTCGTACCGTGAACTTCTGGAAGTGCGCGAACTCAGGCCGTATGAATCTGAGTCAAGAGCGTGAGCTATTGGCCAAATCTCACGGAAGAACTGTGCGTACGCTTCGACGCTCGCAGCTGGGCAGGATGTTAGCAAGTGCACCACTGTGTCAAGCATAACCGCCCGGCGTACCGACGAAAAATCCTGTTGCCATCCACGCATTAATGTTTGACATCGACGAGGACAAGAGGGCGCGGGCCTACCTAGTTCGCCAACCAGCAAAGCAACCTGGGTCTACGCTTAGACGAGGACCTGCCGGTTAGAGTAATATTGCAGCACTCACTGCGACGAGGACCAGTGCTCGAAAGGACTTCCCAACTGACGAGATATAGCCAGTGTCAGTAACCTGCACTTGTGGGGTAACAGCTCGGGGTACCCGTACTGAGGTAAACGCGTCGTGCGAAGAAGCTAGAGGAAAGAACTGGTTAGTATTATGTTTCTTCATATTGTCCCAGTGAGGGCCTCCGACCTTTGGCTGAGGATGACGATAAGCCCCTGGGCGAATACGCAAGACCTCAGTATACTCAGACAGATCTAGAAATGTGAAGTGGACTGACGGACAGAGCAGTTAAAATCTAATCGTCAGGAGCTTGTTCATATCTGCGTTGCGAAGTACTTTACGTGACCACTCACGTTGATCGACCTTGAGCTGGTCAACGATGAGTACAGAGCACGAACAAAGCACCACTTACCAGACGCCGCTAGCCAAGGCCTGAGGATCTTGGAAGCTGGTGACGAGATAGAAGTAGCTGCGCCTAATGGTTACGAGTCGTCGATGCGAAGGATCACGTATAAGCGTACCACACATGGACGCATACGAGTATGTGGAAGGTCTCAAGCATCCTGACCTCAACTAAATATCAGCAGCTTGAGCTACGTGGAGAGTATAATACGCACGCCAATACGCCAACCTTTGACGAACAATCGCAATCAGCTTTGGTATCGGCGCAGGTTGTAAACGAAGTGACACACCAGGGCTTTGTACGTGGAGTCGTCGTCCGGGTATCTTCGGAAATACTGGTAAATTTGAAGGATGATCATCCCATAGAGCCTGCATACGATGTGTAAACAACCCGGCGACCTGACTAGGGAAGGAGACTGAACTCACATCACACCGAAGAGCGTCCCGACAAGGAACGCGCCAAATGTCTCGTCGATGCCCATTGCCATATATCCTGGAAAGCTCCGCTAAGGCGCGAATGGGAGTGCAGGAAGTGCAGGGCTTCCATCCAGCTCACAGCCGCGGTACTTATATACAAGCTGCGTAGGAAGCGTTCGCATTTAGGGAGTGAAGGCTGTTCTGAATGTCAACAGTTGGGTGGTGGTATCAGAGATGCAGGTAACGCCTTCGCTTCTAGATGATCGTCAAAGCCAGTGCCCAGGAGATAGCATAGGCCTGACGATCGAATGTTAGTGCTTTCGCAACCGAGCTACAGCTGGAGCGGGAACGTCAATGCACGTCGGCAGGGCTCTAGCGCGAACAGTCCGTTACCTAGGCGCTAGCGACGTGAAGAACAGGAGGGCCGACATAGACCTCGTAGGCGAGGGAGCTGTATGCTGTGTAAATATGAGTTTGAGAGACTGTCGGGGGATAGGGATAACACCTTTGAGGGATGCAACCCAGCGGGTCAGTACTGTCACCAGAAGGAATACGGAACGCCGATAGCATGCAATACCCTACAGCGAGGCGGGGTCAAGCGGTCGGACGGCGAGCGGGAGCCTCCGTGTCACTGTTCTACGGGGATTGGTAACCACGATGGAAGTATCATTCGCGAAGCAATGTCGTTGAACATCTGCCACTGGCAACCATCCTCTGCCTTGAGCTCCAAATACTCTATCATGATCGTGTATACAACCGCTCTGGTCATATAGCTTGTTTAGGGGTCTATGAGCACTGTTGGTACGCGTGCATCAAGCATGACTAAGTTTTTGAATCGTTGACAGTTTGTACCTAACTTTCACCAGGAAAGTGAATCTTGTTTCCTGCTGGAGTAGTCGCCTGGTCTAACTTCCAAGAGCGGGTGACAGTCGACCCGGTGCCGAAATGCAGTCGCTACAGCTGCCCCTGGGCACAACGCGGTGTTTGACTGGCCTGGGTTGAATGTCTGTGCTTGATTTCGCAGAGTGGGTGGTCTCAAGTAGTTCCAAGGAGAGTGATAGCGGTCAAAGACGTCTATGAGACGGTCTTTCGGAGAGCGGCGGTTCGGTTGCTGTTTACAAGCGCTCCGCAGGTTATTAATCTGACTACCAGACGGACTAGTAACTACTAGTAAGTGCATCACTTGAGTAAGAAATTGAAGGTGAAGAATTATAACAAACGATCGCTTGGGCGTCTATTCATGCTGTGTCTCCTCGACATCTTCCACCGTTGCCATCGTCTAAGTTGGCTGAACGACGCCTACTTGCTGCACCACATAAGAGGCTCACCAACTGTAAAATGCGTAGAGGTATTCTCCTGTTGTTCGCCTGCAGGCCCTGCCCTTTAGTACTTTTTCTGGCGCTCAGGCGGCTCCGGGCAGTGACTCACATCTGAGTGAGGGCAGGCTGGCATTACACTGACAGGAGCGGTACCCTATTACACGCACGTTCCAATGCTTGCATACTGCTTATCCATCCTATACCTTTCAAGCACCCAACAATCCGCAGTAACCAAAACCAACGCGACAGGCTGTGCGATGGCATGAGCCGGGACGGCCCCGGAGACAGCCACAAGCGCCCACCAGTGATGAGTATAAGGAGATGCTCGTCTCTCCTCCTTCGTTCCCTACTACCACCATGTTTGTGAATGAGATCAGTTTGAGGGCTTCTTCCGCACCTGTCAAATCTGTGACCATATTCCAGTCATGGACGGCAGAGGTGACACGGACGCTTGCTCTTGAGCTCAAGGTGAGTCAAGTCCGGTTTTTCCTTCGCATCCCATCGCTCATTCACCACCACACAGAGCGGAAAGAATGTAGTAAAGATCACTGGCATCTCCAGCGATGCCGATACAGAGTCCCCACGCATCAGTGGCGCGCCCGATGGTGTGCGCGTGCTGGACGTCGCCTGCCTGCGGAAGCCCCACGACGCGCCCGAGCTGCGCGACGACATCCCGTTCACCCAGGCCGAGGCGCTCCTCGCCGACGTTCGCGCGCTCGAGGCCAAGCGGACCATCCGCGCGCAGGAGCTTTCCGTGCTTAACGACATGGCGCGCGCGGTCGCGTCCAACCCGGGAACCACTGTCGCGAACTGGCGCGCGGAGCTGCTCGGGTTCATGGACGGCTTCGTTCAGCGACAGCTCGCCGCGCAGACGGCGGTCGAGGAGCTCGACGCCAAGATCAAGGCGCTCCAGAAGAAGATCTGGCTCCTGCGGAACGCGCACAAGGGCGAGGCGTCCACCACCATCGTCGCGACGATTGCCGCAAAGAGCGAGGGCAACGTCGAACTGAAGTTGACGTATCGTGAGTACCGAACAGTCGTTGCGCCGCATCGCGCTGACGTGATCCCCGCGCAGTCGTCTCCGGGGTAATCTGGCGGCCGTTCTACGACCTGCACGCCACGACGGCCGACGGGCAGCCGTCTGCGAAGGTGTCCGTGCGCTACTGCGCGACGATCTCCCAAAGCACTGGCGAAGACTGGACGGACACCGCCGTCACCCTGAGCACCGCCAACTCGCAGGCGCAGTGGCGGCTGTCCGTCCCCTCCCTCTCGCCGCTCAAGATCTCAGTGAGCGCCCCACCGCCGCGCATCGCCCCACCCCCGGGCCTGTTTGGTAACCCGCCGCCGCCCGCGCCGGCGGCGCCCAAATTCAGCCTGTTTGGCCGGCCGAACGACCAAGCTGGTCAGGGGCGCGGTGGCCTCTTCGGGAATACGAGTACGACTAGTTACCTATCTGCGGCGATGTCCGAGTTTGTTACTGATTCAGTGCATTTTCCCAGATGTCCCCCCGCCCGCGACGGCCTTTGGGGCTGCTCCTCCGGATACAAGAGCGTTCGGCTCTGGGGGAGGTCTCTTTGGTTCTGCGCCTTCCACGAGCACGACGCAGCCGACTTCCTCCACATTCGGCTCAACGTCCGCAACGGCATCGTCCGCATTCGGGTCGACATCCGTAACGGTCCCCACTGCGTTTGGCGGCACGTTCTCAACTTCCGACGCGGACGCCCCGGCACCCTCTGCGGCGGGGCTCTTCGGTTCGTCTACAAGCACTTCCCAAACTGAAACCCCGGCCCCACCTCCACCCCCGCCGGTTCCAAGCCGCAATGCGCTCTCGGTCTCGTACCGCGTCGAGGGCGCGGTGTCGCTCCCGAGCGACGGCGAGGAGCACAAGCTGACGATCACCGCGCTCGACTTCAAGGCGGCGCTCGAGTACGTGTGCGTGCCACAGCAGAGCCAGGCGGCGTTCATCGTCGGCACGGTGAAGAACACGAGCGAGTATGATTTGCTCCCGGGCCCGGTGAGCGTCTTCATGGACGACAGCTTCGTCACCAAGACGTCGGTCGAGGTATGTGGCTCGCGCGCGCTTGTATTTAGGAGACACCTAACAGCTCCCGCAGTTCATCGCGGTGAACGAGAGCTTCCCGTGCGTGCTCGGCGTGGACACGTCCCTGAAGGTCGCGTATCGCCAAAGCACGAAGACGGAGCACGAGCCGAAGCGGAACTTCGCGGAGCCGCACAAGACGGTGACGCGCACGGCGACGACGACGATCACGAACCAGCACGCGCACGCGGTGAGCGCGCTCGTCGTGCGCGACGCGCTCCCGCTCGGGAACGACGACGTGCAGGTCGCGGTGATGCTGCGCAAGCCCGCGGGCCTCGCGGAGGCGACGCAGGGCAGCGAGGTGCCGGTGAAGCTCGAGGACGCGGAGGGCGTGTCCGCGAGGGTGCGGTGGACGAAGGTCGAGGACGGGAAGGGCGGGGAGAAGGACGGGCTGTACGAGTGGGTGTGCGCGATCCCGGCGGGGAAGAAGATCACGCTCGAGGCGCAGTGGGACGCGAAGGGCCCCAGCAACCTGCAGTGGCACGAGACGCCACGGTTGTTCGGCCAGTGATCTCCCCCTGTGAATATGGGGAAAACATCGCGAGTTCTTGGGAGTTGTATGTAAAGTATGCTATGGTCACAGCGGCCGCTGGGGCTGCATAGCTCCAACGATGATATGGGGACCCCGGATGTATACTAGTGTCTGAGGCAATCCAAGCGGGCTGCGTTGTGTTGGCAGGCTGGCAAAATTGTTACAGCTGCTTAGGAATCGATAGGCCGCTTTCCTGATCTTCCGCGCTCGGGGCCTTGTTTATGGGTGGGGTCGGACCAAACAGCCGCTCAGCCAATCGCTGAAGCCGCTCGGTGGGTCGCGGTGGTCCCCGCCAGCGCTGTTGGAGCCTTGCGCCGTAAACCTGCTGTATTAGACACTTTTTGTTTGCGATACTGAACCGGATTGCGTGGGGCTGATGGCTGCATCGAGTGGGTGTTGGCGAGATCTGCTCCAAACGCTCCAAAGGGCCCGTAGCACAGTGACGGGCGAAATTCTGCGCCGTCGTTGGCTGGCGATGGGCGCTTCATGCGGCTTTACTCGCACACGCGCTGGGTGCGAACGCTCCGTTGCTCCACCAAACCTCCCCGATCTGTACGGCTCCAGCTTATTAATTGCATTACACCACCGGTCTATATCGCAAACAAAAAGTGTCTATTGGGGTATGCCGACTCCTGCCGGGTGTTTGTCCCGCCCCACCCATAAACAAAGCCCCGAACGTGAAGAGATCAAAAAGCGGTCTATCGATTCCTAAGCAGCTGTACTGGATGTATGGTCTTGATTCATCGGTACGCAGTCTGTCTAAATCAGTTTGGTCGGTATTGCCCTAAATGTGATAGGTATGCCTCCACGAGGCTGCTCGGTCACTGAGATGGGTTGGACTCTTCGGTGGGGGTGGCCGAGCGCTTGTTGAGCAGCCCGATGTCGCCGGACGGCGCAGTGACTGCCTCTTGCTCTTTCCCACCACGTCGTTTAACTCAATCTGGAGAACTGTGAACTTCGCCTACCCATTGTCAGTAAATTTTGGCTTTCCACGACGGGAAAGAAACTGTCTATCGCAAGAATGCGTAGTGAGTTCCACTTTTTCATCCACTTCCGTGCAGATTTGAGTTGCGCGTCGTTAGGTGGGCCCTGCAGTTGCAACGTCAGTTAGGACAGCCTGAGTACATTCTCATGGTATTTTCCGAGCCATGCAGCGACGAAAATAGCTGCAATAAATAGCATCTTCTCTGAGCGCATGAAAAGGGTTTCCTTGGCAAGTCGTCATACGCACACTCCGAGTCAGCTCGCGAGCGTTCGGCTACAGCATCGAGCGGCGGCTCTGCATACTGGCGTGGTTTGCAGCCACTGGAAGATGGCCTTCCCCCAAAAGATGCTACGAGTTGTTCAAATAGTGTGGCTCACGACCGCTGCGTGTACGTCGTCTCTGCGTAAGGACAGCTTCGAAAACACTCATGACGCCGTACTCAAACGCACGCCCGTGGTTCTTCCCTTACACTCGCATCTCACATCTGTCAACGCCCCACAGCATCTGATGTACAGCCTTTCATCGACAGACGATACGTGTGCTCATACCGGCTTTGGGCTCCTCATTGGCACAGCACGCCCATTCTCCAGAAATCTTACGTTGCGGAAGAAGAGGGAAGAAGCTGATACTTAGGTATGGTTCCGGAGCGGGTTGCTTGAGCCATCCACAATGCAATGGTGCGCCCGAAAGAAGCTCGCTGCGACCTAAGGCGACCGCAGGCACCGGTGGATAAGCTCAAGCTCCGGTGGGAAGCCCGGAAGACGCCATGTAGTCGCCCATGCAAAACCCGCGCCGCACGGCGAGCGCTGCCGGAGGTGCATCGGATGTATCACCTTCGCTCCCCGCACACGCCGCCAGACGCTGTCCACTATCAAACCTTCTCGTCGTGGCGGGTTTAAGGCGCGCTGCCTGTGCCAACCCCGGCGCCCGCAGCGCCCGCGAGCTATTCCTTCCCCGTCGACCACGACTCCAGCCCGGCCCTCGACAGTGAACGATATGCCCGACGCCGCGACGCTGGACCATACGATTGGCGCTTTCAGTATCGGTACTTTCATTAGTCTAATGTGAGTTGCGTACCCCGAGGATGTGTCGGCGGGGTCCTGACACGATCGCAGTCTCTACGGGATTTGCGCCCTGCAGCTGTACCGATATGTGCGGCTGTATCCCAAGGACAATGTATGGATCAAGACTCTGGTAAGCAAAGGGTGTACACTGCTTGTCGTTCTCCTGTCAATTGAGACGCCTCCTCTCGCCCGCTCTGCCCCTCCGGTTTGACAGGTCTTTATCGTCATGTCAGTCAATTTACACATTTGACGTGCTCGAGAGCTTATGTCTAGAGCAGGGCACTGGAGACCTTCCATACAATACTCCCGATGCACGCATGGTGAGCTACATACGCGGGAGACATCTGTTGTCAGGCTCACAGGATGGGCAGCTACTACTATCTGGTTACGAACTATTTCAACCCTACTGCCGCCAGCCACGGGGTCTGGTGAGTAACCTGCGCACGCTCTAGTGGACGCGCTTCTGACTCCCACCACTCTCGCCAGGTCGCTCAACGTATGTACCCATGCACAACTTCCTCTGCCACACCTGACACGGCCACTCCCTCCATCAGATTATACCAGCCGTTGCAGTGAGTTTTTCGTTGCCTCTGCTGGTCGCTATGTTATTCTATCTAACCAAATCCTCAGGGCATCATTGTAGTGGCTGCTCAAGCGTACGTACCCTCGGTATACCAATCAACGCACGCGCTCATCTTCCCGTCTCTTCAGTTTCTTCGCTCGCCGGGTATACCTCAGTAGGGCAAACTTTATTCAAAGCAGCCTCCATGATCTCATCCTGCTGCTTAGTTGGGGGCGTATCTAAAGTTGTAGCGTGCCTCGCGGTGAGTCTATCAACCTTGGTCGCAGTGCGATTAGTATTCAATATATCTCGCCCTGTATAGACTATCTGCTTCCTCGGACATGTCGGTGAGTAACATCTACCAGCCAACTGGTAGCCTTGCTGATCGTGTCTTCTTGTGCGCAGGCACGAGCATCTGTTCGTCTTCACTATCCTATCGCCCTCCTTCCCTACTAACGAGCACGCCATCGACATAATCAGACCTCACATATGAAGCGTAAGCCCTCCTCGCTCCATGTGTATCCATGCGCTCACGTTTTGCACACTAGCTTCAACGTCAATGTGATCGATACGTTCACGACGAACACGAGATATGTCAGCTTTGCCTCGCTGCTCTGCGCCGCCGCGGCCGACCTCCTGCTCTCGGGCGCGATCATCGCTGCGCTGCCGCGCACCCAGAAGAACAAGCAGAAGTGAGTTACATTCTAGGTTCGAGTACTCGTGCGATAGGGCAGCGCTGACGGCGAGCGACGTGAAGCAATGCTGCGTCGAAGATCGAGACCGCGACGCTGTACATTCTCAACACTGGTATGTGTTATTCGTGGTGCTTCTCCATCTAGTTTCTTATATCCATCCGTAGGCCTCTTGACTGGGTTCGTGGTTATCGAGTACGCCGATATGACTCGCGCTAAACTCCGCATCGTGCTCTAGACTAGTTCACGGAATTGCTGCAATCTTCGTACGTTGTCACTTACAACGGGTTGTAGCTTGGTGGTGGCTGACATCATGTACAGTCCATCGCATGGCCATACAGGCTCTACTGGGCTGCCACCGGTCTGGTCGCCTTGAAGAGTACGTCCATCTTCTACTCCCAGTCATGGCTATCGCGCGCGATCACAGACAACCTCAACTCATCCCGCCTTTCACAGTGTACGCCGTCACCCTCTTCGCTGTGTAAGTGCTGTCCACCCAACGTCTCCTCCTCGCGCGCCCCTGCCTACTCGTCTTGCTGACCGCGCGCGCGTGCAGGCTGAACTCGCGCAAGCTGCTCGTGAGCCGCGGCATCGAGATCTTCGACACCGAGAACGCGGTCAGCATGAACATCCTCTCGCGCGTGAACCACATCGCCGCCGCCGAGCAGTGGAACGTCCCCCGCGTACGTCCTCCTCCCTCTCCCTCCTTTCTCTCCCCTCCTCCCGATTGTCGCTGACTGTGACGCGCTCCGCTAGGCACCGGAGGCGCCCCCGGTGATCAACATCAAGGTCGCGGCGGAGATCGACACGGACGGGCAGAGCCACCGCGAGAGCCGGATGGCGTACGACCGCAAGGTGACGTCCTCGCTCCCGCTGTAAGGCGCGCAGTTTGTGCAGGGCAAGGTGGAGCGAGGCGGGGCAGTCAAGCGCAGGCGCAGGCGCGGGCAGGGTGTTTCTTGGACTGTATAGGTAGCGACGTATAAGTTATTGGTTTGCGGAGCGTAATACTGTATCGAATACATGCACTATCCTACTAAGCTGGCGGGTCTCTGCGGGCGTCGGTGGTGTAGTACAACCCCGTTGCGATGCATCTGAGTGATGGTATGTGCCGACTGTAGTACGAGAAGGGAAATGTATCCGATATATAGCTGCCTCTTCCACTGTATCGCCGGCTTTCGCGCGAACATGTTCTCCGCCCGACCAATCCTCCCATAAAAGCCACAGACCTCCGTTTGATTTAGAAGGGGGATACACGAGGACTGAAGGACGTAAACTCGTCGGTAGGCTTGATATGAAGCACTTCGGGATCCCATTGCCCATTGTCCGGTGCGCCCTGCGAGTTGGGCCCGACGAGGGTGAGTGCTCGGCGCTCGGCGATGGCGAGCAAGTAACACGATCACGCACCGGCAAAGGGGGAGGGGCGTTGATGGTAGCTTCTGAACTGGTGAGCGATGTCAAGCGCATCGCACCCACGCGGGGATCGTTTTCAGTTGGCAGGGGTGACGCCTCGCCGGGTCGTGAGTTGAGGCTGAAAAGTATCGAGAACGTATCAGGATTGCTGGATCGCTGCACGAGCAGGCAGCGCCGCTGTTCGGGTACGCACGTTGCTAGAACACAGTTGACATACACTAGACGAGTATAGTCTGTAAATATGGGCTCGAAGGATTATGAGGGGGGTGAACTCACGCTTTGCGCAGACCATGTTGCAGGCCGCGTAGATCAGGTCGCCCGGGCGAACCAGGGCCTAGGATGGGCCGTAAGCAATTACAAAGGGATGGGCAAGCATTGACGAGTCGTGGCATACCGTGATCAAACAGACAAGGCCGACAACGCTGGAGAAGAGTGAGCGAAGGCCTGAGAATGGAGACATTGTGGCGCCCCATACTCGGTGATAAGCCCTGCCGCGTAGACGCAATCAGCGTGTCATCGCGGCTTTATGAAAAACCGATCCAGTCCAAGAGCACGCACCTGTGGTTACGCTATATGCGATGAGGACGTCAATTATGGAGTCGGTGCTGCGGGAGGAAGCGGTTAGTACCTCTAGCAGCACTTATAATTGGGTAGCGTATCGGTAGCGCACCGGCGGAATCCTGTGCGGCTTCGATGCAAGACCCGGATGAGAACCGTCGTCAGCATCACATCTGCAGAGACAGCGATCGCGAAGGCGGCAGCGTTGCTCCATTGCTGCGCGTCGTTCGTTGAGCAACGTCACTTGGAACATCGCGTTTGAGAGCTTACCGCGACTGCCCCAAACGCTTGTAGGTCGGGAAGCGTGAATCTAGATGTTGGAAAGTTGAGCAAGCCAACGATATGGGGACAAGAGTGGGGAGATTGGAGGTCACTCACGCCTTGATGGTAGCCACTGAAGCATGGTCGTGCGAATTAGCTGGCTCTGCAGTACCGCGGGGCAAATGGCACGACACTTACTTATGGCAAGTCCTGTGTGTAGTGTGCTCCGTCAGTATACCTTCCGAAAACTTTGACGAGGCGGGACGAGAAGGAACTAACCAAGAACTGCTAGGATCATGATGGCCTTTGATTCTCTATCAGGGCGGATTAGCTCTCATAAAGGCAAATTCAATCGCACCGTGAGTGCTACAAGGAGCCTATACCGACGTCCAACTGTGTAACCCGCGTTTAGGCCTACGGAAAGGACCAGTTTGAGGAGAAAACACACCAGCGTAAACGCGATAGGCAAAGAAGCTGTGCAGCGGCATTAGGCGATCTGTGTGGTGCAACTGGCAATGTTTTTGAGTACTTACGCTTGGCATGCAACGATACCGATACCCTGGGTGCATATCAATGGTCAGAAACCTGAAGGGTACAGGAAATATAGGACACAATGACTGACCGTCGTAACTGGTATCAACTGCAAAGAAGCGCAGCGTATCGGTGAGTACTGGGCGTATAGGACACTGTGCACTTCCGAAAGCATCAGTCGCTACTCACGTCTAAAGACCTATACATGCGACCCGAAACGCGAGCCGCAGATTAGAACTACGTTCCGACAACGGAAGGGACGCTGCGCAACATACCAGACTCCGGTGAACAGGTGGAGCGGCCCAAAAAAGTTAGTCACTAGGTACCAGTAGCTTTTGGATGTCATGAGTTCGAACCGTAGGACGAGGGTGGAAAAGCAAACCTTGCATGCATCGATAGAATGGTGAAGATGGTATCGAAAGTCCTGCTCCGCCAGCAGGTTGGTTTTTAAATGCGAGCCTTCCTAGACAGAACATACACGATGAAGCAAACCTGCCAGGATATCAGCACATCATGGCATGCGGCATGAGATCAAACTCACAAAACTCATTGTATACCACGAGTCTGCGAGGTTCTGACGTCGCGCATATCTGTAAGCTTGATGTAGTGTCACTCCGTATAGGCTATTGTCATCGCGGTATGAGTCGGCAAACGAGCGGGCGCGGTCAGGTATGACGCACATGAGCCCCAGGAAGGTTCCGAGAAGCAGTGCGCCATAGGTGTCACCAAGAGAGGGTATGTGTTCAAGCAGGGGCCCTGTAGATGGGGAAGACATGTCGGCTGAGAGTCGAAGTTGTCTGGCGGCGTCGGAGGACCCAGCTCTTCGACCCTTATACCTGCCTCGGCGTTCATAGCGAACATTATACGGATCTCATCTGCACCGCATGTGACAGACGAGAAGCGTGCTGAGCTGATCGCGAAGACCGTGCGCTATGAGGGCCATTACAGCGTGGCGGGAGCGATGTTTTGCTGAGTCCGATATTGCGCGCGAGCGCAGCTGCCGCATAAAGTTCAGCCTCGGGTAGGTGCATAAGAGGTACAACGGGGACGAGAAGAATTTCGTAGGACTCGGGAGGCAGCCCCTCGAGTGTTAACTCCCTCGGTTCATATCCAGGCCCCGAAGTTGAGATGGCGGGGTGATGAACAGCTTCGCACTGGCACCGGATTGGGAGTAGACATTCTGAAAGCGACCAGGCGCTGGGGAAGGTGTGGTGCCACGCCAGTTTGACTTCAGGTTTCCTGACAGACATCAGATAGCATCCGTCGGGTGATGGTTGATATACCCACATCTGAACCAGTCCGGTCCGCGACGCTACACAACTACCATCGTAGTAGCGAGCCGACGGGGTGGCACACGGGCCGTCCGACACTGCCAGCACACCGTACGCGCCCAACTCGTAATAGGCGTGCACTCCGCATACATCAGCAAAACCCCGACTGGTATGCAGTGCCTGGCAAGGCGCTACGGACCTTGCAGAGCGCTGCCAGACGCCCGCAGCGTCGGGCGAGGTCCTGGCATAGCGCCACAGCCCATGGTCTCGCGCGACAAGACCTAGTAGCACACCGTCGGACACTACGAGTATCCGACAGGGCCATGCCTGACATCGTAGGGACGGACGGAGTACCTAGAGACCTCTGTAGCTGTACAGTAGCACACCACTATACATGACATTGCCCCATAGCGCGCGGCAACAGTGCTGCCTAAAAATGCGACCCGAGTAAAACGGTGCGGAACAGTGTTCCGTATGCGCTGGGGCGGAGACGGCACCTGGGGGACACTAATGTCAATAAGGCGCGTAGCCCTCGGCGGCGTACACATAATCTACATAGAAGTCCTCTTCGCCCGCTAAGTCTGCCCCGACAGCTGCTGCATCGAGCTCAGCCGGGGCAGCGTCGCCCTCGTCTTCCTCGTCTCTCCAGAAGGAGTTCGAGTCCTCGTCGTCGAACTCGTCGTCCCAAGGACGCACGAGAGACCCCTCATCGCCGCTCTCTTCGGGCTCCGCATCCTCGCCTTCGTCCTCGTCCTCCTCGGTGTCCGCAGATTCACGGTCACCGGCCGCGGTGTCGCTATCGCCGTCCGAGGTCGAGTGGCCGTCTTCATCCATCGCGTCGCGCGCGCTCTCTTCGTCCTCGGGTGGACCTGGCGGTCGGCTGCGCAGTGCGTGGTCGCGCGAGGCACTGTGTGAGATCCCGACGCCGTGGTGCCCGACGCCGCCTCCTAGGAAGCGCATGTACATGTCTCTATCCACGAACCTAAACAAACAATGTCAATAAACGCGTGGATGGATAGACCGTACACACTCACATGGACACATAATAGTACTCGTAGTCGTGGTCGTTCTCTGCCGGCCTTCGCGCAAGCCGCGAGGGTCCGAGAAGGCGTCCTGTTGTTCCGTAGGCGAACGCGGGCATGAGGTACGCCGCGCGAAGGACATCGGTGGGGTCCAGAAAGCCGAACGCGGGGGTTGTCGAACGTTTCGCGTTGACAAAACGAAGGCGCGGCTGGCGTCGCTCTTGGAAGCCGGCCTGGAAGTGCGGGTCGAGTTCGAACCAGCGCACCCACAAGAACTCGACGCGTTGCCACCTGCGCGTGCGAGCGGTTGCGCCGGGCCCGGTGTAGCGTACTTGAGCGTGGAAGATGGAGAGGATCCGGGCATACCAATAGGGGTGGGAGTCCGCGTCGTTGTCACTGGCGAGGACCATGATGTCCGGGTGCGTGCGCGGATTGACGGTGTCCTGGTCGCGCCGCATGTCGTATGTCGTATAGTTGACGCGCAGGACCTTGTGGCGGTAGATGCGATCACCTTGTATGTCCAGGCGGTTAGGGTCACCGCCGCGGACGTGGTCGTCGAGCAGCCGTCCTAGAAAGTGTTCCCGCAGCGTCGGCAGGAAATCCTGCATTCAAGGGTAAGCATAGCAGCACCAACGACGCTGAAACACAACTAACCTTGGTCGAGGGGTCACCTTGATGTTCAATGAGCCAATGGCGCAGCCTGACCATCGTGTGGTCAGCTTGCGAGATCGCGTAGTGGTCGAGCGGTGAGGTTGGAGGGAAAGCGTCGTGTGCGTGTGTATGCAGATGTTCAGCCGGCGGCGGCGGCGGCGGCAGCGCTGTGTTGGGTGCGCGCGCGGTTCCATCCTGACGACGAACGCGGCGAGGGACGTAGTCGTCGCGCGCGCGTAGGGCCCGTAGCAAAGCTGCACGGCGTTGGTGCTTGGCAATTTGCAGTGAATACCCGATCTTGTTAGTTCGAACGTAGAACCGCTTCACATGGCGGTGCTCGAGTTCACACTGCGCGCGAGTCCAAATGTCAGAACAGCTGATGGATGCCAGTGGTGATCACATAGCACTTACGTTCTGCGTGCTGTAATTGTCAGTGGTTCCGGCGCGGGCGATGTAGTCGGGGTAGTGCAGCATGCTGTGGAACTTGATCGTGTTCATCCCGTTGTACTTCACAATCTTGCGTGTGCGGTCGGTGGGTGCCCCGGGTTTCTTGCGGGCCTCCTGACGCACGCGCGCGTCCGCCTCCTTTTCGAGCTCGCGCGTCTCGTGATCCTGGCAGGTTGTCGTTGCGAAGGCGCGAATAGCCTCGTAGACCTGCGTGGTTGCTGAGCGGAAGATGTCGAGTGTCGTGTCGGTATGCAGCCGGAGTTTCGCGAGGGCGTGCCAGTTCGCGAGCTCGAAAAGAAGGTCTGCGACGGTTTCATCATCGCGCAGCGGTAGCAAGCCCTCCATCACGGGCATCATGCACTAGAAGAGAAGAAGTGTTAGTACCGGTCATTGTACGCGCGCGATTGCCCTCACGATCAAAAAGTCCTCGTAATCGCGCGCCGCAAGGTTCTTGCAGGCGGCGACGTCGTTCCAAAACTTGCGGATCTTGTCACGCCCAAAGGTTGGCATGTTCTGCATTCTAGTTACCATGCAGTCGTTGTGAGATAATATACAGGACACAATGACGCTTACTCACCTTTGGTTGAACTCCTTGAGTGAGTCATCGCCCTGGGCAGCAATCAGGCGCAGGAGGTGGAGGAAGACTGCCTTCCAGACGCCAATCTCGAATTCATGGAGGAGGTCGGGTGCGAAGAGTTCGTAGAAGTTGACGCCGAATTGAGCTAGCCGCACCGAAAACGCGCTCTAATGTAGCCCGATGTCAATTAGACTCATATGTGTATCAATAGCTTTGAGAGTTACATACCTGGATGGGGTTGAGGGAGCGCGAGTCGAGGAGGCCCTTGACGCGCTTGCCCGCAAGAGAGATGCCTTGAGTGAAGACCAGCTTTCGTGCTTTGAGAATGTCCCGACGAAGACGAGCGTCGTCTACCCGCTCTGGGGCAGGCTCTCCGGTTCCGGCTTCATGGATGTCGTCTTTCTCGACGAGACAGCGGGGACATGGGCAGCGGGCGAGGGGCTTGAGGGAGGCAAGGAGTATCCTGATGGATGTCAGCGCGAAATACCTAGGGGCAGTGTACGTAGCAACTCACTTCTCAGGGTAGTCTGCGGAATACGTCAGAATCCGGGGGAAAATACGCCGGACGACGCCGTCCCCACACTCCACGAGTATGCCGTTTTCATATGCATCCATGAACTCGTCGTCCAAGAGTAGAAGCCAGATCTGTTGCATTAATTCACGCTTACAGAATGTCACGACGTCAGCGGAGGCCGGAGTGTTGTACGCGGCCTTGTAAGCGTCCTGAATGCTGTCCGGGAGCTGCAGAAGCGGAAATTCACTCTGGGTGCGTGTCCGGCAGGGTTAAAGACATACCGAGGGAATATAGGCCAGGTGTTGCGCCGAGAACTGGGTGGGCATGGAGCGAATGTATTTTGACAGGGCGGCGAAGTAGAGGTAGATTGGCCAGAGCTGCGCCGCACCGAAACTCGTCAAATGCGTGGCGTCAGAGCCGAGGAGAATGATGAAGGCGGCATACTGCACGCCGGGCGCATCAGCGGGGTTGCGAGGCCGCTGGCGGATCTTCTCATGGACATCCCAGGCCGCGTCCGCGTTGAACACGTCCGTGTAGATGCGGACCTTCTCCGGAGGCTGCGGAGAAGGGCTTTCGTGGCTGGAGTGTGGTGTAGAGGCGCGCGGTGTGTACTGAGGTGGTTCCCAGAACGTGCGATGGGGATTCCAGTTGTAGATGCTCGCAAAGCGTTCGTCCTCGGCAACTCCGCGTACGACGGCGGTGAGGCGTCGGTGGAAAACGCCCTTGATAGTGATCTTGGGAGCATCCGCTTCGGTCTTGTACTTAGCCTTGGTTTTCGGGAGAGGTACCTCGACCGAGCTCTCAACCCAGCCGTCGGCCGCCGAGAAGATCCCCGACGGATGCTCGTACTTATCCATCATTTCCTGGACCATTCGGGCACGAAAGCCGACGAGATCGTCCAGTGAGAATCCCCGAGACTTGAGGACATCAAGCAGTTCGTCGAAGTCATCCAGGGACTTCGTGATCGAGCTGTTGTACCACCAGTCGTAGAGGCGGTACAGAGACTTGTTTGGGAAGGGCCCGAGTGCCGTGGCTGTCTGATCGGACTCGGGATTGTCCTGGACTTCCTTGACGGCTACCGCGCTATTCCGCGTGAGCCAGAAGATAGTCTTCGGTGGTCCGCGGTTCTCGGGAGCCTCCCGCGCAAGTGTTGGCGAAGCGCAGACCGAGTCCAAGGTCTTGCTATCCTCGGGGTCACGCGTCAAGGGCTCGGAGTATTCACGGGAGATCCCAAACTCGTTTGCCGAAGTTCGCCAGAGTTTAGGAATGTCGTCTGCATCGGGTGCGTCTTCTACTGTAGGCGAGACGTAGCGGGCGGCGGTGAATTGCACGTCCGGCTCTGGGAAAGCGTCTGCCAGATGGCCAGGCATATCGTCTTTTGTGGACGGAACCATGTCCTCGAGGCGTTTAGGTACACGGAGTGTCCTGCCGCTGCGTGCGCGCGGCAGAACGGGAGCAGGGATAGGCGAGGGAGATGGCGGAGTCGGATCGCGCTGAGGCTGCATATATGCGCTGTTAATCTCTCATTATACCATTCCATTGGGAGTGCGCACCTCGACAAACGGCCCAATATTCTCATCTTCCTCCTCCTGAACCCTCCTCCGCTTGTGGGCCTCTGCCTCCGCCTCCTCTTCGGCCTCGCGCTTGGTGAAGGCGGCAGCCATGCTGGGCACACGAAATTCGCATGTCTTGCGGTGTATCGAGAGACCAAGCTTGCTTTTTGCAGCTTTGTGGCATCCTTCGGCAGTGCAGGGATAGAACGACATGACTTTGGTGAAAGAGCGGGAGGGAACAAGCGAGAGCGGCGAGGAGGTCGCACGAAGGAGAAGTGCTAAGCGCCCGTGGGGGAGCGCGTCGCGTCCGCGATCGTGCGCCCTAAATTGCACACGTGATCGCGTTTCTTGACGTGTCCTGGCCTTCCTGCGCCTTCTTTCGCGCTCTCTTTCCCCCGCCGCCCCGCCTCTATAAAATCCGCCTGTTTTCTGGAGGCCCCGGAAAACCCCTCTTGACTCTCTACCACCACCTCCCCACCAAATGGCGAAAAGCTCTGCTGTCGGACGCAAGTCCAAGCCCCTGCCGTCAGACTCATCGGAGGACTCATCGGACTCGGGCTCTGACGCTCCTGCCACTCCTCCCCCGTCGTCGCCGCCGAAGAAGAAGAAGAGTAAGAAGAAGTCAAAGACATCCTCAAGTACCGCCAAAGACCAGGAACCCAACGACCACGCGCCTGCTCAGAAGGCTAGTCGCGAACGCGAAGAGGACCCGGAGCCGGCGGACGCGGAGCCGCGCAAACGTGCGCGCGTTGCCGCCGAGTATGATCGCGGTGTCGTGCGTGCATTCAAGGCTTGGGACAGTCGCGCCAAGTGAGTATATGCGCATTTCCCTCGGTATATGCGCAGATCTAATGCACTCCAGGCACGATACTCGTGTCAGCAACGGATATGAACATCATTTCATGAAGGCCCGCGAGGCTGTCCGCAAAATAGGCGAGTTTGTCAACTACGACTCGATCCTGACGCAAGGCCTCCAGCGGGGGCTCGTATACGACAACACAGACCCCGAGTACATCGAATCTCCTCAGTAAGTTGCGCATATATTCACATTTACTCTGCATACATGCACTAAATTGACTTGATCAGCGAATGGACCCCCTACTGGGAGGCTAGGATCATGTTCCGAAGCCTGCTCCTCCTCTTTCCGGACATCAGCACGCATGTGTCCTACCTGCGGCAACATCCTCATCTGGTGGGCGAGATGGCAAGCTTCGTGAGTCATCGTGCACCACCGAGATCAGCCGCCAAGTCTCGCAGCTCACTATTGATACCTTACAGCTGAGCTCGGTGGCTGGTAAGGCTCGCAGCGATGACGTCGGACGTGTCAAGAAGGTCATCCTGTCCATCGCCGGGCTGTCCGACGTCAAAGAGGTAGCGGAGAAGACGAACCGTGGCTTCAAGCACCCGGCAACCGGGCGCCTGCTCTGTCCCATGATCCTTCTGGATGAATTCGACGAGGACCCCGAAGGGTACGTTCTCCGTCACCCCGCATTGGTACCTGAGAGCTGACCGAAAACGTGCATAGGTTCTGTCGGAAGGTCCGTGATATCAGCGACGACCGTACCGAAATCTTGGGCTCAGACTGGGCGGCCTTGTACTACGATCACTCGAAGTATGACCCGGATGACGTGCGCGCTGGCTTCCTGCGCAGCAAGATCGTGCTTGACGTTTGTTTACAATCCCCGCTTACTTTCCCTCTCAGCTCCTGACTGCTTGTCTCGACTCGTATAGACCATCAAGCTCATCTACACCGGGCCTTCCTCAATCAACGATGACAGCGGTGCGAAGAACAAGGGAAAGCCCCCACTGGCGAAAATCTACAACATCACGCGGTTCGATACAATCCTGCCCATCCTCTATGCGGCGTCCTTGGTAAGTGCAACGTTCCTCCTCTTTGCTCACACTGACGCGCGTCACGGTTGTCTATAGGCCCGCTTCGCACTCAACTCTCAGGACAGCTGGGACAACAATGACGATGAATACAAGGGTCTCGAGTTCGTACACAGCGTGATCAACACCTCACTGCGCGACGAGGACTGGGAGGCGGAGCCGGTTACGTGGTACAACGAGTAAGTCATTACAATCTCTATCTATCTCCGAAGCTAACTAGCAGATTCAGGCGCGTCTTCGACAACGCCCCATTCGACGACCGACCACCGAAGAAACGCGAGACCGCGTTCACCCGAATGCTGGCTCAAGACGCAGCTCGCAGGGCCAAACGCGAGGCCGAGGCCGCCGCCACTGCTTCCGCTGTCGAGGCCGCCGCCGCTGCCGCGCCGCCCGAGAACCGCGACTTGAACTCGCGCTCGACTAGTGCCGCACCCGTCTCCCCGCGCCGCGACGCAACCCCCCGCGCGCGCGCTCCCCCGCGCCCTACGCCTAGGCGCAAGGCAAAGCCCGCTCCACAGCCCGACGCCGACACAGCCGAGGTTGGAGAGCGCGCTGCTGGCCCGGGCGCTGATGTGGGTGAAGACGCCACGGAGGGCAGTGCAGCTGCCAACAAGGCTGCGGCCGAGGAAGAGGACGAGGAGATGTATCAGTGCGTCTCATTTGTCATGCTCTCATGCGCTTGCTGATCGCTGTTCCCCTGTAGATAGACTGTGGAAGCCTCGGCGCCGGGCGCGCACCTACTTCTTCTGTCTCACGGCGCACGCTCGCGGTGCGCATCCATCGCGCTCCTCAACTTTTACAGGCCCTGGTTCGCGCTCTCTGGCTCGCACGCTCTGTTCCTACTCCTCGCCTCTCGCATGGGCCTCGTTTCACGCTCTCGTTCTCGCGCTCTTTCAGAATCTCGCTCGGACACTTGCGCTCTCTCCTTTCGTGCTCTCAGTGCCAGTCTCGCTTTCTCCCTCGCGCGTTCAAGCATGCTGCCGACCGCGCTCTCTCTCTGTCTCTTGCGCGCGCGTTCAAGCACGCCCCCGGCCTCGCTCTCCCTTGCGCGCGCTCAAGCACGCTGCCACCGCCAAATTGACAAGCCTCTCTGTATCTCACCGTACGCGTCTGTTTCCCGGCAGTGTACCACGCCCCGTTCGTTTTAACATACTCGTGTTCGCGCTAAATATATTATTGTTCACTATTTTTACTGGCTGAGCCCGGGTGCCCTAGGATACACTGAACGTCCTGGCGGTTGCGCGAGCCCTCGCGCGCGACCGCCGGCATACTACCAGCTGCAGGCTTCGTAGGTCCCTACAGGCGCCCCCTCGGCATCCTGTAGTACTCTGGGGCCCAGCCTGCATTGCTAGGCAGCCCCCTGGAGGCTGACTTGCAGCGCTCTGTAGGTACTTCCCCCGGAGGCTTGCCTGGCGCTGTCAGGCGCTGCCAGGTCGGACGGGGGTGCCTGCAGAGCGCTGCCGGCTCTCGCGCGCGGTGCTACAGAGCCCTATCGGCTGCACCCTGGCGTCTGATACGGCGCCGCGAACCGCTATATGGCACGACTTTGGGCGGCCTATTTTCGTGGCTGACATGCAGCCTTTGGTGTCGCGCTACTATGCCTACATAGCACGACGAGGCCTGCATGGCCATGTATCACGCCCGGGCACTTTGCTGATGTAGTAAGGTTCGAGGCCACAAGGACTCCGGCGCGCGCAGCGCGTACCGCCCGCCGAACAAGCTATGTCAGTTATACCCACACCGGCAGCGGGGGCCGCTCCTAAGATAAGTGGAAGAGCGGAATAACCTTTCGGTTACGAGAACCACTCCGAAAGATATACAGTGCTGCCAGATACTTACCGCACACAGCAGCCTCACGATCGGGAGAGGATTTCAATCGTCTTTGCTTGATCTCGTTCTCTGTGTGGGTTACACAGGAGACGCACATGGATTGTAGGACTCCTCGGTAGGCTTAATGTGAAGCACTTCCGTATCCCATCGCCCGTTGCCTGATGCGACCTAGGAGTTAGAGTCAACACGTGTCAGTGCTTAGTTATGACGAGCATATAACATGAACACGCACCGGCAAAGGTGGCGGGGCCTCGGCCAAACTGACGGTAGTTTCTGAGCAAGAGAGCGATTCCAGGTACATCGCGCGTCTCCGGGGGTCATCTTCTGTAGGAAGGGAGGACTCCTCGCCTGGTCGCGAATTCAGGCTGAAAGCAAGTTAGATTCATCAGTGCTGCACGAACAGACTTCGTCGCCGTTCATCCTGGTACGCACGTTGCGAGGACGCAATTGACATATACTAAATGCGTGCAGTCAGCATAGGCTCGAAAGGCTACGGGGAGGAGGTTTTACTCACGCTTTGTGCAGATCATGTCGCACGCAGCGTAGATTAGGTCGCCCGGGCGAACCAGGGCCTTGTGAGGCAATGAGCGGTCACGAAAGAATGGGGAGGTAAGGATGAGCCGCAACATACCATGATCAGGCAAACGAGACCGACGACACTAGAGACCGAACACGGGATAAACGGATGTTCGCGATCTAGTTGAAGGCTGCGGCGAGACGTACTCAGTGACGAGCCCTGCGTGAACGCAGTCGCCGTGTCAGCGTAGCTGTACAGGCTCTGCGCAGCATGGCCAGAGATCACGCACCAGTAGTTATGGTGTACGCAATGAGCACGTCAATTATGGAGTCAGTACTGCGGAGAGCATCATTTGTGCGCTCAGGCTGGTCGTTGGAGTGTATGGGCATACCGGCGGAACCCTGTCCGACTCCGGTGTAGGACGCGTATGAGGACCATCGTCAACATCAAGTCTGCGGCGACGATCGTCCCGAAGGCTGCGGAGTTGGCCCACTACGCGGCGTCATTTGAGGAACTTCGTAGGGCACGTGAGGGTGAAAGCTTACCGCGATCTGCGCAAAATCCTCTAGGTTTGGCAGTACAAACCTACATGTTGGACGATTTAGCGACTGGGGCTGCATCCGGAGTGTCGCAAGACAAAACTGACGCTTTCACCGTGGCCACTAGTGTGCAGTCATGCGGGTTAGTATGGTTTCAGACAGCCAGGGCGACTCGGGAAGAAAGAGGCCTACTTGAGGCGAATCCTACGCATTCCGTTAGCGAATTCTTCGCAGCTGTGCAGAAAATACCTTTACCGAGGACCACAAAGAACATGATTCCCTGGACATTCGATGCTCTCAGTAGGCGATTGTCACTCGCCTTTGCCGTACGTACCGTGAGTATCACCAGAGGCCGATATCGACGTCTGACAGTTCGCCTAAAGGTTAGCCCAACATCAAGCGTTTTAGGCACTAACAAGGCTCACCTGCGTAAACGCGATGGGCGAAAAAGCTATGTAGTGCGAGTTAGGATTGAAGCCAGCAAGTTCCTTAGGCATATCCTGGATACGAACGCTTGGCACGCGCAAATTCCGACACCCTGAGAAGATATCAGCGGCGGTTTTTCAGAGCGTTCGGGAGACTGACGGTGGAGATGGGTAGCAGCTGCACCAATAGCGATGTGTATCAGCTCGAGGTATTAGACGAATGGGAGGCTGGCGCTCGCGCCTATCGGTGCTCACATCGATAGACCTGTGCATATAGAAACAGACGTGAGTTGCCAGTGTCCTTCAGCAGTACGGCATCCCATCGCGGAGATAAGAATGGTCGCAACCTACCAAACGCCGGTAAAGAGCCTGAAAGGCCTGAAGAAGTTGGTCACAAGATACCAGTAGCTGTCGCTTTCCGTGAGGTTAAGTTCGGACGGATGTGCAGAAACAGAGAACCTCATATGCATCGACATGGCCGTGTACACGGTGTCGAAGATGCTACTCAGGGTTCTTGTTGGTCTCGCAGCGACAACCCCTATCAGAGACAGCATACGTACATGATGAAGTAGACCTGGAGAAAGCGTATCAGTGTGGACGCATACTCGCTAGTAGATGGACCAAGACTCACAAAACATCTGATATACACCGAATCCGTAAGGTTCGGACGTCGCAAATACCTGTAAGTTTGATATAACGCTACTCCGTACAAGCTGCCACCGTCGCACGTTGAGCCTAGGTTTCGAGCGCGGTCGAGACTGGGTGAAACGTACATCAGACCAAGAAATGTGCCAAGGAGAAGAGCGCCGTAGGTGTTCCCGATCGAAGGACTGTGGAAGAGCAAAGGAGTGGTGGACGGAGCAGACATGTCGGCTTACAGACAAGACTGTGCCGTAGGGAGGGTCGACCCTTTAGCTTTCATCGGCGTTGATTACCAAGCCTCTGGGGAGCTCGTCTGCGCTACTTGCAATCGGAACGACGGTGGCACCACATCTGATAGATGAGAAGCATCTCCACAGTATGGCCAGCGCCGGCGGGTTCGCAAATGTGCTGGGAGCTCGTGAGCGACGGTGTGCTAGTTTGCGTATTGTAACCGAGCGCAACCGCACGGAACCCGTCCGCCCTCCCTCAACACGGAGTTGAGCCTGTAGGGCCTCTGGATAGGTGCTATTGCATCGAGGAGCTGCGATGGCGGTGTGTGGGAAGTTGGAACAGAATCGACGAACACCTTCGACATCGCCACTCGGAGTGCTCGTGCTGAGAACGCGGGACACTCATGTTGCGCAACGTCGATTTGACTTCCTAATTTCCTGGTGAACAGATGTGGGATGATGATGCTAGTTGAAATGGGCGCACCTCTACGCCAGTCCGAGGGGCGGCGCTCATCAGGTAGTACGGTCGGTATCATGAAACGACGGGATGGAAGGCTCGTTGCACTGCATGCCAACATGCGCGCCCAAGCCGTAAGATGTGCACTTCAGACAGTGGATATCGATGCCAGAAAGATTTCGGCGGGTGCAATGGGTACCGCACGCCCAACACGTTGTGGCAGACATATCCGCACTGGCAGCGGCGGCGTCTTCCGTAACCTCGTCCTGACAGATTTAAGAGCGGGATGTTCGGCCAGCCATGGGAGAACTTACCGCACGCAAACCCGATTCACATTCTGTGTCGAACTAAGTGATTACGGAGTGAGCGCGAGCTGGAATCGTGGATTATTATAGCCCACTAGGCGCCCTCTGGAACCAGCCTCGCGCTCGCCGGGGATGGGAGCTGATGGTAAGCCGTCATGCAGCCTGGTCGCACTGAGAACGCTGAGCGCTGAGCATTCAGAGATCTGTTGGCCAATATATATGCCGAATGATGATGCTAGTGGATGAGGACGCACAGGCTGTGAGCTAGTCCGGTCGGCGGCGTTGATCAAGTACTAGGGATCATAAACGGCGGGATAGGAGGCTCGTCCCACGACACACGCGCACCTGAGCCGTAGAACATGCACTTTGAACAACGGTGTTCGATGCCAATATGATACCGGCGGATGCATCCGAGTCGTGTAGTAGGTGTCATGGGAGCGCGCAAGCTGGAATCGCGACGGTGGCCACCACATAGCTGGGCGCTCGGCTATATCCGACACCCTTAACTCACTTGGGGGTGAACGGCGATGCTTCGCACGCCCTGTCCGATTCCACTCTGAGTCTCCGAGTTGCACTGTATCTTTCAGAGAGATCACCATGAACTACGAACATTACTTCGCAAATGTTACTATATACGCTAATGAATGCCGCTGAGGTTTACAAACGCTTCCATGACGGTGTAAGAACTCTCGGAGAGCGAGAGCGCTCGCAATTCACGCAATGAATAAGGCCTCGGGGTTAGGGTTGCGGGAATAACTCTTCGGCGGGTCGTTAGCAGGGTTATTATCAGGCGGCAGTTGAGACGCAGTTATCCACGCGGTTAACGACAGTTATTCGCACGGGCGCCTAATCCCCAAATGGGGAAGGTATATCGGCGCTTTTCGTTCTGGTCTGACAGTCAGCCAGACTCATGGACCAGAGCGGCCGCTTTCTTGCTTGTAGACTCGCCCCCGACCTCTCTACTGTCGTACCACCGTCATTCTCATACCCTTCGTATGAGTCTCCGTGCATCTGCCAGGCTCGCCGATTGGTCGTATTTGCTCCACGGAGGGGAGGGCGCTTAACCGGCGCCTACGTTGTCCGCATAGCTGATAACTGCCCCAAGTTATTCGCATGTTAATAACGCGTGTTAATAACGCTGTTATCATCATTTGCGAATGTCCTAGAGAAATTCCCGCAACCCTACTCGGGGTGTCGCGCAGTCTGAAGACGCGGCATTTACGATGATGAAGTGATCGATGGGCATCTCTAAATCCTTGCGAGATCAAGGGTCGTGCGCGCCACCAAGGTCCTTCTCGTTCAGTCGAAAACCACTGCTTTTGTGTGATCGCGTGTATGACCTGAGACAACCGCTAGCCAGTCGGGAGATGTAGTGATTTACATGGCTGACATTGTGGGAGCGTTAGAACAGCTGGGCTCTTATGGTAGCGTTGTAAGAGTGAGCGGGGAGACGGGCGAAGTACCGAGTGCGCACCGTCCGCTTGCCGGCCGTGGTGGGTGTAGGTTGACTGAGTACCAGTATAAGCAGGCTATTGCGCATGCTTGCACTCACTGAGAGCGTCATACATTACATGCTATATCACGTTGATAGACTCCGGGGAGCTGATTTAGACCGTCAAATGCTTTCCGTATATCCTTGAGGGTCGCTGCAGCGTGTACGCACTGCGAGAGTTCGAGGGAGAGCGGATGAGTTCTCCCAGCGAGTCCCAGCCTGCGGCCAGGCGCTGACTCGCGCGGAAGCTCAGGCTGGAGATGCCACTGAGGACAAAGAGAAGCAAACATACGGATGAGCCGGGACTACTCGGAGGAAACCGGGTGCGCCTGGATTCACGTGAACACGTGACTTCACCAAATTCTCATAAGCAAGACCGATTCCTAGTGGAATCGGAACCACCTTGCCTCAGAGGTTCAACGAACGTTCAACGTTCAAACGTTCAACCTGCTACTACAACCACGACGGGCCTCTCGCTCGGATTCGGCAAGTCAAGACGGTGATGTTTACCCCTACTCCTGACAGCGTGTCCATGTCAACTTACACGCAACCGGCGCCGTCGTGCCACCCGAGGTACACCATAACATATACGGCAACTTTACACTGGCTACTACTACACCCCGGCTACCACGAGAGGAATACAACAGGATTGGGAATAAGTTAGGCATGGGTCTGGTACCCCTGGCTAAAACGGACCTAACAAAGGGAAGAAGGGCGAGTTCATACGTCGGCAATGATCTCCCGGGTCGGCTTGAGCTCCATGAGGTTGCTGTCGAAGTCGCCCTCCGTGGAGTCAGCCGAGCGGACGTGCTGTACCGCCATTCAACGCCCGCAGATCAGTAGTGACCTGGTGAGCGAACCGACGGAGTGTGCACTCACGTTTCCTGCCGGCCAGTCCCTGGACGCGCTGCTGTGCCCGCCGGTGTGGACTGACGTGGTAAGGTGAATTGGCTTGCTGTTCCCGCTGCGGGTGCCCGAGCTCGGGTTGCGCACGGCGTCGCGATAGTTGAGTCTGGGGGAGAAGGCAGTCAGCGCGTGTGGAAGGCAAGGGAACGGACTATGACGTACGCAGCCAAGACCGAGTTGACGTAGACTGGGAGCGGGTGTTGGTCAGAATGGGGCAAAGTTTTCGCGGGTAATGACCTTACGTTTGGACACAACAAGATCGCACCCTGCATAGATGAGGCTGTCGGACGAAGCCAGGGCCTGTATAGCTATCAGCAAGGCCTACAACGGGGAAAGGGAACTCGGACTGGCCAGGATAAGACTCAGTGCACTGAACACGCTGCAGAACGAGATTCCGGTGAGCGCGTGTTCAAAGGGATGAGCAATTTAGGGTTTACGTTGTAATCAGCCCTGGAGATGAGCGTTAGTCTGGGTGTCCGTGACAATCAATCGTGAGCCCTTACCTGTGCACAGAGAGTACATGATCAAGACGTCGATGAGTGAGTCGGTGCTGAGAGGATGTCTGTCAGCCTATGGCGCTCAACGGTTCGGGCAAGGCAGGGCTACGCACTGCTTGAACCCGGTCCGGCTCTTGCGCAAGACCATGATTAGAATCACCGTGAGGATGAGGTCCGCAGCGATGACGAGCGAGAACGACGCCGAGTTCAACCACTGTGAATACAGCACCAGTAAGTGCACGGTCGGGTCTTCACGAACTCAAGACGTACCGAGACTTTGTGGAACTCGGCGAAGTTCGGCAGGACGGAGCTGGATCAGTGAGGCAGGAGTTAGGAGTGTTGTTGGGCTGGCAAGCGTTCGAGTCAACGTACGCATAGTACGTTCCGGCTGGGCATAACGATCAGCCAAGGAATCGGCAGCGAATTTCCAGTGCTCACCTGCGCCGAAACCTGGAGCGCACGATATTCTCAACGTCAGCTGCCTCCTCTGAAGTAAACGTGCCCTTACCCAGCTCTCCGATGAACATGATACCCTAAAAAGCGCTCGCTCAGAAACATTGTCGCGAGACCCAGGAGGGAGAACGTACCGTGAGCATCACCAGGATCTTGTACTTTAGAGAGCCAACTGACAAGGACCGTAAGTATGGCCGCTGCAAGCTGCTGAGCGTAGCGCGTACTGATATACACTCGGCGGGCGAAGAAGCTGTACTGAAAATCAACGAAAGGGAGACGTCAAGATCCGACTTTCGGCGTACCTCTGGCAAGCGACCAACGTCACGCTCTGCAGTTTGAATTCACATTAGCTCGGACGTGCACGCGCGACCATAACATCTGGTACTCACAACACTGATCCCCAGCAGCTGGCACGCAAGTCCTGTTTCAGTAAACAATCAAAACGTCGACCGTATTGGTGCTCACGTTGATAGACCTGAGTACAATTTGCTTAGAACGAGGGTGTACGAGGATGCATGAGGGTACTCACCATATTCCCGTGAACAAGCGGGGTGGGGCGAAGTAGTTTGTGACGAGATACCAATAACTATAGCGTATCCGTTACTCAGTCTCGATCGTCAGAAGTCGACTGAATCTCGCGCACCAAATGTGCATTGAAAGAATGGTTTGGAAGGTGTCTAACCCCCTGCAGAAAGCCATTCAGCACGGATATTAACTGAGCGCGCGGAGATGGCGAGACGTACAGAATAACGGCCACCTGTATCGCGGTGACTCTCTCAGCCACAGCTACAACATATTTCTAATGAGAGGGCGAGGAGCACTCACATAGCCCTTCACGAGCCAAGGGTCTCGGAAGCGCAGTCGCGTGTAGTTGTAACCCTGGAGCAGCGCTGCACCATACAATCTACGATAATACGCAGTCGGTTGAGTCGTAGACCTCAGGGAACCAGCATCGTACTCACATGAGACTAAGGAACGTGCCAAGCAACATGGCCCCATACGTGTTGTCGATGGCGGGTATCTTGGGCAGGGCGGCGAGCGGGTCTGCCGCCGCCGCGGGGTCGGGATCTACACGGCCGATGAGCGACATCTTCCAGTTCAGCGACCAGCGGCGGGTACGATGAAGGCACAAGGACGGCGGAAACGCTGATGACTTTTCCGCCGCGTAGGACTTATACCGGCAGCGTATTCCCGCCGCTACGGGCCACCTTGTGATCACGACAGTGCGTGGGGAATGCCCCCGAAAACGTCGACCTGGCACCGAAGAAGCCAGGTGCGTACCTGTACCACAGTCGCTGGTGTTTCGCACAGGCCTATCGGCGTCGGCGGAGCCAAGCCGACGCCTTCTGTATCCTGATCACAACTACGGGCATCAGGAAGAGCGCGACAGGCTATGCCTGGGGACCGCTGTATAGCTGAAGGGAAGGGAAGAAGAGCGGGGCGCCTCCCGGCATGTGAGGTTCTAGCGGTCCGATGACAATGTCCCTGTGTCGGCTGTCGCATGGGCGCATCTCGGGGTAATCGGGGGCGTACTTCTCGATGCGAACAATCGTCGAATCGCCTGCGGGCGGATGGGCGCAGACGGTAGAGCTTGAGGCGGGCAGCCCGCGGCCGGGCCAGCCCATTCAGTCAAAGTTTGGCAGACGTACGAGTCCGATCCTGAGCGGACCGCTCCCTCGCTCCGCCGCACAATCCGAGTGTTTGGGTGCGTCCCTGGCGAGCCCGGTGGAGGTGGTAGGTATCGGTCTTGTGCGCATGCGTGATGCCGGCGGCATGCCGTAGAAGACTATACACCGCGATCTTCAACGAAGATCATCTGCGGTCCCACCAGCAGTCTTCGCCGGCGCGAGCCGAGGCTGGGGCGACGTCGTGCGTCTGCTGCGACCCATATCGTGTCCTGAGGAAACGATCAGCAGCTGACCCGGAGGTTATAAATGAGTTGAGCACCGCACACCGGTAGCAGGCGCGCTCGATGACGAAGCGTCGACACCCACGTACTGGACGAGTATCTCGAATCCCGTAGTAGTAACTTCACAGATGGGCAACGCGAACATATCGCTCACTCTGGACGATCGTGGAAGCAGGCAGGAACAAGCTAAAGTCGAGGTCGGGAGCGGGCGCTTCCCACAAGACTTCAACCGGTTGGTATTACGTAAGTAGCTCGATAAACCGGCGGCTGTAACCCCCCTTAGTGCGACGTTGAGGATGCCTAGCATAGGTCTTGTTGGTGTCATTGGTTAGTACTTAGTCTCCGTGGTGGCCATTAGCTTAGAAGGATCACATCGACTAGTTGTAGCGTCTCGGACAGCATCGGAGGATTATACATATGCTTGCAGGCGTTCGAACATTCACTCGGTCATCCACTCACTCCAGCACTGGACATACGATCCTAAATGCACCCGAGCTACTCTAGTACACATATGGGAACAATCGCCACCGCACCCGCGCCGCATACTCCTTCCACACCGCGCCGAAGTGCTCCACCAACTGCTTGTCCTCCACCGCGCATCGTCGGGAGAGCGAGAAGCCGCCGAAGAGCGCGATGAGCGGCCAGCTGTACACGACCACCGCGAACGGCGTGTGCTTGATCCCGCAGTACGGCACGTAGCCTACGTCGCCGAACTGCATCAGGTGCTCGCCGATGAGCATCAGGATGACGCCCGTGTACGACGGGTGCCGCACGTAGGCGTACGGCCCGGACGTGACCAGCGAGTGGCTCTTCTTGATGACGACCTCGTAGGTGAAGAGCTCTCCCATGGCCTGGTATGACCAGAGGCGGAACGAGCCGCCAGCGATGGTGAGGATGGTGCCGACGAGGAACCTGGGCGTGATCTTGAAGAGCGGCTCGAGACGGTCGGGGTTGGCGGGGCATAGTAGTGGCGCGACGGCGGGGAGCTTGTCGTGTAGCGCGAGCAGCACCGTGGAAGCGATGGTGGGAAGGACGGCGAGCTGACCGACCGGGGCGTTAGGTGGAGCTCAAACATATACATAGCTATGCGGATGCTTACCCATACCATGTACGCTAGGAAGCGCACTACCAGTTCAAATGCCTGGCCTCTGTACACCCCCTTTGCATCTTTGGGTGCACGCCGGCTAGGAGGGCTGAGTGCCTGAGTGAAGATGGCCCCTGAGACGGCGAGGAGGGCGACCTTGAAAGTGGACATGGGTGCTTGCTGGAGTGGCGGCTGCCCGTACAAGCTCGCGGGGGTTATGGGGAAAGCTTCGAGGCGAGCGCGCGGGACTCGGACGGGTGTCCGCAACGTTGTTTCGATGCGCACCTACAAGGTTAATACTAATACTTAGTAAATACCCGGAACCTACTGATACTTGGCAGCTGCCATGACGGCGTCTTGAGGTTGCAGACCTTCCTCCGGCACGTCTAAAGAATATGAGGGCTACGGGCTAATCAGAAGCATACACTGTACATTCCCGGGGCCTGAACTTCGTCCAGCGAGCGTTCACGGGTGTACCTGCCTCAGTGCCTGCTCTGGCTGAAGCTGCCATACACGGTGGAAGGGAGCCATGCCGGGGTCCCCGAGGTCAGGTCCGTTCTATATATGGGGCGCTTAATTATTGGGCGCATCCCCGGTCACCCCTCTGTTGATGGCGAGTACCATGCAGGCTCTTCTTCAAGTTCCTGCAGTCTCTGGTGCACACCCCGCCCACGCCGTCAAGCTTCAAGCTTCATTCATTGCTACACTTCCAGCCCGCATACTCTGCTTTCACCCTGGACGCCTCAGGGAAACAGTATACTTACTCCCACCAGCAGCGCCATATCGACGAATGTACCTTCATCCCACCCGACCCGGCTCTCGAACTGCATTTCGTGCGCAAGTTGAAGGGATACCTTGATCCGCGAAGGGTGCCGTAGAGGTGGGCCGTTAGATGCGCCCTGTTCCTCCCGCAGCGACATGGACCGCGGTCAGCATCTCGGGCCGCCGAGGCCCACAGCGCGGTGCCTCTTTAGCCCTCCAATATTGTCCGGTATCTGTCGAGCGACGGATCAGCTTCCTGAAGCTTTGATATCTGCCTATGAGACGAGATCCGACCGCAGTTCAACGCCATTGAAGAAGCAGCCAGCCGGTCTCCGCCGCACAAGGTTTGACAAGTAGCTCTTGTGCTGCTGCACCACTGCAGTATCACCGACGCTCGCACACTCCCCGCAAGTCTCCCAGACGCCCAGCTGGCAACACATACATTCACTCTGGGCTATGATTGGCACCAGTACGCCACTCATTGCGGCAGGATGCGCGGGTGTTGTGAGTCCTCTTCAGAAAGCTGCACAGACTGGGAGGGCTTACGCGCGGCATGTAGGGCTCTTGGATGGTCTTCAGCAGATCCAAGATTCGTGGGGACTATGCGCTACTGCTTCACATCGTGGCTAGCGCACTTCTCTACACCCTGATTCGCCTGACGAGCGGGTCCTCTCAGCCTGAGGCTCCCTCTGGGACCACTGTGAAATTAGTGTCTGTCTACACTGCTTCGCTTCTGTTCACGACCGCCGCCTACCGGCTGTCCCCATTTCACCCTCTTGCGAAGTTCCCCGGGCCGATCGTATGCAAACTGACCGGCCTCTGGTTGGCGTACATCTCGCTCACCGGCAAGCGGCCCTGGTTCCTCGACGATCTGCACGCCAAATATGGACCCTTCGTCAGAGCTGGTAAGTACGCAAACACTTGATCGGTTCCCTTCTATTCACGACAATCACAGCGCCCGATTTTGTTTCGATCAACTCCCCTTCGGCCCTCGCCGCCTACGAAAACACCACGAAGAGCGAGCTATACCGCATAGCGGACCGCGGCGTCCAGCGCGTCTCCCTCTTCTTCAAGCCCGACTCGAAGCGGAGCCATCGGGAGCGGCGGCGGGTCTGGCACGGGCTGTTCACGACTGGGGGGTGAGCGGGGCACCAAACCTTCCGCGTACTGCGATGCTAACTTGTGCGCGTGGCACAGCTTGGCCGAAGTGCTGCCAAACGTCGAGCGCAGGACATGGCAACTGGTGCGCGCGATAGAACAGAAACTGCCAGACGGACTCATCGAGATGGACACGTTACTGGGACTGTGGGCGTTCGACGTTATGGTCTGTCCATTTATCAGATGCTCCAGCCAAGACATGCTGATCTGCGCGTGCAGGGGGACGTTGTATTTGGTGGCATGAACGACTTCGTCAGTTGATCACCGAGTATCCACATAGCTACTAGACGCTAACTAAATCTTGAGCATGCAGGAGTTCGTCAAAAACGGTGACCCCGACGGGATCATACCCTCGAGTAAGCTCGCAACTGCGCTCATGGACAGGTACCAATCCACGCATTCCGCCTGTCCGTGCACCCTTGACCTAATATCTGTCGCATCATCCAGTGTCGGCGTCACTCCCTGGCTGATGGATATTCTGTGGCACCTCCCCGCCACGCGCACAATGCATGCGTCGCGCGACCTGGCTACCCGCATGATGCGTACGAGAATGAAAGCGGAGCGCGCTCTGGATTCGCGCGATCTCTCGTCGTACTGGGTATGTGATCGGTCGAGAACATAGCTACTTGTTGCAGTCAGCTCACCTCGCGAGGTGTAGATGGAGGGCGGCATACCCGAAGAAGAACTAGAGCTGGACGCAGTGGTAGCAATGGCTGCTGGTGGGGTGTTCGCTGTACTGCGCTCAAGCGAAGGCTCACGTCCGAGTGTCCACAGGCTCTGAAACGACGGCAGCGAACCTCACGTTCTGCATCTACTACCTCACCGCACACCCCGAATGTGCACGACAGCTCAGAGAGGAGCTAGACAAGGCGTTCCCCGACTCCGCGGGCACGCTCGACGTGGACGACCTCCAGGCGCTGCCGTATCTGAACGGCGTCATTTACGAGTCGCTGCGTCTATCCACGCCGTACTTCATGCCCCGGGAGGTCCCTGCAGGCGGCCTGCTTCTCGACGGCCGCTTCATCCCCGAAGGCACGGATGTGTCTATCGCCACGCACTCGCAGCACTTGAGCGAGGAGAACTTCTCTCCGGAGCCATCGGTGAGACATCTGTCATCTCAGAGAACGATATGTGCCTGAACTCTCTGCACAATCAGGTGTTCCGTCCCGAGCGTTGGATCCCAGGGGGGCTGGGGCCCGAGACGAAGACCAACAAGAACGTCCTCGGATCGTTCGGTTTCGGTGCGTCGCCTTCGACTCCCGCCAAGTACCTTCTGATTCTGAACCTTGCCCAGGCGACTATGCGTGCATCGGCAAGCCGCTCGCCTGGCAGGAGATGCGCCACGCACTCGCACGGCTCGTGCTCGTGTTCGAGTTCTCCTTCCCTGGGGGTTTCGATGTCGCGAGCTTCCCGCGGGGCATGCGGAATGCGCGGTCGACGTTCTTTGACGTGCCGCTGCGCTTGCAGGTCACCCGGCGGCTCGGGGCGGGTGCAGGGCTCGAGGCCACGTACGACTAGCGTTTCTTCTCATCAACGGCGTCTCTTTGTAATTCCAGCCGCATCGCGCAGCGTCCGGTCAACGCTCGTTCATCTTCAAGTTGGTCGTGAAAGATGCCAACTTGGCCCATTTGTAGGTGCTCTCGATCATCTGTCGTGCGGGCTACTCGGAGCGGCCGAGAGACAAGCCTCATCTGGCAAACACTGCTCAACCATGGTCCCGCTACATGTTTCACCGGGAGCTTATGTGGTCGAGAACTGACAGCACAGCGCTCATCTTCAACCCGCAGGTCAAGACATGACGGTCATGCGAGGTGTGTGCGCCTATCTCTAGCGGGCCGGATGCACGACGGGGCGGACCAGGCTCGCAAAGTCGTCGAAGGCGTCTCTCACGAGCGCGTTTAGGGGCAAACCTTAGTAGAACATCCCAGTCAGTGGTACACTACGGTAAGTATAGCTCTTCTGTGTAGGCTTCCATCCCACAGTGGCATTGACGTCGTCTACTATGGCAGACACGCGTTCTCAGGCGTGACAGAGGCCAGGCGAGAGCATCCCTATCGTGCGCGGAGCACCGGTGTCATCGCGGCGGTTTCTTCGTACCGATGGTTCTGCGCCGCGCCGCCGCTGCGCTTCGATCTTCGATGCTCGTGGGGTATTGAGATGCGAGCGTCAGAGCGCGATTGCGAAGGTTGTGTGAGCGCCATGGAATGCCGGCGGGCCAATCACCGCCCGCCTATCTTAGGGGTGTTGCTCGAACGGGCGGGTCGGCAGGTCCAGGTGGGCGGTAGTTGTTCAAACGCGGGCGCGCCCTTCATTCCGAGGATGGATCTTCGGATTCCAGGTGAGAGGCCGGCATTGCGACCCGCAGCGCACGGCCCGCGGCTGCGTCTCACTGGCAGAGTCTTGTCTCCTCGTACGCCGCTGCAACTTGTGCCCGAGGACCCCGCTGACGAGGTCGCTGTGACCTATCCCCGTTCGCGCCCACATACTACAGCCCCACACCCGCGAACTCGGCCGCCACTGACGCCCATTTCATCCGCACCCTGCTGGTAAGTGACTTCATGGGCTGTGTGCACGCCACTGCCCAACATGCCTCGAAATACAGTCGAGCGTTCATACATAATCCCGTAGAAGGCTTGGTAATATCGCAAAAGATACTCCGGCCCCACGATGGACACTCCGAAAGAGGCAGACGTCTCAGAGATACAGGCTCCGCCGAACGACGAGGATACCACCCAGGCCACCGAGGGCGCGCACAAGAAGGGGCTGAAATTCTGGCTTATCGTGCTCTCGCTCTGTCTCTCTGTCTTCCTCTCTGCACTGGAGCTCACTGCCGTGTCGACTGCACTACCTGTCATTATCCATGACCTTCAAGGTGGCGACTTCGTATGGGTCGGTACAGCGTACTCGCTCGCCTCCACGGCGTTTCTGCCTCTCAGCGGAGGTGTTGCCGAGGTACAAGCACAGCTCTCGTATAATTGGTTTAGATGTTGCTGACTCGCCCTCCCAGATCTTCGGACGCCGCATCGCAATGTTCTTCTCCCTCTCAACATTCATTCTCGGGAGTGCGCTTTGTGGCGCGGCGCAGAACATGAACTGGCTCATAGCCGCTCGAGGTATGTCTAGTTCGGTGTTCCTGCGAGGGTCACGTCGCTCATATTTCTTGAAGCTGTCCAGGGCTTGGGGGGTGGAGGCATCCTCTCAGCAACGTCAATTGTCATGGCTGACCTTGTGCCGCTGAAGGAGCGCGGGGCATACAACGGTCTCATCGGAATGTGAGCATCCTCAGGACGAGTGTTCGCTAGGATAATGTAGCGTATCGCTGACATGAGTCCAGGACTTGGGCATTCTCCTCTGCTATCGGGCCGCTGGTGGGAGGCGCATTGGCCACTCAAGGACAGTGGAGATGGTTGTTCTGTAAGTCGCGGCTACCGTTCATGTCGGGCGGAGACTTACCGTGGCTTTCTTAGACCTTAACCTACCAATATGCGGCGCGGCGCTCGTTATGGTTACCGCCTTCCTGAAGCTGCCTACTCCCTCGGGGAGTTTGACGAGCAAGCTCCGTCGCATGGATTGGTTGTGAGCACAGCCGTCTACACCTGTACCCGTGCTTTCCTGATCTCTGGTCTTCGATAGCGGGAACCTGCTGGTTATGGCCTCGACAACGATCACAGTCATTGGACTCACCTGGGGAGGTGTACAATATCCCTGGACGTCTGCGCACGTCCTCGCGCCACTGATCCTCGGGCTCTGCGGCCTGATGTTCTTCTTCATATACGAGGCCCTCTGGGCACGCAACCCCATCGTGAGTAGCGTTTGGATGCTGTACATCAGGTGGCTTCTCTTACGCTTTCCGCAGGTCCCCGTGTCCCTCCTCCAGGACCGAACCAATGTCAGCGGGTAAGGCCCCCTTACCGGCGGCATCAGAGTGCATGGGCGGCGTTGATCAAACATCTCCGCAGGTACATCCAGACCTTCATCAACCCTATCGTCGTGCTCGCCGTCGCCTGTGAGTGCGATGGGGACCCTGTGTACAGCAAAGCGGATATTGACGGATCCATGCCCCTGCCCAGACTACCTGCCCGTGTACTACCAGGCATGCAAGGACGCGACGCCGCTCCGTTCGGCGGTCGACATGCTCGGCCTCTCGCTCTCGATGGGACCTATCGTGATCATCTCGAGTGTTTCCGTGACCGCCCTGAAGGTGTACCGTCCCCAGCACTGGCTCGGGTGGGCGGTGTTCATGGTCGGCATGGGCGTGTTCACGATGGTGGACGCGGACGCGCCACTCGCGCACGCGGTCGGGCTGCCGCTTCTCCTCGGTGCTGGGGCCGGCATCCTATACGGTGAGCAAACTCGCCCCGGCGGGTGTGCATAGAGACGAGATGTCTGATCCGCCCCGACGAATATGCAGCTGTTACCTACTTCCCGGTGCTTTCACCGCTGCCTGTGTCGGAGAATGCGCACGCGCTCGCCTTCTTCGCCTTCTGTCGGTCGTTCGCCGGGGTGAGCCCACCTCGATTCTGCTTGGCATGCCGCCATCCCGCTGCTTCTCGACTGACCTCTGACTTCTTGCAATGAAATCAGATCTGGGGCATCGCCATCGGCGCTTCTGTGCTGCAGAACGAGCTCTCCCGCCGGCTACCCTCCGCCTTCCTCGCGGAACTCGGCACAGGTGTCGACCTCTCGTACTCTGCGATTCCGCAAATACCGGCCCTCTCACAGCCGCTGAAGGACGAGGTGCGGCGCGCGTTCGGGGACAGCCTCATCGTCGTGTGGCAGGTGATGCTCGGTATCCTGGGGATAGGATTTGTGGCGTCGCTGCTGATGCGCGACGTGCCCATGCATGGTGCGCTCGACGACCGGTGGACTCTGGAGGCAGGTGGGGATAGCGAGGCGGGCGCGAAAGATGAGGAGAAGTAGCGCGGGCGGTTACTTGGGTTGTACATGTTAGAGCGTCTCGCCGTGTAGAGGCGTTGGGCACTTTCATTTGGATTCAGGTTGTGTACTATACGGTGGATTCTGACATTGAGAGCGTAAGCGTGGGGGAACCAAACGCGAATGCTTCATCAAGCGTAGCAAGGGTGCTATAGAGACTCAAACCGGAGGATAATCGCGGGCCGCACGTACTCACGCATCCGGAGTCCGAGCTTCGCGGTATCCCCTCTGGCTGGCTGTTTCAACCCTCGTCGTCTTCACGGGGTCGGTAACTCCAAGCCATAATGTCGAGCACATTCTGCGTGCGTTCCGGCAATGTACCCTCCCGAAACCCGTAGATACAGAAGGACCAATGCTCTACGCGAGCGCGGGGCTCACGAGGTGCCGACCGCGGTTCAAGCGTGCCGCACTCCATCATGCAAACGCAACTTGCGACATGATCGCGCGCCATGCGGGGCGCCGGAGACAGTCACACTATCAGCACGAGTATGTTATGCACGGACGCTGCCAAAAGAGTGACGGCAGTCAGCACGCACGCAGATGCCTCCGGCATGTGGTGACAATGGTCGGGTGTTTGATAGTACAGCGCTAGCTCGAGCTGAGTCCGACTCGTGCTTCCAGGAAGCATCCCAGGCATCTCTATCAAGCTCATTGTCGATTGTCCGCCTCCGCCGGGGGGTCGACATGCTACCGGTCGGAGGCAGGAGCTTCAACTGAGGCACACACGCAGCGTCGCGTGACGGGTCTGGGGTGCGTGTTGTAAGTCAGACGTGCTTCTCAGATGCTCGCCCTGGTACCTGCCGGCGGCGGGTGTTTCTGTCCTACTGAGAAGCGCGAAGCTGATGATTAGGCGCGCCCGAGAAGCCTGAATACGATATCAGCAGGACGTGGTGGAAGCATGCGAGCGTCTGTCGCGGTGCGGTACCTTGTCCGCACTGTCAAGTTGGCTGTTTCATCCACTCCAGCTCGGTGTCACCGGGCTATAATCGTGCCAATACTGCAGGCGCAAGAAGCTGTCAGTCAACTTGAGGCTTGTGGAGTTACGCAGTCTCATACGGTTGCAGGGGAGTTGCCGAGATCGGTATGTCAGTGACATGCCGTTGAACTCATCGGTGAGCGAAGGTGCCTGGAAAGAAGCATATGTCAGAGTTATTCCGGCAAATGAGCGTCGGCCCCACTCGGGCAGGGCCCAATGGGGATAACTGCACGCATGAGCCGCCACTCCGAGTTCCATGCGAAATGCATCCGGCCGCTTGCACGACGTCGCGGGTGCCAGTCAATTCGTCTGCGAAAGACGCCCAGGAAGGATGGCTCTCACGCGAAGCTTGAGAGGCGCAGCGTATCCCGTCTGTTCACGACGCTGTACGCCGAAGTTCCTGGCGGAGATGAAGTCTGGGCGACATCTTGGTCTTCGCTCGGCGCATCAGGCTGCGCGGTTGTTGATATTGGCCAGGTAAGGGTGTTTTCGAGACGGTACTCGTATGTCGCGACCCCGCTGTCGATTCTACACACGTATGGTCAGTACAGGCGTACTTCTAATGCGATGAAGAGCCTGATGATCAACTACTATCCAACGCACAGCGTTCAGCTTCTGTCCTCGCGCACATGTGGTTGACTCGTGTCAGCAAAAAGGCGCTGCAACCACCGCGTGAGATCCAGACAACGTCGCTTTAGTTGATAGGCATTTCCAAGAGTGAGAACTCGAAACGAGGATGAGCAGACGTAGGAGGTGTACCTGTCCACGAGGTTACAAGCACGCCGAGCCTCGGTGGCCGGTGTGGGTCCGGGCTGAGTGGCACAGGCGCTCGACTGGGATTGCTGTGCAGCTATCCTGGACGATCGTCGTCTTTCTCCTCCTCCCCCCACCCACCACGAGTCCACGACGTTGAGCACGCTTGACCACCTATGACATCTGAGCTGCAGTGGCTGTCCATCAGCCGGCCGCAGCTGATTCTGCACGCGCTGTGTGATGGTCCTCGGCTGAACAATATGGCAGGCTTGGACCCAGGCGCTGCAGCGGGAGATCAACGACTTTTGGGCCCGGGCTTCGCGCGGTGGTATCGCGACCCCCGAATGTCACGACAGACCAATCATCCGTGCCCGCAAGCATTGCTATCACCGCGCCGGCATCAGCGCCGACCGCACTATCCGACAGGAACGCCGGTTCTCCGTAGCTAACGGCGGGACTCCGCGCCACGATCGCTGCAACATTTCCGCACGTTTTCTGACCTACAGCGTTCTGATCCAAGCGTTGGTCTAGCCAGGCGGGGCGCACCATTGGCCGTGCATGTTTGATCAACAACACCGGGATATAGACAACTCGCGGAATGTGGAGCGCCATGGCGCTCTTGACGATCACTCAGGAGCAGCGGGAGCGGGAGGAACGTTTGATGTTTTTCCACGCACCCTCCAGGAAAGGAGGGAGGAGAAGATATCAGCCACGCGCCCGCACGAGGGGTATCAAAGATCAGCGCTTCAGCGGCTCAGGAACTGCGCCATCGCATACCTCGCCATGCGGGTCGCCGAAGCATCGACGGGTGAGTGAGTGACAGAGGGTGCATGATGACAGATGAGCTAACGGCGCCGGTGCAGCAGTCCCAACAGGGAGCCCAAGAGAGGGGCTGTGTCGCCTTGCATCTGACGGAGAAGCACGCTCTGATCAACACCGTGCTCGTGCCGCATACACGAGCTAACTTACCAAATGGCTCAGGATCCAGGTTGCCGGATACCGGGCGGCGACAAACATAAAACGTCTTCGTAAGGATATATGGCAAGCGACCTCGTCCCTGCGCCGGTTGTCCGAGACCCCATCCCAGACCGCGACCAGAGCCTGCGTTTGCCTGGTACCATACTTCCAACACTTTCCCGCTAATTCGTCAATCTCTACTGCCAACATGTCGGCGGATCTCTCGTACAATGTCATGGCGCCCCCATCTGCCGTGGTCGCCCCCGGAAGCGTTGTGCCGCTTCCGTCCTCGATGACTTCGGTTCTCTGGCGGGGCCTGGTCTCGCTTGGTACGTGGCAATCCGTTCGCGGGGCGTTCTTGACTGATTGGAACGTCCTTCCGCAGCCAGGAGCACGGTCATCACCGCACTCAGGAGTGGTATCCAGAACGGCCAAATCGACATTGTCGAGCAGAACGGTGTCACCACCAGCTTCGGCCAGTCCACGGAATCGAAGGGTCGCTCTCGGCATGGACAGATCGTCATCCACGACGACACGTTCTGGGTTCGTGTCTTCACTTGGTATGATATTGGATGTACGTGCTTTCTTTGGCTCAAGCAACCCGCTTCTTGCTCACGGCCGTGGTCTATTCTTACAGTCGCAGAGTCGTTCCTTGCTGGCGAGTTCACGTCGCCAGACCTTAAGGAGGTGTTGAACGTACGTTGCTTTGGCGATCAGTATGTGCTCCTTGCACTGACGTTATACACGTAGATCTACGTGGACAACTTCCGGCTGGGCAGCTTGGGCGGTCTCTCGACGATCGCTTACAGGTTTAACAGTCTCATCGAGACGATTACTCTACGCTTCAGCCATAATCTCACCAAGGCCGTCGCGAATGTACGTGGACCACACTCCTTCTAGTGTTCCCTGGAGGCTGATATCGTTTCTTTGCTCAGGTCGCGGGATACGACGCGTCCAATGAACTCTACCAGGTACGCATCAAAACTCTAAACTATCGCGCCTCTTTCCTGACCAGCCCCCAGTCATTCCTTAGCACAGAGATGCAATATTCGTGCCCCATCTGGGGCGACAAGGAGGGGGGCGTGCGGGGCGACCTCGACGGCGCGCGCCGGCCAGGCGACCTCGAGAGCGCGCAGCGCCGGAAGATCGAGTACATCCTCCGCAAGGCGCGCCTGCGGCCCGGAGATCGCCTGCTCGAGATTGGCAGCGGCTGGGGCGGCGTTGCTATCGCGGTACGCGCAGCCTCGCACATAACGCGAATTTCGTTGATCGCTGACGGGCGCCATTTTTGCGTTTGCGTGCAGGCGGGGCGGATGGGCTGCACGGTCGACACGATCACGCTCTCGGTGGAGCAGCGTGCGCTTGCGCTCGAGCGCGTGAAGGAGGCGGGGCTTGAGGGCCAAGTCCGCGTCCACCTTATGGACTACCGGAAGATGCCGGCAGAGTTTGAGAAGGCGTTCGACGCGTGCATAAGCATTGAGATGCTTGAGGTAAGGCGAACTTTAACGCATACACTGTACGGCGTGGCTTAACGTTGTGTTGTTGTAGGCGGTCGGCGCCGAGTACATGCCCACATACATCAAGCAGATCGATTGGGCGCTCAAGGACAACCGTGCGGCCGTCGTCCTCAGCGCGACGACCTACCCGGAGTGCAGCTACTCCCGTCTGCAGTATGTCCCTCTAGGCCCTTACGCGCGCTGTCTCCGATACTCATGCTTCGCCGTTCGTCAGGGGTAACGACTTCGTCCGCAAGTACCACTGGCCCAACACCATTATCCCCAGCGCCACTTCGCTTGCCGTCGACTTCAACGAGACGCTGAAGGGGCGCTTCTCGCTGGAGACGATTGAGGACTTCGGGAGCCGTACGTCGCCGCTTCGCTCCTTCTTGTCCATACATGTATGCTAACAGTCACACGTATGGCTTGCTAGACTACCCGCGGTGCTTGCGCGAATGGGGAAGGTACGTGCTCCTGCCCGCTTGCTTTCATGTTCGCATCGCTGACAATGTGCACGTGCAGGCGGCTCGAGGAGAACTGGACGCCAGAGCTGGTCGCGTCGCTCCAGGAGCGCTACTCCAGCCTCAAGGACGAGAAGAACATGGAGATCCTCCGGCGGCGGTGGCGGTACATGTACCTCTACATGGAGGTCGCGTACTCGCGCGCGTGGCTCAGCCTGACTACGTGGACGTTCGTCCGGCCTGTGAGTACTTCCCCCACTACTATTGGAAGGTTTTAAGGATGCTGACTGCTATGCAGGGGCACGCGGCGGAGAACTGTGCATGAGCGGAGGTGTTGGTGGTGGACTGGGGCTCGCGTTTATTGATCTCGGACATTGCAATCATCTGAACGTCTCGACCGCTATGGGCATATATGTATACAGATATTTATTCTATAGAATGTCGGAATCCCTTGGAACGTCTACATCCCAAGTACGAAGCTTGAAGGAGTCACAAATCCAACCACAGGTAAACATTGGCCTTCAAGTCTCACTAGTGAAGCCGCACATCGCCGGGACCGTATGAAGTGGCGCCTTCCTTGCCTTATTTCGTAGCAGCACACATCCAGTACGAGCAGTAGTACTTCCAGAGTCGCAATAAGTTACGATAAAGCGAGACGATGATGCTAATCGATATAGGAAGCTGAGTGCCTAGCGCTTCCAACGGAATCCAATGGACCAAAACGAGCGTAGTATCCGCGCAGTCATCAAGCCACAACCTTCTCCGAATCATCGCCCTCCTCAGCACCGCTTTGCCGATCCCCCTCCAACGCCCACCGATCGTCGAGCGCGCCATGCATGGGCACGTCGCGCATCAACAGCGACGCCAAGAACCCGATCCCGAGAATCCCGAGCATCACCTGCCACACAACGATGAGGCTGTCCCCGAACGCCCGCCGCACCTCATCCTTGAACGGCTGCGCGAGCGTCGGGATCTGCGGGATCGAGGAGTAGGAGAGGTCGACGCCGGTGCCGAGTTCCGCGAGGAAGGCGGGGGGAAGCCGGCGGGAGAGCTCGTTCTGCAGGACAGATGCGCCGATGGCGATGCCCCAGATCTGAATGCGGTGCGAGAAGAGAAGGGGGAGGGGAGGAAAGGGAAAGTCAGATGAGATTCATGAGAGGCAGCGGGATGGCAGCATGCCAAGCAAAAGTGGACCTACCCCGGCGAACGACCGACAGAAGGCGAAGAAGGCGAGCGCGTGCGCATTCTCGGACACAGGCAGTGGCGACAGCACCGGGAAGTAGGTAACAGCTGCACATTCGTCGGGGTCGATCAGACGTCTGGTTTCTATGCACTCCCGCCGGGTCGTGTTTGCTCACCATATAGGATACCGGCGCCGGCCCCAAGCAGAAGCGGAAGTCCTACTGCATGCGCGAGCGGAGCGTCCGCGTCCAATGTCGTGAACACGCCCATCCCGACCATGAACACCGCCCACCCGAGCCAGTGCTGGGGACGATACACCTTCAGGGCGGTCACGGAAACGCTCGAGATAATCACGATGGGCCCCATTGAGAGCGAGAGGCCGAGCATGTCGACCGCCGACCGGAGCGGGGTTGCGTCCTTGCACGCCTGGTAATACACGGGCAGGTAGTCTGGGCATCACACGAGTTAAGGGCTGCGCACAGGAACTTTTCTCGTCGCACTCACAGGCAACGGCGAGCACGACAATGGGGTTGATGAAAGTCTGGATGTATCTGCGAGATGGTTGGATCAGCGCCGCCCATTCATTGATGCCGCCGGTAAGGATGCCTTACCCGCTAACGCTAGTTCGGTTCTGAAGGAGGGACACGGGGACCTTTGCCAAGCGTAAGAGAAGCATCCTAGTGTACAGCATTAACACACTACTCACGATGGGGTTTCGTGCCCAGAGGGCCTCGTATATGAAGAAGAATATCAATCCGCATAGCCCGAGGATCAGGGGCGCGAGGACGTGCGCCGATGTCCAGGGGTACTGTACTCCTCCCCAGGTGAGTCCTATCACTGTCGTGGTCGTCGAAGCGATGACTATGAGGTTCCCGCTGCAGGATGGCAGAGATGAGACAGGGACGCGGGCGGTTCTAGGCGGGACACTCACAACCAATCCATGCGTCCAAGCTTGCTTGATAGGCTCCCCCCAGGAGTAGGCAGCTTCAGGAAGGCAGTGACCATCACAAGTGCGGCACCACATATCGGTAGGTTGAGGTCTGCGCGCAGACGGGGCCTCGGTAAGTCGACGTGTGGCATGAAAGTATGGTAGCAACTCACAGAATAGCCATCTCCATTGCCCGTGCGTAGCCAGCGCTCCTCCCACCAGCGGGCCGATAGCAGAAGAGAAGGCCCACGTCCTGGAATGATATTAGCAATCCGACAAACCTGCGGAGGCATACTCAAAGACCGCTCACATTCCGATGAGGCCATTGTAAGCCCCGCGTTCCTTCAGCGGGACAAGATCGGCCATGACAATCGACACCACCGACAAGATGCCCCCGCCACCCAAACCCTGAACGGCTTCAAGAAGTAAGCGCAATGCTCCCTAGAAGGACGCGAAGGTAGGCATACCTCGGGCGGCTATGAGCCAATTCATGTTCTGCGCCGCGCCACACAACGCGCTGCCGAGGATGAATGTCGACAAAGAGAAGAACATCGCGATCCGACGTCCGAATATCTGGGTAGGTAGGTCAGCACCCAAATATGTAGAAGATGCTGTATTCGTACCTCAGCGACGCCACCGCTCAAAGGTAGGAACGCAGTGGACGCGAGCGAGTACGCAGTCCCGACCCACACGAAGTCGCCGCCTCGGAGGTCATGGATTATCACAGGTAGCGCGGTCGATACAGCAGTGAGCTCCAGGGCAGAGAGGAAGACGGAGAGACATAGCGAGAGCACGATCAGCCAGAATTGGAGGCCTTTCTTGCGCGGAGCTGAGCCATCGGTCTGTGGTAGATCATCGCTTTGCCGAGCCTCTACCTCCGAGACATTCGCATCCTTCGGAGTATCCATCCTTCAGCAGCGAGGAGACAGCTACCAGATCGCTCGAGTGGCTAAGCTTTAAGCACAAGCAAGCTCACACTGTCGAGATGAGCGGAGGAACGCCCACAAGCCAGACGAGGGGGCAATACCAGCGGAGCGCGGGCAGCGAGGGGCGCGGGGCGTGCCCTACGCGTTGACGGGGCTGAGAGCTAGCGGGGGCAGGTCACTGGCACTGGCAGAGCGTCCTCGTCGGCGGTGCCATCGAGCACCCCCGGTTGGGTGTGGGAAGACGACACAGCGACAGGGCACGCTTCCTCCGCGCAGAAGATTCATCGCGGGCACGGAACGGGGCAGGGCGTCTCGGGGACTGCCACCTGCGGGATGACGGCAGTGCGAAGTGGTTCTGAATAACTCGGCAGCACCGAGGACGCCGCTGGGCTGCGGTTTGCGACCCGTGCGCCCGTGCGTTGATGCGGGGCCTCTGCCGCGGGCATCAAACACGCCATCTGAAGCGGCGTGAGCGCGTGATCGTTGATTCGCCAGTGGTCGCAGTCTGCACACCTCCGCGCGCGGGAGGTGCTCATTGCTGCTGGCTGGCGTCGCCGACCGGCACGACGGGAGCGATAGCAGTGAGGACCGTGCGGGTGGGGCACCTCGGGCTTCCATGTCATGCTTGAGCTGACCTGCCGACTTATCAGCGGTGCCGATGTTGCAATGGAGGAAGAAGTATCAACTGAGGTCGGCATCGGAGGAAGCACGCCGCGGATCTATATGCTCTTTGAAGTTGGACCTGGCACGGGACATGCTGGAAAGGTTCTGGAGAAAACGGACGGCAAAAAGCCGAGCTCCTCCGACGCGATGAAGCCCCAACGATTACTGCAGGCATGTTGTAGCGCACACTTGGGATGTCTTCAGTCACGCCAACCTCGACGATGAACAGACACTGACATGCAGGCCTCTATTTGCGGACCATCACAGCAGAACGCACCCTGCAGCCTCAAGATCGTCATCCCGATGACGATCTCGTCCGTCAATTCCCCCGATGGCCGACGTGGTCCATGCGCTCGAGATAGACATCCGTCGCAGTTCCTAACATCGCGCGACGACTCTGGGGTATACGCACAAGGCTACCAACCGGCACCCGCGACAGCTAATCATATGCGTCCTTGAACCCCGCCACCCCGGGCCGCCGGGTGACCCGGATCCGCAGCGGCACGTCGAAGTACGACGAGCGGGTGTAGCGCAGCCCGGGCAGGAAGCCGGCGACGTTGAACCCGTCGGGGAAGGCGAAGTCGTACATCAGCACGAGCCGCGAGAGGGTATGGCGCATCTCCTGCCAGGCGAGCGGCTTGCCTATGCACGCGTATTCGCCTGCATTTTGGGGGCGAGGTTAGGCGGGAGGGGGCGTGCGTGGCCGGCGAGAGTGACGTACCGAAGCCGAATGAACCGAGGACGTTCTTGTTTGTCTTGGTGTCAGGCCCAAGCCCACCGGGTATCCAGCGCTCGGGATGGAACACCTAGTTACGCAGACATTGAGCACAAGAGCTCCATAACTTTACGAGAACGCCTTACCAGTGGCTCCGGTGAGAAATTCTCTTCACTCGTATGCTGCGAGTTGGTGGAAATCGTGATATCAGTGCCCTCGGGAATGAACCGGTCGCCGACGACCATGCCGCCTGCAGGGACTATTCGTGGTATGAAATACGGCGTGGTCAGTCGGAGCGACTCATAGATCACCCCGTTGAGGTACGGGAGCTGCTGGAGGACATCCATGTCGAGGTTCCCTGCGGGAGTGGGGAACTCCTTGTCCAGTTCTTGGCGGAGCTTCTGGGCGCATTCGGGGTGCGCTGTGAGGAAGAAGACGCAGAAGGTGAGGTTGGTCGCCGTCGTGTCAGAGCCTACGTGCGCATCATGTGAGCTGAGGCTGGCAGTAAGAATGCGAAGGACTTCACCTGCAGTCATTGCCACCACCGCGTCCAACATCAGTTCCTCCTCGGGGATACCGCCTTCCATCTGCGCTTTGTAAATCACGCAACTCGCAAGAACTTCTCAACGCCGTGACGTACCCAATATGATGACAAGTCCCGGTAGTCCAGCGCGCGCTCCGCCTTCATTCTCGTGCGCATCATGTTCGTGGCGAGGATGCGCGACGCGTGCATAGTGCGTGTGGCTGGGAGATACCATAGGATATCCAGCAGCCAAGGAGTGATTCCGATGCTTAAGTTTGTGTCGTGGTTAGCGTGCAAAACCAGAGTTGAAGAGAAGGGTAGCGTGCCTATCCATGAGGGTTGTCGCAAGCTTGTTCGAGCTCATGATCCCGTCTGTGTCACCGTTCTTGATGAATTCCTGTTCGAATACGTCTCAGTCTGAGTGCTCCACGGCGGGATATGCATCGCATGAGGCTTACGAAGTCGTTCATGCCACCAAAGACAACGTCTCCCTGCCAGTGCCGGTCAGAACGCTATATCGATATAAGAGTAGGTGAGACGGGCGTACCATCACATCGAACGCCCAATGCGCCAAGGCTGTTCCTACGTCCACGACACCGTCTTTCTGCCGCACCTCCAAGGCGTGCACAAGCTGCCATGTTCTGCGCTCGATGCTCGGCAGCACCTCTTTGAGGCTAAACGATGAGAGGAATCAGCACTACAAAGCGCAGGAGGACCGGCGCGTTCACCCACCCTGCACTCGTGAACAGCCCATGCCAGATCCGTCTCCGGTCCTTGTGATTCCGTTTCGTGTCCGGTTTGAAGAAGAGCGCAACGCGCTGGATGCCGCGGTCGGCTATCCGGTACAACTCGCTCTTCGTCGAGGAGTTCTCGTAGATGGTGAGCGCTGATGGCGAATTGACCGCGACAATGTTCGGCGCTGCGCAAGAACTCCGATAAGAAACCCGACACGGAGGAGCGCACCTGCGACATACCGATTCTCACAAATGTCCCGTACCTCGCGTGCACGCTGTCAAGGAACGTGTGCCGCTTTCCGGTGAACGAGATGTACGCCAGCCACAGCCCGGTGACCTTGCACACGGCCGGCCCGGGGAACTTCGCAAGAGGGTGGAATGGCGACAGTCGGTAGGCGACAGTTGTCAGGAGAAGCGAGACAGCGTAGGCAGACCCTAGTTTGACAGTGGTTGCGAAGGGTCGCTCTTCGGGCGCGCCGTTTACGCGTAACAGGGCGTATAGGAGTGCGCCGGCGACCGTGTACACCAGGAGCACGTAGTCGCCGCGAATCTTGGACTTGCGGAAGGCGGGCCAGGAGGCCTACGAACGCGGGAGTGAGCTCGTCAAATTCGTCTGGCGGGTATGGCATTGACTGTGCACTCACAGCTCCTGCGCACGCTGCCGCAAAGAGGTCGGCGGATGACATATCGTACGCCGGATAGTGGTAGATACGCTCCGAGCTATAGGAGCTTGTACGGCTGAACCGATTTGGCCAGTTACGCAAGTAGTACCCTAGCAGTGGAGAACGGAAATGTCGGCGGTCGTGCAGAGCTTGCACGGTCGTACTAGAAGTGTCTTTCGCTACCGGGCTGAAGGTCACGGTGCGGAGGGTCTCACACGGAGGAGTGGAGTGCCCTCACGCGTCCTCCGGCCAGCCTTCACGGCAGGAGGGCGACTCCCTGGGAAGATCATCCATCAACAGAGAGATTCCGGGCGTAACCTTCCGATGGGGGGTTAGACAGGCCCTGAACGTGATATGTAAGAGACGCCAACACACCAAACAGATGGATCATCAGCATCTGCTGTACACGCTCATTGCAGCAAGGTTTGAGCGCAGATCGCTCCGGACTTCTGGTTTTCTTGCGGATAAGCGGGCCGTTAGCTACGAGGCGTTGAAGGGGATGCGAGCCGGCATCGCAGAGTATCGAAGTTGTACAACATAGGTGCTGCATGTGGTGGTACAAGCGCAAGTCGTTGCCGGAGTGTCGCGATATGGCGGGGGGAGAGCACGGAACGGCGGGTCGGCATTCGCCGGGGCTCACAGCGCCCAGCGCTCCGTGTGCAGTCCGACTTTCTCTTCCTCCCTCACTCACGCTCATGATGGGGGGCGAGGAGCAAAGCACCTCGTAAGTAACACCGTACGCGGCCGGTCGAGGATGGTGGAGATCTGCACGACATTTAAGTACTGTTCGAGAGCTGTGGCTAGTATACGTCTGCGTCGGAGATACAGTTTCATAGATACTAGGGGTGCTCAATTCATGTTCGTTCGCACACCCGTTCGGGCGCCAGCGCGGGCGCCTTGGAACTTCTGGCGGGGCAAGCGCCCGTCAAGCGCCCGAACGAGTGAGCGAACGAACTGAATTGAGCACCCCTAGTTAGTGCGACTTACGTAGATTGTAGCGCCGAGCGGATCGGAGGTTGTATACTGGCATGCGGTCAAATAATAACTCACTCACTCACTCACTCATGCCCGCTACCTTACCAGACTATGGCCCCTCGGACAACCTTGGACAGACAGTTCTGCCTGAACCTGTGCATTTTGTACGGGCAAGAACCACCACGATGTGATGCTCACTTGGGCCACGCGCGTTTGCGCACATCCACCATGCGTCTCGCCTAGGAACGCGCAGGTAAGCCCCTGCAGGAGAACATCACGCATCGCTTCGTATCAGGGCCTGTCAAGCCCTCCCATGCATGATGAGCGGAGGTGATCCCGCCAATCCTGCTCGCGGTCGGCCGTCGAGCACATTTTGGGCATCACCGCGCGGTCTGAAACGCTTTGTGATTGCACTCCGGCACCTGCGCGCGTCAGCGTATATCACTCGGCCGTATCAAAATACGGCGGCGCTCTTGTTAACACCCCTCTCCCTCCTCGACCTCCCAGTAGCCTTGCTGCTGCCCCCGGCCGCCATGTCTACCCTCAAAGTCATCCTCCTCGCCGTCTCTGGGGTCATCTTCACTCGGGCGATTAGTCCTCCAAAGCGGCGTGCCCCAGAAGGCGCCAAGGGTGTGTACAGAGGCCAGGCATTCGAATTGGTTGTGCGCTTGCTTGCGTACATGGTATGGGTAAGCATCTGAATAGCTACGACCATGTTTAAGCTTCAACTAACGTCTTGGTCGGTCAGCTTGCCGTCCTCCCCACCATCTCTTCGACGGTCTTGCTTGCGCTATACGACAAGGTCCCCGCAGTCGCGCCACTACTATGCCCCGCAAACCCCGATCGCCTCGAGCCGCTCTTCAAGATTACGCCTAGATTCCTCATTGGCACCGTCCTCACCATCGCCGGCGGTTCGTTCCGTCTCTGGTCGTACCAGGTCATGGGCGAGCTCTTCACGTACGAGGTCGTCATCAAGAAGAGCCACTCGCTCGTCACGTCCGGGCCGTACGCCTACGTGCGGCACCCGTCATACACGGGCGTCATCCTGATGCTCATCGGGGAGCACCTGATGCAGTTCGGGGACGTAGGCTATGTGCCGTACTGCGGAATCAAGAGCACGCCCTTCGCGCCGGTCGCGTACAGCTGGCCGTTCATCGCGCTCTTCGGTGGCTTCTCGCTGTTCCGGCGGTGCGCGGTCGAGGACAAGCAGTTGGTGGAGCACTTCGGCGCGGTGTGGAAGGACTGGGCGGCGCAGGTGCGGTGGCGGCTGTTCCCTTACGTGTATTAGAATGCTCGGGTGTAAGCTCCTTGTGTCTTCGGGTTCATTAATGGTGGACGATATGAAGATCGCAGCCGTTCGAGTACGTGGGGATGCCGGTCACCGCACCGCAGCTTTGTACGTGGTTATGTGGTTGAGCGGTGCCCAGCATGACCGGCGTATAAATATCCTGAGGCCGACATTGGATTTGTCCAGGTGATTCTCTCGGTAAACCACGTACTGCGATCGCGACTTCCCATATGGACCTTTGAGTGCTTGAAGTGGGCTTGTGAAAGATTACTATGGTACCGAGGGCCGAGTCCGCTCTGCTGTTTGCAAAAATCCCCTCTCGGCTGATCAACTGTTGTGATGCACCAGCGCGCTGATGGCGGGAGTGCGATTGTCCATGTCATCACTGGGAGAGTCTGCGATGTACATCATCAACGCGACAGTCCGACCGCCGCGTTAGTCTGGTACTACAATTTGGACATATTTGGCTTGGCACGCATCGAGAGATTAGTGTGCCGCTTACTATCTCTGACGACTACTACGTCAACCTCTTCGCCAAACATCGCTCCGTCCCGGATTCAGCTCCATCGGGAGCTATATCGGACTCCAGGATGTCGACCTCCAGCACATCATGGCTCTGCACATATGCCCGACGTGCATGCACGCGGAGCTGTCAACACTCTTTCTCAGGAAGTCATGGATTTCATTGAAAGCTAACAGCGCCCATGCAATGTTCGAGAGCCTCGGTCGTTCTGCGGTTCCTGGTGCAGCCAAACATGAGGTATCGAGAGCCCGCGCCTCATCAGCGGAACTTTGCGCCAGGCGCGCCATACGTGCAGCTGACTCCAGGTGTGTCTTCCTGCCCTGGCTTCTGCAGAATTTGATCCATTCTGCAGTGCTTTCGCCAGGCCCGCTGTGAGAGGGCGATGCCGGCGGTACGATCACGCTCAAGGTGCTGTGGGCCGCATTCCTCCCACGGCAGAATCAGAAGCGTTCTGAATATCTCGTCTCTTACGCCATGCCTTCTTTGAGTCACTAGGGGACGATGGGCCCCTGCTTGCATCAAGACGGAGCGGTGGGCATCGCTGATCCAGCGGGTACTCCGACGGCCTGAGTATTCTCCGAGAAGACTGCGATGGCGAGGCACGAGAGCGTCCCGTCAGAGCAAGATGGCGAACTTCCGGAGTGCCTTGACGCAGATGCACGTCCATGGCGGAAGAGCGTTGAGCATCTCTGGAGGGCGCCGGTGCCCCAATGGGGGTTAGACAGACCCTATGCGCCAAGCTCTCCGCGCCGGCGTGCGCGCGGGGGTGAGGGGGCGGAATCAGTGTCGAGTCTCCGTTTTAGGTACGTCAGGTAGCAACGTGTGTTTCCCCGTTTGGATCGCGTAAGAGACGCGCCCCCGACCAGTGGTAGATCCTGCTGATTGCTCAGGGCACGAGCATGTGCACCACACAGGTGGGTACCCGGACTGTTCGCATCGGACGGCATGACGCTGATGCCTCCCGCTCTCGATGCAGCTCTGAAGCAGCCCGGATAGGCACCATACCCGCGGACCACCGGGTAGTCAGGCTGGAGAACCCACTCATTCCCGCCTCTTGGGCTGTGCAGGCCCCCGGAAACGGGCTGACAAGCTTCGCGTGATAGTCGCAGAGATCACGCCCGACGGAAGGCTTCGCAGGGCGCGCACCTCCAGACGATCACGGTATCGGTGCGCCACTGGCCGATTCGGGCAGCAGCACGGCGCTATCGGGGGAGATGCTCGCGTACTGCGTTGATCACAAGATGGCCCATCATGCCGGGCAGAGGGATTGCGAGTATAAGGACGGGATGATGGAGACGGACGCCCGTCGTGCCCGCCCTTCTTGCGAGCCTTCACCGTGCCCGCCGCCGCCCATTGCACCAGGACAATGTCGCTCATCGGCCGTGTGGACTCTGACCCCGCCGCGGCGGCTGCGACGGCGAACCCGCTCGCCTCGCTCCCCAAGCTGCCCGCGATCGACAACACGTACGGGGCCATGATGATAGGCACGTTTCTTAGTCTTATGTGAGTACCTTCCTCGCCTGTGGCTGTCTGCCGAGTTGACGTGTGGCGCTGTAGATTATACGGTTTCGCGTTGCTGCAAGCCTACAACTACACGCGACTCCGCTTCAAGGATCCACCACTCGTTAAGGTCTATGTGAGTATCTCTTCAACACATCACGCATACCGGGATTGAGGCTGATATCTCGGGTTATAGGTAGCCGTCATTATGTGCGTCCAGTAGCCCTTGAAGCGGTCGGTACAAACACGAGCTGACTGACATTCCATAGGGTGATGGATACCTTCCAAACCATTCTTTCCATGCACATATGGTACGCAACACCCCTTCACTGTCGGATGAAAGTACTAACCATGCCGCGCAGTTATTGGTATCTTGTCACGAACTACTTCTCCCCGACACGGCTCTTCTCGGGTATCTGGTAAGTACCCACGCGTTCGTGCTTCTGATTGAGTACTAAGCCACTATCTTTCTAGGTCCATTAACGTGAGTACCGCTCTAAAGAACGCCCGTGTATTTTGCTGAAGGATGTATCGCGCTGCAGCTGCTGGGGGTCTCTGTCGTGAGTACCAGATGCTCGTTGAATCCCACGTACAACGATGTTCATTCATACTGCAGGGCATGACACTCGTGGCTTGCCAGAGCTTCTTCGCTCGTCGAGTGTACATCAGTATGTTCAGCGTTCACTGGTACGCCTCCTGGAATACTGACGGCTGCGATCAGTCGGCTCTCTGAAGTACAGGATCCTTGTCATGCTCACGGTAAGCTGCGCTCCGCCTTTCTCCTCCTTGACGTCTTCAGCTAACCACATTCCTAGGGCATCATGTTCGTTGGAGAGTTGGGTAAGCAGGTCTCCGCTGGAGATGAGACAGCTGATATTCAAGTTCTTGCCGATGCTGGGTAGGCTTCGCGATTGGTGAGTACTGGTCACCCGCACATGTATTCCATATCTGATCTATCCTCTCTAGCCGGAACGTACTATGCATCGGTCCTGCCGAATTTCGCCGAGTTCCACAAAGTCTCCGTATGTTGGACGCCCACACTCCGTGTACATCCTGCTCACCGCCAGATTTGTAGTGGCTCAACTCTGCGTCCTTCGCGCTCACCATCGCCGCGGATCTGATCCTTACCGTGGTCCTCATTATGGTGCTTCGCAAGAGCCGGACTGGCTTCGACCAGTACGTCTGGATGCACCGCTTGTCTTCTACGAGACCGTGGCTGACGAAGACTCCTGCAGCACTGACTCACTCATCGATGTCCTGATCATGTACTCGGTGTGCACGGGTCTCATCACGACGTAAGTGCGACGTCGCTCATTGCCGGGGATATACTCTGACCTCTTGTCTCTTCCAGCGTGTTCAGTGCCGTCAGTCTCATCGTGGTACGTGTGCTTCGTTGCACAGCATAGTCTTCCCAACTCACAGATCCACCTAGGCCGTCGCCCTCCCCAACAGTCTCATCTATGCTGGGTGTGATCTTGTGGTGTCCAAGCTCTACGTCAACTCGGTCCTGGCTGCGTACGTCTATACCCGTCGTCGCCTCCTATAAGCGTGCTGAAAGTTTCCTTCAGGCTCAACTACCGCGATACCGTGCGCAACCCCTCGGTGAGCCTAAGGCAAGGCAAGGCTATCAACCTCAGCACGTCCGTGCGCACCGGCACGCGTGCAGACATGTCCATGGACTGGACGACCGCGAACGTGAGTTAACCCCCGTAACAGTCCACCTATGCCCCTAGCGCTGACTCGAATGTCTTCTTCGACAGCACATCCGCTCGACCGAGTTCCAGAACAGCGAGTTCCAGAACAGCGTCATCGAGCTCAAGTCCACGCGGGAGATCGTCGATGAGGAGGCGTAGGCTACCCTCCCCTTCCCGCCCTCCCTCCCGCAACGCGCCGCGACCTAGACGTACTGTACAAAGCGCCCCCTCCCCTCCTCCTTCACGCGTCCAGGGGGCCGCGCGCGGTTCGGCTCGGGGCGTCAGGCCCGCCGAACCCGGACTATTCTTATCAGCCGTCCTCTCTCCTGTGTATTTTCCTCCTGGTGTCCCGTGTAGCAAGAGCCAATGGTGCATTATATATTGATAACTTAAGGGGCCCGGGCCCTTCGTCCTCTCCAATGACCATGATCTTGTAGGCTCTTTCTGCGTTCATTACATGTTTTCTTCTCAATCATTCCGATGGAAGCCACAGCGAGTGTGAATAGTGTGGCTCTGCATGTTGCGACGAACTGAGTGTTGTGACATTGCCAGAGGAATCACGCTGGTATGATGAGATTGGGAAGATATTCATTTCCATGGGCCCGAGAAGACACAGTGAGGACACCCAGTCTACGGGCGCGCGCACATCCGACAACGACCTAATATCTACAGGAACGCCTTGAGCGCCGGGAGGATGTTGTTGATCGCATCGCCGTTCGGCGGCTCGATGCTCTGGTAGTACTGCAACGCAAATCCCGTCAGCGCCCGCCCAACACTGCCCCCTCCCACACGCTGCAGAAGGGAGAAGGAAAGAAGGGAAGAAGGAAGGAAGAGACTCACGTCGCCCCACCACGGGCCGGCGGCCCACCAGAGCGCGCCGAGCCACGTCCCGCCGGACTGCTGCATCTCGCAGAGCGCGCCCTGGAGGGCGGTCACGCACTGCGTGTTGTTGCCCGTGCCGATCTCGCCGAGGAAGCCCTTGAGGCCCTTCTGCTGCAGCCACGCCGTCGCGGCTTGCAGGCGCTCTGCGCCGATCGTCGAGGAGACGCAGGTCGGGGAGGTGCCAGAGCCGTCAGAGTCCAGGTACTGGTGCATCTCTGCGTGAGGAAATGGTTAGCAGGGGGATGAGGATAAGGGAGGGGGGGACGCACGGATGGCGATGTTGTTGTTCGGGTCCTTGATCGCGCCGAACGCGTCGCTGTTGCCCGACGTCGTCCAAGTCCACGCGCCGGTCCAGGAAGTACCCTCGGCGAGGATAAGCTGGCTTGTCGCACCGCTCGCGCGAACACCGTTGACGGCGGCTTGCATCTGCACGGTATACGAAGTTAGCGAGGGCTTAGTGTACATAGTGAACGAATGAGCGTACGAGCTGGAAGACGGTCTGGGCGGGAATGTCGTGCGGCTCGTTCATGAGGTCGAAGATGACGTTCTTGTCGGTTTTCTAGAGGCATGAAAGGATTAGCTACTGGGCTTACGGCCTACAGTTGAGATGAGACTTACGAACTCAGTGGCGAGCTTCTGCCACCCTGTTGTATGAGTCAGCTACCGCATCCTTACGACGCGTACAATCGAGGGGCACGTACAAGCCTGGAACTGGCTGGTGCTCGTGATGGTCGCGCCGTTGAAGATCATGAAGTTGTGCGCTATCGACCGCATCGTCAATATGCGGCCCTTCGGTGACTATTGAACTGAGGAACACTCACGGTCAACGACAGCAAAACCACCCTTGCCAGTGATGTAGCTGACGATCTAGAGGGGTCATGAGCGTCGTGCCTTGCAAGGTATGTGCCGCGGAGGAAACACACCTGCTTGAGGCCATCAAGGTAGGTGCTGTTGAACGGGCCAGTGAGGCCACCAGTGGACGGCGGGCTGACGCGCTCCATCAGGAACGGAATGCGGAAGGTGTTGAAGCCCTGGCCCATGAAGAACTGCGCAACCCGCACCCGTCAGAATCCCCTTTAAACGCACATAAAGCGGGAAAGAAAAACGCACGTCAATGGAGGTGGGCGACGGCCAGGTGTAGTCCTTGCCGAGCTGGCCGGGGATGACGTTGTTCCCGAACTCGGCGCCGGACTCGTTCACGCCGAAGAACTTGAACTTCGTGCGGGAGCCGGGGCACGCGGAGGGGCCGGGTGCGGAGGCAGTGGTCGTCGGCGCGGCCGCGCCAGGTTGGCACTGCGAGTAGTCTGTGTGTAGGCGGGCGGTCAGCCACGAATAGCGCAGGGAGAGACAGGGTGCACGTACATTGGTTGACAGAGACGCAAGCAGAGCCGGACGCGCATGTCGTGTCGCCGGAGAAGCCAATGCCCTAGCAAACGAAAGTCCGGTAAACATGACGTCCCGATTGCGTTGGGCCTACAGATACTCACACCGCACTGGCCCCAGACGGCAGTCGAGAATGCGGGCGCGGCGCTCAAGAGCGCGGCAGCGAGAGAGAAGATCGCCTTCATGGTTTCGTTTGACCAGGGAGTCGAAACTGGAGAGGTACTCCGGTGCCGCTGCCCTACACTTTATATACCTCTCGCGGAAGAGTGCGCGGACGCTTGGCGGGACGCACGCGCCTGGGCTCCGCCGATATACCGAGGATCATCCCCGCGCGAACGAGGCCTCCGGCTCGAGCGACGGTCACAAGGACGGCGCGGAGGGGTCTCCAGATCGGTGCGCGCGTCGGGCGGACGCGTTCGCTGCACCGCAGACGCGGGAGGAAGCCATGGGGAAGTGCCCCCGGATGCGGGCAAAGCCTCGACAAACCGCCGTTTCGGATGGGAGAACGCGCGTGGGCGGGGCTCTCGCGTTGATTAGCCTTGGTTTATCCGGAGGGCGGAGGTCTCGTCTATGACGAGGATTCTGCAACGTTGCCTTGAGCGCGAGGAACACGACTTGTAGGGATGACGTCGACTGGCCTAGACCGACATGTTCAATCTCTCATGAACATGTCTTCAGCGTGCATGATACCTCCAGGGGACGAGCGGTGGTTCGAGGGCGTTTGGAGGCCTGCCTTGCCCAGACGGAGTGAGATTAGCATAGATGCACCGGAGGTTGTCGAGCGGATCAACGGGCCAAGGAAGAAGAGATCGACTTCCGAGCAGTCTATGCACTGGACCGCGTGACGACGTCTATTCAAGCCAGTGTGGTCGAACATCATGCGTATGATGGAAATTACCTCAAACGCGCCATTTCCCATGCATACGCATAGTCGAGTCGATAGATGACCTCGTCTTATATGCACTCACGAGAGGCCCGCCCTGGTGAACTCTGCAAGGCTGGCTTGATGGCGCTCGGGGGCGATGAGCGATGAGCGGATGCATATGCGGAATAGAAGTCGGGGGGCGGTAGCAGTGCTGCTCAACATAGCGGAGCGTTTTATGAATAGCACACCGGTGTAGATCGTTGTACCGACCTGTGGGATGTTGTGCGCATACTAGCGAGAAAGCAGGGGGATGCGACGGACGCAGGGGAGGACACGGACAGGCGTCGAGGAGGAAAGAGCAAACGGGGGGAACAGTGAGCCGGAAGGAAAGTGCAGGCGAGTATATGGGTAACGTGCCCGTATGTGGGTGCGGGGTGGACGTCGAGGAAAACCGCATAGCGGGTGTGAGGCGTACCCGAGAGCGGCGACAAGGGCACGGGTGGGGACCGTGACGAGGGCGAAAGCGAGGGCGGAGCAGAGCCGATTACGGCGCAGACGAGGAGAGGAGGGAACTGGCGGACGGGAGATGGGATGTTCTCGAGAACGACGCAGAGATGTCCGTGTCTGCGTGAAAGTATTGGTGAGTCCTAGGCTGTACTTGGCGAGTAGTACCGCTGCGGCGCTGCCAAGTTCTGTAGAGGGCCTCTATCAGTATGTTCGAGCGGCGGCAGCACGTAAGCCTGCAGAACTGGCCTGGATACTTCTCTGCCCACCAATGGCGCAGCTGCGGCATACCAATGCCATACCGCCAACGCCCTGCGAGCCTGCTAGCCGGGGTAGGTGAAGCTCAGTCTTGCGCCCATGTTACCTATGGCGTTATGGAGGGAGCTGATTCCTGCTCGTCGCCACAGCGTGGGGAAGATTTGCACATCCCAGCAAGCAACGGTAGGAGTTAATGAAGTCATACGGCCTACTTGTAGCGTTGTCAAGTCGTCCAAAGGAGTCAGCGAATCCTGAACCTCTCGACTGTTTAGTAGCAGGGTTGAGGAGTATCCAGATAAAGCCTTACCGCCCCATGTGCGGAGGTGAGCGTTGCAGCTGTCGAAGGCGTCAGACTTGAAGTTCGTCCGGATAAGGGGCAGGGATTGTTGATAGGGTGAATGTGAACGCGTTGAAGGTGTTCAGTGGCTGGTTGCCGTGAACTTGTATGTCCAAGATTAGAGGTGGCTGGATCCTCCAACGAGCTCCACGGTAGACTGTATTATATGTGAAGACAGTAAAGAGCAAGATAGAACGTCTACAAACAAGATGAGCATATTGCATCACCATGAACACATTGAACTCACCACAGCCTACGGCTCAGCATGAAGCTTCGACCCTTCTACCACATATCCCCTCGATGCCTTCCGTTCTGCTCGCTGCTCCAACTTGTTCCGCACTGCTGATGCGGGCACGTTCTCGACGGACACGAGCTCCTTCACCCGGAGGATCTTTCCCGCAATGTCAGGGCTGTGCCTGTGGTAGACCGTTTGCAGTCGCCGGTGGATTCCTAGTGCCTCGAGCGTGCCCTTGACGTTCTTGGCGAGAGAGATGGCAGAGCGGCGGAGGGTGATGCGGTAGTGGGTGAGAGGCTCGGCTTGCGCGGGGGCAGCGGAGGATGATGAAGACGCGGCGGTGGCCAGAAAGCGAATTTGTGGCCGTACGACCGTACGCAGAGAAGCGAGGGGCAACATAGCGGGCAGCGGTGGACGACGTGGAGAGGGTGCTCGTCGCTGTCGCCGACAGCGAGCGCGGACCGTGGCCAAGTTTGCGCGCGCACGTGACTGTCACGCGCACGCCGGCCCTAAATCTTCGGCGTCGCGTCTGAGTTGACCGCGTCCCGCGTTAGACTAGCCACCGCTCCTGTCCCTATCTCTCGCGCCTTGACGCGATCTATGACTGTCTGGCCTCTGCTTTCACACCATAAGCTACTCTGGGATTTTTGAATTACCAGCCGCAGAGCTAACCTCGCCCGGGCATACAACTTGTACTTTACGACCTTGACGACCCTATCCCGGTAGTATCACCTACTACCCCCAGTGACTAGGATGAATTTCCGGAGAGTGAATAGGTCTAAGAAGGTGCGCTCAGTCACACCTCCTACTAAACTGCTTCTTGACCCGCGTTCTAGGTACCTGGGGTGAAACTACGACCAGCAGATCCCTCTGCGCGCAAGGACCTCAGGACCCCAGAATCCACATGGACCCATAGCTCGGGGCTCGACTCGGACGAGGAGGCTACGAGTGCGGACTTGTGTCCAAGGCCGTTTAAAGGCTTCGTGCTATGTGCGACTGGGATCAGCGACAAGGTGAGCAGCTTCTCCAAGTCCTGCGAGATGTGTCCGGCGGGGGTCGAGCGTAAAGCTACGTTTTGTCGCATGGTATCGGACTTGCAGAGTAACGCCCCGTTGCGCGGCACAATTTCGGGAGCGTTCACTCTCAATTGTTCACTACCAGAAGCGTTGGACTATGGAGAGCCGCACCCCGTTGGGGTATACCCCGGATAGGCCGAGGTGTGGACAGTGCACGGTTGAGTCAGGTTGCGGAGACGCGTACCCGACATACACCCACACGTTCGAGGCAAACCCAGCAGACATCTAGAGCGGCGGTGGGATCCATCGTTTTGTTGTGCTCAAGACCGGTCTCGTGCATCGAGCGTTTGACGTAGTACCAAAACGGACGCTTCGCCAATGGCATGAGGGGAGCAGGGCCAGGAAGGGACGTTCCAAGAGCTACCTACTAAGATGTTACCCTGCCGAACAGGTTATGCAGCCATATATTGTTGCCGCAGAATCAGGCTGGCCGCCTTGAGCAGTACATAACTTCAGAACGACGTGCGGGTGTACAAGAGTGCTAACAAACTCTGCAGACTTCATTATTTAAGCTTGCGCTGGAGCTTGGCGCACAATCCGTGAGCGACCTCACCGACAGGGTAACACACCTAATCGCAGATGAGCCTGGTAGCGCAAAATACCGAGTACGTTGCTCTAAGCCGTGTAAAATGTCGATGCTGAAGCTCGCATCGCTGCTAGTGCGCCCTGGAGAACAATATCCCAATTATGCGACCAACGTGGGTTACAGAAAGCCACAAAGTCTGGTTGAGAGGAGACGACGTCGACGTCGCCGAGGTCCGTTCACATTTCCCCTATCCAACCCCCTTTCCGTACTCACCCTCACCATCTTATCCACCCAGAGCATCGAAGAGCACCGCCTCCCGCCCTTCACCGGGGTCGTGCTCTGCGTCTCGGGCATCGAGGACGTGAACCTGCGGATGGAGATCAACCGCAAGGTGACGCGCGGCGGCGGCGCGTACGTGAAGCAGATCGAGCGCCCCGTGCGCGTCACGCACCTGCTCTGCGGGAACGCGAGCGAGGGCGAGTCCGAGAAGGCGCGCTACGCGGACAAGTTCAACCGCCTCGGCGAGGCGCGGATACATGTCGTCTGGGAGGACTGGTTCTGGGACTCGCTCCGGTTTGGAGGTGGGTGGTGTTTATGCTGCGTTTGGGGGATTAAGGGCTGATGGGGTACAGGTCGGTTTGACGAGGAGCGGTATAAGGTGTCGAACCCACGGCCTCCGCCACGAGCATTGCCAGAAGGTACGTACGTTCCACAGGCTTTTGGCCGACCCACTCACTAATGCCCCCATGGCAGCACCTCCACCAGGCTCCTCTACCATCACAGATGAACCCGGCGTCTCCTCCGAAATCCAGAACGCACAAGCCTCCGCCGGCGGGCCCTCTACCTCCCGCAACGGCAACAACGACGACGACGAGGAAGAGCTCGCCTCCGTCAAGCGCGTCCCCGCCGTCACCCTCCACCTCTGGGAGAGTATCCTCAAGCCGCGGGGGTTCGAGCTGCAGGCGGGCCGCCTCGTGCGCAGCCCCTCGAAGTCGCAGTCACGCCCGGACATCTCTTACCGCCGCGAGCCGTCGCCGTCGGCGCGCGCGGTGAGGCGCGGCTCGTTGAGGGAGGGCGACGGGGACCCGCATGCGCCTGCGAGCGCGATCTCGTCGTTTCGTCGTGCGCGCTCGTTCGCGCCCGCAGCGAAGGACGTCTCGACGCCGCTGTCGAGGCAGCCGTTCCGGCGGGCGCCAACCGTCGCAGAGGGCGCACTCGGAGGCAGCGGACGGACATCCTCGCTCTCATTCCTCGGCCGCTCGGTAGGGAGCGTACAAGCCGCGGGCGGCATCTCCATGGACGTGCCCGTCGCATCCACGTCCGCCGGCGCAGGGCCAAGCAGAGCGGGAAGCGTCATGCCCGAAGCGGTAGATGGGAGCGCAGGCGTGTCCGAGGGCGCGCGCGAGCTGTTCAAGGGGATGCGGATTCGCGCGCTGGGGGAAGCAAGGAGCGCGAGCGTGCGGCGCGCGGTCGAGGAGTGCGGCGGGACGTGGGTCGGCGCGCAGGATGACGACGATGACGACGCGGTGGACTTTATCGTCGTGCGGCTCGTCAGGTACGTCTATCCCTTTTCTTCCCTCCCTCCATCAACTTTCTCCTCGCCCTTCGCATGCCCGCGCGATGCTGACATCCACATCTACAGCGGGAGCGCGATCTTCCGACGCGAAGGCGACGAGGCGACGCGCGCGAAGTACCGCACGGAGTGCTGGCTCGAGCGGTGCATCTTCGAGGAGCGCATCTGCGCCCCAGAGGAGCACGTCGCGTTCGCGCCGCTCGCGGCCGAGGCGCCGGTGCCCGGCACGGAGGACGCGGTCGTGAGCTACTCCGGGCTCGACCAGAGCGAGGCGTGCTGGGTAAGGCGGTTGTTGCGCGGGCTCGGTGTGTACCCTATTCTCGCTCTTTCTCTTTCTGCTGGTAGTGCGGTCAACTGACGAGTTAATGCGGTTCGCTACAGGCATCGCGCACGCGCCGAACTTCTCGCGGCGCACGACACACCTGCTCTGTCCGTCAGGCGAGGGCGCGAAGGCGGAGAAGGCGCGCGAGTGGGGCACGCCCGTCGTCGACATGGAGTGGCTCGCGACGATCGCGCGCACGGGTGCGGTCCCGCCCACGCTCTCTGGGCCGAGTGGGGAGGCGGTCGTGCAGGAGGACGGGGATGTGGACCTGCAGGTCGTGGAGTACGGGGGCGAGCCGGAGGTGTTTGAGGCGACGCAGCATCCGCCGACGGGGAGTAAGGGGAAGGGGAAGGAGAGGGCGAAGGCGAGCAGGGACGCGAGCATGGTGGATATCACGAATGGTATGTTTCTGTTGCGCTGCTCTACTGAGGTGGGAGTACTAATGGTTCACGTAGAAGACCGTGCACCGAAGTCCCAGTCGTTGTCGTACTACGACCCGCCCCCTCCAGGATCCCGCCCGCCCGCGCCCGTGGAAGAGGCCGAGTCCTTCGGAGTCCCGGAAATGCTCCTGGGCGGCCCCGCCCCCAGCGAACCTCCAGACACACCCCCGCGCTCCTCCAAGCCCCCCTCCTCTCCTCCCCCTCCAGCAAGCCCACCAGAAGCCCCTCCCGCAAACCTCGAGGACGCCCCGCCTCACACCCAGCCCTCCTCAAGCGCAGACCCCCCAATCCCGTCGCGCGTGTTCGACGACCGCGTGCCGTCGTCCGAGTCGCCGTCCCCAATGCGCCTCCCCGGCGCGCCCGCGCCCGCCACGCCGCAGCGCGTGAGCAAGCAGGCGACGAAGGTGCTACAGGAGCGCATCACGTCGTTACTGGGTAAGCGGTCTGCGCCCGCTGCTGCCGCGGAGGCGGAGGAGCGTGAGGTGGAGGGAGAGGCGAGGGCGAAGAAGGCGAGGGGCGCGGGAGAGCCGGCAGCGCTGGGGAGGAGGGCAAGGCCGTTAAATCGGTCAAGGGTATGTTGTCCGTTGGTGTCGTTCCCGTGTGTGCGTGCTAACTAAACATCGCGCTATAGTCGAACATGTCGTTCACCGAGTCTGTGACTCCAGGCCGCTCGACACCTGGCCTCAGCCCCGGACCCGGCGCACGCACTCGAGGCACCACAACACCCGCACCAGCACCCGTCCCCTCGCCCCACGCAGACCCCGCCCCCGAACCAGGACTAATCCCCGGACTGCTTGAAGTGCCGGACGCGGGGAAGCCGCGGTCGGCTCCATCAGGCGACGAGGGCGACAACAGCTTCATCGAGGCGGAGGTGCCCGACGGCTCGCACGTCATGTACGCGGACCCGCGGCAGCACGGCGCGCGCGAGCGCCTGAAGCACCTCTTCGACATCTCGGGCGGAGTGGGGCGTGAGGCGTGGGACGTCGAGGCCGGCGCGGGCGGGGTGGGTGCGGGTATGAGCATGGACGTCGAGGAGATGACCCTGCAGCAGCTGCCGGACGTCGCTGCGGGCTCCGCCGGCGGGTCTGGGCGGAGAGGCGCCGGGAAGGGGAGGAGGGGGCGGGGGAGGAAGGGTGCGCGGAGCTGAGTTGGGTGGCTTCACTAGCATATCTTGTATTCCTAGCGCATGTGACATGACATCTAGTTTCAATCCCGCGGGCGTGCGGTCTCTACGACAGGGCCCGGTCAAGTGTCGGATGCCACAGACTCAGCAGAGGCGGGACAGCGAATGTTTTATCTGGGTTGTGAGTAGTACGCGACGATTCTCGTGTCAATCGGAAGCAAAAGGCTCGAGCAAGAAAACATCAGCTCTCTGTCGGGGAGTCGAACCCCGCTTTCGCGCGGTCTTTCCTCAAAGGATGACAGGCGCGTGTACTAACCGATATACTAACAGAGAGATGTTCGGGGGCAATGGGTGGCAGATATAGCCACTGACGATGCCCTCCTCCACTGATAAATCATAAAAACCCGGACGGCGGCCGTCATTCAAAGCGCACCAGTAACCCCAGCCTCCGAATGAACGTTGTGGCGAGTCGCGAGGCCAGCAGAGGCACGTTAGCAGAAGAGACGGGCGGGAGACTGGCAGGACGACACCTCGAGGCTGTGTCCGAACTGCAGCAGGATGCTGACCATATCGACGATGAAGACTCGGGTGAGGAAAACATACGGTGGCAACGGCGTGATCGCGTCCGCGCATGAGCTTGTTTAAACTTGAAAGCAGACTCCCTATCCGATCGCGTTCGCCGTTCGCTTGCCTCGACCTGGCCTCTGCAGTTTGTATCAGAACCTGGCCGCTTCCGCGAACCGTCCCCGGCGCGCCCTTACTCTCTAGCTTTCGCATAGTGACACAGGCTCTCTATTTGATAGCTACGACGCTCGACTGGTGACCGGTGACTGGCCAGTGGCATGGGGTTGCACCGGAAGGATCTGCAGGAGAGCATACTGTGAACGATACCGGCACGCGGCTTCCTCGAGCATGCCGCGGACCATGAGAAAGAGCAGCGGCATGTCGACCTCCTCGCCCGCGAGCAGCTTCTTCTCGAAGCAAAAGCACGACCTACCCCGATACTGAGTACCGAGTAGTCGCTGCATGACTTAAGAGCTACGCCGCGAGTGTATACACCACCGAGCTAGCAACGCCTGGGAAGCGTTTGCTCCCGGCCGTGGATCGACGGAGATCACAAACGCACTTTATTCACTCGACTCTACGTGGCACATTATCAACCAACTCGTACATGAACGCAGCTTCATTGCCGCGACAGTTTACCTGGAGGGAGGAAGAGGTTATCAGCAAAAGGGTAGCGAAAGAGAGCAACAAGAATCAGAAGTGTAAAGTTGTCTCATACCCCCGACCCCAGGGCATACTGGCGTGTACGCCCCTTTGGTGTGAGGCCGGAGGCCATCGAACGCAAATTACTATAGTACCATCATGCAAAAACCCATATGTTCAACAGAATAACACTCACAGTCATCGATCGCGAAGCCAGCCTGCAAGACACGCCAGCGTGCGCATGCAACGCGTACGGACGTACGCGTCGAGCAAATTTATGGAGGTCGCCTTGTTTACGCCTATTTGCACCGATACCCGAGACGCCGAGGATTTCCGAGGACCTTGGTGGAGACCTCCTGAAGCTGCGCCACAACGGCTTGAACATAAACCACGATGGCACACAATCACTCACACGGAGGCTGCGACGATGAAAGCCATGATCATGACCACCAGCACGGTCTCCCCGAAGATATTGGACACCGCGACAACCTGTACGCGCGCATCGACCGCGCGAACGTCGTGGCGCTGAATGCAGAGGATCCGGAGATGGGTCCAGCAGTGATCAAGCCATGGGATCAGAGGCTGGACGAAGAGACGGTAGGACGCGCATGTGTGACTTCCTTGAACTGCAACACAAACTAACTGGTAATTTCTCCTCACAGTTTCTCGAGTCCGATGCCGACGATCAATTGTACGACCTTTCACAGCTACTGAACGCGTCTATGATCGGCTCATGGTCTCTACGCACAGAATCATACGCGTACCGTTTACCGGTGCGGTCAAGCTACGCGCACTATTGATCAAAGCAGGGCCCGCCGACCAGACTCCGACCAAGGTGGCTCTCGTATGTCCATAACCTTTGTACATCTCAGATTCCCTTGCTCATCGTAGCTGCACAGTTCCCCAACGTCGAGAACCTAGACTTCTCCGAGATCGCAGATAGGAAGCCTGTCCAAGAATTCACGATACCCCAGGGTCGCGACGTCGGCGAATACCATGTCATGTATGTAGAGCTCATAAGCTGCGTCATGCATGGCCGCCCGGTATGCTCTGACCGTGTTCGATCCCACAGGCCTGCGAAGTTCCCGAACGTCACTTCTGTTACTCTGTTCTTCCCCGCGGCGCAAGGCGCAGACACGACGCGTATCTACTACGTCGGCTTCCTCGGGCAGTGGAGCGAGGTAAGCAACGCCACCTGGACGGAGCTGTGCCGCAGACTGATCTCATCGCATTGCATAACCTATGCTCCACTGTGACCAGCGTAAATTCGAGCCTGTGCTAACTGTGTACGAGTCGAAGCCGAACCTCGCGGACCACGACAAGATCCAGGGCTTGAACGAGAACTGGAGCGCGCCTGGGACATAGCGGGGCACCCGACGATGTGGACAACGTGTGGACGGAGAGAAGACGCATACGAAAGGAAATAAGGTCTTGTACATCAGTCACGCCATTCTGTATAAATACATGCAAGTCGACTTGTAGAACCCAGATACCCGCTCAGTCAGCCCAGAAGCAAAAGCAGCACTACTCGAAGGAATAAATACACTGCAAATGCGGAAACCACGAATCCTGGTCGCACACTATACCGAGACTAGATAACACGTCAAACCCCACGAATGGTGGACGTAGCATGGAGGGAACGCACCTAATACTGGGTCGAGCTCGTAGTACCCGTCGCCATGCAGGCCGTCCCTCGAGTGCGACGACTGGCTGTGCACGAAGTCTCGCGCCAGCTTGAGCTCGATGTCGCCCCGCGCTGGGTTCGCCTATAGATCGAATAGCGACAGCACGTTCCTCAGTGAAGACTCGAGCGTACGGATGGCAGCGCCGCACCTTCATGGCCGTGAGCCGGTCTCGCGAACCGTAGACACCTATCGCAGGCTGGCGCCCCCATCCCGACCCCGCAGAACAGTTCGACGCGCCCTTGGCTTCAAGCTTCTTGAGGAAATCCCGGGAGTTTAAGCTGGGTGGCGCACAGTTAGCCACTTCGCTTGGAGACGGGAGCTATAGAAGGGCATACACGGCGAGCAGAGAGATGGCGTATACTGCGGACGTCGTGAGTACGAGCATGTGCGAGATAGAGCGCGAGCGCAACGCACGTTTGGCGACGCCAATGATAACCCCGTTACCAAGTAAAGTGTCCGCGGAGGCCACGGACTACATCGTGTCAGTAGAGAGCAGCGAGTGTGGGCGAAGGCTCTTACCAGGAGCAGCGAAACGGTGCTGACCGTCCTACACACGCATACGCAAGTCAGAAGCCACAAAGGCAAAGGACAGGGGGGTTTATCAAACCCGGTCAGGAGTCCTGAGCAACAGTCAGCACCCGCTGCAGGGTGAGGAGACACATCTCACGCACCCGTATTGATGGTATACACGATGAGGGTGTTCAGCATACAGTCCGTCCTGCCGCGCGTTAGGTACATGCAATGCCATTCGCCCGACACTATCGACCTACCTTTCGAAACCCGTGCGACTGCGTCTCAAGACAATCGTGAGGAGCGTCGCAATCATCAGATCTGCAGCAACGGCCATGCCCAACGCTGTATTCAGCATCCACTGCTCGCGCAGGTGCCAGGGTTCAGCGTGGCGCCGAGGTGCCGTAGAGATATGACCCACCCGTGTGGCGCTTTCGAACTGCAGGAGGGTGGGCTGGATGAATCTGGGAGCAATGTAAGCCGCCGCGAGTCAGAACGGCAGAAATGCGAAGACGTACGCCTCCACTGTGATGGCTATGATTCGCCATTAGCGTCACGATATATACCACGCATCGTAGAGAGGTCAAACATGCCTGTGCACAGTCCTAGGTGTTGAGGGATTTATTGTGAGTAGGTCTATGCGCGGAGAGGCTCGGCACATACCTGTCTCTCCCACTAGGAGGATAGCCTTGTGCGGGGGGTTAACGCTGAATCCGGATCTCCTATGGGAACGATGCGTGCTTACAATGATGATCACCAACGGTCGGAACTTGCGCTCGACTAGGAGATATCAGCGCCGGAACGGGCTGGTCCCGTGCAGACGCTGAATAACACTCACTCATCCACAGACGGCGCGCGAAGAAGCTGCGAAAATGCACAAACGCATCAGCACTCGACTCTGTCCACTGGAGATGCGACGAGACCTCTGGGAGACCGAGGTGATGACGCCCTTGTCGAGAAGCGAGAGATCAGTACTGTACCCCACCGCGCTGAGACCCGCGTTGAAGACTCACAGTGGCCATTGGGATCAGCTATTCGCCAGGGCGGTACCGTCAAATCGGGAGTCAAACCCAGGATAGCAGAATGGATTGCTTACATTGATCGACCTAGACAAGTGCGCTCAAGTTGTGGTGAGTGAGATCGCGGCCAGAGAAGTCTGCAGAGCTTACCATACGCCATGAAACAAGACGGACGGATTGAAGTAGTTTTTGGTGACGTAGAAATACCTGGGTGAGTTTACACGAAGAGGCTTAGTGTCCCGTGTTGCGCAGATGATTGCAAAGGACGTCGTACACCGAGTGCGCCGAGAGCAACGAATGCCAAGTCTCTAGGATCCTGTGTTGTGTATCAGGACAGAACGAATACCACTCGATGCTAGAGTGGACTCACAGTACGATGACGACCTTGATACATCCTAGTCTCAGTCTCGAGGTTATCGACATTGGGCGTGTCTTACCATGGACTTGGTGTATAACGTGTCCTCCTTGTACGCCGGGAGGTGCACGTAGCGGTAGACCTGATGCAGGGTGACGCCGTATAGACTGCCGGTGACATCAGCGCGTCGCCTTGTGCCGGAGAAAGGAGAGCTTCACTCACAAGAGACCGAGGAACGTCCCAACCATTATTATCCCGTATGTGTTATCCAAAGCAGGAGCCGGAAGCGCAAGGAGGCCAGGGGGCAAGATAGATGCACCGGATTCCATGGTAGCGTTCGCACTTGCTGTATTATTAGGAGTAGGAATGTTTTGGTGGGAACGAAAGCCAAGTCAACGGCGGCCGCTAAAGCCAGTGTCCAGTGAAGGGGCAAACGCGAGCGCAAGAACGCGTCGAGATGACCTAGGAGCGGTTCGCGAGTACGGTCCAACCTTGGAGGGCTTGCGAGTGGAACGAGTGACTGGGATCGTTGGTGTTATATTCCGGCGGGATAGAAGGTCCCGCGCTCAGCCGAGACTTCGATAAGGTCCACCGGAAGCCTGCTGTCAGATGCAGCAGGTATTGCATTTATCCGCATCTCGATGAAGCCAGCCGAGAACTGCCTGTAGGGGAAGTAGATGGGATGTCTTCAGCGGGCGCTGTTCAGTGCCCACAACGTTGATAGGCTGCTATCGTCCTTGTGCTTGAGTTGCACGTCTTCAGTACTCGCAGTGTGCGCGCAATGTGTACTACGTTATGGCGTTCGCGCTAAGGTGGTTGGGTATCAACTCACGTTAGATTGCGAAGGGTGGTCCTAGGGCGCAGACAAAAATATCGGGCGGCAGGTGTTGTCGGCGAGGCAGTGGGAACGATGGGGATCGGAGATGTGCCTTTGAGGCTCTCGATGTACAATGTAGTAGAGCGCGAGTACCACATCGGAGACAGATGCGATCTAGGTGTGGATGGACGCCGAAGAAGTTCGTTCCGGCGGTAGGGGTACGCGATCGTGTCACCTTCTGCCCGCAGTGATTTTGTTGAGCTGTCCTCCGAGACGACGTAGTGGGAACCAGATATGAAGCCTGAACCTGGGAACGTGTACTGAGGGTTCGTAGTCAGTTATGCCGGACGCGAAAGCTTTGGTGCCTACATTTCCAGTGTGTATGCTGGATCGCGGGTGGGAGACGCCGACCGTCAGTTGACATCGAGTTCCACAGCAGCCCGTCCGTTATTTCTGATAGTGCTTCCGTCTGCTTGGCTTACCACGACGTGGAGACCGACACCATGAAGCGGTGTGAGCGGTCTGCGTTGTTCCAACCGTGATACGCAAGCAGGCGCCGTACAAAGGATACGTTGGCGAGACTCACAGAAAGGAAGCACATTTACGAGAAAGTCTTCAGGTGATCGTATGCGAACATCACCCACATGGTAAAATGACATGCCACGGCCTTAGCTACGGGTGGAGGCGAAACTGGGGGATCCAGCCGCTGGCGACGCTTGCGAGAATGCTTGAACGCCGAAACCAGCCCTGCATGAGCGAGTAGAACGCGTAAGCCATAGCGAGGGAGTTGGTTTTAAGGGCAAGGGTGTACTAGATCCCAATGACATTCATACACGAGAGTGAGTAGACCCATATCGGAGGCGGGAGGCAAGCTGGAAACTCGCATAATGTGCCGGCCCACTGGCACTGTGGGTGACCTGTGATGACTGCCTGTGACAGCCCAGGTCACGTTCTCTCAATCGCCAAATTTTTAGGTGCCACGCGTACTGAGAGTTCTAGTCTGTCTGCTTGACTCTGCTACTCGACGGGCAAAAGACGCGTACGAAACTGTACCCCGGATCCAAGATGCCGAACCACGTCGAATTCAGGCTCCACTTAACAACCTACTTAAGCCATGGCGCGCTCAGATGAGGGTTAGGATAGACCCTGAACGCCAAATGCCTGCCTCGGAGGCTCCGTCCGCATTACGACCCATGGCAGATAATGAGTATATACTAGGTATAGCTATAATACTGAAATAGCGCGACTAGGTGGCACGAGCGACAGTAGCGAGGCAGTCTCGAGGTTTGTCGACGCGTGGACATAGCATCGGCGGTACCAGGTAAAGTAGCAAGCGGTAAGCGCAAGGAGAGGTAGTCCGGTCTACTCCACACGGAGACCAGTATTGGAGGGTATGATACACTAGGGATTCAAGTTATAAATAAGTCACGAGAGTAATGATGAGCGAAAAGGAATGTGGGGTAGATGCGGGGGCGACTCGCGCCTCTACGCGCGCGGGAAGCCGCGCCCTCGCGATTGGGAAATTACAGCGTCCGTCGAGGTTCTATGCTGTCGCAGTCTTCTCTAGTTCTATGGCGTAGTGCACGGGCGCATCAGCATAGGCAGCTGCGGGCCGTAGTCGGGGTCGCTCAGCCGCGTCGGGCGAGCGAGCACCGTTGCGCTCCTCCCAATGTCTTCTGGAGCCACCGCGAGGTCGAACTCGAACTCGCGGAGGAGCGTGAACACGATCACTTTGATTCTGAAAAGGCACATGAGCTACAGCGTGAACGCGCAGTGGATAGGGCTGCGAAGTGCGGCTTACTCGTAGAGGGCGAAGCGGAAGCCAAGACACGCGTGATGGCCCGACAGGAATGTCAAGCTTTGGCCCCAGATTGAAGGAATGTCCTTGACTGCGTCTGGGAGAGCGTCCCAACGGCCGGGTCTACGGGGGACGTCTGGTCAGCATTACGACACCTGCATGAGAGTGCCACAGGATTGACCGGAACTCATGCGCATCCTCTCCCCAAAGCGACCTGTCCCGATTCATCGCTAGAATAGGAATGAAGATTGGGGTACCCTTAGGAACGCTGTGGGATGTATTCAGCTATCACGCATACGAGTACTTCATAGCTGACTCACAAGACACTGTCGACCATCCGTTCCCTAGATCGAATCGGGGTCGCGAGCGGCATCGAATCGTTCTGCTCCGCCACGCGCATGGACGAGGGGATGGCAAGGTGCAAGCGAACGGCCTCGCGAACGACACAGTCGAGATAGCTGAGCGCGTTGAGTTGGGCTATGCTTGGGCGGTCCGTATCCAGAGTGAACAGCTCATGGCGGAGCTTCGTCTGCACCTCCGGGTTAATGCCGAGCTCATAGAACAACCACGCTAGGACTGTGCAGGTGGTCTCATGGCCGGCGACTAGGAAACTAGAACCGATGTTAGCCGCCTGCTACATATCCTGACAGGGCCTCGAGGCCTGCGGCCAGGTGAACTGCCAACTTAGGCGGCAAGAAGGCTGTCTGTCGGCGGCATCAAGATCTGGTCGGCGCGGATCAGCATGGACGCCGTCGAAACGAGGCTGTATGCCCTCCGGAGGATACCTCCAGGAACACGAAGTACGGCTGGGATCTACACAGGGTTCCTGCGTCCAGCGCACGGTCTCAATCGCACCCTCCCGGGCTCTTCTCATCAAGGTGCTGATTGGATGCGAACTGCTTTCGAAGCTAGCTCGAGGACGCAGTAGTCGAGGATGCCCAGGAACCACCTCGGCGCGTGCTGCGCAAAGCCGACGGGCCTCGAGGGAGCGTCTTCCATGCCATATCGATCGTCTTCCCAGTCACACGCGCGCTCGCCGTCCTCGTTCCCGGCCATGTCGGAGGTCGGATAACGAAACCGGAGCGGGCTTCAAAGGCACGTTGACACCCAGCGACCACGCGTATGCGTGGGAAGTCTCGAAGGCCAGTGTGCGTCTTGCACGGTCAGAGTGGTGACCGGTAACTGCACCAAAAAGTCATCTGTATGGTCCTAATTTCAGTCCACTTCGGTACCGGAAGGGATGTACCTACCGGCCCTGCCGAGTCTCCCGGCGAGAATCACACCCACGTCTCTGGGAAGATCCTACGGAAGTTGAAGAGCGATCCGTAAGCATTTGTGCCCGGGCGTTCTGTGATGAACGTTGGGTGGGGCCGTAACGATGCTGCGCTAGCGTGTGCACTGGCTGCACCGGCCAGAGATTAATCTATAATAAGTCTCCTGAGAGTTGGCGTGAGGGATAGTCGGATTTTATATCATTACTGCGGACTTGAGATGACATACGATGATATGGAGCATAAGATATTGTGAACGTAAGCTCTGCAGAATGGGGCATTCAGTGTGCAAAACAACACAGATTTCCAACGAATGCAGTTCATTCACTTCGATAGCTCACATCTGCGGCTGCTACGATTGGGCTCGGGGGCAACTCGGGACGGGACCAACATGCCTGTCGACCTTGCTTGGGGGACTGGGTTTCGGAACGATGGGAAACTGACGTACCGTAGGATCAAGCCTCTGCGATTGACTGATCCTGAAAGATGCTGCGATAGGGATACATAGCCCGTGTCTGCTTGTCGATACTGGAGCCAACTGGAAGGAGCATCCGCCCACCAGCCCCGAGCAGCCGTGAGGATAGAAAAGGTGTTGAACACTGCTACGAGGTGGGTATATCCACAGCCTATCGGGGGGCGGCTCTCGGTCACTGACGAGTTCCGCCGTCATTTTGCCCTAGTAAATATCCGAGAAGTTGATGTGAGCGTACAGACAGCCCAGCTCAGGAATGTCATGATATCCCATGCCACTACAAAGAACGAGATCGTGTGGCCCAGCCCTCAAGCGTGCATTCCATGGCCCAAGAGAGAAGATATCCGAATGCCCAGAGCAGAGGTACCGAGCATGTAGGAGGAACCAGCCAGCAGTTTATGCATTCGGGTACCGACAGAGGAAGAGAAAGGTTCACGTTCACAAGCGCTCGGATCCGCACGAGCGCCAGGGAGAGCGGCAATTCCCGGGCACCCATCGCCCGCGAGCGCGACGTCCTTGGACTCGGAGCTGTCTTCAACTTCGTGTCCCCTCACTCACAACGGCACTCCGGCTATGTTTCGACGCGCCTTTGAATGCGAGCACATTCTCTCTCGCTGCTGAACGTACCAACAATTTCAGCATATGCTGAGCTACAGCTTCAACTAGCCTTCGCGTCCTCATCACTGGCGGTATCAGCATGTTACACGTACTGCCTGCAAGAACGCGCGCGCGGTCTCGCAACGTATCATACCGTCAACGGCTGTTGGCCTGTATGTACCCGGTCAGTTATGGCGCAGATAGTGTCAAAGGCACATAGTAACATACCAGCCTCATGGAAACGAGTACTGAAGGCTCTTCTGCGCAGGATATATATGAGCAGAGTGCGGCGGCTACAAGACACATCAATGGTGCCACACCGCGTGCACACCAGGCGTTACACATCTTGTTCTGAGAGTGATATGTTCGAATCTGGCGTTTTGTTGAGTTGCCGACACAGGTTACTCCAAAGAGTTGCCCACCGTGGCGCCGTGAGGAGACTACAATGGTAAGCCATGCACCATGTCCAGAACGACTTGAACACCAGGCTCACCCAGCTGTCAGATGCTGAACTTCCTGTCAGTGTTCGTGCACGAAACTGGGCGGAAGGCGTATCTTATTTTCTTCAAACGGATGGAGACAGCAAGCGATACATCTCTTCGCCCGAAGCTAATCGGAATGGTCGCTGTTACCGATGCTTGATACCGCGCTTATGGAACCGTATGTAAGGCTCGGTGCTTTGAGCGGCATCCAAAGGCTCGCTACTCCTACGCTATGTCCTCACAGTCTGGCACGACGCCGGCTTTCGATTTGCCGATCCCCCAAATGGGACTCAATTATGGCTCTCTTCTCGTGGGCACGTTCATCAGCCTCGTGTACGCAGCTTGTCCTTTCTTCTCTTGCGCTGGGTGCTACTGAAGTGTGCAAATTCGACCAGATTGTACGGGATGGAGTTATATCAGACGTACAAATACGCTCGTCAGTACGGCTCCGACCCGACCTCCGTGAAGTGCTACGTGAGTATCAGCCACATATTCAACCGTATGGAACTCAGCGCGTATTCTATAGGTTGCATTCATCATGTGAGCCGTGTTACAGACAATGCGTGCAAATTTGGTTGATGTTTCATCAGGGTACTGGACACATTCCATACGGTGCTATGCATACACGCGGGGTGAGCATGCACCACCGTGTCGTCGCATCCTACGTAGCGTACGCCTGACAACTTGGCAGTTACTGGTTCCTCATCGTGAATTTCACCAACCCCGAAGCCCTCGGGAAGTCCGTGTGGTCAATACTTTCTTGAGCGAAACGTATGGGCATTTCTGACTTTAACTTCTACCAGGTCACTAGATGTACGTTGAACGTTGAGATCTGATTCGCAGTCGAGGTCTTCCGAAACGGTCGCTCAACTCAACATATTATGATGCGCCAGACACAAGCCATAGTCACGGTACATTCGCCTTGGCAATCTTCCGTGATCTCCGAGACCAGCTCTCATATTCGTTGTGTATGTTTAGGGAGTTATCATCGTCGCCGCTCAAGGGTTAGTGATACGCATCTTCGGAGTACCCACGTACTAACGTGGTGCTCTAGTTTCTTCGCTCGACGTGTATATCTACTACGTCAGTGGGACAGTGGTACGAACACAATTTGATACTAATTCAAGATACCAGTGGAAAGGAAGTACAAGCCCCTCATAGGACTTGTGGTAAGTTCTCGGCTCGAAGCAAATTCACTCCGAACTCATATCGTGCATCCCGTCGACGTGTCTCAGTGCATCGCCTTCCTAGCACATCTCGGTGAGCTCTCCCCATTCCTGGACGATGTGGAGCTCAATGACTGTTGCTCTCTCGCGCGTTGACGCATAGGCTTTGCGAGCGGTTAGTCGTGCCCTATTATCACGTCTACCCGGTCATCTAAATCCAAATCCATGCAGAGTTCGCTGCTAAAGGGTAATGTTGGTTCATGATTGACCAAGACTCGCATGAGTGCTTACCGTGAATGATGTCTTTTCTATCAGATTCAGTAGTACGAGTCTGCAAATAGTCTTCCACGTGTCGGTAAGCGTTTAGCTATCGAGAACATGGTACACGAAGTGATCCCATGTATTCCCTGTTAGTGGCTGCAAACGGCCGGCTTCAGCATTGCCGTGTCCGTAGACATAGTGCTCACCACAGTGCTCATCGCATCCTTGCACCACGCACGGACTGGCTTCAAGGAGTAGGCTGAGCTGCCGAGCTTACATTGACGGCAGTCTTATATTATCTTTTGTAGAACGGACTCGAAAATCGACACTATCGTTGCGTATGCTATCTACACAGGTACGCCCCCGGAAGTTCAGCCCTGGCCAAGCTGCTGACCGTAGCACAACAGGCCTTATGACCGAGTAAGATGCGGTACATGCTGCTCCTAGGCCGTTGCTTATCGCCCTCCAGTTTTGTCGCCATTGCCGCGTTGATCATGGTGAGTGACATGTTTCACACACACCCTCGCTCGTACACTGACGCTGGAGCGGTTATAGGACCGTGCTTCCCCGGGCACCCTGCTCTTTGCAGGCGCGGATATCGTATGCGTGAAAGGTCAGTGTCGTGTGGCCGGCCGCGAGTGTGCCGCAGCTAACGTACTCGGCCAGTCTACGTCAACTGCGTTCTAGCTGCGTAAGCCTCCCTAACGCTTGGCCACGGTCGCGCTCCGAGCTGAGACGTCGCCCTGCCGCAGGCTCAACTCTCGTGGGAGCGCCCTTCACGGAGGGCACTCTTCGTCCGGGGGGATCCAGCTCTCGGACCTCTCAAAGCGCACTCACAACAGTTCTGTGCATGCGTGGACCTCCTCGGTGCGCCAGCTCACTTGCCGTGCCCGTGCAGTTCCGCTGCTGATTCTGCACCCGTTTCGCTCGCATGCATGTGCGCACGGGACAGGCGGAGACCGGGAATGCACAGTCAACATCTGAGATCAAGATCGTTCACGACATTGTAGGGTAGTTTCGGGGGATCGGCGGCGGGCTTCTCCCCTAGGATTGAATATTGAAGCTCGACCCTTCTGGCACTTTCCTCACGTCTGTACTTCTTGGCTCAGCTCTTGTACAATCAATAACAGCAGTGACACTCGAATATAAGGGAATGTCGTTTGTATGCTCGATTGCGGCTCCAAATGCGTGTTCAAGCAAAGGGCGTAGCTCGATGAAAGCGACTCGGGTGAGCCTCGCATCTGGGCGACTACGGGTGTTTCTTGACGTGACCGTTCGAGTTGTAGCGTCAACTCGCGGTCTTAGAGTCGCACGTCGCATGATGAATCGTTGCATAGTAGATGGAAATACATGAGCTGATAGTCCGACGCCAGCTACCCGTAGTCCTTCGCGCTTCCTAGTCCTGCTCACAGTACAACATATTGCGTTGCACATATCCACGCCGAGCGCAGGCCGAGGAATGTAGCATCAGACTACGCTACCCTTCGATACCTCTTCAAGAGACTGTGAGAAATCCGGGCGTGAGCTCTAGCCTATCACATGGACAACCGAGGGGATGAGCGTACCGCCGCCGCAGTAGAACCTTCTAAGTCACCCCGAGAGATCTGCCCCTGCTGTGCCTGGAAAGTGGAGAGCGGGATCGAGTTGAGCTGCATCGTTGCGCCATTGTCGCCACGCACGTATGTGCGGCTGTTGAGTCTGCGTATTGAACGAGGTTGTCAATACTAGGCCTCGAGGCGCGAATCATTCTTGACACTCACGATGTGAGGACCGAGTTGATGTACACTGCATGGGTGTGTGGGGTGAGACGAGAGTTGCGGTAGAAGAAGGTGCAGAGTACGCACGCTTGCCGAGAACGACGTTGAAGAATAGCACGTAGAGTTGCTCTGGCGCAGCCAGGTACTGCAACCCGAGAGCTTAGTTCGACTCGATCGTGCGGTATCGACTATCACAGACGCACAGCAATCAGGTTCGCAATAACGCACAAGCTATGCGAAGCAGCGGCGCGTGAGCGTCTGACACTCTTCAATAAAAGGAGCGGTCTCCATACGTGGTGAGTGACCCAGTAGCGACAGTAAGGACGACGAGGCGGCCAATCATGCCGTCAGACCTGAGATACATCGTTAGCGCCACGGTTACAGAGAGAGGTAGGTGTCAGGCTCACTTCCGCAGGCCTGTGCGCCCCTTTCGCAGGTAGTACACCAAGGACGCGGATATCGAAACGTCCGCAAGCACTGCAAGGCCGAGGCCTGTGCAGCCGAGGTCCTTTGTGGGAAGCGAAGCGTGAACCAGGTGAGATCACAAGAGAAAGTATCGCGCTGCCTCACCTTGAGCTTCATCTCCGCCTCTATGACCATGGGATAGAAGTATCTAAAGCGCAAGAGCATTAGCCAAGTCATCCTCGTGTGAACGGTGCCCCTTTAGGAACATCGCTTACATCCTGATAGGGAAGACTGCAGATGCGCACGAAAGTGACCGTGCATGAGCATAGCGCCTTCTTGAAATCTAGAGTACGCACGGAGGTTCGTAGCTGTGCAAATAATAACTGAGCTACTGCCTTTAAGCCCGAGCTCGGGTGGACTCACTCAAGTATGCGAGAGTGAAGACCAGCTAGAATCGCCGGCATTCAGAATGAGAGAACCGGGTTGAGCAAAAATGATACCCACGCATGTACAGCTGACGTAGATGTTCTTGCTCACTGTGGGGAGGTAACCGGAGGTAAGTTACGGGAAGGAGTCTCGCGAAGACGGCGACATACACTTCCAAATGCGCAATACGAAGAATCTGCCGGTATAGACGGCACAGCATCAGGAATGAGTGGCTACCAAGGGCAATTGCGCACGACGTACGCCTCGACTATGCATGCAATCGCGGCCTAGAACCGCAGGAGGAGAACTCGGGTCAGAGTGCAGTACGGCGATACTGATTGAGTACGCACGTTAAGGACAATTTCCGTCTATGCCGCGAAAAGGATTCCGTCAATTTCGACTGCGGGTTCTCGTGGGCTGCCTTGTCAGGACGTACGGGAATACTCCTGGGCACAAAATAGACGGTCAGCCGGTCCACCAATGAAATATGCTGCATGAAGCCCACCAAACGGTGCGCAGGAGGGTGAGCGCATTACCGTAATTGAGGACCAGGTAATGATAGGGAACATGCACGATCAGCGCCTGGTGCGTCGAGTCGAGGATCCTGAGGACAAAATGCCTCAGATAGGCCCCTTCAAGGGTACGACACCGCATCCAGAAGATTTACCACAGGACGAGGACCTGTTATCGACTGAGTTGATCACTCCGGGACGCATTATAGGCAGGAAATAGGCTGACGATGAATCTAAGGAAGCGTGTGTCCGTGATCCCCCGAGGCGACCGATAGTATTGGAAAGTTTGAATGCATGTTATGCCATACGCCCTGCATGGTACCGCGATAATCAGCGACCAGGCGATGCCGTCGTGAATCACAGCTCTGGGCACTTACGCAGACGAGATGGCCACTCCGATATAAACAATGCCGATGGTGGCGCCGAGATTGGTCTGGGAGAGCACCTCCGCGTTGATGTCTGACGGGCACTGGGGTATAGTGCTGTTCATGATCGCGCTATGCGGGGAGGGGTTCAGAAAGGAGGGTACGCCAGTACTGACGCCCTTATGGTACTATAAGCATGGGTATATAGAGGATGGAATCATGATTCGCTCACAGGGATGTCTACCTGTAACTCGACCTGAAGGTTCTGCCGATCCCGGCGGACACCGGAGACCGACGTCTGAGTGAGAGGTATTACAGCAAATAGGCAGAACTGTCGTTTGTATTCATAGGATACCACCTTGCCCTCCGCTGATCATAAGACATCCTACCCCTGTCCATTAACATTCTCCGTATCGTCTGTGTGCCACACGCTTAGGTGCGAGAGCGACCGGCGTGGGTATTCAGAGAAGGGCGATACATCGGCGCCGGTGCGCTATTCTTACTCGAAACGTTCCCTGTTCACAAGGCACAGATTCAAGCGCAAAGCGTTGATATACCTCCGCTCAAAATAGGATCGAACGCATGTACCAGTCCGCCGGAGCTGAGTTGCGCAACCTGCAGAGATAGCACATAAGCATGGCGGACAGTGTGACGGCATAGGGATGCTCACGAGGTGTTGGCGTCAGGAGCTTGTTGGAACAGGGCGGCCATCTCGAGCAGCTCCTAAGTGTCGCGAACCGCTGCTCTCTGAGATGCCACCCGTCGGGCAGCCAGTCCGTGGATCTTCGGAGAACGTGAGGTACAGATTCCTTAGCGCTAAGTGTGGGATGCCGACAACGGCCCGACGTAAGAGGGTCCCTTGCACATTCTGTGCTTCGTACATACATTTGAGTGAGGAAATGCGACTCGCCTAGTAGTCGAGGGCCTGCTTGCACCACGCGTCTCCTCGATCCGAGAACGCAAGAGGCATCTCCCGAAAGCATCAAACACTACGGATGTGGACGCTATGGATCTTGACAGCACGCTACACTACAGCCAGAGGGCGCGTCAAGTTCCATGCATCCCTGGCATGACGGATATAACGCACCTGGAGACGACAGTTCATCGTCTGACCTCGGGCCGCCCCTGCGCAGTCTGTTCGGGAGCTTCTCGAGCTCGTAGCATTCGTCGCGATGTAGGTTGTCCCTCGAGTACAGCGAGTGGTCGCGCACGATGTCTCGCGACAGCTTTATCTCGATGCCGCCGCGCGACGGAGCGCTCTGCAAACCAAAACACGGCGACAAAGCCTTCAGCATTATGTGTTTCAGGCATGCAGAGAGCATCGCACCTGCATAGCATGGGCCGGGTCGCTCGAGATGTAGATGCCTGCGGAAGGTTGCCGCCCGGTGCTGGACGGACCAGCGGATGCGCCCTTCGTCAGCTGGCTCTTTAAGAAGTCCCGAGAGTTCAGCCTAGCGGCAGTGCGCAGTAAGTCTTTCCGAACACAAGAATGAACATCGACATAACTTACACTGCAAGCAAAGAGTTGGCGTATACTACAGGCATCGTCAGATCGAGAGGCGGATAATACAGCATCGAGATGCGACGAACGTTTAGCGACGCCCATGTTGATGCCGTTCGCGAGCAGGGTGTGCGGGAAGAATATGGCCTAATAACAGTTAGTATGATAGTTGGGGCGTAACCCGGAGTTCCGTACCACAAGGAACGAGACCAGACTGATCGTCCTGAGCGCGCATATACACATCAGGAACCAGGAAGGTACGAAAACGAGAGCATCATACCCAGTCAGAAGCCCTGCGTGCGTGTCAGCACGTATCACACGAGAACGAAGCGCAGTACGCACCCGTATTGATCGTATATACTAGGAGGATGTTCAACGTTGAATCCGTTCTACCGTGCACGAGCGTCATGAGGTCCGCTTCGTACAGACTGGAAGCTCTAGACGTACGTTTCAAAGCCTGTCCGGCTGCGCCTCAGCACGATCGTGAGGAGCGTCGTGAGTAGGCTGTCCGCGGCGATGATCATGCCTAGGCCGGTATCCACCATCCACTGCCCGCGCGAACGTTAGCTCGCAGCATCAACGCAGTCTGGACAACGGAAAACCCACCGACGTAGAGCTCTCGAACTGGATCAGATTTGGCTGGACGAACCTACTCGCGTTATGAGAGGACATGCTCCAGGGAAGGGTGAGGACTACGTACGCCTCGACTGTAATAGCTATTATGCGTCGTCAGTATCACGCATATACCGCGCATCGTAGAAGCATAATGCGCACCTGTAGAGAACGCTGAGCACCGGGGAGATACCTGTTAGTAAGTGTATACAGCCCCGAGACGCCCGTGACGTGCCTGCCTCTCCGAGTAGGAGGATGACCTGACGCGGGGCTTAGCTCCCATTGAAATAAAGAACGTATCCGGAACACGACATGCTCACAATAAAGGCCACTATAGGTCTAAACTTGCGCTCGACTGAGAGGGATGAGCGTATCAGGGCGGCTCTTACAAGACATAGACAGAAACAGAGCACGCACTCAACCAGATGCGACGCGCAAAAAAACTGTGAGTTCACATGTATGTATCAGTATTTGATACATCTCCGTGCATTGACTAGGAACAGACCTTTGAGAGACGGCGACGATGATCCCCTTTGTCGAGGAGACCGAGTTCAGTTTAGCGCCCCTACGCCGTTCAAACTCGTACGGGAGACTTACGGTAGCCATTGGGACGAGCTACTCGCCGACAGTGCTCAGCTCGTGGCGATAATTTACGCTTGGAGTTGAAACGCTCACGTTAACGGACCTGGGCGAGCATTGGGCGCTGAGCATGCTACGTCCCATAACCAGACGAAGATAGCAGCACATACCATACGCCGTGAAAGAGGACGGTCGGGTTGAAGTAGTTCGTAGTCAGATAATAATACCTGTGAACATGACGCGAGATGTCAGACGCTCATCGAGCTACTCATGCAGAACGACATACACCGAATGCATGGAGATTATGGAATGCCAAGTCTCTAGAATCCTGTTGCCCACGTGTGAACGAAGCGCGCATGGTTCGAAGAACTCGCTAGAAACTTACAATACAACAGCGACCTGCACCACAAACTATTGTCAGCCTCGCTGTCGACGTGAGTGCTGGGTGCTTACCATAGTTTTAGTGTACAGGGTGTCCTGCTTGTACGCTGGCAGGCGCGTGTAACGGTACACCTGATGCAACGTGACGCCGTACAAGCTACAGAGAATGTCAGCCTGACAATCAATGCGAATGAAGACATGGCTTACATGAGACCAAGAAACGTCCCAATCATCAAAATCCCGTACGTGTTGTCCAGCGAAGGTACCGGGGGAAGAGGGAGTCCAAGAGGCAAACCAGCTGCGCCAGGATCCGTGGTGGCGTTCGCGGTAGCCATAGTTTTGTCAAGAGTAGAGACGCCTTAGTAGAACGAAAGACAAGCGAGGGGAGGTCGCCAGAACCGGCACCCAGCGAAGGGGCGAGCGCGTAAATATGTAAGAGGGTAGTCCGAGGACGGCTCGCGAGCACGTTGCAGCCTCGGAAGAGAAACAGGCAAACGGGGGGCGAGGGACGGGGCCTCCGTTAGCGTTATATCCAACTCGAGTGGATGGACCCGCCCCACCGGGGCGCCGATGATGTCCGCTGGATGCCGGAATCCTTCTGTTATCCATGGCAGCCAGGGCTCTAACGACATCTCGAAGGACTCGACAGGGAAGGCCCTGTGGGAAAGGGAAGAGATGCAGTGCCTCCGTCGGATGCTGTATGGTGTCCACTAAGCTTCGAGAGGTTGACGTCGTGTTCATATTCGCACATAAGTCTGCAGTACGACACGCAAGACGGGCAGGATACGGCGGCGGCTGACGTTCGGGTAGTTGGGTGGCTAGATGCGCGCACTTGGGATAAGGTTTCCCGGGGGCGCAGGCGGCGGGCGTCGTCCGGCGGCAGGTGTCTCCGGCGGCGCAGTGTGAATGGATGGGCCGTGCCCTAGGATCCTCGAATACAATGCGTCCCTGAACGGACGGAAAAATGAGCGAAGAAGTGATAGTGATGTAGATGTGCGCCGAAAAGTCCGTTCTGGTGGCGGGCGGTGGGCGATTGGGGCGCCTTCCGCCCGCAGGACTTCTGTTGGAATATCCCCCCAGAAGTAGGTGGCGGGAACCCGGGGTACGCCCTAACGTCATGTCGCGCGCTGCGGACTTGTAGTCAGCTAAGCCGGCGGCAGAAGTTTTATTGCATACGTTGCCGGCGGATATGCTCGGGCGGAAGCATCCTAAGCGACCAATGACGCCGACTCACAGGTTGCAAACCAGATTCTCAACGCGTAAACCGCACCAGCTTGGCCAAATACTCTGTTGTTAGGCCCCCTGGGAAGTACCTGGCCTTGCGTGTGTCGGCAAGGTAGCTTCACCTAGAGAATCCGAGTGTGTAGGGTAGAGATTCGCCTACGGAAAAAATTGAGCATCCTCGGGTGCCGATGACTTCTCGGAAACATGACGACGAGACGATCATCGCATATGAGCCTCAAGTGGACTGCACACCCACGCTATTTAGCGGTCTAAGAAGCGGAGTAAGCACCAAAGACTCACCTAGCTCCAGGAAGCATGGATCATGAGAGGCAAAACGTCTAAGAGAATGTTCGTGCATCACGGTCACGAGTTCGAGAGTGCCTGTGGTATCGCGCACGCGGGGGACTCAACGGTGCATGCATTGCAAGGCGTGGGTCTTGGATGCTCGCCTGCGAGTGTCACTCGCTAGAGGGAGGCATATCCTAGCGATGATTGCGCGCTCAGGACCACGGTCGCAGAGAAGTCCTAGGATGATCGACTAGCAGTCTTGATGAGCTTTCTCGAACGCTAGATCCAGTTCTTGGAGGGAAGTCTCATGCATAGAGGGAATTCTGGAAGAGCCAATAAATCTTTGGGGTTGTAGGTATGACCAGTCCGAGTCCGTAGTATTCACGAATGAGAGCCTCATGGAGGGAGGAGGCACGCTCAAAACTATTGGCGGCTGTTTGTGACCCCATCGTGACCAGGTGTGATCCTCGGAGTCACCTCGGAGTCACGTTCTCCCAAACGCCACATTTTTGGGCGCTCGAACAAGTCTTGTCAGTTTCGGAGTACTCCCTCAACATGCAGCGGCCCAAGAGCATTGTTAATCAGGTGTGTTTGATCCAACTGCTGCGTGTATAGTGACTCATGTTTGATACAGATGGGCTTGCCGAGCTTGCCCCCCGGCCCGGGCTTAACTTATGAGCCTCAAAACCGCTCTCTTGTCTCTGGACACGACTTACAATGAAGAACTGCTACACAGATTCAAGGCCCCGTACCCCGCCGGCTCTAACAAAAAAGAAGAAGCCATGTGCGTTTACAGCGACGGTACCAGCACTGTGACTGGCAACTAAGTATGCTCTTTTCCCCATTGACGTGTTCCTGATCGCTGATGGCTCGAGCAAGCAGTCCCACCTTCTGCCCCGGTGCCTTCAAACCGCCCGCACCCGAGGCGACGCGCACTAGAGCGTGTCCCACGACAAACTCAGGCTGGAGCTGGGAGGCGTCGACGTGTCTTCACACACGCAGACCGCAACTCCGACCGCGTATGCACCCGTCTGTCAGGACCGGACACCAGACAATAGGTGAGTGGCATACGCGTGGCGTACAGCATGAACGGCGCACAGTATTTTCCGTGTCTGCGGCGCGTGTGGCGGTTTCAGCGCTCCTCGCGCACGAGCTGCGCAGGCTCCCCGACGCAGACAGTCTTGTTTGGGCCCGCGCTCTTCGAGGTGAAGGTGAGTGCCACACTCATACGGGACGCAGTCTTGTGCACTGCGCTTACCCACACAATGTCCAGGGCGGCGACGCGCGAGACGCGCGATGGCCTGTCGTGCCTGTGGCAGACACTGGCGTACGGCATCCATCAAATGTTCGCGATCTGGAACTTAGAGTTGCCCGCGCCGTGATAATCAATTAGCGCACTGATGTCACCCGGCGACATTGAATACGGCGCCTCGTGCGTGCAGTTCTGTGGCCATACGGCATAACCGAACGCTGCCGGGGGCTGCGTTCGCGGAGGTGTGTGCGTGCTGAAATGGGGAAGGGGATCTGCGCGTGGCGTGGAAGTGTACGCGCACTTGACGCGCGGACGGCCAGCAGGGAAACGCGCGCGAAAGATGAGAACGCACGCTCGAAACGCGTACATACCGCAAGCCCCTTGGCAAAGGAAAGCGGTTAGTCTTGGAGGCGCTTGGTTGCTTACCCATACTCACACATCGCATTCCCAGTGCGCGTCTTTCACAAGCAGGTCGGAGCTCGTTCTGGCCAAGCAGGCCCCCATCGCAAGCCCCCGTTTTCCTGCCCTGCACGGAGAGGCACCATCAAGGCTATAGTCGCGCTGCGCCCTAACCGATCACGGATGCCCATGTAAGTCAGTCAAGTCTGGTGTCGCCGAGGCCGCGCTCTCACAATAATATGGACGGTTCGCGCCTGGCAGGATGCCTGGACAGAGCAGCAGCAGGCTTGCAAATGATCAGCAGGCGAGTGGTTCCCCCATGCGCGAACCTGCTTCTTTGTACCGCTAGAAGCAGGCGGGTAATTTTGAAGGTTGATGGGAGCACAGCGCACCATCATCGGCACCGAGAGCCCGCATGTCCTCGCTCCGAGTTGGTTGCCGGCCTTCGCACCTCCAGCTTTCGAGGCCTGCTCGCTCAGCGCGGTTTCGACGCGCACTGCACGATGCGTATACATAGCGATACTTTGTGATATCATGGTGTGCGCCGCTACCCGACGGTTTCACGCTCGACGAGATGATGGCGGGCCGCATCACGGAGCGCACCAGGCCGGGGCGGAAGAGGGCGAGGATCGATGCACGGAGGATAATTAAGCTGTCTTGTCGATGGTGCTGGTGGTGGATGTCTGGGGCGCAAAGGACGTCAAGACAAGGCGGCTCGGCCCATGCGTTCCTGATGCGCACCGGGCGGAGGGCGAGCGTTCCTAGATGGATGGACGGGCGCCTGTGCGGGGTCCCTGATTGCGATGCGTAGCGCTGGGTACATAAGGTTCGGGGATGGGAAGGACGGGCCTGGCGCGCTGATCCCCTTCTTCTTTGCTCTTCTCTGATGTCTCTCATTCCCCTCACGCCGCTGATATGCGCCGCGCTGGCTGCGGTCCTCTACAGGCTCTGGCGCGCCTGCCGCCGCGTACAGCGCAACGCCCTCCGCCACCTCCCCGGCCCAGAGAGCCCCAGCCGCCCGCTCGGCTTCGCCTGGCAGTTCTGGTCCACCGACCCGACCGAGCTCCACGAAGAGTGGGTCCGCGCCTACGGCCGCACCATCTCCTACCGCATCCTCTCCGACATCTGCTTGTTTACGATGGACACCAAGGCGCTCGCGCACATCCTCACGCACGACTCCGAGTTCCAGAAGCCTTACAAAGTGCGCACATACATCGCGGAGCTGGTCGGACTAGGTGTGCATTCTCCGCTGTGATCGGCTTTGTCGCGCGTGCTGAGTGCGGACGTCTCTGGAGGCACACTGTTAACTGAGGGTACGAACGCGCAAGCAGCCTCTCAATCTCATGCAAGGATATCGTTCTCACTATTGCCGTAGGCGAGCAGCACCGAAGACAAGTCAGTTCTATTCTTAGTTTCCATTCACGCCGCGTTCTGACCATCATGTTCAACACCAGAGAAGAGTTGTGGTGAGCACAGATAGTCAGCTTGTCCAACCACATAGAACTCAGAGGCGGCCCCCCAGAATCCAGCGTTCGGCCCCATGCAGATTCGGGAGTTCACGGACCTCTTCCTATCGAAGGCATGCCAAGTAAGTATCAACAGTGCCTGAATCCGCGAAGCTCCTCCGACATGACGTCCCAGCTGCGCGACATCCTCTCCCTCGAAGTCGCGATACACGGCAGCGTCGCCAAGGTCGACCTCTTCTCGTGGCTGCACAGAATGTCGCTAGACGTCATCTGTGAAGCAGGCAAGTTCCCAGCGTCCTCCATCAGTCAGGCCGTTCGATATTGATAGTTCCCAACAGCGTTCGGCTATGATATTGGCACCCTCAATGTCGAGGCGCGATCCAACGAGCTATGCGACGCCTTCCGGCTTGTTGCGCAATCCGTGACCCGCATGTCGGTGTGGCCCATGCTCCGGTTCTTCTTCCCCATTCTCCGGATATTCGTACGTCACACTCTCTCGCTCTCACTTGCTCCGTCCATGCGGTCTGAACGGGTCCCCCACAGCCTGAAGAGCAGTCGCGCCGGTTCGCCAAGGCTCGGAAAGTCATGGGCGAGTTCGCGAGTATACGCATCGACGAGAAGAAGCGCGAGATGGAGGACAGCAAGATCGGCAAGCACGTCCGCCGCCGGAGAGGCGACTTCCTCACCCTCCTCGTCGAGGCGAACAACGGCTCCAGCCTGCCAGAAGGGCAGCGGCTGTCTGATGAGACTATTATTGATGGTACGTTCGGCCATCCCGAGCTTCCCGGCCTTGCTGACGTCCGCCGCAGAATGCAGAACGTATGTAAACTCCGACGAGCTTCTCCAGGTGAGGACGTGCTAACATACCATGGGCAGTATCCTTGTCGCCGGACACGACACGACCGCGATCTCGCTCGCCTGGTTCTTCTACAACGTCGCGCTGTACCCTAAGATCCAAGAGAAGCTCCGGAACGAGCTGCTCACTATTTCGACGGACCACCCCACGATCGAGGAGCTCGGGTCGCTCCACTACCTCGACTGCGTCCTGCGCGAGGTCGTACGACTCTACCCCGTCCTCCCCTCGTCGCTCCGGGTCGCCACGGAGGACACGACCGTGCCGCTCAGCCAGCCCGTCAGCATCAACGGCCAGGCGCACGACCGAATCTGGTGCGCTTCCGCCTTTCTTTCACTTGTCTTATGCCGTGCGCTAACCCAATGTCATGGTTGTAGGGTCGAGAAGGGCACGCCGATCGTGATCTCCATCCTTGCCATGAACCGCGACAAGTCTCTCTGGGGCGAAGACGCGTTCGAGTTCAAGTGCGTCGCACCACCCCGCACTCGCTGATCGTGCGTCGCAGTAGCTGACGCCCATTCGTAGGCCCGAGCGCTGGGACAGCCTCCCTGAGGCGGTTTCGAGCATCCCCGGCATCTGGGCGAACAACCTCACCTTCATGGGCGGCCAGCACGCATGTATCGGCTACAAGTTCTCGCTGAACGAGTGCGTACCCTCTCTTCCCCGCGCCGTTCTCCCTGCCTGCGAACGAATGCTGACAGACTCGCGCTTACAGGACGAAGGTGGCGGTGTTCACGCTCCTGCGCGCGTTCGAGTTCGAGCTCGGGCTGCCCGCGGAGGACGTCGGGCGGACGCCGACGATGCTCATGCGCCCCATGCGCCTGAGCGACCCCGACGCCGGCCCGCAGCTGCCCATGCTCGTGCGCCCCTACCGGCGAGATTAGTCTCAGCGCTGGGGAGAGCAGTGCCCCGTCTCCCGTTGGTTCCCCCGATGTGCCTCGGAGCCGCCCTGCGCCTGGACGCTTGCCAGCGGCTGGGCGGAGGGCGGGATGGGGCGGGGTGGGGGCGCGCCCGGCCGGCCCATAGACTCAGGCTTCAGGCGAGGACTAGGCCCAGGGCCGCAGGACCCCGGTGCGATCGCGCGCGTCGACTGAGGACTAGGACGTACGGAGTACGTTAGTATTGTAACCTAATCAGCACCGTAGCCAGTACACTTAGCCATGTTTGTAGTTGTCTCGTACCCACCATCCAGATTCCGCACCGTCACGAGTACCAAGTAGAGTTTTCGCGATGTATCACGGTGCCTCGGTCGCTCGCGTTTCGGGTGCGTTTGTGAGCGGGCTGGGAGGCGGAGTGCCGCTTGGGGATGTGCGCGCGGGGAGATGTTGCGGAAGCGGTGGCGAGCGGTCCGCCTCGTCGGGGGGCGCGTGTCTACCATGATCTTCCCGCGTTTTAGCATTTGACGGTGGGACAATGTTTGTGAACGGCTGATCGTGCCGGCCGTTGTGCAGCGTTCAGTAGCATCGTGTTCTTTGCGGACCAAAATTGGCCAATACCGCGTTAAAAGCTCTGAGGGACCAAAATGTGCGCATGCAGGTGCAGGCTCAAAGATTCAATACGGTTAGCTCATACACCTCCCTAAGATCACCAGTCACAAGCGAATCTAAGAGGCGCCACGATCGAGCACCATCCGTCCTACAAGGCCAGACTCCAGAGCGGCCGTCCATTCCATCCTCCAAAGACAAATCGTACATACACAACCACAACTCCCAAGCCAGGGCCCAGCACAGCAGCACCAGGCAGCACCACCCGGACACCGCGTAGACGCCAGCGCCCGGACGGGGACCCACATACACTCATACTCGGCCCGATCCGAGTCCCTCTACAGGTTCGCGCGCAGGGGGGCGTTCGAGTCCCGCCGGCCAATGAGCACCTGCGCAATCGCCTCCCCGAGCCCCTCGGGGTTCTCCTGGAGCACCTGCGGTCCCCCACACGCCGGGTCAGCACCGCTCCGCGCACGTCGGAGAACGCGATAAAGGAAGGAGGGGGCGACATACGAAATGGCCGGCGTCTGGGACCTTCTGCACAGAAGCGGGCGGGCGCACGCCCATCACGGACTGCGGGATGTACTCCGGGCTGCAATTGCACGAGGGCGGTGGCGTTGCGGGCGCCAGTCGGGTACGAGGGGTGGTCAGCGAGGGGCCAATAACAGAAGACGCAAGGGGCGCGGACGCAGTGCGGGGAAGGGGCGCTCACATGAGGTCGGCCCGCTCGCCGAGGATGTAGTGGATGGGCACCGCGCGGTCGAGGGACTGAATGCGGTCGACAACGACGTAGTAGACCTCATCTTGCGAGTATGCGCATCGCTCGTGGTCCTTGCTGCACGCGAGCGTGACTTTCGTCGTCGACTTCCCGTTGGCGTCTGGGACAGATATCTCTCGGAGGCCGTAGCGCTAGAAGGAAGGGGGCGGTCAGATGTTGTGTCTCCGCATATATCGGGGTTGCTAGTGCCTGCGCACCACAAACAGCTCCCGCACACGCGGGTCCCACATCATCCAGGGGAAGCGTTCTTCGAAGTAGTCCCGGGCTTTCTCTTTGGAGTCCCAGCTGTCGCGTCGCTTCGAAATGGCCTTGTTCATTGCCTTCAAGGCGCCCTCGCGTTCCGCCAGGTTCGCGTTGTACACTTCTCTAGTGATGAGCGCAGGCTCGATGAGGATGATCGCCTCGTAGTGCACACTAGGCACTTCGTCTGCTATGGTTGACAGCATCCTATAAGCCAGAAGACCATCAGCGCTCGTCCTGTCATTCCACCGGGTGGCCTTACACGGCAGAGGTGCCGAGAGAGTGGCCGACGCCAACGAGTCTATGGCCGGCCAATATCCCCGAAGCTAGGAATGCCTTCAGACCATCGGCATACTCGTCCACAGCTGCACGCTCATAACGTCAGTGGCAGCACAGATAACAGATGCTTTTCGGCGGTAGTACTTACGGAGACCCACCGCGAGGTCCTTGAGCTGTGCTGCGTTGAGCACAGAAGCCTCTCCGTGGCTCTGCATATCAAACGCCCATGCCTCACGGAGCAGGGGTTTTCCCGTCGAAGGATCCTTCTGCAGGAACAAGTACTGGATCGTCGGCTCCCATGCCTCCTTGTCTGTGGTGTGCCAAGCGCAATCCGTCGTGAGCGCGCGCCCACAAACGATAACAGGCAGCGGGCGGGGTGCAGACTCACGAGAACCGGCGCAGTGGAAGAAGAGGGCCGTCACGCCGTCCGGGTTGCCTTTCTCGGGGCTGTAGCACTTGCCCACGAAGCGAAGCCCGCCCTGGACGCGGCGCGAGTGCTGCAGGGGGCTGACGGTCGTCGTGCGGTATGCCATGGTGTGCAGGCAGCTGTTAGTCCTGTCCTCTGTGACGTCGTGCGAAGGGCTCTGCGGTGTAGGTCGGAGGCTTGGGCGGCGACCTGTAGCACGTCGTGTGTTGCGACGGGTGTCCGGGTGTCGAGGCTGGGCCGGTACCCGCTGGCGTGATACTGGCAGAGTGGGAAGATGGCGGTCGGATCAGGGAGGATCACACTCGTGCCAGCCCTCGGCGCTCCTGAATCAGAATGGAGATGCGCAGCGTCTATGCTAATTGTGTGGGCTTATCAAAGCTCCGCGTGCTCCTCGGAGATTGTACGGGGCGTTTGGTAGGCGCGTGCAAAGGAGATGCAATGTCGCGAAGATGGAGGTCGAAGCTAGAGCCCAGAGTACGATAGTATCGCTGCCTGTTTATGTTGATGATCCTTTGCGATCGAACAACGAACGCTCGATATTAGTAGCAGTGGCAGTGTTCTCAGCACCAGAATAGCGAATGCGGGGGAAGTAGGTTCGAATGAGCGCAACTTATTGAGCAGCTGCTACACAGTAGGCCGAGTGATCTCACAAATCCTAGTGCACCCCCGATCCCACATGAACACACGTTGAAAGAGTGCAAAACATACCTCTCCAAGATGCTCACTCCGTGATAGAACCACTGACCTACCTCGCGAACTCAACCACCGGAGAAAAACCAGATGTCTACTCAGAGAGCGATACAGCCTACAGCGGATGCTACACAGTTGTACATCTGAAGGAGCGGACAGTGGTTACATAATAATACGCCAACAACACGATACACCAGATCGAACACGTAGAAGTACGCGGCCACGACCCCCACGCGCCGGCGGGGGCGGAACCCGAGGTGAGGAGTCCATCGTGGCCCGGGGAAGCGCGGGTGGAGGGGAGAGGGTGGAAGGAAGTCGGGGGTGGGGATGTGGGAGAGGGAAGGTCGGGGCCGAGGGCAGTGGTGGCGGGTCGGGTGTAGGGAAGGCGGAGGGTGGCGCGCGGGAGGCGAGGACGAGGACGAGGACAAGGAAGCAGATTACTTCCAGTCATGCCGGACCCCATGGTCCGAGCCGTACTCGAGCACCGAGTCCGCGCGCGCGGGCTCCGCGTCCCCGGGCCCGTCGAGGTACGTCTCCCGGGTGACCTTGACGTCGATGACCGTCTGCGTCGTGTTCACCTGTACGTCACACGGCGGTGGCGCGCGAGCGGGAGGATGAGGCGCGCGGCGTCGCGCTGCGGCTGTCCGGGGCACGCACCTTCTGCCGCCCGCCGAGGCGCGGCGACGCGGGCCCGAACTCGAGCGCGTGCGACGCGCGGTCGAGTGCGCGCGGGTCAATCACTTTGAGCCCGAACGAGCCTGTCTCGAAGCCCTCGAGGCCCTTGTCGATGAGGGAGCGTCGCGAGTTCAGGCTGTATGCGCAGTCAGACGTGGCTCTCTGGGGGAGGGCGCGGTGGGAGGCTTACACGGCGAGCAGGGAGTTCGCGTACACTGTTCCATTCGGTCAGTAATAGTCCACAGATCGCAGCGGATTGCGTGGAGACGTACTCTTCGTCGCTGGTACCGTGATCGCGGCCCAGATGAGGGTGTGCGAGGCCGCGATAGACTGCGCGCGTTCTGGTCAGTCGCGGGCCGGCGCGCCGGCCCACTGATGGAAAACGGAAGGGAACACCTGTCACTCACGCAGATCAGAGCGGCGAGGGTGAGCACGCTGTTACGGGGAGCAGCCACAATCAGACTTCTTTCCTCTATGCCCTACCAAGAGGGAGGTTCGCGAGCGTACCTCGTGGACAGGCCTGGAAGGGAGACATTGTGTGGTTAGCGCCAGCGCTCGGGATGATGAAGGGGCATCATGGATTGGGAACGCGACGTACCAGTGTTGATCCCGTACACCATCAGGACATCGACCATCGAATCAGTCCTGTGTCGTGTTCGCAGCGTCAGTTAAAGGCTGTTTTGCGGGGAGACAAGCCCGGGGCGGGCAGATGCGGCTGAACGTACCTCTTGAAGCCAGTCCGACTCCTCCGTAGGTAGTATGTGAGGATGCTGGTCGCGACGAGGTCGACGAGCAGCGCCACAGCAAGTACCACCCAGATGAGCCACTGTTCAGACGCTCGTCAACACATGTCAACCGAAAAGCCAAGATAGCGTTCCGCACCTGGAACCTGAAGAACTTGTCGAAGGACACCTGAACGAAACTGCGAACGACATGAGCGCCCGCTTCGGTCAACAGCATCGTGCAGTACGTACGACTCCACGGTTGCGGCTGAACACGACGACAGAACGCTATCAGTATCAACGCTTCGGGAGGGCGAAATGCCATTTATGCGCACCCATGGAGAATCCTGCAGTGATCGAGAGTGGCGTCAGCGCTGTTCGCCGGACGCAAATCCACAGCATCGCTTGGGGACTTACCGACTTCCGCGAAAAGAAGTAGACCCTGTCAGGATCGACGTTAGGACGTGTGGACTGGTGGTGGCTATGTGGTGGAAGGGGACGCACAATGATAGATACTGGGAACAGATGCCCATTTCCAACTGGAGAAAATGGGGATCGGCTGAGTATCCCTGTAGGAGACTTGGGGTAGGATGTTTCTGGACTCACGAAGGAATAGTCGACGCGCGTAGAAGCTGCGTGGAAGTCAGCTCTCTGGCCGTGTCCATCCGATCCCGGGGGTACTTACCAATGTGCGACGAGAATGACCATGCCCTGGGTACGACGTCAGCGCAGTGCAGCAGAAATAGCCAGACGGGTGACATACGGTCTCCATGATACCCAGCTGCGGCGGACTCATCAGCGACGCTCGGCGAGAAACATGCTGAAGGGGATACGCACTCGTATTGACCAGACACCGGTGCCCATGCTTAGCGGGTTGAAGTAGTTCGTGACCAGGTAGTGATAGCTGCGGGGCGGACCGCGGTCAGCTATTGCTTCCCGCGCAGCGGCAGCATGGGGCCTCACCAGACATGTATGGACGTAATCGTGTGTAGGATATCCAGCGCACTGAAGCACGGCAAGTCAGCACTCGTGCCCCAGACCTATCCGCGGCTGCGGGAAACGCTCTGCTCACAGAAGACTGGCGACCTGATATCCGCGGAGAAGAGAAGTTAGCGAGCCCATTCAAGTCCACCCTAGCGCCGCGCGCGCCAGACTCACCAATAGCTTCAGGCTAGCGGCGTCCGTCGGGTACAGTCTGTAATAGCGGTACGTCTGGTGCGTCGTCAACCCGAACAGCCTGCCCACACACACCGCACACCGTCAGCTACGCTCCTGCACGCCCCCGCCCCGCGCGCGGGCACTCGGCGCGGGGGTCCGAGCCCAAGGCACTACTCACATGCAGCCTATGCAGGTGCAGATCAGATACGCGCCGAACGTGTCCTGGAGCGGGGGCAGCTGCGAGCGCACCGCGGCGGAGAGGAGCTCGTACGCCTCCAGGACCGCCGCGGGGTCGGACATGTTGAACGGCAGCGCCATCGGGCTCACGGCGGAGGTCGCGTTCGCCGCCATCGCAAGCAGGTACTAGGAAAGCGCAGATCGTGTACGGTAGCGTCGGGCGTAGAGCGTAGAACGTAGAACGAGCGGGGCGCAGGGCGCGCTGTGCGGAAGCGGCGGGCGGGGCGAGGAGGAGGAGGGGTGACGAGCGAGATCCGGAGAAGCAGGAAAGCAGCAGTCGCCCGGGCGGAGGGAGCAAGCGGGCGGACGCGGTGGGCGTCGCGTATCTTAAGGCCCGGGGGCGTGGAGGGCGAGACAAGGTTCATCACCATCACGCCCACGCACCCGCCCGGGACGGGGCTCCCACTGGAAACTCAGACTGGCGCCAGGGACAGGCGACTGCTCCTGGAAGGGGAGAAGATACGGGGCCGGGACGCTGGTGGAGGGCGCTGCTCCTGCATTGCCTGCCATCACGCCCGAATCAGCCCCGCTTGGCGCCCGGCAGGGCGTGGGTGTGCAGCCAGGCGTGCGCGGGATGCTAAACTCCCAGCGTCCATTGGCGCGAGGCAAACGCAGGATCTAGTACGATACCTTGCGACATACGAGCACGGTGGTCGTATTTCACTGCTCGCGGGAGCCTCCAGCCTCCCCGTAGTGTAACGTCGAGCTTGCACGCCCATGCCGCCGTAGCAGACTAGGCCTGACGCACGGGCGCAATGCACGAAACGGCGATCGGGCGACGGTAGATCTTCGAAGCGTCCGACCCAGGGCTGCTTCATCTGATCGTGATGGAACGCGCACCGTGCGAGCGTCGATAGCCCGTGTGCATCCGCGATGCCTCCCGCCGCCGCCGGAGGGCTAAACCCTCCCCGCCGGCAAGTGGCCCGAATCTGACCTCGCGCTCAGCCAATCCCTTTCCTGCCAGCATGATCAGCGTGATCATCCGGCCGGAGGGTCGCCGCACATACGGCGCGGCGGCCGTGCACCACGGCAATGTCTGCCACTGCCAGGGGCGCAGGGCCGCCGCGCTGACCCCTGCGCGCCGTCTGTCAGTCCGGTCGTGTAGGAGGTCGGGCGCGTCGTCGCCCCCCGACGTGTTTGCGACGCCGGAGACGTGCGCTGCCGCACGCTGCACATGGTGCATGGCGGGAGTGCCTGGCGTTGAGTAGCGCCACATCAGCTTTGAGGCGCTCGGGTGGGCGTGCCCCGCCGTCGGCACAGCCCATGGCCAATGGCGGCCGTCTCCCGACACACGTCCCTTTTGCCGAAACATACGAGTGCGCCGACCTGCAGGCTGCGCGGGCGTGGTGTTCAGCGCGTGACGTATGCTTACGCGATGGAACAGGGCGTGGCGGGAAGCACGCCCGCTAATTACCTCAGAAATATACATACGCCGCCCTGGCCGCGCTCACCTGCGTACTGTAGCCCCATGGGGCGGCCGGAGGTATGTTGTGTAGGTTCCGGCGAGTCAACGTTGCGGAGGACAAATGTTATTTCCCAGAGCGAACGGCCGCCCTGAGAGAAGTGGTCGCGCCGGGTTGCACGGCGAATAACCTTTGCGGGGATACCGTATGTCCCGGCCACCGATGATTGACAGACCTGCGCGATAGGAACGCCGCTGACAGCTGGCGGCGCCGTCCGCGCGTGGTGCGCTCCCTTCGTGCGAAAGCGGGCGTACCGCGGGCAGAGCTTGTCGGGCACCCTTCCCACTCTGGACCGACTTCGGCGAATCGGAGGCGTGCGGGGAGGGCGCATTTCATATCGTGGTGGGCGGTGCGGGGTGCGCCGTCAAGGGTGGTTTGCGGCGCCCCGGACATTGCGTCCCGTGCAGAGAGAAATGTGGACCTCGCCATATGCCCCGGCTGCGCCAAGTACTGCCCGCATGATAGGCTGATACGTTGGCAGGGAAGGGAGGTGGAGAACATGGCTTGGGGGTTGTGGAGGTGTGAACGACGAGGGGGCTTCCGCGCGCTTCGCAGGAGATGCCGAAAGGCATCTTGACAGCTTCGGTGTCAGCGCAGCGAAGGTGGTCGCTACGGCTATGTGAGCGCACTGGTCCGCGACCGGAAATTGACGAGGAAAACGCCGCACCGTCCATCGACGATGCTCGAGATGCTCTAGGCATCCACCTTCGTGCGCCCATGGTCAATGAATCATACGGCGGGCAAGCGGAGGGCATCGCATCGACGCGTTCTTCATTTTGCCCGGCACAGCACTGCGGATGTAAATGCCAGTTATAGACGGGGCCTGACAAGTGCAGTCAGAGTGGAAAAGGTCCGCAGAAGATTGAAATTGGCGGACCGTGTGCTCATGCCGAGGTGCGGTGCTGTCTCACGTCGCAGGAAGTCATCATCATCCCTGCGGCGATGACATCGATGAGAGCGCATGTGAGGATTGGCTGTTTATTCTTCGCTGTTTTTGCGTGAGCTGGATCAGGTTTAGGGGGAGAGGTCGAGGGCAGATGCTGCTGCGATCGTCGAACACCGGTCACGAAGACTGTCATGGGATGGATGTGGTCAATTCTGCGTTCTTCGATCTTACGAAAACCCGCGAGAGTAGCAAGGAATCCTCGTCGAAGTGCTTTGCGAAGTCTAGCGCGTGAGACAGCAAAACGCGGCAGCGTCGAGGAAGATGAACGCCGGCGGCGGTCGCCAGCGCACGCGTCGGTCGTCGTGGTCGGTGGTCAAGCTCAAGAGTCCGCCGGCCCGCACCTTCCCTACGGGGGTGATGCGCCACTGATCGCAGATCTCCATTTGGGGGATCGCGTGGATCGAGATCCGGGAAACTTTGTTCTGATCGCGGACTCTCACGCACAATTCCTCCCTTTCCCCGCCAGCGCTCTCCTCCGGTACTTCATCGTTTCTTCTAAGCTGGATGTGTCTGTGGCTCGCTATCATGAATGCTATAGCTTGGAACCTTGCCTCTCAGCGTCCAACTCTAGTGTGATGCACCCCGGACCGCATGCAATGCAGGCGCAGACCGAGCAGACCGACTTGGCTGTGATACGGGTGTTTTCCTGCATCATCACCTGAGGCTGGGAAGAACCAAAATCTCCGACCATGGTCGGCGGGCCTTGTGGCGGCATCTCGCGCGGACGTCCCGGTCTCGCCGCTCCCTCCTCCAACAAGACGGCAGACGCCGGGCCCACTGCGCAGTCCAAGTTGGCAGGGCATGTTCCACGCTGTGCACGATTCTCGCGAGGCCTGCATTTTGTCCTTGGGCCCGCGCTGGCTCCTTGACAGCGCACTGGTGCGTCAATCTCTTGACCGTTGCCTTCGTGCGTAGAGCGGGCTTGGTCCGGACGGCTTGGTTAGAGTTTTGGCGGGGCATCAGGAGAAGCAGATGGGCGGCTCAGGTGTCTGCGCTGGCCCGCGCGGGATACCGCGCTATATTCCCCCGCCTGAGCACCCCCAGCCGGACATTGCAACTTTGTTTTCCCGCCCTTGACCTCTTCCTTCGTGGCCTCTGGCAGCATGGCCCGGTCTCCCCCCTCCTCCGAAGTGCACATCGCTATGCCGTCCTCTCCTTCCTCGACGTCCTCCACGCCCACGCCCCCGAAGCCGACCAAGACCCCGAAGGGCTCTGCATTCTGGCTGTCTTTCCTCGCGATCGTCGTCTGCAACATCCTCAGCGCGCTCGATGTCACCGCCGTCTCTACTACGCTCCCGACGATCACCCATGACCTGAAGGGCGACAACAACTTCGTGTGGGTCGGCGCTGCGTACGGCCTCGCGAGCACCGCGATGCTGCCCTTCTGCGGACGCCTCGCGGATGTGTTCGGGCGGAGGCCGATCATGATGCTGTCGGTCGCATTCTTCTTCGTCGGGAGTGCGCTGTGTGGGTCCGCGCAGAACATGAACTGGCTCATCGCGGCACGAAGTGAGTGGTTCTCAACTGAGCGCACGGTAAACGTTCGCCCTCCCCAGAGCCTCCGAAACAGCCAAGGCACCTGCATCGCAGCTTGCATGTCAGCGAACTGCAGGTGCGCGCAAGGCGTGTCGGGGGCTCCGGAGTCCGCGAATGTTTGTCGTGGCTCTAGCACTGCCTTCGGTGCTAAGCAGCGGATACTCTAGCCATCCAGGGTGTCGGTGGCGGTGGGATCATTAACATGTCCTCAATCATCGTCTCCGACTTGGTTCCCCTCGTCGAGCGCGGGGCGTACCAGGGGATAGTCGTGCTTGCGTGGGCTTTTGCGGCTGCTATTGGTCCCATAGTGGTGAGTCTCTCTCGACTTCGTCCATCTGGCCAAGAGAATGAGGCGCCCAACCGTCTCCGGTGTGGACTTTTTGTCTGGTTTTGGCGGGAAGTCGCGGGACTAGGGGATATGCTCCACAGAACATGTTCCGGGACATGCCCCTCGTTCCGAGTGACTGGAGCGTATGATCCCAGGGATTATGCTGCGGGGAAAGCGCCTAACGCGACCTCCACTAAGAGTCTTGCGTTCGGCTTGCCGCGGTCACGGCGCCGGGGGCCCACTGCGTGAACGCTGCCATCGCACCAGTGAACACCAGCGCAGTGGTGTGGCATCTTCGTCGAGTTCTACGGCGGCAGCTCCTAGCTCAGAGTGCTGCTATGCGAACAGCCTTCTCGCTAAGGAGCTCTTGTTTATCACGGAACCTCTGGGCACACCTGCATCCCACGTGTAAGAATCCCTAGCCAGCCGAGGGTATCGTAGAAACACGATAGAGGCCTTCGTCAGGGATAGTGGATGTAGAACTGGTTTAGTGGGAGTGGAAGTAGCCGTCCAAGCCAAGTCCATCACGGAATCGGCTCCGCCTGCCTGTGGCCGAGCGAGTATAGCGTGTTTTCTATTCGCTCGCTGGCCGCTGCGGGCACCGAGGTCCTCGAGCTCGCATTCGCTGTGCGGGCTGGAGGCGTCTCCCTCGTTCACACTCGTGTCTGCTTTGTTCCAAGTGCGCTTCGGCGTCGCCCTCATGCACACGCGCGCCGCAAGCATCGGGTACGCGTGTCCTCCCCGACATTCTCCGCGTCTCCATCTCGATCCGGCCGCGCCGCCCATTGGAATATGAGTGAGGGTGGGATGGCGAGTAGAATTGGAATTTCGACCCGTCGGAGCGTAGTTTCACTTCCACCATTTTGGTGGGTTCCCCCTCGTCACGACTCCGAGGCCTCTCGGAACACATCCCGCCGGCCGTTCTTGTTGGAGGTGGAACTACGCTTCGAAGGGTCGCGGTCCCACTTCCACTTGCCATACCAATCTCGCCTCCACTATCGTGGACAGCGCAGCTTGAACGAGGCCGGCGTGCGGAGGGCATCGTGGCGTGGCGCGCAAACAAAGACGGCGTGCACGTATATCTCGAGGCAGATAGTGTGTGTGAGGGCGATGTGGACGCGCACATGCCCGTGAGCCAGTGGGCGGAGATGCAGGCGATGCGCGTGCGTTCACGGCCTACGGCGCGGATGGCGCGGGCATGGTCGCCAATGGGGTTGGCTGCGCATCTCGACGTAGCGAGGGCGAGGTCGAAGACAGCGGTGCGTGTGGTGGACGTGGTCGGGAAGCCCGCAGATGAGCACGCTAAGCCCGCCGGTCACAAGCGGGCGGGATTGTGTTCACCGATGGTCTGGCTTGGACGACCACTTCCACCTATCGGACCTGCGCGTCCACTCCCACCAGACCACCTCCACCTCCACCATCTGGGTACCTCCCCGAATCTGGTGCTGGAGCGTGTGTCCGTGGCCGGGGCTGATCCCGATGCGGCCCATCCTGCCCATCCTCCCTGCAGTGGTGCCGCTCGCAAACGGTCATGATGCGCACACGATTGGGAGCCCTCAGGATCTGCTGCTCACGGCCTCCGACCATCCGCTGTGATGTTTCGCGTCTACTCTGCTCCGAAGAGCCCGGCTGCGCTGAACGCCTCTGGACTCTAAACCGCACCGTGACATTGTGAAACGCGAATATTGACGTGGCGCCCCTGTTCTCTATTCCGCCAGTCTCGTCCGCGCCTTTGTGTTCGCAGCGTGTGTTAACCTCGACTTTGCAGGGCGGCTCACTTGCGCAGAAGGCGTCATGGCGATGGCTCTTCTGTAAGCTGCGCGCCCCTCACGCTCCGCACCTGCCCGAGTTCACTCCCCGCGTACAGACATTAACCTGCCCCTCGCCGGTATCGCGTTCGTCCTCGTCGCGATCTTCCTCCGGGTGCGTACCCCTGAGGGCTCGCTCAAGTCCAAGCTCGCCCGCGTCGACTGGATGTGAGTCTCCCTCCGCCTTATCCGCCCCGCGCAGCCAAAGTTCGCCGCTCACCACCCACCCCATCCGCACAGTGGGAACATTATTATTGTCGCGGGGACCACACTCGCGCTCATCGCACTGACATGGGGCGGCATCACGTACCCGTGGATCAGCACGCATGTGCTCGCCCCGCTCATCATCGGGGGCGTGCTCATCGTGTCGTTCTTCCTGTACGAGACGTTCGTGCCGCGCGAGCCGACGCTCCCGCTCGACGTTATCAAGAACCGGACCAGTCTCGGCGGGTGGGTGCAGTAATCCGCAGGATCGCATGGGAGCGTGCTGACTTGGGCCCGCCGTAGCTATATCGAAACCTTCTTCCACGGCATCGTCAGCGTCGCCGCTATCTGTGAGTCCTGCTCCTATTTCCCCCACGTACCCGCTCCACGAATGAGAGGCTAACATGACCCGCGTGCGCGCGAAGATTACTTCCCGGTGTACTTCCAGGCATGCCTGCTCTCGAGCCCGATCGGGTCGAGCGTGAAGATCCTGCCGACGGCGATCGTGTCTTCGAGCTTCTCGCTGCTGAGCGGGATCATGATCAAGAAGCTGAACAAGTACCGGCCTGCGAACTACTTCGGCTGGACGCTCGCCGTTGTCGGCTTTGGTCTCCTCACGACGCTCACTGCGGACTCGACTGCGGGCGAGTGGGCGGGCTACCAGGCGCTCCAGGCGGCAGGCTCTGGCACGGTCGTAAGTACCGAGTACCTACACAGTGCGCTATGGAAGTAGAGGGCTGACACAGAACGTAGTGGGCTAGCACGATCTTCCCCATCCTCGCGCCCCTGCCGGTAACGCGTGCCGCACCAGCGCTCGCATTCTACAACTTCATCCGCACATTCGCTCAGGTACGTCTCTATCTTCTCTATCCTCTCTTCGTAAACTCACATCCCCCCGTAGACATGGGGCGTCACCATCTCTGCCACGATCCTCCAGAACGAGCTCAAGCGCAACCTCCCCGCGACGTTCGTGCAAGATTTCCCGTCCGGCGTCGAGATCGCGTACGCGGTCATCCCGCAGATCCCTGGGCTCGAGGAGCCGCTGCGCGGACAGGTGCGCGCTGCGTTTGCGGAGAGCATGTCGACGATCTGGAAGGTGCTCGCGGGCCTGTCGGGCGCGGGTTTCCTCGCGTCGTTCCTTTTGCGCGAGGTGCCGATGCAGACATACACGGACGAGAAGTTCGGGCTCGAGCAGCAGCAACAGCAGCGCGGCGTCGAGGAGGTCGGGCTCGCGGAGGATGCGGGCGCGGACGAGGAGGAGCGCGACCGGAAGGACGTGGGCGCGGTGGAGATGCAGACGGTGAGCAAGCCTGCGTCGCTGAAATGAGTGCTGCGTCCGCGCTCTCTCCGCCCGGTTATGGCTGGTGTGTAGGGGATGTTTTGTATTACCATTGGCATCTTGGTCTCTGCATGTTTATCTGTCATTGCGGGCCCGATATGGGTCCGCGTGTTTTGTCGCCATCGCTCCCTCGTCTCGCATATGCATGGATCGGACTATGGGCATATCTATTCTGTCGTTTGTTGCAATGTACATGTACGCGTGTGTTTGATCCAACAGCGCATTCTCTCTGAAACGTATGGCAGCTAGAGCAGAACGTCGCGGCTTGGCGCACTGTTCAAGATGGTATGCGCGAAAGTGGCTGTCGGAAGCACAGGTACTATGGGCGCTTCGCGACGCGCTCAGTTTGTCCTCCTACCACGACCACCAGTCAGAGTCCTCTCACACTTGCGCTTCGTGTATCCTCCTCGTGGACCTGAGATCCGTCTTCAAGTACCCAGGAACTTCTCGTAGCCCAGCCAGCTTCCGCTGTCCCGGTTTGATTGCTTCGACGCCTCGCATTACGACGCGACACTAGGAGTTTGTTCTCAGCCACCTCGCGTCCCGGGGTCTGTACTTGCCGACACGAGCGTACCTCGGTCCTCAAGAAGACATGTCCGAGGCGCAGGTCATCGCCATTGCCCTCGTCCTCGAGTCTTCGCTTGCGCTTGCAACAGAATGGCCCCAGGTTTACGCAGAGTACCTCGTGCCACTCTTGCACCGGCTCGGCGAGCCACACTCGTCTCCCAATGTGCGTCGCCCCCTTTAACCCTCTTCCCTCTCTACTGCGTTGCTAACGAAGCTGGTTGACAGTTCAGGCTGGCGTTCGTGAGCTACGGGACGGCGGACACGATGCCGAACCCGGTGCTCTCCAAGGTGTTCTTCAGCAAGCCGGCGACGATGATGAACCAGATGCGGGATGAGCCGCACAAACTGGGGATAGGCCAGACGGGCTCTGGAGATGGCTATGGCATGGCAGCGTTGGAAGGCATTGTAGCGGCGTTAGAGGTATGTCCCCCTTCCTTGGGCCGCCACTCCTTGTCGTCCTCATTGTACACCGCAATATGCGCACAACTCTTGTTCCGTATTCGTTCTATCTGCTTCGGGTGTCGCTCTATTGACATCTGTACTCAAACATCAATCCCCGCTTCTGTAGCTATTTGACATCCTGAAATCCTCCATCGAGGTATGTCTCTCCACTCCTGCCGAAGCGGCTATGTTCACATAACAAGGCAGCCCATAGCGTGCCATATCATCCACCTAGCAGCAACACACCCCGATCCTGCTGAGCGACCGCAATGGAACGTCTCGACAGCGCTTGACCACGCCTCTTGGGACTCATTACCTGCTGAAATCAAGAAGGTCTGTTCTCGGCCCCCTTTCGTCTAATCTCAGTTCTTATCTTTACATGGCGTGCACAGCGCGGAGTCCACTATAGCAACATTTTGCTTCGATCAATCCCGCGCCTCGCGCAAGTACAAGCTGCGGTACGCAGTTCTTTGTTTGCTCCATGAGTGCGGTGCGCTTACCCGACTCCTAGACTGTAACGGGTTCTGTACAGACCCCCTGGTTTACTGTCCGCTCACCCCACGCCCTTCATCTTGGAGGCTTTCCGCAGAAGGGTAACACTGTAGTTCGCTTCTTCGAAGTGATGTCTGCTAATCCTTTCATTTTCATAGGCACCAAACGTCCAGGAAGCGTGGACCGAAGCCCAGAGATCTCAAAACGGGCAAAAGTGCTCCTATCTTCACCTGTCAAGTCCCCTGCCGCCGCATCCCCCGTTCCCCAATCATCCCCTCCGCAACCCCAGCCACCCCCGATCAAGACGCCGTCCATTGCCCCGGCCGTACCACCACCTGCGCCAGCCGCGCCCTCCAGCGTAGCTCCAGCAGCCGCCACCGCGCTCGTTATTCCGCCAGTCCTCCAGGAGCACTACCGCAATGTCGAAATGATGCTGCGAAGGGAGGCGATGCAGATCCAACAGCTCGAAAAGCAGGGGCATCCGGAGGCCGTCAATCGGCTGCGCAGTATCATGAGGAAGCGGTTGGAGACGTATAAGGCACAGAAGGAGTTGCATATGAAGGATCCTGCGGAGTTGCTTAAAGCCGTCAAGGAGGCGCAGGCGTTCAAGGATAGCCGTCAAGGCGAGTCCGGGCCGTCGCAGACGGCGACAGGCGTTGCGGCGACAAGTGCTCAAGGGCAACCAAGCGGACTTCCCGCTGGCGCACCAGGGACTGTCCCGGGCGCCCAAACTGCTGGACCGCAGCCGGCGGGCCCACCCCCCGGTATGCAGATGCTGTCAAACGCAACACCAGAGATGGCCGCGCAGATGCAGAAGCTGCTTGACCAGAAAAGCCGTCCGTCTCATCTCAACCTTCCTCCTCAGTCCACGCTTCAGCCCCAGCCTGCGTCGGTGGCGCCAGCATCGGAGCAGCAGCAGCCGCATGCATCTAGCTCGGGGCCACCGCATTTAGGGAAGTGGGTCGGCACGCTCTCCTGGAGGGGCACGGACTCGGAGACGCACATCAGGAAGGACGTACAGACGCAGGTCCTCATCCAGGCACAAAACGCGGAGCTCATGTACGTGCCACCCGCCGCCGCGGCTTGTGGGCCCTTACTGACTCTCGTGCAGGCACCCAGAGACGTGGCCGCCCTCCTTGGGGCTCGTGCCCTCGCAGCACCATGCGGTCTCTTCGCAGGCGCTCCAGCAGTGGTTGTTGCGGAATAAGTGCGTCCCGCTGGCGGTCAACCCCAACACCCAGGTGTCGGACCCCAAGGCGAACCAGGAGCACTTCATTGCGCTCGCCCGCCTCCTCTCAGAGAAAAATCTTGTAAGCCTCCCTCCTACTGCGACGACGCGCGTTTCATCCCCGCTTACGTGCGCCCCCTATGTAGTACGCGCTCTCCGCATGGAACGGCCCTAATGGCACGCCGGAGAACCGCGTCCTCATCTTCGTGCTGAAGAACACGCAGCTTGCGGGCGCGTACTTCTCGCATCCCGGCGGCATGCCAGAGCTCCCAAAGCCTGAGGTCTTGGGCATTCCGATGGCGAACCTCCCACCGGCGGTCGCGAACATCCTCGCGAGCCTGGGACCGAAGGAGCAAGCGGCGTTCGCGCAGCTCCCAGGCGACAAGAAGATGCAGTGGCTGAAGACCGTGGTGCTGCAGCGCGCGAACGCCGCCAAGCAGGCGCAACAGCAGGCCCAGCAGCAGGCTCAGCAGCAACAGCAGCAACAACAGCAGCAGCAGCAGATGCGCGCCGGGCCCTCGCAGATGCCGGGCGCGTCTATGAGCTCCCAGCCGCCGTCGATCAACGTCGCGCCAGGCGCGCTCAACCCGTGGATGCCGAACAGCGGCCCGAACGTCGCCGCCGTGCTCAACCAGTTCATGCCAAACCAATCTTCGGGCCCGGGCCCGCAGCAGAACGCGGCCGCGATGGGCGGGATGGCGGGCATGAACTTCGCGGGGATGGCTGGAATGGGCGGCATGGGCGGCATGCAGGCGGGTGTACAAGGGATGCATCGACGCACGCCGAGCGCGGGCGCGGCGGGCGGGCAAGGCGGTATGCCCCCGGGCTTGAGCTTCGAGATGATGCAGTCATTCATGCAGAGGAGCCAGGAGGGTGGGGCGGGAGGGAATTCCGGCATGGGTGGGATGGGTGGCATGTAAGTGGCATCGACGGCGATGTTGGCCTTTCGTCTGCTATCCGTTGGTATTTCTTGTCGTGTACGATTAGATGGTAGTGATGGTCAAATTTCGCATCAGGATAGGTGCGACGTAGTGGGAGAAAGACACACCGCCAATGCTGCTCACGCAAGGATTGAATCTGCCGAGGGCGAATCGGTCCCGTTTCGGTCCGTTTGCGCTCGGTACCGCAAATCTTTTCGTCCACAATCAACTGTACTCCAGGCCAAGTGAACCCTACCATAGGCTGGTCTGTAAGGATATATTCTTAGTCATGCTGGGTAAAGTATGGGGATAGAGGAATTCGACATGGAGATCCGTGAACACAACGGTCGTGGGACTTATTCGCCGGCGCCTACGCCCCTAACATGTTTTGGCGGTTGAGAGAATGTGACGCCTCGCTGTGTCACGGGACGGTCACGGTCAGTCATCGCCCACGTCGGCGCTCCTCGCGAGTTTCTAGCTTGAGCTTGCCTCCCGCCTTTATAATCCGCGAATGCTATCGCCTCTTCGACCTTCACAAGCCCAAAATCTCTCAAAGGCTGGCCAAGGCGTAGGAGCATGCTCGCAAGGGTTGCTAGGTAGTCGTACCCCACATTGCTGGATCACCTCCTGCTTGAAGACATTCAAATTTTTGTCGCAGGTGACTTTTATTATCTGCGCTATATCCTCTGGTTGCTTGCTCATAAACTTCAGTAGCAAGTGCGCATCTGTTTCCCCCCGGTAGCTGCGAACGAAAGAATGCCCAGTATGTAATAGTGTTACCCTTCGAGCACCGTGCTGCACCTCCGTAACTCTCGCTACAAGATAACGTTCAAATGTCTTCCACTCGTACATGTGGGACGGGGTGACGAGCTCTTGTATCGCACTCCCACGTAGCCCAGGTGCGGCCCGTATCTAAGGGTTCGCTGTGGCCGGCGAATGGGCTCAACCTCCGGTGCCTGCGTCTAAGGGATCTGTGCTTGTCGCCTCAGCTCGGCTCGCGGTCTTCTCTGCAGTCTGCCTCCGGTATACCTGCGCTCTCAACTGTGTATACCACTCAACGTGAGCGGTATTCGGCTCAGCTGGCACAAGACATCGCGCACATTCAGTTGCAGCAATCGAGGAACGGCTTGCTCAATGGCGGGTACCACGCGCTCTGCCTAGATCTAGGTGCGTTTGATCCACACTACGTCGAGAATCCGTGGGGCTTGACGTGTTATCCAGTTTTAGTATAGTGACCCGGATTCGCGATTTCTGCATGTGAGATGTATCGATTCCTCGGAGGTTTGGAAGAACGATCGCTTCCGCCCCCAGCGTGAGGCTGTTTTACGAGCCTGCCGCCGCTATGGACACTAGCGCCCATACCTCCGGCTCGAGTTCACCTGATCACCATTGGGCGAGGAAGTCGCGGCAACGACCGCACGCCAGTGCCACTGCTACGTTCGCAAGGTCCTTCCACGGGCGGCGCTTCGGAACGCCGCTTGCTGACCGGAGGGGAGCGGGCTTCAAACCCGGTTTTGATTTCTGTGAGTCGTAACCGCCACCGGCGCCCGAATGTGCTTCAGGGTTGCAGGTTTTTCGCTTAGGAGAGTTTAAAAACGGCCCCATCTCAACCTGTGCCGCAGCTGCACCCATGGCATACCAGACCGCGACGATCGACTTCCTTTTCCCTTCTCGTCGCCTCAAGCAGGACGTGCGCTTCGTCGGGAAGTGCTACACCCCCGAGAAGTCCGCCTCAAGCGGCCTGACATTGTTGTTCTTCCATTGCGCTGGATCGCGTACGTGCCTCGCTCTCACATTCGAACGGTTTCGACTTATCATATTCTGACAGACAAGGAGTCATGGGAGCCTACTATCCAGTCTTTGTTCACTATGGACGGACGCACTATACCCGGCAGGCAGCCGCTCATTCGCGAGGCGTGGTCGTTTGACATGCCGAGCCACGGTGAGGCCGCGGTGTGGAACCGGGAGCTCATGGAGCGTATTGATGGACCGATTTGTATGTTTCATCATTGCGTTTCGTCGTTGGTGATCGCTCACTGAGACTCGCGACTCGCGATGGCAGCGGTCGAAGACTATGGGGAAGGCCTCCGGCACTTCGTCGCGTCCCGCGCGCTCAACAGGCGTCGACTTGTGGCTATCGGCCACTCCCTGGGCGCAACGGCGATGTACGCTCAAGTTCACAGTGTTGATGCGTAGGAGACTCCATGGCTGACCCGTGCTACTACAGGCTACTCGCGACGCTACCAGACCCGGACCTTCCACCGGTCGCGTACGAAACCGTGGTCATGGTAGAGTCCGCGGTCATTGAACCGACGTTTAACAAAGAGCACTTTGAAGCAGGCGGCTTGCTGCAGGCTCTCGCGAAAGCGACGCTCAAGCGTCGCGATACCTGGGACAGCCGGGAGCAAGCCAAAGAGTACTTCCAAAGCCGCATGCCCTGGAACACGTGGGATTCTCGCGTGCTAGATGTATATGTTGTGAGTGCCCTCTCCAAGTCACGCGATGTTTCGTTCCTAAATGATGTCTGTCTCTCATATAGCGGCATGCGCTGAGGCCTGTCGAACCTCAGGGAGGCGACGGGAGCGCGACGGGCTTTGCGCTCTGCTGCCCAAACAACCAGGAGAGCCCGACGTATATCGACTCCGCACCCCACTTCCGCGTCGTCGACGACTTTTTCCGGCCAGGGCTGTACCCCTCGCTTCCCGTCCATTGGGTGACGGGAGGGCGTCCCGATATTGCGTGCGTAGCCCTGTGCGCTGCGCTCCACCCGCTGACCGCGCCTCTCTTGTGTAGGCCCGAGTACGTGCATGAGTCAGTCATGAGGCTCAGGGAGGTCGCCTCGTTCCAGCGGGTCCCGGACGCAGGACACTTCGTGAGCCTTCCAAGTTGAATAAATCTATACCGTTGTGGTGAAACTGATGCGCGACTTTGGAAGGTTGTCCAGCAGAATCCCGATGGGCTGGCGGTTGCGCTCTATCGGATCCTGAGCGGGAATTTCGCCGCCAAAGTACCGCGGCCGAAGTTGTGAGCCGCATGTGTGAAGGGCCCCGGCGGGTGGACGTACAGCTTCACGGGTCCGAGCACCGATGCTTGGATATGTCGGAGAGTCCAAGACGCGGATGGATCGGAAATCCGAGGCATAACATCCCGTGATTCCATCTGCACACTCAGAAAGTAGCATTGCCTTGCACGGCAGATGAATCCAGAGGCGTCGCCGTCTATCCCTATCATACATTGCTGATCTCCGCAGCACTTCTTTCGTATCAGTGTCGCATTTGATGACCGAGCGGCGAGTCGTTCGAGAGGCCGCGAGCAGCTGCGGCCGAAATTTGACGCGTGTACGACAAGGCCGGCTGCTCCCCGATCAATGTTGAAAGTTGTACTCACCATGAACTCCATTTCTATTAGGAATACTGTCGTCATTGGATCTCAGACTCGGGGAGCGTATGGATCCTTCTCCAAAATTGCGCGGCGAGAGAGAACTTCAGACCTGTTCACTGCTGGGGTCACGCCGTCTCTTCCCTGACGCTATTCGCGTGGAAAATTGAGGAGATCGGTTAATGGGTGGGTGGAAGTGTACACGAGCACCTTGAAACTGACACTGCATGATGACGATGAGTGTTTCATCTGCTATGCGGTCTCGGAGACACACGGCGACGATTCATGCCGCGAAGATAGGTCATCGGTTCAATATCCGTTAGCAAGGAACGCTCCCTCGGCTGTGTCCTCAAGTTCTTCCTCGGCCGGGCAAGGGAATTGCACCTGCACAACTTCGGATGTAGGGTGGGAGGTACTATGCCAGGATTCGATCAGGGAGAGTGGTTCTGACCGTCTCCAAGCGTCCTGGCTTGGTCCTATACGCGACCAGATGGCCAAGGTGGATCGCGGAGTAGCAGCGCCTCAGCAATGCGTGCGGAGCGTAGTGGCAGGCTAGCGGTGCCAGGTACGCCGTATGACACCCTAACGCCCACGAATATAATATCAACGAGGTGCGAGCGAGCCTTCCCTGTTTGCCATTCACTTCTCATCTTCTGCCGCGACCCCTCTTACTGTCGTTCTTTGCTCATGATTTTCTCCGAAGCCCTCCATTCTTGTCTGAGCCACTTCGGGCTCAGCGACCTTCTTCTCTTCTCTGCGCTCTTGGCAGCTTGGCTATGCCTCCGATACCGCTGCAACCCGCTCTTCCGCCTACCGGGTCCCGCATCAGCTGGTCTCCCCGGTTACGGGAGAGAGTTCTGGATGCACGACTCGACACAACTCCATGAGAGCTGGGTCGGGCTTTTTGGACGGACCATTTCCTACCGAGTCCTCTGGTACACATGTTTCTTCACGATGGACACGAAGGCCTTGGCGCACATCCTCTCCCGCGACGGCGTTTACCAGAAGCCGTGCAGAGTTCGTACCGCAATCGCTGATTTTATGGGCATGGGTAAGCACCATTATACCCTCCGGTTCTGCTCAGCGTTGATGGGTGTGCGCAGGTACGCCGATGAGTGAAGGTACGTCCGGTTTACGATTAAGTAAGTCAAGATCTTCTGAGCATGGACGCGATGGTCGACTCCGTTGGCGTGCATAGGGGAAGCGCACAGGCGACAGGTTAGTGCCGTGGGCGTCCTTGCTCAGAGTCCGCGTGTGCTGACCGCGCCTACTATCACTGTAGAAGCGGATCGTCGTGAGTCAATCCCATTGACACGATATTCGCTCTCCGCATACTGAGTGCCGCCCGCAGAGTCCTGCAGTAGGACCACTCCAGCTACGGGAGTTCCATCAACTCTTCCTTGACAAAGCCGCCCATGTAAGCATTCAGCGCCCACATGTGCGCCCACATACTCGCACTAACTCTGATTGCCTCGGCAGCTACGTGATGTTCTGTCGTCAACCCTCCCTGGAAAGGATAGTGCGGCCCAGGTCGACATGTACACCTGGATGCACCGATCCACGCTCGACATCATCTGCGAAGCTGGTACGTTCCTTGGCGCCCTCCACTGTTATGCCTTCGCTCACGAGGCTTGCACCATGGCTGTAGCGTTTGGCTGCAGCATTGGCGCTGTCGACGAGACGGAGGATGGATCCAACGAGCTCTGCGACGCATTCCGCCTCGTCTCGGCTTCGGTAACCCGACTGACGCTGTGGCCCATGCTCCGCTTTTTCTTTCCTATCCTCCGCATATTCGTACGTCGCCCCCATATCTCTCTGGTTCTGATCACGCTCATTGCTCGTGCACGTTGTTTTAGCCCGAGCAACAAGTTAAACGCTTACAGCACGCACGCAAAGTTATGGGCAAGTTTGCGACGAAGCTCATAGAGCAGAAGAGGGCGGAAATGCGCGAGCTCGCGGACGAGAAAGCATCCGAACAACCACGACTGAGTCGGAATGTGAACTTCCTGACGCGGATCGTCGAAGCGAACGCGAGCACTTCGGAAGCGCAGAGGATATCAGACCAGACGATGATCGACGGTACGTCACCACTCCCTCCGAGTCCCATTGAACCTGTCCTAACAATGCTCTATTTTGTGACTTTGCGCGACGCATGCGCAGAGTGCTGCACGTGAGTACGCTTGTTGTACGACCTCAGTGGCCGTGCTGATTTTGCATCTAGTTTCCTAGTGGCCGGACACGAAACTACCTGCACAGTCCTTGCGTGGTTGTTCTACGAGCTTGGCATAAATCCAGAGGTGCAGAAGAAACTCCGCAGGGAGCTTCTCGCTCTGGATACGGACCGCCCAAGCATAGCTCAGCTCAACGCGCTCAACTATCTCGACTATGTCGTCCGCGAGGCTGTTCGGTTGCACCCTGCCATTCCCTCATCCATGCGCGTAGCGGAGGAGAATGATTCGGTGCCGCTCGCAACTCCAATCAGATCTAGGGGACAGATGGTCGACAGTGTCTTGTGAGTCCGCTTTGAAGTGCTCGTCTGCATGATAGCTGAGCACATCCCACAGCGTTCCTAAAGGCACCCCAATCTTTATTCCTATTCTAGCGATGAACCGGGACAGGTCGCTTTGGGGAGAGGATGCGCATGACTTCCGGTCAGTCCTGTTGCGCTCTCATACAGGTGTCACCATACTGATCCGACGTCGCTGGTTCTAGACCAGAACGCTGGGACGCCCTCCCAGACGCAGTCAAGGAAATTCCTTCAATCTGGGGCCAAAGCTTAACGTTCCTATCGGGCCCTCACGCGTGTCTCGGTTTCCGCTTCGCGCTCTACGAGTAAGTCGCGCTTCGCCGTCCTATCCTCTACGCGTTCGCGCTGACACACATGCGCCTCTGCAGAATCAAAGCGATTGTGTTCACGCTCCTGCGCTCGCTCGAGTTCGAGCTCGCGGTCCCCACAGAAGACGTCACGAAAAGCGCGACGGTTCTCGCGCGCCCAACGCTGCTTAGCGATCCCGACTACGGTCCACAGCTACCTATGCTGATGCGTCCGTGCACTACGCCGTAGATTAAGTAGAGAAGACTTCGCTAGCATAGAACGATGGACGCTGTACTTTCACAACCGCGAGGGCGCGACTTCCCCGGGCGCTGCATCTACCACTAACCGCATACATTCCTTATCGCACATTATTACTCTCGTGGCATATTTATAATCGCTAGTGTACCAGCCTTCGAATACTGGTTTCGGTATGGAGTAGACCAAACTGTCCTTATGTTCACTGCTTTCTACTCTGCCTGGGGCTCAAGCTTTGCCCGCGCGTCGACAAATCTCGAGATAACCTCGACCCTGTCCCTCGTGCTACTTGGAGGCTCGCGGTATTGTAGTAGTACAACTGCATCTAGTATATACTCATCATTTGTCACGAGTACCAGACCTTCGAGATGTACTCCTGAGCCCCTGCAAACAGCACCCCTCCCAAACCCAGTCCGGGCGCGCCATGGCTGGCAATACATGATGGGTAACAGGGCGTTGAAAGCCTCATCGGAGACTAAGTTCGCGCTCGCCCGCTCCTTCTGTGTCTTTCACAACCTCTCCCTTCATCCCCTCCGACCTCTCCTCAAGACCCCACTGCTCGTCCAAGTTCCTTTTCATCTGCTCCTCTCGCATGAACAGCGTCGACAGCAAGCCTGCGCCTGCGAACCCGACCATCACTCGCCATACGAGGCGCGTGGCGTGCGCGAAGGCAGCGCGGACCTGCTCGCGCACGACGTCGTCCGTGATGCTGGCGATGCTAGGGATTGCAGCGTACGCGATTTGTGCGCCTTGCGGGAGGGTAGCGAGGAACGAGCGCGGGAGCTCGTTCTGGAGGACGTTCTGCACGATTGTGCCCGCGATGACGATTCCAAAGCTCTGATGGATGCGTTAGCACAGCTACTGACCGGTACGCCGATGGTACGACGCTACGTGGGTCTCACCTGGGCTAGAGAACGGGTGAAGACAAAGAACGCTAGTGCATGCGCGCTGTTCGAGAATGGCAGCGGCGCGAGGATCGCGAACGCAGTGCTGATCCAGATCATCCCGACACCAATGGCCGCGGGAACTTGGAGTGCGATAGATGCAGCGCGGGAGCTCTGCTCCGTTACCAGAGACAGCACTCCGAACCCGATGATGATGATCGCCCAACCCAGGCGGTTCTGGGGGCGGTACCGATGGGCAATCTGCACCGACACACCCGTGCAGACTGCAATGACGGGGATGAGAACCACCACCGGAAGCATGTCGACCCCCGAGCCGATTGCAGAAGCGTTCCGTGTGGCCTGAAAGTAGATCGGTATGTAGTCTGTGGAGGAGTGTTGTCAGGGCTGTCAGGCGACAGTCAAATGCGTATTGGGATACGAACATAGCAGCGCAATTGACACCACGCCATGGAAGAAAGTGCCGAGGTAGCTGTAAACGAGTCTCAGCGCAGCTTGTAAGCAGGTATAGGCGTGTACTAACCCACTAAGCGTTGTAGGGCTGGTGAAGAGGAATCCCGGAACCTGTATTATGACGAGCCTGGTTAGCGGTACTTCATTACATACACGCAATTGCGATTCCAAAGACTCGGAGCTTGCTTACTGTTGGCCGCTTGAACCAAAACCTTTCTCCCAGGAAGAAGCCGACGAGCCCGACCGCGCCGATAATCAACGGTACCAGTACGTGGGCCGATGACCAAGGAAACCGAAGGCCACCCCACGTCATCGCTATGAGGAATGATACCGTGCTCCCAACCAGGATTGCAATACCGCTATATGAGTACGTCAATAAACCCGGCTGGGGAGGAGCAAGTTACGTACATCCAGTCCATTTCGACGAGCCTCTCCGAGATGCTCGTTGTCGGTTTCCGAACCTTCATGAAGATGTAAGTGAGCGAAAGAGAGACGCCGCACAAAGGAATATTGAGGAAGAAGAGCCATCGCCATGCGCCCGCATTTGCGAGTGCGCCTCCGATTGGCGGTCCTGCAGAGCTATAAAACATACTCAAGTCATCAGTGTTTGACGAGCTTCGACGAAGACAGCCGTACCATGCAACGGCCCACAGACTATAAGTACAATCAAGGGGAGGTAGTCAGGATTTGCATGAAACGGCACGAGAGGAGCATTGTACCAGGCAGTTATTCCCTGAAATTTCCCTCTTTCCGGAAGCGGAACCATGTCTGCGTTGATGATTTGGACGGAGGCGAGACATCCACCTCCGCCGAAGCCTTGAATAGCTATCGCAGACGCGACACGGAATCAGCCCGGCCATGGGAGATTCGAGGCAAGCTGTACTCACCCCGACCGGCGATCAGCATATCCATGTTACGAGCCGCTCCGCACAAGGCAGACCCCAGGGCAAAACAAAGAACAAAAGACATAAGGACAGGCTTTCGTCCGAAGGATGACACCAAATCCCCCACTAAAGGAACAACCGCTGTGGAGGCGATGGTATACGCGCTGCCGGCCCATATGAAATCTGTTCCATCAAGGTGGTCAACGATTGTTGGAAGGGCGGTCGACACCGCAGACTAATTGGCCTCCGGTTAGCATTGAAACAATGGAGAGAGAGAAAACGAGCACGGACCAGATCAAGAGCGGATAGTACTTCGACCAATAAGCCCGAGAGGAACACCATCCAGAAGTAGAGTCCTCTACTCGGCGTCGGAGAGTCAACGCTGACAGCGATCGGGTCAGCAAAGCGCCCCAACGGCTGCGGCATGCGCTCGTACTCAGCAGTGTTTTCCGAGCTCATGACAGATTGCTAGTGTCGTTAGGCTAAGGCAGGTCGGTGGTGTATTGCAAGGCGCGCGAGCTGTCGAAGGGGGATCCAGGGTGGACGACGGTGCTGTCGAGTCATGGAATGGGTCCAAAACTTCCCATTCGTCCCAGTGCCGTGTTGGACGAGCTCCGCCTGTAAACACCTGGAGCCGGGTCCTAAATTGGTGAATGATATTCGACGATGCTGTGAATACTCATTAGAAATCGTATGTCTCCAAAAACGAAATTGATTACCAGCGGAAGTCTGATCCCCACAACGTATTCACCGCCCGCTGACCTAAAGCGCACGATGATGATCCATGAGGGAACAAGAAGAAGCGGATTCCATCAGGCTGCCGCGATCCAGGCAAGCGGCTTTTCATGCTGTTCGCACTGCACCTCTGGTGGTCTGGTACAGGTGGCGGAGCTATACGCAATAAGAGCGTCAGCGCGCTCGGCATTCACGGCAGTGCAAGCTGCTCCCATGGACCCACAATTCTCGACGGCATGGTGATCCTGATACTTTCGGGCTTGTCGGGCTTCCGTCGTTGAGGCACTCCGGTACGCGTGGCACCTCGTGGTGCGAACATACACAGCAGTGCCATGTGGGCTATACGCGTCCAGCCCGACGATGTCCGCCGCGCGGAGGTATTCGCCAACTAAATATTGTGTACCAGAGCGTGCGGGAATGCCTAGTTATCATAGGCTTCTGCCAGTGGCACGACAGCTCGCTATCTCAAGGCTGCCGGCGAAGAGTTAGTACTCCGTACTCAGTGCCGGTGCTGACACGTAGCTCAGACATTGCTTACCGATTCCCTTGGTGGGTCCCTAAGCACTACCCGGGAGACACAAAGCACTCAGTGCGCCCGAGCAGTCTGAACAGCATGGAACAAGTTCAACGCCTGCTTACGGCGGCCCTACGGTCGCCCAGGTGGTTGCCCGATCGGATCTTAGCTTGACCACCAAACGCTGGTTTCAAGCGCTCAAAAAGTACGTACTCCGGCGACTCGTCCTCTTTTGCTGGGGTTGCGCATTTCCTCGGAATATCTTGCATCCCCTGCGTGAATGGCCTGAACACATGTATACCTGGCTTCGTTGGCATCGGACCTCGCATTATGGCATGTAACTACGCACGCGCCGCCAGCGCAGACGTCGGACTTGATTTCGGCAGGCTCGGTGTACATATCTTGAAGTCGGTGGCTGCCTCCCTGCAGATCTAAGCATCGCAGGCGTCGCAGTGTGAATGCAATTTACGCTCAATAGCTGAATCAAGGTCGTGCTGGTCTTGGCGTATGCCGCGGTGACGGCGCGCTGGACGCAATCCGATCGCATTGCCATTGGAGTAATCAAATCGTCCGAGGGGGAATCGTGAGTCCAGGAACAGCACAAGGAGGGTTCTCGTTCAAACTCAAGGATGCCTGCAACCTTGCGCGCTCTCAAGTCTGCCCCCCGATGGCATGGACGAACTTGATCTCGGAGGCTGACTCCACCCCAGTCGCCGCCTGTTTGCAACACATGTTAGCGCAAGTGATGACAGGAGGGATGACGGCGCAGGGGCAACGAAACGACGCACCGAGGATGACCATGGATCCACCGCGTTGTTGCGCGCGTTCTTGGATAGCGAGGAGAGTTTCATCTCCTCCGAGCCCGATCGCCCACCCTCCAGGGAGCTCCCGCGAGTGTTAATTCTGTCGTAAGGCACCTCAGTCTCAAGCAAGAGGATGTTCGGACGGGAACGCTGCTCACGTAGCTAGGACGGAGTTTACGTAGACTTGGACAGTGCGTAAGTACTCATGCATTAGATGCCAGTAATGTTCCGAAAACACGGTGCTGACCTTTCACGCATATCATATCCGCACCGGAGAACATGAGTGTGCCCGGAGATGCGCGATCCTATGAACACCGCGGGGTTAGCGAAAAACCTAACTGGGGCATTTGAGGTGTGCTGCCTACTATGATCAAGGAGGCGACGGTAACGACGCTGTCGAACTGTAAGCTACAGCGCAAGGACCACACCCGTGTGCCTTACTCAGTGACGAGACCTGGTTCACCCTGTTAAGTCGTTTGATCACAATGAGACGCTCCTGGGAACGTACCGGTGCAGATAGCATACGCGATGAGGATGTCGATCTTCGAGTCCGTCCTGCAGTACAAATCAGGCGGCGGTCGACTTCACTCCGGTGAAGAACCACACCTCTTGAACCCAGTCCGTGCACGGTGCAGGGACAGGGTGAGCACCAAAGTCAACGCGATGTCATTCGCCACAACGAGGCTGAAGCCGGCCGTTTGCATCCACTAAGGGTCCGGCGTGAGTTTGCGGAGGGTACCCCTACCGAATGGACACGTACCGAAACCTCGCTGAGCAGCCTGATGTCCATCAGGATGAATCTAGTAGCAGTGGCAGCGTAAGCGTCCTGTGTACGTGGTAATGCATTGCACCTACGCCCTAGCAGTGAACGCTGAAGGGTTATACAATGAGATGGGCAGGAACTTAATGGATGGTGAAATGGCTTACCGGAGCCGATGGCTACGGGTCAACGGGCACGAGAGAGGGACAATTTGATGAGTTCCAGATCGCGCGAAGTCGAGCAGAACCTACCTAACTGCGCAAGAAGTAGGATACCCTAGCGTACGTCGAGGCGATTGTATACCGGATCAGTAGATGTGTTTGGCTCCAGATGTCAGACTTACGACAACCGCTATAAGAGGCCTGTACTTCTTGTCCACTAGGATTTCGAGTCAACGCTGGGCCAGAGTTCATAAAGGTTTCACCGACGTAGATATACACGCCGAGCGTAGAAGCTAGCAACAAACGCCATTAGTACCCGGTGAAGCCAGAAGAAAGGACGACTGACCTCTGAGCGACGGCGATGATAATTGCCTAGATATGGTGGACGATATTTGTGGTCATTGAGTTCGAGCTCCACAACGAACCATTGGAGAGAACCGACCGTGACTATAGCTGACATCTATCATGGTGGATTGTATTCAGTGAATGTTTCTGGAGGGCTTGGAGCATGGGCTAGGCCGCGACATACGTTGATCGACCTGTACGAAGCGACATCAGAAGCAGTGCACATCTGTCCGAAGGAACACCTACCACGGGGGATATATGAGGGCCAAGGGGTTGAAGAAGTTTGTAACGAGAAACCAGTAGCTTCGAAGATGTCAGTTACTCGCTAAACGGAGCTTAACGAGAAGCAGCAGGTTCACCTTGTATGCATGCACAGGACGGAGTGGAAGGTGTCCAAGACGCTGCAAGAAGGTCAATCCAAGGTCGCCAACTTCATGGCCGAGGGCAAACTCACAGGAGGACTGCGACCTATGGACGTGCGTTAGATACCGGAATACTCGCTAGCTGGTGAACGCTCACGTAGGACTTGACGGAAACCGGGTCAGATACATAGAGGCGGGCGTATCTGTAGGCCTGATGTATCCCCGTCCCGTACAAGCTGGCCGAGAATGCGCAGGTCAACGTCGCTTATGGGGGAGGGTGGAAAAGACAGGCAACGCACATGAGGCTGAGGAACGTGCTCACGAGGAGAGCGCCGAAGTTGGGCCCCAGTGGGGGGAGCAGCTTCAACACTTCCGACACAGGGATAGCCGAAGGATTACCCGCTGTGGAGTTCGGCTGCGCAGACATGGCGGGTAGAGTTGCAGGCCACTGCCCGCAGCGCACGATGCCTTACATACCGCCCCGCGGACGCACAATCAGCATATCGAACAGGCAATGTTAAGGTTAGCTTCGCGCGCCGACATACTGCAGGGTCTCGCCGCTGGACCGAGGGCGTGAGTTTGAGTTTTCAGCGCGATCGCTCTCACGAACGCTCAGGGACCTCGGGAACTGACAGTTCAACAATGTCAGCGTAGCGCGGCCGGCGCAGCCAGCCTTAACGTTTCGGCGTGCATGCATCATCACTCCGTGCGGAGGGCGGCTTTACGGGGTAAGCGGCGCCGGGGGCGACATGAAGGATGTGGGTATTTTTGCCACTGGAAGACGCGCCATGCGATTCATACGTACTGCGGGCCAGCGGCAGTCAATCAGCATCGTATTGGAGAACAGGATGTCATCGGGAGAGCCGCGCACGTACAGACAAGGTTTGCGCTCCGTAGCCAAGGTCAAGCACGGCGTCACGGTTGTTGTTGCCGCGGCTGGGCGCCATCTTCGCCATTCGGCGTCGCCGGGTCCGGAATGGGGCGGAGGTTCAGGCCTCAGGGCGTTCAAGACGTTTGCGCGGACCTCTCGCGAAGACGAATTCAATGACAAGGTTCTATCGCCCGTATTTGGGCGCGCAGTGACTCGCGGCATGGCGGTACCACCGGGGACGCACGTCGGAGGAGCCGGACGCTGGAATAGCCTAGGACAAACCGTTTAGCAGGTCTTCTTCGCAAAGAACGCGAACTGCGAAGAATCGAAAAACCGCGAGCAGAGATTTACTGACCTCGCCTTTCGAGCCTGTTATCCCTCGGACAGAATATGAGCATATCATGGTGAGATAGCATGAAAGTCGCCGTGTAGTCTCCGCACAGGTCCAAGCGCTCTAACGAGCGCCGGACAGGTGAGGAAGGGTATATATGCGCAAGGCAGCGGGCGGGCGAAGCACCGAACGAGAAATCCAACAAACGCTAGACAGTTGGTACGCAAAGCAATTGTAACAAGTACAGCACGACAAGTCCATATGACGTACCCTCACGACACACATACACCGTTTCGCACTCACAGCTCGCCGACCGCGCGCATGCCCGAGTCGACCGTCGAGAGCATCACGCTGTCCGCGCGCCCCTTCGCGCCCTCCTCCGCGTCCCCAGACGAGCGGTCCGACGTCGCCAGCGGCGCGCTGCCCTCCAGCCCGTGCGTCTCGTCCATGTGCTTCTGCATCGGGATTTCGCGCAGCAGCAGCACCGTCACCAGCCCCGCCGCGGAGAACCCGATCATCGCCTTCCACACCACTGCGAGGCTCTGCGCGAAGGCGTCGCGCACGAGCTGCCGCGTGGGCTCCTGCAGCCCGGGGATCGCAGGGATCGCGGCGTACGCGATCTCCACGCCTTGCGGGAACTGAGCGACGAAGTCGGCGGGGAGCCGCTGCTTCAGCTCGTTCTGCAGGATACTCGCCGAGATGGTGACACCCCAGGTCTACAAGTAAGGGCGGGCGTCAGCATGATTTAGTATCGTAGGAGTCAGGCGACGTGGCTGACCTGAGCGAACACCCTGCTGAAGTTATAGAAGGCGAGGGCAGGTGTGGCCCTCGTCACCGGCAGCGGCGCCAGGATCGGGAACACCGTGCTCGCCCACTGCGACAGAAACAGGATCGTCAGACCAACGCCGGGCAAATATAGAGAATACACGTACCACTATCCCGACGCCCATTGCCGCAATGAACTGGAACCCTACCCACTGCGCCGTGTTCGAGTCCGCCTTCAGCAACGTCAGCAGACCACAACCGACGATGCTGAAGATCCACCCTATGTAGTTCATCGGGCGGTACTTGTTCGTCACCTTGACGAACACGCCGCAGAAGACGGAGAACGGGGAGACGATGAAGGTCGTGGCGAAGATCATGATGCTGGACCGGATCGGCGACGCATCCTTACAGGCCTGGAAATATACCGGGAGATAGTCTGTGTAGTGTGACGCTCAGTATACGGGATAGATAGTACTGCTAGTGAAACTCACAGATGACCGTGATACTGACGATGCCGTGTATGAAGGTACCGAGGTACCTGTACTCCCAAGCCTCGTGAGTCGTTGGACGGCAATAGCGCCAATGATACATACCCGCCGAAGCTCGTACGGTTCGCAAGGATGTCCAACGGGATTGCCGGTTCATGGGGTACCAGTTTCTCGTAGACGAGGAACGCGGCGAGAAGCACGGCGCCGATGATGAGCGGAGCCAGAACGTGCGCGGAGCCCCAAGGGAATTGGATGCCGCCCCATGTCAGCGCAATGAGGACGAGGGTCGTGCCCGCAATGGCGAGTAGGTTTCCTCTATGTGACGCTTAGGTCAACCAACGCCATGGAGCGGTTGAGATAATAATCGTACCCCCAGTCGATTCGAGCCAACTTGTCGCGCAGGGAGCCCGGCGGCGTGCGCACCCGGAGGAACAGTGTGACGAGTATGAACGCAATGCCAGCGAGAGGCAGATTGAGGTCTGAGTGAGAAGCGAATGTTAAGCTCACAGTTAAGATGAATCGCGAGACGGAAGTACGCACAGAATAGCCACCGCCACGTAGCTCTCTGCGAGAGAGAACCACCCTGGATGTACAGTCGTCAGGCCTATAACAAAGGTGTATGTGGTACAGAAAGCCTAACTTACGATAGTAGGACCAATGGCCGCCGCCACAACGTAGGTCATCACTAGCAGGCCTTGGTACGTCCCACGCTCGGCAAGCGAGACCAGGTCTGACAGAATGATGGACGCGAGGTTGATGATACCCCCTCCACCCATTCCCTGTACAGCTGCGAACGCGAGATGAGTACGGAGGCCAGCGCAGAGCTATTGTTGGAAAGACGTACTCCTCGCCCCAATAAGCCAGTTCATCGACTGAGCCGAGCCGCCCAAAGCGCTGCCCAGGAAGAACAACCCCACGCAGCACATCATCGTCGGCCGCCTGCCAATGGTGTCCGCCAGTCGAGCGGTGAACGGCATGATGGCAGTAGCCGCGAGACCATAGGCGGCTACAACCCAGACGAAGTCATTGCCGCCGTGAAGATCACTGGTGATTGTCGGGAGAGCGGTGGAGACGGCGGTGTAGTCGAGTGCGCTGAGGAAGTTGCAGACGATGACGGCGGAGAAGGAGAGCCAGAAGCGCGAGCCCTTTGATGTTTTGGCCGGGCGGGAGGTCGGGGTGTTGAGCGACATGGCAGGGACTGCGGCAGACCCCGAGAGTGGGCCAGGGAGGACAGCGGGAAGCTGGCGGAAGAGGACAGAGGCGTGGAAGGGCGAGCAGAAGAAGGTTCACGAGGAGAGCTGTCCTTGGAGATGGTAGCAGGCGTGCGCTGCACCTAGCTCGTGTGAAGGCTCACGCATACCCCGTTGCGGGGAACCACCTTTCAGTTAACGGGAAGCTGCAGGCGCCTCGAAGCGAACCTCCCCAAAACGTACGTCTTCTTGTGAAATGGAGCTCCTGGAATTCGAAGATCCCCCGCGGCCTCGGAACGATCGTGCGCGCTGTTATTAGCGACCGCTCAACCGGATTCTGACCCTGCATCCGAGTCGGCGGCGGAGGTGCTGCTGTCAGTCGTCAGCCTGGCACATACTACCGACCATCAGCAAACGTGAGCGCACCTTTGGGTTCGATGCATCACGAAACCGAGGGGAAGGAGATAAGCTTTCATTCGCTTTCTAGAGATGCCATCTGTCCAGCAGACCATGGTGGAGGCAGGTGGTGGAGGGATCGGGGCGTTGTCCACACGGCACGCCTGGCACACCGACGTCTGTCTAACGCCGTCGATAAGGGCGATAAATATGCATGATTATTATCCACAGCGCTCACCGGCGGAACGGACCGCCGGTATGTGCGCTTAGCGCCCGCCGAACCTACGGTACCATGCCGCGGGAGAACTTCTCGCTGTCCCCTGCAGTGAGTCTGCTCAGCTCCTCATCTGGGACTCCACCCATATGCAGCATCTCACGGCGGCTCAAGCGAAACATGCACGCAACGCGGCTGTCTGCACGGTGAGTACTGACCGTGACGGGGCCGAACTTTACGCTGAGTCCGAGTCGACTCATCCGCATCGGCTCAGATGGTTTGTTCTGTCAGAGATTCCGAGTGAGGGAAGGCTTCTCATCGAGTTCTACAGCGTCAAAATGATACCAGTACTGCCGTACTGGATAGCCCCGTGATGCAGATGCTACGTTTCCAGCGCCCGCCCGGTGGTCCCAATCCGCACAAGGTGCGTATTCCCAAGATGATCGTCCCCTCGCCCGTTCCGTAACCTGCCGCTGGTAGTGGCCTGAGGCTCTTACTCACGAAATGGCCGCTAGGAAAGAAGCCGGTAGTAATTTCAATGATCCCATACCGGCCCTGACTCTTGCGGCCGCTCGTCGCATCGGCCAACCGCTTCTTCGACGATGGCCTATTCGACGAGAGCACGCCGTCTCGGATTGAGTTACACTGCCCGCCAGATCCGACCCCGTGAATCCGTGGTCCTCTGCGCGGTATGTTTGTCCTCGACGTCGATGGGCAAATCTACGAGGGCTTTTTGGCCGTACGCTTGCACCCCGAGTGTGCAGTCGCCATGCTAGGCTCGTCCAGTCCGCCACAGAGAAGCTCGGATGGTGGCTTTCGATGGAGCGGCAGCGCGCAGCGCCCATGTCATCTCGACCCGCACTCGGGGCTTCCTCGTGCTTGCTTCGCCCGCTGGCAGATATCGCCCATTCCCACACGCGCCCACAAGCACTGGTGTCACTCGTGCAGAGCCCGCTGGAGCCATCTGCGCGCGGTCACCCACTTGTCACAAGATGCGCCAGAGGGGCGGCTAGATCATGGCGATGACAGCCAGAGCTGTTTGGAGGCTATTAAGAGACTGCACCTCCGCGCGCTCCTGGGTTGTTCACCCTGCACTCTCCCTTGGCCATGGCCGCAGTACCGACTCCCGGGGCGGACGCCATCGTTCCTGTTCTCCCGAAAGTCCCCTCCCTCAACAACACGCTGGGTGCGATTCTGCTCTGCACCTTCATCGGATGCATGTAAGTTCCGATATACTTACACCACGGCCGAGTGAGTTTACTGACAATTGAGCTATAGGTTGTTCGGGTTGACGACTCATCAAACATACCGGTACTACCGCCTGTACCCTTCAGACTCGTGGAGGCTGAAGACTTTTGTGCGTAATTTCCTTTACTCTACGCGATCGTCGTTAACACGCGCGGCAGGTCGGCACACTTTTGTGAGGCGCACGTCTTGGTACTATCCAGACAATCGCTTACTAGTTCTCCCACCGGCGGTGCTGTGTACAGAATGCTCGACATCTTTCACACTGTGTTGACGATCCATATCTGGTGAGCATGACCGTGTTCCCGGCGCGGTCTTCAGTGGGCTGATCATCCAAATCAGCTACTTCTATTTAATCAACAACTACTTCTTTCCTGCGCGGCTCTTGGATGGAGTATGGTACGTTTGTCAGTTTCCGCTCAAAGGTCGTACTTATCGAGACGCCTGTCCAGGTCTATTCGTGTAAGACGTTTTCCGACTATTGTTTAACATTTCGCGCTCACTACTATCATCAGCTAACAATCGTCGTCACTGTATGTATCGCTTCTCCCCGGTAACAGGCCACTCGCTAAAGTTGCCATACTCCAGGGATGCGTCATGATTCTCGCTCACTCGTACGCCCCTCGTCTGTACGAGCGGCGCGTGTACTAACCACCGTTTCCAGGTTCTATGCCCGACGGTTGTTCCTCCGTATGTACCGCTTGTAAAGAGCGCACCGGAGCTACAGTCTGACTCTATGCATAGTGAGCGGGGGGCAACTATGGCGAGTCGTTTTGATAGTACGTACAGATAGTCTCTGCCGTCAGTAGCGCCGATGACTGATGCAGACTTACAGGCGTTCCTCCTGGTGGCAGAAACTGGTACGTATCCGCCCAACATGGTCGAAGTCTGCTCAGTTGATCTAATGCGGTCTCGTACATCCAGGGCTAATCATCGGTAAGCTGTCGTCGAATTCTCTACATGAAAACACATCATGAATGACGCGTTCCCCCAGCCGCGACTGTGGAAGCGTACGTCGGCCTTCTTAGCTTGACTTGTGACTTGTGCTGCCTCTAAAGCGCCCCCTTAGCTTCTTGTTGCCCCGGCTCCGTGACTTCGCCCACTTCGCGGTGCGTTGCGCCCCCGCCTTGCCCCACAAATATCGACTGACGCTCATCGCGAGTTCAGTGGCTGACGTGCACTGCCCTTGGCGTTGCCGTCCTCCTCGACGTCTTCGTCTCCGGCTCGCTCACTTACCATCTGCATCGTAGCCGTACCGGCTTCAAGAGGTGCGCCCCAGCCGTGTCAGCGCTTGAGACTCCCGTTCGCTGAGTTGCCTTGTCCAGGACCGACTCGCTGATCGATGTCCTGATGGTGTACACTATCAACACGGGTGCGTGCCTCCTCGCGTGTATGGTTTCCTCGAGCGGGCTGACTGTTTACCGAACCAGGACTCTCGACAAGGTATGAGTATCCTGGCGTACATTGCGGTCGAATGCTTATATCGTCCCGCTTGACAGCTTAATCACCTTGACCGCCGCTATCACGGTACGAGCATAAGACTTCTGCGCTGGACGCTTCTAACTCTATGCGCAGGCTATCGCTATGCAATATGACCTCGTCTACAGCGGTCTCTACATCGTCGCTTCCAAGAGTAAGTGCCTAGCTCCTCCATGCTTGCTTCATAGCGCTCACATATCGCGCGGCAACACCCCAGTGTACGCCAACTCTCTACTGGCTCTGTGAGTACCGCCTCTCCCCGGATGCGCCCGTCCCCCACTCACACGCGCGCCCCAGCATGAACTCCCGGCGGTCCATCATCGACAAGGGCATGGAGGGCTTCGAGACGGGCTCGTTCGGGCTGAAGGTGGTCGACACCGTCGGCGACCTGCGCACCTTCGCGCTGAAGGCGACGCCCGCGCCGAAGCGCGACACGGTAGGCACCGCGCTGCGCGACGACGCGTCCGCGCGCTGACGTATCTCTCCCGCCCCGGCGCAGACGAACCCGGTGCAGACGGTCATCGACGTCAGGGTAACGAAGGAGACGTACCGCGACGGGCTCCCCGGCGACTGCGACGCCGCGGAGTGGGAGAGCACCTCGGAGACGGGGAAGCGGCCGTCGGACAGCGCCGCGGCGCTCGGCCGGGACGTCTGACGCGGACGGACCGCGTGCGTGGCGGCGTGCGGCAATACGGTGGTGTACGTATGGTCATGTAACGCGTGGGGCGGCGTCCCGAGCTGGACCTTTTCGTCTATGTATTTGATGTTGTACTTGGCCGGTTTTGTGCCCTTGTATCACAGGTGGCTTCGCGTAGTAGCGGCTCCCGCGCCGCATATGACACTCTTTACCGTCCAGACGTCGTCGAATACGATAGATCGAGGCTAGTTGACAGGAAGCGAGCACCGTCCGAAGAGTTCTCGGCAGGTGGTCGCCGCGCTTCTCCGCCACAAGTTGCGCTACCTCCAGCCAGAAGCGCACTTTCCACCGATACCAAAGCAGCGCCAAGCACCCCTCATGTTCGCAGCTCGCCTTCGACCTCCGTTGAGCCGAACGGCCCAGTCCACCATCGACTCTCGCCCATGCCGCCATGATCATATCTCTGGCGGCACTGCCACCGGGATAGAATCCAGCGCCCATAGCCCCTTTCGCCTGATCATCATCGCACGAAGAGCACACTCCCATGCCACGCCCGCAGCTCCCTCGCACACGCCCTCTTCGCGCGGACGGCGCTCGGGAGCACCGCCCGCTGACAGGAGGGGAGCGCGCTTGCCCGCTGGTTCTGATCTTCTCGCAGCCGCCCGAACGCGCTTCAGGGTCGCGGGCAACTCGCCTCGGGGAGCTCAAAGAGGGCCCCCATCCCACCCTGCACCGCAGCTGCGCCCATGGCCTACCGGACCACGACGATCAACCACCTCTTCCCCTCCCGCCGCCTCGAGCAGGACGTGCGCTTCGTGGGGAAGTGCTACACCCCCGAGAAGGCCGCCCCGCGCGGCCTGACGCTGCTGTTCTTCCACTGTGCTGGATCGCGTACGTGTTTCCCGGTTTGCTGTCGCGTTTGCAGGGCTTACTCTCATTGTTGCCATACAGACAAGGAGGCATGGGAGCCAACGATCCAAGTCCTCTTCGCTACGGACAGCCGGGCTCCTCCCGGTGGGCAGCCGCTCATCCGCGAGGCGTGGTCGTTCGACATGCCGAGCCACGGTGAAGCCGCGGTGTGGAATCGCGAGCTTATGGAGCGCATTGACGGGCCCATCTGTTTGTATCACCTCTTTCTCGAGCCGTGACGATCGCTCACTGAGACCGGCGACTCGGGATGACAGCGGTCGAAGACTATGGGGAGGGTCTCAGACACTTCATCGCATCTGGCGCGCTCCACGGACATCGCCTGGTTGCAATCGGCCACTCCCTGGGCGCAACAGCGATGTGAGTAACCAGTCGCGCTGTCGATTCCCTGGAGATTTGTGTGCTGAAACGTGATGTTACAGGCTATTGGCGACGCTGCCGGACCCGGACCTGCCACCAGTCGCGTACGAGGCGGTGGTCATGGTAGAGTCCGCGATCATAGAGCCGACGTGCTACAAAGAGAACTTCGAGGAGGGCGGGCTTCTACAGGCTCTCGCGAAAGGGACGCTCAAGCGTCGCGATACCTGGGACAGTCCTGAAAAAGCCATGGAGTACTTCAAAAAGCGCATGCCCTGGAACACATGGGATCCCCGCGTGCTAGACGTATACGTTGTAAGTTTCCTCGCGCGGGGTGTAGCGAGTTAGGCTGATATCTGTCGCTTGTGTAGCGCTATGCGCTGAGGCCAGTGGAACCTGAGGGAGGCGATGGGAGCGCGACGCGCGTTGCGCTCTCCTGCCCGAATAACCAGGAGAGCCCGACGTACATCGACTTCGCGCCCCACTTCCGCGTCGTCGAGAACTTCTTCAGATCGGGGCTGAACCCCTCGCTTCCGGTCCACTGGGTGACGGGCGAATGCCCAGACATTGCGTGCGTCGCCTCTATTCTCCGCGCTTCCCGCTTCTGACCACGCCATCCTTCTGCAGGCCCGAGTACGCGCACGAGTCGGTCATGAGGCTCAGGGAGGTCGCCTCGTTCCAGCGGGTTCCGGACGCCGGACATTTCGTAAGCCTTCGAATGACTTCACATCGTCTTCCGGGAGGCTGACGTGCCGCTTCGGTAGGTTGTGCAAGGGAACCCCGACGGGCTGGCGACTGCGCTCTATCGGATCCTGAGCGGGAACCCCGCCAACGTCCCGCGCCCGAGCTTGTGAACTGCGGGGGGAGGGCCTCGGCAGATATCGCGCCGCCATGCGGGTGTATCGCCCCACGGGTCCGAGCACCCACGGTGACGCGTGTGTACGTGTAGAGCAGATTTAGAACCAAGTATAGCATGACAGCAAATCGTCCATTTATCTCTCCGTGACATGCATCGAACGAATCGCGCGAGTCGATATGGAGCAACCTCCCAATCCCCGGGACAGCGAGACGCGAACATCACATGTGGAGAACGCAGCACATGGCGATGTCGCCACAGGCAGCCTGGTGCGGAGGCGAGGAGCGCGAAGTGAAGGCGCCTTCAGTCGCTCGGCAGATGGAAGCGTGTGGCTACCGCAGCAGCCAACACGACCTGAGAGGTCTTCACATGCCGCCCAAAGTTCATCATGCGGCGTCGCGGGAGGACAGCGTTTGCGTCGGCATGGGGGCAGATCGGGCCCAGATGGAGGGGCCCGTGCCGCGCCCCTATCAGTGTGACCCCCACACGCAGGGCGTCGGAATCTCGGGGACGAGCGTCATCTGTCGCGCGCAGGGTTTGATATGCCACCGGGGTCAGTAGATGAATTGAAAACTCGTCCGACCCGCCCGGTGCGGCTATTTCTTGAAATGCCGGGGCACTTTTCTCTCTCACATCGGCGGGGCGCTGGGACGGGGAGGCATCCTTCTTTCGGAGGTTGTGCGTGGCGCGCTGCACCGGAAACCGGGCGCAGAAACCCCCTGGTCCTGTCTTCGCTATCTCCCCGGTGTAAATGTTCCCTTATTCTCCAGATGAACTCGGAAATGTGCTCCGCGCTCCATAACTTGCTGCAAAGTTTCCGCGCGCAGCGTGCGCCTCGTGTCCTTGCCGCGCAACGCTGTACGAGAAGCCGCGAGCGATAGCAATCAAGCTTTGATACGTTTGAGCCCCCCAACGATGTGACAACGTCGAGGTCCTTCGAATGGATGCCATTGCATTTCGCGGCCGAACCCACCCCCGGAACTCTGTCTCTGACATAAGTACTGTCGTCACTGGACCATACAAGGGGCAGGCAATACCTGCTCCCGGACTGCCATGTTGCAGGACTCGATCTTCAGGCTCGCTGCTTGCTGCTACCAGGGCCGCATCTCTCCCTCGTTCGTTTGAAGGGATGAAGGGATGGACAAATGGGTGAGTGAGGCACTCCGAAGGGCCACCTTGAAACTGCTGCTGTATGATGACAGCTGCTCTTCCATCCTGTATCTGCACTCAGGGGCACCATCGGGGGATGTGAAGCCGGCTAAGCACGTACCCGAGGCAAGGAACGCGCCCCCCAGGTCTTCTTTCCTGGCCAAGACTGCAGCTAAGGCTCAACTCGCACGGCCGCTATAGCCGGTGAGCGTCAATGAAGTCTTTCATCAGAGGATTCTCGATTCTTACCGCCTCCGCATGTTCGCGTTCTAAAGGCAGCTGGGCACAGTATCAGTTCGGCGCTCCATGGCTGCCCGGGAGAAACAGCCAGACGTCTGTGGGTGGGCAGCCCACCCACGAACGTCTGGTCGTTTCTCCCCTGCAGGGAATGGCCGGTACTGCGTCTACTCTACACACCTCCCATCTCATGCTCGCGGTTCCAATGCTCAAGCATAGAGCCTGGTTCATATGCAGGGTCCTACTAGCTACTTTACGACTATCCTACGCTAGTTACGATGTAGATATCGCTCGTAGGCGCCAGGCCCTGGCGAGTACATAGTAAGTACTTAGGGACAGTCCAAGATGAGGTTAGCACGCAGCGAGAAACCGGGCATGCTCGCAGTGGGCTTTGTCATGCGTGTCGCGGCGTTTGCAGCACCTTAGCAATGTGTGCTGAGCGTGGGGGCCTAGCAGTGCACAGTACGCCGAATGACACCCTAGCGCCTACGAATATATGATTCACGGGATGCGAGCAAGCCTTCGCTAGATGTCAATCACTCGCCTTCTGCCGCCTCCGCTTGTCGCTCTTTGTCCATGACTCTCACCGAGGCCCTCCATCTTTGCCTGAGCCAGTTAGGACTCAGCGACCTTCTTCTCGTTTCTGCGCTATGGGCGGCCTGGCTATGCCTCCGATACCGCTGCAACCCGCTCTTCCGCCTACCGGGTCCCGCATCAGCTGGTCTCCCCGGTTACGGGAGAGAGTTCTGGATGCACGACTCGACACAACTTCATGAGCGCTGGGTCGAGCTCTATGGGCGGACCATATCCTACCGGGTTTTCTGGCATACATGCTTCTTCACGATGGACACGAAGGCGTTGACGCACATCCTCTCTCGCGACGACGTGTACCAGAAACCGTATAGAGTCCGGACCGCAATTGCTGATTTTATGGGCATGGGTGAGCAACATTGTGCCCTTCGGTACCGCTCAGCGCTGATGGCTACGTGCAGGTACTCCAATGAGCGAAGGTACGTTCACAAATAACTCAATATCTTTTGAACATGGATGCGACGGTCGGCTCCGCTGGCATGCATAGGTGAAGCGCACAGGCGACAGGTCAGTGTGGTTGACGTCCCCCCTCCGCATGGGCTGACCGCGCCTATCACCGCAGAAGAAGATCGTCGTAAGTCGATCTCATCGAAACGTTATCCCCTCTCCACATCCTAAGTATCGCCCCCAGAGTCCTGCAGTAGGACCTTTGCAGCTACGGGAGTTCCATCAACTGTTCCTCGACAAGGCCGCCCATGTACGCATTCAGCGCCCATGTGTGCGCCCACATGCTCGCGCTAACTCCGTTTGCCTCGGTAGCTGCGTGACGTGTTGTGGTCGACCCTCCCCGGAAAGGATAGTGCGGCCCAGGTGGACATGTACACCTGGATGCACCGGTCTACGCTCGACATTATATGCGAAGCTGGTAAGTTCCCTCATACTCTTCTCTCGTGCGCGTTCGTTCTTGAAGCTTACATTGTTGTTGCAGCGTTTGGTTGCAGCATTGGCGCTGTAGATGCGAAGGACGACGAGTCTAACGAGCTCTGCGATGCATTCCGCCTCGTCTCAGCTTCGGTAACCCGACTTACACTATGGCCCATGCTCCGGTTTTTCTTTCCTATCCTGCGCATATTCGTACGTCGCCCTCATATCTCCCCGGTTCTGACCCCGCTCAATGTTCGTACTCATCGTCTTAGCCCGAGCAACAAGCGCAACGCTTACAGCACGCACGTAAAGTTATGGGCGAGTTTGCGACGAAGCTCATAGAGCAGAAGAGGTTCGAGATGCGCGAGATTCGCGAGCTGGCGGACGAGAAGGCGTTCGAGCGGCCACGATGGAGTCGCAGTGGGAACTTCCTGACGCTCATCGTTGAAGCAAACGCGAGCACTTCGGAAGCACAGCGGATATCCGACCAGACTATGATTGACGGTACGTCGCCGGTATCACAAAGTCCTTCAGAAACTCTTCTAACGATGCTCTACACGATCGTTTTGCTCTATGCAGAGTGCTGCACGTGAGTGCGCGTACTGTACGAGTTCAGCGACTTCGCTAACTTCGCATTCAGATTCCTAGTGGCCGGACACGAAACTACCTGCACAGTCCTCGCGTGGTTGTTCTACGAGCTCGGCACCAACCCCGAGGTGCAGAAGAGGCTCCGCCGGGAGCTCTACACTCTAGATACAGACCGCCCGAGTATAGCTCAGCTCAACGCACTCGAGTACCTCGATTGCGTCGTCCGCGAAGCCATTCGCCTGCACCCTTCTATCCCCTCTTCCATGCGGGTAGCGGAGAAGAGTGATTCGGTGCCGCTGGCGGACCCCATATGGTCAAAGGGGCAGATGGTCGACAACGTCTTGTGAGTCCGCGATGAGGTTCTCGTACGATCGACCTAGAGCTGAAAGTATTCTACAGCGTTCCTAAGGGTACCCCAATCTTTATTCCTATTCTAGCGATGAACCGGGATAGGGCGCTTTGGGGAGAGGATGCGCACGACTTCCGGTTAGTTCTAGTGCGCTCTCATACAGGTGTCGCCATACTGATCCAGAGTCGCTGATAGACCGGAACGTTGGGACACCCTCCCGGACGCAGTCAAGGATATTCCTTCGATCTGGGGCCAAAGCTTGACATTCTTGGCGGGCCATCACGCGTGTCTCGGTTTCCGCTTCGCGCTGTACGAGTATGTCGCGCTTCGCCCCCCTATCCTCTATGCGTTCATGTTGAGAACGTCGTTCTCCCCTGCAGAATCAAAGCGATCGTGTTCACGCTCCTGCGCTCGTTCGAGTTCGACCTCGCGGTCCCACCAGAAGACATCGGGAGGAGCGCAACGGTGCTCGCTCGCCCAACGCGCCTGAGCGACCCGGACTACGGCCCGCAGCTGCCCATGCTGATGCGCCCGTGCAGTCGGCCATAGAACTCCTAGAGAATGCTGCCTGAACATAGACTGTCAGACACTGTACTTTCACAACCGCGAGGGCGCGACATCCCGCGCGCATATAGGCGCGAGCCGCTCTCGCATCCACTACCGACCCCACACATCCCATTTCGCTCGTGATTACTCTCGCGGCTTCGTTATAATCGCTGGTGTACGATACTTTTGAATACTGTAACTTGTCTAGGTACGGAGTGGACTGGACTCCTCCTCTTGTGTGTACCGCTTGTTTCTCTACCAGTCCTACGTCCACGCACCTACGAATCTCGAGATTACTTCGCTACTGTCCTGCGTGCCACTTCGTCGCCATATGTCAGTAGTCCAGCTACGCCTAGTACATACTTGCTGCTTGTCATAATGCTGATAGACCCAGGCGGGCACTCGGCCTCCCGGCGCCCCGAGGGGCATTACGCTGTTGTGAACTTAGAAGCCGCGCGCACACGTACACGACGCCCCATATCCACAGTGTGCGATCCGGCCATGTGTGCTCTTGGCTATTCCGGTCCCTGACCACAAGCTGAGCGAGGCGATACGGCGTGGGGCGCCCTCCTGCCCCTTTCCGACGTTGCGGCACTCCGACGGGCAAGGTTGTGCGATATGAATGACGAGTCCGTCTGAGAACCACCGCGCCGCGATGACAGCTTCCGGGCCCGGGAGCTCTCGTCAATTTCCGGCTCTACAGGGTGCGGGCGTTCCAGCGCAGGAGGATGCCTTCTGCGGATCGCTATCTTTCAACATCGTCACATCTCTCAACAGAAGTCTGCAGGTGCGATGTGCGTGGACTGCGCCGGAAAGTCACGGCGGTACCGCGAATTGATCTCCTACGCGAACTTCAACTGCCCGCATGCGCGCTTGCCGGTGGGCGATCCGAACGAGACGCCGCGCGACGAACAGAATGAGCACATCTCCATCGGCGGAGCGGGGCCTGTGAGATGTCGTGTCGTTCGATAAGGCTGCGAGAGAGCGGAGCAGAGCTCACCTCCGGTGTGCAGGGGTAACGAGGTGACGGGGAGGTTCGCGGGCGGCGCGCCCAGGAACTCGCATCATGCACGCGGGCAGGATGAGTTCTCCGCGCTGCCTCGCACGCACAGGGAGCTCGCTATGTATTGCGCCTTCGCATCTGATGTGTCCGGGTGCGAGGTACGCGCGACGCACCTGCAGGAGCGGACGATCCGCGTCGCCCACATTTTGATGCTGGGGACGGGCGCGGGGCGCCTATGCCATCGATTGTGGGTCCATGGGAGCGTGCGGCTGCGCGCCGCTTCCATTTTCCTCGGTGTTGTTACGATCAGTCAGAAATCACGTTGAGAATTGTGGGCGTTTGGGAATGCGTGCGGCTCACCCAATGAGACAGGAGGGGCGATATGATACTATCTGGGCGTGTCCATGCCTCAGAGTCCCATGACAGACATACGGAGGGGTTTCTCGCGGTTTCCCCGGCGGACTTCACATGTGGGCGATCTTCGGGCATGCCCAGGCCGTGCTCGCCGTGGTACGTCTCGCGAGTGGGGAGAGTTCAGAATTCACGGATGACATGTACATCCGGTATTCGCCATCGCCGGGTGCACCTCGCACGTAAATTGAACATGCGGGACGTATGCAGGGACCTGCGAATAGATGTTCAATTATTGTCGACGTGGACCTCGTCTCATGAGTGGGAGCCTCAGTGAAGCCGAAGTGCAGATATTCATACGAACCTCTCGCCGTGCGCACGATCACATGCGCGAAAGGCTCTGGTTTCAGGAAATCACCAGCATGAAGACTACGCGAAGCCGGCGCGCGCAATGCTGAACAGCAATCGTGCTATCTCCCCCCTGATCAAGCAGCCCTTTGCTAGACCGCGAGCTCTACAGAAACGAGAGCTAAATTAACGGATGTACTCACAATGGAGTGTCCGGAGAAGATTGCGATTTGAAGCACAGAGCATTCGCATCGCAAGTCGCGCCGGCCACGCGAAGAGACACTACACAGGCATAAGAAAGTTGCTGTCCGCCCTGGTGAGGCCACGGACGAACAGCGTTTCTACACTGTGCGCGAAGTGCTTCTGGCTCCGAAGACGCGAACCGCCACTGGGATCGACTTCGTCCTCGCAAATAGCCTGCTCGTAGACGAAAAAGACCTCGTGACGCCCTCATCCTGTCGCGAGATGCTACCAGCTCCCGACAGGATGACGGCGTCGCTCTTCACGCTCGCGTGCGCGATATCGATGACTTTTGGGCTGGTCCCTGCCAGCGTACACCATGCCTCGGATACACTTCCACTGAGAGTCGCGGATCCGGAGAAGTGGAGTAGAAGGAGGTACACGAAGAGCTCACTGATTGAGTAAGGCCCAAAAGCGTCGCCGTCGCTATTCAGGAACAGGAGGGACTCTGGTGCGATATGAAGCAAGCGGAGTGGACATATCGCAAGGGCTACAGTCACAGTTACAGAGGAGTAAGACGTACTGGGCCAGAAACAGTAGCGCAGGAAGTAGGAACGCAGATGTTGGCCGTCCTTGAGTCATGGCCGTACTGTATACCGAGGACACAGTCTTCAGAGGGAGCGCCACCAAGCAAAGTTCCGCAATCGCCCAGAGGCCAATGCCGCCCAGAGTATAGCAACTGAGCGTCCTGGGAGTGAATGTGTTGCATCTAGACCTTCCTAGTACGCGAGGCCCCGGAAGAAAACCTGTCAAGGAGTCGGCCCGGGTTCAAATACAGTCGACGGCAGCAAGATCCAGGTTCACTGCAGTCGGTTCTACAAACGATGGTGAGCGTAGGTTTGGCGTTCGCGTTCTGCAACTCGTCCAGAGATCTCACAGCCAAACGCCACGTACCTTCCGCCGAAAGAGATGCAGAGCGAGGTCTTACCTGTAATACATCCTACCTTTTGGCAGCGCACCTAGAACGAATCCCCGGTGTTCCCCGCACGGTAATGCCGCCACTCTATGGGTACTGCTGTCCGAACGACTACGTAAGGATGATTGGTTGGTTGCCGGAGGCGACTAAAGGTAAGGCGCTCACCTCTTGCAGATGGATACGACAGTCTCTCAGTTCGCGATGAACATGAAGAGGGCCTAAAATATTCTCCAAAGCATGTTTACGAGCGTGAAAGCACGGCCAGGAAGTACTAGTGAGGGCAAACCGGAGGATGGTGATAGTGAAAAGCCAAGCGACAAATGACGACGCGCATACACACCCAATCCGTACTCCTCCGGGCGCTTCCGGGAAGCGCCGATCACTCAGACTGCGCGGTTCAGCCACTCGAGTTGTCTTTCTCGACGTCCTCCAGCTGTCGAACTTGTAGCTAAGCCGTGCGGAGTCCACAGTAGCTAAGATTGAGGTATGCTCTTACGAGCTGCTTTGAGTACCTTCAAGATGATAATAGATGGTATAACCACCAATACATGCGGTGCACGTTCGACAGTGTCACTTCGTGCGTCAGAGTGACCACTCCGACCATGCCTAAGGGTATCTGGTCCGCGGTGCAAGAACATGATACCGGATGGCATTGGCGCTCCTAAAAGTTCGTAAACCAGCCAAAACAGCATGGCGCGTGGTGTGCAAGCCTCGGTGGTGCATACACCCGGGCTGCGTTCACAGCCCGTTCGCATCGCGGCCGCTCGCAACCACCGTGGACAGCACCACGCTGTCCTCGCCCCCCTTCGCGCCCTCCTCCTCAACGTCCCCAGACGTCCGTTCCGAGGCTGGCCCCGGCACCGGCGCGCTGCCCTCCAGCCCGTGCGTCTCGTCCATATGCTTCTGCATCGGGACCTCGCGCAGCAGCAGCACCGTCACGAACCCCGCCGCGGAGAACCCGATCATCGCCTTCCACACGACCGCGAGGCTCTGCGCGAACGCATCGCGCACGAGTTGCCGGGTGGGCTCGTGCAGCCCGGGGATCGCGGGGATCGCGGCGTATGCGATCTCCACGCCTTGCGGGAACTGAGCTACGAAGTCCGCGGGCAGCCGCTGCTTGAGCTCGTTTTGCAGGATACTCGCGGAGATGGTTACGCCCCACGTCTGGTGGTTGTCAGCATAAAGCATGCGTTATGTAGTCATGGTGGCGTGGCTCACCTGAGCGAACACCCTGCTGAAGTTGTAGAATGCCAAGGCAGGCGTGGCCCTCGTCACAGGAAGCGGCGCCAAAATTGGGAACACCGTGCTCGCCCACTAGACATGGTACAAGGCGATCAGACCAAAGACCGCCAGGAGTAGATGATACACGTACCACTATGCCGACACCCATCGCGGCGATGAACTGGAAGCCCACCCAGTGTGCCGTGTCCGAGTCCGCCTTCAGCAGCGTCAGCAGACCACAACCGACGATGCTGAAGATCCATCCAATGTAGTTCATCGGGCGGTACTTGTTCGTCACCTTGACGAACACGCCGCAGAAGACGGAGAACGGGGAGACAATGAATGTCGTGGCGAAGATCATGATGCTGGACCGGATTGGCGACGCATCCTTGCAGGCCTGGAAGTATACCGGGAGGTAGTCTGCGTAGGGTAACGCTCAGTATATGGAGTAGATAGTACTGCTAGTAGGACTCACAGATGACCGTGATACTGACGATGCCGTGTATGAAGGTACCCAGATACCTAAACGCCTCAGACAATCAGCGATTTAGGACCACTAGGAGCGAGGCGCACATACCCGCAGAAGCTCGTACGGTTGGCGAGGATGTCCAACGGGATCGCCGGTTCTCGGGGTACCAGCTTCTCGTAAACGAGGAAAGCGGCGAGAAGCACAGCGCCAATAATCAGCGGAGCTAGGACGTGTGCGGAGCCCCAGGGGAACTGTATACCACCCCATGTCAGTGCTATGAGGACGAGCGTCGTGCCCGCGATGGCAAGGAGATTTCCTCTACGTTATGCTCGAGTCAGCCAACACCATGGAGCGGTTGAGATAATAATCGTACCCCCAGTCGATTCGAGCCAACTTGTCGCGCAGGGAGCCCGGCGGCGTGCGCACCCGGAGGAACAGCGTGACAAGAACGAACGCAATGCCGGCGAGCGGCAGATTGAGGTCTGGGTTAACAACGATGGTCAGACTCGTAGCGAAAGACGGCTTAGCGACGCGCGGATACGCACAAAACAACCATCGCCAAGTAGCCCTCTGCGAGAGAGAACCGCCCTAGAGATACGATCGTTAGCACTTGACCTCTGCAGATGTGGCGAATCCAGTCGGACGTACAATGGTAGGACCAATGGCTGCAGCCACAACGTAGGTCATCACTAGCAGCCCTTGGTACGTCCCACGCTCGGCAAGCGAAACCAGGTCTGACAGAATGATGGACGCAAGGTTGATGATACCCCCTCCACCCATTCCCTGTACAGCTGCGAACGCGAGATGAGTACGGAGGCCAGCGCAGAGCTATTGTTGGAAAGACATACTCCTCGCCCCAATAAGCCAGTTCATCGACTGAGCCGAGCCGCCCAAAGCGCTGCCCAGGAAGAACAACCCCACGCAGCACATCATCGTCGGCCGCCTGCCAATGGTGTCCGCCAGTCGAGCGGTGAAGGGCATGATGGCGGTGGCCGCGAGACCATAGGCGGCTACGACCCAAACGAAGTCATTGCCGCCGTGCAGATCGCTGGTGATTGTCGGGAGAGCGGTGGAGACGGCGGTGTAGTCGAGTGCGCTGAGGAAGTTGCAGACGATGACGGCGGAGAAGGAAAGCCAGAAGCGCGAGCCCTTGGACGCCTTGGCCGGGCGGGAAGTCGGAGCATCGTGAGGCATGGTGGAGGAGATGTAGAGCCCCACCGTAGTCCGGGAAAGACAGCGGGAGGCAGGGGCGCGGGGGAAAGGGTCGTGGAAGTGGGAGGGAAAGGTTCACGGGAAGAAGGGCGGAAGGGAGCTAGACGTCCTCCACTACATCTAGCTCGTGCGAAGTACCTTGTATCGTCGCTGCGGCAGCCATGCTTAGGGTCACGGCATTAACACGCAGACACCGCCCGAAAGCGCGCGCCTTCGATGCGAGAAGTTGTCGGATGATATCCCATGTGCTTCGCAGTATAGCCGCGAACCACACTAGCGGGTCGGACGCTCGACGTGATCATCTCGAGCGGCCATCGATAACCCGTATATTCCTGTGCTCGGCGACGCGACGCGGGCTTGTCAGCATGCCGTAGGAACGGATAATTCGGAAGGAACGGCGCACGTTGAAGTTGGGGGGAGCACGACGTCGAGCGGTGAGTGCCAGCGCTCTGCGCGCTAACGCGCAGTTCGTACATCTGGTGGAGGGGCTGGAGGTAAATTGAGTGCGAGAGATCTCCAGGTGAGCAGAGTCCATGTGTGTTCTCCTTCAATGCTTGAACGGAACGTGAGAGACGGAGGCAGAGTCGACGCTTGTTTTCGCCGCCCGGCGCCGCTGGGGCCAGACTCATAGGCGCCCAACGATGGGCGCTCGGCACACCGGCCCTAGTAGCCCGCGACAACGATTCGCACCGAATTTGAAGGCGTTACGGCGTTGTGGCCCTCCTCCTCGCGCGGCTGCGACATAATACTTGGCAACCGGGATGAAGGCACTATACGATCTCTTTCTCTGAAAGAGAGGCTCCGCAGCTATTCTTCCTGCTCACCGGAGCCTCACACTCCCGGCCGCGGCCCGTGATCACGTCTTCAAAGCAACTGGCGCTGCGCTGCAAATCTATCAGCCGTTCAGCTCATGATATGCGCCGCTCAAGAAGACAGCTTCTCGCCGCTCAAGAAGAGATTCTTTCGCCGCTGAACAAACTACCGATCAGGACAGCCCCGTGGCCCGAAGAGTCCGCGTATCATCGCGCTCGCGGCGGGTGAGGTGCGCTCATCTGAGATCGCCGTCTTCATGCGCGTCCGACTTCCCAGAGATGAGTAATCCCAACATGCCCGTGTTGGAGTAGGACGAGAGTACCCGTACGTTTCCTTGACTCGCTACGGGTATTATTCGCCTCAAAACAGTCCATTCCATATCAGGCCAGCTTTATGCTACTCCCGTCGTCGAATCTCGTCAGACAGCGAAGGCGTACTCAATCAACAGATTGCGAGTTGGGAACGCTGCCTTGGCATGGTGAACTATCCACTGCTACTGCATATCCGGGACTATACTCCTCCCATCCGCCGAGAAGGGCCTCCTGAGCTTGCAGCCGCAGCGCCCGCGCATGCTCCTCCAGCTTCTGCGCCTCTCACAGGTATACACAAACCCTGGTGTCCCACGTGGAGAGCCCGCTGCGTCAATCCGCCGAATTGCCGCCAGACGCGCCCGTAGTTTGACTGGATCATCGACGGCGCTCAGAGGTATGATGTTGTTTAAAGACCGAGTACTCGCGCGCTCCAGCATCTTCCGCCCTGTACTCCCTTCTGACCATGGCAGCAGTATCGACCGCCGGGATGGGGTCCGCAGATCCCTTGGCATCTCCCCCAAGCGTTCCGTCCCTCAACAACTCTCTGGGCGCGATCCTCCTCTGCAGTTGCTTCGGGTGCATGTAAGTCGGCAGACATCTCGACGGGTCGCAAGCGGTCGAGTTGACGTGACCCTCCAGGCTCTTTGGGCTAACAGTCCATCAGACTTACCGCTACTTTCGTTTGTACCCCGACGACTCTTGGAAGCTGAAGAGCTTCGTGAGTGTCTACCCTGATATTGCATCGGCCAACTAACATCGCCAGCACCAGGTTAGCGCCGTTCTGTGAGGATTCCCATCGTACACTCATACCTAACGCCCTCGAACTGACTACGACAACGTATCCAGATTTCTCGACATATTTCATACCGTGTTGTGCATCCACATCTGGTGAAGCCTCACTCGACTGCGCATGGCTCTGTGGACTCATCGCAAAGAACAGCTTCTTCTACCTGATCAACAACTACGCCATCCCTGCACGGCTCCTAGATGGCGTCTGGTAAGCCTCCCATCTCCGAGTAAGGGCTATTCTTACCGTGACGATGCATATCTAGGTCTATTCGTGTAATGTCCTTCACACCTGTTATCGTACAATCTAGCTCACTGTTTTCAACAGCTCACTATCCTCGTCACCGTACGTACCAGTTTTCTTCTTCTTCCGCGGTCATATGCTGACGTTCCCCCACTTAGGGATGTGTCATGATCTTCGCTCATTGGTACGCAGGCGTGCGATCTGCTCTGAGTGCGTACTCACCTTGCCGGCAGTTTTTACGGTCGACGCCTTTTCCTCTGTGGGTGACGTTTGCGCGGTATCATCCGGGTCATCTGCTAACGTTCTACGCAGTGAGTGGTGGTCGAGTATGGTCCGTGTTGTTGATCGTACGTCCGCCCGCCACATTCAGCCACTCCGGTATAGCTAATTTGATGCGGACTCAAGGGTCTCCTCCTGGTCACGGAAGTTGGTGAGCATCCTGGGCATTTGAGTGTGCTGCACCACAGCTGAGCGGAGCTTGCCTGCAACGTCTAGGTTTGTGCATTGGTGAGCCGACATATCTCGCCCTCTGTCTACGCGCTCGCACTTACACTTTCTACCTCGTAGCCGCGGCAGTGGAAGCGTACGTCCACATCGACGTAAACTGTCCAGTCTCTCATTAACCCCTCTCTACAGCTTCAATTCGCCTGCGTTCAGCGACTACGCACACTATGCGGTGCGTCTAGTGTGCATTCTTCTCGAGAATACTGCTGATTTGGTGGCGATCCCAGTGGCTGACTTGCACTGCGCTTGGGGTCGCCGTGTTCCTGGACGTGTTCGTCGCTGGATCACTCACATTCTACCTGCATACCAGTCGCACTGGCTTCAAGAGGTATACGCTGTCGACGCTATCGGCTGAATGTTTGTGTGCTAACCTGCTTTGTCTAGGACTGACTCGCTCATCGACGTACTGATGGTATACTCTATCAACACCGGTACGTGTTTGTGCTCCGACGTAGGAATGATTCCGTTCAACTGACTTGCCACTGCGACAGGTATATCCACCAGGTGGGAGCGTATCCATGAACAACGAAGCCTGTATCTGACGGTTTCCGGTACTTCGACAGCGTCATCACGTTGACCGCGGCTATAACTGTGAGGAATTTTGAGTATTTTGCGAAGCGGGTCTGACGTTGTGCGTAGGCAATTGCGATGCAATATGACTTGGTGTACTGCGGGCTCTACATCGTCGCGTCGAAGAGTAAGCGTTCCTCCCTCTCCATCCACGCGACGCGCTCAAAGAACGGTGGCCGTCCTTCACAGTGTACGCGAACTCTCTGCTAGCCTTGTGCGTACACCACGTTCCACGACCCTCTGCTTCCACGCAGTTGACTCACTTACACGACGCAGGCTCAACTCTCGGCGGTCTATCATCGACAGAGGGATGGAGGGCTTCGAGACGGGCTCGTTCGGCCTCAAGGTAGTCGACACCGCGGACGTTCGCGCGTACCCCTTCGGCCTCGCCCCCGCCACCAAGGTACGCCGCCCCGTCAGCCTACTTTAGCCGTCCCATTGCTGACGCGCTCTTCTGGGCTCGTTTCGACCGATCTGAAGCAGCAGACCGTCATCGACGTCAAGGTCGACAGGGAGACGTATCATGACGGGAGGCTCCCGCAGGTGAACCGCAACGGCATCGAGTCTTGGGCGAGCGCCTCGGACAACGGTGGACGTCCGGCGGACAGCACTGCTACTCTGGGTCGGGTGCATGCTTGACGGTCCAGTAGTCTTGGGGTTTGAACACGGGAACTTGGACGATTGTGACGATATGTTTGTCTATGATAATGTATTTGCTGTGGCGGTCTGGACGATGGTCGATGCTCTTTCCGAAGCGGAGTCGAACTTCTCCTTGACCGAGCTTTGGAGGTTTCTGGCTGGGCGACGCATCATTCCATGCTAACGTAGGTCCCTCGGACAGCAGTACGCGCTACCGCCGTTCATGTCGAAATACGAGGATGGTGGCGCACCGCACGTTCTGCTGTGCTGCCTGGATAACGAGGAGACCTCGCGGTACTTCGACTCCGCTCGTCGTTTCCCCGTCGTGGAAAGCTAGGCTCTTGTGGTCATACATGACTCCACGAGGAGCTCAGCTCTCCGGATGACGGGAGAGTCCCCGAGTATCGCACCAGTCCCCTCCATTGAGAATAATCCCTAAGCAGACCCGAGTACGCCCATGAGGTGACCGTCATGAGGCTCCGCAATATGCCTCATTCCAGCGAGATCCGGGTACCGGACGCCTCGTATGTTCGCGAAGGACTTTCCAAAACACCTCGCGCTGAGTCAACGGATACTGAGCGGTAATAGGACCAGCCTCGTTCCGCGCCCGGACCTAGGATATTATGATGGAGAAGCCGCCTAGCGGAGCGCCCATGGGCGCGGTCCTCCCTTTGTGAACTGTTTAGGCCAGCTCCTGCGTAGCCCTGTACAGTACCTCCGGTGCCTTGAGAGTCACGGTGGCAAACCTCCGCATAATACGAAGGTGCTGCAGCATTTCGGATCACGTCGTTGACGCGCCAATCTAGTGCCGGAATACAAGGGCCTTACTCTGAAGAGCGGTCATCTGTCATACTCCCATCGAGATGCGCCACACGAGAAGGGACATCGGACAGTCGCAGAGCGCTGGAACTGCCTGCTATTGTGCGTGCCATTCCCAGGTGAACAACAAAACGCGGCCGCCGCCATCAGCGCTCAGTCAAATTGTCATCATGCGAAGCATCCTGCATAGGATGATCATCGCGCGCAAGGGCATGGGCGCAGCTTCTTGGGCGGCGAGGGCCAGAGAGGGCCTGGTTATCGCACATCAGTGCCCGGCATCTCCGAGGGGAAGCGGAGGGCCCAGAGTGGAGCGGTGCACTGCCCGCTTGTATCTGGGAGTATAAAAGGCTGCTGCGTCGGAGAGGAGGGGGCATGCGCTCTTGCAGCGTACCACCATCCGGCCTCCCCTCTCCCTCTTCCTCTCGCAGCAGCTCTGATTGTATGTAGGCCCACTGTACACGGGCGGGCTACTGCTCGCGGTGGCGTTCGTTCATCATGTAACGTTCTCGTTCCTTGAGCACCACCCGCGACTCGAGGTGCATGCGGCTGTACACTATATGCATGGTTAAGACTGTAAGGACAGTCTTACCCATTGCATATATTGTGCAGCCGCCCAGCACATGCGACGGTACGCTATATGCATGGTTAAGACTGTAAGGACAGTCTTACCCCGGCATATATTGTACAGTCGCCCGGTGCATGCGGGTGGCGCTCCTACTAGTACATAGGATGTATCGAGTCGTGCCAAGAATATTATCCAACGTTGGAAGGATCTCTCTTGAGCGCCCAAAGACCTCCGGCTGCGAGCTCTTGCCCTCGATTACTCAGTGGGCTGTCCCTCTTGACGGTGGATAGTGCGCGGGTGTCGGGAACGTCCTACCACCGTGGAGTGACCTTGAACGGACGTTGCGTACCACGGCTATGGAGAAATGTACTAGTGTACACCCGCGATGATCGAGTGGCGCGTACGGGGTCGCTGTGGCGGTGTTGTCCTCGATCAATGTTGCTGAATGGCGGGATGGCGGAACTGGGGCCCGCCGGGGTGTTCATGATCTGAGGCCGCGGCAAACGCCCGGCATCCCGGTATTCTAAAGCCCGGCTAGGGTTCGTAGGATCATGAGGTTCTTTCGCCGTACTGGTGTATGTACTCAGCTTGGCTCAGCGTGCATGCTCGTACCGTTCCGGCTTGGGGGAGCGGTGCGTTGCGGCGCGGAGGAGCCGCGGTTTGCGGCGCGCACCAAGTTTCGGCTATGTATCCCATAGAGCAGAAGTTGACGAGACTACCGCGAGTCGAAATTGAATAATGAGCAGTGACAGTTAGGACCATACACCTGTAGCTAAAGCGCGAGTAAGCGTCTGCTGTATGCTAGGGTAAGAAAGGCTGCATGAGCTGAGATAGCCTCTCCATGCCTCCTGCGTGCCCTTCTGACTTCACGATCTCCCCGTTTCTTCCGACGTTTCCCTTCACCTCAATTGCCAGTCCAGTATCTTCTTCGCCTGCTCCCGGCAACAACAGGTCCTCTCAGGGAGACCCACGCCTCGCCCACCGCACGACTCGTCACGTCGAGCGCACGAAGATAGCACAGACACACTCGTGCGTGGTGTCTGCGACGCCGGCTAATGACAGCTAGCGTTGCAGCGTAGGCGATATGCACCGCCGGCGACAGTTTCTCGAAGAACGAATGGGAAAACCCCACCCCCAGGGTGTTACACCTAGCCACACTCGCGACGACGAATCTAAAGCGCTGAGGTAAGTTAGCATATGTACGAGTTGTGTGTGGTGGACATGCGAATAAGCGCAAATCTCACCTCAAGAGCGCGTTTAGACGGCCAACGCCAGGACGTGCGTGCCGTTGTAGGATGGGAACGACACAAGGAGCCCGAACGGAGCGCTGAGCCAAGATCGCTCGACATCTGAGCCTACAGCGCCGCCAGCCCGACGTCGCACGGGTGCTCTGTTATGATCCCGAGGAGAGTATATTCCCAATCAGCTGAAGACGGCACCAACCAAAATCATGCGCACTAGTGGAGGCCTCGATGACGCAGATGAGGTTCCGGGTGAGGGAGCGCGTCGACGAGCTAACGACGGCGATAGAATAAGTGGCCCGACTTCACAGTGGGATGGTATTTGCAACCACGCGGCGGGACATTGGAGAGAGGGGGGGTGGAAGAGCGAACAGGAATGTGTACGTGTCTGCCGGCAGATAACGCGCCATGGGGGGAGGTGCCAGAAGTGCTTCAGTGTAGTGCGTAATTGGGAAATCTGTTGCGCTGGTCTGCTCGACCCAGCGGAATGCCTGGTGCCTTAAAGCGACCATAGATATCAAGAACTGCGAGTTAGCCGTGCGCGGCATGAAGCACAGAGCCTACGCACCAGCGGCCTCTTGAAGCAAACTCTTTACCAACAAAGTCGTGGTATCGAAAGCCTCGGTGGTCCACGGAAGATAGAAGTAAGCACAGCCGACAACAGATCTACGTGCCGCCTATCTCAGTGAGAAACGCACCAGGGGTACTCCCGACCAAGAACGCCGCACCACAACGGGAGCACCGCGAATAAGGATGTGGGCTGATACGTTCATTAGCAAACTACCCCCGCTCAGATGAGTTCATCCAGGGCTCGTTCATCCAGGGCTCAAGGGTTGCCATGAATGCTGCGCAACAGCAAGCGATAATCCTCGGGAGGAGTGGGGGAATAAGCATCCTTGTCTATGACACCCACAACATTTTAGCATCCAACGCGTAGCAATACGTACGTTACTTTGCGGGAGCCACCATACCACTAGCCCCATCGTAGAGAACACACCGACGATCTGGTGTTACGGAAGGCCGGCGTTAGGAAGTTTTCCCCATGTGCTCGTTGTGGGCGGCGGTGAATATGAGCGAACCTCACTGAACCCGCTAGCCTTTTAACGAAGTAGAGCACACCTTGAGCTCGGGCAAGAGTCCATCGGCCTGAAGCAGGTAGCCAGATGTGTGGATATTGAAGCTTTGAAGACTCATGATTGCAATGTTTCGCGACATGAGAGCTTCGCCGACGTAGTTGTTAAGCGAGGACGTTTCGTTGAGTGTACGTGCTGGTCTTGCTTGTATTGGCAGGTAAGGCCTGGAGAATCTCGCACAGCCGGAGTAGATATCAGATAGCCTGTCTGTATTCGTAGCGAGTGCGCATTGCAAAAGAGAGACTCGCTGAGTCGCTCTGAAGCGCTGGCCGAGGAAAATCCACCAACCGGCAGATGCCGAACGACTATGCTAGCGCCGAGGTTGCTGGCCGCAACTTGAACTTCCTTCTTGACTTGCACTCAGCACTCAGCGCATCGAGTATGCAACGCTTTCTTCTAAGCCCTTGTCGCTGGATTTCTGCTCAACATTAATACTGGATATATCCATACTGATACGTACGAATCCTTCTAGCAGCGGCTTTATTGCTAGGCCGGGAAACCGCGTCATCCCTAAGCTGGATCGCGGAAACGTCTTCAACTCTCTGGGCGATACACCGAGGCTTATTGACGAGAAAGTCCAATTCAAGTCCAGACTCCACTGACCTTCTGCAGTCAGTGCATACATGTGGGCAAGTTGCACCATGGTAATGTTTTGATCGTTCGCTCGGCCTCGGGCTCGCAGATGAGTACGTCCTCAGGTACCGGGCAATTGAATACTGTATCAACTGCGGAGAATTGATCCTACGGGATGTCCATTTCTTGTAGCTGCGAACCCCAAGCCCCGAAGATCACAGCTGGGAGAACCTCCCGGCCGCGGTTTAAGTCGCCACCTGAGACCGATCATGGCGCCCGAGGGATAGAATCACCTAACATTAGGGAAGGCGGCCTCGAGCGTGCGCATGCGAAGCGTTCTCGTGGTCAACTTCATCGCCAGCCTCGTCTCCGATATCACCGACACACCTTAGGTACACGCGAGGTCCTCAATCTATCCAATGTGAGCTCAGCGTCACGGATCCTCATTTTACAGTTTTGTGGCTCACCTCCCTGTTCGCAGCAACCCTAGGATCAGCCAGCGCAGCGTACAATGTGCCACAATCGGCACTGTAGCTCCCGAACGCTGCTGCTAAAAGCTTCTCATACGAGCGAATCGCCGGCCTATGAGCGATTCATTGGCCGCGCTCCGATATCCAGCTTTGCCCACATTGTGGGCGCGTCTCGTTGAACATATGAGATGCAACCAGACCGCAGCGGAGCATTGACTGTACCAGCAGTCCCGATGAGCACGTATGGTTTTTCCAAGGACAAGGCGGGGTATACATCGATACCCCGTTCTACTACCGCCAGGGGCGCAGCAGCTGTCAACCTCGTGGGGGCGCCGAAATGGCAGAACGCCTGCTGCGAGATAGTCGCCAGCCATGCGGACAGGCCTCATTCCGGTACAGGCGCCGGTCCTTCTCCGGCGATGGGCGTCGAACCCGAGTTACCAGAACGCTCCTTGTACCTGTGCGTGCTTCTTCCGCCCTGTTGGACGGATGCCATCGCTCACCGCCTCCCCCCTGTTGACATCAGCTGCTTTCGTTCCGCACAAATCTATCGTGACAATGTCGCAACTGCGTGGCGTTGCTGAGCAGCTCAGGCGTATGTCGACGCGTTGGCAGGAGCCTAAGCGTGAACGTCTGGCGGAGAGCCTGGGCGACGCTGCTCACCTTGACTCCCCTCGTTCAGCGCGTTTTGAAGCTACATGCGGGCCCAGTCTCGGGGGCTGCGTTTGCAGGTGCATCTTTGACTGGGTTTTCACCAGGTCCCAGGCCATATGGTATCAAGGTTCACTGAAGCTTCATTGAGCCTGCGGGCTGAATGAGAGTACCGCCGGACCTGCCACATCGACACGGCCCGGAACGTCGATGTCAGCGCCGTATACGCTAGACGCGGAAGAGCCGCTCCCAGGCTATCAGGTACCCATTCTCCGTGTGCCCGCCGGGATTCCCAGATTAGCCATCGACGCGCATCCGGGTGCTTCTCCAGTGCGCAACCCATCTTCCCCGTACGTGCTACTTTGATCTATAAGTATTGGCATGCGCGACCGTCCGCCCCTCTAGACTCCCCTCCGGCCCGCGACCATGACGACTCCTCAGAATGCTACTAGTCCCTCCTTGAACGACCCGCTGGGCGCGTTGCCCAAAATCCCGGCTCTGGACAACAGCTATGGTGCGATGCTTCTGGGTACATCCCTCGGCCTCATGTGCGTGCGCCTGGCCTTGTAGACGGTACCCGAGCTTATATCCCCACAGGCTGTACGGGCTTACCATCCACCAGACGTATCGATACTTCCGGTTATACCCTCGAGACTTGAAATTGTTCAAAATATTCGTGAGCATGCGCCAACTTCCCCGCCTTCAGGATCGACGCGCTGACATGATGTATCCGCCGCTGTTAAGGTGCTGTTGATCATGTATGTCTATATAACTCTGCGGACCAAGTCTGCGACTAACGGCGTTGTAGAACGATGGAGACAGTGCATACAGCCATATGGATGATTGCTTGGTGCGTGAAATTCCCTCTAATGCTTCCAGACGAGACTGATTTCGTGCCCTGTCAAGCTATCACTTCCTCATCACGGACTACTTCAACCCAGCAGGTCTTACCGCCGGGCATTGGTACGCACCAGCTGCCTTTTTCGTGGATACCGTCTTCTCACGAACCACACCTCTACCACAGGACTATCCAAGTGAGTCTCATGCTAGTCGTCGAAACGTCCGCCGTATCCCAAACTCAAACACTTTTCGACAGGTGAACGTCGCAATCACAGTAAGTCTACCATGGCGTGGCGGCTGAGCGATGGCAAGGAGATAACACCTCTCCCTGGCAGGGGGCGTCAAACCTCATATGCCAAACGTACGTCCGTCTCTCGGGGTAGCGACTTTGACTGACTGGCGTTGCCTGGCGGAACGCAGTTTCTACGCGCGGCGTGTCTTCCTCCGTGAGTCCTGGACCGCATGTCCGCGTCCCACGGACCTGAGACTCACTTACGTCCGTGCGAGCAGTGGGCCCGAAGAGCCGCTGGGTTGTCGCCCTTGCTGTGAGAACGATGTTTTTCGAGGAATGACGTCTGCTAACACCTTGAGCGATAGGCGGTGTCCATGACCGCGTGTCTGGGTGCGTGTGATCGTCGCTCATGCCGGCGGAACACTCTTGACTGACGCGATCTCGTTGACAGGTTTTGACATCGGTACGTTGCTCTGGCCCATTTCTCCATTTATGGCACTCACGCAACTTTGCAGGCGCGACCGTCGAGGCGTAAGCGACTTTGTGGTGCGGAGTCTTCCTCGGTACTGACGAGAGCTGTAGTTTCAAACTAAGCCTAACAGAGTTCCCGAAGTTCAGCGTAGGCGCAACTATCCCCTATCTACAGTACTGGGTGACTGATTTCCACCCTCAGTGGCTTGTTTCTGGCGCGTATGGATGTGCGGTAGCCACGGATGTGCTTCTGACAGGAGCCCTCATCCGAGTTCTGCTGTACAGTCGCACTGGATTCAAGCGGTAAATGCAATATCATCCCGAGTCGCTCCCACGGCGCTAACTCATCTTCGCTAGCACCGATTCTACACTCGATATGCTCATCGTGTATTCAATCAATACGGGTATGCCAAACAATTCATCAGGCTTCGCGTTGTACTCACACTTGCGGTATCGTCATAGGCCTCCTGACCAGGCAAGCTATGTTTCTTGTATGCGTATCCGGACGTCGCACTTAGCTCTCTACCTTACAGTGTAACGGGTCTGCTAGTATTCGTTTTTGTGAGCATATTCTCTACCTCCCTCGAGGTTATCTCTAAACGAGCTGACGCTTCTTTCAAGGCGCTCATTCTACCAGGAAACTACATTTACGCCGGAATCAGTATCGTCAACGCGAAACGTGCGCTACTGTCCCGCCCTCGCTCGATTTCCCCAAGCTGACATGTACATTTCGCAGTATATGCGAACTCCGTACTTGCTGTGTGCGTATCGGACCTATCACTCCGCGCTTCTATCTCACTGACCCTTCTGCATGATACCCTAGGCTGAACTCGCGCCGCTCCCTAGCATCAAGCGCGCGCGTGGTGGACGACTTCGAGATGTACCCAACATCCTCCACGAGCCGCACCCAGCGTTCCCAGGGCGGCGGCGTCGAGGTATGGAGCGGTCCGCAGGTGCGCACCAGTGCTCCCATCTGCTTCCGTTGACGTTTGACGTCGCATCCTGATGGATCGCCCCCTCTTCTCAGGTCTCGGTGTCTCTCCACCCGTCTGCGGGCGCCGCCGTGAAGGTGCCTGCAGCACACGAGTCCAGTCTGGACTCGCCCTTCGATCTCGGTGAGAAGGACAGGCGGCGGGGGAACCTGATGGAGGCGCCGTCGGCGGTGTAGGCGGGGCCTGTTCCGAGGTACAGCCTAGGGGGATAGACCGGTCGCATTACTATGGGGTTCTCAGGGGCGGAGGGGAGCGGACTTCGCAGTGTATTCTCACGTACTATATTCTGTTGTTTTACTAGCGCACTTGCCGTACGTGATATCCAACTAGGTGCGGGTTGATAGTATCCTTGGGCATCGCAGCGAACTCGAACTCTCCCCTCGAAGGCCTGATCGCAACGCGGAGGTACTGGGTGTGGGAGTGCTATTATTGTGGACCCCAAGACCGGAGTATGAGATCTGAGACGCCGCCGCGAGAGCAACCGCACAAAACGGGTCGGGAGTTGACAGATAGAAGCGGATCCCCTGGCTTGAGAACAGCCCGGGTTAAGTTCCGCCAGGTTCTTGCAGAGATACTAGCGAGTCGCGATCACCCTGGGCGGCGGATCGCAGCTCATGTATCGTTCCTCCTAAAGTTAGGGGGAGGATGCGCACAGGCAGGGCGATACCACGATCAAAGCCAAATCCTACGCAGCGCGGGATGAGCTCATGTGCGAGAATCCAAGATGCATGCAAGAGACGTCTAGGACATTAAACGCAGAGAATATCTAGACATAGAACAACATCACCATCTATCAGTATGCGAACTACTCCTTATCGCCGAGGTGGTCGAGGTCGACCCCAGTGCGTCGTTTGAACGACATAAGCAGCGGTACCTCGAAATGCGGCGCGCCCCTCGCTACGATGCCGTCGCGGAACGCGTGGACTTTGAAGCCGGGCTTGAACCCCATGTCGTAAGCGAGGACAAGGCGTGCGAGGATGTAGCGCATCTGCTGGTAGGCGAGGGTCTTCCCCAGGCACGCGTGCTGCCCTACAATAGCGGCTCAGTTGACGGGGATAGCGTCGAACCAAACGGAATGACGTACCGTAGGAGAAAGCGGCCAGTGCTGTGCGGTTGGTCTTCGTCTCTGGTCCCAACCCTTCCGGGAGCCAGCGCTCCGGGCGGAAGTTCTGGTATCCCGTCGATGGTCAGTATACGCGCCCACGGGCCGAGCTGCCACAGACATACCAAAGGCTCTGGGTAGAAGTGCTCGGGGCTCGTTTGCAATGAGTAGGCAGAGAGCGCGACGGTGGTGTTGCCGGGGATGTGAACGCCATCTACGTCGACTCCGTCCGCCGGTGTCACTCTGGGGAGGAAGAAGGGCAACCCCAGTCGCAACGCCTCGTTCAAGACGCCGTCGATCAGCGGGAGCGTAGCGAGGGTGCTCTGAGCAAGAGGCCCGAGCGGGTCGGGAAAGGCTTGGTCCAGCTCGCCCTGCAGCCTGCCGAGGTATCGCGGCTCGGCGGCGAGGAAATAGCACGCCAGAGCGATGGTGATTGCGATGTTCTCCGAGGCTGCGGAGGCTGTTCAGTGATTGGCCCGCCGCCACTGGAATCAGAGCACCGCACCTGCTAGTATGGCAATCATGCCGTCACGCTCGATGTCCGCCATGGGCACTCCACCGTCGATCTGGACGCGAGTCAAGTGTCAGCGCGCAGCCCGAGGATACCGAGAAGGGGACAGACCAAGTACGACAGCAGGTCCCTTGACGTGGGAGCCTCTGCGGACCGCACGCGCTTGCGTGTCATCTCCGCGGTCATCGTGACCAGTTGATGCATTTCCTTTGTCGCAGGGATGCGCCACAGAATGTGCAGGAGCCACGGTGCGTGCCCGAACCTGTCGAGCGCTGAGCGCAAAGCGACGGGAAAGACAGTAGAGTCACGCACGTGTCCATCATCCCAGTGGAGAACTTTCCGGTGTCGACTAAGTTTCTAGCATCCCCATTCTTCATCAACTCCTGTATGTATGTTAGTCATGAGGTGAGCACCGGCGAGGATAGACGCACTAGCTCATTGCATCCACCGAAAACCATATCGCCCTGCGGATGGTTTTATGAGCGCAAACCACACACCATGATGAACGTGAAACATACCCCGAGGTCATAGAATAGGTGGTAGATAGCCTCTGGGACGTCAACATACCCGTCACCTGCGGACTGGCGTTTCTCCATGCATCGCATGAGCTGCCAAGTCCGCTTTTCCAGATTCGGGTTCATGGCGGCAATACTGCGAACACAGCCGTATTAGTGAGCGGAGCTAAGGAGGGGATATGGGGGGTACGGCAACGTACCTACTAGGTGTAAACAAGCCGCCCCAGATGCGCCGTCGGTCGCGGTGACCCTCCTTGCTGTCTTGCTTGAGGAAAATGGAGACGACGTCGTCATGGTTGGGGAAACGGTACGATTCGCCCTTCTCGAGGTGGGAGTAGAGCGAACTGCCTGCGAGCGAGCTGACGGAAAGTGCGTCCGGCCCTAAGTATAGGGCGTGAGACTGGTGCGTACAACGTGCATGAGCATCGGAACGCACCTATCCGGACATATTGACCATGCTTTGCGTGCAAACGGTCTATTATAAGGTGGCGTCGCCCTGTTGAGGATGTGTAGACGAGCCACAAACTGCTGACACGCGCCACGAATGGCCCGGGATAGGACGCGAGAGGATGCCAAGGGGATATGCGATAGGTGATGGTGGCAACCGCGAGGGAAAGGAAGTGGATCAACGCGAAGGAAGCTGTCGTCTTGGCCGAGCTAGCTGGCGAGCCGGACCAATATCGGAGGAGTAGATAGAAAACGGCTGTAGAGATAGCGTAGAAGGATAGAGCGTTATCCCCTCGCACCGTCCGCCTGTGTAAGTATAACCAGGCGGCCTAGAAGATAGGGGTCAGCCCAGAATATCGGAGGCAATGTGTTAGACTCACTATGCCAGACACGACGGCAAACACAGTGCTCGGGATTGTTCTAAGGGTATCCATCTGAGCGGAGTGCGCCTCGGACAGCGTTGCGACTGAAGAAAGAGGGGATGAAGTGAGTAGTAGGGAGTGTAGGATGATATCCTTCAGCGTCTCTGGGAGCGGGGGTAGATGTGAGGGTCTGCAACATACACCTGTCACCAGCTACATATATTGACAGGGCTGCGAAGCCTGCGGCCAGGTGGGCCGCCAATTTAGGCAGCAGGGAGAACGTCCGTCGTCGGCATCAAGATCAATGAGTGACTGGTAGGCGCGGATCAACGTGCACGAGGCTGTATGCCTTACAGAAGACCCGTCGAGGAACACGGAGAGCGACTGTGATCTGCACTGGGTTCCTGGGCCCCGCGTACGGTCTCACTCGCGCGCTCGCACATCAAGCTACCAACTGGAGTCGAAGCAGGCAGGAGTACGAAGCAGTTGGAAGGACCCAGGAACCGCCCTCGGCGGATGCTGCGTAGTGCCGACGGGCTTCGAAGATGAGTCTTCCATGCCATACTAGTCGCCTTCCAAGCCCACGAGTCACACGTACGCTCGCCGTTCTCGTCCTCGGCCCCACTGGACGCCGGATAACGCCATCGGGGCGGGACACAGAGGCACATCGACACCCAGAGACGGCGCGTGCGCGTGAGAGGTCTACGCCGCCGACACGCACCTTGCGCGTGGACAAGATCGACCGGAAATCCTATAAGCACGACTGCATGGCAGGTTTTCAGCTTAATCTGGCGTCGACATCACGATCAATGCAACTTACCGCCCCCTCGCTCCGAACAGTCACCTTGCCTAACGGAGAAGCCTTGCAGCAGGCACAGGCTAGAGCACATAGCGGCAAGCTCCGTTTGCGCGATGGAAGCTGAATGTCGCACGACTGTCATTGCCCCCGAGCGTTCCATGATGCGTATAGCTGTGATGGTGAGAGCGTCTCCACCGGCCACGGTAGCCATGTCCATGCCTTCTGGAGGTCAGTATACGGAGAACTATGAAGTCAGGATATGAGGACGGACTTGGGACGATGAATAGTACTTTCAAGCACATGATGTCGAAATCCTGAAACAGTCCACGAGTCAGGAGTGCACTATACGTAGTCGGCGTGCTAGATCGAACCTTTGCATCGTGTACAGCTCGTGGATGATACACGCTTCTTAGATCGAGAATCTCTGCCTCGGACTTGGACAGCCCATACCTGATGAAGCATAGTTGCGCAGCCTGAGGCCGCCGGAGCAAGCATCTGTTCGAGACCGAAGACGATATGATAGCGGATGGGCTGAAACTATGAGCGGCCTGGATGGACGGTGCCACGCGAAGGTATTGCGCGCACGAAGCCACCGAGCAAAATAATGGCACCTCCAGCAGACGCAGAGCACACGCCTACACACGCCATGCCTTCGGGATTCCTCGAGGTGAGTCCCAGCGAAAGCCATGCCGCCCAAAGCCATAACTGGGAGCTTTGAGCATGAAACCCGGCCAACAGGTACTGCTTGGGCGGGCCCTTGCGACAGGACGGACAGGGTCTCATGGATCGGGAGGATGTCGTTGTTGGAACCAACTTCCGGCAAGCTGACTCTGACACTCTATAACGCCAAAGCCGAAGTATGCACCTTGCGAGATCCTGCTCTGCCCAGAGTAACAACTCTCCCTGGGTTACGATACTGAGGAAAACTGGTCGCTCACCGTTGCTCATCATTTCCGATGAGAGAGTCTCCCGGTAGGGGTTGCCATCTCTCTAGATCGCACCCAATCTTCTCAGTGCCGGTTACAGGAGATCAATGCTGGAATGAGGCATGAGTACGAGCGAAGTGTACGGTGAGCATACACAGAAGAAGCATGGGTGCGCCCGCCGCCAGGGACATGATGGTGTTGGTTGTCCGGTACTTACTTAAGCGCCTACTTTGCGACACCGTAGCGCCGACGGAAAATACCGGAATGCCTTGCAATAGGCTTGCGCAGTGCTTGCGCGGGCTCCTCGGGCTTGTATTCTTGCGAGGTCCACCCTGGTCCACCCTCTGTCTCTACTCGAGACACTCGCAAACTACAGAGCCGGGAACACTCCGTATCCCCCCCAAGGTCACGGCACCTCGCGGTCGTCTATTATGAGAAATCAAATTGAGTCGCATCAGTCGTTTGAAGGCAACCGATATATCCTGTGGCGATGTTCCAAGGGTGTGCGTATACGGACGCGTTTGTCAACCTTGCACAGGCCCCAGAAGGCTGCCTCCGCAACTTGCTGTCGGGAGTGAGAGAAGTAAGACCCTTTGAATTTCACTCTCTTCGGGGTCGTCATTCTGACTTGCGTGTCGACAGCAGTATCCGAGAAACATACACGGGGCGCACAATACCATCCCTCCACCAGGAAGCTAGGACCGGTGTTCTATGTGGATGGGCGCTGCGAAGCAGATGGCGGCATAGCCATCCGTGCGCGCCATCACCCCTGTGTCATGGTAAGAACGCCATGATGGCGCGAGCGCTGAGGGCTTCAGTACGAATGTCGGAGGTCATCCGACACCTTAGAGCGCGATCCATCAGTTGCATGCCTTGTCTTCTCTTCCTATGTGGGCGCCACCGGTTGTTCTAGCGGCTCTAGGCGGCGCTTTGGATACGCTCTCAATATCTAATCGCCGTACCTCCCGCTCCGGGTGCTTCTTTTTGAGCGCGGTTAAGTTGCTGGCGGACCGACTGCCAGAACTTTTCCTGTTCTCCCGATCTCCCTGAACCCCCGTACCCAGTGTAAGAATGAGTGCCAGTACCCTAGGACTTCTTGGACCGCTCCTCGCCGGAGGCGAACTCCCGACCTTGGACGCGACCTACGGCGCTGTTCTGCTCGGCACATTCTTCGGTCTCATGTAAGTGCACATCTCTCTCTCGTCTGCGTGCTGGCGCGAATTCCCCTTCAGATTGTACGGATTGGCTCTCCATCAAGCGTACAGGTACTACCGTCTGGATTTCGGAGACTCCGTATACACAAAATCATATGTGAGTCGCAAACTTGGTGGCACTGGGTGTGTTGTCTGACTGTCGCTTGGATCTTCACAGGTTGCGTTCCTCATGTATGTGCTCTGAGAGAAGTACGCCGCCTTGATCTCTGATGCTCGTCAAGACTTCTGGACACGCTCCATGTGATCTTGTGCATGCATATGTGGTACGCCGCGCGCCGATTTTGAGCAGCTGTCTCTGTACTTACCGTGTGCTGAGTTACTTCTACCTGGTCAATCACTACTTCGACCCTGCTGTCCTCTTCACTCGGGTCTGGTAAGCAACGTTCTTCTTTAGTTTGGTTGTGTGGCGTCCTAATCTTCCCTGATAGGTCGATCGATGTACGGCGTCAATCCCTTCTCATTGAAGTCAGACACTCATCCGCCTTCTCCGTGTGCGTGAGTAGAACCTAGGTTTAGTGGCGGTATGTGATCTCAATCGCGCGATCTGGTCTCTATCTCACCCTATCGGCGAACAGGCCGTCGTTATTGTGTCTTGTCAATGGTGAGCATCGCACTTCCTCTGCGCTTCGGCTGCGCTTACCATCACGTACAGCTTCTATGCGCGCCGAGTGTGGCTTAGTACGGACCTCCCTCGGGCTGCGCCACACTATTGCGCACTGACTACTACCCGTTAGTTGGCCGCAAGTACAGGCTCTTAGTGGTCATCGCGGTACGTTTGTCCGCCCATATGTCCGGCGCTCACGACTGAACTGCAGCATAGGTCGTCATCTTCCTGGGTGAACTAGGTACTTGGGTTATACCTCGACGCGTGTACCGCTTGCTCATGCCAAAAATCCATCGCTATCCAGCATGCGCGACCTGTGAGTATCAGCTATTGTACTTTCTGAAACCCGGCTCATAGCTCCTTAGATGCGACGGCGCAAGCGTGAGCACACACCAACGTGTCAGTACGACTGCTCTACTCACTTCGTGTTCCGTGTGATATAGGTCGCTGCTGCCCTATTACAGCGAGTTCCGCGAACTCACCGTAAGTATCGCGTGTACATATCCACTTCCATGCCAGAGTGTCTGACCAAGACCTCCCCAGTGGCTCTTCTCCGTCGCCTTCGCGTTCGTCGTCATCTCCGATATCATCCTGACGGCGGTGCTCATCGTTGTCCTGCACCGGAGTCGTACTGGAATTGCGAGGTACGCTGTCCCAGTTTTCAGAGGACTCCGACTGCGACGAGGACTCATCCGAACTCCACAGGACGGACTCCATGCTCGACGTTCTGATAGCTTATACAATATCTACTGGTATGTGAACCTTCCCTCGCTACCGCTTTCCATGTCTCACTGTCGAACGTATAGGACTGCTCACCGAGTACGTTGGTCTGCGCATTCCTTGCGGCATGCGGGGCGCTAACTGATTCCGACTACTTCGCAGCATCTTCAGCGGTCTTTCCTTCATCTTCGTGCGTACCTCGTACTGCATATTACGTCGAAAACACTCAACTGATTCCGCGATCTAGCCTCTCGTATACCTCAACAAGAACAGCATGGTATACATCGCGTTGGACATCGTCGTCACAAAACGTGAGTTGCTCTGCGCTCGGATATATTACACGCGCTAACGTGCTCGTCGGGTAGTCTATGTCAATTCGGTAATTGGCACGTACGTATCCTGTATAGCTTCCATGCGATGGACGCTTACCTCGAGTCGTAGTCTCAACTTTCGGAGGACGCTGGCAGCATACGGGTCCGCGACCATCCCTCTGGATATCGCGCTCAGCGACCTCCCGCGCTCAGGAAGTGCTCGGGTGTCGGATGCGCGATTCGCAGCGGCCTCGTCGGTGCGTTGCTACTCCGCACTTACTATCTGTGCATGTGTCCTGACGCGAGCGATGTATGATCTGCACAGTCGTCTGCGGGGAGCGTCCAGAGCATCGTCGAGGTCAAGCTTCCGCAAGCCCTCGGGCAGGCTCCCGCTATTGCGACGATGGACGTGTCGCATCCACCTGGATCTGACCTGAACGTCTGAGCTCAGTGGTGCCGCCTGGCTCGAGCGTGCCCGTTCATGATATCACGACTCGCGTCCGGTTGTCCATGTATGACTAGCAGGCAGGTTGGCTGAGGAGACGGTGTTCGGTGTTCTGTCCTATGTACTAGAGATTCGGTTATACCCTGGCACGATTATACACGCTGCATGACTCTATGCGTCTACCATGAGATTCGCGCCTTCGCAAGGTGGCCGCTGCTAGTACGGCATCGGAGACTTCACTTTGCCTTGTTCACTCGTCTTCGTCGGGGCGGTATCTCACAGGAGAGCTAAGGGCAGGTAGGGCACTGTCTCAAATCATCGGTCCGAGTCGGAGGTCCTAGGCTGAGTTCCAGGAAGCACGGGGCGCGCATGCGCGATGCGGAAATGCAAGCGCGGGCTACGTCCCCTGGAGGCCGGCTGGCAGTGTAGCACCCTCCGCGTTGACAGCTGGGCGCAAGATACATCACTACCCCTAATGTTGCCATGAGACTCCGAGATCCTATGAAGAGAGCGAGGTCACCAGGTCCGAATGGTCAGACCATCCGGCGCCATGTTCTTGATACCCGACTGGGCACGACAGCGCCGGAGGATAGAAGCAACCTGCGGCGGGTAATAACTCTCATGGACCCACAATCGATGAGAGCATGCTCGGGAGACGTACCCGCAAGTCCGACACAGCCGACTCGTGCGATACGCCCACCACCGAAAGCAGAACACCCGGTTGCATCACCTCGGGAGGGTCCATGAGGCGGCCATATGATCGTGGTGCTCGCATCGTGCGCTGAACGCGGACCTTGCGTGTATCCAGGCGCTTCGCCCACCAGTTGCTTCCCTGTCGTCCCGCTGTTCTGGCTGTGCTTAAGACACCGCGAAAGGGCCGACGCGCGGAGCGCGACGTCTAGAGATATGATATGACATCCCTCGCGCTTCCATTGCTGGAGCGAAACCGGCGGACTCGGTGGTGGCGGCGGTGTCGGATTGCGGCGGTGCTAACGGCAAGCGTTACATTTCGAGCTTACGGCGGGGCGCAAGCCGGGATGTGGGTGAAAACGATTAGATGATCTAGCTTCTGGGCATGAGTACACATTCGGAAGACACAGCTCTCGGGACAGAAATGAACACATAGGTAGTAGTGCCGCTCTTTGCACTCTGAGTTCCGGCTTCAGATCGGTTTGCTAATGAGCGCGTCGCCGCCGCAAGGCCGCTTGTCGCTGTCTGAGATGCTGTTCCAATCGCTGCCGTAGTCGCGCGTAGGGTGGCCGTCGCGGAAGGTCTCCGTGGTGACTCTCACATCGATCATCGTCTGCAACGGCGGGCGCATCTGCAGGGTACGAGCCGTTTTGTCAGCGCTCAGAAGTTCTCGTCGACGCTAGCGGTACCCATAACACACCATGGACACATGCGGACTATGGATGGGGATGGTGCGGGTGTCGTCGGGGTCGGCGACCTTCATTCCGAGCGAGCCTGTCTCGAAACCTTCCATGCCCTTGTCCAGGATGGACCGACGGGAGTTCAGTCTGCGTACGGTAACATTAGGTGCAGTGGTAGACGGAAAGGCCGAAGACGGAACGTACACGGCCAGCAGAGAGTTCGCATACACTGGGTTGCGAGCATGGCTTCAGCGTCCGGTTATCACGAACCATGATGAAAGTAAGAAATCTCTCACTCTTAGAAGCGATAATGTACACGCCGGCATATACGAGGTTATGCGGCATGGTGATAGCCTGGTGCGTAGTCAGAAACACCGTGACGCTGGGCTACTCGTATCTACTCACGGTGACTGCTGCGACTAACGTGACCAGGCTGCCGAACGGACAAGTCAGACGGCCTCTCGGATTGAAGCTTGAAGCGTAGTTTGGCACATACCTAGTAGAGAGACCTATAACGCGCGAGCATAAATGGACGCAGCATTGGGGAGTTGAGCACTTGGACGCACCAGTATTGATTACATATATCATTAGGACGTCGACGAGTGAATCCGTCCTAGTCGAAATACCTCAGCGGGGCAACGCCGACGCCAGAGGCAAACCACCGTACCTCTTGAATCCCGTACGACTGCGTCTTAGGTAGAGAATGGGCGCGACAGTAACGAATATGTCGACCAAGACTGCCACGCCAGGAGCAGAGCATATCAACCACTGAAGTGTCCGCAGAATCAGTACAACGGCACAGAATTGGGTGAGCGCACGACGTACGGCATAGCGCTCGTATTCTTCAAATGCAGGGAGACGAAACCTTTGGAGGCGGGTAAGCATAGCCGCGTCAATCGCCCGAGAAGAAGGACTCGTACGCTTGAACTGTGGCCCCTGTGCGATATCACTAGGTTAGCCCGGAACACACCAAATTTTCCACGTATCTATACTTACCGATACACATTCCTGAGTACGTGGTCAAGGTTGAGAATTGAGTCGAACGATCCTGGCACGCGGTATGGTGCTTACCTAGTTCCGTCAACAAAAATATCGACTTGACAAAATGTTAGTAGAAAGCAGACGCGAGCTAAGGGCGACGCACGACCACAATTAAAGGCCACAACTGCCTCCCACTCACTACAAAACGGGAGTATGAACTCTGGGATCAGATGGCGTTGAATCTTCTCATAATTTCAAACTTACGTAGGAAGAGACGCCGTGCGTAGAAGCTACAGACGTCGATCAGCGAGCGTAGTATTGCTATCAAGGGACGAGACTTACGAATGGGCCAAAGCGATGATGCAGCCCTAAAAGTAGGATCATTGGGAATCAATGGAAAACTAGCCAGGTATCTTCAAATGCGGCACGAACCGTCTCGACGATGATCAACTATTCGATATGGTCAGTGAATACTACGATGCGGCGTGGGGGACACGCCTTACTCGTATAGACCTATGACAGCACTTCAGTCAGCTCAATGAAATCCCGTTGGCCTGAAGGCAACTCGCCATACACCCTCAAGAAGCCGTGTAGGGATGAAGAAATTGTTGATTAGGTAGAAGTAACTGGCGCAGCTGTCAGTAAGCAGACACACACAGGACAGTAAACCGACTCACCAGATGTGTATGCTTAAGACGGTATGGAATATGTCGAGGGAGCTAGAGAGGAGGCGCCGTGAGATAGAGAGAGAGCATCGGAGATGTAAACTCCAAATTCTCACAGCAAAGCAGCGACCTATCGAAATCACGGTCAACGCGCCTCTGATATTTGAGGGCAGCGGGGCTCACAAATGCCTTCAGTCGCCAACAGTCAGTAGGATACAGCCGAAAGTACCGGTACGTCTGGTGAGTGGTGAGCCCAAATAACCTGTCATTCCGTCGTCAAATGCGTATACTTCGTGACGCCATATTACTCACATGCACCCAAAGCAGCTGCAGATGAGAATGACGCCAAGTTGGCTATCCAGCGAGGGCACTTGCTGAGGCGACGGAGCGAGAGCGTCGAGAGCGTCGGCAGTTGCTGTCGGTAGTGCTGCCATAATTACTCCCGGAGAGCGAGCTGGGCGAATGGTCTTCAATCGAACTACAGCGGTATATGTACCAAAGATCATGGAGAATCATGTTCGCCATGATGCAAGGCCTGTGCACTCCTCGGGCGATGATTTGGCGATGGGCTACAGATTGCGCCGACAACATCAGGGCGCCTGCTACTGAGTGGGCGTGTCAGAAGAGAAGCTTTGTGATAGTGGTGGGACTGACCCAGCGGACCGCGCTCAACGTGAGCGTACTTCGTAGGTAGGCGCCGCGGGTTTGCAGTGCTTCTGGGAAGTTTACATCAGTGCGGGCGCCGTCCAGAGCGACGCCGTGTTCTCATGCTCCGTCTGTCCCTCATGGCATCCATCTCGTGGCCTTCTGAGAAAAGTTGAGTTTACGGATGTGATTTTAACACTATAAACCGGGGGTACAAGCGATGTCGATCGTTATACACCAACTTGAGTGCGCGGTCGCCGCTGTTTGAAGATTGAACGCACCTAGGAGTACTGCTTGAGCTTCGGCAGGTAGACTCTGGAGGCGTCCGAAGGCAGAGAGTCCCGGTAATATACAGAAGACCATTTTCAAGTTCCTGAAAGGAGTGCGCAGCGGGTACAGCTGGAAGTGCAGATGGGGGTTGCAGTGGGGCCCGCAAGCGCCTTTTCGCTTGCCTAGTGGCCGCGCAGGGCGCTTCGCTGACCGCCTCACGAGCAGGAGTCTAGCGCCCACGTCCGAATACTGAGAAGAATTCTCTTACCACTGGAGAGACGTTTAACAATGTATAAGAAGGTGGATTCGGGAATAGAGTGTCATACAGAAGGCATACCGAGCGAGACGATCTCATTATAAAAGCAAAACACTATGCCATACTCGCGCGCCCCAAACCATTCAATGCAACCTGCGAGTCTGCACTCTTCATCACAATCGGCTCCCCAGAGTCACATTCCGCCCCACTGCCCTGGCCCAGCTCCACCTGGTCGAGCGCACATTGAGGCTTCTCTTCAAGCGCGTACGCGTCGTCAGTGTGCTTCTGCATCGGCACCTCGCTGAGGAAGAGCACCGTCGTGGTGCCCGCGGCGGTGAAGCCGAGCATCGCGAACCAGACCTTCGACATGCTCGCAGCGAACGCGTATTGCACCTCCGCGCGGAGCGCCGGATCGAGCGTCGGGATGAGCGGGATTGCGGCGTATGCTATCTCGATGCCTTCCGGGAATTGCGCGACGAACGCGGGTGGGAGGCGCTTCTTCAGTTCGTTCTGGAGGATGGTCGCGGAGATCGCGATACCCCATGTCTATGGGCGAATGAAAGAAGAGTATGAATACAGTGCATCAATCCGAGTGAACAGCATGCGCATCTAATGATTAACGTAAGAAATCAGCGTACCTGCGCGAATGTCCTGCAGAAGTTATAGCACGCGAGTGCCGGCGCAACTCTTGTGACAGGAACAGGTGCGAGGATCGGGAACACCGTGCTTGCCCACTGCGTACTTTGTCAGGTTTCCCATAGCGCGCTGACATCGTTCGAGGGCAACTCACAATCATTCCGAACCCAGCAGCTGCGATAATCTGGAAGCCGACCCATTGGCCAGCCGGCGCATCCGCCTTGAGCAGCGTAAGCAGACCCACGCCGATGAGGGTCAGCGCCCAGCCGATGTAGTTCGCCGGGAGGTACTTGTTCGACCCCTTGACCAGTATACCGCAGATGATGGAGAACGGAGAAGCGATGAGGGTCGTCGCGAGCGCGTGCACGCTCGAGTGGATGGGCGTATCGAGCTTGCATGCTTGGAAGTACACTGGGAGGTAGTCTACGGGAATAACGGTGTTCCGTGAGCGTGCTGGGGCGTATAGAAGGAGAGTGTAGACGTACAGATGATGGATATGCTGACGATCCCATGGAAGAACGTCGCGACAAAGCTGTTTATAACTGGTCAGCGGGACACGCGGACTGAGGAGGGACCAGGAGCGCTGTGCTTACCCGGCTAAACTAGTGCGGTTGGCCAGAACGTCGAGCGGGAATGTCGGTTCGAAAGGAACCGTCCTCTCGTACACGAGGAAGATCACAAGAAGTACAGCACCGAAGATGAGGGGCCCGAGGACGTGCCCAGAATCCCACGGGAAACGGATGCCACCCCAGGTGACCGCGATGAGTACGAGCGTTGTTCCAGCAATGATCAAGGCGTTGCCTCTGCGCACATTCCGGTTAGTACACTGGGTGAGCTATATCTTAGAGAATACAATCGCGGAGACGTACAGCCAGTCAATACGGGCGAGCTTGGTACATAAGCTGCCCGTTGGAGTGCGAACCCGTAGGAAAAGGGCTACAAGGAAGAAGGCGAGACCAGCTAGGGGCAAGTTGAGGTCTGTAGGTGGAAGGAGACGTTAGCGTGGACGAAACGGCCGCTTTACGACGATAGTACCTACAGAAAAGCCAACGCCACGAAGCCTTCTCCGCTAAGGAGCCGCCCTAAGGAGGCCTCAGAATGCACGTCACGCACAGATCGATAATGATATGTAATGAATACGTACAATGATTGGACCGATCGCAGCAGCGAGAGCCCAAGTCATGATGAGGAAGCCTTGGTAAATGCCACGTTCTGCTAGCGGAACCAGGTCGGAGACGACGATGAGAGCAAGGTTGATGATGCCGCCACCTCCGATACCCTGCACGGCTGTAACGCATGCGCCCGTAAGCCCTCGACCCGACTAGCATCGAAGACATTGCTGACCTCTTGCACTAATAAGCCAATTCATGTTTTGCGCCGACCCAGACAACGCGCTCCCCAGGAAAAAGAAGAAGACGCAGGCGAGAAGCACCGGTTTCCGCCCCAAGATGTCGGCGAGACGGCCTGTCGCGGGGATGACCGCCGCCGCTGCAAGTCCATATGCTGCTCCGACCCAGACGAACTTGTCGCCACCATGCAACTCGTCGGTGATGGTCGGAAGAGCGGTAGAGACGCCGGCGAGGTCGAGGGCGCTTAGAAAGTTGCAGACGACGACTGCGGTGAAGGACAGCCAGAAGTTGCGCCCCTTACCCTTCTTGATAGGAGGGGTGCTACGAGCGACGTTGGACATGGCGGGGGCGGCGGCGGCGGCGCAGGGCTAATGTCGCGGTCGGCGGCGAAGAGGGAGAAGCGGAGGAGTGCCGGAAACGGCAGAGCCAAGGGGGCGAGCCAAGGAGATGTGCACGGGTGGGAAATGAGAAAAACGCGGGAGTGAATAGAATCATCTGCTTACAGGCAGCTGGAAGGAGGATAGGTCCCGCCGTTGTTATGTCTGGTCTACAAGACCGCGAAGGCGGGCGCTCCGGACCAACGGGGTAGGGTGGAAAGAAAAATGGTGATAGAACGTCTCGCAGTATTGCTGGACGGAAGGACGACGCGGTTGCACATCGCGGCGGTCGACATGCGGTCTTGACATCAATCCGTGGCGTAGATCACGTCTGTAAAGCTGCGAATGGTCCCCCTCCACTGGATTTGAGCAGACGTCGGAACCCTTCTCGTTGCGGTGGGGGGTCGGATCTTGACCACTGGGTCGGAGTCTGGGCCGTTCACATGTGGGCGCTGAAGGGGAGCTTCTATCACAAGTGTTCGTGAATGGGCGGGCGCAAGATGTGAGTAGATAGAAGCAACGCATGCGCGTGTGAGTAGTCGACGGCGTTGGCCTGAGGTCCTACTTCGCGTAAATGCGACAATCAAAATCAACAACGTGACAGCAAATACGCCGAAATTGTGGACTCACAGTCGGCGCTCGCCACCACGTGAAAACTTGCTGCCATACCTCTGGTGTACTCACATAGGACAGCAGTCTGCGAGCGGGCACCACTGAGACAACGTCTTGCGAAGAAACGCATCTTTCGCACCAACAACTTCCGACATGAACTCGTGTTGACCCTAGACCCTAATCATCCAAATTACCGCCCGTGTCCCCTCAAACCTTGTGAAGCGCCGTTGTGGGCGCATGGGAATCATAGGCTAGCACGCGGCGGACCACCTCCTGACAGAGCCTGGACGATGGCTTCTGCGAGTCCATCAGGGTTCTCCTGCACCACCTGCATGTGAACGTAATCGTATCAGCTTTCCAGTCGCGCCCGAAAAGAACCGAGTCTTGTGCGGGTGATCTGCGCGCGCACAAGACGCAGATGAGGGGACGAGAAGATGGGGGAGGGCTCTCACAAAATGGCCCGCGTTTGCCACGCGCTGCAATGACGCGATCTTCCGCACGCACATCACAGAGTCGTGGGCGAGCTGCGGCCTGCAGAAGTGCATGTAATATGTGCGATCAGTCGACAGTATATGCGCGACGAGATGAGTCGGCAGGGGCGAGTGCACGTACAGGAAGTCTTCGCGGCTTCCTAGGATCCAGTGCACGGGCACCGCGGGGTCGATTCCAGACAGGAGGCTGTCCACTGCGCGGAAGCATTGTTCATAGTTCACGTACGCTGCGCTCTCGTGGACCTTGGTGCAGCATAGCGCCACGCCTCCCGCGATGTCATCTAACCCATGACGCTATGTGATCCACTCGTGAGCAAGGTCGCTCTGGAAAGGAATACATTTTGTGCAGCTCGTACCACGTATAGTTCGCGCACGCGGGCGTCCCACATCGCCCACGGGAGACGTGACCCTAGGTACGCTCGCGCTTCTTCGCGGCTGCGCCACTTATCCCGACGTTTGAGAGTTGCGCTTGCGGTGTCCTTCAGGAAGTCGTCGTCGTCGGGATACGCCTGGTAGGCCTCGTAGCTCGCAAGTGCTGGCTCGATCACGATAATCTGCTCATAGGGCACTGCAGGCAGCTCGTCCCAGATCGCAGACAGTATTCTATCAGAGGTTTAGTAGGACGTGCGGACGGTGAGAAGGATGTGGAGGCTTACACAGCAGTGACGCCTAAGGAATGACCTATTCCGACGAGTGTGTGGCCCTCAAACGCACCTGTCGCCACGAAATGCTTGAATGCGGCGGTGTATTCATCTACGGCTATAGTAAAATAACCGTCAATACATACACCGACAGACGCGATCAACTAGAACGAACGTAATCCCGTCTGAAGGACCTCCAGAACTTGGCGGTTCAGCCGGGCGGACGCGCCGTGGCTCTGCATGTCGAAAGTCCATGCCTCCCGGATGTGCAGGTGACCATCCGCGCGGGCAGTCGTGGCGGCGAAAATACACTCCAAGGAAGGCTCCCACACCTCCTTGTCTGTCATAGACGATCGGACCACGGGTAAGACAGCAGTACGGCAAGGTAGAATTGGCTGTACACGTACGCGATCCGGAGCCGTGGAAAAAGACAAGGGTGAGCCCGTGTGCGTTCAGCGCGTTTCCCTGTGGGTTCACGGGCAGATAGCGTTTGGCGACGAAATGCAGGGTGCGCTGTAGCTTGCTCGAGAACACAAATGTGGTTACTGTGTTTGTCTGCATATCTTTCGCACGGCCTGTGGTAGATGATCGATGAGACTGGGATGGAGAGAGCAGCAAGTGAGATTATGTGGGAGATAATGCGGCGGCGACAGGATAGTGCGACGGGAGGGGAAGGCAGATGGAGAATCGATGAAGTGTGTTGGTGGTCTCCCAGTGAACACAGATCAGTTGGAGCGGCCGTACCAAACCAGAAGAACGAACTTAGCAGAGTCCGCATGTGATGATAGTCGCGGGATCCGAGGACCATCGGACTCAGGGCAGGGCTAGGAGCCCTCGTCTCAGACTCAGACCAGGCATTTAGAGACTGGCATTCCGAGGTAATACCTCCCACATGCTGATAGAAGGGGCCAACGGGATAGCTGCGTAGGATAGACCTAGCTATCATCCAGGATATAGCGGAGACGTCAAACCTTCGAGTCGAGTACTAGCGCCGCTGCTTGTGGTTTCCAGTTGCGCCCAAACAAAAGCGCAGTACACTCCTGCCGAATACTCTGAGTCCTCTTGAAATGGATTGAACGAGAAGACAGAGGGTTCAGGAGGCGAGAAGTCGACGGTACTGGTGAAACTCTAGAGAGCGAGGACATAAAATCGTGGGCAACCGACTCTCGGCGTTTGCCGGATTTGCCTTTGGTGGATTAGCGCTCAAGCGCTCCAGCAGACTGGCCAAGGACAGCCAAGGACCGGCGACTCCTCCCCACACCCACTCGTAGTCTCGTCACCAGCCGTTATATCACGGGGTCCTCACGCTCCTTCCAAAACGGGACGGGACAGGAGAACGAGCAGAGGACCCCCTATAACGTCTGGTGTCTTTTGGATAGAGGGGTGGGGGGTTCTCCTGTGACCTCACAATCGTCACGCATCGCCCGCCGAGCGTGCGCGCGAGGCCTCGACGGCCTGCATCGCGACCTCACGACGCGCCCTTCATATCCCCTCAACAGTCCGCGCGCGCCGCGTACAGGCGACCCGTGATTGGTAAAAGCTGTAGAAGGCGCGCGGGTCACGCGCGCGGGAGGACAAGCCGACCAGGCCAATTTCTTCGGTGTCAGAGATCGCACGGGCCGCATATATGCAACTATATGCGCTTTATTCGCGCGAAAGAAAGGCATGCAATGCGAGAGCATGTCTCTGCCACGCAATGAGGCCGCGCGCACTGGTTATGCCGGCGTACGTTCAGCTCTGAAGGCGCGAGTTCAGCGCTGCTGGGGCGAGCGGGCCCGCCGTCGCGCGCGTGTTACACGCAGAGGCGGCTTTGGCGTGTTTGATAGACTTCGATGACGCACGATCGGGCGGGCGTGACGGAACCCCCTACCCCTCTGTCCAATTTTTACCAGACGGTATAGGGTGCTCCTCTCTCTCGGTTTCGCTCCCCGTCGTCCCAAAAAGGAGCGATCCCTATACCGTCTGGTGACGAGACTAACCCACTCGCAGACTCTAAAGAGAGACATCGCATCTCATGATGATACGTGATATATATACGGCTGGGCCGACGCGAGTATGGCGTCGCGCTCCTCACTCAGGCGCGCAATGGGACACCGCACAGCGCACTCCAAGTCCACTGATCAGCCCCCGGAGTTCAACGTTCAACATTCATGTGTAGGGTTGAAGCCGTACAAGTCCAACTATGTTCTCCTTTCCGACTTCCTCAGACGACTTTAAGAAGCCAATACGTGAGCATTTGGTCGTCTTACTGGCGCGAGAGGGAGTGAGCGTACCGCTGCGGCGGTGGAGTCCAAGTTCGACTGTGAGTTGTGGGCCTGCCGAGCTTGGAAGGTTGAGAGCGGGATCGAGTTGATCTGTACCGTCGCAGAGTTTCCGCCGCGCACATACGTGCGGCTATTCAGCCTATCCATAGAGCGAGGTTTTCAGTGCTGAATCTACGCGCACGCCGGAAGACGAGCTGAAGCGCACGATGTGGAAACCGAGTTGATGTACACTGCGTGGCATAGGCCCAGGTGAGCACCGTACTTCAACCTGATAATTGCTACGTACGCTTTCCGAGAACGACGTTGAAGAACAGCACGTAGAGCTGCTCGGGCCCAGCAAGGTACTGTAGTCAAGGAGGTTAGTACAGTTTATACCGTACGGCTTGGACGCGACAAAGGACGTACGGCGATTAGATTCGCTATAACGCACAACCTTTGCAGACGGGAGATACGTTAGGATAATGGCTCCAGTGGCGGAAGAAGAAACCGCCGCACGTCGTGAGCGATCCTGTAGCGATGGTGAGCATAATGAGGTGGCCAATCATGTCGTCGGACCTAGAATGCGTGTGTCAGAGTTGTAAAACGGGACTGACGGTGGCGGACTCACTTCCTTAGTCCAGTGCGCCCCTTGCGCAAGTACCATACCATGGACGCGGAGATCGAGACGTCTGCGAGCACCTGCGCAAGGGGATGGGCGTCAGAACTCGGAGACTCACGGTCAGAAGGTTAGACACGGAAAATCGAAGCATTTACCCCCTTCACATTGGACTGTGAGAGATACGATCTGAGCCAGAATCGGATTACAGGTGTTTGGGTCTCCGTGGTCAGGACTGACGAAACGGTAGACGCCGCTCGTCCTGGCACGTCGGGAGACGACTCTGCTAGCCGATTATGGTACGTCTCCATCTACATTCTCAAAAGCAGTCAGTATATTATGAAATAGAGGAGGTTGTGCTACCACACTCACCTGGGGCTTATATTCTTTGCGGATAGCCTAGAGTTTGACGTTCGTTCGTCGTTGGTGGTTTAACATCGTGGCGCCGCCGCAATTGAGTCTAGCTGTAAGCGGTCATCTTCTCTGCTCATCACGTCTTGGCTCTTCGGTGATCTCAGACGTCTATCATCGTCGAAAGTAGCCATCTAGCTAGTGACCTCCCAGAGATAGTGAGCCCGGGGAGAAGAGTACTAAGTTACTGAGTGGCGCCAATGTACGCGTGGAAAGCTAGTAAGCGCCCATGACTCGGAAACGCCCGAAAGAACGCCCCTCGCAAATGCGACATACGCGGCACAAAGTTCCTCCCCATCTTCACCAGCCTACTGGCCATGCGAACGCGTGACCATTAGCGGGATCTGGCTACCCTCGCGGGGGGCGTTGACAAGGTACGGCCGGAGCACGATCCCGGGGCGCGTGCGCAGCTCGGCAGGATCGAACCCCGGCGCGAACGCGAACGCGCGCACGAGCGTGAACACTAGGGCCCGCATCCTATTCAGAAGGCGTCAGCACCTCAATGAGCGCACCAAGGCGAGAGTGCGTACTCGGTGATGGAAAAGCGGTAGCCGATGCACGCGCGCGGTCCTCCACCGAAGGTCATGAGGTTGCCCCATACGCCCGGGAGGCTCGATATGGCTGCTGGAGGACTCTCCCAACGTTCGGGTCTGTGATTCGTTTAGTGAGTGCATCGTTTACAGGACCGTGGGCTTTACTCACTTGAACTCGTATGCGTCTTCCACCCAGATCGCTTTCGAGCGGTGCAACGTCAAAATAGGGATGACGATAGGGCAGCCCGCCGGAACTCTGCCAGTAGAAGACGTCAACACCTGTTAGCTCTCGGGACAATATACGTACGTGATGGATTGGTGTTCCACGTCGTCCTGGCCGACGAATGGCTTGTTAAATGGGATAACATCGTCCCTGGTAGCCACGCGCATCGTCGACGCGACGGGCGCGTGCAGGCGGAGCGTCTCGCGCACGACCACGTCGAGATAAGGTAGCGCCGCGAGCTGGTCCATCGTCGGCCTGTCGGTCTCGATGGACAGCAGCTCGCGCCTGAGCTTGCGCTGCGTATCGGGCGCGTGCGCGAGCGCGTACAGGCACCATGCTGTCGCGGTGCTCGTCGTCTCGTGACCGGTGAGTAAGAACCTGCGCACGCGTGGGCCAAGGTCAGAAGTTGGTGAATGATAGGTTAAAGGTGGCTCACGTCGGAAACTCTGCAGTTGGCGAGGCTAGTGATCAGCGGTGGCTGGGACGCAAGCGGAGGGAGGCCAAAACGTACGGGCCAAAACGTCCTCGTCGGACAGCCGTTGGTTGCCGGGGAGGTCGGTTGCGATGTTCGCCTTAACGAGCAGCGACAACATGTTCCTGCTCTGCGAGGAACGCCGTACTTGCGCCCCGGCCTCGACTGCCTTCGCTGCTTTGCGTTGGAGCTCGGCCTTCTTAGCCTTGAAGAGGCGTACGCCGATGCTTCTAATAACGGTCTTTGAGCCCTCTACGCGCCGTAACGTCTCGTCTAGCTGCATGTCGCACGTTGAGCATGCACGTCGTCGACCGCGCGACTTGTGATAAGTATACGCACGAAGAGGCCTAACACAGGGACGAGGCGGTTGAAGAAAAGTCGGACTGGGGTACGGCTCGGCAGGTTGAAGACGGCGTCGCATGCTTCCGTGAGCTCGTTTCGCTGCGCCTTCCTATAGGAGCTCATCACCTCGAAGTCGTGGTTGAAACCTGGCACGTCGGAGCTGATCGTTATGACGAGGGGCTTAGACGGAGATAAAGTCAACTGACCAGCAATCCCCATGACATCGAGCGTCATCATGTTGAGACCTTTGAGCACGTTGATGCGGGTAGGCTGTGAGCGAACAGAGTCATGTTCGACCCAGAGGTCGCGGAGCTATAGAGAGACAGCGCGGTTTAGCGTGGAGGTAGGCGTCTCGAGACGGCTACATGCTAACCTCGATTGCTTTGTCTATGAAGAGGCTGGAGTGTTCCCGCACTTGTGAAGGGCTGAAAGTAGGGTTCTAAGTGAGATGTGCTATGGTTAGCTAGGCTTCGAGGCCGAATAGAGAGAGTATCAACATACTATAGCTTTACGCTGTGAACTCAGCGAGAATATTTAGCAATGAGAGATAATGACGATGATGAACAGAGCAGCGAACTGGGCAGTACTTACTTGTCTTCTATACTGGTCGCCTAAGATGTACCCCTTAATTGTCACTGAGCTCCTGTTTTTAATTGTACACACCTTCGCTACATAGTAGGCCTGCGACAGAATATTAGTATGCTGCATTGAAATCCATCATGCAAGGGACACATTGAGATGCTTACCCGGGCCCAGAGCTTTCTCGAGCTCACGACGGGACGAGTGCGGCTTCGGATACTCAGCGTAATGCATCAAGACATGGCTGATAGCGCGAGTGTCTGTAACCAAGATAATCGGACTCTGCGAAAGTATACGGCGAGGTCAGCATGACGCGAAAGGCATCTTAGCCGATCGGACGCGACGTACGTTGAGGAACCCGTTGATTCGAACAACGGGCCCATATTCCTCGGCCCATTGATCCAGAAGCCTGTCTTCCTGGGTATCGTTGAGTTGCCTGAGGTTCCCGAACAGCCAGCTTGCGCTCGGAGGTCCGGGAACCATCCGCAATGCGGAGCTCCGATATCGAGCGCTGAGGAAGCGATGGTAGAGCTTCCACACACTTGCGACGACGATAGCGAGAAGAAATGCACCGGAGCTCGCGAGGAGCGTCTGAAGTGCGCCAATCATGACCGTACCGTATGAGCAGGTGGGATGACTTATGAAGGGACGGGGCCCGCGTTATAACCTGCTGCGAGGTAAGTTGTGGGTCCAGCCGCGAGGAGGGCAGCCCGACCCGGCACTCACTGTGTCCATCGTCGGTTCACCCAGGGAAGATTGATGGATTATCACCTCTCACCTCTCGAGGGCCGGTCATAGTCGCACGCGTACATGTTGTGGGCGTTGATTGAGCGTCTGATCCCTGGTAGTGAAGAGGTTTGTTACCGGTCGATGGCACTGTCGAACGAAACTGCTCTTCAGAATGCAGGAACCGGCGTGGTTTACGCCGAACGGCCTCCTCGTGGAAGACTACGTACGGTCTGTCACGATGATCAGAAGACATCAAAACGACCGAAGTGTGATACGCACGATGATCTGCAGCTTGCCGCGCGACAACGGCACTTATGAGTCGGACCTTGGGGAGCGCCGTTGCATGTGCCATGGGCGAAGCGCTGCTAGCGTGCGCTCGTATCGATTGCCGTAAGGATGTAGAAGGCGCGAGGGGTGACGCCACAGCAAGTGCAGGGATCTAGTACCCGAGTGCGAGGTTAGTTGGCGAGTCAGGCACTCGAGCTGTAGCCGTGCTCCATTCAGTGGCCTGACTGTGCGGCATAACGGGCGAACGGACGAGCATGGCACGTTGCAGATATCACCGTTGCGGCGATCCGACCGCGACCGAGGAAGATCAGACTGTCAAGCTGTCATCCACCCTAGCTGCGGAAAGGAAGAGGCGGGCGCTGTAAGGTCCATGCGGCTGCGAAGGTTTGAAGACGCCTGTTGTTGTAAGAGTAGGCTTAGATTGAAGGTAGTCGAGCATTGATTGTACACGGGTTTTCCAAGGTCAGTGGGACTTGTTCGAATGTGCACATCTGGACGTATGCTCGTCACTGCTTATTCTGCGAGAAAAAAATATGAGAAAGCTGGCTTCACGCCATGAACTCGACGTGCACTTACGTACCACGACCTAATACACGAAGGGAACGAGCGCATACGGCACCTCCTCCTTGTACTTCTCCCATTCCCCCCCGAACCGCTCGCGTAGCTGCCCATCCTCCACGCTGCAGCGGCGGATCACCGAAACGATCGCGAACGGCGCGGCGTATCTCCAGTAGTAGATGCATACCGCCATCGGCGTCGAGGCGATGTCGCAGTACGTCGCGTACGCCCCAGGCCCGAAGTGGATGAGGTGCGTCCCGAGGAAGAGGAGCGCGAGGCCCGTGTACGACGGGTGGCGGACGAACTTGTATGGGCCGGCTGTGATGAGCTTGTGGTTGTCCTTAACGAAGACCTCGTAGGTGAAGAGCGAGCCGAGCGCCTGGTATGCGGAGACGCGAAGGAGGGTGCCGGAGATGACAAGGGCGATTCCTACGAGGAAGCGTCTGGAGACGTAGACGAGGGGATCGAGAGCGTCAGGGTGGGGCGGGCAGAGCCAGGGGACAATAGGTTTCGCCCAGGAGAAGGCGTGTACACGGTAGAGAAGTAGCAGCGAGTGACAGAAGGCGGATGCGGGGATGATGATCTACGGCCGTCCGTGAGCCTTTGCCACTGCATACGATAGCGCCTTGATACTCACACAAGCAATGTAAGCCAGGTAGCGAACCAGGAACTCGAACGGCTGCCCCTTGTATATGGAGCCTGGACCGTTGCGCCCTGCTTTAGCTCGCTTTGGAGGGACGAGCGCGGAGTAGAACATCGACGATGTCCCGCTAAGCATGAGAACCTTGGCGATGGAGTCCATAGGGGCCCACAGCTAGGTTGTCTTGGAGTTTAATGCCGGGTTAACATCACGAGAGACGGCACGCGCGACGTACCTGGGAGTGCCGGTGGGAGGTTAGCGGGGTAAAGGGAGAACTCCAGGTTAGGCGCACACCCTGATAAGTTCAAATACCTCCGAATGCTGCGGCGCAACCTGGTTGGTCAGATGTACCGTCTGGCCATGAGACTGGCAGTAGGTTAGATGCCAAGTGTCGGAGCGGAAATAAAGCTGGGCGTGCGGTGGTAAGTGTGCATATCTCTAACGGATCACAAGGAAGTGAGACTCTTGGCGAGGACAGCATAGCAGTGGGGCTGAGCAACAGCGCACCTGATTCGAATGTCGTCGCCCCCTCAAGTCGGGACGGTAAGGCAGAGGGCGAATGCTTCCGACATTGATCTCTCACGGACGTGTGAGTTCTAGAAGACACGCGGGGATTAGCATCATCTCATATGCATATAGAATGCCCCTGTTTTCTTGAAACACTATGATGGATACTGATGGCACTAGTATTTTTAACGGGTCGGGGAGACGGCGTCACTCACTCTTCAAACTTCGACTTGCCTCCGGACCGGTGGTTGCCAGAACGTTGGTCAGCGCTTGGGATTTTCGCTCGTGCAAGTTGCCGCACCATGGAGCTTGAAAGACCTAGAAACGTACGATCATGGAAGCGTGCTGGCTCACTCCGCGTTCTTGCGACCCGCGTTGTGCCATGAGTCACATACGAGTATAGCTAGTGTGTAGGAACTTGAAGAGCAAAATCGTCTCCGAAACTGGACAAGCGCGCGGGGGACAGAGGCCTCGGCGACCGCCGGAGCGCTGGCGCCTGTATGCCGGTCGTGCCCATGGGTACCGTGGGGTTGAGGACGCTTGCCTATACACCCCCAGCATTGGCTGCCATACGGTGAATCTTCGTAAAAGTACGTGTTCTCCATCCTTGTATCTCGAGGTACAGGATGTTTAACCTAGAATCTCCATGGCGGTTCAGTAACAGCATTTTTACCATTTGCTGAGCTTGCATAACCCGGCCATCGGAGTGCAGAGAGATCGTGCTGCTGTTACCAGTTGGTAGCTGCGCTGAACAAGATCTGCGACTGTTTGAGACGAGTCTACTCAGAGAAATGAATGCTAACGTTGGTCCTGCGCAGCACTGATCCGTTCACCAACTCGCGCCTCGCGACTACGGAAGGGAGCCGTCGTCTCGGTTCACAAGGTTTGTAGCTCTGGAACGACACACAGTAGTACAGAAATGTCTACATCAAGCGTAAGCTAATATACGAAAGGGACGAGCACGTACGGAACCTCCCGCTTATACTTCTCCCAGTTCATCCCAAACCGCTCGCGCAGCTGCCCATCCTCGACACCGCAACGCCTACACAGGGAGAACACCGTGAAGGGCGCAGCATACCTCCAGAAGTGCACGAAGAAGACCATCGGCGTGGAGGAGACGTCGCAGTATGTCACGTACCCCGCGTCTCCGTAGTATATGAGGTGAGTGCCGAGGAGGAGAAGCGCGACGCCCGTGTAAGAAGGGTGGCGGACGTGACGGTAGGGGCCGGCTGTGACGAGCTTGTGGTCATCTTTTACAACGACCTCGTACGTGAAGAGCGATCCGAGGGCGTGGTACGCGAAGAGTCGAATGGCGGTCCCGGCGACGACCATGGAGACCCCGACGAGGAACCGCGTGGAGATTGAGGAGAGGGGAGCCAACGGAGGGTTGGACGGGCAGAGCCATGGGACGAGCGGCTCTATATGCAGGACACGCGCGCGATAGAGAAGTAGCATCGAGTGGCAAAATGCCGCCGCGGAGACGGCAATCTGGGATGACTGGTGAGTACTACTCCTACGCCGGAATGTACTAAGATGATGCTCACGCAAGCGATATATGCCAGGTACCGCACAACGAATTCGAAGGGCTGCCCTGTGTATACGGCGCCCTTTGCGCTGGGCTGTCGCGCCGCGCGTTTTGGAGGAGCGAGCGCCGACACGAGCATCGCAGCCGTCCCTGCGAGCATGAAAGCCTTGCAAACGTCCATGGTGGTATGTGTCTATCCTGGATATCATCATGAGCTACGATATTTCATACAAACCGTAGGCTTGATGCTGGACGTACCGATGGGACTCTAGGGGTATTGTGGTGGATGGATGGGGTACCACATGCATAACGCTCGCTCATATAGCACTCCAGAATATCTGAAGAGTTCTCGGTGATGCGCCGCCATGGTGGTACAGCGACGGTGCCGGGGGGCGGATTTCTCCTCCAGACAATCGCCGCATGGCAGCTCCAACATCACGTTCGAGTCGCCGCACGACGGGTTGCGGCAGTGAGGGCAAGCTCTCGCCGATCGCCCTCTCACGAACGTGTGAGTGACTCCAAGTCCCCATCGCTTCCTGATATTCTGTGTCTGCGCCGCCGCCAGTTTTCATCCCGCTCAAGAACCTGCACACGGATTCAGAGGGCAATATCTCCTGTTGTCGGTAGTTCAAGGAACGCTATCTGTGAGCGGCCAACATCTGATAGACCGCAAGGGCTGATAGAATTCACTTCAGCGCAGGAAGAACAGCCTGGTGTTCCTCATTCTCCGGCTGCGCCCACTAAGAAGATATCAACCGCGGCGGCGACGGGGCTGACGTGCTGTGCTCTGGCCTTCGTGAACGGCCCGGAGCGCCCCAGCACAGCGAGGGCTCCAGCACCCTGACAGTAGGCTATCAGGTCTAGAATCCGGTAGCTGGTACTCCTGAGACTGAATATTAGTACGTGAGTGCTGCTCCATGCCGTAGATGAAGCCCTCGGACCCACTGGATAATCCGCTTACAGACGCCCTGCTTCCAGGTTTACATGCGGTGCTGTATCAACATTCAGTCAAGGACGTCAATCCATCACCGTCACTGGTCAGCGCTGTCAACGGGATGCTGATCAGGCAGCAGCGGCGGCGGATTTCTCGCGCCGCACGCAGTGTCCATCCTGACAGCCACCGCGCTGCGCCGTGCCTACTCGGTACTTCTTAGCCGCCTGTGACCGCCGGGGACCTGGAAGAGCGCCCACGCTTCCTTCGCATCCACCACGCAGGAGGTCTGGTTTCCGCGCAAACGCACGCTCCACAGCGATCATCCCAGGATGTGTCCGATGCATGCCACTGTTGCTATCAGTTAGAGAAGGGCTTCTGCAAGTGAGGACCTGGCGCGGTTTCCGAAGCTCCGATGCCAAGTGCGCGCGCGGCGTCCTGTCCAGGGAGCGGCGATTGCGAGCTTTCCGTTTTCCTGTTGTGCAAATATGCGCGGAAGGTTTGATACATGGGCGTTGAGAGCGGATATGACAGGCGTTAAGTAACGGTGGACGGCGGACGGGGGTCTGACGCACTCACGCACTCGCGTACGCGAATTCGACCCTGTCGCAGCCCCCCTTTCCCTCCATCTCAACGGCACCCATGGCAAGCGGCGTCATGGAGGAACAGACACTGCTCTCGCTTGCCGCGATGGCAGGTGTTGTGAGTCTCTTTGTAGCTTAACCTTGTCCGTGTACTCACCAACCTCTCAGGCAACATGTCTGGTGTCTAGAGGCCATGACATCCGCGGCGACTATGCCGCGTTGGCGTTTGTGTCAGCGTCCTCCGCCATATATGCCCTTTCCCGACGCATCCTCGCGTCTCCACTCGCTACCACCTTTGTAGTCTGTTCCGTCTATAGCCTCACAGTCTCGCTGATCACGGTGCTCTACCGCCTTTCTCCTTGGCACCCCTTGGCCGCATATCCCGGTCCCCGTATCGCGAAGATCACTAGTCTCTGGTTGTCGTACATCTCGTTTACTGGCAAACGGTACGAGATCCTAGATGACCTCCACCACCAGCACGGTCCCTTCCTGCGTGTTGGTGAGTTTTACCTCGCGCGGTCCATAGTACTGCAGACATACTTATGCGTATCTAGGGCCTGGGCACCTGTCTATCAACACCCCTTCCGCTGCATCACTGTACCTCAACACCGAAAAGAGCGAAGCCTATCGCCTGCCGAAGCATAACGGCGCGGTTGCCCTGTTCTTCAAGCAGGATACGTCGAACCAGCATCGTGGCCGCAGACGCGTCTGGTTGGACTTCTTCACTCGGTCCAGGTATTCTTCGTCCTTCGAGATATCGAGTGACACTGTGCTGAGTATTCTTGTTTGACTAGTATCGCCAGCCTTATCCCTCAGCTCGAGCGCAGGACATGGGAGCTCCTCCAATGCCTGGAGCGTCGACAGAATGCGAGCCCCGATAAGAGCGTCAACCTCCCGGAAGCCATGTATCACTGGTCGCACGACTTCATGGTCGGTTTCTATGTATACCCGTGCTACGCTGCAACTAACCTTACAAATGTCTCGATTTGTCAGGGCGACATGGTCTTCGGTGGATGTAGCACCTTCGTGAGTCAATGCTGGCGGAGTGGAGCCGACTGCAGATCTGACGTCTGTCATAGGAATTGATGAAGAACGGCGATCCCGAAGGCATCATCCACACCGGCAAGATGGCGACGGCCATGATGGACAGGTATTCAATCACGCACTTACTAGCGTTGCGGGTGCTGACTGACCTTGTCTCCGCAGTCTTGGGCAAGCGCCGTGGCTGCTGGACATCCTGTGGCACATGCCGTTCACGAAGAAGATGCACCTCTTGGACGACCACGCGGCGCGTATGATGACGCAGAGAGTCAAAAGCAAGGACTTGCCGGAGTTCCGAGACCTTGCATCCTACTTGGTGAGCGTCCTGCGCTTTGCGTGTCTTCGATCCACGACTCACACGCAACCATAGATTGCTGCCGGGATACCTCAGCACGAGCTCGAGACAGATGCCGTCGTCGCAATCATCGGAGGTACGCATTCTGGAGTAGTCTTCTCCCTTCCATCGACTCACATCGTCTTCCGCAGGCTCGGACAACACGTCGATCACCGTCTCAATCGCCATCTACTTCCTCCTCGCGCACAGGCAGTACTTCGAGCGCCTCTACAGCGAGCTCAAGCAGACGTTCCCCCACCCGATGGCGTCCATCAACCTCGACGAGCTCACCGCGCTCCCGTTCCTGAACGCGGTCATCAACGAGACCCTGCGCCTCGCGTCGCCGTACTTCAACCCGCGGCTCGTCCCCGCCGGCGGCATGTCCCTGGACGGGAAGTACATCCCTGAGAAGACGGTCGTTGCACTTGCTGCACACTCGCAGCAGCTGAGTGAGGAGAACTTTTATCCCGCGCCGAGGGTGTGTATACGTCATGCAGTCTAGTTCGAGAACCTGGGCTGAGCTTTTTGCAGGACTTCCATCCCGAACGGTGGCTACCCAACGGCCTGGGCCCGGACACCGTCACCAACAAGGCCATGCTTGCCTCCTTCTCCTACGGTACGTCCACAAACATGCCTCCTCCGAGCCCACTTACTCACAACGTTGTAGGTCCACACCACTGCATCGGCAAGCCTCTCGCTTACCACCAGATGCGGTTCGCGCTCGCCCGCATCCTCCTCGCCTTCGACATGGAGTTCGCAGACGGGTTCGACATCCCTGCCTTCCGCTCCGGGATACTCAACATGCGAACGATGTTCTTGGAGAGGGAGCTGCGCGTCAAGGTGCATCGGAGGCCTGAGGTCGACCTCGCCAAGGTGCCCGTTTGAATGCGCGAGCGGCGCGTTTCCCGGCGTGTGGTGGAATGGACGTCTGTGACTGTGATGGAAAGCCTGGGTGTGAAAGTTTGCTTGCTACAGTGTCGAGCGCGCAGGTAGACGATACCCGTGTAGATGTGTATCTTGGTCCGTGCAACTTCGCTGTCGGGATGTACCTCGGCGCTAGCGCTTACTCACTGACGCGCGGGGAATGGTAAGCGCCTTGACTGCTTCTTGCTCTTCTACATCATGCTGAGTCGCTCAATCCACTGCGCCCTTGTGAACCGACAGCCGATATCCGCGCATGCATATGTTGTGATCTGAGAGGAGTCTTGCATCTGTCATGACCAAACTTTGGGTATGGGCAAATATCCTCATGAGGTCTCGTCGATGCTAGCGTGACATAGGCCGACCGGCATCGACGTCGGTCGCCTATCTGTTGGCTACTCACAGTCGTCCTGTATATGGCGGCTGGCTATGGGTCGCGCCGTAAAGTTATGTGTCGCCAACGTCGTACTGCGCCTACCCTCAAAAGAATGTGTTGTAAGTGAAGTGAGTGCGCTGCTGCTGCTCTGACTGACGCGTCAGCTTGATAGTCTAGGTACCGATCGAAGAGGATATTGTCGTACGGCGCGAACCAACCTAGGCAATGCGCCACTCTTTAGCCTCGGTGCAGCCCACTCGGTCTATCAGAGGACTACTTATCAGCCGCTCCGCACACCACTCGCCATCGGGAGTGCGAATGCGCTCGCTCATGGTATCATATCGGAAACGATAGACGTGGATGCGGACGAGCTCGGGAGGACCTTCCTGGAGACTAGGCTGTAAGTGGCGCGCTCTACACAGTGCAGTCATCTTGAAACGCATTCTTGAGGCGGGGAAGTACAGAAAGCCGCATGCGCAACGTCGGGCTAGTGCATATATCGCAAAATTCGCCGGTGCCGCCGGTTCACGGTCTAACTCCATATGCCGTCGCAGGGGCATATCGTTACCTCGCACTGATGGAAGGGTCTCTTCAAAACTTCCCTATGCGCACGGGATGCTTACGATCAGAATTTGACCAAACTGTGCTCGTGCTCGGGCGTGGCCCCACGTGGGATGTGAGTGCCACCAGTTGTACCTCCTACGAATGACCTGACAGCGTCCTGAACTACCGGTCGGAGACAGGTACTGTGACTAAGTACCTGAAGGGCGGGCATGCCTGGACACCCGACGGTCGCAATTCTTGCGCGGTCTCGAGGAACGCCACAGCAGGAATTCTGTGTGGACTCTCCTCGCGATCGGAATGGTCAGACTATCTCCGTCGCCTGGCGCATTCCAGCCCGAGTTGACCGGGGTTGGCCACCGTCCTCGCGTGGCATTACGGCGATTCAGAGGTCGCTGTAATTCTGGGACTGGCCCATGGATCGAGCTCCAGCCACCGCCAAGGCCGCGCAGAACAGTCAAAATCGTAATGGGCGAGTGGCGGTGCAGCACACCCGGCGGTCCGGCGGGCTAGTGGCGGGGTATCGACCGATCGGGCGTCGGGAACAGGCTGGAACCGCCGGCACAACCTCTTCCGCTCTCCTTGATCGAACGCGACCTCCTCAGCGTCGGTGCCTGCCCCGCTATTCCCTCTCTCGGAGCTCAGCGCCCAGATACGCAGCATCCGCGACATGACGACGACGGAGAGGCGATCCGCAGCCCGAGGACATGCGTCGGACCAGTCGTCTGATGTACGGGATACGACCGTCCGCTACTCGCCGCCCCATGCACGTCTGATGGTCAAGTAGTCCGAGGCCACGCGGTGCGTATACCCCTCCTCCATAAGGTACAGGGCCTCGGGTGTATTGAGCGCGTAAGCATTCAGCAGTTTAATTTCGCTTGTCACTATTGCACGGGGGCGATCTACACATCGCGATCGTCGCCCCCGCCACATATACCGGTCGATCCCCTCGGAGCCGACGCGCCCTCGTCGTTCACGCTCACTCTCTTGCTGCTCCCCACGTCGGGTGAGGATCGCGGTCGCAGCCGACTCTCCCGCGCCTTGCACCCGCCCGCGTCTCCAGGCTTATTCTTATTTCTCTCCTTCCGTGCGTGCCCCTTTCCCGCCCCCCGCCCCCGCGCAGCGTGGCTCATCCCCTCCTTTCAGTCTCGTCTCTGTATATTCACCCTCTAGTCGACGGCCATGACCTCCCTACTGCAGGGCATCAGCTTGGGGGACACACTGGGGGTGACCTTCCTCGGCGTGTGTGTATCATCAATGTACGTCCCCTAGCTCCTAGTCCGGTGTGCGTGTTCCTCACAGAGGTTCACTCAGGTTGTATGGCGTGACGTGCCTTCAAACGTTCCATTACTACCGTTCGCCGAAGGGCAAGAGCGACGGTCCCCTCATGTGGGCGATGGTGCGTACATGCTAGACTTCGCTACCCCTATATTCGCTTATGAACTTTGCCTGGCCTTGTAGGTCGCCGCACTACTGTTCGTACCTCTTCTAACCGCAGGTCTAACGCACTCGACGCTCATACGGCGCATGAAGTGTTTTCGACAGCGCTCATCAGGCGATCGTGATCCACGCCGTGTACAACTATCTGATCCTAGACTTTGCCAACCCGTTGAAAATCATGGAGGTTGTTTGGTGCGTAATCATGGCCTCATCCCCGGGGTCGCTTCGCTTACGCTCAGTCGGATGTTCAGGAGCGTCCCGGTACGCCTCGCCCATATTTCATTCTCTATCAGCAGACTTATCAAACGTTCACGGGTCTGACGTTCATAGACGGAGGTGGTCTTCAACGTGAGTGCGCCGCCAACTGAGTGTGTGGTCCTTTTCTGACAACGAGAGTGCAGGCGATCCTCGCAATCATCTTGAACGGGTGAGCATTAAAATGATGCCTGCGGAGCAGGTTTGAGGCTGACGCTGTGTCCCCGCAGGTTCTTGACGAACCGTCTCCGGAAAGGTCAGCGACACCCCAACCCTCGCCTCAAACCCGTACTGAATCTCTACTTCAGTCAGCAGATTCTACTCGCTAACAATCATCGCGGTAAGCAAGAATCGTCCTCTGGTTGGATACCCAAGCTGAACTTGCGGCCGCTCGAAGGCGACTCTGTCTCTGGCGAACTTCGGTGAGTGCTTACTACCCGTCGGCGAGGTCGGGCTTGCATGACGCTGACGCCGAGCTTGTAGGAGTGAACCTTGGTGCGTCCCAGACACTCGGCGATGTCTCCCAGGTTTATGCTTGGTTCTAACTGCTATCCTACCGCATTAGCGTACGCTATCCGGGGGTACGTCGCTCGGTTGCACCCCACATGTCCCAGGGAACGTGGCTGACATTCACCCGTAGGTACACGTTCAACAACATCTTCATCGCGGAAGAGAAGCTCCGGGTACGCTTGCCCAGTTATTGCCCTCCGAGGCGTCGCGACTGACGTTCGACCACAGCACCACGGCATCGCGGGCCTGTCCATCTCCGTCGCGACTGAGTGCATGATCTCGTTCTCGCTCGCGTACTACCTCCACACGCAGCGCACCGGCTTGCGCAAGTGCGTCCGTCGCTATACCTGGCACGGACGGGATGCTGATTTTCTGTGTTTGTGCGTCCAGGTCGAACGATATCATCACGAAGCTCATCGCGCTGTCCATGACGACTGGACTGCTCATTGCGTGCGTACTGTTCATGACGAAGTCATCTTTGTCGCTAATCCCCGTCGCGGACAGTGCGTTCAATGTCGCCGACCTCATTGCGGTAGGTTTCGACGCGCCCTGCTTCCCGCCGTGCGCAGGCTAACGCGTTGTCGGATAGTACATGACTGCGGACAACAACTTCTACATCCTGTTCTTCAACTTCATGCTCGGAAAGCGTACGTCGCAACCCCCTCGCTCTCCCCGGCATCTAGTGCATCATAGCTCACACGCCTTCCCCTCACTCTAGTCTACGCCAACTCGCTCCTCACCTCGTACGTCCCCTACCCCCTACCCGCCTACTCATGCACGCGCGAGACGCTGATGCGCTGCGCCCACAGGCTGAACAGCCGCGAGTACGTGATGGGCATCCTCACGGACGGCCAGCCCGCGTCGAACCACCACGACAACATCAAGATGTCCCCGACGGGGGCGCGCTTCACGAGCAGCCGCACCGGCGGCGGCGACGCGCGCATGGGCATCTCCGCGCCCGGGCTCGTCTCCGCGCACCAGGTGCACATCGCGATGGACCGCTTCGTCGTCACTGTGAGTTCGCCCGTGCTCGTCAGATATGTGGGTATTCATAATGCTAATGCGCGTTCTGTAGGACTCTGGCGAGGGCGACGATGCGCGGAAGTTCGAGAGGTGAGCAGGCTTCATTGTGGCAGGTTTTGGGACATGCATTGATAGCGCTCGCAGCGTTTGAGAAGGAGGAGCTCGGATTTTCTCGTGTCCTGGGAATACCAAAGGGAAGATACGGATCACTGGTGTCTCAAGGGTTTAGGGCGGGTAGTACTGTTGGCGGAGCTCTCTATTTTTCCGTAGTAGCCCAGAGTTAGAAGGCGAACGTAAAGATTTTGTTTGTTGTATTCAGTTTTGAGTCGGTATATCATGAGCTACGGCATTCCAACGTTCCCCGGGTTTCTGCACTCAGACGTCCCTGCGTACGCATCGGGGTAGCCCGCAGGCGGCAACAGGTATCAGTCTCGAATATGCACTGACGCGGCCGGGTCTCTGTGAAGAACGACTTGGCACATGCGGACGAGCCTTCGCGAAACACTTCTGGTGGTATATTCATAAATTAGGCAGCACACTGGACTCAGATCAATACCTCAAACTACAATACAATGAGGCCGAACACCGTCCTCACTCGGTATTAAGCCAGTCAAGAAGGCCACCTCTCTTCAAACGTAAGGAACACAGCCCGCGCGCCGAGTTACTGCGACTCGAGTGAGGCATACACCTTGTCGAGGTCGACGCCGTGCCGGCGCGTGACCTTCATGAACATGTCCTTCTCGAGCAGCGTCGTGCGCATGTTGAGGATCCCGTCGCGGAACGCCTGCACGTCGAACCCGGGCTGGAACTCCATGTCGAACGCGAGCACGACGCGCGACAGCGCGTAGCGCATCTCCTGCCAGGCGAGGGTCTTCCCGATGCATGAGTGCGGGCCTATCATGATTCATCATAAGCAAATGCGTTGTACGAGATGGAAGAGGTGAACGCACCGAAGGAGAAAGACGCAAGCACAGCCTTGTTGGTCTTCGTGCCTGGACCGAGGCCCTGCGGCTGCCATCTCTCGGGACGGAAGTTCTACCATGCGTTCCAGCGTAAATTAACCTTAACCCAGGCGCACAGCGGAGTGTCCGCACCATTGGCTCCGGGTAGAAGTTGTCGGGGCTCGTCTGCTGCGAGTACGCCGCGAGCGCGACGATCGTGCCCTCGGGGATGAAGTGCCCGTCGATCTTCGCGCCGCCGGGGCCCGCGACGCGCGGGAGGAAGTACGGCGAGCCGAGCCGGAGCACCTCGTGGATCACGCCGTTGAGGAAGGGCAGCGTCGCGAGCTTTGAGGGCGCGAGCGGGCCCAGCGGATCTGGGGAGACCGCGTCGAGCTCGGCGCGCAGCCTGACGAAGTAGTGCGGCTCGGCGACGAGGAAGTAGCAGCAGAGCGCCATCGCGATGGAGGTGTTGTCCGAGCCGCCGAGGATTCCGATGACCGCATCGCGCTCCATGTCGGGGAGGCTCACGCCGCCTTCCATCTGAGAGAATGTGAGATAGTGGTTCGCGACGCGAGGAAGGAATAGCTCACAAGGTATGAGATGAGGTCGCGGAAGCCTGGGAGCTCCTTTGCCTGCACGCGCGTGCGCGTCATCTGGGATGCGAGCCGGACGAGCTGATGCATATCCTTCGTCGCCGGGATCTTCCACAGGATATCCATGAGCCACGGGGACTGCCCCAGACTGATTTTGCGGCCGAATGTTAGCAGAAGACAGATAACGAGCTGTCCGGTGCATACCTGTCCTGCAAGACGGTTGCGAGTTTGCCAGTATAGATAAGCTCCTTCGCATCGCCATTCTTCATCAATTCCTGTGCGAAATATGTGAGACAGCACGGACAACAGAACGCGAAGGCGAACTTACAATCTTGTTGCAGCCACTGAATACCATGTCACCCTATCGGCATAGTGGCGGTTCAGATATACTCGCGTGCAAGCAAAACTCGAGAACTACCATGAAATCATGGGACCAGTGATAAAACGCCTCGGGCACGTTAACATATCCACCGTTCGCAGCCTGCCGACGCTCAATGCATCGCATTACCTCCCAGGTGCGCTTCTCGAGGGCAGGGTTCAACTGCGCTAGACTGCAAATCATCCCAGTCCATATAAGTATAACAGAATGATCAGCGGAAAATGGCACGCGTACCCATTAGGAGTGAACATCCCGCCCCATATCCGCTTACGCTCCCGGTGCACCTCTTTGGACTCCTGCTTGAAGAAGATGCCTACGATATCATCGTGCGCGGGGAAGCGGTACGCCTCGCTCTTCTCCATGTTGAGGTAGACAGACGTGGCAGTTGGACTGTTGATGGACATGGTATTCGGACCTATGCAGGACATCAGAATCCGGATATCGCACCCCTATGTATCCGACTGACCTATGCGCAAGAAGGGGCCATATTTGGCATGCAGGCGGTCGAGGATGAGGTGCCTCCGCCCCATGAAGGAGATGTACGTCAGGTACGTGCTGCTGATCCTCCAGAGAATGGGTCCAGGATATCCGGCCAGAGGGTGCCATGGGGAAAGTCGGTAGGCGACTGTGACTGCCGCGAGCGTGGTGAAGTAGGTGAGCGCGATGGAGGCGGCCGCAATGGATGGACTCGCAGTCACGAGGGGATATGCGCGGAAGATGGCATATAGCCCGAGACACGCGGTGGAATAGAACACGAAGGCATAGTCACCACGGACGCTACGACGGTTTAGGTAAACCCATGAGGCCTATGTCATGGCGAAGATCAGCGTTGCGGTAACAACTTCAAGCAACGTGGCACTCACACCACCAGCGGCGGCAGAAACTACGAGATACTCACTGGGGACCGGGGGGAGGCTCATCTTTGCGGATCGGGGCAGATGTTCGGCGGAGACTGCTCAGAGTCGACGGGCATTTAGAGGCCGGGGATACTACACCCCCCTGCTACCCTTGGATACGTGCGCCAATCAAAGTGGATTGCACCGGATGAGGTATGGAAGTCGACTCATGGGAGCTACCAGCATGCATGGGGCAACGGGATGTATAACATCGGTCGACGACGGCGGTCACCGGTTAAGGTTCGGGGAGCCTAGTGAGGATTTCCAAGTCGGGTCGGTTTACGAGGCGGCGCGCTGCATCCCTGAGAAAGCTACGGAGTATCAAATCCAAGTAAAACATTCTTGGCCTCTTGCTCGGCCGACCGTGCAGGCCTTCGGCCTCTCATCATGGTGGCGCAAGAGAGCAGGAGGCTGCCGCACGCGGGAGGTTGGCAGACGTACGAGGCGCCTGCGGGTACCCCTGACACCCCTCGCTAGCTAATCGTCTCAAACGTCGCGCGCTTCTCTCTCGAACCCAAGTCGTCGTGTACTTCTTTCGGCTGCCTTCTCTCGACCCGCGCGAACCACGGGCATCCACAAACATCGCGAAGAGCTCATAGGGGGCTCAGTATGCTCCCGTATCTATCTTCGACCCAACTCTAGAACACGCGGGGCCTCGGGGAGCAAGCTTCCTCCCCTAGCGGCCCTCCACGCCCGTCGGTCGTACTCCGCCCAAATTGACAGCGAGTGGGAATCCCGCCCCTAGCTTCATCTCTCCGGACCTCGGAGAGACGGTGGACCGTGATTATGGAGGTGCGGTCCAGCGCCCGGGATATCCGATGTCCCCGGAGGTGCGCGCGCGGCCACTCATTCGCGCTGGCAGAGAAGATCACGAAGGCCGCACCGCATGCACACTGCGCCCGCGCCGGGCCAGCATAGGCTGCCTGTTTGGGAGGCGCACGCCGGAAGTTGCATCCAGCGCGTCCCGGCGTGCGCCCAGGGTGTTCTGCCGTATGATCTGCAGACATGCTTGTAGGTATGGGCGCGTGGGATGCGCGGTAGGGGCGGCGACAATCTGATGCCTACTTTACATGGGAGGCCGACGATACGAATATACATAGCAGGACGGTGCTGCTGGCCGACCCAGCTGCCGCCCTCACCCTGGTTGCTAAGACCCGACAGCAGGTGAGGCTCCATTGCATGCATGTGTAGGTTTATCTGGCACTCACTGTGGTCGCCAACAGTGTTTCCAGCCGCTCCTGACATATCGCGCTTCAATTGTGGACCTGAACGGACGCGCAGAGCTATCACCCGGACAATCGTTTGAGCGCACTGTGGAATGCACATCGACACAATGGACGCACTGAAAGCCGCTGTCTTGGTCGTCTCGGGCTCGCTCTTCGCACGAGCCATTACGCCGCCGACGCCACCTGCATCGCAGACGAAGGTCGTCTACAAGGGCCAGCCGTTCGAGTACATCGTGCGCTACCTCGCGTGGCTCGGCTGCGTGCGTCCCAGTCTCCTCAGAGATCCGCGTACACTCCACTTACCGTGTTCCACATACGCAGATCCTAGTAGTCGCATCGTCTGCGGCGCATGCAACGCTTCTCCTCCTGAACCCCACAACCCCCTCCACCGCCCCGCTCGTGCCCTACCTCTGCCCCGCCTCCCCACCCACGCTCGCCCCGCTCACCCACTTCACCCCGCGCTTTCTCGCCGGGCTCGCCCTGCTCCTCTCGGGCGGCACCTTCCGGCTCTGGTCCTACCACGCGCTCGGCGAGCTCTTCACCTTCGAGGTCTCCGTCGCGGACGCGCACCGGCTCGTCACCGCCGGCCCGTACGCGCTCCTCCGGCACCCGTCCTACACCGGGCTCACGCTCCTCCTCTTGGGGGCACAGCTCATGCACTTCGGCGAGGGCGGGTTCGTGACGGAGTGTGGGATCCAGCGCACGCCGCTCGCGGCGTTCGTATGGATCTGGCGCTGGGGCTCGCTGTTCGGGCTGCTGTCTCTGTACAGGCGGTGCAATGTGGAGGACGCGCGGTTAAGGGAGCGGTTTGGCGCGACGTGGGACGCGTATGCGGAGAAGGTCAGGTATAGGCTCGTCCCGTGGGTCTTCTGAGGTTGGAGAGGGTGGAATCGCTGGTCACATTCAGAGATAGAGGGACACTGGATGCATTCTCGGGTTGTACAACAGGATTTCTCCTTCAATACACGTCCATTACGATGTACAGGGCTCGAGGATCGATGAGCTCACGACCATGAGGCCTGAGGCGAGGCCCTTCATCCTAACTCGCCGGATATCCACAACAGGCGCCACCGCAGGCTCCGCGCTCGTTCGAAGGCGTTTCGCTGCAAAAGATGGATGATCTCCGCTGCAGCGCTGCGCTAGAGAGAGGTTCTACGCTCCTCAGTCTGATTGTCACAGGTATTTAGGGCGTCGCGCCGAAACACGTCCGCGCGCGCCGAGGTGGACCAAGCTCACTGTGCATCTGTACTATGTAAGTTCGCGCCCAGGCTCCCTGGAACTGTCGGACGCCCCCGCCCGCAGCAAATCTTCGCCATCGGTGTTCCAATGGTCGACGGCTATACGGCGGTACTCTGTTTAGTATTTGCTGTGGTCAGTGCTGCGGAGCTCGAGCCCGAGTAAGCACCGGCACCTCAGACCTGTGCGTCACTACTCCCGCGTCCGCTAGAGATATCCATACAGCGCCACTCTGGATGGAATCCGTCAGCCTCTGGGGATCAGGGCAGAGGGGCGCAAGACAGAGATCAAATACGTCGGCACAGCACTGTGCGTCGTCCGAAAGCAATGCACCGCGCAGCAGCCTGGGGCGAGGCGATATCCCGCGGGAAGGCTATTTGCGCTCACAGTGTCATTGGGCGCGCACGCACACACGCACGACAGGGAGACCCTGTGGCGCTATTGAGTACGGCGCGCAGCGAGGCCGAGGCAGCTTGGCCAACATAAGTATGGCGATGGCAATACTTAGGGTTGCGGCCGTGCTGTCCCCATGGAGCCATGTCCGCAGAGGCCGGAGCTAGTGATTATCTTGGAATGCGCGCTCGGGCGTGGTCGACGGCCTCGGGGATGTGTATACTTGGTTGGTGGAGCGCGGCTTAGGTGGACGGTACGTGATCCGGCGTGCGCGCGGCGCACGCTATCCTATCCAGCTCCCGGAGTACCATATGCGTAGCATCTGGGGTGCCGTAGCTGCAAATCGGTGCTTGTTCTACCACCTCGGGCACCTCGTGTCTTGCGCGAGAACGCGCCTTGTTGTAATGATCCTGCGGGAAACAGACAGCCTTCGGAAGAGACCGTCAGATCAACTTCAACAGGTTCAAGATGGATACCAATGCGCGAGTCCTACTGCCTGCGTAGGGCTTCGAAAGATTGACGTACTCCGGCACGACCTCAGCAGGCCTGGCAGCAGTGCCTGGTGGGAGGTTCGAATTCGATCGCAGGCAACGCGGGCTGGCAAGCCTGAGTATACATGGCTGTAACAGTCAACCGCTGATGATGTCGAAGTTGCGGGCCCGGGCGTTTTGAGCACTTGGCGGTTACTTCGCAGGCAGTCGCCACGCGGCTGTCCCGGCACAGGTGGTTGTAATTGGTGACAATGTGGGAGATATCATAGAGCATGCCATGGAAAGTATAGCGGTAAGTACTTTGACAGGGACTGACAGGTTCCGCCTCGGTTGCCGTATGGGCGTGTGAAGTCAGCAGTGTCCGGGGGTCGCACACAAGGGTACGATCGAGGGGAGACTGCCAGTTTGCGGTTGTCTCCTTCCAGTTCCTTCCTCACAAAAGTTCCGCAGACATGTCGGCTCCGGAGCACCCGCATGCCATTCAATGACGCCTGCAAGTCAGAAGGTGGAAGGTCGGCGACGACAGAACGTTGTGTGTAGATAGGCGGGATGCCGTACGACAGCGGCTTCTCAATCTCAAGCCCCGCGCTGGCCTGCACGCTACGTCTGACTCTGGCAGGTATTGTGCCGTGACAGACAGGAGATGCGGTGAGTGGCGGAACTCACCTTAATTTTGCTGTGGTCGACCCTGATAGAACAGCGTATGACAGGTGTGGGTTACGGCCAGACTGTCTCCGTGTGTCTTAGATATACCGGTGGGACTCCGTGCGCTCGTAGTGGTCGTGAGTGGTCCGTGGACACATACGCTGGCGTTAGTGGGATGGAGCCTCCGGATCCTATCTGCCAAGGAACCCCGTAGATGGCACAGAATCGGGCTATAGTCACCGGATCGAGCAACTGTACCGCGAGAGCGGGTCGAAAGCGGCGTTCTGAGTACTCGCGCCGCATCACAGATATCACCGCCCTCGATCTGTCCTCCAAGAATATCAGCTTCGGGCGGCGGCAAATGCAGGCGTGTGGTTCCTCGGGCGGCGTACTGTAGTAGGAAGACGCCGCAGGGAGATGCTGCGCCTGCCGCACGGAGCGTGTTCGCCCGTTCGCGGCTTCTTCTCAGTAACCGCCCGAGCTTCTCGGGAGACTCTGCCTCAGCTCGTCGCCCGCTCCTGACAGCGCAGGACACAGTCCTTTTCCTCCCCCATCCTCCTCTCCCGCCTCTCATCTTTGTAGCGTCGTTCACGGGTGTAGCCCGACCGAGACCCGAGAGTTATCGACTATGACGGACAGTATGGCGGTGGCAGCTAGGTGAGTGTAGGCAATATTTCGTGCAATATGTCGCTAATCCAGAGAATATGCACTTGGTACAGCGCTCCGCCTCCGGGGTCGAACAGAGGCTTTGCTTTCTGGATGGTCTTCGTCTCAAATTTGGTTGTTGACATGCTCTCAGCCCTGGACCTCGTCAGTCCGTCCTCCGCGGCCCTTGATATCCTACTAATTGAGCGCTTGCATTGAGTAGACTGCCATATCCACCGCGCTGCCTACCATTGTCGAGCACCTCCATGGGACCGACTTTATTTGGGCGGGAAGCGCGTACACAATCGCTTCCACTGCCGTCCTCCCGCTCATCGGAAATTTGGTGTCTGCGTTCGGCCGCAAACCCGTTCTGGTGTTCTTCATCCTCACTTTCGCGATTGGCTCCGCCATCTCCGGCGCGGCACAAAACATGAACATGCTCATAGCAGGACGAGGTGGGCAACAAACTCCGCGTAGCGAATTTGAAGAGCACGTCGCAATACTGACGTCGCGTACCTTTCCAGCCGTCCAGGGCCTAGGAGGCGGCGGCTGCATCGCCATAACCGAGATCATCTACGCAGACCTCGTCCCGCTCCCCGAGCGCGGAAAATTCCAGGGCATAACCGCATCGTGAGTCCCTCCCCCGCACCCGACGTCGGTGGCGCACAAAGTACTGATGGCCTGCCCCTTAGCGTTTGGGCGCTTGCATGGTGCGTACCGCCGTTACCGCCGGCGCCCCACTCGATTGGCACGCCAGATCCCGGGCTGACGTTGTGTGTAGCGCGATAGGTCCTCCTATTGGTGGCGCGCTAGCTGATTCGGGTGCTTGGCGGTGGCTGTTCTTCTTGAACATCCCGCTCTGTGGCGTCGCGATCCTGCTCACTTGTGTGTTCTTGCGCGTGCATACGCCCAAGGCGAGCTTGGCGGAGAAACTCGCGCAGATGGACTGGACGTGAGTGGACTGCATCTGTGCTGAGGAACGGATGATGCTGAAGGATTCTTTGTGCAGGGGCATCATTGTCATGATCGGCAGCACTGTGTCAATCCTGCTCGCGATTACCTGGGGTGGTCTCCAGTTCCCATGGACGTCGGCGCATGTATTGGTGCCGCTCATCGTGGGAGCTCTGGGAATTATTGTCTTCTTCGTTCTGGAGATGTTCTGGCTCAAGGGCCCAACAGTGAGTATATGCGCCTTTGTGGATCGAAAACATCTCACATGCAACATTAGGTCCCTCGATTCTTCTTCACAAGCCGCACAACATTCAGCGGGTGGGTCCAGCAACGTCCCTGGCATGCCAGACCTGAGCTTACCCACTTTCCAACAGTTACGCAGGCACTTTCTTCCACGGCATCGTTGCCCTCGCCACTCTTTGTACGTATCATTTAGAACACACTCCACAATACACTACTAACGCCCTCGTACAGACTACCTCCCCGTCTACTTCCAAGCCTCGAAAGGCGCGTCCGCGGTCGGCTCCGGCGTGGACATGTTCCCGCTCTGCCTCACCATCCCCGCGTTCGCGATCGCCACCGGGCTCTCCGTGCAGATCGTCGACCGCTACCGGCCGCAGAACTACATCGGCTGGGTGATCATCATCATCGGCTTCGGCGTGCTCTCGACGCTCGACGAGACCTCCTCGCGCGCGGCGTACATCGGGTGCCAGATCCCGCTCGGTGTCGGGCTGGGCATTATCTGGATCAGCACGCAGTTCCCCATTTTGGCGCCGCTGCCGGTGTCGAATAGCGCGCACGCGCTCGCGTTCTTCACTTTCTTGCGGTGTTTCGCACAGGTATTATCCCGTTTTTCACGTTCATAGCCGACTCTCCATACTGACAAAACGTGTCTGCACAGAGCTGGGGCATCGTCGTCGGCGGCACGATCCTGCAGAACATCCTCCTGCACGACCTGCCCACCGACTTCACCGCGCGCTTCCCGCAGGGCGTGCAGATCGCGTACGCGGTGATCCCCACGATCAACGGGCTCGAGGAGCCGCTGCGCACGCAGGTGCGCGCGGTCTTCGCGCGCGCGACGCGCCTCATCTGGCACGTCATGCTCGGCGTCTCCGGCGCGGGGCTCCTCACCGTGCTGCTCATGCGCGAGGAGAAACTAAGGAAGGACATGGACGGGCAGTGGGGCCTGCAGGAGGGGAAGCAGCGCGGGAGCACGCCCGGCGAGGACGGCCAGGATCTGGAGTGGAAGGTCACGCCGGGGGAAGCGCAGGCTGCCCGGGTCGTGCCGGTGTGAGGCGGGCTGGGAGGCCTGTCTTTGCGCGCGTCTCTGGGCTGGTGCTGGTTGTGTTGGTGGTTGGGCTGATGTTTTTCGCCCTGTAGAGTGTACATGCCGCGCGGCATCTCTGCGCATCGCTCGTTCGTTAGCTGCTTCGTGCACTGTACTATATTTTGATCTTTCTCTCCTCTCGTATTGCATCCGACGGACATTGCAAATACGCGCCTCCTTGCGGGGCTTCAAGCGCGCTTTGGAGCCAAGGGGACATCTCGACAACCAGCCAAGATTAAGTTACACCACAGAATCTTCGCAGATAGATAAACATCCACTGCACATCTTGTACCCGCCAACTCCGCGGCAGGACCACATAGTGGTCATACGGACACCCATAGTTGCAGGATACGTACTCACCAAGCTCATGTAGCGGGCTGTCCCCGGTGCGCAGCGGGCATGCAGCGATAGTTGAACATTGTTGTGCGACACGATTTTATGCCCGTACTATTGCCGCATCGTTGGCGGCGTACTCTTCCGGGTCCCTTGAACTTACTCGAGTTGCGCACGAACCTTAGCCTTTTTTCCGGCGGTCCCAAGAAGTGGCATGTTGGATATTCCTGCTCAAGCGCTCACGCTGAGATAACAGCGGACACACGCGGAGCAAATGGGTGCAATTGCGAACGCGCGGCCAAGCGCAGTCGGCAGGCGCATACGTACAAGGGCGACTGGGAACAATGAAACTGGTGAAGCCGTGCAGGGTACATATAGAGGACGCAGGTAAGGAGCGTGGGCAACGTGGTAAGACCCGAGATGAAAGAGTCGCAGCGGTACAGGGTATACAACCTAAAGGGAGAACGCAGTCGAAGCTTAGGCGGCGACCGGCGTGGGCTCGGTGACTGCGGGAGGTGCCCCGTACGACGACTTGATGCGTGGGGGGAGGCCAGCCTACGGGTTTGTCAGTATGACGTGCGCAGTACCGTTGTAAAGGGGAGGATGAACTCACCGCTGCATAGATCGCGCCGACGGTCTCGAGCTGCGTGATCGTCGTCTTGGGGTCGGTCCAGTACTGCGGGGTGCGCCCGCGGACCTTGTCTACGAACGCCTCGAGCTGGTACCGGTACCTGTAGCATGCGTGAAACACGTAGTCAGCGCATACTTTGGAAAGGTCAAAACGTATGTCTCGTACGTAGTCCACGACGTCTCGCCCTTGCCGTCCTTGAACTTGTACACCTTCTCCGTGCGCGCGCCGCCCTTGCGCGGCTTGACCTTGATCCAGTGGTACGCGCCCGCGAGCGGGTAGTTGAAGAACTCGATGTCGCCGCCCTCGAGCGCGACCTTGACGCTCAGCTTCGGCATGCGCGGGAGCACGCCGAACGGGCCCCAGCCCGGCATCGAGAAGTCGACGTACGTCTCGCCCGTGACGGACGCGGGGAGCGCGTACGTCGTGTGCATCCCGCGGTCGATCTTCGTCGCCTGCGGGTTCCCGAGGGCTTTCGCCTTGGTCACCTCGGGCGGGTCGGACTCGGTCCCGGTGAGGTAGCGGATGGCCGCGAGGGGGTAGACTGGGAGGCGGGGATGTGAGTGCGAGAGAGAGACGGAGATGGGAAGAGGAAGACGGACCGCCCATGTCCATGGTGCAGCCGCCGCCGAGGTCGTACTGGAACCTGATATCGTCCTTTTCGAAGAAGAGGGACGACAGGACGCTGGGGACGGCGAACTCGCCGACGACGCTCTTGACCTTGCCCAGATCCCCGCTCTCGATGATTTCTCTCACTCGCTGTGTTGCGGGATGGAACCTATCACCTGCATTAGACGCTTTATTAGGCTGAGTTTTGGAAATACGAACGTGAAGTGGATGGCCTCCAGAGCGACCAGGCCCTTCTGCTCGGCGAGCTCAAAGATCGCGCGGGCCTCGTCTGCGGTGTCCGCGATGGGCTTCTCGATCAAGGCGTGCTTGCCAGCGTTGAGGGTGCGGATAGCCCACTCAAAGTGGAGCGCATTCGGGAGCTAACGAAGGTCACCTTGCTGGGATGAGCGCAATCCATTTATGAAACGAAGAAGACGCACAGCGATGTACACGGCGTCGATCTCCGGGTCATCGAGCAGCTCTGCAAACGCCGTAAGATACATTGATGCATGGCACGTGCACGAAGGTACTCACGTTGGTAGGCCTCCGACCCGCCGAAGGTCTTCGCGATACCGTGCGTCTTGGCGTACTTCTTCGCCTTGTCTGCGCTCCTGGCGGCGACTGCAGCAATCACGACGTCGGGGTGGCTCTTCGCGGGAGAGATGAGAGCATCTGGTCCTATGCGAGCGGCCCCGAGGATACCGAAACGCAGAGCGTTGGAGGTCTTCGAGATCTTCGCCTAACGCGTGGTCATGCCGCGCAGTCAGTGACGTGATGGTGGCGGCCACGCATGTGTATGAGCTGCAGCTCACCATAGTAGGGCTTTGGGAGGATCCTACGAGTTGGTGAGGCCTTGAGGTGGCGGAGGGCGCAAGACGAGGAGCGAGAGCTCGACGTCGAGGGTGGGAAGCGGCGGGAAAGGGGCCGCAGCGCGGGCGGCAGGATTGGGTTATACGGCTGCGAGGCTCAGGTATCACAGAACGCGGTGGACGTCCCTGCTTCCACGTTCTAGCCTCGCAGAAGCCCCCCGTGTAAGACCGGTGATCTGACTAAGCCGCGTCTGCTATGCTGTTACGCCGCCCAGCCAGGAGGATCAATTCACAACTGAACATTAGCATCAAGCAATCTAGAAGAGTTGGGCGTTCGTGCTAGGGCGCGCGCGCTCTCCTGCGGCGAGTGCGGATAGCGGAGACCTGGAGGGCACCGAAAGAGTGACGTGGGTACACTGCGGCGCCGGCCGAGAACTTAGAAGTACAGTACTGAACCCGTTGCACTGCCCTGGTAATACAAGACCCGTACGCGCTGCCCCTGAATCATATCCCCGTGTAAGACCTGGTCTTGAGGCTACTTGCGGCTCGCGAGCCTCGCGATCCTCTCATGGGGCTCTGAAACCTGGAGGTGAGTGTTGCCATAGCGTGTGCCAAGGGCCGACGTACCGAATAGCGAGACTGCGCGCGGTAAGCGCGGAGGGCGCGTAAGCAAGAAGGTTCGCCACCATGCCGCACACTCTCATGGACGTCGCAAGGCGCGCATCGAGCCTCGCGTTCCCATATCACGAGCGAAAAGAACACTGCGCGGGGGCAGAGAAGGGCGATTGACTGATCGAGCACGCACGTCTTTCATTGGTTCTAATATGCAGCCCCTTCTGCCCGAGCCTTCCGATTGCGCATGCAAGGGGTGTACTCACGGTCTCCCATTCGGCAGGGCGAGTTCCCTGTCTGCCCATGACACGGTCCATGTGTTACGGTATGCCGTTCACCAGGCCTGTCAATGTCTCTTTGCAGCCGGACAGGTACGGCTATCTGTCAAGAGGGTCTGCTCGGGGAGTCATTGAGACAATAAAGGCGCCATTTGCCTAGTTATCTAGAACACAACCTGCCAGCAAAGAGAAGACATGCGCGGACAGATCGCAGATAGAAAGTGTTGCAAGGCCCGGGCAGTAATAAGTATTTTCAGAGAGAGACGCGTACCGGCGCCTATTGCGCTCGAAAATCGCTCTACTGAACGCCAGGGACCCCGGACAGTCTGTTCTGCTTGACCCAACCATACACACGCTGACGCCACCACGCTCACGATCTACTGAAGCGCTTCCGACACACCTCGGAGAGTGTGTGAGAGAGCACATAGACCTAAAGAGTATGTCCAATCAATTGCGAGCCCAGTCATTAGTCGTAGTGGTGAACTTTGCTGAATGCGTTTTGTTCGTCGAAGGTTTGTCGGTCGGACGGCTTCCTCGCTGATGATCTCGTTTTTCGGCGCAGACATGAACAGTAGAAGGGGGTAGCCATGCTCCGTCTTGGATGATATGGGTACGTCTCTCATGTGAGAACTGATGTAAGAAGTGCCCTGCAATGTATATCCATCGTCGTAGAGCCCGCTAACAACGCATCGCTGTCAACACCCAGTTCACAGCTACCGACAGAACACGACACGAGCGGCGTGCCCACGTCATCGCGCGACTCGACCATATGGCCCGCAACAGTGCGCAACTGCACCCCTTCCCCGTCCCAACTGTCGCGCGGCCATGTCTGCAGCTGCGCAACCGCCCGCGCTTCGCGCACCAGTGCCGGGTTATTGGCGAGCATCCGATAAGTATGGTACTGGATTTGCCCTGCGCGGATCGCTATGCAGACCGGGGAACGAACTTTGTTCGTGATGCACTGCCAGGTGGGGCGTGATTCCTATCGGCGAGTTCTATCCTCACGTACGGCCATCACTGGAATGCACTAGTGATTCATCTCGCCGGGATACTGGCCGACCTCCGCCCGGGAATATACAGGATTTCGGCGATGCAAATGAAAGTCCTTGGATCACTTGCTGCTGTGCCACGGATGCAATACAACTATACTACGGGGGAATACTTCCTGCTTCTGTGCGTAGGCCCTCAACTTGCATAGTATCATGATCTCACCCCGACATCTAGCTAGGACACAGGGCAGTCGCCCGTACCTCCAACGAGGTTACACAAATCCCCCGCTCGCCAAGGGCCAGCGTATCTCCCTGGACAAAGTCATAGAGCCGCTCACAGTGCACATGGCACATCTAACCTCCGACGCAACCGGGCCCACGCCGAAATAGCGCGGCGAGCGAGCGGTGCGCCCACGCTGTCAGCGCATCTCCTGCCCCCATAAGGGGATACCTGCCCTGCGCAGGCTCCGCCAAGGGCGTACTGGCCGTGCGTTGCTGGGCGGAGGGCCCGAGCCCGGGATGGCCATGACGTGCTGGGAGCGGTTGCGGTGTCTAGCACGGGAGGCAGGCGGAATAAACGAGGGAGTGGCACGGATTAAATACCGAATATCTCATGATGGTACACGCATCCTACAGTAGATCGACGCCCGAGAAACCGTCCCAGAGAGGGCGCAGAATGACACTCAGCCCTCAGACCATGTACCCCTTCTTGGCCTCCTCGGACGACTGCAAGGCGAAGTAAGCGTGAGTGTTGGGGCTGTGAAGGTGGATAGGAGGAGACGCACCGCCAGCACGGTCGAGCCGGTGAAGTTCGAGTGCGAGATCTGGCCCTGCTCGGCCTGGAAGGTCGAGAGCGGGATCGAGTTCACCTGCGTGATCGCCTCGTTGCCGCCGCGCACGTACGTGCGGCTGTTCAGCCTGTGTGTATCGCACACGGAGGTCAGTGCGGGCAGTGCGTGATCGCAGGGCGGTGGCTTACGATGTGAGGAGCGAGTTGATGTACACTGGGCGGGATGAGGTGAGACTGGCGGCATGCTGCGAAGAGGAGGCTACGCACGCTTGCCGAGCATGAAGTTGAAGAAGAGCACGTAGAGTTGTGCGGGCGCGGCGAGGTACTGCAGGCGAGGGAGTCAGTACGGCCAGCGTGGCGGAGCAGTAGAACATAGGGGACGTACAGCGATCAGGTTCGCGATCACGAATATCCTGGGTGTGGGGAACGTCCAGTCAGCACGTTGCATTCGTTACGGTAACGAGCAGAAGCCTTACGTCGTGAACGACCCTGTGGTGATCGTGAGCATGATGAGGCGGCCGATCATGTCGTCGGACCTGGCCCATATCGTCAGCTTCTCATCCCCCGAGAGAACCGAGGAATAGCACGCTTACTTCCGAAGACCAGTGCGCCCCTTGCGCAGGTACCACACCATGGCCGCGGAGATCGAGACGTCTGCGACCACTGCCACGCCGAGGCCAGACGAACCGGTCGACTGAGTAACAAGTGAGTGATGCGGTAACAAGTGGAGAAAATAAAGAGAGGGCGCACCTTGAGCTTCGCCTCTGCCTCAATGAGGATGGGGTAGAAGAAGCTGCAACGCGAAACCAATGATTAGAATACTCTAGTGGGATTGCTACTGGATCGCTAAGCGTTGCTTACGTTCTGATCGGGAAGACTGATAGGACAGAAGGTCAGTTAATGCCCGGTGGCTTCTATGATGCAGAACACGCACCGAGGTTCATTGCTGCACAAATAAAGACATCGTAGATGAGGTGACAATCTTGATACCAAGCTTTCGGTACACTTACTCAAGTGTGCGATGGTGAAGACCATCTATATTCACCAATTATTAGTGTGAACATGGCGCAGCGGAAAAGGAGCGAGACGTACGCATGCGCCGCTGACGAAGATGTTCCGGCTGACTGTAGACATCCCTGAATGAGAGGTGTTGGGAACCCTCGGCAGGACGGATACATACGCTTCCAGATGCGCATCACGAAGAACCTGAAGTAGCGGTCAGCATGGCTACAGAGTGTAGTAAATGCGGCGGACGCACGTTTCAACGATGCATGCGATGACGGCCTGTTTTTCATACGGTTAGGCGGCCTTGAATTTCGATGAAGCAGGTTCAGTACGCACGTTGACGATAATTTCCGTCTATGCAGAGGAAGCGTAATTCGGTCAGTTCCGGTGCAGCCTTGAGCATCATTACAACTTGGTACGTACGGGGATACTCCTGTTCATTGGAGTTGAAGGATCAGCATGTTTCGCTGGTGCGAACTGTGAGACGGAACGCACCAGACAGTACGCAGGAGAGCGGTGGCGTTGGCGTAGTTCAGGACCAGATAGTGGTAGAGGATCTGCACGATCAGCGCTTGATGTGTCGAGTCGAGCATCCTAAGGGGGTTTAGCATCAGATGGATGTGGGTATGCGCGCTGGTGTGTATTCACCATAGAATGAGTACCTGTCGCGAGTTGAGTGAGCTGCTTCGAAAAGACTTTGAGAGGGAGGGTCACTTACAATGAACTTCAGGAAGGGCTGGTCCGTGCTACCCCTCGGGGACCGATAGTACTGGAAGGTCTGAATGCATGTAATGCCGTACACCCTGTATCAATTACAAGCATGAGTATGCGGTCCTGTCATCATAAAGCGGGACACATACGCAGACGAGATGGCCACGCCGAGGTAAGCGACGCCAATGGTCGAGCCGAGATCGAGCTGGGAGAGGATCTCCGCGTTGATGTCCGGGGGGCACTGGGCTACGGTCGAGTTGCCGCTCATGTTTGCGCTGTGCGGGGAAGGGGCGGGGACGCGAGTACTGTCGGGTGCAGGAGCTGGAGCGCTGGGCTGCCGGGCACTTATAGGAACGCTCGGCGTGGGTAGCACGGCCGACGGGCAGACCCCGCACGCCAGAAAACGTATAACTCTCGAAGCCTGTTTCAGCTCAGGCTAGACGCCCCCCGGGCGTGCCAGTGCAGAGCGGAACCCTAAGTTTACCTGCGCGCGGCGGCGGGGCTGAGCCTGATCAAAGTGCGCTCCATCAGTACTGAATCGCTGCCCGGAAGCATTCGCACCGAGGGCTGTCAGCACTTTGCCTGATACAGCGGCCGCTGCCCCAGCGGCGCGAATCGTCAGGCCTGGCGCGCGCGGAGGAGGACCCACGGGATCGCCGGCAGGCCGGCAAACGCCCTGGGTACCATGGGAGTCCTGACAGCTGCCCGTCCCTTTGAGCAGATCCTGGGCAAAGCCTTGCGGTTTTCGCTCGCGACTCGCGGCAGTTCTGCGTGCGCAGCGCCGCAGAAGCGGATGGGATGTCCGTGCTGTCGAAAGCTGTTGTTGGAGCGCGTTGGCATGCGTCGTCTTGTCCGAAGGTGCCACGATGGCAATGAACTGGAGAACCTGATGCAACTTCAGCCTCACGTCTACCGTACGCTTTCAGTCAGATTGGACAATGTCGGTCTGTATGCGGCTGTCGAATTTGGTGGAAGGATTCTGGTCGACGTCCGAGTCGGCGGCGACTCCGCCGGTGAGTATTTGCTCCTATTTGTACACCATAGCCACAACAGCGCAACGCAGAATTCAACTACCAGCCCGGTTTTCTCCTTCACTCCTCCTAGACTTCTGTACCCATGCTCGCCCATTGCAGACAACGGCTCAATCGTCCTTGATGGCCGTCTCCATCAACAGAGGAAGATACGCTATCGGTAATGGCCGTACCAGGAAATCGCGCGCTCGAGTCGCGCGCTGTCACCGGGAGGCAGTTCCGGCCGCTCAAACCTTCGCTGCGGCGTATCCCCGCGTAGGCAATCCTGCAGATGGCGTCCCGCTTGCAGATCTTAGGTGCGTCTAATTTCTTTGCTCCATCGGCGGATGGCTGGTTGTGCTCCAACGCGGCAAGCGACCGATCCGGACCCCATCTAGGACGGCATCGAGAGATTGTACGTGAACTTCAGTAAGGACGCGGTACGCGCTCAGCGCTCAATCCTTGCTCGTGTATTCTCCTGTATCCAGCCTCACAGGTACGTGTAAGCACTTGCGTTATCTACCCACTAGAGAGCCCGTGAAGTGGCTTCTCGCGCTCGTTCTCGTCCTCACGGTAGTATTTTTGACCGCACCCACATGCCCGCCCTCACCGTTGCTTTGCTGAACACAGCCCTCCTCAGGTCCTTCTGCTCTGGATTCACGCGAGCTTCGAGCTTCCACTGTCGCATCATTCGCGGCGCAGAGATGCGACGCCCGCCGAACGCGCCCTCGATATGCCCAACCTCGAGCGCGGCATGATGATTGATCTCCCTCAGCGACGACGGCAGCGGCGATCCGCGCGCCACTTCCAGCTCTAGGACCCCAGCAACAGCGACAGCGTATCGTCTGAAAACCTCTGTCTGGCCGCTACGGGACTTTTACTTGACCTATGTTTGGAGGTTCGCCTGCGCGGTTGTCGCGGACGCGGGCCAAGCCCATAGAATCCCTGATAGTTCCTGCTACCTGATACCAGCCGCGTCTTCTCCCCCAACACCCCTTCCTCTTCTGCTCAGACGTTCTCTTCTGAACCTCTGTGCCTAGGAACCTGGGCCCCGGCTCTTGCGCAGAGGCATACAGACCCCGGCCCCGTGCCAGGCCCGGCGGCGATATGCGGGAACCTTCGCCCCTACATACGGACGCGGCAGCCTTTGGGTCAATGTCCCTCCGCCCGACTCCCCGGCTCTCCGACGTTGGCGCTCTGCACCCGCGCCCCTCCTGCGTTCTTGGACCTGAGTGCTGGTGTGGTAGCTTGTCTGACGAGGAAGCCGCGGGCACGGCTCCGCGCCGCCGCGCGTGGTGCGCTGCTCTTCGGGCCCCGGATCTCGCCGCCCCTTTGGCTTCAATCTCGCTGCTATTCTCGTCTCTACTGTACTGTGATGTCTGTCTCGGACCCTCTTTGCTGGCTGAAACGGTGCCGCCTGCGAATCAACGGGGAACAGAGAAGGCGATCGCCGTGCCGGCTGCAGTGTGGGGCGAGAACTGCGAATCTGTCCAATTTGTCTGCGGATCCCCTCAAAACTGTTGATTTGGTGGTGTGCGGCGCGTGGATATCATGCGTGGGGGTATGTATGTATCAGGGAGGTGTGATAGAGGTGGTAGTGCGGCGGACATGTATCATGACTTGGCCCAGCGCAGCTTCGAAGACGTGTTCGAGCGAGTAGAGGTCGTTCGAGGACATCGCGCTGCCGTCCGTGTATACCGCACAAGCACTCCGCACACGAAGAGGTGCGTGAATACATACGCCCAAAGAAACAGCTATCTACCAAAGATACAGTCTAAAAGTACAACATCATGACGCCCATACACACACCAACCCCGCCGAGTCCTGATCATGACAAACCATGGCTAGAGTTTGTGCATCGTGTACACCCACGGAAGGAGCCCCTGCAGCTTCGCGAGCCCGCTGTGCAGCCGCATCGCGTCGAGGTGACCGTACTTGCTGAACAGGAACGCGAACACCTCCCCCGCTGTGCGTGCGTCAGAGCGAGTCCTGCGAGAAGTGCGAGTGATGACGGGCTCACCGAGCTCGTCGGGCTTCTCTTGCAGGATCTGTGCGCGGGCGCGGGCGGAGAACGAAGACGGGCGAAGCAGATAGTGAGCTGCTATTCCTGCGTCGCGGCCCGAGGGCGAGGATGGCGGCACTCACGCTGTGTCCCGCGTCGGGGATCAAGACGTTGCTCGCGTTCGCGGGCCGCCGCCACACCGTCCGGCGCGTCATCGCGCGCCCGCCCGTCCTAGCACAATCAACCCTGGATTAGCACCAGCGCGCCAGAACGTGAACGTCTGAACCCGCATCAACGCGGAGGGAAAAGCGCACTCACCACGCGGCGGACTTGCCGCTCATGACCCAGTGCAGCGCGAGGCGCGGCTCGAGCGCGGGCAGCGCCGCCCACACCTCGTGCGCCGCGCGCCAGCCGTACGTCACCGCCGTCTCGTCGAACGGGCGCGTCTTCAGCCTCACCCCCGCGCCCCCTCCCCCTCCCCCTCCTCCTTGATTGCCCGCGCCCCTATCCCCGTCGGTGTTCTCGACGAGGCCGTACTGGAGGAAGAGCTCGAGGACGCGCGGGTCCCAGCGCGCGGAGGTGGGGTACGCGCGGAGGAAGGCGCGCGCGGCGGGCACGGAGGGGAAGGCGGGCGTGCGCGCGAGCGTGGAGGCGAGGAGGAAGCGGAGCATGCCTGCGCCCGGGCCGGGCCCGCGGTCCTGGAAGGCGGCGGAGAAGACCATGGGCTCGATGAGGACGAGGGAGTCGAAGAGGTCGGGGTGCGCGAGCGCGGCACGGGTCCTGCGGGGTTGTGTCAGTGTGAATGATGTACTGCAGGAGGGGGGGAGGGGGACGTACAGGATGGTGCCGCCGAAGGAGTGCCCGATGCCGACGATCTTGCGTCGTCGGGGGGCGCTGTCTTCACATAGGGCGACGGGATGCAGGATGGTATCAAGCGCCGCGCCTGGGTCTGCGGGCAGATACGTAGAGAGAAAGTTGAGAATGTCGCGCGTAAGGTCGTGCCAATCAACTGTAGCATGAACTTTGTGAGGACTTTGACGAGAAACGATGATATGAACGACACTTGCCGACATCTCGTTGTGCATGGTCGTTTATGATCGCGCTGTCGCCGTGCTGTACGGCTTCGAACGACCATATTTCGTCGATGATGTCCGTCGAGGATTCAGAGAGTCGCTCAAGCAAAGGCTGTAGCATAGGCTCCCATATCTACCAGAGTGTCAGCACTCTCCACGAACTCCACTGCCGGAAACGTCGCACCTGGCGAGAGAAGCCGCCCGAGTGGGTGAGGAAGAGCGTCACGCCCCGAGCAGTGCCAGACGCAAGCACTCGCGGGTGGACATATCGGTCGACACAGTTCCACTGCTGCTCGTACGACAGCAGGCACTGCGGCGCGCGCCGCTTCTGCACGTCAAACGCCCGGCGCGCCGCTGCCAGCGACGTCAGCGCGGCGTCCATGTCCGCGGGCACGTCGTCGCACATCGTCTGGCGCAGCACGCTCTCCGCCGGGAGGAAGCGCGGGCACGCGGCGGGCACGACGTGCGAGGTGCGGATGTAGCCGGCGATCAGTGCCTCTGCGGGGAGCCGTGCATGGGGAGGCGGGGAAGGCGCCGCGCTTGGGGGGTCGATGGGAAGGAGGGGCACGAGCGGGACGAGCTCCTCGGGTTCTGCGGCGGACGGGGCTTCGGGGCGCAGGTACGACGGCATCGCTTTGCGGGCGGGCTTGGCTTGGCTTGCAGGGGGCTCCGCTGCGGTGAACTCGAGTCTCGAGTCGAGTCTCGGGTCGGCTGCATGCCGCGCGAGCGTCGTATTTCTAGCGAGTCTTTCTACCGCGCTGGTTCGACGCGTTGTCGAGCGCCGACAGGGCATCGCGGGTTCCGGGGGTTGCATTGTGGGCGGCTGCGCGGGATGCTCCCACCGCGGGTCTGCGCGCACCGACTGGGCGATGCGTCGAAGGCTCGCGTAGAACATACCACGAGAAGCGGACGCTGCGCCAGCACGAGGGGCGGTGGCGCGCCGGGGTCGGAGGCTGGTCGGCGAGCATCAGAGAAGCAAGATGGGGGTACGCTGTAGAGCCCAAGTTGACGCTTGTGGGACGCCCGCGGGTGTCGGGGCAGCGGAGAAGGTGGTGGAAGAGGGAAGGGCCGTTGCCTCCAACCACACAGCACATGTCCGGGCGTATCGGGTGAGGATCCTTCCTCGTCAGGAGGGGTGTCCAGGGGCCCTGCCCACGGCCACTTGCGCGCGGGTGTTTCCCAGGATGTACCATCTGTGCTTTTGCGTCGCTATCTACTAGCTTGCGGCTGCAGACGATAGGTCTTCGAGTTCTCTGGATGGCATCGCTCAACTGAGCTGGCAGGATGCTCATCCACAGGACGCGCGTAATCACAGCGCGGTGCACTTCCTAAAGCGGCGATGACGGGTTCCATCACAATATCGTAAGCGGCCTTCCCGCACGCGGGTCTCACACTGCGCACGTCCTCCTCCCTCCCACTGGCCAGTCACTCTTCTATCATCCCCGGCGGCGGAGACGACACGGTCTCTTTCGGCACCATGCTCCCTACAAAAGCACCCAAACCTTGTTCGGCGCTCGCCTCCTCTCTGCGCACCGTCTGTCCTTGTCTCCGGCCTCTCTCGACTCTCCGCCTCTCCTAGGACTTGCAGCTAGCCCGGACCAACTGTCGATAACATGGCGACCGTACAGTTCGACGAGGCGTGGATCGACGGCTTCGACGGCCACCACTTCTACACGCGCACCTACCCCTCCACCTCCGGCGCCGCCAAGGCCGTCCTCGTCTTCGTCCACGGCTTCGCGGACCACATCGGCCGCTACGAGGACGTGCACCCGCGCTTCGCCGCGCGCGGCATCGCCGTCTTCGCGTACGACATGCGCGGCTTCGGGCGCACCGCGCTCGACGAGAAGCACCGCAGCGCGGACGAGTACTACGGCAAGACGAGCCGGCCGCTCGAGCTGCAGGACCTCGAGTGGTGGGTCAAGCACGTCTCGCGCACCATGCCGAAGACACCGATCTTTGTCATGGGATACTCGGCGGTGAGCTGCTTGCTCGCGGCGTTGAAAGCGCGCTTACTGAGTATGTGCGTGCACCACAGGGCGGCGGGATGACCATGGCGTTCCCGACGCGCCCCCATGCGCCTCCCTCGCCGGATACCGTCGCGCTCGTGTCTGGGATCATTGCACAAGGCCCGCTCGTACACCTCACATACCCCGCGGCGAAGGTCCTGCGGTTAATAGCGCGCGGCCTTGGTAAGGTCGCTCCTAACACCCCGTTCCCCGCGCCGATGCCCGCAGAGGTATGTATCCCCGCATACATGCACTGCATTGCGCCCGGCTGACCAAAGCCCGCAGCGATTCTCGCGTAATCCTGCTGTGGTCGAGGCGCTGGAGAAGGATACTCTGCGCATGCCTCGGGGTACGGCGCGCGGCTTGGACAACATGCTGACTCAGGTGGGCTCTCACGTCTGCGCATGTCTGCGCGCTGAATGTATGCTGATATGGAGGTCTAGGGCGAGGAGCTGCTCGACGAGGGCTACAAGCGGTGGCCGAAGGACCTCCCAGTACGAAACTCCCGCCCCTCGCTTCTGCTGCTGTCCGCTCACCCGTGTCTGTGTGTAGCTTCTCATGGCTTGGGGTACTGCCGACGAGGTCCGTACTATTGCACAGCTGCTTATATGCGCCCCGCTCATTATCGTGCGTTGTGTCAGGTCAATTGCCCAAAAGCCGGTGTCGCGTTCTACAACAAGCTCGACATCAAGGACAAGAAGCTCGTTGAGTACGAGGTGCGTCTCTTCCCTATCCTCTGATGTGTCCGCGCTAATCAGGTTGACCGCTTTCATCGCGCGCGCTCAGGGGATTCTGCACGACCTCCTGCACGAGGCTGGGGACATCCCGGACAAGATCCTCGAGGAGTACTTCACGTGGATCGAGGCGCACCTCAATGTGCGCACCTATGCTTGAGTCCATGGTGTCTGTCAGCGTGGTCTCTTGTGCGTTTCAGTCTATGCTTTCGCTGGTGTGTTTGAAGTATTCTCTCCTGGTCTCCGTATCCCGCTATGAACAGACGATAATATTAGTGCGTTGTTGTGTTGTGTCGCGTACGATAAGTTAGTCCCGTGTTGTTGCAATGCACGAGGGGTTCCATTTCCATCTGCGAGGCATTCTTGAGGGCGTCCGTGTGTGTAGGAACATCGCTGCGAAGCTTTACACCAAACCTGCTTCCACCGCCATGTGTCGCAGTGGACCGCACGACTTCTGGTGCGCCGCCATGCGTGTATCTCTACGACGAGCATGACTTCGTGCAGGGGAGTCTTGCCGGAACCCCGGCTCTACCATGTTTCGCAGCGTCCGTACGCGTGATCGTGCATGTGCAATATGGTCATCCGAGGGCCAGAACACTTGCTATGCATATGCCCTAGAGGGCACACCTGCCAGTGGCATACGAGGAGGATGTTCTCGGCTACATCGCGGTTGGCCCGGCGTTGGGACAGACCATGGGTAGCAACATCGTGCAAACGAACGGCGTTGGACGTCCAGCTCATACAGTCTATCCCCAAGTCCCAATCTACACAACACAGAGCCCAGGTCCAATACAAAAGTCGCACCGCGATCACAGTACCGGAACCTCGACGTTCGAGGTCGACGCCGTGTCCTTCTCCCCGCCCTCCCCACCCGCCCTCTCGCCCTCCGCATCGGACTCCCCATCCGCCTTGAGCCCCCACTTCTCGTCGAGCGAGTCCTTCCGCAGCTCGACCTCCTGCATCAGCATCACCGTGAGCAGGCCCGCGCCCGAGAGCCCGGCCATGACGCGCCAGATGAGGCGCGTCGCCTGCGCGAACGCGGCGCGCACGTCCGTGCGGAGCGGCTCGTCGAGCGTCGGGATCGTCGGGATGACGGCGTACGCGATTTGCACCCCATGTGGGAGCGAGGCGGTGAAGGAGGCGGGGAGCGCTTGCAGGAGCTTCGTTTGCAGGATCGTGCCGCCGATGACGATGCCCCAGCTCTGTGAAGGGGGCGCGCACGGGACGTTAGAGTTACGAGAAGATGCGCAAGGAGCAAGGAGCAGAAGGGCGCACCTGCGCGAAGCAGCGGAAGAAGGTGAAGAAGGCGAGCGCGTGCGCGCTGTTCGAGAACGGGAGCGGCGCGAGGATGGGGAACTGCGTGCTGACCCAGACGATGCCGAGCCCGACGGCGAGCGGGACCTGGCAGCCGATGTACAGCGCGCGCGGGCTGCGCTCGTCGAGGAGCGAGAGCACGCCGAAGCCGGCGACCATGAACGCCCAGCCGACGTAGTTCTGCGGGCGGTAGCGGTTGAGGACCTGCACGGAGACGCCGCCGACGATGGCGAAGACGGGGATCATGACGCAGAAGATGATCATGTCGACGCCGGAGCCGATCGCGGAGGCGACTTGCGCGGCTTGGAAGTAGACGGGGAGGTAGTCTATGGTGGGAGGCGTTAGTGTTAGGGATCGTGTAGGGGTGCGAAGGGGTGTGGTACGAACAGAGCGAGACGATGGATACCATGCCATGGAAGAATGTGCCAAGATATCTGTGAACGCGATGTATGTCAAAATCCAGTCTTCCGAAGTCCGTCATGACAACTCACCCGCTCAAAGTAGTTCGATTCGTGAAGAAGAACCTCGGTATCTGACTTTGGGTTAGTGGGGTGCAGATTGTCACAGGAAGCAGACTCACTGTGGGTCCCTTCCACCAGAGATACTGCCCAACGAAGAATACGACAAGCCCAATGCCTCCGATGATGAGCGGCACCAGTACGTGAGGCGACGTCCAGGGGAAACGAAGGCCTCCCCAAGTGATCGCCAGAAGCACAGAAACAGTGCTCCCGGTAATCAGACCGACTCCGCTGCGCCATCCAGGTCAAATACTGGTTTTGCGTTGTAAAGGGAAAACTCACAGCCAGTCGATATGGAGTAGTTTCTCGCGCAAGCTAGTCTTCGGTGTGTTGACTTGCAGGAAGATCCAGGTGAGCGGGAAGGCGATCCCGCAGAGGGGGAGGTTGAGGAAGAAGAGCCAGCGCCACGCGCCCGTGTTCGCTATCGCGCCGCCTACCAATGGGCCAATAGCACTACACGTCGAGTAAGCATCATATGCACAGTACTTCAAAAGTCTTACTCACCATGCGAGTGCCCAAACACTAGGAGCGAGATAGGCCGGATGAGTCTCGAGCGACGCCATAACATGAGCCAAACGGACGTACGTTGCAACGATGCCTTGGAACTTCCCTCTCTCAGGCAGTGGAACCATGTCCGCATAGATGATTTCGGTGATTGAGATGCACCCGCCGCCGCCGAATCCTTGTATGGCTATCATCGGGAGGGAGGGAGGTCAGGGATGCTAGCAAGGAATCGCGGAATATATTGAACGCACCTCTCCCCGCGATCAGCATGTTCATGTTCTGCGCGCCACCGCAGACCGCAGACCCGACCGCGAAGATCAGGATGAACGATAGGAGGACGGGCTTGCGCCCGAAGCCAGAGACGAGGTTTCCAACAAGTGGAATGACGGCGGTTGAGGCAATGGTGTACGCGCTTCCAGCCCAAACGAAGTCGGATCCGTTCAGGTGGCCGACAATGGTTGGTAGGGCAGTGGAGACGGCAGTCTGGAACAGAGGGGCTGAGGCTTTGCCTACACCGTGACGCGAAACAAGAACTCACAAGGTCCAGAGCAGTGAGCATGTCGACGACAAGGTTTGAGATGTAGACCATCCAGAAGGCGTATCCACGCTTCTGGACGGCATTAGGAGCCCTAGAGGTCTAGTCAGTAATAATCCTATTGATAACATCGCAAAGGACGAGTTTCGAACAACGTACACAGTGTCAGACTGCGACTCCATAGCGGAGGTCAGCACCGAGGTGAGCTCAGTAGTCTACGAGGTTTAGGAGACGTCCTCGGGAGCCGATTGTCGAGGCGAGGTTCGGGACCTCGAACTCGCGTGCGATGTGAGCGATGGGTAGAGTGGGTGCGTGGTGGTGGCGTGGTAAGCGCAGGCGTCGTGTGAGGTGCGGTGGCATCTCTGTACCCCTTTGCCTCCGCGTCCGTCCGCAGCCCGGTGCTTGCGGGGAGGTGATACTGTCACTGATGACAGAAGCCAGATGCCAGGGGGATAGCATGCCTGGGACCTGGCCGCAGAGCTTCTCCCGCGGGTTCTGGCCTTCGGACTCTCATGCCTCGGGCTCGGATTGACAGCAGTAATCGACGGAGCCTATCAGAAAATTGCTGCCCGTCGCCCACGAGAATAAAGAGCTGAGGGAGGTCAGCGAGATACTCGGGGAAATTGCACTGAAAGGCGTACGCTGGCTGCTGCTGACTGATGGTCGAAAGGCATCGTGTTTGGTGCATGTCGAAACAAACTGCGGGTATCATGTAGATGGCCAATTTGCCGCAGCGAGAACAGCAGCTCGTGCGCGTGAAGCCCTGTTGAAGGTGATCGTGCATGCCGAGGTTCTATCGCACATCGGATGTGTATTCTTCTCGCCAATGGAAAACGCTGTCGCACACTGCACTTCCGGGATCAGGAGAGTACTTGCGCAGGTCGCGCGGTGGCTAGAGGAGAAAGCTCGTCTGGGATGCAGCCGAGTTTCAAGCGCTCACGTTGCCGCGTGGCTGTGCCGACTTGCCGGCGGGACGATCCCTTTGCCGAATTTGCTGGGGTGGCACTCTGCTCAGTCACTCTGCTGTGGACGACCACCCGTCTGGGCTACACCAGTTCTGAGCAAGTTGCCAGTCATTCTCTGATGCATCTCCATACTCTGGGAAACCTGTATGGCGCCGACTTGCACTCGCATGCTACCTGCCGGCTGTTCTGGACATGTGGACGCCAGCTTGCTGGTCGAAGCTAGAAAACAACATAGACTGAGTTGCCAGTGTTCCACAATTCGCTTCAGCTTGCTGCGGACCGAAGATTAGCATGTACTTACATCCTCGAGCTCGGCGAATGGGAAATATCTCAGCGCGGCGGTCTATCATTGCTATCCCTTCTCACCACCAGACGAAGCTTCCTACACGTGTCGCTTGTCACTGGTTCGTACACGACGGTCTCATGCGGGGTAATCACGCCAACACGAATCGTTGACAGTGAGTGTCGCAATATCTCATTGAGTGCCGTTCTAAATTTGCTTTGATGCAGGTAGGGCTATACTCCGGAGATCCGCCACGGTCTAGAAGGTGGAAGATACTAGCTCGCCGTCAGTAGGTAGCTTCTCATAACGTACGAAGACGGCGGCGATATCTCAGCCACTCTCAGGTCAGGACAGATGTCGAGGCCTCTGTCCTACCCAGCCACGCTCGGGCAACCGATGCTGGTGGAGGCCGAGTATCCTAACGAGGAAGGCGGACCCTACGTCTTCTCGCGGGAGGGTGGACTCTTGAACGGCTCCCGGTGTGTCTAACCGGTGTCAGAAGAGCAACACTGCGAATCCTGGACAATTCGCCTCCCGAACTGACCCTGGCCTCCGCAGGTGTGCCTCATGACTATGTGCACTACGTCTTCCCACAAATGGAGAGGTTCTCTGATGTGCATCATGTAGAGGAGCATAGCATGTCAGCGTCTACCTCACGGTGTATTCACACAACGGTAGGCTTGCCACTTCTCCTACCCCCACAAGTCGACAGCTTTCTGATCTTATTCAGCCCTCAGAGATACACATCCGCACATACCCGACTAAAGATATCACCAAGCAGGCTGACTCAAGATATGCGCTCGTTCCACGCACAACAGGAACGCCGTAACGCTGCTAGTGAACAGCGGAAAATACAACTGCGGCTCGCTCCCCTTTCAGTAACGCAAATCGGGCATCCGCGGCGGAACGAGGCGTTCGTCCCTCGTCAGTGGCGGCTGTCCTGTTGATGTGCGCACCCATCACGTCCGGGCGCATCTTGCGTCTCTCACGTCGGACACTGACAGGTTCGATAAGCCCCCGTCTCGCTGACGCGCCGGCATCCGTCGCAGCCCCCTGCACCGTCTTGAGAGGCAATGAATGGCCTGCCATAGAGGGGACGTGGCGCCTCACTCGACGGCCAGCCTCGGTGCCTGCGCGTCAATTCGAGCCGCTCCGTCTAACTTTGTTTCCTAAGAGGCGCGATGGAGTACGAGTGTATAAATACTCACTCATTGTCTAGTATGAGACGCCTCCCTTCGCTCTCTTGGAACACTCGTGTCGGGTAGATTGTAGAGCAGACACTGGACCATTGTTATGGCGTCAATTTTCGCGGTGATCAGCCTGGGAGATACGTTGGGGGTGACATTCCTTGGCGTTTGCGTCTCATCCATGTGCGTATCTGTTTTCTCGGACGCCCAGGTTGCATCCAGCTGACGAACGGTGGGTATCAACAGGTTGTACGGCGTAACATGCTTGCAGACGTTCACCTACTATCGCTCGGCAAAGGCGAAGAATGATAGCTGGTGGCTATGGGGTCTGGTGAATCCAGTCTCCGTTCGGGGCTTTCTAATACAACTTGTTTACTGACATGCGTACGATGTGTAGGTCCTAGCACTTCTGTCAGTACGCTTCTTCGCACGTTCGCGCGGTGCAAAGGCTTACCTTCACTGGACATCGACAGCGCGTTCGACAGCGCTCACCAAGCGGTCGTCATTCACGCCGTGTACAACTATCTCGTCCTGGATTTCGCGAATCCATTCAAGGTCGTAACACTGGTGTGGTATGTCCCCGCTCACTTATCTCGCGTTCGCCGGAGCTGACCCAAGTTACTCACACTGAAAGGAGCGTTCCTGTGAGTTTCGGGATTCCCTCCACTCCGTCGAGTCGAGGTTACTGATACCGCCGGTGTGCGCGTGCAGACGGAGATTGTCCTCAATGTAAGCGTTCACAGGTGCTCTCACAGTATGTTGAGCTAACCACCGAATTCAGGCCATACTTGCTCTCATCCTCAACGGGTACGTGGCTACTTTTCGACGTTCCGCATGAATGTAGCTCACTTACAACTAGATTCCTGACATTCCGTCTGTGGAAACGTGCGTAACCCAACGTGACGGCGTACCGCTTGCACTCACCGCGTGTCCTGTTTTCAGTGAGCCCAAATTACTATCTTACTGGCATCGCAGTAAGTGATTACCGGCATTCTTTGCGCCATATCTTCGGCATAATACTCACCTCCTCGGCAGGGGGCCCTATCGCTCGCGAACTTCGGTACGTGGCACCCATTATACGCCGCGTTTCAGTTCCGGTCAGCCTAACGCCACTGAACAGGTACAAACCTTGGTACGTTGGTAGTTCACTTCCGAAGGCGCTGCTACAAGAGTTCTGACACACACTTTCGGCTTCAGCGTACGCTATCCGGGGGTAAGCCTGCATACGTTCCCGCTAGAGCCGACGGGCGAGCAGACACTGATCATAATCTCTCGCTGATCACAGCTTCCAATACGATAACATTTTCGCGGCGGAGACCGTCCTGCGGGTACGTCCCTCCCCTGCGAGTCCCCTCGTCTGGAGACAATGACTCATAGGCGAGCCGCCCCGCACACAGCACCAAGGCATTGCAGGCCTGTCCATTTCCGTCGCCACCGAGTCGATGATCTCGTTCACGCTCGCCTACTTCCTCCACACGCGTCGCACCGGCCTGCGCAAGTGCGTCTCCGAGTCGCCGCCGCGTTAATCCCCTAGTGTGGCTGACGGGCAGTCTAGGTCGAATGATATCATCACGAAGCTCATCGCGCTCACTGTCACTACCGGGATGCTTACTACGTAAGTGCTCGCTGCAGTGCGCCTGGCGTGTCGCTCATGCGTCCTTCGGTGACGCTGAATAACTGCAGTCTATTCAACGTGGCGGACCTTATCGCAGTAGGTATCGGCTGTCTCCTCGAGACCTCGCGCGGCAACTCAATGTGTTCTTGCAGTATGTGACGGCGCACAACAACCTCTACGTCCTCTTCTTCAACTTCATGCTCGGCAAACGTACGTCCCCCGCGCCTCTCTCTCCGCGCCCCGGGGCGCTCGTGCGGTCGACAGTGGCTGACTCGTGATCGCCGCCCGCAGTATACGCAAACTCTCTCCTGACATCGTACGTCCGCCCTAGCCGATCATCTCCGCGGCGCAGTGAATCGAGAGCCACCCCCGCTGACCACCCTGCATGATTTGCGCCCACCCCTCGCGCCCCGATCACCCCACGCCGCCCGCAGGCTGAACAGCCGCGAGTACGTGCTCGGGCTCATGGGCGACAGCCGGGGCTCGTCCGACCACGAGACGCTCAAGTTGCCGCCATCCAGCCCGGGCTCGAGCGGTGCGCAGCGCGCGCGCGTCGCCTCGCCGCAGGCGGTCCATATCGCGATGGACCGCTTCGTCGTCTCGGTGAGTGTCTATCTCAACTTCTGCGCAGTGATTAGGGAAGTGACGCGGGCGCGCCCAGCAGGATACCCAGTCAGACTCGGCGACGAAGTATGAGAGGTGCGTGTCTGCTGTTTCCTGTGAGCCGAAGACTGGGATGTTATGCTGACTCGCTTCGACGTCGTGTAGCGTTTGATAGCGGCGCTGCTGAGGCTGCTTCGTGAGGCGCGCGGAGCCACCGTGGGTCATGTTCGGGGTTTGACGTGTGCTATTTATTCGCGGTGTAGGACGCCTTGGTTGGACGTCCGAAGCTGCATATGTACTGCTGTGTTTATGGTGACCGGTCACTTTTCGTAGGCTGCCGGCTCGTCGCTCTGCTCGGAAACTCCCTTTTAGCGTCTTTTTTTGCAGGAAAAGCAGATGAAAGACACGCAGCCTGCCATTACGTTCGTGCACAGTTCCTCAGTGCCTCGACAGCGGTCTCATGCGGGCTAACTATGTTGACAGGAATTGCTGACGGAAATGATCGAAATATCCCACCAGCGACACATGCATTGGTTGTACAGGTTAACAAGACCCATGCTCCAAGCATCCACCGTGCTCGTGGGTTGTAAGTGCATCACCTGCGACGTGAGAGTGTGCATATCTAAACTCTTCTCTGTCCAGGACTGATGTCGAGGTCCTCATCTCCGCCGGTCACACTCGGGGAATCAATGTGGCACGACGGGATGCCGGAAATCATAGCGTGGAAGACCGTCTGTAGGTCTTCTTGCGGGAAAGTGGCTCCAGAAAGGGCTGCGACATCATCATCAACCGGTGCCGACATGAGAGTGATGTCGAGACCCGTAGATGTTCTCGAATAGACGCAGCTTCCCAGAGTGCTCTCGCATGGCTTTGTTAGCACTCGCCTTCTCGCAGAGCGGGTTGGCAGGCTGCCGCCGAGGATGCACATCACGACGTCCGATGGCACATACGCACAGCATGTCAGCGTCTAATGCAGTATATTCGCAGGTTCCCCACCACCACCTCCTCATCCAACGCAAGCCCGCAAATCGCTGGTTTTCAGCCTTCGGCGACATACACCCACACATACCCGCCGAAGTCGGATTGTGGAGCAGATTTATTCGCTTGATGGTCAGCATCAGGTGTACACTTACCGGGAACGTTAATCTGGAGTCCACACCACAGGGCAGTGACGGCACTGAATATTGAATGCCCAAGCTGCGCTTCCTTCTACCTGAAGATCGGGCATCCGTGGCGGAAGAAGACGTGCGTCCCTCGTTAGCGGTGGCGGTCCTACCTTGATGTAGTGCGCATCCATCACGTCAGTGCGCGCCTTCCGTCTCTCACGTCGCTCATTGACACGTTCGATAGTGGCCGGTCTCTGTCTCCTCGACGTGCCAGCATCCATCGCAGGCGGGTATGCCGTCTTGTGAGGAAATGAATGGCCTCCCATGGCGGGGATGCGCGTCTCACTCGTCGAATGCCAGCTCTCGGTGCCTGCGCGCCAATTCGAACCACTTCGCCCAACTTTGGTTCATAAGACACGCGAAGGGGTACAGGTGTATAAATACTCGTCTGGCGTCTTGCACGGGACGCCTATCCTCGCTCTCTTAGGAGGCTCGTGTCCGACATCTGTCAAGGAGACACTGCACTATCGCTATGGCGTCGATTTTCGCTGGGATTAGTCTGGGGGGCACGTTAGGGGTCACCTTACTCGGCGTTTGTGTATCATCTATGTGCGTATCCTCTCTCTTGAACATGCCGATCGTACTTCAATGGCTAACATCGCTAACATCGTTATAAACAGGCTGTACGGTGTAACATGCCTACAGACTTTCACCTACTATCGCTCAGCAAAGGCGAAGAGCGACACCTGGGGTCTCTGGGGTCTAGTAAGTCAACCGGTTTTTCGCGGCTTTCGAGCGAATGCTTACTCTCGTACGTGCCGCCGACAGGTCCTGGGACTTCTGTTAGTATCTTCGCTACAACATAACGTACCGTCCAGACCCACTTAAACTTGTCTTCGCAGCGTATTCGACAGTGCTCACCAGGCGGTTGTTATTCACGTCGTATACAACTATCTCGTGTTAGACTTTGCGAACCCGTTCAAGGTGATAACGCTGGTGTGGTGAGTGCGAGCGTTCTTGTCCTCTTCCTGCCGGATATAACGTCAATTGCGTCCACTGCCAGGAGCATACCCGTAAGTCGGGGAACTGTCTCTACTGAACGGAAGCGAGGTGACTGAGGCAGTTGATGGCTAAACACAGACAGAGGTTGTCCTTAACGTAGGTGTCTGCCAGTACCATCGCAGCCAGTGTATCGTTCTGACAGCCTGACTTAGGCGATACTTGCCCTCATCCTCAACGGGTGAGTATCTACACCACGTTTTATGTGATTGTAGCTAACACCTCTCCAGATTCCTGACATTCCGTCTGTGGAAACGTGCGTAACATATAACTACGGAGTGCTGCTCAGTATGCTTACCGTGTCCGACCACTGGTAGTGAGTTCGAAGTATTATCTCACTGGCATTGCGGTAAGTGATATCCAGCCTATCATCGCTCGACACCATCAGCATGAGACTGATAATCGCGGAAGGGTGTCCTGTCTCTCGCAAACTTCGGTATGTGACGCACGTCATCCAGAAGTTGCGTTTCAGTTCGGCTGAACTTGATGCTAATGCATAGGTACAAACCTTGGTGGGTTTCCAATCCATCTCGAACACATGTGGATTTTGTATAGCTCTGACACTGCGCTCCGCTTCAGCATACGCCATCCGGGGGTTCCAGTACAACGAGATCTTTGCGGCGGAGGTAATTCTCCAGGTACATTCCCCTCTCATTCACTGTGCGGAGCAAAAACACTGACGCGCGAGGCTCCTCTTGCACAGCACCACGGCGTTGCGGGTCTGTCCATCTCCGTCGTGACCGAGTCGATGATCTCGTTTACACTGGCATACTTCCTCCACACGCGTCGCACCGGCCTGCGCAAGTACGTCCTACTTCCACGTTACCCCCGGCGTAGACTACAGTGCGGCTGACGGGTGTTCCAGGTCGAACGATATCATCACGAAGCTCATCACGCTCACTGTCACTACCGGAATGCTCACTACGTAAGTGCATGCTGCAGTGCGCCTCTCCCGTCCTCTATGTAACACTGATTGTTTGTTTGCAGTCTTTTCAACGTGGCGGATCTTATCGCGGTAAGTCTCAGCCATCTCTACACGACACCGTGCAGCTTAGTGCGATTCTGCAGTATGCTACGGCCCATGATAACCTTTACGTCCTCTTCTTCAACTTCATGCTCGGCAAGCGTACGTCCCTTCACCAGCTCGCGCGGTTGGCAGCGACTGACTGATTCCCGCCCATAGTATACGCGAACTCTCTCTTGACGTCGTACGTCCATCCGTAGCCGATCGTCCTCGCGTTTGAGGTGCATCGCCGCTGACCACCTTGCATGATCTGCCCCCGCGCCCCGTCGACCCCTTCTCATCCGCAGGCTGAACAGTCGCGAGTACGTGCTCGGGCTCGTGGGCGACAGCAGGGGCCCGTCCGACCACGAGACGCTCAAGCTGCCCCCGTCGAGCGCGGGGTCGAGCGGCGCACACCGTGCGCGCGTCGCCTCGCCGCACGCGGTCCACATCGCGATGGACCGCTTCGTCGTCTCGGTGAGTATCTGGTCGCTTCTTGAAGCTCGATCTGTGGGAGTGACATATGTGCCTCCGGCAGGACGCGAGCCAGTCTGACTCGGCAACGAAGTACGAGAGGTGAGTACTGAGTGTCTGCTGTTCCTGCTCCCCTGGGGCTGTGACTCGGAATCGTGCTGAGCAATGTCGTGTAGCGTTTGATGAAGGCGCTGCTGCTGCTTTGCGATGTGCGGGGCCGCCGTGGGGTTTGCTCTGGATCCGATGTGTGCGATTTATTCGTGGTGCAGTTGGACTGCTAGATTGGCCGTCTGGTGGATATGGATCGTCCGAGTCTCTGCTCTTTTTTCGTGGGCTGGTTTTGCTCTGCCCGGCTGTGTATCCTTTCGCTCCATGTTGTTGTACCCCCATTTGTTCGTTGGATATGTATACTCACGCATGCTATGTATACCGCTGCCGTGCGACACGCATGCACGCAAGCAGGCTCCCGGGCTATCGAGAATGGCTCCGGTCTGAGCGTGCTGTACATGCCACCCCTCGAGCATCAAACAGCGCTCTTCCGTTCTGCGGATGCAGATGCGAAGCAGAAGCCTCGGAAGACGCGCCGTTTGCCACTCCAGTTCTTCGGCAGCGATCCCGAGGACGACAGCGGCGGAGCAGGCAGACTCGTTCCGCGCCCGCTTCTTTCATTATGCGTGCGGTTCCTGTTGTTAGAAGGCTCGGGCGCAATAGCAAGAAGGCGGCCGACGTGCACTGGCAGTGCCTCGCTGAGGGTGCTTCGTGATGCAGCGAGAGCGGGCAGGGGGCGTCGGCGGCCGCTCGGAGGAGGTATGGTGGATATGTTGAGTACGGCATCCCGCTCGTACCTCGCTGATATACAACGCGTGTGCTTTGCCTGGTATCATAATCACTGCGGGCCCATGCCGCCAGGGGATGTAGGGATGTAACATTGCGCAGCGCCGTAGTATCAATGCTCGGTGCTAGACTAGCGCAGCATGCACGTTCGTAGGCAGCGCAACACCCGCCCACTAGCCGCCGCGACTCGTCCAATCACTGCTGCTCTGACTTCCGAAGCTGCAGTGCGGTCAGGCGAACCCACAGTGCCTGCTTTGATACCTAATCGTATTCTGACCATCAGCTTCAGGACGTATGTCGAAGAATCATATCCAACGATGAGATTGTCGCCGGGAACACAGGTCCCTGTACAAGATACCATGAACGCCCCTGCGCGCCATCTCAAGGAGCTCGAATGTTCGGGCCCACGAACGCCAAGTCCCCTCGTCTCGCCTCGGTCGCTCTACAATCCCGACCCCGGGGGCACCGAAGACGACGGCTCCGGCGCTGATACCACAGCCGCCGTATCCTGCACCGGGGCCGGCTGCGCACGGCGCGCGGCGCGCTCGAGCATCCACGCGATGCAGTCGTCCATGTACTTCTCCTTGACGCCGTTCGGCTCGTGCACGAGCTCGTGGTACCCGTCCTGTAGCGCGAATGTCAGCCTGCCTGGCCTATGTGGGAGGCGGAGGCGGGAGATGGGAGGTGGGGCGCGCGCACCTCGATGACGTTGAACTGCTTGTCCTCGGCGGGGAGGTTCTCGTAGAACTCGCGCGCGGCTTTGAAGGAGGTCACCCTGTCCTCCGTGCCGTGCATGAACAGGACCTGGGGCGTGCGGAGTGAGCGGGATGCACGAGCAGGAGATGCGGGAAGAGAGGCTTACCGGGAGCTTCTTCGGCCAATTCTTGCAGTCGTGCTTGTACAGTTGCTCCCCCTGTGAATGACAATGAATATCGATATCGCCCTCCGTAAGCTCTAGCGAGCCTGGCAATGGCAAAACTCACGTTGGTGAGCATGTCTGATAGGCACCTCAAAGAGCCCTTCTGGATTATCAAGGGGTCTGCTTCGAGGGCGGCTTTCACAGCTGGGTCGTGCGAGAGGTACTACATGTGAGGAAGAATGGGTGGTCAGAAATGCAGACAAGCTATAGTAATAGAGGGAGCTCACATCATTTGGCAAGGAGGCGTCGAAGAGGAGGTTCGGGAGGACCAAGCTGAGCTTCTCCAAGGCGAAGCGGAGCGGCCGCGACGTTGAGACGAACTGCAGGAGTAGTGTGCTGGAAGGAATCACTCCGGATAGTAGCGCGATAGATTCTTGTGAGGGCGGAGGAGAGGTCCGCGTGGCGAACGCGAGTATAAGTGCGCCACCCTTTCAATGAGTGAGCGTTGAATGCTTGCAGCCGCCTACGCGAGCGCACTTACCATGGAATGGCCCATCGTGAACAACGGCAATCCTGGGTACTCCGTGTGCAGTCGCTTGAGCCACCACTCGATGTCGCTCAGCTGGTCATGGAGGTTCGTCCGTCCGTACGCGCTCTTCTTGCTCTTGTGCTGCACGTCTTGCGATGTGCGCCCGAAACCGCGCTGGTCGAACGCGAAGACTGTGATGCCCTGGGACGCGCAGCGGCTGTGCGCCCACTCGTACCGCGCGATGTGCTCGGAGAACCCGTGGACGTAGAGGAGGACGGCGCGGGGCGTGTCGGCGGCGTAGGTGCGCGTGTAGAACTGTGTGCCGTCGTAGCCGGGCAGCCATGCCTCCGTGAAGGTATGCTTCGAGGTACTAGCGGACGCCATGTCTGTAGTTGTGCTGGAACAGTATGAGAGGGGGCGAGCACTAGACAACGGTGTTCACCGTGGCGGCCGCCGTTCGTCGAAGGGCTTAGGGGGTACGCCGTAGTACGAGCGGAAAGGCGTTTCACTGCTGCGAGATTGACGAGTAGCTCGGACTGGCAGCGCTAGGACCCATGCCTATGCTACCATAGGTCCGATCGCAAATCACCTAAATTTGGGGGTTTTTATCGACATGGATTTCCGGCACTTTTATCGACATGTTTTTCGGACATACCTTTTTGGGGTCGGCGCTTATCGACATAGGCGATCGGACCTCCAGAAAATCGAAATAAATGCGTATGAAGTCCAGGATATTTGTAGGGGTGCGGAGGCACGCAGGCTATCGTATGAGGATATCAGTAAGGCGCAAAGAGGGGAGCGGAGTGAGTAATGTCTGTACGAGACCTGACTCCCGTAACATGACTATGCTGCTCTTCTTGAACTGCATCTGTAATACACTCTTCTTCGCCTTGGAGGGTTATATGAGTACTGTCACGGCCTCGACCGACCTGAACAGCCATGACCGACACCGACCACAACATGTAACCCCGAGCGCCTAGAGGGTCTGACCAACCCGGGGCCATTTTTGTCGACACGACCGATCGGACCTTCCCCGCGACGGGTTAGTTTACTCGACACTAGGGATCGGACCTTGAACTGCATAAGGGTGTCTTTATACGACACAGTGACTCGGACATAAGGCCCTTTTTCGGGCCACTTTTATCGACATCACGATCGGACATACTGCAGCATAGGCATGGGTCCTGCAGCGCTACGGCGCGTTCCAATAGAGTTTCGGGTGACAGCTGCCTTGCAGGGACCTGTCCGCGGGCGTGGCCGACGGTACGAGTTTGAATCGCCGCCCGTACGGAGTCTTTCAGACGCTCAGTGTGAAACAGTACGACGCGAACGGCCTGCAGTCCTCGAGAGATACCTCTGGATTACGGCGCAGATATGCGATGAACATGCTTGTTGACAGGCGTGCACGAAGGAGCGTGGCAACACGCCGTCGGGATTACCGACGCGCGCTACTCAACGCCGGGCGCTTCAGTCATACTCCGAACACCGACGATGCTCGATGGTTAGCGACGTTGATTCGCCAGAAGCCGGCCGCATACGTGCGCTTAGACATAGGGACACACATGTATGTGCTCATATCATAGCGAGACTACAGATCATCAGCTCCTGAGTTTACTGAACGGCGCGGAAGCATACATCATGCATCAACTTCGTCCGTTGCACCAGTGGCTCGAGAATCCCGCCGGTGGCGTCCACGAGGATCCTTTCGACGACGTACGTTTTCTGATTGTGTTCGTATATCCCTTATGCTGCATTGTATGCGTTACCACTCACTTACACTGCCGCAGAGGCCTGACATCTCAGAAGACGGTTTGACAAGCACCTGCTCGCACGTACCTGACCGGCTGGGACCATGATCCCCGCGGCGAGCTATTCGCCTCCCCGGGAGAAGTTCGCGGCGACACCTGCTGTGCGCTCCTATCATTAGAAAGAATCTTACAGAGCTATACTTGGAGGTCCTGCGGGTATGCCGTTGCCGGAGCACACCCGCAAGGGGCCCCTCGGCCGCGGTATAAGCTCGCCTTTGCGAGTCATGCCGTGCTACGAGTGCTGGGAGCTCGTTCCCGGGCCCTCCATGCGGGAGTGTATTAAGTGATCGATTGATCACTCGAGCTTTGTACCCAGCAGACACTCAGTAATAGCAGTGGCACGTACACGCGGCCAGCAGACGGCGTACCCACGGCAAATTCTGAAGCTGTTCTACTCCTTGCGCTGTTGAACATGTGGGGCTCGCATTCAATATACAGCGTTCAGGAGGAGAGCGGGCGACTGCCATCGAGATGCCAACCTCCGGCGCGTACAGTATTGACGTTTGAGGGGCAACAAGCCAGCGGGTGTATCAGTCGACCGTCCATCTCCGTCCCACCCGCGATAAGTCCACGAAAAGTCCAGTCGATGTGCAATACATGAGTCCGAATGGCAATGCACCGCCTACTGTGTCCGATAAGCTGCGTGCATCATCTCCAGCGCCCCGAAGAGAGAGGTGATTTTCTGGACGTATCCGCTAGCACTGGCCCATCTCGATGCCCTGGTACGGCCCGTTGTGGTTGTCTGGGTTGCCCTGGAAAATGGTCGGCACGTCGCCCGTAGAGCACTGCGTGCTCGGGTTATCCTGGCCTGTACGCCATCACATATACATCAGCTCTCGCCCAGAACGCCACACGCCCCGAACGCCGGACGCACCTGGACACGACACCCACACGCCCGAGTCCTGGATATGGATCTCGCCCGACGGGTGGTGATAGCCCAACAAGCGGCCGGGGAGGATCGGCACGAGGTCCTCCATGTTGTTGATGTGCTGCACCTGCACGGCCGCGCCGTCGACGAAGTCCGCGAACACCTGGTTCCCGACGCGCGGGAGCGCGTACCCGACGAAGCGCACCGCGACGTCCGCGGGCAGGTGCAGCCGCAGGAATAGCGCGTCGAGGAGGCCGACGGCGGCGCCGAGGGAGTGTGCGGGCACGGTCACTTTCTTGGCGGCGAATTTGGAGAGGCCGGTTTGGACGGCTTGGAGGATGGAGGCCGAGGTTCTGTGTAGCTAGTTGAGACCGGAGCGTTGGCGAGGAGATAGAGAACGGGACTGACGTCTGTTGAGAGTTGGCGAAGCCCATGTGCGCCTCGATGCCCTTGGGGGCACCCGGGAAGAGAGCGCTGCTGAGACCCTGAAGAATGATGTCGACGTCCTCCAGGACAGGCAGGCTGGAGAAAAAGTAAGTATGCGCTCGCCAGTACGATAAGGGAGGAACTTACGCCTCAGAGAAGTTCGTCCCTTGGTGGGACACGATAATCTCCCCCGATGCTTGATTGAACCCAACATACCCTGAGCCACCAAACGTATTGTTAGCGTGCTACGCGCCGAGGCATCCGGTGGAGCGAGAGCGGGGAAACACTCACAAAACTGGACCTTGTCGCCGTCTCCACCGGCAGCAATGGGCACGAAGGACGGGTTCGCGTCGCAGTTGGCACCGCAGCTCCAGGCTAGGGTGACGGAGGGCGGGCAGTAGCCGACCGCCGCAAAGTGCGTGTACGGCAGGAAGGTCGCAATCTCCGCGCTGCTGAGCGGGGTTATGCTCTGTGCTGCGGGCGCCGCTGGGGAGGCGGCGGCGCCCAGGAAGAGCGCTGCCACGCCGAACATCCAGGAGGACAGCATCATAGCGCGAGGTGTATGTCGAGCGGAGAGTGTCGCGCGGCGGCGGAGAGAGCAGGCTGACAGCTTGCGGGACTATTCCTTATAGCGGGGTACGCTGCCGGGAACCGTACCTCTACCTCTAGCCCACAGGCGCCTTAACGCAGACGGCCCGCTGCATGTGCAACGCCTATTGAGCGAAGGCGGGCAATGCAGCACCCCTGAGGCAGGCACGCCGACCACGAATGCGCGGGCGGCTCCGCGAAGTACGCCGCAGTGCCCGGCGGCGGGGGCACCAGCCTCGATCAGCGTGACAAAGTCGTGGCGCCTGCTAAGGGGATGTGCATCAGATTGGGCGTCCTGCTGGGGAGCCCCGGGTGGGCGTGATGGACGGGCGTGGATTGGGCGGCGAGAAGCAGGGTTATTTGGGAGAGAACATCTGTCCTGAATGGATGGTCGGCGGGGTGTTTGGCCGGATGGAGGCCTGGAGCGCTGAGATGGGTGCGAGCCAGAGATATCCAGGGGCGGTGAATGCAGCCTCCATATGATGAGAACTGGAGAACCTGATAGGCTTCAGACAGCGTGCGCGAGGAAAGACACAGGAAAACCGACCGTTCGGTGCCAGTGTCCGGCCTGTGAGTCCGGGTCACCAGGCATTAGCTGCACACGCATATGGCAGATCTAAAATGGCTGTGCGCTGTATTCAAGAGCGTAGACGTAACAATGACCATGGGAGGGATGGAAGAATGCGATTGAACGCGAAGTTGCAGACAGAAAGACGCGTCGCGCTCAACGACTCTGGGCGCGTTGACATCAGCCACAGCGGAGCGGCGGAGTTAGAACCTCCAGCAGGCGCCAATACGGGCGTCTTTCACTTCTTTTGCTGCTTTTTTCACTACCACATACTCCCTTGTTCCGGAGACGTTCGCAAGACACCAGGGTGCTTCGCTTGGGCTACCTAGAAACTTCAAAACGCCGTATGACCTGCGTATGAATGCTAGGTTGAGTCTCCGGGAAAGCCGCCACAGTGCCGATCCTCGAGGTGAGCTCAATCACCCGAAATTGACGTCTAGCTCAGCCTTCGAAGCTCCCGCAAGGCCGGCCTCTTTCTCTTGGTTACTACTGGGCATCCCAATCATACCGCGCCAAACAATCACGGTCTCTGAACCCTTATGTCCTGGTCCTTGGACGGCGTGCTCGCAGAACTTGCTCCACCAGCTGCGGCGGCTCATCTTCTGCTCTATCATACTGCTCTCGCCACCCTGGACGCCTCAACGCCCCTCGGACCACCTGAGGACACTCACCGTTTCTATGCAGCTTTGCGTAGCCCCTTTCCGTTACACAGGGTTACGTCTATACGAGAGACTCCTGTCAGAATCCGCGTCTACACCTCCGGTCTTGCATGCGAACGCAACGACGTCCCGACGTCGGCGTCATGCCTACTCTGCGCCTGGGATGTACCGGGTAAGTTCCGCAATTCGTCCACTCTTGCACTGCCCACAGCGCCCAACACGATGTCTTCGCGGGGTGGACACGGCGCACGGGGCTGTGGCGAATGCGAAGGTCTTTGGTAACCTCACGGGAAGTGAGGCGCGCCACGGCATAGTTCCGGAGACAGGGTTCGGGATGATAGTTCGGATGGTCCTGCAGATTGCCACCGATGTTGGTTGCCTGCATAGCCGTAAGAACAGTATCACTGGGGAAGTCGTCCCTTCTGTCGAGAGCTCAAGATTGACAGCGGTGAGAACTTGAAGTCGAGTGGGCGCCTTCCCTGATCCATGATCAGTCAAGGTGTTCTCGGACGTCGACCGCGCGTGATATCAAGCGGCCAGGCGAACCGCGAAGTTGCCATGAAGATGGCGACTGTAGATATTGGGCGGCGCAGCGGCGCGCGGAGATCATCGGCCTCCGGGCTTCTCCTTGTGCATGATGTATCAAGGAGTCGTTGGGATAAGTTACGCTATGTGTACAGGCACTCGTACATGGGACACTCTACACGGGATAGTCGTGGCAATAGCTATCGAAACAGAGCGCGTGTTTGAAAACGAAGGGAGGCGGTGTCGACAAGAGAGAAACTCAGAGCTCGATGGTGTCGGGGTAGAAGCGTTTGTCGATGTCGGTTTCGACGCTGTGGGCCTCTGCTGTCTCTGCGGTGACCTGGATATTGATCTTTGCGGGGCCTACGTCCGGGAGCTACGCGGGTGACGGATCTGTCAGCGTCCACCAAGTCGCGTCGCGCGAAGGCAGAGGCGCCTCGCGGAAGGCGTACGCACCTGCGGTGCGCCCCACTGCTCGACAGCGGCGCGGCGGTTCGCGCGCGAGATGATGTTGCGCTCGAACGCCGCGGGGCCGAAGATCTCCACGCCGCGGCTGGCCATCAGCTTGCGGGAGTTCAGACTGGACGGCGCGATCCTGGTTAGAGGCATTGCGGAACGGAAGGGGGAAGACATGCTCACACGGCGAGGAGTGTGTTCGCATACACTGTTGTGCGGGTGTCACCTTAGGTGTGTGGCGGTATATAGCAAAAGTAGAGTACTCACGCCGAGTGGCGACGTAGGATACGGCAGCCCAGGTAAACGACTTGGGCTGGGTGATGGCCTGTCGTGGTATGGCATGTCAGTAATCGAAAATGGGCATCGCATCGCTCGGAGCGTAGTACGTACCAAGATAGAAGGGATCACGTTGAAGATTCTGCGCGTAGCGTCCGGGGATGAGCAACAGATACGTAAGGGAATACGATGACGTGGAGAGGTTGTTCTTACCCCGTCATCAATCCTGGGTACAAGATGAGGGTCAGATCGGGTGACAACTCAGAAGCAACTGGCATACCGGTGTTCACAACGTAGAGCATGAAGCGGTCGAGCTGGCCGTCCACCCCTTTGGGGCCTAGAATGGGACTCAGAAAGAGCTCTCGCTCAAGGCTCACAATAGGACACGCGTACCGTACACATCGCGGCTGCGTCGGAGGGCGACGATGATCGAGCCGGCCAAGAGTATATCCGCACCCGTCGCACACCACATCCCTGCGCCAAATAGCCACTCGGTGTGGGGCCCGAATCTGCTTAGGTCTCGCAGCTGCGTCCTATGCTAAGGTGAGTTGGGAGGCTAAATGAGGAATCGAGAGTTACTGACGAGATTACGGTCACAGCTGATGAACAAGGGACCCCAGTGAGCGGAAAGACGATATGCGAGACGGCGCACGAAGATGAAACGCACCGATAGCCATGCCTAGGAGTACTAGCTCAGTGATCGCGCATATAGTGTGGAACATAGGGGGTGTCGCCTACCTAAGAACGCGGTGAAGCATAGTGACTGGTTGGTGCTACTGTATCAGGGGCAGGAGTCAATCGCGAAGCACGATGATGAGACGTACGGCAATGACTGCCGCAATGTGGTACCCGAACCCGACTGAGAACGGATCGTTAACCAGTGTACTCAGCTGCTGGTGAATGGAAGGGGTTACTTACGTATGGCGACTCTCCGAGCAAAGAAACTTCAGTGATATGTCAGTTGTTGTAGTTGCGTCGTGAAGTCAAGCATACATACGCCTGGGCAGTCAACGTGATCAAAGCCTAATGTCCGTAAGTTCGAGTACGAATCCGGAGATTGTGGTTGATGAACGAAAACTTACCGAGAGTGTGGGTGAAATCTTGTCGAAGAGGAGATCTACTCAGCATGTACGCCCGACGCGCCGCTACGGTCATAAGCAGCTTACCTGAACGGACCTGTACCGTGTTCAATACTAGCTCAAGAGAACACTTCACAAATAATACATACCAGATGCCATTCATGAGCGCTATCGGGTTCGAGAAATTCAAGACGAGAGCCCAGTAGCTGCGAGTCGGGAGGGGTTGTCGGAATCCAGTCATTCCGGAGTTGCATAACGGGAGGACCGTACCAGGTATGCATAAGCAAAGGAACTTGAACGGTTTCCAATAGCCTTCGAAGAAGCATGTAAGCAACCTAAGCTGGACGGATGGAGAAGAGAGCAGCCGCACATCACAGCAGTCACCTGGGAACGCCGTTCAGCCAAGTAGTACCGCTCACGAGCTCACGAACATACCAGGGTTCGGATGAAAGTTGTATCCGTAGGATACAAACGCACATAGCGATAGAACTGGATGACACTGATCCCGTATAGTCTGTCCCGAGGATTGTGGTGAGTATCAGGCAGCAGCTAGTCATTGGGTGAAGGCGTGATGACTTACACAAGGCTGAGGAAGGTACCGATTAGATACGCGCCGTATGTTTTCTCGAGTATAGCGGAGGCCTCCGCGAGGCCCGGGATAGTAGCCTGTAGGAGCGACGACATTTCTACTGTGCGAGCCTCGAGAGGGCCTGGCCGTATATCACCCGTAGTGGTGGAGATGAGGTCAGATGCTTTAAGGCGACTCTCGAGGTGTTGATCAACCTAGTCAGGGCAATGATATCATGGGTCAGCGATATCGGAACGCACGGCTGCATCCCTGGACACCGAGGCATCTGAGAAGCAGAGCTCTCGAAGTCACATCGCCACGCAGCCACAGGCAGCCACGCCCGTCAACGGAAAGCACCTGTGGCTGGCTGGCGCGATGTTGAGACCATCATCATGCAATTCGGGTACACATCGTGGCAACTAGCTTCCCGGGTATAAGCTTATCGCATAGCCTAATGCCCCGGGATGGGACTCAATACACCCGTTGCAGAGTAGGAACACTTGCATTGGCCTTCAAAACCTTTCAATTCACGACTCAGTAGACTGCCGGCGCGCTTTCGGGTTCTCTGTAGCGTCAATGATAAGTGCAGAAGAAGATGAGATGTTAGCGAAGCAGATGGAGGCGTTGACATGGTGGGAATGAGAGTGCTGCGCGACTCGGAGTCCTGTGCTTCCAGTAGAAAGCGGTGCCAAGATGAATACACCCGCAAGCCGCAAGCCGCGCGACAGCGCATCGACTCGAGCCCTCCCAAAAGCTTTCCTGTTATGAAGGAACGTTATGCTCACTCACCCAAGAGCCAGAGTTGCTCGCGTCCTCTCCGGGACGCAAGCGCCGTTGAGTCTGCAATTCTGCAGCCCACCACTTCGCCAGATCCCTTGATATGAAAGACACTGCGCTCGGCCTTGATGATAGTCCTGATTCGGGGCTCTATGAAAGTGATAATGAGCTTCTTTTAGATCCGGGCTCCGCACAATACCCACGGAAAACGATGAACAGTCATTTTGTGAGTTTGCGATGACTGCTGCGGCGCGATGGCGCAGAAGATGTCTCCTGCGGTTTGCATTCGGCAATTTCGGTCCCTGCCAGATAATATTGCGAGCGCGCGCCGGATGGACGTTGAGGGGGAGAGCTCGAATCGGACGGGGCCGAGGGAGGGGGCATTGCGAACGAGAAAGAACGTGGGTCGCCAGGGGATCGACGTGCCGCAGGAACGGGGAAAGAGAGAGGAAGGGAGAGGGAACCTCGAGGCAGCCGCAAGGACAACTCGGGCGACACGGACAGGTAACCGTGTTCCTCCCTTCGCGGTCTGTCCACAAATGGCTTTTAGACAAGCGACTCTGCAGGCAGATTACTCGTCTTGAAACTACTTTCCGTGGTGGCGGCGTGCAGAGTTCAGCGGTCTCCGAGCTTGTCCTGATGCGTGCATGCGGTGAATTCGAGATTCGACAGTATAAGTTACGGCGCTAGATCTTACACACACTCCTACATATTAGACCGAAACAGTCGTGATAACACCTACGTCTTCGCAATAAAGTTAAACGAGAGCGATAGCATCGGAACAGAGAGCGTGTTTGCAAACGAGGGGAGGCGATGTTGATGAAACATCGCCTCAGATTGTGTTGGGGTAGTAGCGCTTGTCGAGGTCCGCGTCGGCCTCCATCTCGGCCGTGACCTGGATGCTGATTTTTGCGGGGCCTGTGTCAGGGAGCTGCGCAGAACCAGACTGTCAGCAGAGGCGCGGAAGGGAGCGGCGAAAGTGAGCGGCGAGAGGCACACGCACTCGTGGTGCGCCCAACTGCTCGACAGCGGCGAGGTGATTTGCGCGGGAGATGATGTTGCGCTCAAACGCGGCGGGGCCGAAGATCTCCACACCGCGGCTGACCATCAGCTTGCGGGAGTTCAGGCTGGATGGTGTAACGCTGATCAGAGAGGCGCCGCGGGACGGGACGGGCAGGGTGGGCTTACACGGCGAGGAGAGTATTCGCATAGACTAGTACGAAGGTGCCGCGTTAGGAGGATGGCTGTGTGGAAGAAGCATCTAAGACTTACGCCGAGTAGCAACATAGGACACGGCGGCCCAGGTGAACGACCTGGGGTCGGCGGTAGCCTACAGCAGCGTCGCATGTCAGCTCTGAAAGGAATGCATCGTAGGGCTCGGTACATACCAGTATAGACGGAATCATGTTGAATATCCTGTACCCAACACAAGGTGAGCAACGGTATCATCACAAGGGAACGCTCGCCGTCCTTACCCCGTCATCAATCCTGGGCGTGGGTTGAGATCTCGAACGTGTGCAGCGACAGGACACAGACGACATACCAGTATTCACGACGTAGAGCATAAAGCGATCCGTCTGACCATCGACGCCTTTGGGACCTGAGGTGGGTATCAGACTCACAGCCTCGCACCAAACCTGCAATACGGAGCGCGTACCGTACGCATCGCGACTACGCCGGAGCGCCACTATGATGGAGCCCGCCAAGAGAATGTCGGCGCCCGTCGCAAACCACAGGCCAGCGCCGAACAGCCACTCCGTGTTGGGCCCGAAGTTCTCGAGGTTGTGAAGCTGCGTCCTGTGTGGAGGTGAGCTGGAGAGCTAACCAGGAGTCGAGAAGAGACACTGACGCGACTACGGTGACGGCTAATGAGGGGGGCATCTCCGTCAACGATGAGGTGATGGGATAGCATGCGAAAGTGCGACATACCGATGGCCATGCCTGGAGATATCAAACGAGCTCAGTGGTCGAGCCAAATACCAAGACGACGGGGGATGAGCTCACCTAGGAAGGCAGCCAAGCATAGAGACTGATGTACACATTTAGAACGAGCTCGGCCGGAAGCAGGGAGTCGGGACGTACTGCGACAATGACAACAACCTTGTACCCAAAGCCGACTACGAGTGATAGTCGGACGTTGAGCGTACGCGACGATAATCTCGGGCTGAGTACGTACGTATAGCGACTCTCCGAGCGAAGAACCTGCAGCAATTTGTTAGTTGCGGGCATAGTATCTCACCGATGTGTGCACGTACGTTTGGGCGGCCAGCGTAATCAAAGCCTATGCAGTAATGAGCATTCTTTGCGCTGGAGGAGTACGAGAATGGGAAAAGGGCGTACCGAGAGCGTAGGCGCAATCTTGGGGAGGGATAGGCTTGCCTTCAGTATCGCCGCTGAAGGCAGTACTATGTTCTGGAGCAGCGTACCTGAACGGACCTGAACCACTCTGAGTATGATTCTCCATGCGTGATCCACAAGTGAGACGTACCATACACCCTTCGTAAGTGCTACGGGGTCGAAGTAATGCGAGACGAGAGCCCAGTAACTAGGAGCAATCTCAGGACGCGTGCGCTTCAGATATGCAATATACTCGGCGTACCAGGAATGCATGAGCAGAGGAACTTGCACAGTTTCCAGAAGCCTGATTAGGGGGCCTATTAGCGTCACAAATCGGGCGAGGGTAAGGAGAAGCCGCACATCACAGCAACTACCTGTGAACAACATTCAGCCAAGTACGGCATACGAGAGAGCTCCTTGCAGACGTACCAGAGTTCGGATGAAGGCCGCATCCGTAGGATACAGACGCACATAGCGATAGAACTGAAGAAGGCTAATACCGTATAGTCTAACCCGCCCGCGGTTGTCAATACTTAGCGCGAGCTGCTGCTGGAAGAGACGACGGCTTACACAAGGCTGAAGAACGTGCCGACCAGATATGCGCCGTAAGTCTTTTCGAGCGTAGCAGAGGCTTCCGCAAGCAGAGGCTCCAGTGCGGCCGGAGACAACGACATATCTGCCGCGAGAGGCGGGCTGGCCGAGGGGTTCCTGTGGTGGTGGGGACGGGGCAAGACGCGTTGTGGCGAGTACCTATATTCGATCGCCCTTGATCAACGCCCCTGGGAAATGGATCTCATGGGTAAGCGATATCAGAACGAAGGGGCAGTCTTTGGTCACCGAGGCGTACGAGGCGGGATGAGAAGCCGGGCTCTCGACGAATCATGGTGCCCGTTCTCGCCGAGTCTCCACGCCCATCACCGAGAGCCGCCCGTGGCTGTTTCCGCATCAGAGACGCAGACACGAGCTACGAGTTCCATCACGCGGCTCGGCCGGACATAGGCATCGAAATACAGTCGACACCGTTATAACCCATACCTTTTGGGAAGGGCCCCAAGGTATGGGTTATCACAGGATATGGGTTACCAGAGTTAGCGCCCGTCTGGCGCCCACGTACCGCCTACCAAGCGCCACTTGAGTAAGGGTCGGGCGCGGCCAGAAATCCACTGTACTCCATTTGAGCAAGCTGTTTTGCATAGTAAAGTCTCTGTTGAGACCCCTTGGCCACCAGAATTGATCAGTGGAGGGTATATTGGTGAGCGACGTTGCGCGCTTCCACAGGCGCCTAAACGCCGGAGGACCGGAATGCCCTCGCTGTTATCGCAAATACCTGTTTCAGGCGCAAAGTATGGATCTCGATGAGCAAATGCCATCGTTCAGTCAGTAAACTGCCTTATGAGGTCCCATAAACCTATGGGTTTTTCCTCCAAATAGGTATGGGGTATGGGGTTTGACAGGATCATGGGTTATGGGGTCGATTTCCCCCTTTCCCGAGTCGGGAAGGCCAAAAAGCTATGGGTTTTTACAGGTTATGGGTTATGGGGGGTATGGGTTATAACGGTGTCGACTGTAAGCTCCTGGGGAAACTTTCCGGATTGCCTAACGACCGAGAATGTGAGAAGCCTCCTCGCCGAACAATATTACGGCGTCATAGGCCCACATCGCACCGAAGCGTCTCCGACACTCCGCGGCGCCAGGCATTCAGTACTTCAGTTCCTGGAGGTATGCCGGTGTGCTTCAGTGTTCTGTAGATCCGAACGTCAAGCTGAGCGTGATGTTCTCGAAGATGAGAAGTTAGCAGAGCCAACAGAGCCGCCGACGCGATGGATCGTGGTGAAGACATAGATGTAGTCGCCACGCCGCATGCGGGCCAAGGCTGCGGTCACGGCGGTGCAACGATGCAGCTGTAAGCGCCCGTCGAAGTGTGCAAGCTTCAATACTTTGTTGGCGAAGCTTGTTGAGCGTCGAAAACCCACAGTATGGAGGCAACCAAGAGCTTCGCCCTATCAATAGCAAAATACACCCTCACACTGGAAAGTCAATATCGATCGTGGCTCTCGCGGGACGCGTGCGTTGTTGAGTCCGAAGCTCGCCAGACCATGGCCTCGTTACCCCGTCCCTTGATATGGATGAGGCTTCGCTCGCTGTGGGGAGTTCCGATGTGGAGCTATTTCAGCGTGTTGGTAAACGCGATGAGTACACAACTGTCAGTCTGATGCAGTACGCACTGAAGACAGAGGGCGCGGGCCGTTTCCGGCGAGAGTCTGAGACGACTGCTGAGGTATGACGGCGAGGAAGATGTCTCCCGTCGTTTGCGTTCGGGTTTCGGAGTCCATCGCCGCGCGCGCCGACCGGCGGGCGTTCAGTCTTTTAGGACGTATAGTGAGTATGCAACCGGATAGGATACTTAGTGCTAGCCCCAGGCTTGTGAGAACTCACGCAGCCATGACGGAGTTGATGTAGACTGGAGATACTTATTAGCACGACCGCGCTGAGTGCGCGATGATAGCATATGCTCTCTGACCTTTGACGCATACCAGGTCGAGAGCACCGAACAACAGGTTATTTGGGAACACGAGAGCCTGAAATACGCCTCAGAATATTTCGGGCTCTCGCGCACGATCAGGGAACTTACGCTCATGAAGCATATCATCGCGAACACCCTCGTCCCGCGATGCGGCCGGTTAGCGTAGGGCTGGTGTTTATGTATCAAACTCACAGTGTGATGAGTCCTAGATCGCACGTTAGTGTTCAGCTAGCCTGACGTAAAGTATAGTAGCGTACCCGTGCATATGGCGTATGCGGTAAGGAGGTCGAGGACGGAGTTCATTCTGTAGAGTGCGCGCTCAGCGCTCAGTCCCGAAACTATATTGCATCTTGAAGATCACTTACTTTTTGAATCCTGTCCGGCTGCGATGTAAAGCGACTACCAGAACAGTCGTCATGATGGCGTCCGCGAAGATAACGACTCCGTAGCCTCCAGATTGCAGCCACTAGGAAGAGCATAAGAGGGGAAGGCTCTTTTCCGACGAAGGTGTGCTTACCGAGTAATCGTTGAGCTTATGTACATTCGTCGTCCTGAACCTAGGGTTGGCAACGATTCAGCGAGCGCCACACGTAGAGGCATGGACGCAAGGTCGTTTACGCAATCACAGTGAACGCTATATGGTAGAAGTCGGCTGCTGCTTCCACGACGTTTAAGATGGCACTTACCTATAGCGGCGGCTGGACGTAACGACGCGATTGACATTGCACGATGAGTACGAGAACTCCACTATAGTAGTACGAGACCTACTGAGCTCCACGGCGAACATGCCACCCTACGGTTGTATGAGTAACACGCAATACACGACTCGGGAAGAGACGACGTGCACGCACTGTGTACTTGACGAGCGGCTGGTACATCTTGTCCACTACCGAAGAGGTCAGGTCATAGTAGAACACGCCGTTTGCGCAGCACTTGCCCATGTAGACTCGCCGCGCGAAGAATCTGCGGGGCGACTTGAGCATAGATGGTGCGAAGGTTCAGCATTAAAGTCCTACAATTGACAGACAACGATGACGACTCCCTGAATAACGGATGGTCAGTACGAACCAGCACGCGAGAGGCCGCATCATCAGCATTACCGTCGTCACTGGTTGTAGCTATACAACCCGCAGGGCATCAGTGGTATTCGTAAAGCACACACCGATGCATGCGTACACTAAGTGACCTTTGGAAGATCCTGTGAGAAGAATGCGACGTCGGAATAGGTGATGCATACCAGAGGGGATCCGAGAGACGATCGGGCCGGAAGAACTTCGTCACGAGAGTGCTATAGCTAGTGCCGCAGACGTGGGTGCCCAGTCTCCGGCATATTGTGGAGATGTCGTACCTAGTATGCATCGCCAGCACCGTGTGTAGGGCATCGAGAATACTGAAACGTTTTGCGTCAGTATCCCGATCTCCTTCTACGAAGAGCGTGAATTGCGACTTACACTAGTCCTGCTACCTGCACGGCGACTTCAGCCTCGATCCTGTATACGCCACGCTCTTGCTCACGTAGCAGTCAACGAGCGGATTATTAGGCCCGTGGTGGTATACATATTGATAGACTTGGTGCAACGCTAAACCGTACAAGCTGAAAGGCGGTGTTAGTCTCGGCGCGCGCTTCGAGGGCTCGGCGGAAGCACTTACATTAGGGTGATAAACGTGCAGACGAGAAGAGCCCCGTACGCGGGGCCTAGAGCAGCACGAGGAGTTAGAAGATCATTCGAAACTTCTGCAGTGGAGCTCATCGAAGTAGAAGTGGAGTTAATGGGAGTGGAAACGCGGGACGCTCGCGCGCGCGTCCTATCTAAATAGAGCGGTACCCCATGAGACGTCTGGCGTCTCGACCGTCAGATTGTAAGGTTCACGGATGTCGACGTCCGCAGGGTCCACCGGCGAGCCGGTGAAGTCGGAACGCATCGCTAGTACCGCCTAGCGTGTCCATATATTCTCACATAAAAGACCCTGAAGCACTCACGTTCTGTACGAAGTGCTGAAGAGAGTTTGAGGCGGGGAGGGGCGTTGGCAGGTACGAGCAAAATCGCGTACGTAAAATGGCACAGGCGAGGCCCACAGGCGACAGGTGGTACGGAGAACTGCAGGAAGGTGTTGGTCGTGAAAGCGGATTCGGAAGTATGGCTCACATTGTGGATAATCATTTGCAATATTAGGTGTCGATACTGCCACCGTCCACATACAGAAGGGCCAGGAGCTGAGTCGCTGCAGCGATTGTGGGGAGGAGGTGGCGGAGCCCGTTGAGACGCCGTTGTGCCAGGGCTGCGGCATACCCGAAACGAGCTGCGACGGCTCAAGCCACAGTAACCGTCTTGATTGTGGCGGCCGTGGCATATTTAGATATTCATACCTTCACCCGCAAAGAGAACACCGCGATAACGAATTCGGGAAGGCCGAGGGCGTCCAGGAGACCTACTGGCCGCGTCAACAGTACATCACTCGAAGGAGAAGTAGTGGAAGGTCCGTCAAGCCTCAACTCCCGTCCACGGGGGAGGGTCCACGGCGTCAACCGTCGCGACGTGCCAGCGTCCCGCTGGTTCAAGTGGGCGGTGCATGGCGCACGCCACACATCCACTGGGCGCAGTGGCGGGTGCGGTTGCGGTCTCGGCGAGGAATGTGGCTTCGGGCTGAGATGCAGGTAGCGGGCCTTGCCGCGACGCTGGATGAAGACAGGCGCCGCAGTCTGTGCGTTCTCAATGACCTGAAGCGCCTCAGCGCCCAATATGCATTATCAGACAGGGGACGAAGGGGGTAAGGGACGATACCGCTGTATATCCAGGCTGCTGGCACTGGGGAAGCACTAAGCGGACGTGCGGGCGAGACAGGGAAGGCGCATGTGTCGTGCGGCATCACATTCGAAGCTCTCATCCGCTGTCCGGGAGACCTATGGTCCGTGACGGGTCTTCAGGAAGAGAAGGCGTTAGATATGAGCGGACTAGCCGCGCTACAGTCGGTCGATGACCACGCTGCGCAGGGAGCGCATATCGTCCGACCTTGCACTATCAATGCCGAGCTACGTCTCCCTAGGCGGGCAGGGTTTTCTCCGCGTGCTTGAGGATCCAGGATGTGCACTGGTCCATGAACTTTTCCTTGATGCCCTCGGGCTCGTGAAACAGTTCATGGTATGCATCCTAGGAGGGCACGGCTTCAGTATCCCGCGGAAGGTATATAGCAGACTCGAAGACCGCCGATACGTACTTCATACGCTATAAACGTCTTGTCGTCCGCGTCGAGCTTCTCGACGAACTGTTGGGCAGCGGTGAAGGATGTAACCTGACGGACAAGTCAGCGTTGTAGCAACTTCGCCACGGTCGAGATAATCAACCTTGTCAAGGGTGCCGTGCAGGAGCAAGATCTGTGCACGATCGCTCGTAAATGAATGCAAGCAATATCTGTCGGTTAGGCTCACCGGGAGATTGCGCGGATAGTTGTGATGTTCCTTGTCCCAAATGTGCTCGCCCTATATGTGGTGCGTCAATGGGGCTCGTTTCTTCGAAGCGCAGGCGGTCGTACAACATCCAGCATGTCCGTAAGGGCCTTCAGCGATCCCTTCTGTAGAGCATATACATCCGTCTTCACCGCCGCTTGCACGACGGGGTTGCGAGTGAGATTCTAACAGAGCCCGGTTAATAGGCATGAGCCGGTCTGATAACCAGGATGGCGCCGCTCACCTCGGCCGGTATGGGCGCGTCAATGACGAGGTACGGAGTGACTGCGCTTGCCTTCCTGACGATATACCTGAGCGCCTTCGACTTCACGAGGTGCTGGTATAAGAGAGTTCCAGACGTGATCACGCCGGATAGCAAAGCGACTGCATCTTCTGAGGGTGGTGACGAGGGTCGAGTTACGAACGACAGCACAAGGGCACCACCCTAGAGAAGCGTCAACTTACCTCTGTCTCCGTCGGTGTACTACGTAACACGTACCATGGAGTTGCCCAATGCAAAGATAGGAAGGGTGGGGTACTCCCTCCGGAGGTACCTCAACCACCACTCGAGGTCGAGAAGCCCGTCGCGAAGAGTAGTCTTCCCGAACGCGCTTCCTGGGCTTCTGTTGGCCCGGTCGAGCGCCGTCCGGCCGTAGCCGCGCTGGTCATATGCGAAGGTGGTGATGCCGTTGGTCGCGCATACGCCGTGCGCCCACTCGTAGCGTCCTATGTGCTCTGAGAAGCCGTGGACGAATATGACGATGGCACGGGGGTTGGGCGCCGCGTAAGTGCGGGTGTAGAACTTGGTTCCGTCGCGGCCGGGGAGCCAAGTCTCTGCGTAGGCTTGCGCACTCTCCATAGCGCGAGTTTCTCTCGAGTGGGGTATCTAGGGCAGTGGGTAGAAGTGATGGGCTCGGAAGCACAGAGTAGGGGCACGGGGAAGGCAGCGGAGGTCAGTTCCACTGGCCCGGAAACATATGAAGGCGGCAGGGACGGTCTCCGGTCTACCCGTGAGTATTCTCCTGAGAGGCCTGAAGGGGTTGGCAGGGGATTTTTCCATGGCCACTGCGGTGCAGGCACAGATTCCCAGTGTCCATCTTGTGCTGGTGCGATGAGTGAGTGATGGGAAATCGTTTGACGGAGAAACGGCGCTTAGTACCACGTATCCTGGTATGATGCCGTGGGAAGCGGAATCCAGCAGCCGCCGGGACCGTACGCGTCGCTCGAATCTGCTTCGCTTTCCTCGCTTTCCTGCGCACCTCACCACTCCGGAATGCACGATGATTCCGAGATAGTGGAAGAAACAAGCTACGCAGCTATCCCCTATTTCTCGTCCTGGCGAAACACTTCGACCCTGCTAACCTCGTCTGGGAAGCGACAGCCTCCTACCGGAGTCATGTCATCCGACCCCGCGCGCAGCCCAGGGGTCCATGAAGCTGGCTCGATGATCGCCGCTGCAAAAACTTCCGGGACATTCGTGCAAGTCGCTGCTGATCAGGTGGTGATGCCCTTGACAGACCGTGTCTGCCTAGGGTCTCAATCTGGCTAACAGTGCAGGCGCGTTGGTATGTCGCAAGTGCCGCTCGGTGGACTCCTCGTTAGTAGCACTCAATGCTAAGACAAAGACAGTGAACTGTTCAAGATTTGTTGCCTTTCAAACGAACTCTCTGACCTAGCCCGTGACCCGCCTGACCGACGCACTGCCTGCAGAGGACGGCAGCTTGGGGCGACTCGGAGGCGGTAAAGTGAGTTCGGCCCTCGTTATGTCTGTTGCGCGGTTGCTATACTCATCCTGCACTCACCCAGCCTCTACGGTGGTACGTCTTTACGCTGAGGGACCGCCAACTCCCATGGACACACACGGACACACACCAGCACACAACTTGCGCGGCGGTCAGTATCGTTGCGGTTTGCAGATCGATCTTGAATCATCGCCCCGTTTGCCGACATGCGTCTCGACATCTCCACAGACATCTATACATAGCACTCACAGCAGTATGGGAGCTATTCAATCACGGGCCGTGCCCAAACGAGACTCGGCGAGCTTGCAAATGAAACCCCCGCCGAGCTGGCATGCGAAAGATGACCCTCGTTTGCTGAAACAGGCAGGGTCTGGTGTTCAGCGCCTCAGTAAGCAACCGAACATCTCCGGACGCCCTGCGTGATATGCCTGCACGCTTACACGTGCGTTGATGCCCTCGGGACTGACGATAAACCTCTCAGCCCGGCGGGGCTCCGATCGCAGCGACGGAAGTGCAGCCCTGCCTTGGCTCGGCGTCGAACAATCCACGAGCCGTGCCTGCTAGAACGGGGCGTCAGGCGACCACGGCTTTCAAGGGGAGCTGCATCGTGTTAGGATGCCTCCGTGAGTGAAGGCCGTTCGAGGATTCGGCGTCACGGTCTAGGCTCCGCGCAGCGACGCGTACGCATAACGCACGCTACTCTGCGTCTCTGCGTCTCGTCACACCTCATCAGCCCCAATATGTGTTTGTAGTAGTGGTGATATGAAGTCTACCCGACGTCGCCGTATACAGTAGTTCATAAACTCTCCTGAACTTGTCACATACCACGCGCCACCTCGTCTCTCGTCTTGATGGAACACGCGCTAGGAAGTCCGATGGCTGGCATGAGCTGAGACGTTGAAGGCGTCGGATGTGCGGTTAGGGTGTACTCAGATTGCTCGGTAAGGTGGTCAGCAACGTACGATCGCAGAAGACGACCACTCCTTGTCAACAGCGTGGTCCGACTGGTTCGATATCGCGGAGAGAGTGATAGTATTCCCCGGGAGCTCGCAAGGTTCGTGGGACTTCACAGTTGGGCGAGCATTCAACCTGGAGAACAGGGTGAGGGCAGCGGACGACGAAGAGCCAGCGTGTGGTACTTACGCAGCTAGGACAGAGTTTACATAGACTGGGTACGAATTATTAGTATTTACGGTATGCGCCTCCAGAGCGACTTGGACAGGGATGCTTGTACCTTTCACACAGATGAGATCGAGTGCGCCAAGTAAGAGGTCGCCCGAGGACGCGATGGCCTGAAGACGGTGCAATCGAATAAGTTGAACTTAGGACGCTTCCAGATAATATTGAACAACTCACAGTTATGAAGCATGCTAACGCGAATATGCTGATACGCGAAGCTGTCAGTAGAGTGCGCGAGTGCCCAACTGTGAACGCACAGCGTGAGGAAACCTATGTGAGGTGTCAGGGGTTATCTCCGTGCATAAGTGAGCGGGGATAATGGACCCACCAGTGCAGATCGAGTACGCTATGAGGACGTCGATAACGGAGTTGGTTCTGTGATATATTGTGTGAGATGTGGAGGGCGTCGAAAACCCTAGAGGGAACTCTACTCACTGTTTAAATCCTGTCCGGCTACGGTGTAATGCCATTACCAGCACCCATGTTAGGATGAGGTCGGCGCAAATAGCGACCCCGAAGCCGGCCGACTGTAGCCACTGGGTCCGACACTCGAATGAGAACTCGTACGCTAGTAGGCGAAATCCTTGGTGGGTGACTCACAGCGTAGCTATTGAGCTGATCGATGTTGCCGACGGAGAATCTGGTATCGTGCCTAGTTAGCACGCCCACGGGCAGGGCCGAGGCTCACGTACCCTTGCACAGTGAACGCTGGTGTAGACGAGTGAGCTTCCAGCCGAGAACTTGACACAGCTGCCTTACCGACCTAGTGAGAGTCCTGTTGCGAGCACGCAGAGCCGGCGACGCGTTTGATACCCGTTATGAGCAGACGAGACACTTCAGAACGAGGTGGGGTTTACCAAGCTCCCCAAGAAACATTGCGCTCTACGGCGCTGTCAGGAAACGCGAGGAGGGAGCTATGTGGGACGGCTCACGGTTGCGACCACCAGTGGTCGATACTTCGTATTCACTGCGAATATGGGTGAGTTCATGGTCGGAGTTCACGCTCTTGTGGGACTTGCCGATGTAGTATGCGCGTCGAGCGAAAAAGCTGAACAAATATTAGCAGAAGAACCGGAGATCTCATAGACTGATCCCCGACGACGTACATTTGACATGTTACAATCACCAAACCCTGACCGAACACGTCTATCAAGCGATATCTGACGCAAGGTGACGGGAATGCACTCACTGTGGTGAGAGGTTGTAGCTACGGCGATATCGTCGTGTCAGTTGGGACGGAAGAAAATGGCTTGCTGATCGTTCCCTACATTGAGTGACCTGTAGCCTCATGAGCTGCGGCGAGTGAGAATAATACGACACTCCACGTACCATAAGGAGTCTGCGAGTCGATACGGCCTGAAGTAGTTCGTCACGAGATTGCGGTAGCTGGACAAATGTCAGAAAATGTGGCGCAGACCCGCGCTGGGGGCTACACTTACGTCAAGTGGATAGCTAGCAGCGTATGGAAGGAATCGAGCGTGCTGCCGATTGTGATCACCACAACTGCATCTTCGAACGTCACGAAAGCCTCGACTTACAGCAGAAAGCCAACCTGTAGTGGCGTTCCGAGTCAGCATCTCCGTCGCGGATGAAGGCGGACTCCACTCACGTAGCACTTTATCAGGTACCCGTCGGAGCTATGAAGACGAAGATATCGATAGACCTGATGCAGTGCGACGCCATAGAAGCTGAGAGCGGAAAACGTCAGTCGTGAACCGCCTGTGTCGGTCGGCGTGGAAGGCAAGATGCGCGTACATGAGACTTAGGAAGGTGCAGATGAGCAAGCTTCCATAGGCCGGCCCCAGTGAATGAGGGCCCGATATGCTGCCAATAGGAGAGGCTGGGGTAGAGTTCATGACGAGTGTTCCCGAGATGGGGGGATACTACGCGGCGCGCGAGGTCCTTGCCAGACACCGCATGTCCCCCTTTAAGCTCCTTCCGAAGCTGTTTGCGATCCCAGATGCCAAGTACACAGAACAGATTACTATCGCAAAAGATGCGACAGCGAGAACAGCAGGAAGGCCATCTAAGGATGGCCGGCGCCGTTGTCACTTGTTGTGTGGCAATAATGATTGATGGAGAGCGCGGCGGATATGGTCTGATATACCCAAACGTGAGCGCTGCCCAGGCGTGTTCAGCACGAGACAAGATTCACTACATAGCGAGTTACGACTCACAGTACGAGGTTTCAGCCCTAGCCAAGAATGTAGCAGCGGCGCAGCAGACAGCGAAAGAGCAGAATGGCGGACAGTCCACGCAAAGCCTTCAAGTTGCTGGTTCCCTAGTAGGCTTCAGGGAGGCCCGTGCGGTGTATGGCACCGTTACCCCTCCAACAACATATCAGCGCCCTGAGAAGCGAACCCACTCTTATAGAGATATGTAGTCAACAGCAGACGGTCAGCTATACATAGGTCCTTCTGAGTGACACAAGGCTTGACGGCGCCAGCAAAGGCTGTAAGTGACGGGCGCTGACAATGATCCATAATCATCAGCCTTGACATCATGAGAAAGAGTTGGTACATCAACGGGATGGGGCCAGGGAGGGCAGGATGAGTGCTGAATACCGGGTTCCGTCGGTGAGGGTGACACTGCAGTGGTGTGGTCGCTCGGTCACTATGGAAAGGTGAGCTTCGATGTCAACCACAGCGAGATGCTTGTGGAAAGAGAGATGCTGGGGTCGCCACTGCGTCTCTCGTCTTGATGGAACGCGCGCTGAGAAGTCCGATGGCTGGTACGTGCTGATAAGGTGTGAGGTCGGCGTGAATACAAGTTACTTATTCGGTAGGGTTGTCAACACCGTACCGTTGCTGAAGATGGCCACTCCTTGTCAACGGCATGATTCGATTGATTGGATGTCGCAGAGAGGATGATTATGTTTCCCGGAAGCTCGCAGGGTTCATGCGGCCTCACCGTTGGGCGAGCATTTAGTCTAGGATAAAGCAGGTAAGGACAGAGGTCTGTGTAGACGGACGGGGCCTGGCTGTACTTACGCAGCCAAAACGGAGTTGACGTAAACTGAGATGTGATATGAGTATCCGAGTCCTCAACGCAACTTGTAAAGGGATGACCTTGCCTTTCACGCAAATGAGGTCGAGAGCGCCAAGTAGGAGGTTGCCCGAGGACGCGATAGCCTGCAGACGGTGCAGTCGGATCAGACCTTGCGACACTTTCAGGAGGATTGAACGACTCGCAGTGACAAAGCACGCCAGGGCGAATATCCTACACGAGAAGTGAAGGCGTGAGTACAAGGCAAGTAGTCCGACCTCAGTCGTACACGCACAGCGTAAGAAAGCCTATGCGAGGTGCCAGGAATTCGTTCAGTTCCGTGTCCGAGCAGCGAGGGTGATGGCGGACTTACCGGTGCATATCGAATATGCTATGAGGACGTCGATGACGGAGTTGGTTCTGTGGGGTATCGTTCGAGATGCGGAGGTGTTGCCGACTTCCGGGGAATCTCTACGCACTGCTTAAACCCGGTCCGACTACGGTGAAGTGCTACTACCAGCACCCATGTTAGAATTAGGTCGGCGCAGATAGCGACCCCAAAGCCGGCCGACTGTAGCCACTAAGAGCGACGTTCAAATAAAAAGCCGTACGCGGGTAGAAACCCTAGGTGAAGGACTCACCGCATAGTCGTTGAGCTGGTAGGTATTGCTGGCAGCGAATCTAGTAGCCCTTTCAGCTCAGAAGATCACGAACATAATCTGGATCACCAACGCTTTCACGGTAAACCCTGGAGTATACGAGTCAGCCACAAGGTTCGGAGTTAATATAGACGTCTTATACCGACCTAGGGAGAGTCCTTGTGTGAGTATGTAAAAATCCCGGAGTGTCCGATACCCGTGGTGAGAATATGAGAGGCTGATAGGGACGTAGGGTTTACCGAGTTCCCCTGAGAACAATACACCCTGAGGAGCTGATAAGTAAGGACAGGAAAGCAATGGGGAGACTCAGGGCTCACAGTTGCGACCACTAGTAGTCGATACTTCATATTCACTAGGAATGCAGCTGAGTTCATGCTCGAAGTTTATGCCGTGGAAGAGCTTACCAATGTAGTATGCACGTCGAGCAAAAAAGCTGGACAGGCATTAGGAATGTCACCGGTAATCAATGCAGTCTTGGGAGAGTCAGTGACGTACATCTGACAGGTTATGATGACGATGCCCTGAGATAGCACGCGTCGTGAGCGGGATTCGGTATAGGAAAACGAATGTGTACTTACTGTGATCAAAGGTTGTAGCTTAGGACAGGCGTCGCGTCAGTCGGGACAGCAAGAAGGACGGATTGATCGTCACCATGCCCTACATTGAGTGACCTGCCCATTCTCACAGTGAGCCACTATGGGCGAGAGCAGTACGATGATACGCGCGTACCACAAGGAGTCTGCAAGGCGGAGTGGCCTGAAGTAGTTCGTTACAAGGTTGCGGTAGCTGGATAATATGTCAGGACTTGTGGCGTAGGCCCGCGAGGGATACATTTACGTTAGGTGTATAGCCAGCGCTGTATGGAAGGAGTCGAGTATGCTGTCGATTGCGATTACCACAGTTGCATATTTAACGCGACGGGAGGTTCAACGTACAGAAGAAAGGCGATCTGCGGTGGCGATGAGCATGGTCGTAGGGGTAGAAGGCGGTCTCCACTTACATAGCATTTGATGAGGCAGTCGTCGGAGCTATGAACGCGAAAATAGCGGTACACCTGGTGTAGCGCCACACCGTAGAAACTGAGAGACGTCAGTCGCGATCTCCTCATGCCCGTCGACGCGGAACGAGGCGTGCACGTACATAAGACTCAGGAAGGTGCAAATGAGGAGAGTGCCGTAGGCTGGCCCCAGAGAAGGAGGGCCCGGTATGCTGCCAGGGAGATACGGCGCAGTAGAGTTCATGAGGACGACTGCTCTTGAGCCGAGAGGATTCGACGATGTGGGGGTCCTGCCAGACACAGTCCGACCATCTATAAACTCCTTCCGCAGCTGCGGGGCATCCAGATGCCAAGGTACGCCGGACAGGTGTCTGTAGGAAAAGATGAGGCATCGAGAAGAACAGGATTATCACCTGAGTATGGCCGTTGTAGCTTGCTGTATGGCACTCGTGATTGATACTGGGGGCGGCCACTGACTTCGCACGGCGGATACAGCCTGATATGCCCATCTACACTTCAGTGGGAAAGTCACAGTCATCATGAGAACGGACCGCTCTAACAACAAGGCTTGTAACTTACTTCGCAACGCTATAGCCACAACCATCCCTACGACCGCGAGGCTGCGCAAAGAGCGGAGTAACAGGCAGCTTACTCTAGGCCTCCCTAGCAGCCCTCTGGCCGCTCCACGCAATGCTTGCTACCGTCACTTCTCGAACAAGATATAAGCGCCATACGAAAAGATCCCACCCGGAACTAGGAACAAGGGTCAGTAGACGGCCAACTGAGCATATAGGGTCTTCTATACACGAGGCTTGACGGCGCCAGAATCTAGCGGTGCAAAGATTTAAGGTCCAAGGAAGTGGCGGGCGCTGATGATGATCCATAGTCATGGGCCTTGACATCATGAGAAGGAGTGAGTGCATCAGCGGAATGGGACCAGGGAGGGCAGGACGAGGACCGGGCTCTGTCGGTGACAGTGACACTGCGGCAGTGTAGGAGGTGGTACCGCAAAGCCCTCTTGCTCGGTCGCTATGTAAAGGTGAGCTTCGACGTCAACCATAGTGGGGTGCTTGACGAAAGATAGATACTGACGGGCGTGAGCGATGCGCCCGTTGCCAGCAAACGACGGAGTGATGGGCGGAAACCACTCACGGGGTCGTCCCCCAGCGCTCGCTCCCGAGCGCAACAACGGCCTCGGCTGATCGTGGTCAATGAGCACAGAAGAGTAGAAAGGTATCGGACTGTAGGGGTATCGCATTATGAGAGTAAGCCATAAGAGGTCTACCACGTCGAGATAGAAAGAACCGTTAGATTGCCCTGCCACACGACCACTAGCGTCAGCACTCACAAATCTACATCGCCGCCGAGCAAAGATCCAAACACCGACACTACTTCGACGGCTCCCACCAAGCCTTGCGCGTCGCGCGCCTCACCCGCGACGTCCCGGGGCAGCCCATCTCGATGCCCGCGTACGGCCCGTCGTGGTTCGTCTCGTTAAACATGATATACGAGACGCTGCCCCCCGAGCACTCCGCGCTCGTGTTGTCCTGCCCTGCAGCGGCCAATTCCGTCAGTGTCGTCGCAGCGCGCGGGCAGTACGAGCGAAGCGGAGGGGACGCACCGGAGCAGGCGACCCACGCGCCGGAGTCCTGGATGTGCACCTCGCCGGCGGGGTGGCGGAAGCCGAGCGCCATGGGCGGGAGGATGGGGATCGGGTCTTCGCGGTTGTTGATGTGCGTGACGGGGACGGGCTGGTTGTCGACGTAGTCTGCGAAGGCCTGGTTCCCGACCTGAGGCCCTAGTCAGACGAGCACTGTGGTTAGGTTATGGGTAAGGCGTACTCGGGGTAGGCCGTATCCGACGTAGCGCACGGTCGCGTTGGGGAGGTGGAGGGGAAGGTAGAGGGCGTCCAGCAGGGCGATCGCGGCGCCTGGGAAGTACTGATGAATACCGGACATCGAAGGCGTAGCTGGCAAGAAGGGAGGGAGGCCTCATACCGAGTGAGTGCCCAGTCACGGTAATCGCGTTCGTGTTGTACTTGACCAAGGCGCACCGGACGGCGAGGAGCACTTGTGGTGCAGACCTAGGTAGACATTTGAGAGGGAAGCTCCCGGAAGATATTGGTTCCATCGTACCGATACTGCGCTGCAGCAAAGCCCTGGTGAACCATCACAGGAGGCTCAACTCCGGGAAAGAGCCCCGGGTCTAATGGCGCTAAAATGAGCTCAAGGTCGGTGAGATCTGCAATGCTACATGGCGATGTCAGTCGCTGTCTCCGCCATGTCGACTGGACGCGTACATCTTGTCGGTATCCGTTCCTTGATGCGAGACGATAATTTCGTGAAGGACGGGGTCGAATCCGACGAACCCTGCACAAGTGACGATAAGTCATATGCTGAGAACGAGTCCGGAGCGCACGCACAGAACTGCGTCGCACTCCCATCGCCACCGGATGCGATAGGAATGAAGGAGGGGTTGGCGTCGCAATTCGGTCCACAAGTCCAAGAGAGGGTGGATGCAGGCAGGCAGTAAGCTGTGCTGGCGTAACGAGTGTATGGCGCGAAGGCAGAAACCTGGTCGGCGGAGAGCATCGTAGTCGAGCGCCGTTCAGAAGTGCGAGATGGTGACCCTCGCGCAGTCGCGCCCGCCAGAAGGAGAAACATGCTGAAGAGCGAGGACGCAGGCATGGCAAAAGACGCGGGCAGGAGGGGCACGATCTCTCGTACGCACATGAAGTGACCCTTTATCCAGACCGTACTTGGGGATGACGACAGTGCCGCTCTCGAAGCAGCGGGCGATGTGAGCAGCGCGCGCGCGCGGGACACACGAAGCTGTAACAATGACACCAGTTATCGAGCATCCTGCTAGACATGGATTGCTACTTACCATAAAAGCGTCCCCGACGAGCTTCGCGGCTGGACCATGCATGCACTTACGTCCGCGGTGAGTCTGATGAGAGAAGGCCGAGCGTGTGGAAGCCGGCGGGGGTCTCAGTCTCCGCGGATGGTATGCAGGATGCGAGGAAGGACGGATTCCGCTTCATGCCGAATGTATCTTCCTCCTGCTTTGGACATCTGGGTTGACCCCATGTCGAGCCACATAAAATTGATAGCATTCGCCAGTATTTGGAAGGGCGAGCGCGATATCACCAAGTCGTCAAGCTTACTTCTGCCATCTACCGGCGAGCAGTACTCGAGCACAACCTTTAACGCTCCAAAGCAGTGAGATGGGCACAGGAGCTATCCGGGTGAATATCTTAGCCTAACATACGAAGAATACGTGAATGAAAGAGCACTGCGAAGGGTAGGGAACATACCACAAGGCTGAGGCGGAGTCAACGCAGTATGACGGCTGCACGATCGCGTAGACCGCGATTTGATCGAGGGCTGCATGTTGTCGGAAGCAGCGGCGTCTTGCACCGACGTTCAGTACTATAACCTGGGACCAGACGTACGCTGTGATACATCCTCCGATGCAGGCTCGAGGTTCGGTGCATAGATACAGGTATATTGCGAACAGTGTTGTGCTGAATTCGAGGACAGAGTGTCGACGAAACGTGTAGAGCTGGTCAAGCGCCCATGATATGGCTTCCGGCAAATCCCGGATGTACAGCGTCAGAGCGCGAACATCGTCATGCCCGTCTCACTCTCCCTGCGGCTTCTGCTTCTCTACCCTACTCAAGCTACTGCTTTTCCACCCCGCGAACTCTAGGATGTGTTGAGTGCGTAGCAGCGATATGCGTCAACCGCAGAATCAACTGGTGCGAGCGCCGCAGACAAGCGGATGGAAGTTAGGAAGTTACAGAATATACAGGCACACTACGACATGCCGGTAGACTGCACAAGAAGTATCTGGGTCTCAAACCAGTACAAGTACTACAGCGATGTTCAGAGGTGCGAGCCCTTGAACTTGAAGGCGGCTTCCGCCTCGCGCGGCGGCGCGAGTAGAAAGTCATCGACGAGATTCGTCGCCACCTCGTTAGCGAGTGCAACAGTATCGGCGTAGAGGGGATTCTTGCATCTTTGGTGAGCTCTGTTCACTGCTACACGGACTCGTCGAGCACGCCGTATACGCCCTGTCAGGTGCAGATCCGTCAACTGCAAGGGCCCTCATTTGCTGATAGCGCGGCGATACCTTGAGTTTGCGAGGTCGGCCTTTGTATTCATGACATCATCCACGAGGAAAGAAGAGAGGGGCATGGCCTCGATAGCCGCTCAAACCGTGGCGGAATCGGAGAAATTGACAAAGTTCAACAGATGATAGATGGTCAGGAGTGCGCGCGTTGTATCCGCACTCTCGCCGCCGTGGGTGGAGCCCCCGGGGAGGAGGTGCGTTGAAACTTGCATCGCGCGGGAGCCGGAAGCTGTTTGCGTGCGTAGCGAGACCCACGACCAGCGGACAGTTATGGCGTCTTGTACCCCAGGCAGACAACCCGTGAGATCCAGTGAATGGATTGGCGCATTCGCCGGATTGTGTTTGCGATCTGTCCAACTTGAAGCTTCTGTCCATCAGGATCCTGAAATCTGCGGGAAGACGGCGCTGTGCTTCCGGAGCCTCACCAAGGCACGCTCAGACTGATCCAGGGTGCGTCCGGGGTAGTTGAAGATGCCGTAGTACCTGCGGGAGCTGGCCATGGCGTGGGGGATGAAGGTACGTCTCGTATGCCCGTGTTACACGATCAAGATGAAGCTGCAAATGTTCACTCACAATAGTTTAGAAACTCTATATAAATCATTCACGACGATGTTAACGCGCTTCGTACGCAAGGAATCGGGCCCACCCCGCCTTTTGAGGCAGTGCTGGACCCTAATCAAACCGTCTCCCATACGATGATGAACGGAGCACCCGGCCTGACCAGTGCGACCAGTGCACCCGGAGATGCGCGCCGTCTGCAGACTGCGTCTGACGGCGGCGCTTTGGGCATCGCGAGCGTCATCTGTGTATTTGACATACAGTACCGGCCGGTCGGAGCTGCTCTATATATGCCGCTTTCCGCAGGTCTGCGACGGTTACCTGCCCCGCGACTCCCGTCCTCACTATAGAAGGCCCGCCCTCGCCATGGCCGACGCCGTGCAGCTTCCGAACCTCGACAGCACGTTCGGGGCGTATCTCATCGGCACCTTCTTTAGCCTCATGTGAGTCGCGGCAGCTGTTCTATGAGATGGTGGTGTGGGATACTCACGGCGCTATCGTACCGCCACAGTCTTTACGGAGTCAACCTTCTGCAGTTGTACCGATATGAGCGACTCTACCCGAACGACAGCAGGTCGATCCGGATCCTGGTGAGTTACGTTGTAGTGCGGTTGCGCGAAGTTGTTGCATTCCTGACGATCGGTCGCTGCGGTTGTTGTCGCGGGGATCAAGGTCACGGCCGTCATGTACGTCGGGTTCATCTGCTCATCGACGAAGGTCGCGCTGATCAGTTTGTGCGTTGCGCAGGATCTTCGAGTCGTTCCATATCGTGCTACTCATTCATTCATGGTGAGCCTACCAAGTTGTTTGACCACATCCGTGACGGGCAACTAACGTCGTGCTCAGCTACTTCTACCTCGTGACAAACTATGCTATGATAACTGCCCTCAAGACTAATGTCTGGTGCGTTGATGAAGCTCATCTCCTGTCGTAGCTTGGGACTTACCATGGTTACGCCGCAGGTCGCTCAACCTGAGTGAGTAGGATCAATGCGGACATCTTGCGCCGGGACTAATAGGACTGGCTCTTCAGCTCCCATAGTGTCTGTGAGTACAACGCCTCTTTCAATCAGAGACATTCTAACAGTGTGCAGGCGTTGATCACATTCGTGGCCCAAATGTACGGCAAACCTCTTCATACCGTTTCGATATGGGAGACGCTGATCACATTCACAACCCAGATTCTTTGCGCGCCGAGTCTGGCTGAGTACGCTGCTTCACCCTTGATTCCAACGCAGCGCACCGCTAACATACAGTAGTCGGGACTCCCTACAAGATCCTAGTAGCCATTGCGGTACGTACCTCGTTAAGATCGAACCTCGTCCGTCACTCACGCTCGGTGCAGGGACTGTTCCTTCTCGCTCATATTGGTGAGTACACCGCGCCCGCGCGGCGCACGACCGTATGTCACAAGCTGATATCTGTCTTCCGCTTCAGGCTTCGCCATCGGTACGTGCCGCGTCAGAGCAGATACTTCATTGTGGCTCACTACTTGTCAGGTATCACGGTCAAATTGTCAGTGCCATCCTCTCCACAACCTCCTACGCTGTGCTTACACTGGTTCTCAGCTTCGAGGGCGAGGCTGCGGATGGCGCAACGCACCATTGGCTCAACCCCACAGCTGTGGGGTCCGCGACGGCGGCCGACTTCCTCCTCTCTTTTGCTATCATTATTACTCTGCTCCGCAATCGCGAGAACCATCGAACGTGGGCACTCTCTCCTCACCTCGTGTTGCTACCACTGACGCACAGGCGCCCGTCTAAAGGTCAAGCAACGGTGGCCGCTTCGACACATTCGTGCTATATTTGATCAAGACAGGTGCGTAGCCGTATTCTGTTTGTCTGGCATTGTGGCACTAACTGCTGACGTAGGTCTCCTCACTGGGTATGTATCCCTGGGACCCTCGCTGTAGAGTACTGTTGGACACTCACGAAGCCTTTCTACAGCATTCTGAACGGCATTCCTTTCATCCTGGTAAGTCGAGATTCGCCCCGCAGAGCAACGAAGCGCCGCTGACCCGTAACGCCGTAGGCACTTGCGTCATCCAAGACGCTCGTATGGGCTGCCATCAACGCCGTCGCCGCGAGACGTAAGTGACGACCCCGCAGACCGCACGCAGCGCCGCTCACACACGTTTCGCGCCGCCCGCAGTGTACACAATCACGCTCTTTGCTGTGTAAGCCCTCCCGCCTTCTGCCTGTGCGCGTGCTGCGCCGCCCGGAGCTGATCATCTCTGTCTTTGCAACTGATTGTGACAGGCTGAACTCGCGGACGCTGCTCGTGAGCCGCGGCGTCGACTTCTTCGAGGCTGCGCCGCTCGGGCGCAATATCCTCGCGCGCGCGAACCACCTGGCCGCGGCGGAGCGCTGGAACGTCCCACAGGTGCGCCCCTACTCTCCGGTTGCTAGTGAAACTCGTTGGGGACAGTGCTGATCACGGTGCGGCGGTGCGGCGCAGCTTCCGACGGAGAGCCCGCCGGTGATCACCATCAAGGTGCAGGCGGAGACGGAGACGCACGCGCAGGGCGGCGCGGTTACCCACGAATCGGACTACAAGAGCGTCGCGGATTCGTACTAATCCGGGGGTGCAGGGGTGCGGCCGTGTGTAGGGGTGGGGCGGAGCGCGGAGCGCGGAGGATGTGGATGTGGTATTCTATTGCGCCCCTGCGTGGGGTTGTTGTATATCTGTACCTTGTGTTGTCAGAACAGATGTATCTGCTATCGCAGTTGTGCGTGATTCGAGATGCGTGAGGCTCAGAGTTCCTGCTTAGTGTCGTCGATGGCGACAAGACTAGATATACAATGCGCTCGCCGCGCGCGCATCTCCCGCGCTCAACCTTCATGGCACCCTTCGCATGCATACGGGTGTAGCGTCTGGGTCTTCTCTTAAGAGTACTTCCGGAGCTTAAAGCCCCTCGTACACTGCGGGGATGCGCAATCGGACCCCCAAGGCAACCACGAGGAGCAGAGGAACTGTGGTACAACTAATCCGCACAATATGATACGCACTCGCACGCCAATAACCTACACTCTGTACAAACACCGGATACAACTCGAGTACAGTGACCACGCATCCCCAGCCACCATCCGCAGCCGCGTGTCTCCAAAATACCCAATAGTGCACTCTCCTACTTCATCTCTTTACAGTAGTTCCGCGCCGTATCCATGCTGTCCGCATCGCCGTGCATCACCCGCTCCGTCTGGACGCGGATGTCGAGCACCGTGCCCGCCGAGGTCGTGTCGACGCCCGAGAACTGGACCCGGCCACTCCCATGGGAGAGCTGCGGCACGTTCCACGTCTGCGCGGTCGTCGCGCGTTCCGAGTCCTTCAGCGCGGAGAGGTTGAGCGAGGCGGACTCGAAGCAGTCGAGCTGGGCACGCTCCATGAGGCCCTTGCGCGAGTTGAGCCTGCGAGACGTAGAGGCAGTAAGCGATGATGTTCAGGAGGCCTTGTTTAGGGTGCGTACACTGCGAGCAGGGAGTTCGCGTAAACTGATATACGAAGTGGTTGTTAGCTTCACGGAGCCAAGGGAATGCAGGCGGGGAGACTGACGCTTTGCCGCGATAATGTTGAAGGCGGAGTAGATAAGGTCTTTCGGGGCGACAAGAGCCTGTTGCGCGTTAGCGATGTAGAATGGGGCGGCTGGGGAAATGCTTACGAATATGAAGGAGAGAATGCTGAAGACCCTGTACGACCCGAACATAATTCAGAAATGTGACTTCTCAAGACGGCGGAATAGCGACCATACCCTGTCAAAAGCCCTGTGGAAAGAGACATCAGCCCACGGTAACAGCACACGGAGATGGCAGAGAGGCGTACCCGTGTTGACTGCATAGATAATCAAAATGTCGATCAACGAGTCCGTCCTACGCGATACCGTCTCAGCAAATCCCAGGGTCCCTGCGGAATAAGGGTGTGTTACCTCTTGAATCCGGTCCGGCTTCGTTGCAGGACAGCGATTAGCGTCCCCGTAAGCAGCGAGTCCACGAGAACGGCGATGCCGAACGCAGCCGAAGTCAGCCACTGTAACAAGGTCGTTTATGAACTGTGAGTATTCAGGCGGTAAGGCTCTAGCAACGCACTGCGACGTTGTCAAACTCTGCAAAGGTCGGTAGGACGAAGCTACGAAACCAAGATCAGGGCGATGTTCTCTCGTAGATACACGGGCGACTTACGCTTTGACAGTAGTGGCTGTACGGCGCACAATACAGGATGAGCTGAGCATTGATCCCCATTTTGGGGTTACCAGAACGTACCAATGCCGAAACCTGTGCGTCCAAAAATGAAGCATGAGACGCTACTTTCCTTGTGTGATGACAAGCCGAAGGGACGTACCCATGATAGCGAGCATGAGAACGGGCTGTGAGATTGTGGATGTCTGATAAGCCAACGAGGGTATGTCTGTCGAGGCACTAGTAGTACGTACCACGACTACTACTATCGCTCGGAATTGGCCTCCGACTATGCTCCGTTAAGTCTCTAGCAGCGTTGGTTGTAGCTGTGGACGTACTGAGGAAGACTCTTCGCGTGAAGAAGCTTAATGAGAGTGATCAGACGCTTCGTGGAGGCTACTCAGGAGGAGACTGGTACCTTTCGGATACGACAATTACCGCCGCCTGCATACTCACGACATGAGAACGAGGAACGCAGACACTCGCACGAGAGACGCACCGTGGAAACCGGGAGGACCTGTCATCAGTCTGGGTGTTGAGCTGGAATACATCATGACAGACGACAGCTACATACCCGAATCGACCTGTATGACGGGCACAGGTCAGATATGCCAGTCTGCACCATGACGGAGGGGTGCTCACCAGACCCCGTCCAGCAAAGCGAGCGGGTCGAAGTACTTGGTTACGAGATAGTAGTAGCTATGTGTCCTAGTCAATATTCTGTTCCGGAGCTCAGGCAAGCATCAGTCTCACCAGATATGCATACACAAGACAATGTGTAGAGTCTCCAAAATGCTACGATGAATTCAGCTCTCGAGGTTAATCTCGCGCATGAAGCTGCTCACAGTGTGACAATGACCTGGGGAGGCGCAACGCGGTCGTATATGATCAGTATCGATGGTAATAGACACTCAGGCGTACGATAAGTCTCAAAACAAGGGCGTCTCCAGGGAACAGACGGAAGTATCTGTACGTCTGATGCATGGTGAGCCCATACATGCTGAAAATGCGATATTAGCCATGGCCACACGGGTTCGCAGACACGCCACACGAGAGGTAGATCCACTTACATCAACCCAAAGAACGTTGCGATTAAGAACGCTCCGAAGGTGTTGTCGAGAGACGGGCCCTTGGGGAGAAAGCCCAGAGGGTTAACAGGAGCACTCGCCGATGGGGGGACAGACATGGCTTCTGGGATGGCTGTCGACCCGCTGACGCCGTACTGATATATACCGCGCTCTGGCATGACCAGCGCTGGCAGCGTGGGCGGCGGAGAAGACCATAAGATGATGATGCTTCTGGGCGTGCGCTCGTGCGCCAGGGGCAGTGCCTATGTGGGCGTGAACGAGGCTCCGTGAGAGGCCCTCGGACGAGCATGATTGCATTCAAACTCGACAGCGGACTGCAAACTTAATACGCACAGCTGACCTGATCGGCCATAGTGCGCAGCTGTTGGACATCGCACTTCAATATCTATGAAGGCCGACGTAGACAGATGAGAGATATATCGCTGGAGGACGTTTCGTGCGAGATGAACGCACGCGTAGGGTATCTGTCTGCCGTGCGACTGAGCGCGCCCAGAAATCAAATTCCCCCGTTGAGGAGTTCCGCCGCCGGCGCGCTTCGACTCCTGACAGGCTTCGACGGAGAAGTATCTGGGCGTTGTTCCGCGAACTTCTCTGAAGGCGCCATAGATCACAGGTGCGGGCGGGCGCCGCCCACCATCTTGCGGTCCTTCGCATCGTTGGACACCGACTGCTCGGGGTGCACCCTTGTTCCGTTACTGATACCAAGTGCTCGTAGATGCTGGGACACTCACCTTGGTTGCAGTATGCTGCATTCCCCGCGTTCAGGTGCGTTCGGGATTGCGGCTAGGAGGTGGATCCACCCCGCGGTGATATGCACTTCGCCTGTTGCGCTAGGCCGAGCGCTCCGGTCATCCCAAGAGATACCGGCCCAGCAGTACGAAGTGGAGGGGGTCATCTGGCCAGCGCTGCAGACATCGCGGCGCAATCCAGAATCCTTCCCTGCGTCTGAACCACGTCGGCGGAACGAGCGAACTCAACCTGCGTTTGCTTGATTGTTCAACAATCACGACGAGCTCGAGATAGCCCCCGTGCCACGATTCGCTAGGAGTCCTGAATATCAGGGTCTCAGATTTCGATGCGCGAGAGGCAGCATCTAAAACGTTCTGCTAGTGACATCACATCAGCTCTCGTAGGCCTTCCAGGTAGTCGAATAGGACTTACTCGCAAGTCTTCCAGGAGGCAATATGTAGTCAATCGTGCGGAAATGGGAAACGCACCTCGCCCATACAGAACATTTGACACTGAAGGAATAAGGAGGCTACACAGCTAGATTATATAAAGAGTACATAAAGCAATGCGTCGTGAGGTCATAACAAGTCATGAGCAAGGCGTACAGAAGGTCAGGTATAGCGTGCAACAAGCAAACAAATACAACCGCAGAGAGTCAATAGAAGGTATCAAATGGTATCGCAGCCGCGGTCGAAGCACGTAGCACGCAGCAGGAGGTATATCCGTAATAGAAGTCGTGAATGAATAACGTACTGTTCTGTGCTCACAAGCAGTCCTCACCGCCGCGCAACGTTCGTGGAGCTCCTGTTCCTGATCCCGCCGGTGATGTCCGTCTGCAAACGGCCCTCCTCGTCGAACGCGAGGCTGTTGCGGTACCCCGGGCCTCCCGCGATCCCGACGTTGCTCGCGTTCTTCTTCGAGTCGAGAGAGAAGGCGTTGCTGACGACGGGCATGCTCAGCCGCCTGATCCACCCACCCTTGGGCTTGTCTGCGCGGAGGTGATGTGGCGGCTCCGTAGGACGCGAGTCTCGACGTGGCAGGAGGTCGCGGGTCTTGTACTTGGACGCCGAGCAAGACTCGCACCCGCAGTAGGGCGCGTGATCGGAAGGAGGCTGCGTGTTAGGCGAGGAGGGCTGGCTGGAGGGTTGGCGCGATGGTGCTCCTTGCGAGGGAGGCGCGAGGTTGGTGCTGCTCTGGGAATATGAAGACGAGTATCGCATGTCGAGAGAGGGGCGCTGAGTGGTGGATATCCGGGGACCGCCCGTCGCCCGAGAGCCGTCGCTCACGTATCCGTCGTTCCGGGTGCCCCGCACGTTGAGGAGCTGCTGACGCTCCCTCTCGAGCTCGCGCGCGCGTTGCTCGATCTCGCGCTCCTTCATGCGCAGCTCAAGATCTCGTTCGCGGAGTTCCAACTCTTCCAACTCTTCGATCCGCTGCCGCCGCAGTGCGATGTCCTCGGACGACTGATAGCGCGTTGCAGAGCTGGGAGGAGGCTCGCGGGACGCCGGAGTCGGCTCGGGCATGCGAGAATAGTGGTCGACAGACATCCTGGCACGCTCCTGAGTAGGTGAGCCGGTCGTTTGGCGCGGGACGTTGGGCGAGCCGGGAGCTGGCTCGTAACGATGGGCTAAGCTGGACACGCTGGTTGGTAGCCGAGGCAGATCCCTGGGGGGCGGAGAGGAGGGTCCCTGTGCAATGCATGAGCACCTTTACTGACGCGACTGAGGCGCTCACTTACCGGGCGGGCGTAACGATCTCGAAGGGCAGCCACTACGCTACCATTGCTCTTCCCGGTGTCGCTGCGCTCTACGACCTTGGTGAGCGAAGGTTCCGCGGCTCGCGGTCTGGAGACATCGGTGCTGCGGCGCACTCCGAATTCGGCGTCATCTGCGTAGTCGCTACGCCTGTATGCCGCAGTCTTAGAGGGGGACTGGTTGATGGGAGACTCCGATAAGGCAGGTGGTTCTCTATCGGGCTGTCTGGGCTCCTGGGGAGAGGTTCCGGACGAAGACTGAGAAACCGTAGGTGTGGCCTGAGCGTAAGGGGCTTGAGCCTGTGGCACACTTCGCAAGTCGCTGACTAGTGTGTCTCGACTATCGTTGTCCCGCGACGGCGCCTCCGCAGGGAGCTGGTTCGCCGCGAAAGGCGGAGGGGTGAAGAGTTCAGTTCGAGGGGTGAGAGGAGAGCGGCTGTCGTCCGTGAGAGCTGGCGTGCTAACGCTCTCAGGGGTTGGCGATTCCGTGAAACGTGGGAATGGTGCGAGCCCTGAGCTACTTTGGGAAGCTTGGGATATTTCGGAGTGGGTCTCCTGAGTAGGCGTGTGAGCGGGACTAGCACCAAACTTGCCGCCAGCAAGGGGAGGGAGAGGGTAGTGCGTTGGAGGGGAAGGGAAGGCCGCGAGCGAGGCCAGGGTTGCGGAGTGGCCCTTGCGCTCGTCCTGCTCTGCCACGGACTTGCGCTCTTCAACCTCCTTCGTGGAACTGTGAATAGAATGGCCATCGGTAGAAGGTTGATCTCCAGGAGATGTCGGAGGGAAATACTGAGGGGGAGGAACTGGAGACTGGCCGGGAGTGACCGCGCGAGATGTCAACTCTTGCTCTGAAGCGTTGCGCGACGAATATTGAGGTGCAGGCCTATCCGAGGATGGAGGGGCGAGATCTCTAGCCGGTTCCTCCGGGTTCCCGGAATCGTTGTCGTTGGTCCTCGAGGGGCTGGAGGAGACTTCGGATTGCTCCCTGGTGTCATTGAGGCCCGGTAGATCGGATGGCATATTGCCTGACCAGCCGCCCTCGCAGAGAGCCTTCCACTGCCCCAGGGGACCAACTGTAGGCGAGAAACGCCGTACGCTCTCGCAACTGCGGCCCCATTCCGCGTCCGCAACGCGCGCAAAGCTAGAGGCAAGGTTGTACATAGTGGAGCTGTGCCGCTGGGTAACCAAGAGAGCGTGATTACTGAAAGCATAATGAGCATACACACGCGGCAGGTGAGATACGCATACGCACTACTTCTCTCGATTCACCTCCGGGCCAAGCGTACTGAGGAGGTTGATATATCGCGTATGTTCCTCAGCTGCATCGCGGGGGTTCTTCTTCGCTTTACGCTCGTAGACTTGCCCTGCTTGTTTGATCCTCTGGTTCGCAGACGCAATCTTCTCGTCGTGTAGCCGCTCCTCTTTCTGCACGCACTATATAGCGATGTATACCTTGAAACCATAACAGCACTTACCGCGAGCTTCTTGAACCATTTCTTCACCTCCCCGCTAACGGTATCGCACTCCTTGTCCGCATACTTCGCGAACTTCCCATCCACCTCCGCCATGGCTTCGAAGATCACCGCGCTCGCATTAAGAGCGTTCGCTGCACATCCTCAGCATTATACTCCCCTACCTCGAAAGCGCTGCTAACGCACCAGGTATCTCGGTAACGCACTTCGGGGACGCCGCCTCCCTCAGCGCCTTCGCCAGCTTCTTCTGCAGCTGTACGATCGCATTGGCGGCCTCGCAGTAGTCGTTCAGGATGTTCACGACGGACTCGAGCGTCTTGCAGGACTTGTGCACTTCTGCCCTCTCTGCAAGGGGCGGCGCCGGGGACGCCATGAGAGATAAGTAGCCAGAGCGGTGGGTACGGTAGACGATCGCGACCGTTTAATCTCAGAGTCGCTGCGGCGACGGACCGCGCGATGCGTGAGTTGTGGCGGAGTCCGAACGGTTGACCTCCGCTGACCCAGAGATACCTCAGGTTCGCACTCCGCGCTTCAGGTCAACTCAGCGAAGTAGAAGCGCCTACGCTGGGTGCCTGAGGCAGTAGATATGTAGCCAGGCGAACAAGTTCCTTGGATTCCAATGCGAGAGCTAATATTTGAGTGAGAAAATCAACAAGCAGATGGACCAAGACGAGATGAGCTAGAGAGATCAAAGTCAAGGACGTTCTATTTATTAGTACTTCATCGCGAGGCGAGGACATTGAAGTAAATAGCAGCGGAGGCGCGAACAACAAGTCTTACAAGGTATCCCCCGGGTAGTATAGCAAACTTGGAGGTGAAGGCGCTGCTTCGCACGCCCAGCCCGATTCCACCTCCTCCCCACCCTGAGATTCGAATGCCAACGAAACAATCCTAGCCCCGCAACCCAGAGAATATGACGGCCCATAAATGCTGTATATGCGGAGTCAAGGGGTGCTGGTGACCCTGTACATTGAGTGAATGTCTAATGAGGCCAACTTATACGTCCAATTGATGTAGGCCTATTCCTACCGACATGAACGCCACGGGTATTCACTCAGGATGCAAGTCCGCGCGGCCCTCACAAAGTTGGAATAACCGAAGTGTATGGGCGAGGATCTCCCTGAGACGAGACATAAGTACCCTTGAAGCATAAGAGGGACGGTCACCTGTAGTAAGTAGTATTACCGTTACGATGCACTTCATGTGGTCCATATCCAAGTCGGTTCAGATGCCCTCCGGCACCGCCAATGGAGCGAGAGAAAGCCGGGCTGCCGCCTACCACAGAAGGGAACACCGAGCAGGATTCGAAGTGAGAGAGGCGGATACAAACGGGAGGAAGGCGGGAGACGCCGGGTGGTGCAGACGGTCACGTGCACCCTGCAAACTCTCAATAACTGATAACCGATTCATTGTGGAATCGGAATATGATGTAAAGTAGTAACACCTGAAGGCCTTTCTGAACGCCACAATAAATAGAATGCAAAGATTGTATGTTTAGAGCCGAGAGTCCGCCGCCGTCCGAGTCGCCGCTCACCCCGCCCACATTCCTGGTTCCAGCACCACTTAAAGCCGGGACTGCACCCTACCAGCCTGCACCTGGGACGCCATCGTTTGCATCATAGTCGCCCACTGCTTCAGGCGAGAAACCAGGGCGTCGAGCTCCGCCTCGGTGTTCAGCGCGTGGACCGAGATACGGATGCGCTCCTCCCCGCGCGGGACGACGGGGTAGGGGATACCCTGCACGGCGTAGCCGAGGGAGTTGAGGTAGTCGGACAGCTGCATGGGGTAGCTGGTCATGATGGGCGTGATGGGGCTGATGACGTCCGAGGGGTAGCCCGCAGGGAGGGTCTTGTCGCGGAGGGAGAGCAGGCTCGGCGGGAATTGCTGGAGGGCGTCCTCCAGGGCGCCCCGGAAGTACTCGCAGAGGCGGCGCAACTCGGACCGCCGCTATAGACATCGGCCAGATTGGTAAGCGTGATGAAGGAAATTATAAAGAGCGGCTGAAACTCACGTAGTCGCCTACTGGCCCTTCAAGATAGTCGAAGGACGCGTTCAAGCCACAGATGAGGGAAATGGGAAGAGCAGTCGTGTAAATGAACGGACGGCCATAGTTGATGACGTATTGCCGGATGATAGGGGAAGACAAGATGACGGCTAGCAAGGACATACATGTCAGATGTGGGACGACTATGCGCGAGAGCAATCAAAACGTACCACCAGTGAGGGCGCGTCCCTTTCCGAACGTGTGGAGAACCGTGTGGATGCGGTCCTGCAGGCCGAGAAGGTGAACGAGACCGCGCCCCTGCGGTCCAAAGACTCCGGTGGAGTGGGCCTCGTCGACCAGGATATGCGCGCTCTGCTTCGGGACGTATTGTTCGGTGATGCGCACGATGTCCGGGAGCGGCGCGAAGTCTCCATCCATGCTGTATGTCGCTTCAACCGCTACGAAGAGGGTGTTCTTGCCCTGCGCAATGGAAGGGTGCTCCTTGAGAGCTCGGATGACACACTCCTCGAAGGACGCAGGCGAGTTGTGGGTGAAGAGGTAAAGGGACTTGCTGGCGCGCGAGATCGCCATGCCATCCCGCGAGGACGCGTGCACCAGCTCATCGAGAACGATGACGTCTCCCTGCTGAGGAACGGAGTGCCAGAAGGCGACGTTGGCGTCGTAGCCAGAGTTAAAGAGCAGGGCGGCGGGCGACTCGAAGAACCTTGCCATGCGGGTCTCGAAATCAAGGTGGTCGGAGGAGTTGCCGCCGAGTAAGCGGGATCCCGCTACACCGAAGACGCGGGGAGACTTGTGAAGCTTGTCGAAGAAAAGCTTGCGGAGGTCTTCGTCGTTGGTGAGGGAAAGGAAGTCGTTCGTATAGACGTCAGGGCCAGGAGGGACAGGCTTCGCCAGGTCAAGGGTCGGAATCTGATGCTTCCTGCGGTTCTCCAGGGCCTTGTTCATGGAGGCCGCCAGAGGGGTGCTGATGGAAGCGAGAGAGTGGCTCATGGCGGGCGAATGCGACTGTTCCGATGGTGTTGACAGACACCATCCCGTCCAGGCCTATTTGTACCTTGACAAGACTCTGCTCTATCGCTCGAACGCGCAGAAGCCCTGGCGCCGTAGGCATCGGTGGGATGAGCGCGTCGGTAACTGTAGCGCGTCGTCGTCGGGAAATATCGCTGTCGTCCCACGCAAACCAGACAGGGAGCTGATGCTGTTTCACCGGGGCGCGCTTTCCACAATGGCGCTGCAGAGAGCCGCATGGAGGCCCCTGACCCGCTGTTCTGGAGGGTTGACGATGAGTCTAAGCAGTACCGTCGAGCGTCATGCGAATAATGACTTACTGGTGTATGAGCATCTAGCCCAGATTTCCTAAGTGAGATGATAAACGACCACCGGAGGATTTCCTTACCGTCTGCTCATGCAGCTGCACGTCTGAAAACAATAGGTTGCAACTGAAGAAGATTTGGGATCCCTGCCCACTGATGGAGTTGGCAGTTGTAGAATCTGACTGATACCATAGCTGGAAAGCGTCTTCAACGCGGATACAACCAGGTCATATTTGCGCCATCCTGGTTAGCAGCATACTAGATGGCCTTTCTGATGCACTGTTGTCGTTACATGGTCATGGTCGTCGGAAGAGCAAGTTTGCACGAAGGCTGCTCGGCTAGCGCCCAGCTTGACGTGTTACCGTTAGGTCACGGCTATGACGTCAACCTCTGAGTTTGTGGGCGCTAATGTCGTGTGTCGTTTGCCTCCCGACGGTCACGTCGCCCATGGCCAAGCTTTGCTCATGTACATCGAGTTCTACGCCTATATAGGGTTTGTTTTTTTTGGCTTCTGAAGACAATTGACTTTCTCTCTGTACCATCATGGGCGCCCCTGTTACTTCAAACTATCGTTCCACCTCAGGCCCAGGGGGAAGCGCCTTCTTCTCCAGCACCCCCGAGGCCGCGATCCGCGTATCTTCGTTCGCACTTAGTTAGCATCGACGACGATCGTCCTCAAGCAGCGCCACCCGGTGCCATGGTGGCAACTGCGGCCGACGAAACCTCCAGGCTCGGCGAAAAACCCGTGCCTGTGCCATGTTGACGCCTCTGACGATCTTCATAGCGCTTCGGCACTGCGAATATCAGTGTCTGCTCATTGACAGGTATGATATTCTATTGCGCGCATATGAGTCGTACTGAGCTCTTGTTCTCTTACACAGGATGTCCGTCGCTCGCCGTCCGGCCTTGCTATCTCGCAACGCCAATAGACTGCCAAGTAGAATATAGGCGACTTTCGTTCTGGATTCGAACCCGTTCGGAATAGTTTCCATGCTGTACGTACTGCTCCCGATGTCGCTCCAACCCCATGTACATGTTTACACTGTGGCAGGTGTCGCTTGTAGAAGATCCCGCTTACGGTTATGCCTAGAAGACGTACTTCTCCGATCGCCGATGTTGGCGTTCTGACAGACCAGTCGGAGCTGTCGATGCAACGCTGTCAAAACCGGTGAGCCCTATCTTCTGGAGCGTACTGGCCGGCTCGATTGAAACGGTCCGCAGAGCGCCGTGACATATCAAACGTATGTGTGTTGGCGGGCCTGTAGTCATGTGGATATGTGCGAAGCTGCTGGACAGCAGCCATCCGCATCCGCGTAGAACGATCGGCTCATTTTCTGAGACTCTCGCCACCTCTTTTTCTGTACCGTCCACCGCCCGTACTGATACCCGCTCGCAGCGCTGTCCACATCACAGCACAGCGTATTGCTCATGGCGCTCTGAAGATCTCGCTCGGACGGAGGGGACACCGCGCGGGGCGATCCCGAAAGCCCCGAATCGCACGGTGGTTGCCTGGGCCTGTTTCACCCCGGAGATTCCGGTACTATGCCATACTTGGAGACGGCGCAACGCTCGCAGTACTCATAGAAATGGTGCGCTCAGACTCGAGAGCTAATCACGGAAAACTGACATGTCCCAGTCTGCGAATTTTCCAACTTAGCGCCATCCGAAGTCGTGCCATTGCGTCCAGGAACGAAAGCGCACAACCTTCATGTAAATCCGCCGAAGCCTCGAGTCCTGCGCGACCTATAACTCTCGGGAAAGACTACTAAAGGCACCCCTTCGATTACGAACGTCATGTTCGGGTACGCGCCATCAAGAGAATCTGTCGTGTTCGCTATCATACTCGTCCTCATCGCGGCATCTTACAAGCTGGGGACAATGTTTTTCGGCAAGAAATGGGACCCTCGAGGACGAGTTGCGTTTCCTTTCTCCATCTGTAGCTGCGGTAGCTGACTGAGAGCAGCACTGCTTCGTGACAGGAGGGTCGTCCGGAACTGGCCTCGCTTTGGCCGTCATACTGGCGCAGCGCGGGGCGGATGTCTCCATAGTCGCCCGCAACCGGGAGCGCTTGGATAAGGCGCTCGAAACGCTCGAGGTGAGTCTTACTGACTTTTCACCGCTCATGTTGACTGATAAGTTCCATAGAAAGCACGTCAAAACCCTGCGCAGGTGCTGAAGGCGTACTCCTTCGCAGTCGACTCCGAAGCGGGCTCCCTTGCGGCGTTAAAGGCAGCGAGCAAGCCCTTCGGAGGACGTTGCCCTGAGGCGCTTTTCTTGTGTGCAGGCGCCGCTCGGCCGTCCTATTTCGTCGAACAGAACGAGGAACTGCTCAGGAATGGGATGCAGATATCGTATTGGGCTCAAGCGTTTACAGCTCTGGTGCGTTCAGTACTATCCCCGGTTGTGGGCATTGGCTCATGCGGATGTGCTAGGCCGGATCGAAAGAAATGGCGAGGCAAGGCGTCAAGGGCAAGATCGTTTTCGTCTCATCCGTCCTCGCATTCTTCTCGATCGTGGGATACTCGACGTACTCCCCCGGCAAGTTCGCCATCCGGGGTAACGCTTTCGTTTGCCTCTTGCAGGGGGTAGTTGCTGAATGGATACCCAGGGCTTGCTGAGGCCCTTCAGTGCGAACTGAAGCTGTACAACATAGACGTCCACATATCCTTCCCCCCGACAATCTACACCTCTGGGTACGAAGAAGAAAACAAGACGAAGCCCGCCATCACCCTCAAGATCGAGGAGACCGACACCGGGCTGTCCCCCGAGCAGGTCGCCGCCGGGATCTTCAGGGGTACGTCGCTTTCTCCCATTTCAAGGTGGGATCCTCCGGGTTTACGACTTTCTCAGGCGTCCAGCGTGGCAACTTCCATATCACCACGGGGTGGATCGGTGACACGTTTCGGGCGAGCACCGCCGGTTCGTCGCCGCGCAATAGCTACATCGTGGATTCGCTGTATGCCCTCTTCGGATTCGTGAGTTCGGTTCCTTCTGCTATATGCGCATGTTCTGACAGATATGAAGTGGTTCTTGCCGGTTTGGAGGAAGACGGTTGACTCGCAGGTGAAACACCACCGCGCTGAGCATCACGACTACCTGAACAGCCATGGCTTCTTCTCGTCAACATAGAACCTGTCAGCCGGGTACCGTTCGCTGAATTGTCCGGTGTCTGTCATGTCTTCTATCATAGCCTCGAACACAGTTTTGACTTGATATCTCCGGGCGCGCAGGACGAGAGCTCAGATAGGTTCGATGCTTTCGGACATGATAGGGAAATTGCTTGCGGACATCCCAACCTTGAGCTTAGCTGGGCGCTATCCTCTCTGGGTCAGGGAACAGTCTTCACCAAACCATCGCCGCTCACACCGCGCCCAATCAATCAAAGAACGCCCCAGCGACCACACCGGGACTCAGGTTCCTCATTTCGCCTGGGAGGCCGACTAGGGAGACCCATCCAGCCTAGAAGAGGGCAGCTTTGACTGCCCAGCGCGAGAAGGTTCGCCACATGAACCTTGTTCGGCGTGTGACTGCGAACCCTATCCCGCGCCTTCTTCACCGGATGTGAAGATGCCATGTGTAGGATGGAAGGCCCCTCACGCGCGGGGTTCAGCACTTCAGCGCTCAGCGACGCCTTCAGCCTCCCTCCACTAGTCCCCGCCTTCGCCCACAGTACTACTTCTCATGCAAATGTCTGACGTGCTGACACTGACATCCTCGCTAGGAGTGCTAGTGCTCCTCGTTGCAGGCTTCGCGACACGCCAGATGTTTTTTTCCAACACATGGGACCCTCGTGGACAAGTTGAGTTGTCTCGTACACTATGGGCATTGTCTCTGACCATCTCCAAGCACTGTCTGGTCACTGGCGGGTCGTCGGGAACCGGCCTCGCGTTGGCCATCCTGCTCGCCCGTCGCGGTGCGCACGTTTCCATCGTGGCTAGAAACGGCGAGCGCCTCGCCAAAGCTTTGGAACAACTTGAGGTGCGGTCGATATGCCGCGCGCCGTTCGTTGCGCTGCGCTGACTTGGAGTGATGTACAGGCCGCGCGTCTCAGCTCCAAGCAGATCCTGAAGGCCTACTCGCACGCTGTCGATTCTGAGTCCGGGTCGCAAGCAGCGCTGGCTGCTGCCAGCGTACCGTTTGATGGACGCTGTCCAGATGCGCTGTTTCTCTGTGCTGGGGCGTCGAAGCCGGCATTCTTCATCGACCAGAACGAAGAATCATTGAAGGATGGCATGCAAATGACATACTGGGCGCAGGCATTTACTGCTCTGGTGAGTCGGAAGCCTCGTAGTTATGTTGCGTAGCCATCTCACCGAAGTTATAGGCTGGTACGAAGGAGATGGTGAAGCAAGGTATCAGGGGCAAGATCGTATTCGTGTCCTCCGTGCTGGCCTTCTTCTCCATCGTCGGGTACTCGCCTTATTCGCCGGGAAAGTTTGCGTTGCGCGGTGAGCTCGCGAGGCAGCGCCGTGTATACAGTGAAGAGGCTGATGAGCATGTGCATTTCAGGATTGGCAGAGACACTTAACTCCGAACTGAAGCTATACGGAATCGGAGTGCATATCGCGTTCCCCGCGACCATACACACTCCTGGATACGAAGAAGAGAACCGCACGAAGCCACAGATTACTCTCAAAATCGAGGAGAGCGACTCCGGGGACAGCCCGGAAACCGTGGCTGCTGCAATTCTGAAAGGTAAGTAGGTAGGATCTCAAGGGCTCTCGGGCGCTGTTCTCACGGCTCAAATGTCCGCGTCCCTTGAAGGTGTACGGAAGGGCCAGTTCCACATAACCACCGGTCTACTCGGGGAACTATTCAGGTCCACCGCCGCAGCGTCCTCGCCACGTTCGAGCTACATCCTGGACCTCGCGTATGGGATGATAGGATACGTGAGTTTTTGACTATCACTACGGGGCTACGTCGCTCATACGAACTAGATCGGGTTGCCTATTTGGCGGAGGTCTGTTGACTCCGCCGTCATTGCACACCGGAGGGAGCATCGGGGTTACCTCCGCAACAGCGGGTTTCTCTCCTGATATAGCGGTAGCCCCATGTGAAGTGCGAGATTTTGTCCGTGACTGCGAGCATGCCTCGTTGAGTTCTCCCTGGCTATAGCACTGAATGTCATTAAACCTATTTAGATCTGAATCCGGTAGCTTCGCCGATCGGAGCGAGATGGGGGCCAATCTAGGGGTTTCGCCTACGTCTTTTATCAACAGTCTATGGTGTTAATAAGTAAGGATGCGGGTTTGCTTGCGCTAGTCCTGTACTGTGTACAGGCTAGTGCTGCGTAATCCGGAGCAAGAGATTGCGGGGCCTGACAAAGATACATCATCTTTGCCGAAGCGCTCAGCCCAACTTAGCTGTACTTGCATACGGGCGTTTAAAATACGCCTTCTCCTCGACCACCTAGTACGAAATAGTATCGTCACTCGAGGCTCTAGAACGGGCCACAGCCGGACAAGCTTGTGCCAAAGTGCGCAATGACCTAGTGGCTCACATCTGCTGGGTTTTCCACAGCACTTGCATCGGCTTCAAGAGTCAGGCTGTTCGGTAGGTTGCTGACTCAAGCGGCGACTCCGAGACAGAAGAGACTACGAGTAGGTGAGTGCGCGTGACCCCGGGGTTCAATAATCGACCCGCAATAATGATGAAACATCCAGAACCTACACGTCGCTCTCGATGCGCTCGGAGCGCACAGTACCGTAACGGGAACACTGCCAAATCCGAAGGCAACACCTGGCTCCTCGAGAACCTAGCTAAAGTTCGGACCCCAGATGATGTCGATAACTGCCATCGCATCTCGAACATCAACACTCATGAATCGTCCTCCCCACATGGTATCACGCAGATACGCCCGGCATCGTCTTACCAGGTAACTTCTCGACTCAACTTGCCGCGCTTCATGATGTCCACGACATACGGGCGTATCTTTCACCCGTGTACTACCCACGCGGCGTTCAGCTGGGAAATCGGAGCGCACTCTATGGTAGAGCTTCTATAGGCGCAATCAACTTCTCGGCGCCGGTTCATGCTCAGCCTATACATTTCAACAAACTTTGAACCACATCGAACTCCGTACAGCCTGGAGCCTCGAGGCACCTGAGTATCAGCTCTGTAGCTGCCCATCGCCTGGTTTTAACTCTTTCCCGAGCCCTATAAAGCTAAAGACACGCGTTGCTCTGTCTGTGCCGACGCTGTCATCGATAACTTGTCCAATGTCTACCCTCATGAACACAACGGATACCCCTGACCCCTTCGCTTTCCTGCCCCAAGTCCCTGCTCTTGATAACACGTATGGTGCTGGCCTGATAGGAACTGCGGTCGGACTAATGTGAGTATCCGATACTAATGCGTGTTTTCTCCTGTTGATATGCTTTCAGGCTATTTGGCTTGACGGTCCACCAGGTGTACCGCTATTTCCGCCTCTATCCGACGGACCCGAGGTACATGAAGATATACGTGAGTCTGTCTCTTCGCAGCACTCCGCGCAAACTGATTGGCAGACAATGCGCAGGTTGTCGCTCTTCTGTAAGCTCTATGCAGCCCAAGACGCTTCCGTGCTGCAGTACGCTGACCGCGCATTCCAGTACCGTGGAGACCTTCCATATTATCCTTTCACTGCACACATGGTGAGTCATACACAAACCCGGCTGGTGCCAGTGTTACTGCATTACTATCCGATGCTGATTTTTCGCGAAGCTACTTCTATCTTGTCACAAACTATCTTCAACCGGGCGCATTCCTTATTCCAGTGTGGTTGGTACCCTTGGTTCGCAGTTCGGTAAAAACTCTGACGGAATGTTTCTAGGTCCGTGAACGTAGGTTTTACAACGCACATCAACGACAGGTGCTGCCTCGAGACTGACTCCCGCCCTTGACTCCTAGACGGTCCCCTTCGCGACGGTCTGTACTCCCCTCCGTTCGCGGAACGTACGGCTTACCGTGTCACTATAATTTGCAGGGCTTTGTAGCGGTTCTATCTCAGTGGTCAGTTCCCTTGGAATTCTAAAGACATATCGGACGACATATAACCTACTCCGACAGCTTCTTCGTTCATCGAGTGTGGCTGAGTAGGCTCTTCATAACTAGCGTCGCTTGCAATGTACTGACATGACAATCAGTTGGGCCACGCTTCCGGTTATTTGTTGTGATCTCGGTGAGTACCGTTCGTAACAGGCATTTCACAGGCTTCCAACTCAGAGATACCGTGTAGGTTCTCCTGTTACTCTTGGAACTCGGTAAGCTTTGTTGTGCCCCTGTAACGCGGAGCCGTTGGACATGTCAGCGCGCTGACCCGACTGCGTTGTCATCTAGGCTTCGCAATGGGTGAGTCGCGTTCACTAATGACTCCAGAGGCGGTTTCATATTGACACTCGACTGTTCGCCAGCCGCAACGATTGAAACGTAGGTCCGCGAGCGGAATATGGACTGGATAGCGCCTTACGCTGTCGCAGATACGTACGGCCAGTCTTCACCAACTACTGGAAGGTCACAGTGCGTACTCCTCCTCTCGCTCACGTGAAGAAACAACACTTATGCCGTTTTGCAGTGGGTATTTTCCGCTTCCTTCGGCATTGCAGTGCTGGTGGACACCATCCTTACCGGTGTTCTTATAACCGTGCTGCATCGCAGCCGCACCGGCATCAAGCGGTCAGCCATCCCTCTTCATACCATAGGCCCCGCTCCTAGCCAAGATTTCTCTGACAGCACCGATTCCATGATCGACTTGTTGATCGTCTATGCCATCAATACCGGTCAGTCGCCCTCAGAACGGCAACTCTGACCATCAGGCTGACGAGCTCTCCAGGTCTGCTCACGGGGTGACACATGATTTGTCCATTCAGTTTCTACGGACGCGGTGCTCAGACCTTTTCCTCAGCATATTCAACATTCTCACCTTCATATTCGTACGCTCTCTCTCATGCAATGTGGCCTTATAGTAGTAGTACTGATGACGGTGGCCTTCTAGGCGCTCGTGTACTCCGACAACATCATCTACGGGGGCTTCGCTATAGTCACCGCAAAGCGTCAGTCCATTCCTCGTTTCGTTCTCCCGAGGTATTCTTTTGCTCATATACACGTTGAAGTATACGCCAATTCCGTGCTCGCAGCGTGAGTGTTCCACCGGGGCTACATGCCCATGGACGGTGACGACTCCGAGTTGACCTATACGGGCTCACGTATGCCACAGCCTGAACACGCGGAAGTCGCTCACTGACACCGGCGGCCTCGAAATGGATTCGCTCGGCATCAGCTTCGCGCAGCATGAGAGCGCCACCGACCCGAAGCGTGCGGACCTGCAGGCATGTCATTCCCAGCCCTGGCGAGCTGGATTCGGGGATGCCCGCCGTTGCTCACTGCGACCTCGTGCGCACTCTGACAGGCTGCGAACCAGAATCTATCCGATGTCGTCGAAATCAAGGCGGCAACCATGAATACTTCCCTCATCCGAACCAGCGACAGCGATGATGTCGAGCAGTCTTTCAACGCGGACGCCACGAAAAGTACCCGGTTTATGGTGCAGACCCTGTGATACACGTTCGAAGGAGCTTAGCTAGTGCTTGGGTGCCCCATGCAGCGTCGCGTGCATGCCAGGTAGCTGCACGGAGATCTGTATGTGCTTGGGAGATGACTCTTGCTGTAGGACTGGTAGTGCGCGAATACAAGTCGGCGTCGCCGGGTGGGATAGAGACATCCATACGAACAAATAATCCCAAATATCTTGACGCAGGTTTGAACTTATAATCACCTTCGTGATGTAATTTGTACTGACGCGTTCCTGGCTGGGCATCGAGACTGTAATACATGTCAGCAACCGGCATGTCATTACGTATGCACGCACGTAGCGGCTACAGCAACAGTCCAGAGATTCGAGGGAACGGGATCCATGATGCCAGAGAACAGAAGCGGGAGGGGCATGGTACGACGCCGTGGTGCACTGTGCCTCCCGCCTACGATGTATTAGCAACAGGGAACACCAACGATGTAAGTACGAGGGATGCGATGTGGGATGATGGGCATGATATGTGTGCGATGAGTGACGAGGAAAACAATGCATGTGGAAGATCAGGGGGATGTTCGGGGAGGGCGGTTACGGCCTTTCCTACGGGGAGTCGGACGATGAAGACGGCGACGATGGAGATACCCTCGGACTCCGGGGGACGCGCCCAGGTACGCCGTGTCGCACGTGCGCGGCAAGGGGAGGCGGATACGAGATAACTGCAGCAACGTGCTGCGCGCGGTGGCGAATCATGCATGCGGCGTGGGCTGCTGGATCGGTACCTGCGCATGGCCGTTGGTGTCCTGTAGAGCCGTCAGCAGAGGTCATCAAAAGCAGTATGTGCACGGTGTTGAGGGGAGGAGACGATGGCTTGGAGGCGAGCGTAGAACGTAAACTTACGAGACGCTGCTTCTTCACCGGCCGGGGCCGCACACCCGAGTTCCCTGCTTTCGCTCCCTTGAGACCAGGTCTCGCGCCTTCCTGGTGCTGCGCGGAGGGTAGGATATTGCCATTGACCTGCAGACCGGTGTCGGTCGAATGCTCCCGTTCTCGTTTGACTCCCCGCATCGGATGCACAGGAAGCTGATCGGACGGATGTTGTACGGGGTGGGGAACCTGCGGTGCGGCACCGTGCTGTGCGGCTGCAGATGTTGGAGGAGGGCCGGCGCCTGATCCAGGCGTAGAGATGGAGTGCGGCGTCCCGATGCCGACTGGTGTCCGGCCGCGCGGCTGTGCGGACTGCTGGTGGGCAGGAGGTGGTTTCGGTACACCTGGGCGTGGTGTTGATGTTCGGGGTGGGGCGGTAGAGAAAGTAGGGGCGACGGGGGTTGATGCGGTCATGGCAGTAGGGGTGGCGGGAATTGCTGAGGGAGTGTTCGCCCCGAGGGCAGCAGAAGGTTGAACGAGGCCCTGGGCTTTTGCCTTCTTGGCCTCTTTCTGTGGAAGCCGGAGAAACGGATGAGGCACATGCGGCGCGTTGTGCATTCACGCAAAGTACTAACCCGCCGCTTCCGATCCTCTCTCGCTTGTGAGGATTCGGCCACCAGCGCGTGGATATTCCACTGCTAGAATGTGAGAGATAGCACTGCTGAGTGAGAACGTACGTACGCCTTTCAGTCCTTCTAGGCTGACAGAGAACGCATCGCGTTGTGTCCGGAGGTCGAACGGTGTGATGGCTATCTTCTGCTTCGGCGGTACTTGCATCAAGGTTGTGAGGAAGTCGTCTTTCTTCATTGAATGTTTGCCTGGGGTTCATGGTCGTACACCTGTCCTACCAAATCACAAGCCACGAGAGACGACATACCAGGGATGCCCTTGATGAGATGCCTGTAGTTCTTGAACTTCTTTTCTCCTCGTCCGCCCTCATCGTCATCCCCGTCCTGCCCTACACCCGCTGCATTCGCCGCTGGAGAGGGAGCTGCCACATCCCGGGGAGGTATCTCCTTGCCCTTTCCCTTTTCTGTGGCGCTTGGCGTCGCGGTTTGCGGGATGGAGCCGACTGGAGGCGCGAAGGGCCGAACATACTTGTCGTATGATGGCAGGAGTTGGAATCGCGTGAGTAGGTCTTGCGTGCTCGTGAAGTATGGCCTTGGTTGTGGAGGGCCTGAAGACGACGTGATGTCAGCGACACGAGGGTGGCTATTCAGAAGCAGAAGTGCGCGACCTGGTGGAGGCAAATAGATAGAGGGCATTTCAGGCGTGGTCGAGGGTCCAGCCAGAGCGTTTGTATGCTGCGGAGAGCGACGAGCGGGGAGCTGCTCGTCGTTGTCCATGACGGCGAGAGCGAGGAGTGTGAAGTCAGATGGCAGCGAGGTCGCGACCAGAGGCGACACAAAGCGTCCATTTCAAACTCAGAACGGTTCATTTCGCGACTTGTAAGCCCGGGCCTTATCCAAGTAGTGCCGGTAACCCCGCGCATTACGAGACTGTAGCTGCCTTCTAACCCTCGTTAGAAAACGGTGCAAAGGGGGTTCTTATCAGCCGACGGCGGGCGGACCGCGCTGTGAGGTCATCTTATCTCGCCGACCACCGCCTCGGGCGCGAGCACCCGGCGCGGTCTCTGCATGCGTCTCACATACTTATCTCTCTCGTCCTCTCCACCACCATCCTCGTCCACAATGGCGAGCTCGTCGACGTATCAGGCCGTCGACGCCGTCGTCTCCTCTAACTTTTCCATCTACTCAGCTTCAGTCTCTCGCGCCCGAGAGTCAGCGCGACCGGACGAGTCTCGCCTCCCCATGCCGAGCGGCCAACCCTCCGACCCCGCATCCGAGCGGGATTTGCTCTTGGGAGGTGGAAAGAAGGCAGAGAAGCCCTTCTACCGCCCGAGGCCTCTATGGTAAGCATCCGTATTCAAGCCGTCCCGTACCCGTAGCTCTCGACTCTACGCGGTCGTGCGACCAGGGAGGAGAACTACTGTGTCTCGAACTTCAGTCCGCGCTGCGTAGAGCGTCCGATGTAGGCGCGCCCTCGCTGCCTATGCATGTGGCAACTGTCCGTGGCATAACGAGAACGGCGGCCGACCTCCGACTGCGGCACAGCGTACCTCTAGGCCCTGCCGTATAACCTTTGCTAACTCAGCTTCAGGCTCGTCCCGTTCGCGATTGTGGCGTCCATCGTGGTGAGTCATATTGTCACTAGTTTCAAATCACCAAACTTATGAGCGGAATATAGCGCGGCATGACCCTTGCTCCTCGCGTGCAAGTTTATACGCAACTATCATGCAATTCAATCTACGGCCACGACGTCTACGACCACACAGACGTCAATCACACCATCCTTACATCAAGTACACCTCACGTTCCTTTACTCCATCTCGATCCAGCTGGTCCAGCATTGCATCCGGCCCTTCCGGATAGCGAGGAGCACACCGTTATGGTCACCTTCGCTCCGGATACCGACGACGACGAGCCGGATCCTCGCCTACCCCCATCGAAGCGTTGTCTTCAGGATCCAGCAGTGCAGGCGGGTGCTGCTCGATTGCAAACTATTATAACCATCACAATGGGCGCACTCTCTGCCCTCACCACGGGCTGGTGGGGAAACTTCGGGGAGCGCCATGGTCGTACCCGGGTGCTCGCCGTAGCCACGATGGGCCTATTCCTGACGTTCGTCGTGCATCCTTTGGGACACCGGTCCGCAATTGCTGACAGTGTGCCATTAGAGACCTAGTCTTCATCCTCGTCTCTACACCACACAGCATCTTTGCAGCGCATGGCCACAAGTTCTTGATAATCTCTCCCATTGTGGAGGGTCTGCTGGGCGGATGGGCGACGCTCCAGGCTGCGACATCTGCTTACATATCTGACTGCACCTCCGACGGCTCGCGCGCACACATCTTCTCGCGGTTCACCGGCGTTTTCTATTTTGGATTCGCCATCGGGCCTGCCATAGGCGCTTTCCTCATCCGCCACCCGTTCATCCCCATCTTCTCACCTGCCGTCGGTGTCCATAACGGCGCGCCGACGGTAACATCGGTGTTTTACGTTGCTGCGACTGCCTCGTTCGTCAACCTCTTGCTCGCGCTGTTCCTGTTCCCGGAATCTCTGGAGAAGAAGAAAGCCAAGGCTGCTGCGGCTCAGGCGTCGGCTCCCGCTCCAGAGGCACCGCTCGGGGTCATCCAGCGCAGCGCTGTCGCACACTTCCTCAGCCCCCTGGCTCTCTTCTTGCCGAAGATCATCGAAGGTCCTGATGGCCACAAACGTACAGACTGGAGCATGACTTTGCTGGCGGCAGTACTGTTCGGACATCTCCTGTCACTGGTAGGTTTTGACAGTCGGTGCTAGAGCAGTGCTTATGATTTGTTGCGTAGGGTGTCTTCCAGATCAAGTACTTGTATGCGGAACATATCTACGGTTGGGGAGCTGAACAGGTAAGCAACGAGGTAAAATCATTCGGAACGCTAGCTAACGGTGTTCCTCTAGCTGAGCTACTATATCTCCACCATGGGCTTCTCGCGAGCGCTTCATCTCCTCCTTGTTCTCCCCTGTAAGCAGCGAGCATGTATGCCCTCGCCTCGATCGCACGGTGCTAATGTTGTCTCCAGTCCTCATCGCTACCTTCAAGCCGAAGCCAAAGGCGCCGCAGACACCCGCACCATCCAACACTGAACCGAACAAGCCCGCGAAGCCCTCTCCGGCGGCGCTCGCCAAGGAGATGCGCTTCGACCTGTCGCTCATCCGCGGCTCGCTCCTCATCGACCTCCTCTCGCACTCGTTGGTCGCGCTGTCCCCCGCGCACGCCAGCCAAGCCCTCTTCGTGGGTGCTACGGCGCTGAGCAGCTTCGGCGCCGGACTCGTGCCCGCCACGAACAGCCTCGCGCTGTGCATCATGCAGGCGCGCGGCGAGGACGACACCGGCAAGCTCTTTGGCGCATTCTCTGTCCTCCAGGCGGTCGGCCAGATGATTCTCGGCGTACGTCTCCCCTTCCCATCCCCTTCGCACTTCGACTGACGCTTCACGTATCATTCGCAGCCCATCCTGTTCGGCGTGATCTACAGCGAGACGGTCGCGAAGTTCCCGAAGGCGATCTTCGCCGTCGCCGGCGGGATCCTCGTCGTCGCGATCGCGGTGCTGTGCATGCTGCGCCCCGACGCCGCGCTCAAGCCGCGCCGCAAGCCGAAGCGCCTGGCCCTCAGCGCCGCGGAGGCGCAGAACCGGCGCGGGCGCTCGCGCGCGAGCAAGGACCTGCGCCGGCCGAGCGCGAACAGCTTGGTGATCCCGGGCGGGAGCGGACAGTCCGTTGGGCCGTCGAGCTACGGGTCTGTGATTGCCTCGAGCTCGGGCACCGCGTCTTGAGGGGTGAGGTGGTGCGGGGTGGTGGTGGTGGTATAGGCGTTGGGTTGACTGGATTTCTTGGATTACGCATGGGTGGACTGGATGGAATATAGAGCTCACAGACTAATTTCGTCCTTATAGTATGTACAGTAGATTGGATAACCTATGTCATCGCAGCCTCGCGCTGCTCAGTCCTATAACTGGTCGGCGGAATGTGCTTCGCAGCTTGAATGGCGATACGCCGGTACCGGTATCGTTTTGCCCTCTGATTGTATCAGTGCGCTACATGAAGTGCATCAACGCGGGCGGAGCGCAAGGTAGCGTTAGCAGTGGGACGAGTCGATTCCACGTGTGCTGCTAAGTACCAGGCTCTTGGAGTACTCGTCAAGTGTGAGCTCGAGTACGTTGACTATCAGGCTGTTTGCAGGATACGCTGCGATTGCTCCCGGGTCGACTTGAAAGTAATATGTCTTACACGGGTAGGGACGGTCTGGCTACTACCACTACACAGGGCTCCTGCACCTACTTCTTGTTCTTCGCATATTCATCCACAAGCAGGGACGCTACCTCCTTCCAGGGGCCAGAAGCGAGAGCAACCTTCCTGCTGAGGTTAGAGAGGGTGCGCTGGTTATCCTGTATACGAGAAAGCTCTCGTTAAACCTGCACAATGTAAGAAGCCGAAAGGCTCACGACAGACGGGTCGCTCTTGATGGCCTCAAATGCAGCAAGGTAGTTAGTGACCTCGGTCGTAAGCTACGAGCGGAGCTAGAGCATAAGTGGGTTATGACATGAAGTACTGGGAAGTCGCTTGCCTGTCGCGTCAGGCTGGGGAAGGCCTGGAACTGTTCTATCTGGGCATCCAACCCTTTCTGGATCTCCTCGTTCGCCTTCAGAAAGGAGTCGATGTCGGCTGCATCACGAGCGCGCGTAACCGAGTTGGCTTTGACGAGACGAGCCTGAGCTACGTTGAGCTTCTCCTTGATAGCTAGAAAACCAAACGCACTCAACAAGAGCCCAGAGCCGATATCGAGAACATCGTCGAGTACTGACCATACAGCTGAGCTTTGTTTTGGTCCTTTCCACCGATGAGAACCTTGCCGGCGGCAGCGGCGACGGATGCCTTGGCCTTCTTGAGCTCGGCGGCATTCCTGTCTTTCGCGGCCTTGTCGTCTTCTGAGGTAGGCGTGGTGGTGGCGGTCTTCGGCTTCCTGTCCTTACCGAGGCCGCGGAACAAGCTCCCCAACGTGGACGTTGCAGCAGACATAACGTCCTCCACTTCCTGCTCGTTGTCGAGCTCGATCTTCGCAGTGGTCGGTCAGACAAGGGTTGTGCATCTGATGTGGATAGTCTTGGTTACCTTCGCGTTGATCCTGAAGGGATGAGGTTCGTCAGGGGCATATCGTGGTAAGAGGCACACGACACGCACTCCTGTAGCTGCTTCTCGAGGGACGTTACCTCGGCCTGCGCGGCGTTGAGCTCGCTCTGAGCTTCCGCATCGCGCTGCTTGACGGCGGGAGCGAGGTCGCTGATGAGCTGTTCGAAACTGCTTCTCAACGCATCAAAATCGGAGGTTTGATCGAGGTTGAGGCCTTGCAATTTCTGCAGAGAGGAGTTAACGTTCATGAGCGGTGAGCAGGCGATGAGACGGATATACCGCGTCCAAAGCGCTGAGTTCCTCGATGAGGTCGGTGACCGCATCGGGGTCGTTCACATCGCCCTGCAGCGAGATATAGTCTGCATGGGAATATGTGCGTGAATGTGAGCCCAACAAATCGTCAGCTGGATTACGGTAAACATACACTTGATAGTGGCAGCGAGCTTGATGGCGGCCGCCTCCGACGCGTCGAGCAGCTTGTCGTACTCCTGAGCACGGCGGGTCAGCACTGTCATGGTGTGGAATGGGAGGTGCCAGTGAGGCTCACGGCACGCTTGGTGGTCCATTGCTCGGAGAGATGGGTAAGGGCGTATTCGTCAATGCGGCCAGCCTTGGGTTCGTTGTCAAGAATGATGCGGCGCAAGGTGCGGGCCGTGTTGCTCAAGGCGCGAAAACTGGCGGAGCATTGGGCGACTGTCTGGGAGGACATGGCGAAGGGGAAACGTGTTGGAAGAGTTGACGAGTTGGCTAGGTCCGCTCGAATATAGCCGGAAACTCCGCGTCGCCCGGCCTATATAGTCATCCGGGGATCCGTGCCGCTCAAAAGGCATTTTTAAGGCTGAGCAAGGTGGGAGGTGCATCCATGCCCATAGCTATGCCGCGCCGGCAGGCCTACTATCCACGAGTGCCTACCATCGCTCGTACATCCTTAGGGATGCCGCACTGGGGTAGCCTCAGAGATTGACAATGTTGACCCCCTCAAACTTGACTACCAGGAGTGACCCGACGGACGGTTCTAAGGGACTTGGTTCAAGATTGAAGGCACTGGCCAAATTCTCGGAGGATGAAGGTGTGACAGATGTCACGCCGTTCAAGTCTCCCACCCTCATTGGGGGAGTTATGCCGGTCACAATTGAGTCTTGGTCTGCTCTGGTCCTCCGAGTCACCAACACTGTACTCAAACATCACGCCAGCCCCGAGAATTCGTACGTCTCGCATTAGCGTTGTGGCATCATCGAAGCTGGCCACGGGAGGCGCTATCGCAATAGCTGCACCGATAGTGCGTGTCCCAAGACCACGTAGATCAAATTCTGAACCACATCGTGTAGCCCGTCATGGTACTGCTGACTATGGCGAGCAGCTACGCGTTGCAGGGAAGTCCGTGTCCCACATTGTCATTGAACAGCCTTACTGCAGCTCTGACTCATCCATAGCAGTCCAGACGGCTCCGGAGACCTCTGTCCGAGGATCGGGAGCTCTCACCTGTTCCCCCAGGACTCCACAGCGAATACCCTGAGGTTCGTCTCATCCGCGGAGGCCGTGGGTTGGTTTATGTCGCCACTAATCTCCGCTCAGAACATGCTGCAGCGAATGTCTTATCTTGACGTTCTCGTCATGCCGTTGTGCCGTCGAGGGTATTTCCTGCAGGTTCACTCAACCATCGACGGTCCAGGAAGCTTCGTCTCCATCTGTTCGAGGTTCTCAGGTCTCCCTCGACTCAGCAGGATCCGACGGCAGCCCCTAGGAATTGTATGGCAAATACAGAACGCGGTTTTGTCAGTCATCGGACACATTCCCTCAGGACAGCCGACGAGAGATATCTCCGGTCGGCACTGGAGCACTATGACGCAGTGAACGGTGGTACGTTTTATTTCGATCATGTGTCCCGTGCAGCTAGTGAAATGGCGGCGCTTCGGTTCATGGCGGAATTTTCAGGACCTAGCGGCGATAAAAGCGCGCCGGCTGCGTCTTACCACCAGTACGCTCCATCCCACGTTTCTTGTCCTTTAGCACCTCGTCGTTGTCGAGTCTAGCCATGTCTACCATCACCACCACTCTCGCCGCCTCGCCTGAAGTTGCAGAGTATAAGCTCATCCTGCAGAAGTCGCTCAAAGATCCGAAGGCCGTGGACGCCATCACCGACCGTTTCGCCGAAGCCCTCCAGAAGCCCGAGGTCGAGAACCAGGCGACCAAGGAAATCCGCAACCTCGTCAAGACCATCAAGGAAATCAAGGAGGGCTTTGAACACATCGCGGGTACCCTCGTCGAGTTCGACAGCGCTGGATTCTTGGACAAGGACCACAACGTCTTGCAGCTCGGCCCGCTGTGGCGTGAGTACTTCGACGTCAGTACGCTAATCTGTAAATTGCTTCAAGAGACTGACACATCGCTCCAGAGATTCAAGGAAATTCTCGAGCAGAGCCACCACAACGCGATCACTGCGTCGGCGTTCATGAAGCGTAAGCGCTGATCCCTGTGCCCGGACTACGTTGCTGACGACACTGTGACATCCAGAGTACAGCAACGCCCTCTTGACTGATATTGATCAGTCCAGCTTTGGTGATCTTCAGATCGAGCTCCAGGCGTTCGTACAGGTGAGAGAGATTCGCTGTTCAAATTTCAACAGTCAGTCGCTAATGACCCCCTTCCACATCCAGAAACTGGAGCAGAAGGCGGACTACGCGCTGCGCACCCAGAATGATTTCTCCAAGTTGGCATCGGACATCCGCCTCTTTGAGCACGTCATCGAGGACGCCATACGCAAAGCAGATGCACGCCTCGTAGACGACCTTGTGAGCGCCCGTGCCCGTCTCACGACGCTCCAAGAGCAGCTCGGCACGTACGTTGTGTGATTCCTTGATACATCCGCTATGACTTATATCATGGTGAATCGTAGTGTCCAACACAAGGTTCGTAGACAACTTGGACAAACAGTTTAAATGCGCCGACACCCCCACAGATGACGTGTATGGGAACCGCCTGCGTATCATCGCTCACCGTAGGGGCAGTCTCAACCGGAATCGCACTCCTTATGATCGCTCCCTTGGCGTTGTTGATCCCACTCGTAAGCACACGGCCTTATCGTCCTCTGGCCAGTCATAGAGCGTATACTCACCTAAGAAAAATCGCTCAGACAACGGTCATCACCGCCATCGGCACCGGGATTAAGTACAGTGAGGCCAAGAAGGAAGCGGCGAGTTCGTAAATCCTCCCTTCCTTTGATAGACATATCGCTCATGATTCCACCTCCGCAGAACTAGAGTCGGAAATCCAGCAGTGCAATGACCAGATTGCCGAGCTTATGGCTCAAGAAGAACTACTCGTCAAGTACCAGAAATCGCTGGACGCCACGCGGAGGGATATTGCGGCCCTCGCAGGCAAAATCGATGTGCTCGCCAATATCTGGCAATACGTACGTGTCATGACTCATGATGCGTCGCACGACTGAACCCGCCGCTGATGGTGATACAGCTCAAGAGCGACATGCTCCTGCTCAAGGAGCAGCTGGCTCTTGCTGTGGACCCCGACATGCCAATCACCAAGGTGTGCTCCGATATTCTCGCCTCGTCGCCCTACAGGAAGTACTAAGGGCTTTCTCGTAGCGTTTCCTGAGGAAGATCGCCGCCACGCGCGGCCTTTACCTGAAGCTCGCTGTGCTGCTGGAGCTGTACGCGAAGGGCTCTGTAACTGATGAGTAAATGTCTATGTCGTGTCAATAATCCCACTGCGAGCCCAATTCTGGGGTAATTCGCTTGCGAATCATGGCTTGTATTCCTTGAATATTCTCTCTCACGCAGTATGACGACGATGTACTACCAATATCAATCATATGAACACTCATCGGTCTCGGTGAAACCTTCGGTTTGAGCTACGCGCAAGCCTTGTACTCACGCTAACTCGCCATACTAGCGATGGAGGTTATACCGCACCATTCACCTCTTTCTACCCACGATCTGCGCGACGAATTTCACGACCAGAGTTGGGGCAGAGCTCAATACGTTAAGGCCACAACGCGACGCCTGTATTCACTCTAGCACGATGCAAGGAGATACGCGTCCGGGGTATGTTTTACAACGGTCAGGAGCCGCCATATCACCAGAGGTACATTGCCGATGTTCGTTTAAGGCCACGCCGGCGGGGACAATACTGTTCAGTGTTGCTATACTACGGGATATGTACATCGAATCCGACGTAATGCACCGGGTGTTATTGTACGCCTAGTCCAGTGCGATAGCTCCAGCCAACCTCCAATAGGCTACCCACTTCTCGACATCTCGCACTGTCAGTTGGCGCGTTGCAGCATCGCGGAGCCTGGCGCTCGACCCGTAGGACTGCTCCACGTCTAGCAGTACCGACATCCCGTTGTTCTCCCTTGCTGGATCCACGGACAGCGCGAGATTCGACTCGACAGCCCGGAAATGGTCCAGTAGCGCGAGCGCTGGTGAGAGCCGTCTTGCGGTCTGCGGGTCGGATACGTCGGTTGAGGCGTAGGAGAGCTTCGCGAGCCACTCGGAGTAGGGGCGGATGGGGATCTTGAGTGCGTGCGAGAAGTGCTCCATCATCGACATCCATGGCAGTGGGTTTGGGTGGCGAAGATGGAGGATGGTATACTCCTGCTGCCCGGGGAGTGAGAGCGTATCCGTGAAGACTCTTGCTGCAGTCTCTGGCGACGTCCATGAAACCACCTATGAAACACAAGGTCAGAAGTAGCGACAATGCCGGTATGCTTGGCGGTGAACGCACCCCTTCGCCATGAGGCAGGCAGCCAAGGACTGCACTGGCGGATACCAACGAGGGGAGCCACTCGGTTGTCTTCCATGCGCCGTTGGCTCCGCCGGTGAGCTGACCGATTCGCACGATGACGGCTTTGACGACGTTCCTTTCCGCTGCGACCTCGAGCAGTTGCTCTGCGACCCACTTTGATTCGCTATAGCCTTGACCAGCAGCACATTCGGCGGCAGCAGGAACCTCTCGGGGTGGTATAGGATGTGGGTAATCTTATGACAGAGTGAGTGCCGTGCTCATAGGGCCGTGTGTACGTCAAGCTTACTGCGGAAGATACCAGAGCTACTACCATAGATGATCTTCACTAGGCTTCTGGTGCGAGAAGAGTTCGCTAGGTCTATGAGCCTACGAACGCCCATGAGAGCGCCTTTGAATGCGGTAAGGGGTGTCTGGAAGCTGACGGGCCATCCTGCCAAAGTATGTTTCAGTGGTCACTTTTCGTAGTTTTCAAGTCGGTACTCCATACCTAGATGTATGATGTGTGTGAGATGCCTCTGGATCTAAATATTCAGAGTGCGCGATCAGCTTTGGCCACCGCATATCGTTACGCCAGCAGACGTACCTCCTCGTACAGTTCTTGCGGAAGGCCCAAGTTCAGTTCTTCCAGATTGGCATCCACAACGCGCAGCCGCTCTGACTGAAGCAATCCGGCTTCAAGACCTCGAGAAGTGAACGCAACTTCTTGGCGCTCGAGCGGAGTGGCAACATCGCTGCCACGGCGCAGCAGCGCCACGACCTCGCTACTCCCCTCGGTGCCGAGGAGATGAGCGAGGACGTGAGCCCCCAAGCTTCCCGTGGTCCCCGTAACGATCACCAGGCCACTCGAGACCCCGTTTGTGACAGGGCTGTCCCGCGAGGTTGGTGCTAATCCCGCACTGAGCTCGGCGACCATGGTCTTCATCTCCTGCACCCGAATCGAGAGATCTGCTCGCCCAGAATTTGCACTTGGCGGCGCCGCCCTCAGAGCACTATCGGCAGTGGAATCCTCCTTCGCATCATCCGCTTTGGACTGGAGGGCCTTCGTCGTAATGTCCGCTAAAAGCTGAATCTGGGAGATCTGTAGGTGAGGACGGAGTGCGAAGGACAGCGATGCTGCGGTGAGGGAATCCAGGCCGTACGCCGTTAGCGGAACGTCCACATTCAGGTCCTCGGGTTGGATGTCGAGCACTCGGCACACGATCTGTGCAACAGAGGGCAGCCCGTCGCCTGGGGCGTCCTCGACATTGTGGCCAGCGTCGGCCTCGACGAAGTGATCGTACAGCTTGGACGGCCCCATATTGGCTTGCACCGCGTTCCAGTCGAAGTCGGGGATGTACTGTCCAACGGGCCCGTCGCGGAGCTTCTTGATACCGTCCCCGATGTATTCGCACAGCTCTGCGCCGAATATTAGAAAGTAGCATCACTGTTAACGAGCAAGACGGCCGCACCTCTAGCACTCATAGCCCAGCTTGTCATATGCCGCACGCGCGAGTTGTACGAGCTGTCTGACAGCACAAGAATTCGGCTGTCGCGGATGATAGGCGCGACCACCGAGAAGGCGTTGCGGTATTTGCGCGTCAAGCCGGCTAAAGCGGTGTTTGCACTAGAGTTATCGTCAGTCTCTACGTTTTGCGAGTTGTAAATACAAAGTACGAACGCTGCGTAGCTAGTCTGGCCTGGGTTGCCGAAGATGCCCGAGACCGACGAGAATGTAACGACGAAGTCCAAGGCGTCCAGGTCAACCACTTTCTCGAGCGTGCGGAACACGTCCACTTTGGGTGGGAAGACAGCTTCGAAGGTCTCCTGGGTATGCGAGGTGAACAGGCGATCGGCGAGTACGGCGGAGAGGAGGAAGCAGCCCCCAAGCGTCCCCTTGATGTCTTTGACTACAGCCCGCATGTCCTTCTCCGAGGTCGAGTCGGCGGCGACAGGTCAGGGCGGCTCTCGAGGTACGTGAGGATGCGCCGAGAGATGAAGTCTCCTCGCTCGTCGAGGCTTTGTGGACCCGAGCGCGAGGTTAGAACGAGACCTCGAGCGCCATTCTGAAAGAAGAAGGTAAGTAAACGACATTAACGAAGCCACACCTAGCACGTAAACCATCACATACCTGGTACATCCAGAGGGCGAGATGGAGCCCCAAGCTTCCGATACCGCCCAGCAGTAGGTATGTGCGACAAGGGTCAAACAGGTCTGGCGAGCGCGAGGCTTGGGAAGGGATGTCGCCGAGAAACTCCGAAGGGGGATTATAGCGTATCTTCTGCTCCATACTGGCGCCTGCGCTGAGTACTACACGAAGTGCATCGCCTAGTGCCCATGGTTCGTTGGCGTTAAGGCCGGGTATGCCTTCTTCGGCATGGTTCCACAGGAAAGCGCGACCTCTGGGTGCCAAGATCGACCGAAGGGACCGTATGGCGCCCTCATCGGAGATGCTGGAGATAATGAACGCAGGTCTTTGGTGGAGCGAAGCGAGTTCAGAGTCGCTGAATGACGGCAGGGACGTCACGTCAAGACCCAGCCGAGTACACACATATGCGAGTTGGGAGCGTAGCACATCATTCTCTTCGACGACCAGAACAGGACGACCATGAATACGCTGGGGATCGGAGAATGCGTGTATGCCCACAGCGAGGGCAATAATCGCAGGTGCAAGAAGTGAGGGTGCGAGGTGCTGGCTATCGTCGAGGTCGAATCCGGACGTCTCTTCAAGCTCGACAAGTGTTCCCTGGTGGGCAATGACATGGCTAGAGAGCGGCCCGCAAGCGACCCCGGCAACGGTGGAGGAGGTCGCATCGACCCACCCCGTATACAGCCACGTATTGTGGACGACGGGGGAGCAACCTGCGACCTGCACCACTACGTGAGAAGTGTCGGGAGCCTTCGGAAGAAAGACCTGGGATACAGTTCCATGCTCGAGCTTCCACGGGCGATCCGGAGAGAAGGGCTGGAGTTCTGAAGGCGCTGTCGAGGGCTCTATCCGCGGAACATGTAGGGAGCCATCAGCGAGGACCCGCAGTTCTGGCTCGTCTGTCGCCAGAAGTAGAAGCTGCCGCACTGCGTCCACAACTTGCACCGAGCTGCAGGGAAAACAGAAGGTCGCTGCTCGGATCGTCCAGACAGGGTACTCCTTGCGCAGGGACCTCGTGAAACCAAGCACTGCGTCGCTGTCCAAGTCGGAGTCGTGGACGACGAAGAGGAGCGACAAGGGGCTGAGGTGGTCGAAAGTGGAGAGGAGCTGCTGTATCTGGATCTCCTCTCCTCGAACATAGCGAATGGCAGTGGCGGGAATCGATACGTCGCAAGCAGGATCTTCCGGCCTCTCCTTGATTGAAGTGGGCGGGGAAAGAAGAAGCAGGCTGGGCTTGTCCGGTCCACTGTAGTGCGTAGAGCCCGGCTCCTGGCCAGCATGGGACTCCTCTGGAAGAGGCAAGGTGAGGGATAGTCCTGTGGGGCGAGTCATCACTTCGAAACGCTTGCTGAGGGTCTTCATCCGGAAACCGTGCAGAGCCACCTGCAAGCGGTCAATGACACACAGAGGGACACCGCTCTCGTCAGTGATCGTGAAGTCGTACGTCATGGAATCTACGTAACAAACGGTGTGTCCGTTGTATGTCAGGTATAGTTTTGAATGTGCGTATGAACACGCACCTGGGAGCCATTCAACGAACCTAGCATGAACGAAGAGCGTCTGGGGAATGGGGCGACCAATGAACGCTGGGCAGAGCCGCAACGCAGCTATCTTGGATGGGAGATGATAGTAGTCTGTGTCGTAGTTTCCCGTCATGCACGGGTGCACCAAGACGTGGATGGCTGCGTCCAGTATAGCGGGGTGCAGTCGATAGTCGTCGATGCTGTACGCGCATGTCAGATTGGAACCATGAAACGTAACGCAACATGGAAACCGCACTTCGGTACGTCATCGCCACGACCCCGGAGCTGTATGAGCGCATCGACAGCGCCGCCGTTCCTACGGGAGATATGGCACTGGACGATCCTGCGGTACATCGGACCATACTGGGCGAATGTGGGAAGCGTCGAGTAGAAGTCTGGAGCAATCACAGCTTAAGCATTTCGTACAGTAAGCACCGCGACATTTACGCACCTGCGGCACTGAGCTGCTGCATGTGCTTGCGGATAGACTCGATGTCAAGAGCAGGAACTTCCTCTCGCGGAGGGCCCATGGACAGTAGGCCGCTTGCATGACGCCGATCGTACTGCATGTACGCCGTCAGTATCGCTATCCTTTCAACGAGGATGGCGCAATGTTTACCTGGATAGGCCAAGCCTTCGCGGAATCCCCGGGAGAAGCGCTATTCACAGTCCAACGACATCCGTCGAGCTTGACGTCGATGGGAACGGGTCGTTCTGACGAAAGCGAGAGTAGGGAGTGGAACTCGACGTCGTACAACGCGGTGGCACCAAACTCCAGAGCCTAGTGAATGTTAGTGGCGAGGTACACCAGAAGGGGCAAGAAATCATACCATCTCCACGTACCCCGCCGCGGGCATAATGGGCTCTCCCTTGATGACGTGATCCGCAAGCCCGGGATGCGTGTGCACATTGACCTGTAGCTGCGGATGGTTCAAGGGACCATTCCTGCGCTGGCGCTGCCTAATACGTTCCGGAGTCGGGATGGACCACGGAATCGACTTCGGCGCCAACGGATACTCGGGGAGCTTCCCTCTATAGTGTCGCGTGGTGCCGTACAGCGTGTCGAGATCCATCTGGTGACCCGCCACGAAGACCTTCCCAAGCGTGGACAGGAGCTCAGTAACCTCGGCGACGGACTCTCGGCGCTTCGGCCGGCGGATGGGACAGGCGACGACATTCTGCGCGTTGGTCATCGACGCGATGTAGCTGACGAGCGCCGGATGGGGTCCGATCTCCAAGAACGTCGCCGCCGGATACTGGGCTGCGAGTGCGAGCATCGCGTCTGTGAACTTGACAGGCCCCACTGTTGATTCCCAGAAGTACTGGGCAGAGAATGCCTCCCCGAACGCATCCCCCGTCTTGGTGGAATACGTGGTGACCTTTGGGATCGTCACTGTGTGTCGCGCAAAGACATCACCTACTTCAGTGTTGTAGATAGACTGGCAAGGCTCCACCAAGTCGCTGTGAATGGGGACATGGGTGCGTAGGGTCCTCGCCAAGATCCCGGCCTCCGATGCTTTCTTGACCGCTAAGCCGACGTGTGAAGTCGCGCCAGAGAGGGTGACTGCGCCTGGTGAGTTGTAACACGCGACCTCGAGCGTGCCCGGACCGAGTTCGGCCTTCACCGCGGCGATGATTTTGCGCGCCTTCTCCGGTGAGCATACCACTGCGGCCATAGCGCCACCCTGGCCCTCTACCTCGGACAGCGCACGACCTCGCGCAATAGCGAGCTCGACCGCCATAGCCTTAGAAGCTGCACCAGAAGCGGCGAGAACAGCTGTCTCGCCAGCAGAGTGGCCTATCACGACGTCAGGGCGGACGCCCAGTGCTGCGAGCGTGTCGACGAGGGCGAGTTGGATGATGGCGAGAGCGGGAAGGGTGACAGAGATCGGCCATGTGTCCTCCAGAGGTCTCGAGGGTTTGCCTCCCGCATCGGAGAATAGGCCTGTAGTGACGATCAAGGAACTGCCGACCACGGAGGCGTAGACTTCGTCAAGCTCCAGTACGCTCCGGCGGAACGCCTCGCAGCTGGCGAACAGTTCCCTACCCACTGAAGTTACGTAAACATGAGTTTGGAAGCTTCGTTAGTTTGGCAAACTCACTGTGCAGATGTTGGCCACCCTGGCCAGAGAAGACGAAGACGAGCGTCGGCCTGGCTTTGGGCGTGATGGAGGGCCCACTGAACGTGCCTTTGCTACCAGAGCCCAGGAGAGCGAAGGACTTCCAGGTCATGGATCGAGCCTGCCGAGCAGATAGCCTCGCGAGAGACGGCAGCTCCTCCCGTGTAAGAGACACAGTGTCGAGTAGATTCCTCCCGGCGGCTTCGGCGGAGCGAGGCGACAGGCCGCCAGTCAAGAGCAAGACAAGATGCTCCGCCTCTGTTGCCCAGAACCGTGGCGCGTCTTGCTCCTCATTCCGCGGGGCGGCCTCTACCACGCAGTGGCCGTTCGCGCCGCCGATGCCGGAGCTAGCTATTGCAATGAGGGATTGACCGCTAGATGAGCGGCAGCCTAGCGGTTCTGGCTGTAGAGGGACCCGAAGTCGATGCTTCTGCCACTGGATTGCGGGATTGGGCCGCAGAAGGTTCGCGTTGGGTACGATTTGGCCGGACTCCAGTATCCCGCAGACTTTGCATAGCGAAGCGAGGAAAGCGGTGATTTCGAGGTGCCTGCCCACGTCAGTAAGCGATAGGAACCGGTATGCACGATGTGCACTGACCCAAGGTTACCCTTCACGCTACCGATGATGACATCACCGTCATGCTTAAATTCTTCGCCTGCCCAATTTGCCTCGGCTGGGTCTCCTGCTGCGGTACCTAGTGTGATAGAAAGGTCACTAAGGTGAAACCAACATTAGTCAACTTTTTCGTACCGGTGGCGTGTAGCTCGACGAAGTCGACGTCTTGAGGATTCCTCTCGGCTTGGCGGAAAGCACGGCGCATGGCGTCGATCTGAGCTGTTGGTGCTGGAGCGTTGGCGGGGGCGAGCGCGCCGGATGCATTCACCCCAGTGCCGAGTATCTGCAGGCTTTCAATATTCATCCGCGATGAGCCCAACGAGTTTACTCACTGATGCGTATATGTGGTCGTGGTCCCTCAGAGCGTCATCCAGGGTCCTCAAAACGATGCAAACCACTCCTTCTCCCCGCGAAAATCTGCCAGGCAGAGTGCGTCAGTAGCTCAGCGTCGCGAAACGTGAGGGACGTAATCACCCGTTGGCGGAAGCGTCGAATGGTTTGCACTTGCCATCGGGCGCGAGAATACCGCCTCTGCTGTAAGTGAGCCATTCTGTGAACCTAATGAAGGAACCCAACCGGATGCGTGGCGTCAGTATTGCCGTACCGACTCAGCTTACGGGGTTGGCGTTCACCTATGATTGATCTGGCTGCCGCCAACGAGTGCGGCATCGCACTCTCCCAGTCGCAGAGCCTGCACCGCGAGGTGCGTCGCATATAGGCTGGAGCTACACGCAGTATCGACAGACAGGGACGGGCCGCGAAGGTTCAGGTAGTACGAGACGCGGTTGGCGAGCATCGAGGGCGCATTGCCGAACGCTCCCGTGGCTTCTGTGTCATCCTGATTGACGTGATCAGCATCTGCCAGCGTGAACGTCAACACAAACGCCTACATGACCAGACACTGCGAATATATCGTGTGCGACGCCCGACACGTAGCACCCGACGTTCTGCGCCCGGTAGTCGACGCCGGAGTCGTACAGGGCCAGGAAGGAGGTCTCGACCAGCTTGCGGACGCTGACTGACATCATCCGTGCTTCTTTGGCGGGGACCCCGAACTCTACATGGTCGAACTGGTCGACGTGCTTGAGAAACGCGCCGGTATCAGTCTTGACCTGTCCAACCGCACTTCCTCGGATCCTGTGGTCAAATCTTGAGACTGCGGTCTTCCAAGCACTCCACGCACATACCCGTCTACGTTGAAGTACTCCGCGGGGATCCGCTCATAGGCGTCTCGGCCGTCGAGTAGAAAGTCGAGAAATGCGCTGTAGTCGAGGTTCCTGTCCGAATATTTCCCGGAGGGAAGCTGTGCTGCGATCCCGACCTAGCCGCCGTGATTCGTGAGCCTGCATATTCGCCTGCGGGGAGAGCTGCCGTCTCTCTTACAATCGCTATCGGCGGCAAGCCGGGGACAGTGCGCGCGTTGTACATCGTGGCCGGAAGGAAGATGATGTTGTCCGCTGACGCTGATGGCTCTTCTTGAAACGGGTCCTCGCCGGGTGGGTTTGGCTGAGGCATCCACGTCACGCACAAACCTTAAGAAGGTCCTATTTTCAATCCCGCTGCCATCCTCAGACGCGTGGGCACGGGCGAGGCGCGCAGATGCAAAAGGGGCAGAGGCTTTGGAAACCAGTGCCTTGCCCAATGTACCGCCAACCTGATCAGTGACACGCTGATGAAGAGCTGCAGCTTACTAGCCTGGGAGACCCCTGCGGTTGGCAAGCAGATGTCGAGCCGTGTCATGCCACTACAGCACGCCATGAAACCTCCAATGTGTCGCATCACAGCGGGTGGCGGAGAAACCTGGACATATGAAAGAGAAGTCGCTCGCCACATGAAATGCATTCTGGGACGGAGACGCAGTACACTGCATACAGGTACCCACCGCAGGGGTGGCTCAACGCACCTTCGATCCGCCCATGCCCGTACTGCTCCTCATACTCCCAAGGTTGGATGGCCCCTCCCCTCGGTCCACATCATCCCAGCCGCGCCTGCGCGCACCCACGCCTCCGCTGCCGGGCCCGAACCATGACCTCGGCGCAGCAGGCGCCGTCCGCGCCGGTCGGAACATACGCTCGCTTTCCCAGTCGTACGTTCCCGCACCCGCGGGGCGGCGCGCCGGGCGGTTGAGCAGCGTCGCGCCGAGCCCGCCCAGCATCGCTCCTGTCCAGAATCCGGGCCTCCATCCGCCAGCTTGAGGTTGCCCCTGGGTGGATGATGAAGAGTGCTTGGAATAGGGTGGAGGAGGGTCGGACGGGAAGCTGGTCGGGTCATCTGGATGGTTGCCGGAGAACCACCCTGGGCCGGAACCGGGGCCCCACCACGGTCGGCGCGGTGCGCCGGCGGAGGGAGCGGAGGGCCGGCGGGAGCCGAAGCAGGAGGAGAGTGCGTTATAGAGAATGAGACCCAATGCGGCTACCCAGAGTAGCATGAAGAATGCGGCAGCAGGGTCTTGCGAGAGGCCTGGCACGCCGTGAGTACAGGGGACGCTGAACAATGGTGGAGTAGCATACCTTGTAACCAGCGGGAGAAGCTGCCGCGATATGTCGGGTCATCTGTCCCCGAGCCGCGGAGGGCGTCCGGAATTTGAACGAGACGGTATTCGAGTCCGCATGATCCTGGGTTGGGTCGAAATTCAGATGAGGTTCGGATTACTAGACATGACCACATGATTTACGAACCTTTTAGCACATAAGGATCTCCAGGACGCGCCCATCCCTCGCACTGAACCTCTACTGCGCCGAACCGAAGAGCCTCAGGCAGATCCGCTTCGCACTACCCGCGTGCTGCCATATTAGCGCGTTTCAGGCCCCAGTAATTCTGTCGGGAGCGTACCTTCCAAGATACATCGATATCGGAGCCCCCAAGGCTAACGCATCGCACAACGTCGGGTTGGTAGAGATTGCACGGCTTGCCGATGCATGTGAGTTGGGGAACAGGTGGTGCGCGCCGCGAGGCTGTGAGCTTGCCCTTGTAGAATATAAGCGAGGGGATTTCGTCGAGTCGTACGCGCGACATTCAGGTTGCAAGCCTCAGCAAGGTTATGTTCCAGGTTTTTGATACAGAACGAGCAGACGAGAGATGCAGAAAGAACAGAGGTTTGCCATGTCTTGTAGAGAAAGTTCGAGGTAAATGGAGGGCGTGTGTGGTCTCGTACCCCGACGTGTAACTCGCACCCCACCACCGCAGAAAACACGTCTGGGGCATTCGAACCGCGCCACCCCCCATGCCAAAAGGCGCCCACGTAGCGCCCGTGTTCCTGAGCCGGGACAGCGGTGGCGAGATCCCGGTGGAGCGATGCGCTCCGGATTTGGTAGCTACGCGCTCGCGCATTTCGACCGTCGGGACTCGAGTGAGCGCGATCGCACGTGTAGATAATGACTGAGATTATAGGATGCCAGCCTGCGAGAATGTACAATGAATATGCCTAATGCATGCTTTCGACAACCATGACAACTCCTCAAGAACTCCTCCCACATTGGCAGAAGTTACGACCAAAACAAGTGCCGTCGACAGCGACCTTGTTCTCTGATGAGGATCCTCAGTCCGACTCGGGTTCCGAGGGTGGTGATGAGTCCGACGCCGGGGAGGATGCGGAAGATGGCTGGGAGGGACAGACGAGAGAACCGGGGGACACCAGCTTTGAGGAGGACGAGGTTGGATGGGCCCATCAGGCCGGGGCAGGAGAGGAAGAAGACTCCGGCGAGGACTCGGACAGCGAGGATGGACATGACCTGCTAGCAGAAGGTGCCGGCGCCGGTGTGCATGCTTGCGTCTATTGACCTAATCCCGTCGATTAATCTATTACACACAGACTCGTCAGCCAATAGCCGACTAGCCGAAGCGGTGGCGCGAATCCTGGACGCCATATCAGAAGAAGGACTCACCGTTGGTCGCTTTCTCGAGGCGTTCAGCTGGGGAGACCCCGGTTGTACCGCGAATAAGAGGATCGGGAATGCGCATACCAGGTTTCTACAAAGCGCCGAGTTCCCGCGTCTCAAGTTGCAGACGTGGTGGAAGCCGCCCCGGTCATCCAGATCCCATAAGTCGCGGCCTAAAGGCGGGCGCGCCGCACTGGAAACCTTCGCAAAGGTGGCTATAACGGAATCAGTCAATCGCGAGTTAGCTGCCGTGGAGCCGTTGCTCCGCTCTACGGGCGACGTACTATCGAAGGACGATCTGGTGCAGCTGCAGATCGATGAGCTTGAAGAGGATATGCACCGCGCATCTCCAGTCCTTTGGTCGATCCTGGAAGACGCGTGTATAACATCGCGTCAGCGGCAGAACCAGGTCAAGAAAAACCCAAGCAAGGTCAGTGGAGTGTGCCTGCTACACGCACCTTGAAGCTAACATCTTGTAACCCAGGTTATCTTGAACATTATCTCGTCCATTGCGTACGTCCGCTCGCAGTACTGCAACAGACTTCAGCGCATGCTCGCGGTATACTTCAAATTCAAGGGACTCACCGCGAAGGGCTGCGACACCCTCCATGCGCTAGGAGTGAGCATGAGCTCAAAATGGACGACCAACGCTGTTGCGAAGATCTCCGAGGAGACGATGAAGGAAGTCGAGACGCTGGTCGACACGCACGCATCCGTCCTCTCGTATGATAACGTCTATATGACGTTCCGTGTCTTCTCGCAACGCCTCGATAAGAAGAACTCACCCGCCGCTGGGACTGCCGCCACGATGTATGTGAAGACAAACGCGCTGCCAACAAGCCCGGAGCTCAACCGTGCGCTCAAGGAATGGAAGCGCGCGGGGATGGAGGACCCAATAACTGCGCTAGACGTTGTGGAGTTAGCTGAGAGCAGTGAAGACCGCATCACTGAGTTCAAGACCTACCACGTCCTCCAAGCTCTCCTGCAATCGGAGGCTTTCGACCTCGACACATACCCCCACCGCAAGAGCGAGCACTTCCTTCCCCCTCCTCCCGTCCATGAGCTCCCTTGTGGACCTGACGAGATCACCCTTCAGTACATGCTCGGCACCCTACCAACACCCGAGGCGACGTACGAGGATAACGATAAGGTCATCCAAGAGTTGCTGCAGCAGCTGGGTTGCAAGAGCGCCGCCGACCTCCAGAAAATCAGCCTCGAGCGCATACTCTTTGTCGTAGGAGACCAGCTCACCGTCGATCGTATCCGTGGCCTTCAGCGGCTTCTGTGTCAAGAACGGAACTCGTACGAGCGTCTCGACTTCGTCCTGCCTATCTTTGGGTGGCTGCACTTCCAGATGGCGTTCGCGAAATCTCTGCACAAGCAATACCTAGGGACGGAGGCGGGGACAGGCCTGAAGCACGCGTTCACCGTGCTGCAGCGGAAGGGGTTAGACAAACGCGCCACGCAGGGCCCGTTCCACGACAACCTCGAGCATGCGCTATACGACGTCCTTGAAGCACATCTGCACGCGTGTTGGAAAGCTGCTAGTGGAGTCGCTCAGCTGAAGGATCTTCGGACGCGAACACCTGAACAACTCACCGCATTGGCGAAGCGGATCGTCGAGGAGTACGCATCAACGCAGGCCATGGTCGAGCTCGAGAACACCGCACCTGTCGACGAGGTCATGATTCAACAGACCATGTTCCTGCGCGACGTCCTCCTCTACGTCGTATTGGACCGCGCGATCAAGCATGGGGACGTGGGGCTGATGGAGGGTGTCGTCCCGCACACGCTACTGCGATTCGCAGGCGGGCGGAACTCGAACTATACGACGGAGTGCCTTGAGTTGCTGCAGGGACTCCATCGAGAGTGGCCTCCTGATGTCCGGTACGTGATTTAGACATTAGATCAAAAGCCAGTGTTAACGCAAATCACAGAGAATACGTACGGAAGCATTGCTGGTTGAGCAATACAACAGGAAAGCGCGACGGGTTCACTGCGATCGACCGCGCACAAGAGGCCCGTATAAAGGACATCAAGGTAGGAGCCCTGTAACCAATATGTAAGTTAGCAGTATTCAGACGCTGACCATCGGAGATGAGCAGGTAACGCACCGCTCGCAAGGTCCGAATGTCGACTGGGCATATCTGAAGAAGCTGCATCCCGCAATCCCTGTCATTCAAGCTGTATCCCATCACGTCGAAGAGCAGTTCAGGACGTGGACCCGCTATTCACGGCACAGCAAACCGCACGATGCTAAAGGGATCAATATGCTATGCAATATGTACAGCGCAACCAAGCTACACGAGCGGGACCCTAAAGGAAGGCAAATCGAGCGCGAGTCAGAGCAGACATCGGACATCTACAACATCGGCTTACAGATCCTAGGAAGACCGATGGCGCGCTGGATGCAGACCCGGAGAATGCCGCGTGCAACGACGGAGGAATGGGTGACGGACGCACAAGATGGGGAGGAGGAGCTAGACGGGGGATCTAGGATGGACGTTGACGAGTGCTCGTCGGATGAGGAGTGAGGATCCGCCCCGGAGGCAGGAAACCCGGAGGGAGTTCCGCGTGCACGGGGGAGGTTGGGAAGGGGAGAACGGCTAACAGCACCGACCGGTAAGTGCACCGCCGAAGCGCAGCAGTTACGCAGCTTACACGTACCTGAGTGGGAGCTTTGAGGGCCTTGAAGGAGATGAGCAGAGAGCGAGGAGGGAAGGCTCGAGTGGTGGGATGCAGGTGAGAGCAGGGGGATAGCGGTGTTGCACTGAGGGGTGATGGGTAGCGTGCGATGCGAGCTCGTAGAAGCAGTCGGGGTATCGGAAACGTTCGACCGGCGCTGTGCTACACTACGTCGCAGAATAAACCGCGAGTCCTCCGCGTCGATCGCCTCCTACGGAATATGGCATTAGTGGTGGGCTCGAATGTCCGCGCCGGCGAGGGACATACCTGGACAGACAGCGGCGGGCGTCCACCCTGGGCCTCGGCTGCTAGTGCCGGGACGCGGCGGCGTGGACGCGGTTGTGCACGACATGGGTCGCCGTCCGACGCGAGTGTTCCGAGATGACAGGACGCCGGAGCGGCACTAGACGGCGAGGGAAGAGGGATATTCTCTTGGTCGTCGGAGGGTGGGGGAGGGGCTGTAGCCTGAGAGCGTGCTGCCCTAGACGGACCCGCTCGAGGAGCACGCGCAGCGGACAAGAACTTGGTGTCCGCAGCTCGCAGGACTTCGAGCACCTCAGAGCCATGACGAGAAGCAAAGATCCAGGGAGGGTCGGTCAGCTTGGCAGTGATGTCGCGAACGGTCGAGAGAGTGGCGTCGTGAACGAGAGAGGCGATCATGTCGTCGGATAGCAGGCCTTCCTCGCTGAATGAGGTCTTCTTATACCGGGCACGTATCGTGCGGAGTCGCCAGTCACGCAGCGCCGCAAGGGCAGCCTTGCGGTGTTCTCCCGCTCGGATGAGGCGCGATTGCGTGGGGAGAGCGGGAGGTCCGGGTGGCACGCTAGTGGGTGCGCCATGCGAGTCCGTGTCGACTGCCGCGCGCGAAGGCGGAGAGGTGTCGCTGGCCATACGGTATGTGGTCGTATTGCAGTGTCGCTTATTTGGGGTGAGCACGCTGGGCGACGACGGGCGGCCCCGCTTGTTCGATTGCGCGGCAGGGGTGCTGGGAGGTGGGAGCGCAGGAAGGAGATCTTCGGCGGACGCCGCAAGGGGCGGCTGAGAAGCTGCGCGGCACCTATCACAGCAGCGACTTCTCGGAATCCCTGCATATCCCGTTTGGGGAATGATGTCATAAATAAGGTTTGTACACGGCGGTTTGGTGAAATCGAGCGCGACGAACCTTGCGTATGACGCAGAGGATTGTTGAAGTACTCGTCCGCCGCCTCGCGCCTGCATCCCTTGGATTCCAGCCAAAGACGCAGCGCACGCTCGATCTTTTTCCGGTATTCCGGCGGTGCGGCGGCAGCGGCAGTAATTCCTACTTTGGGTGGCTTCATGTGACCCTTCCCGGCGTTCTTCGACTGCTCCTTGGGTTCTCTTCTGTGAATGATCTGGAAGGCTGACTTCTCGACCAATAAGGTCGCCCGAGACCTCATGGCTGGTGATCGGCCTGCTCTCCCTGCTCGTTGCACCCACGTTGTGAGAGATGCCGGGGCACCGAACTGAATGACGTGGGCAACGTCGGGAATATCTGCACCCTGGAGTGCAATAATTAACCATTGCCATACGTAACGTGTGGCATGATGGACATACCATCCCGACTGCTTCGGTGGCCACTAATACCCTCACCGTACCCTCCGTGAATCGCCGCATGACTGATTGCCTCTTACGCTTCCGGCGATAGGCATGGAGGAACTCGATAGGCGGGTGTCCCGTGAAAGGGACACGCAGCTGCTCGCGCAGATAGCGCCAGATGAACAGTGTCGTGTTGCGGGAGTTCGAGAAAATGATGGTTTTGGGGATATCTGCGGGCCGGCGCACGGTGCGGAGGGGCAGCATCTGATCCAATGCTGCGAAGTCCCGCCCATTATCCATCAGAGCAACCTCTTGACAGATATTCGGGCGGTCATTCCCTAGGTTAAGGTAGAAGGACGAGGCGGGGTCGATCTGCAAGCTCGTCTCGACTTCTTCAAGCACGGATGGAGCCATAGTCGCTGAGAGGGCTGCTATAGGAGCGCCACCGGCTACAAATGTCCTCAGCTTTCTGAGCTCTGCATAGTCGGGGCGGAAGTCACCGCCCCACTGAGAGATACAGTGGGCCTCGTCGACTATGAACCCCGAGAGAGCGCGTCCCACGCCTGCACTGCGTAAGATGTCCCGCACCTCGACGTGTTTGAGGCACATCTCCGGTCCTAGGAAAAGCGCGCGGTAGGCGGCCGCCGAGATCTCCTGTGCACACGATACAGGTCAGCGATTCGACTCGTCATATGAATCCGTGAACCAGCGCACCTTGCCGAGGTTTTGAGACCACGTATCTTGGTTGAGCGGTTTGGCTGCTACCCCTAGTCGATTGAAGCGAGAGGACTGCGAGACTATTACTATAGCTATTCAAAAAGTTAGAAAACTACTGAGACTCACCTGATCATGTTGAAGGGACTTTAATGGTGAGATTACCGCCGTGGTTTTCTTGGAGTTCTGAGGTAGCAAGAGAGGTAACAAGTACGGGATGGTCTTGCCCATACCGGTCCCAGCAATCACTAGACAGTCAAGCCCAAGCATGAAAGCCTCGGCGACATCCAGTTGCCAGGTATACGGAGTTTGCCCGCCAGTAGCACACTTGAATTTTTCGACCATGAGACTGCGTGTTGCCGACGAGTTGTAGCCACTAGAGGAGGCGGCCTTTCGGCGCGCATTTTCGAGATTGGTCTGACCTTGGCGCTGTCGTTTTTGATCGGCCAGAGCTTTTCTTAGGTACGATTCCGAGTAGGCCATAGTGTACAGCAAAGAGTACGCAAACGTCTAGCTAGTAAGGCGCGTCGCGACGCGACGGTCGAAATGCGCGAGCGCGTAGCTACCAAATCCGGAGCGCATCGCTCCACCGGGATCTCGCCACCGCTGTCCCGGCTCAGGAACACGGGCGCTACGTGGGCGCCTTTTGGCATGGGGGGTGGCGCGGTTCGAATGCCCCAGACGTGTTTTCTGCGGTGGTGGGGTGCGAGTTACACGTCGGGGTACGAGACCAGGCGTGTGCAGGACGTGGAGCAGACGTGTCCCGAACCTTGTTCTAAGGTTAGGGCTTATCGAGATTTCGTTCTTACGAGTCGTCCCCACAGTCTGAGAGTTCTCCCCCAACCTTCGTCGCACACATCACCTTGCACAGGCTGGCCTATATCTCCCCACTCTGCGTGCGCCTACTAGGCGACCACTGAATCCCCTGAGGGCGCATTTGCGTGTTTCCAGTGGCTCAGTAGATGTCGGTGCCCGATACATACATACAACAAATCAATACTAGTGTTCGGCACAGTCGGCGTCAACCTACAGCTTGTTAGCCGAGTGATAATCCAAGCGGGCACACCAACGCCCACAGTACTTCAACGTTCACTTGGACTTCTCAAACACCTCGATCAGCCCCTTCATCTCCTGCGCCGTATACTCATCGACCACGCGCTCCCCCAGCCCGCCCACCACGACGGTCGAGACGGCGTGCATGAAGTACGGCGCAACGCGCCTGCGCCCACAGCCCGTACGCGCAACGATCGCGCGCCCAAACGTCTCGCTCGTCGGCGTGTTCAGGCTCACGTTCTGCGGCATCGACGCGGAGTTGACCGGGCCGACGGCGAGGTACGTGAAGGAGACACCGGTGGGCGCGCCGAAGTTGCGCTCGTCGTTGTCGAGCCCGCGCACGAGCCCCTCGAGGAAACGCTTCGAGGCGGCGTAGATCGGGAGGCGGATGGGCGAGATGTCGGACGCGAGCGAGCCGACGAACTGCACGTTCACGGGGCCGTGCTTGGCGGAGCGGCGGAGTTGGGGGAGGAGGACGCGCGTGAGGAGGAGCGGGAAGAGGGCGTTCCAGCGAACGAGAGAGTGAATGTACTCTTCGGGGCGGTTGTCGAGGCTAGGGAGTGGTAGGGGTTAGTTAGATGCGGATGCGGATGCAGATGAGAGGCTTTGAATTCAGAGATGGGGAAAGGCGCGAAAGCGGAGGATACGTACGTCTCTGCTTGCACACCATTCGAACCCCCGACATTGTGTACGATGAGCGTGATGTTCAAGTCCTTGTACGGCTCTACGATCTTGGCAAAGTCGTGTCCTTCCTTGGTGGCGTCCGCGAGGAAGTAGCGAATGTCCCCCTGAGCGCCAGTCTGCCTGCGCTTCCGGATCTCCTCGATGACGTTCTGCATCTTCTTCTCATTGCGCCCATGGACGAGCAGATTGAAGCCCCGCGCGTAAAGTTCCGCCGCAGTGGCCTTCCCGATGCCGTCCGTCGCACCAGTCACGAGCGCATATGGGGCGTCGCCATGGAGGAAGTGGTGAATCGTCGTCGGACGGAGGAAGTAAAGCCAGATGAAACCGGCGAAGCGGTAGAGATAGGGGAGGGCGAGTACTACGCCGAGGACGGCGAGCGCGTTTACGAGGGCGACCATGGTGGCTCGTTGCAAGAGAGGTCGCTCGCTGTGGTCGTTGATGAGAGTAAGATGCGTGGGAGATTGGTGATGGAGAGAGAACTGGGGCTTGTGTTATAGACCTCGCGTGCTTTCAAATTCTCGAGGCCTGAGGCCTCGTTGCAACGCTTACTTGCCGTTATGGAAGCTGCTCGGAGGGTCTTCCGAACCCGGAGAAGACATGGCGTGAGGCTGTCTTGAGGTCGCGTGCGATACACTCTCTCAGACTCTCACATCAAATGCGCCAGAGGCTGGGCCGTTAGGGTACTTATGTTACCATCGCAGAGACATATGGTTGCTTCGGATGGCAAGAAATGAACGTTAACGCACGCACGAATTGACTTTACTCCGGTATAAGTATTTGTCCACCCAGAGTGTGCTGTCTGGTACGTCACTTCCCTCCGTCGAGAGGTTCTCACCTCCAAGCCCCATGATTCATACGAATCTCCCATGCGCAAAAGAGGGCGATCACTGTCATCAGACTGATGCGATCTGCGAGTTCGATGCTTGTAGGTAGTCCGTCGTTGGCGAACAAGTAGCAAACAAGGGGTTTAGCTCCGTCATATGATGCTCCTAGAATGCTTGTGGGTGCTCAAAGTGAGATGAAGAGGGGTAAGCCCAGCGAGCGATGGGAAAAGAGAGAACACCGCGACTCGCGAGCGCCACGCCGCCGTCGCGTCGCGTCCGCAGTCAAGCGCCGGGTGAGAACGCGTAGGCCACGTGACGTGCAAAGGATATTGAACCCGGCGTTAGCGGCGAGTACGTCCTTCGCGTCTTGCGCTTCCATCTCCTCCCCTCCTCCCCCCCTCCTCCCTCTCCGCCCCCCTACCCTCCTCCAGACCGTCCGAAACCTGCGCTTGCGCACCGCACAACCCTAAATCCCAACACTATCAACTGTGAGCCTATTCCGGGCCGTGCGATCGCGGAGAGAAGCTCACTTTCCCCGAATTGAATTCTACGCAGGACCCACGCCCCCCACGTTCTCTACTGACCCTTACGCATTCTGCCAGCGACGCTTTTCGCTCCCTTCACCCCCTCAACCCCCTTCTTCATATCACGATCTCGCTCATGGCTGCCCCGACCCAGGTGCTGCCCTCGTGGCTCACGCTCTCGACCACTATCGTCACCCTGCCGGACGGCGAACTCTCGACGTCTTCAACAATCCTCAGGTTGCCGCTCACCTACTACGGCCCGAGTGTGAGTGGTCCGCTGCCTCGATCGGTTCTGCTGGAGTATCGGCGCGGGTGTTGTGCGGCCGTTCACGGTGCAACTGGCTCGCTTGTTATCGGGCACGTGTCTAATAGGACATGCGTTTGGGGGACGGCGAGAATGCTGCGTTCGTTCAAGGACGAGAAGGGCTCTCAAAGCATACCGTTGGGCTACCCATCCGGAGTATGGCTCTGCACACACCCAGCAGCGGCCAACCCTACTATCGAAAGCTCATGGTCGGGGCGGACATCCGCTTTTGCCGCGTCGCGTCCTAGCGAAAGGACGGCGTGGTGTGGCTCTTGATATTGGGGCACTACGTCCCCGCCATTTCACGACGTATGAGACGTAATGCCACTCACCCCCCGAGCTTATCTGGCGTTCGCGTTCATTCCACCTGTCGTGCCATACGAGTCGCTTACGCCCTATATGCTTTGCAGATTCCATTAGGCACGGATGGTGTTTGGACTTACGGCGGCCTGACTAGCCCCCCGCCATCAACAAGCACTCCCTCATCCTCAGCGACAGCCTCCTCGACGCCATCGAGCCCCATCATCACACCCGCTCCCACAACATCATCCTCTCTCGGCGCATCCTCTTCAGCCTCGTCAACCTCCTCCTCACCCGCAACATCGAGCTCTGCAGCAGTAGCAGAGGCTGCCTCCCACGGGATCTCGCCTGCGACTCTTGGCGCGATCCTCGGCAGCATTCTCGGGACGTTGCTGCTTCTCGTTCTCATCGCCATCATCTTCCTCCTCCGCCAGAACCGAAGGCGTCATGAGGCCGCTACGAACGGGCCTCCGACATCTAGTTTCTGGAACCGCCAGACGACTTTGCTTTCCCTGTTGTCTCGCGGCGGTCCTCGTCAGACTCCGATCTGGACAGGCTGGGAGATGGTCGACCCCGATGAGGGCGGTGAAAGCGGACGCCGTAGCCCTGGGGAGGGCTCTCCTCGCGGCAGCGGTGAGGAAGAGGATCCGTTCTTGACCCGTCGCAGTGCTCGCAGCGGTGGAACGGATATGGCGCAGACGCGCACGGACACGGACACGCTCGTCAGCCTCCCCGCCCCAGCGAGAACTGGCTCCATCTCGACGCATCATTCTGGTCGCAAGGCGCCCGGTGGACACATCATCTCGCGCGAGGAACAGCTCCGGATGGCAGAGGAGTTCTCTGAAGTCCCGCCCTACGCGAGTGTCCGTGTCGTCGAGCCCAGCACGTCGAACGAGCAGGAGTCGCCGCTCATTCCCCCGCCGCCGTTGAACCCCGATAGCATGGGAGTCGCGTCGCACCGGGCCTCCACTCATCAGTCGCTGCGGTCACAGAAGTCGAGGGAGGCACGCTCTCTCATGTCTGAGAAGTCCCTCGGCAGCGTCGGCACGGACCCCCAGGAGGAAGGCGCAGAGCTGCTCACCGCCCGCCGCGTCAAGGTCAGTCGGATTAACCCTCCGGATACTGGTGCTGGCAGCTCGAGTCTCGCGCCTCCCGCTATGCTCGGCTTGGACCGTCTGGCAAACCTTGGACGGTTGAGCTGGTTCAAGCGCATGTCCTTCACGGGCTCCCCAACGGATTCTCGCCAAGTGTCGTATGCCGACCCGGACACCGCTGCGGCTGCTACATCTGATCCGTACACACGCACACCTCCCCGTCACTCCCGCAATGGCTCGCAGTCCGGTACCGGCTCCCGCTCGCGTCCTGGTTCCTACCTGCGCGCGTCCCCGCTCGAACCCACCGCAGACAGCCTCGGCAGACGACTCCGGCACGACTCCGGCGTTGGCTTTGGTGCTGAGGATCGGCCCATCTCGACCGTCAGCGCGCGCAGTGCGACGAGCGGGAACACGGTGTTCTACGACGCGCAGTCGAGGCCCGCGAGCTCAATGGGCACGCGGTCGTCCGCGGGAACCCCGGTCTCTGGCTCAATGCCCATCCCCCCTGTCCCGCCCATGCCCCACCAGCACATTCAGCCATCTCCGCTCGCGCACGAGGTGACGCGCTCGTCGCCCTCCCCGCCTGCGTACGAGGAAACGCCTACCGCGCAGCAGCCGCCTACGGGGGACGACTATACCGAGGTCGACGTGCTGGACATTCCCGCGCCCCGGCCCGCGTCGCCGTTCAGCGCGGCGTCGGCCCGGCCTGCGTTCCCTCCTGGCCTTGTCCCGCTCCCCACACCGAGGGTGTGGCGCGACTCGCATGCGAGCAGCTCGCCGAGCCCTGCGACGGACAGCACGTCGCATATCGGTATCGATGTGCTCGAGGACGAGCCGCCTACCGCGGATGGTGGGTGGCGTAGTCTTGCAGGCGGCTTCCGGCCGAGCGATGGCAGGAGGACAACTTTCGGCATGGTGAGTTCTCCTACTTGATGATCTGCAATGGTTTGCTGATGAGTCTGGGCAGCCGACGGTCGTTCATCCCCAAGATGCCCTTCGTTCTGAACGCGGGTCGCTCCACTCTATGCGCTCGCACCTGAGCCCCCACTCGTCCATGAGCCCGGTCGGCTCCGCTCCTGCGTCGACCCGCCATACAATGACTGGCTCGGGCTCGTCCCGCCCCTCTGGGTCCTCCCATTCGCGTGGCCCGACAACGAGCAGCGGTGGCTCCCTTGCGCACTCCAGCTCGATCTCCTCAGAGGACCGGCGCCGACATCGTGCCGAGGTCGGCGAGGTCGCCTCCCCGCCGCTCTCCGCTGTCTTCCCTGGACGCGGGTTCCCGAGCTCACCCCCGCCTCCCGCGCACGTACACGGGGAGGACGCGATGGGCCGCCCGCCAGCCTACCCTGCTGACGGGCCGATCCCGTTCGCGCTCCGCTCGTTCCCTGCAACCGTGACGGGCACTATGACGTCCACGGGCACGAGGGGCACGACTGGGACGGACGAGACGCTGACAGACGAGAGCGTGACGACGGCGCAGACGGACCCGATTACGGGTGCGACGATGCACTTGCCGCGATTCCCGTGGCAGAGGACGGGAGTGCAGGACCAGGCGTGGGCTGATGGACGGATGCGTGAGGACGCACCGTGGTAATCGCCTGCTGTCTGCTCCTTCTTTCCTTGGTACCCTGACTGTGCTTGAGCCGGTGATACGTGCTCGCGCTGTGGTTGTGCTGTGATGCTTTTGGTTTCTTGCCCTTGAGGTTGTTTAGAGCGGCCGCCGACGATAGGTCGGTGGTCGGTGCTCCGCGCTGAGTCCGTGCTCGTTTTGCGTTGCTTGCTGCTTGCGTTTGTCATGAAGTTATTCCCTACGTTTCCGCCTCTCCTCTACTTCCTCCTCTCTTCACCCCTTCCCTTTTACGACCCCCTACGCCCCGCCCTCCCGCCCTCTCCTCCCTCCTGCGCCACCCCCCTCGGGCGGGGCATACCCCTTGTGCTACCCCCCTCTCCCACCCATCTGCGACACCCCCTGCGACGCCCCCTCCCTCACCCCCTACACATTCTATCCCTGGATAAAGGTCCAGATGCTGTTTGTATCTATTACTACGTATCCGCCTGCCTGCTCTCGACGCTCACGACCTGTTATGATCATGACCCCCTGAATCTATCTGCTCTGTTTCGTTGAGGCTTTGTGGAGGACGTGTTTGGTGGGTGATGACAGCCTGATTGCGTGGGTATGTATACGGTTATGTTGTGATTCATTCGCCTTCAGCATTGATCGCGACACTCGACCATGCGGGATGAATGGTGTGGCTCCGGACTTCGGTGAGTTCTATGACTGTCCTATTCATGCGTATAACACTGAAGCGTACTTGTCTAGAAACAATGAGATGGTGCGGGTGCGCCCCGAGAAGTTGATGCTACCAGATGCCACCATCCGTCGCCACCGCTGCATACAGGTGGGCCAAGCTCGGGGCAGGACCACCAAGCCTGGGCAGATGGCTCGCATAGTGAGCGCTTGATTCCCCAACTATCCTCGGTCGGCCCCAACGCCGCACTGCTGTAGTCAGCTATTCGATGCTATGCTGATGTTCTTTGCGGTTGGCAGTTAGAGCACGTCGTTCATGTCAGTCTACAAGGTTCGTTATAATCGTGGCCGTGCAAGCACGTTCATGAATTAATTCTGGTGTATCCGGACTCGACCCATCTTGTGCTACAACTTCGTCCGCATAACCCAGCTGGACCGAGACTAAGGCAGGCAGCGGCCCATTAATGGTGAGCACCCTGCGCTCAGGTTTCGCCAAGTATCGAGTTGACGCTTCATAGTCATCAGGTCTTTACTTCGCTCCTTTGACGCTCTGCGATTAATGGCGAGGAGATTCACTTTCCCCGCCCGAGCCTCTCACGCATGTCGCATCGAAACTATGCGCCCAACTGCGGCGGCTACACGAGGATCGAGCAGCAATCCGTTAGGGGACAATCCTTGATTCGTGCGTGATGGTCATCAGCGAAGAACCAAGGCGGTGTGGCGGTGTTGGTACAACAAGGGTATGTACACCCACACACATTCCCGGCGGATGCTTACTGTATCTGGCTGCGCAGAAGAGACAGATGGCGACTTATTGCGAGGCGATGCCGTAGAGGTCGTCGACCTCCGCGAAGCGTACTGTCTTGAAGACCTGAAAGCCTACGCCATACCGCTGAACCCGGCATCCTGGTCGTCTCACGAAAGCCCTTATGTAGGTCGACAACGTCTATGCCATGAGTATTCGACTCTCTAGGCGGGTCCTGATTGAATCAGCATCAAATTCCAGGTGTTTGATCCAATATGCATGGGACAGCGCTGTGATCTGCCAACCTAACAATACATGCCGCGTAGGAATAGGTAAGTCGTGCGTCCTTCAGCGATCACCGCATTATCGACATATCCGTCAGACGTCACCACTGGCTTATATACGAGCCTTGGAATGTGAAGAAGAGGCATCTTCATCTTCAAACTCCATATTTTCCTGTTTGTTTCTTCTTCTCAACATGCGCCTCTCTGGAAGACACGCCCTCGCCATCCTTGGTGCCCTCGCATCCCTCGTCGGCAGTGCTAGCGCTGATCTGAAGGGTGTTTTCGGACACTACCTGGTGGGCCGAACGTTCGGATATCCGGGACCTCTGTGCTCATGTACTCTTTTCAGATCGGGAGTCTGGGCGACGCATCCGAAGCCATCAAGGACGTTCAGGATGCGAAGCTCATGGGCCTAGACGCGTTCGCGCTCAACGTGCAGGATGCGACCGCCTCGTTTGCCACGAACGCGATTCAGCTGCTATTCAGCGCGGCGGAGGCAAACGACTTCAAGCTCTTCTTCTCCTTCGACATGACCACCCTCAACGACCCGACGACCTTCATCCCTCTCCTCTTGCAATACCAGAACAGCACGGCGTACTACTTCCATGAAGGCCGTCCGTTCGTCAGCACGTTCGACGGCGGCAACGTCGCCTTCGGTCAGAGCACGCCCAACGAGGGTTGGCAGACCCAGTTCAAGGACGTGCTGGCGAACTCGGGCGTCAACCCGTTCTTCGTGCCGGACTTCGACGACTTCAACAACCAGCTCGGGGGGACGTACGACGCACAGTTCTTCCAGGACTTCCCTGTCGTGGATGGTGTCTTCAGCTGGGAGTCGGCGTGGCCCGAGGTCCCTGAGGGGCATGTCAACGTCAGCTCCGCGAAGGACCAAACGGGCCTAACCAACGCTCATGCCGCGGGTAAGGTCTACATGATGCGTGAGTCCTTGTCATGATCAAGAGTAAGGACTGGAAAGCTGACATTCGCCTAGCCCTCTCCTCTTTCCAGTTCAAGCACATCGACGCCAACCAGAACTTCTACCGCCTGGGCGGCCTCAACCTCGCGCAGCGCATCGGGCAGGTGCTCGAGCTGCAGCCGGACTTCGTCGAGATCATCACCTGGAACGACTCAGGTGAAAGCCACTTCATCGGGAACATCTTCCCGGAGCCGATCGCGGGCTCGCCCGCCATCCAGGCGTACGCCGACGGGTTTAACCACACCGCGTGGCAGAACGTGCTCGCGCCGTTCATCGTCGCGTACAAGAACAACAAGACGAGCGCGGCGGACGTCGTGCCCTTCGGCGCGTTCGCGGGCGCGTTTTGGTACCGGCCGCTGCTCCTCACCGCAAAGTGCGCGAACGACTCGCTGGGGAAGCCGGACGGGGCGCAGAACGCGGTGGATGAGCTGAGCTTCGCGGTGCTCCTCCCGGCGAACTCCACTGGGGTGACGGTGCGGGTGCTGAGTGGAGGGAAGGTGGCCGCGACGTTCCCGACCACGCCTGGACTGAACGCGGCGACCGTGCCCATTCAGTTGGGTGCGCAGCGTGTCGAGCTCGTTGGGTCGGACGGGAACGTGATTGGGGCCGGCGACGGCACGAAGGATGTGGTCGGTGAGACCGACGGCGTTTGCAACTTCAACTACGAGGTTGCGGATATCTCGTAAGTGGTGACGTCGGGATGATGGCTATATGACAGGGCTATCCGGAGCTTAGACGCAGTACTTTTGGTATATTTATTTGATTTTTAGAGCCCTCTTGGCTAGGAGCCTATGGCTCGGTTCGTTCACCTCTTGCCGCCGTATCATGTCAGAGACGAATACTTTAAGCGCCCAAGTACTGGGTTCTCTCATTCCGACCGCCATGATGCAGTGAGCGTGAATGCATGGGATTGATCGAACCATATGGCCGAGGTATGGACATCAGGTCTACTGAGTCTATAACATACTCATACTCTCACTGGTCCGTCTATGCATACAAGGGACCACGGTTGTGGCATGCGCTCTGTACCAGCCGGTGTCAGTCAACGACATCTGGATGACATCCAGAGCAGCGAGACCGCGCCGAGCTATTTGGAGATGCGGGTTCTCCGTCTGTGGTCAGCTATAGATATTCAAAGACCCATGTGATGGCCCGGGGGTTGACATGGTAAGTCCTGCTCATTCCCGCGGGGACGGCGGACTGGTGGAGAGATGGGCCCAGGCAGTCCCCGAAGTACCCGAGCACACTTTACACCCGCCCACGCTTGCATCGTTCACATCTTGCCGAGCGACGGGCCGTACAGCAGAAGGGACGCAATCGCCGCGCATTCTCCGCACGGCCTGAGCGGTGACCATCTGGCATCCACACTACACAGCGGAAGGCGACTCTTTCGGCGGGGACTCTCCTGACCCGTTCTCTAACTTCCGTTGCAACTTGGGAAGCTTGTGTATACGGTACTCAGGAAGTACGCGGCCAGCTTCCGAGCGATCAAACATTAAGCTCAGCCTTTTTGCCTCGGAAGTTGTGGGAACGTTAATATTATCGCGTCCTCGGGCGCTATCGCCTGAGCGGCTTTCTCTGTCCCCATCAGTACCGACATGACCGATCCTCCCATCGTTATACCCGGCCCTTCGGCAGTACGCCCTCCGAGATGAAAACAGCGTGCTTGGGCTCCTCCTTTTGACAATGCCGCGCATACTGGGACACGGAATCCTGGCAGCCGTGACGTTCCAACATCAACATGACGCGATAAATCTCCTACGGTGTGCATCGATGCGTGCGCGACGTCGCTGTACTGATGCGTCATCCGACAGTCGCTGCCCCCACCGTTTCTGGTGTAGCCAGTTTCCAGGAGGGCCAAGCCATATGGCACCTGTAACGATCGCCCGGAACGGCAAATCGTTCCGCCCCTTGCTGGAGGGCCATATGCTCGAGCGATACTCATTATGTCCAGCTGATCCGCCGGCTGCACGTTCCCGCCCTCGCTGTGCCTGCCGTCCTGGTGGCCACGCTTCCCGGCGAACGTTCCAAGATGCGCGTTGAGCCGCCGAAAGGCCACCGCCAGTCAGTGCGCAGCCAATGTCCGCTCGGCGAGCTCTCCGAGGGGCAAATATAAGAGGCCCGTTGATGGGTAGTGCTGACCGTGACGAGCTGCAGCATTCGCCCCCGGCGGCCCTCTCGAGCCCGACGCGTTCCCTGGTTGAGCTGTACCGCTGCACAATCCATGGCGCCCTCCTCTACGGTCAAGGCCTTCGCGGCCCTCCTTGCGGCCGCCCTCGTCACGCCCGCCGCGGCGCTCCCGACGCTGGACAGGCGGCAGGAGCTCTCGGTCCTCACCTCGGCCCAGATCACTTCCTTCAAGCCCTATACCCACTTCGCGAGCACGGCGTACTGCAAGCCCGCTAATACCCTGGCATGGAACTGTGGGGCTAACTGCGACGCGAACCCGTCCTTCGTCCCCGTCGCGTCGGGCGGCGACGGTGATATAACTCAGTTTTGTAAGCCGTGTTTCCCTCTCGTATTACGTCCTACTTATTTTTATGCCAGGGTATGTCGGGTTTGACCCCACTCTGGGCGAGATCATCGTCGGCCACCAGGGTACGGATACCAAGAAGCTGTACGTGACGAGAGTTTTCTGCAGAATGTTGGGGTGGCTGAATCCATCACTGCCTGGACAGGCTGCCGATCCTGGAGGATGCTAGCATCATCCAGATACCCCTCAGCAGCAAGCTCTTCCCCGGTGTGCCTTCGGGTGTACTTGCCCACAGTGGGTTCGCTGGCTCGCAGCTGAGGTTAGTGCGCCAGCCATAGCAACGAGATACGGTCTCTAAGGAGTCTATTCAGGTCTTCCTCGGACGTCTTGGCTGCGGTGAAGACTGCGCTAGCCAAATTCGGTACGAGCAAGATCACGGTCACAGGGCACTCGCTCGGTAAGCTCCGCACGCCCATGCTACCTCGCGGGCCTGGCGCTGACTGGAAACGCACCATCAGGCGCGGCGATTGGGGTCATTGACTCCGTGTTCCTGCACCTGCAGCTGCCCAGCGCGACGGTGCGCTTCGTTGGGTACGGCCAGCCGCGCGTTGGGAACCAGGAATTCGCGGACTATGTCGACGGGCTGCCCATCTCCGTCACGCACATCAACAACAAGGAGGACCTCGTCCCGATCCTCCCTGGGCGGTTCCTGGGATTCCACCACACTTCGGGCGAGCTGCATATCCAGGACTCTGGCGCGTGGGCGGTATGCCCAGGTGAGCAATGAATCTGTTACTGTCCGGAGTTTGTGTTGACTGATTCGGTGTTTGCAGGCCAGGATAACACGAGCACGCAGTGCACTACGGGGGACGTCCCGACTATCTTCGACGGCGATGAGGAGAACCACGATGGGCCGTACGACGGCGTCCAGATGGGTTGTGCGTAGGACGGAGCACGGGCTTGTGCGACGTTGGAACATTGTTTGTTATATCCACGGAGTCAGATTCTGGACGAGCATAATACGGAGCTATTAACTGGATTGTACGGCGTGTATCTGAGCCCATACGGAGACTGATTCGGGATTCGTTTCTTAGAACAAGTTGTTGCCTTGAATGGTCTCCGGGCCATGAGAAAGACGTTTGAGTCTTGTTATCGTCGACGTCGCGGTCGTTACCGTTGGCGGCTTGTAGCTTCAACAACCGAAGGCCATCTTATCTAATCTCGCCAGCTCTTGTGCTGATTCCACTGACCTCAATCACCTTCGAATGCGACCACCAGCCTCTCACCCGGCGGATCCCCAATAAAGCACTATATCTCATCATACGCCGCCATCTTTAACAGACGGCCGTATCAGCTTCTTATACTGCGACGTCGTGTCTAACATCAAGACGGATCTCTGAGCTACAGCAGAAACCTCTCGAATGGGAACGAACGCCAATCCGCTCGAGACCGCAAACAGGCCCCACCATACACTCGCGCATCACCGTCGAGGAAGGTTCTGTCTTGATGCAACCAGCTCTTTGCTCATAGCCCATCAGATCTGACAATGCCGAATAGCAGAAGTCGAGGCAGTCGCATGCACCCTCATGCGCCCCGAGCCAGATGACCGCCCCGAGAGCAGGAAATCACAGGATACATCCTATCCGCAGGGCTACTCGTGATGGCTGGGCCTACGCGTGCGCTTGGTCGACGAGGGCTGGTCCATCACGCGGCTCGGACAAAGGTGCTGTGGTCAACAGTCGTGACGACATTAATGAAGACGTCGAAGTCGATGCGCAACCGAGGCATGTGCAGCGTCTAGGCTTCCAACTTCTATGATGATGTAGGCCTTGCCGCTGCGGCGCGGAGAATCTTGCGGGGCTTTACTGGCCCACCCTCAAATACGCTCAGACCTCTCTGGGTTCTCCTCGACTACAGGTCAACCATGACACGTCTCTTGGGCACGTCTCTGCTCGCCATTCTCTGCACGATCTCCTTGCTATGTCGCCACGCCAGGGCAGACCTCAAGGGAGTCTTTGCTCACTACCTGGTAGGCACCTTCACGTTTAGCGTGCACGACGAACTTAACCCTGTAACACCGCCACCGACAGGTCGGTAGCATGGGGGGTTCCGACGAAGCCGTGAAGGACGTCCAAGACGCTAAGCGGATGAGCTTGGATGCGTTTGCGCTCAACGTCCAGGATCCCTCCGCCTCGTGGGCGACGAATGCCATACAGCTGCTCTTCAACGCCGCGGCAGCCAACGACTTCAAGCTCTTCTTCTCGTTCGACATGTCCGTGATCGACCAGCCCTCGACCTTCCTCCCCCTCTTCCAGCAGTACCAGAACAACCCTGCGTACTACCATCACAACGGCCGCCCGTTCGTCAGCACCTTCAACGGCGGTGCAAAGTCGTTCGGATCGAGCAGCCCGAACGCCGGGTGGCAGGCGCAGTTCAAGGACGTGTTGTCCCGGAGCGGGATCAACCCCTTCTTCGTGCCAGACTTCGACGACTACGGCGGTGCTTTGTACGATGCGAACTTCTTCAGGAACTACCCGGTCGTCGACGGCGTTATGAGCTGGGAGAGCGCCTGGCCGGAAGTTTCGGAGGGCCTCGTCAACGTCAGCTCGGCCAAGGACCAGACCGCCCTGGCGAATGCTCGTGCCGCAGGCAAGGTGTACATGATGCGTATGTCTACTACATGATCGTACTCACATAGTACATTGCTGACACATCGCAGCGCTCTCGTCTGTCCAGTTTAAGCACATCGATGGGGGTCAAAACTGGTACCGGAAGGGCGAGCTGAACCTTCCGTTGCGCATTGCGCAGGTGCTGGCGCTTCAACCCGACTTCGTGGAGATCATCACCTGGAACGACTCGGGCGAGAGCCACTACATCGGCAACTGCTGGCCCGAGGCGATCGCCGGCGCGCCCGCCATCCAGGCGTACTCAAACGGCTACGACCACACGCACTGGCAAGACGTGCTCGCACCGTTCATCGTGGCGTACAAGAAGGGCGCGACGAGCCTGTCCGCCGTAACGCCGTTTGGCGCGTTTGCTGGGGCGTTCTGGTACCGCCCGCTGCTGAAGACGGCGTCGTGCTCCGGCGACGGCCTCGGCAAGCCCAGCGGGTGGCAGAACGCAGTGGACGAGGTCGATATCGCGATGCTGCTGCCTGCGACGGCGTCGGGCGTCACGCTGAGGGTGCACAGCGGGGGCAGCGTGGTGGCGACGCTGCCCACGAAGCCGGGGCTGAACATGGCGTCGGTGCCGATTCGCACGGGAGCACAGCGGATCGAGCTGGTGGCGGCGGATGGCACGATCATGGGCGCGGGGAGCAGTACGCAGGATGTGGTGGCGGACACGGGTGGGATATGCAACTTTAACTATCAGGTTGTGCACATAGCTTGAGCAGAGGCTGCTACTGGGGGGTTCGCTCGAACGATGGTACCGCGATGCATATAAAATCATTTGTCATTGACAGGAAATATGGTAGCAGCCCTAGAGCTTCGGAGGCGCTCACTCCCAGCTACAAGCTCTTTACACTTGTGGGGCCCGAGGTATTTTTGAGGGACTTTAAGAGGTATTGAGGCGGTTGCGGTCTGCGTTCGGAGTTTTCCGAGGTGAGTTGGATCGTCCCACCATGTTTGCATCACTACAACATCCGAGCCGCCGTTTGCACACGATGAATTCTCTCGGGTGAGGTTAATTCACGACCTCAAATGCACACGCTCAGTGGCGAGAGCGTTCTCTCACACTGGTCTACACGATGCCGGCTCTCCTGTCGCTCGATGACGACTCGCTACAGCTGATCATTTCAGAACTCGATCTACTCGACGCCCTCTGCCTCTCTCTGACATGCAAGGAGTTGCATGAGCTGGCCTACAGGCAATTCTTGGTCAGCGTCGAGCTCCTCAGCCCAACGCGAGTCAGGAAATTCCGGCGGTGGATCGAAGGTGCGAAACAGCGCGATGAGTTCGGGACGCGCACCAAGCACCTCCGCTTCTGGGCCGGGTCGAACATGGTCGTTCATCGCGGAGACGGAACCATGGTAGACATCCAGTCGAAGGTGGCGGACGTCATCACGGCTGCGCGGAACGTCCGAGACCTCCGTCTCAACCCTTACCTCCTGCTCTACCGCAAGACTTGCGTCGGCGCAGCTATCTGCACGCTAAAACATCTGGTCCGGCTGCATCTCGGGAGCTACGATGATGCCGCCCTTAACACTCTACGGACGCTAGAATGCCCTCTAAGGTATCTGAAGTTGTCCATGGACAGCTATCTTCTCACCATGCGGGTGGAGACGCCATGTCTAGCCCAGGTCCTATCGTCTATCAGCCACCTTCGCCGCTCCCTCCATACCCTCGAAGTACACACAACCCCCCGCATCGCGCAAGACTCAGTAGCCGACTCAGAGATCCACCCCTTCCGGGCTGTCCGCGTTCTCAGACTGATCCACCCGAGCAGCATCCCCTTCGACCTCTACTCCCTGTTCCCGGCCGCAGAACTCATCGCGACGTCTGCAACTGAGGCTGTCCCGTCTTTCGAAGACGCAGTGCTGCAGCGACTCGAACACCTGGAGGCTCGCCCCTCGGAGGTGTGTGCACACCACGGCCGCTTTCCGAGGGTCTCGTACCTCCACCTCCTCGGGTGCGCGACGCAGGCCATGATGTGTGGTCGAGGTGGTCAATACGTGGAGGCCATCAGTAACGTCGCCCCCCGTGGCCTGTCCTTCACAGTCAACATTGGGCGCGTAGGGGAGGAGGTCTGGTCGAACGTCGCCGAGGCTGCGCCGGCCTTGAGATGTCTCATGGTGGCACTACGCCTGTCGCGGCCGCGGGCGTTCGAACTACTCGGCCTTCCTCGCTCTATTGCGGACGTCACGACCATGTTGACGCATGTTCTGGTATGTGCTTGCAGTTCCGGGTTCATGTAGGACATGACTTCTGAGGCTGTTCTGTGATAGGAAGAGCTAGCGGCGTGTGCAGCTCAGCTCTCGCAGGTGTCTTGCCTCTGCGTGGTTCTCGAGCACCAGCACTCCTACATCACTGCCGCCCTCGACGGTCTACACGACATCGACGTCAACGACCCCGGTCCCCCTAACCTCAGCGTGCTCACGCGCGCCACGCATACCTTCGTTCGACAGGTCGCGAGCGCAATGCCCTTTTTGACGTACGTCGGACTCGCTCAGCTCCAGGCCGGGTATACGCAGGACACGTTGATTCGCGATCCGGGCGTCCACGGCTGGCGAGACGACAAGTACGACATGGCTTTGCTGGGAGGGGATGCGGGGTTGGAGGGCAGGTCGGCCTTCATCGCTGGGGATGCGAAGGATGCGCTGTGGTGGAAGAAGGCTGGGGGCGAGGAAGGACACCGACTCGAAGTCGTTTCGACAAGCGAGGCTCAGGATGCCTGGTGTACGTTGATAGACGGAAAGCCGGATAGTTCCTGATTATAGGGAAGAGGTGAGCTGTCTGTACGATATCTTGGTATGCGATAGCTGGACCAGGTTCACCGTAATAGTTAGTGGCGACCTGCGGCGACTCATGAACTTGCAAAGGGATAGCGTGACTCGCCCTAGCGCTGGATGTAAGCAAGGTGCTGTGTTTGTGGATTACGCCTGAATATACGGATAGGACTCATCCTATGGTCCACATTCCCGGCTAGCCAAAGTGCTTTGAGGGTGTTCGACAATACGATAGAGCGCACAGAAGCCGAGGAAACGCAAGCTGCTGGATGTACCTCTCGGTGCCAGGGTTTGCTTGCTCGCAGTCGAAAATCATATCCACGATTCGACCAATGAACAGCGAGAAGCAAAACGCGTTCTAGGCCCTAAGGTATTCCGGCTCTCAATGCCATAACGAGAGTGAGAGGCTGACATTCCGAGGTTGAGCTGGTCAGAATCGAAAGTCGGGTACATAAGGCGCGAGCCCGCGCAGGCTAGCACCTCACCTACTACATTCCCCCCCACTACATACCCCCACTACACCCCACTATAACCCCCCCCCCTTCCACAATGCCTTCCCCCAACGTTATGGTGTGGTCTATTGACGCTGAGGCTGGTCCTCAGTACATTTACAGACGGCCCCGCGCGCCCCGCGCGCCGGAGCCGCCCCGCGAGCTCGAGGAGATGCGCACGAAGCCGAAGCGCGCGGCCTACGTCCCGAAGGCGCCCAAGGCGACGCTCGCCGACAAGGTCGCCCTCGCGAAGCGCGCGGTCCTCGCCTCCGCCGCGGTCAAGGCGACGACGGACGCGTACTACGACCTGCGCGTGAAGAGCGCACGGCCCTCCGACGACGCCGCGGCGCGCCACGAGGCGAAGAAGGCGCGCATCGCGCTGCTCGACGACGTGCGCCGGCTGCCGCTCGACTGGGTGCCCATCCCCGGGTACGCGGAGGAGTGCGCGGGCGTGCGCACGATCCCGCTCGAGGTCGCGCAGGGGCTGGGGGAGTACGTCGCGCATCGGGCGTTCCCGATCGAGACGGCGCGGGGGGCGGACCCGATGGGGCCCGGCGGGGTGTGCGCGGTGGACGTGGGTCGGGCCAGGAAGCTCCTGCAGCTTCTCTGAGCGCCGCGCTCGCGTCGGGTATGCTTCGTTTTGGTGTCGTGTGCTGCGGGGATGTGGGGTGTTCGGTGGCAAGGCTGGGCACTCGAGGGAGGGAGTCATGGCCCGTTGGACCTGATGTCTGCTGCGCCCCGACACTGGCTTGGGCTTGGAGGATTGTCGCATGCATCATGAGTTCTGCTGATCATTTTGGTCGTGCAGCTTTCTTTTCAGCTAGGTACCATCGACGGATCAAGACTCACCACGGCGGGCAGGGCGCAAGATTTCAAGACTTCAAGACCTCGAGGGCGCGGCCGCGCATGGGTCGGCAAGCCCCAAGGGAGGGCCTGATCAGCCTCGTGAACTTGGTCAGCTTCGCACTTCCCCGGAATTTTTTCCACCTTCGTCGGCTTCGTGCTGGCCTTGCCTCCCGGTCTCGTGGACGTGGTCGTTTTTGTATGCTTGCTCGCGATATTGATGATGATGTATGATGGTTTCATTCGACTGCTGCACTGTACACGAACCTACACCGCGCGGAACAATATGTATAAACACGCTCTCGCCTAGGCGAGCTGCGATATCCAATTATGCGCCCGACTTCCAGTATGCGATGTCGCCGTCGATCACTGCAGCAGGTTGTCAGCCAAGACGCAGGGGGTGACCAAGGAATTGACTCACTCTCGTACGGCTTTCCTTGTTGTCGGAGCTTGCCGGCGGCCTTGACCGCGGCTTCGCTCCCGTACTCGCGCAGGTCCTCATAGCTCATGATCTCACCACACACAAACTTGTTCTCGAAGTCCGAGCTACGAAGCGTCGTCAGTGATTTCATCCCGGATGGCTATATACACAATGCTTACTGGATGACACCGGCCGCCTGTGGCGCCTTGGTTCCCTTGCGGATAGTCCACGCGCGTACCTCGTCCGGACCGCAGGTGAAGTAACGGATGAGCTCGAGACTGGAGTAGCCGGCCTGCGTGATCTTGCCGAGCGCGCTGGTAGTGCCGATCTTCGCCTCTTCCTCCTTGCGCTCCTCGTCGGACAAGTTCACGAGGCGTTCCTCGAGCGCGACGGAGAAGGGAATGAGCGGGTCACCGGGGTTGTGCTCGTCGATCCAGGCCTTGATCTTCGGAAGCCTGAGAGGAACGGCGTGAGCATTTATGAGACATCCGGGAAGCGAGAGGTCATACCACTTGTTCTTCTTGCGGATGTAGTCCCGTTCGCTGAGGTTCACGAGGTAGGTGACGGGCTTGGCGGTGAGGAGCTGGAGGCCGTTAACGACATCGATCTACGCAAAACATCAAGTCAGCGACTGGTGAAATGGTCGGTGCAGGAATGCGGAGATCAGAACAAGAATATTCTCATGGGCATATTGGGGCGTTACTCCCGCCTCGACGAGCTGGGTTATCGAGCCTTGGGCTCTTTGTCATCACACAAGATGGGCTATTAGAGCATTTATCGGGCAGGATAATCACCTAGAAGGGGAGTTGCGATCAGCGTCGGAATGCAAGGTTGAAGATCCAGACGAAGGAACGAATAAGGAAGTGTAAAGAGAAGAGTCAGAGGGATCCGAGATCTCATAGGCATAATGGGGCGTTACTCCCGCCGTCGACGAGCTGGGTTATCGAGCGTAGGTGCTCTTTGTCATCATAAGAGAGAAGGGTGTGTACTGTAAAATTTCCTCGAAGCAGTAACACGTACCTCTTTGTTGTTCCAGTCGCCCTTGCGCACGTCCTTGTTCTGCTTCGTCAGGACGTCGTAGATCTTCTCGACGGTGGCGATCTCCTCCTTCCTCGCCTTGTCAGCCAGGCTGCTGCTGCCAAGCGAGCGACCGGTCTTCTTGAGGCCTTCGAGGTGCTTCTCAACCCACTCGATGTCCTTTAGGCGAAGCTCGGTGGAGATGATCTCCATGTCGCGGCACGGGTCGACGTCACCCTCGACGTGGATGACCTCGGCATCGTCGAAGGCACGGACGACCTGGAAGATACCGTCGACGGCGCGGACATGCGACAAGAAGGCGTTGCCGAGACCAGCACCTGTTGACGCGCCCTGTATGCGGATTCAGTCAATACGTAGGAAGTGATTGGAACAGAAATACTGACCGCGGTGAGACCAGCGATATCAATGCACGTCAGGAAGGCAGGGATCCTGGATGCAGGCTTGTAGAGGTCGCAGAGCCATTCGAAGCGAGGATCGGGGACGGGGATACGCGCTTCCTACAACGAGAACATGAGCGACGTGTAAAACTTTTCACGGACGACCGTGCATCGAATACTGCTGGCAAGTGCCACGTATTCGCTGGCACAGTAAGGTGACACTTACCTCAGGGTTGATAGTAGCGTAGGGGAAGTTAGCGGCTTTCCCGAGGTCTGGCAATCCAGGAGGTTAATTCGCGCTCGCGTCACGCGTTTCCGTGGAAGTACCGACCTGTTTTCGACAGCGTGTTGAAGAACGAGGACTTTCCTACGTTCGGGACACCTAAAGACGCGTCAAGGTGACTTACAGCGGCAACAAGACTGATAACTGGAACAGACCTACGATACCGATCTTCAGGTTGTTTCCCGGCCTCCCGAGAAGGATCTTCTTCTCTGCGACGGCCTTCTTCGGCGGCATTGCTGACCTCTTTTTAGCTTGAAGTGCGCTGGATGTGTGGAACGCGCTACGGAGGGCGTGGAGGGGGCCCTGTCCGCGATATGCGAGAAGGGGAGATGGTGGATGAGAGAGAGAAGGACGCAGGGCGAAAAGGAGCAGACATCGATCAAGCTGCATCGAATTTTCGGCGGACGACTCGTGAGCAAACTCAGAAAAAGAGTGCAGGTCGCGATTCTGAGATTGCGCGGAGTCCGAATCGTTAGAGATCTCGCCTATCAGCTTAGCTCGGCAGTGCTCGGCATGCGTTCATTCTTAGCTACACGACGTTTCTCGCACTCGCCCAGCTCCACTCGACTGCGTCCACGGCAAGCAACGCGACGTCCTTGCCCTCCAACCGCCACCACTCCAGGCTCGGCAGCCGACGACCCTTACGATGAGCCCCTTCACGTTCTTCGCCGCTCTCCTCGCGCTCTGTGCGGTCTCTGTGCGCGCCCAGACAGTTACGACCACCGACGCGTGAGTTATGGCGCCTCGCTCACACCTGCGGCTGGCTGACAGAACTTATTCCCCTTGCAGGCTAGGCCAGACGGTCATTGAATTCATCACGATCGACCCCTTGCAAGGTCTGCCTACCACTCAGATATTGTGCGTACTCCTTACTGCATGCATCAAATGCCTCTCCTCAAATATCCTCCAGACAAACTGTTACCACGGCGGCTGCTACGACTGCCCCAGACGGCCAGCAAGGCCCAGTAGGACAGCCCGCACCCACGCAAGCCAATGCCGGACCCACTATCTACACGTACACCACTACCAATGCCGGTGGTAAGCCAGCCGCCTGCACATCTGTCCCCAGTATCTGATGATTTGCTATCCTCCCTTCAGGTGACACGGTTGCGGTCGTAGACACCTTCACCCCTACCTTCGTAACGACGAGCACCTGGGTTAGCGCACCGGCGGGGACTGTCCTGGACTACAGCTCATGGCGCGGCCTCGTCGGCACGAACACCGTCGCCCCCGAAATCAGCGCTGCCTCCCCGCGGTGGACCCTCCAACACAAATGGCTGGGCATTGCGACGGGCGTGGGTGCCGGCGTGGTCGGCGGCGCGTGGCTTGTCCTGGCTTGACGCGAGGACGACAGCTATAGACACTCGGATGACGGACTGCCTGGACGATTCTATTCCACACGGCGGATGCTGTATATACACATACTATTTTTGACGACCCCCTTACGAACACTTGTTACTATTTTCCGCCGTTGTAGCCAGACCCCTTGTACTCATTACCGCCTTCGCTGCGCCGCGATGTCGAGCTTAGAATAGAGACGCGTCCGTGCAAAGCAAATCTCCGTGCCGCGTGATCGACACGCGTCGAGGAAGCGCCCGGTGTAAGTCGCTTCAGTGGGCGTCTATGGCGTCCTTGGCTTACGGAGCCGGCGGCTGCGACTTGGAATCGTTCAGCCACCCGCCGCCTCCAGGAAGTGACTCTGGAGTCTGTGTTCTCCTACGGGGCCCGAGTCCTGCTCAAGCGACTTCACCCACCTATATGATACCTTGGAAATAGTCATGGCATCGATAGCAGGCTGCTTCAGGTCCGTCTGCCGGAAAGTTGCCCGGTGCGGCGCAACAGTGCTCATCGTACGTCCAGGCGTCTCGGAAGACGCACTCGCCATGCCGCTGGAGGGACTTTGGAGGGCGGTCAAGGAGACTTCACGGTGTGTATCCCGACTCCTCGCGCATTGCTCGTCGTGCTCAAGAGACAACCCGTTCGCACTTCCAGATTAGAGCAGTTCTACTCGGTCTGCTTATCGGGTGCCTGCTATGCTTCACGAACCTATACTTTGGTTTGCAAACAGGATGGATCAGCATGTGAGCCTTGACACCGCTCGTACTTGTGCGCGTACTGATACTTCGCAGGATGTCTCTACAGTCTGCGCTTATTGGATTCCTACTCTCCAAGTTCCTACCGAAGCCGATGAGCGCGCAGGAGAACGTCGTATTGCAGACGACAGCAGTTGCCACAGGCACGGTGAGAGTGACTCGCCGAAGGTACCTCCATGTATGCTGAACAGACCGCACAGATGCCGCTCGCCGCGGGTTTCGTGGGTATCCTCCCGGCCTTGGGATTGCTGGACGAGGATCGGGATGGCGTACCGCCAATACACCTCTCCTGGATTGCAGCAGTTGGGTGGTCATGCGCAGTCGCGTTCTTCGGGTACGTGCTACTCACAGAGTCGGTATATGCACTACCAACACGATCCGCCAGAGTGTTCCTTTCTCCACCTCTCCGGAAACAAGTGATCATCGAAGAGCAGCTCGCATTCCCATCTGGTACTGCCACAGGACAGCTCATCTCTGTGCTGCATCGGCTTCCCCCGCCGGAGACTACTGTGCGACATCGTCGCGGCTACAATGCCCTCGCAAGCAGCGAAGAGGACGAGACGATCGCGTACGCAGCGGAAGCACAGGAGAGCGACGCGCTACACGCACCTGAAACCGAAGTTGCAGAAGAGGAAGGCTGGAGCGCACTCACATGGAGTTTTGCTGCGTCAGGAGTTATGACGGTTAGTTTGCACCCACCCATCGCCGCCGCTTGAGAGCTCACCAAGTAGCATACAGCTTGCCGCCTACTTCTTCCCGGTGGTCTTCTCAATACCGCTCTTCGGGTCGTACCTGGCCTCGCAATGGCTGTGGACTTTCACCCCTAGCCTGTCGTACATCGGTCAGGGCATCATCATGGGGTTCCCTACGACGCTCAGTATGAACCTCGTAAGCACGCTAATCCCATTGGCAGAACGTACTTCTCACGATGTCCCAGGGTATGCTTGTCGGATGGGGCGTCTTGTCGCCGCTAGCCAAGCACTCGGGTTGGGCACCAGGTCCTGTGGGCGACATGACCACTGGCTCCCGCGGCTGGATCCTCTGGGTCTCGCTCGCGATAATGTGCTCGGACAGCGTGGTGTCACTCATCCCGGTCATCTACGAGATCGTATACACCAAGCTCTGGAGGGGCGCGATTGGACTACGAGACGACGACGCGCCTGCGAAGGAGAGCAAAGAGGTCGAGTCGGAGGACAGGCTGGTGCCCACCCAGTGGGTCCTATGGGGGCTCGGGGGAAGCATCGTGCTAGGCACGGGGCTCGTGTGGCTTGTCTTTGGACACGAGGGCATCAAGCCATGGGCGACCTTCATTGGGTTCATCATGGGTGGATTGCTCAGTGTCCTTGGGTACGTCAAGTCCGCTTCTTAGGCTTACGTGGCGTTGACTGAACTCAAATGGCCTTGTCGTTAGCGTGCGGGCTTTGGGAGAGACGGACCTGAATCCTGTCAGTGGCCTCGGCAAGATCAGCCAGCTCTTCTTTGCGTGGATCCAGCCGGGGAACATCGTCGCTAATATCATCGCCGGCGGAGTCGCTGAGGCCGGTGCTCAGCAGTACGTGCACTCACTCGAACCCCAAATTACGACTGTATTGACCTCATGGCAGGGCGGGCGACTTGATGCAGGATCTGAAGACTGGCCACCTTATCCGCGCCTCGCCTCGTGCACAATTTTTCGGACAGTTGATCGGGTCGTGCTTGTCGATTGTCGTCACAACCACTGCGTACGCCCTGTACCAGCGCGCGTACGAAATCCCCGGGCCTTCCTTCCCTGCACCTACGGCATACGTCTGGCTCGGTCTCGCGCGGTTGCTTCGTACGCCCATTCCGCTTCCTCACCAACGGTGTATACTCACGCGGGCTGGGATGTGCGTGTCTAGGCGACGGCGAGCTGCCGCAGAAGAGCGGCGAATTCATGCTCATCTTCGCCATCCTGTTCTCGGTTGTGGCAGCATTCAAGACGTACGCCGCCCGTGGCGGATCGCCTTACGCGAAGTGGATTCCCTCGGGGGTGGCGTTTGCCATCGGCTTCCTTAACACGCCCTCGTTCTCGCTCGCTCGGCTGATCGGGGGCATTGTCGAGCACGTTTACTACACGCGCGTCGGCCGGGAGAACGGAGGGATCAAGCTGATCATCATTGCAAGTGGATTCGTCCTGGGCGAGGGCGTCGTTAGCGTCATCTCGCTGGGGCTCCGCACTGCGGGTGTGGGCGTCGCGAGCTGTTGGGGGTGTGGACATGGGTTGTGCGGGGGCTGTCCGGCGCCCTGAGGGACCCGGTGCGACGGCCTCGCACCCGACGTCGGTCGGCGATAGGCTTTGGCGGGGTGGAATCGCAGCCGGACAGGTTGCGTGTCCTCTGGAGGGTGCATAGGCGTAGAGGCGTGTACGAGTACGGTACCAGGTGCGAGCACTGCCGATTACCTTTCATATGCTATTGCCTGCTTCTTCTTGCAGGGCGGGTGCGTTCGCCACCCAGGGCGGCCTGTTGATCTGTCAGTGGCCGACTGCGCTGCGGGGTGGGAAGACCGATGTGCAGTGGCCTAGGTTTGCGTTTGGCAGAGGCCACGTAAAGGAAGCCGGATATAGCGATGGCAGGGGAGGCGTTCTTCCCTGCGCCGCACATCACAGGACTGCAGGAACTGCTGTCCATGCGTCCTCGTCCCGGTATTTGCACTCATCGTCGGCGCCACCGAAGACGACACTCTCCGGTGCGCTCGCGTTTGTTGACGCAGGTGCGCGGGGGCGGCCAATGGGTGGCCTTGGATAGCTCAGCCGGGTGTAGCTGCCTAGAGCACCGAGGTCCGGGATCTGCGGAGCCTCTGTATGGGGCGGCTTCGGGGGCGCCTCGCTCGGGCGGTGTTCCCAGACGGCATGTCCGCTTGGGCGTAGCGCGGTGAGTGTCCGCGGGAGTGATGAGGTACGGAAGCTTGCTGAACATCGCCACTGCCTTTAGACTTTATCACAGTCCAGGGAGTCGGGCTGGCGCGCCTTGATCGCATGCTTGTGGTCAAACCAGCCACATCGAGCTACACGTCGAGAAGAGAGGCACAGGCTGCGCACGCAGTATGTGCGCAAGCAGCATTCCCTATGCTTGGTCCGTGACGGATAGTTGTTATTGTTGCAGACGTCCTGTGCGGTGGATTTAATCACGCTTCTCTTAGGCATCGGTGTTGTATCACAGCTTCCCACGCTGGCGCTACCACCGTGGCGGGACGCGCTACGGCTATGCCTAGTGCATTGCGCGTCGGAGCCATGCCATTCCTCGGCGCAGGGCACCGCGCTTCCCCCGCGCTGGACGGCACGGCTTTTGGAGAGGTGCGTCTATCGAGCTCTTGGCCCGTACGTACTGCGGCGGGCCATCCGGTGGGGCGTCGGACGGTGTCAACATGAAACTACTAGGCGGGCCGCCCGCTGCGCCGGCCGAGTGGCGAATACGTCTACCTGCACGGGGAGGCGTACGCGATGGAGAGCCGCTGCAGACGATGACTGGGTGCGCGCCCGCTGACCTGGGGTTCCACCCGGAACTTCGTCGTGCGGTGTTGCGGGTCTGCGGAGGAAGGGCGCGCGATGGCCTCGCCCCTGGCCCCGCGCGGGTGGATAGATGTCGGTGCTCTCCGTGTTCGGCGAGTGGATAGATGCGGGGGACTAGGATGGCTGCCGGAGACGCACCTTCGGCGCGTGTTTGGCGCGGGGTGGCGGCCACACATATAACGGGGGTTGGTCAGGCTGGGGGACATCACCCGGTTCCTGATATCCCTCTCAGTGTACGCTTCGTTCGCTCTCGGTGCTTGGTTCGACATCTGACAGCGGCGGTTTCAGTTCTCATATACCCAACAATGTCTTCCATCCCCGACTGCGATCCCGCCAACGTCCAGGGTGACATTCTGTAAGCTCGCCATCTTCGACACTACGCCGAACGACGTACTGACTGCTCTCCAGCGCTGGTCTCCCCAAGAAGAGCCAGCAGTACATCCTCTTCAAGATCGACGACGATGTTACCTCGTTCAGAAAGGCCCTCAACAAGCTCATTCCTCTGATCACGACCACCACCCAGGTCCAGCAGGACCGCACCAAGATCGCCAACAACAAGAAGGCGGCGCAGGAGCAGGGGAAGACCCCCGCGCTCATCAAGCTCTCCGGCGTGAACATCGCGTTCTCGCAGGCTGGCTTGACGAAGGTTAGAAGACACATGCTCCTACCTTCGGCTTCCACTCATTTGCTTGTTTGACAGCTTGGTATCACCGATGACATCCTCGACCCCGCGTTCAAGGGCGGCCAGCTGGCCGACTCGAAGAACCTCGGTGACCCCGGTCAGACCGTGAACAACGCCTTCACGCCCAACTGGCTCCCCGCTTTCAAGGGCACCATCCACGGTGTGGTCCTCATCTCGGGCGACTGCGACGCGACTATCTTGGCCACTCGCCTCGCCGTCCTGGCCATCTTCAACTTCGGCGCGCACAACCAGCTCCTGCACGAGGTCATCACCCTGACCGGCACTGTCCGCCCCGGCCCGGAGGATGGCCACGAGCAGTATGTCGGCATTTCTCATATGCGTATGACGACAAAGCTAAGAGGCTACGTAGCTTCGGTTTCCTCGACGGTATCTCCCAGCCGGCTGTCGAGGGGATCGACACGAAGCCCAACCCTGGCCAGGAGACTGTCCGCCAGGGTATCATTCTCGTTGGTCGTGCCGGCGACGCCAACGCTGACAGCCGACCGTCCTGGGCGGTCGACGGCAGCTTCCTCGCTCTCCGTTACCTCTTCCAGCTCGTCCCGGAGTTCAACAACTTCCTCAACAGCAACCCCCTCAAGGGCAACAACCTCACCGCAGCGCAGGGCAGTGAGCTCCTTGGCGCGCGTCTCATGGGCCGATGGAAGAGCGGTAAGTCTAACTGCGACGCGATGCGCGCGGGAGCGGCGGCTCATTGCATGCATTGCAGGCGCGCCGATCGACCTTGCGCCCACTGCGGACGACCCCGCGCTCGGCGCGGACCCGCTCCGCAACAACAACTTCAGCTACACGATCGGTAACGACCAGACGACCGCGGACCGCTGCCCCTTCGCGGCGCACACGCGCAAGACGAACCCCCGCGCGGATCTCGAGGGCCCGCCGATCAACGCCTCCACCGAGACGCGCCGCATCATCCGTCGCGGTATCCAGTTCGGCCCCGAGGTCACCCCCGCTGAGGCAGCGTCTGGCAAGACGGCGCTTGGCCGGTACGTAGCACGGATCGTCGCGTCGCGTGTGACATGTCTGACGTTCGGGGCTACAGTGGCTTGATCTTCGTTGCGTACCAGAGCACGATCCCCAACGGCTTCCAGTTCATCCAGGAGAGTGAGTACTGTTTCGTGATACGGCAGCTACGATAGAGGGCTGACAGGCCTTGCGCGCAGGCTGGGCGAACAACGTCAACTTCCCCCCGAAGAGCCCCATCGTGCCCGGCTTCGACCCCATCATCGGCCAGACCAACGCCGACGGCGTGCGCACCCTTGTCGGCACGGACCCGAACAACCAGGCGGCGTCGCTTTCGCTCCCCACCGACTGGGTCGTCCCCAAGGGCGGCGAGTACTTCTTCTCGCCCTCGATCCCGGCTCTGCGCACCAAGTTCGCGCTGGCGTCTTAAGCGCCGAGCGGCCGAGAGGCGACTTCTTGGATGGATCCGTTGTATAATTGCTGTCATCATTAGCTGTTGTATGCGACTGTATGGACTGAATTGGATGTAACATGATATGCTTGCCAAGTGAAAGGGGTGTGAGCGATGGAGCTTTGCGGACCCGCGGCGGGTATTGCGTGGAAAGTCACTCGGCTTCCTTCGAAACTCAACAGGTAGAGTTTAGGTCGCAGCAATCCTGAGATATGGCCTCGAAGTTTGCGTATGAGGTTCAAGATGGGCAAGTGCGAGAGCAGCTGGTAGTCTCAACTCATCTGTAAGTAGTCGACCTGCCGCAACGACCATAAGTACCGTGGCGTCAAAGAAACTGAGCGGGCGCCCCGCCCATATAAGTACGCGCGACACTTGGAGGGGAAGGTAGGTTACGGCAGATCCCCGTGCTCACTCCCATAGACTCACGTCGGGTATGCCATTAGAGGTTATTTGCAGCGGGTGTAGCCCCCATGGAGCAGTAAATATTGCGTGCGGAGCAATACGAGATCTGTGGGTCGATGGCCTCCAAAGTCGCCCCGGCGAGCCCATCGCTCGCCTGCGTAGGAGCTCTCCAACGCACGCGAGACGCATGCGAGTGCACCACCCAATACAAGCGCCGGCCCCACCCAAGTTGCGGGAAGGCCGCTGCAAATAACCTCTATTGCAGGCGCACGCCGACTACCCCTGGATGGGAAGTCCTTGCCGGCGGAGTGAAGGAACCTTGCGTTCTTCGGCAGGTTGGGCAGTTTCCCTGCCTTGTTGCTGCCATATTGAATTCGAAAAACGTCACTGGTCCCTGCGCCACGTCTTGAGTACGCACATGAGGACAATCCTGCCGGCCTGGAGCGAGCAGCGGTTGTCAGGAAGATCACAGTGGCGGACGCCGAAGTTACGCGGTGGGGGTAAAGAACTAAGAAAGGACGAGAGAGGCGCTCGTCTACACAGCTTGTCTTCCTACTTCCACGCACGGTGGTCATGCTGCAAACTTGGTGCAACATATCTGCGAGAACTCCAAGTATAATGAAATAGCTACGGCGACGTTTCGTATACCAATCTCTCGTAACAAGGCCTTGGTGCGGCGGTGGCTCTCGCAGTCAGTTCGCGGCAGTAAGCCGGTTGGCATTGCTCCCATAGCAGGTGCGTTGATGCGCTTCGCGATGCTGATTCGTGTCAGGGTAGTTCACCGCTCATCCAATGACGATGCAGCCTAGGTAACGAACCTACCCTTGACGTAGGAACCCAGGGCGCCGCACCCGCCACCCAGCGCGAAAGGGACACGCGACTGGTACGCGACGTCGCGCTCCTTCCCGAACGAACCCTCCAGCCCCTGCTGACCCGCCTTCTCCTGCAGGGAACAGCACTCACGCTGACATCCGCTATGAATGGAATAGCGTATGACGCGCATACGCGCGTTCGGCGCGCGGCTGGGTGCGACTGCGACTCCACTGAACGGCGGCTGGTCCTGCTATCTGAGCGCGTTGCTCGTGAGATTCGTGGCGTTGAGCAGTATAAAGGTTGGTCGGTGGTATGCGAAGATGTCCCCATCCCCAACTGTCCAGCCTCAGCGAGCTTTTCAGCTCGTGGCACCCCGTTTCGTAGCCCATCCACCGCTGCCCAGCCTACCGACTACGACTACGTCGCAATGTCTTCCACGCTGAACTTCGACGACGTTCAAGGCGATATTCTGTGAGTGCGCCCCTCTGGGCTGCATGCCATGCTCGTCACTGACAATTTGTGTAGCGTCGGCCTGCCGAAGAAAGTCCAGCAGTACTTCATCTTCCAGATCGACAGCGCCAATGTCGTTGGGTTCAAGCGGGACCTCGGCGATCTTATCCCGTCCATCACTACGGCGACTCAGGTTATGCAGGACCGCAGCAACATCGCCGCCAACAAGAAAGCTGCTCAGGAGCAGGGCACGGCTCCGGAGTTGCTCCCGCTCACCGGTGTGAACATCGCGTTTTCGCACGCTGGCCTTACCATGGTAGGTCCGCTCAAGCCTACATGACGTCGACTTTACTAAGGGGTACTCGATAGCTGGGTATCAACGACAACATCCGCGACGATGCGTTCGCGGGCGGCCAGAAGGCGGATGCTAAGAGCCTCGGTGACCCGGGTCATGCTACGGGGCTTTTCGACTGGCAGCCTGATTGGGACCCTGCTTTCTTGGGCGTCATCCATGGTGTAATCCTTATCTCAGGCGACTCCGATGCGACTATCACGGCCACTCGACAGCAGATCGAAAAAATCTTCAAGGTTGGCACCGTCAACGCTACCATGCACGAGGCGAAGACGCTCAGTGGCAACGTGCGCCCTGGCGATCAGAAGGGCCACGAACAGTAAGCGTCTTAGCACCGATTGTTGCGAGTCCCGCAGCTGAAGGATGCGTGACAGCTTTGGGTTTATGGACGGCATCTCGCAGCCAGCCGTGAAAGATGTCGACACGAAGCCGAACCCGGGGCAAGACACCGTCCGCCAAGGTATCATCCTGTGCGGGCGCGACGGCGACGACATTGGCCTGCTTCCTCGCCCTTCGTGGGCGAAGGACGGGAGCTTCATGTGCCTCCGCTGGCTCCATCAGCGTGTCCCGGAGTTCAACGCCTTCTTGCAGCAAAACGCGCTCAAGGGGGACAGCCTCACGCCAGAGCAGGGCGGTGAGCTCCTCGGTGCCCGCCTCATGGGTCGATGGAAGAGCGGTACGTTTTGCACGCCTCCCCTCCTCTTTGTGAGTTTCTTACACGGTGTATACGTGTGATAGGTGCTCCGGTGGACATCACGCCCGACAAGGACGACCCCGTGTTGGCCGCGGACGCCAACAAGAACAACAACTTCAACTATAACACCCCGAATAACAATCAAGGAATCAACTGTCCCCTCGCCGCGCACACGCGCAAGGGCAACCCGCGTCACGACCTCGCGGACATGCCCATCCCCATCCCGCTCGAGCCTCACCGCATTATTCGCCGCGGCATCCCGTTCGGGCCTGAGCTCACACCCGACGAGACCTCGTCCGGTACTACGCAGGAAGCTCGGTACGTACCCCTCCCACTTTTATTCCCGTATCCGACCTTCCATTCTGATGTCTCGCCTACAGCGGGCTCATCTTCGTTTGCTACCAGAGCAACCTCCTCAACGGCTTCACTTTCATCCAGAAAAGTACGTCAGCTGCTGTATTCTTGTTGAGCGTGATGCAGGCGTCTCACCTCCTCGCTCACAGCCTGGGCGAACCAGCCGTTGTTCCCGCCGAAGGGGCTGCTCCCGCCGATCCCCTTCCCGGGGTACGACCCGATCATCGGGCAGGACGGCGGGGACGAGTCGGGGCGCTCGATCGCGAGCGTGGACCCGTCCAACCCGAAGGGCACGCTGACGCTGCCCACGCCGGAGTGGGTCGTCCCGAAGGGCGGCGAGTACTTCTTCGCGCCGTCGCTCCCGGCGCTGCGCTCGAAGTTCGCGACGGTTTGAGGGGGTCTGGTGTTGTTGTACGATCTGCAATGCGAGCGTTTTGTCACTCTCGATTCTCAATTGTACTACAACGTATGGTACTCCACGCCTCAATCTCTCCGCAGTATGATCATGTATGGCGATGTCTGTATGTACGAATGGAATGGGGGCGTTGTGGCTCACCTACAATGATCTGAACTCCGCTTTCCCACGGGCCACAGGATGTGGCTCCAGCCGGCGCTTGCGAGTTTCCCTCCGTTCCCCTCCACGGGCCAGCACGGACTACAGCTATACTATTGGACTTCTCACCCCACAAATACTGGGTAGCCCCGTTCTGCCATCTTCTAACAACTTGCTTGCAAGGGAATTTCTTCAAGCGACTACAAGTACTCCGAAAAGGTCATCAATTCGATGTGCTACAACCACACATAGGTGAAAGTCATGGGTGCACCGAAATACGGGCGGTCACACCGGTGCTTACGCCTGTGGCGTACAGCGCTGCTTCTCAAGCCGGGTGCGACCCCGCGGAACAGGCCGACAGAACTTCCAGCTTCGCTTTGTGTCACTGGCCAGAGCGGCCGACGATGTATGTCGCGCATGAAGAGCCCGGTGCTACGGAAACTGCGAGGACGCCGATGACGCCTTTTCTCGATAGAGTGGTCGCCTACGCGATTCCATTCATGCAGGCAAGCCCGGGACGCAAACGTGTGCCATTCAAATCCGTGATAAGTACTGTGTCGCGAGCCGCGTACCTCCCATTGCATAGCAGTAGGTACTTTCACATCTCGCAATTTGACTAATTGGTCAGGCTTAGGTTAGATCCTCCGAGTCATTGTATCGCGAAGCTATGTTGCAATGCACCTCGAGCTATTGTGCTCCTATAAACGAAACGTGCAGTCACGTTGCAAGTCGGGCGGCGATTCTTCACTTTTTGACGCGGCGTTCGCTGGGTTCAGCCGGAGCTCTCGATCTGCGAAGAAGCTTTGGCGGTCTCGACCGCCGACAGCGGTTGGTGCTACGTCGTTGCTATCGTTCCATTCAATGGCTCGGGCGGTGATGGGCGGAGGTCAACGTGGAGTGCTTGTCTCTTCTCGCAGAGTACGCGTCGCGGCTGGTATCGATGTATATGCGCCGCAAATCCCGGGCGAGGTATATAACAGGGCCAGCTCAAGCAAAACAAATGGCAGACAGGCATACGGAGTTTCTACCCTCGTCATACCCCCGAATTCGTTCACCATTCACGATGTCCTTCGACCTAGCCAACGTTCAGGGCGATATACTGTACGTCGTATTTATCCTCCTTTTCGTCGTTGTTGTCACTTATAACGCGCCGCATCCGCAGTATAGGCCTTCCCAAGAAGGTCGAACACCACGTCATGTTCAAGGTCAACGACGACGTCACTGCTTTCCGGAAAGCTCTCGGCCAGCTCATCCCGCATATCGCTACGAGCGTACAAATCGCCCACGATCGCGCCAGGATTGCATCTCTGAAGGCGGCGCGGCGGCAAGAGGAGGAGGCGCCGAAGTGTATCAAGCTGTCTGGGCTGAACATCGCCTTCTCCCAGGCTGGTCTGACGAAGGTATGGGAATAAGATTCCATCGTCGTAATATTCATGCTTATGCCGTTCTTCCTGGATAGCTGGGTATCAACGATGACATCGGCGACCGCGTCTTCGCGCAAGGGCAGCTTCGGGACGCCGAGACCCTTGGGGACAAGGGCGAGAACAGGAACGGCGCGTTTGACCCCACCGACTGGCTCCCCGAGTTCAAGAGCACCATCCATGGCGACCTCATCATCACCGGAGACTGCGAACAATCCGTCGCGGACGCTAGGAAGGTGGTCGAGGACATCTTCAACCCCGCCGGGCAGCCAGGCACTTTGAGTGAGGTGATCACGGTCAAGGGATTCGTGCGTCCCGGAGACCTTCACGCTCACGAGCAGTAAGCACATACTACCCTCGCGTCGGGTGTGGGATTTTTGACGCTTTATAGCTTTGGCTTCCTCGACGGCGTCTCGCAGCCCGCTGTGGAGGGGATCAACACGAAGCCGAACCCAGGGCAGGAGACTATCCGGAAGGGGATCATCCTCTGTGGCCGCGAGGGTGACAAAGTACAGCGTCCCCCGTGGGCCGTTGATGGCAGTTTCCTCGTCCTCCGCTACCTCTTTCAGCTCGTTCCCGAGTTCGACACGTTTCTGAAGAACAACCCCATCCAGGCGGTTGGCCTCAGCCCTGAGCAAGGCAGCGAGCTGCTCGGTGCTCGTCTCGTTGGTCGGTGGAAGAGCGGTAAGTGTTTGCAGTCGTCACCCAATCAACGGAAGGTTCTTATCATCGCGCTCCGTAGGTGCTCCGATCGACGTCACGCCTCTGGCCGACGACCCTGACATGGGTACGGACTCTTCGCGTAACGACGACTTCCGGTACGACCCGAAGAGCGAAGACCGCTGCCCGTTCGCGGCGCACACGCGCAAGACGAACCCGCGCGCGGACCTCGACGGCGCGACTGAGATTCACCGCATCATTCGCCGCGGCATCCAGTTCGGACCGGAGGTCACGAAGGAAGAGGCGGACTCTGGCGTGTCGAACCCTGCGAACGGCCGGTAAGTGTCGCTATTCCACCCTGTTTCTTGTGCCGTGCGTCTGACCTCCCTATTTCATAGCGGACTTGTCTTCGCATGCTATCAGAGTAACCTGTCGAGAGGCTTCCAGTTCATTCAGCAATGTAAGCTGGAATTCTCCTCCGTCGTCTTGTGTAGGCTCAACTCAGTCTCCTCGTGCGCAGTATGGGCCAACAACGCCGACTTTCCGTTCTCGAAGCCCTCCCAGCCCGGCTTCGACGCAATCGTCGGGCAGACCACGGACGACTCCGCGCGCACGATCAACGGCGTGGACCCGAAGAAGCCCGGGGGACCGCTCACGTTGCCCATGCGCTGGGTTGTCCCGAAGGGCGGCGAGTATTTCTTCTCGCCCTCGATCTCGGCGCTGCGCTCTAGGTTCGCGCTGTCTGCCTAGGGGTGCCACTGTGGCTCGACTCGGATACCAAGGACGTGGGGGATGTCCGATGGCTTGTCCATCTGAACCGTGGTTGCACCGATACATCGAAGTAGTTAATGTTATTCCTGTACGAGTATTTTCGTGTAATATGGACGTTTTCCTCGAACTTCATGACTTTCAACGTGAGACTTGGAGCCCTAGGATCCAAGGCATGTGCGACTCTGGCTGTTCTTTCTTGCCTTAATCGGAGATGCTGTGCCGCAGGGCTATTTCTTGCGTTCCGCGCGTTCGTACCGCACGTCCACGAACCACGACAGCATTAGAAGCCCTTCAAGCTTCAAGAGCCCGGCGTACATCTAAGGCCGGATACCATCCGCATCCCATGTGATCGTCCGCCCAGCAAGGTTAACGTTCAGCAAGTCGGTCAACGCCCACCGTGCCTATCGATCTCGCAAGCGAACCTGTTCATGAGAATCTCGCTCTCCTACCATGCGCAGCGTTCACAAGCCGAAGTAGCTCTCGTGGCCAACGCTCGGCAGAACAGGTCGAATGGCAGATGTCATCCGTTCGTGACCGGCCGCCGCAGCGCTGGAACATCTCTTGCATCGACCGAAGTAGAAGGCTCCTAAGTTATGGTACGTTCACTACCTAATGTACAATTCTCGAGCTGAACGAACGAGGCTGAAGCAGAGCATCCCCTGCCGATGATCGGAGGCTTACCCCTTGGATGCACTTGCGACTCTGAATCTCGTGTTATTCTCTGGATGGGCCAAGCGTGGTAAGCTCTTTGGTCTGGGAACTTTCCGAAGAATCTTGAATTCACGACGACTTCTCGTCCGTGAGCTCACGTGTAACAACATGCGCCCTTGTTATGTGTAAGTGCAATTTAGATTCCCCCCATCTGCCACACTGCTCACGTCTGGACGGTGCACAGGTTCGACGGAGAGCTAGTACATCGCTATATCTATAGCCCAACCAGGATGCTCGATCTTCGCTGTCACATGCCAGGACGCGATTCCCTGATTTTGACAATGCTACCCCGCCGACGCAAGTCTTCCTTGATTGAGCGGATCTCGACGGGGACCACACAGACGGATGGGAGATGCTCCGTGCCGTGAACATCTGCGTCATCTTGCCGCGAAGTGTCGCCGATGCAAGTCCAGTCTATGGATGCAGTGCAGCGTGGCGGAGGCGTCCCTCACGCCTCTCCCTCATCTGGTATGGAACGTCAGGAGTACTTCTCGATGCTCATTGATTCTATGATAGTTTCCATCTCACAGGTGGGCTTCGGATTGTGGGCGCTGATGGGAGCAGTGGAGAGTTGAGTTGTCGAGATAGGGGCTCGGGCTGAACTCTACCTCGCCTCTGTAGACGATGGCGATATATCAGCCTCTAGGCGCGGACGAGGGCTGCACGGCTCGCAGACATGTCTCTCTCTGTCAACACTTCCGCTCCCCAGAGTGCTGCAGGGATGAATCCGGTGGCCATGCTGCCGTCGGTCCCTGCCCTCGATAACACCTTCGGAGCCGTCCTCATAGGGACCTGTATCGGTCTCGTGTAAGTTCCGCTACCTTCCTTCCGGAGTTTATTCAAGCTGATCAGCGACGTAGGTTTTATGGGTTGACGGCTCACCAGACATATCGATACTTCCGCCTGTACCCGGGCGATGTGTCGATCTTGAAGACCCTCGTACGCATGACCCTGTAGTTCCACCCTCTGCGTCGCTAATGTGTGTCACTCTGGCTGCACAGGTGACGGTGCTGATGTGCGTATGATAGAAATGTATATAACCGCCGTGCTCGCTAACCGAGTATTTGTGTAGGTCTCTGGAGACGTTTCATACCACACTGTGCATCCATATGTGGTATGTCTACCGTGTGATCAGCATAGGTTTCGTACTGACGCGAAGATGGTACAGCTATTACTACTTGACGACGAACTACTTCAACCCCGTAACGCTCCTCAGTGGCGTGTGGTCTCTCCGAGTAAGCAACTGGTCTAGCCTTATCATTTCGAATGTTACTCATAGCTCATTCGTCGCTGTCAGCTCATTCCGGTCGTCACGGTAAGGCTCACTTTAGTCAAGGCAGACGTAGCAGCGTAAATTCTGACCACAATTTTAGGGAACCGTCATCTTTGTCTGCCACAGGCAAGTATGTTGTCCGCTACAAAGACGTACCTGCGCAACTAAGCGCTTCGCAGTTTTTACGCTCGCCGCGTCTACCTAAGTATGCACCCTGCAAGTTGGTCTTGTCCGGGTTATTGACACAATATCAGTCGGCGGGCTGTATAGGCCCTTGGTCGCTGTTGTGGTACGCACACCGTCGTGATCAGTGGGGCTGTATAAGATAGACCGTACTGATGAAATCCTAGGTACTGCTGATGTTCGGAGAGCTTGGTGAGCAAGGCTTCGGACTTGCGACGGTCAACGTTATGACATCCGATGGTTCTTTCACCAAGGCTTCGTCATCGGTAAGTTGCTACAAAGCTCGTCCACTCCGACATATCACTCACGCTCTGACAGCGTCTACAACGGAGGCGTAGGTGAATCTGCTGTTTCGTGTGGCGTGGCAATGACTGTATACCGCCTTTTAGCTTCCTGCAGCCCTCTTTCGCTAGTTGGGAGCGATTTACAGTACGTGCGACGTACGTGTTTTCTGGGACACTCACAAACGTTACGATTAGTGGCTCATCTCCGCGGGCTTTGGTTGTGCCGTCGGAGCGGACCTGGTCCTCACGACCGCTCTGATCTGCGTGCTGCATCGCAGTCGCACGGGGTTCAGAAGGTATGGACATATCGGGTCTCTAGTAATTCACGCTTATCCCCTGGGCGTAGTACCGACTCGATGATTGACGTCCTCATCGTCTACACGATCAACACCGGTACGTGCCTCAAGCCACAGGTACCTTACGAAACAATGAGGCTGACCGTCTCGAACCGCAGGGCTTTTAACAGGGTGAAATGAACCACTCTTCAGCCCGCGTGATAGCGAACGCTGACGCTGCCACCACTCCTTAGGCTGTTCAGCGTTCTATCCCTCGTCTTCGTGAGCCTTGGATATTTTGACAAACTGCGTCTTGTCCTGACGAGCCTGAACCTGTTTCAGGCAGTTGTCTACCCGAACAACCTCATTTATGTCGGCTTCAACATGGTGTCTACCAGATGTAAGCACGCCTAGCAGTTGCGATCCGGCGAAGGCTCACTATTGGCCCTCACTAGCCTACGCAAACTCTGTCCTTGCCGTGTAAGCCCTGCTACCCCTCTTCGATTGGGCGCTCCGACTTACTCCTCGTCCTGGGTCTGAACGTAGACTTAACTCCAGACGCTCGCTAGTGGAACGCAGGTTCGCCGAGCTCGAAGCCGGGACGTTCGGCATGAGCGCCCTCGAGTCGGACGATACGCGGGGACCGAAGGTCCCGCAGCACACAGATATGCTACAGGTGAGCTTATCCAACTCGTAGTCGGAGCCTCGCACTGGGAGGCTGACGGCCGACCGCCCCACTGCAGCTTCCGAGTCCGTTGCGGAAGCGACCGGCGGTCATCGACATCGACATCAAGGTCCAGGAGGAACATGTTCAACGAGTGGAGAGCAACGACACGCTCAGCGACATCGAAGCCCAGGTGTCCGGCTAGTGCGATACTATATTCCTCCTGCCAGGAACGATAACTGGCAACCGGACACACCTCCCATCCTACCCGCTCATGATATCCGCATAGGACGTCAATTCGCCGTATTTATTCTCTGGTCGGTTGCTTGAGTAGTATATCTTGTGTACCCCTAGGACGCTGTATGCCCTGAACGGAACTTACGTTATCTGTAATTTGTACATGAATCATCCATGCCAGCCGCGTCAGAGGTGTGCTCCGCTATGCCGTCTACCGTATTATGGTATAACCGTAGTATGAGTACAACAACCTGTACAGAGAGCCAATGTCCCGAGATAATGGAATACCGTACACGCGAGGACATCCCCTCAAGCGAGTTCTCCGCCTTTGAGGCTCTTCAAGTTGTAGTCGACCTGCAGCGAGTTCGTTAAATAGATGCTCGAGAGGGAGAGAAATAGTACGCACATCGTCGGAAGCGTTCTCGCGGTCATCGAGAATGTCTGTCTGCTGGAACACTTCGACCTGTCACCACGGGCTGTGAGCGGCGGGCACGAACGAAAGCGAAGTGAGACGTGAGAGGAACGTACCGGAACACGCGGTGTCGCGACGCGATAGCCGCTGCTAGACGTGGTCGAATATGTGTTCCCCCGGCTGCCCTTGTTGCGGATGTGCGAGCGTGCGTTCAGCGAGCCAAGCAGGGAGTTTGCGTAGACTAGCGCGAGTCGTGTCAGAAGTTACATGGACGGCACGAAAAGTGAATGGGAGGCGTACGCTTCGCTTGGATCATAACAAGGCCAAGGAACACGAGGCTGCTCTTCTTGACAGCGAACTACCAACTGCGGTCAGCCTTGCGGAGCTACGCTGGCCGGAGGACATGAGGTACGCACGAGGATGACGCATAGGACCGAAGCCGTCCTGCACGGATGGAGCGAGGTGTCAGCGGAGGTAGAAGGGCGGCGGCCCGGGTAGGCGCAGAGGCGTACCCTGTGATCGCGCCGGTATTGACAGCGTACAGCAGGATTTGGTTGATCATGCTGTTGGACTCTCTGTGCGGATCAGGATGTTATGAGCGGGAAGGCAGGAATTGAGGCCGGGTGGGCGTACCTGTGCCAGGTCTGGCGTCCGCGCTTGAGGTAGTAGGAAAGAGTGACAGCGACGAGCACGTCGACGAGAGCGGCGGAGCCGAGGCCGCCACTAATGGTAATCTGTAACGAGCGTCCGTTAGGGTAAACTCGGGGAGAGATGTTTCTTGACAGCCATACGAGCGAGGAGTGGGTGTGGCGGAACGCAAGTCACTGTGGATACACGTAGGCAAGGACAGCAGACGCTGAGGAGCGGGTGTAGGTTCAGTACGAGACGCATAAACGAAGGCGTGATTGAACGTACCTATTCCGAAGGCTGGCGTACGTCGCATAGCGGTCCGTTATCTCTCAGAGTGCGCAGGTATTGTTGGACGACGTACCGACTCGGAGGAGCGCGAAGAATCCCTGTGAAGAGTTCAGCACGAACAACACCGAGATGGCCGTTTATGAACGTACTATGATAACGGTCCACGCGATGGACTTCCCACTGACTGTTGAAGACAGTTGAGCGTTGTTACGAGACTGAATGTAGCGGGTGCGCTCACCGATCCACACACGCCAAGTATAGTACCTGCGGGCAATCGTCAGCCTAATTCGCCGCAAATGAGGCGGACGCCGCGCACCCTTGCACACACAGCGCAATCCCGGCCTGTCGCGCAGATAAGCCCGGATCGACGGAAGCCAGTACAACCAGGGCGGACTTACGCTGCACACGACAGTGATCTGCGCATGGGAAGGGCGGGGTCAGATTAGCTGGCCGAGCACGCTGCGCGAGCCGCGTTCGGTAGTAGTACTCACGCCGATGCCCCTGCACCGCCACGCGGGACAGGATGTCAGTTGTTGGTCGTCGTTCGAGGGCCGCAGGCGGATTGGCGTGATGGGGGATCGACGCGGCGGGGACGCACCAGTTGATGTTCAGGAAGTTGGCGAAATCGCCAAAGCCTGAGACGAGGTAGCCGTAGATGAACTGCATGCAGAAGCCGGTGTGGACCGACTCGAGAACCCTAGGGCGCGCGGGGCGTGTGAATGGAAGGGGAGCAGGAGCTTCGCGGACGGGGCTCACCACACGGTCAAGACCTGCGGGGCCCGCGTCAGCTCGTGAGTGTTTGGGGACGCGCGGAGGGCTGGGGACGTACGAGGGCTTTGAGCGAGAGCCGGTCGTCTGTGTACTTTTGGAAGTACATGAACGTTTGCAGGGTGGTGATCCCGTACAGACTAGCCCCAGGTCAGTTCGGGAGCGCGCGTCGGGATTGTGGGAGTCACATACATGAACGCGAAACAGAGCTCGATCAGGAGCCCACCAATGACCGGCTCAGCGGGGTTGACCATGTCTGCTCGCTGGAATCGCGTCGGGGGCGAGGAGCGCGGTCGAGGGGGAGCTGCGGGAGCGCGGAGCGAGCGAGGAAGGGATCGGCATACTGGGAACGCATGGGTTTTATACGACCAGGTGGTGCAGAAGGACTGCTGGGTGGGCGTTAGTGAGTAGCCGGAAATTTGCACGCTCTGGCTCAAGCTTCTTCTCGACCACCCTCTGCAACAAGGCGCCGTCGGTTTGGGCAGCCAGACTGCAGCCTCGGTTCGGGGTGGGAAAGTGAGAAAGGAGCGGAGCGCTAGATGCCGTGGGGCGTTGAGCAGGCGTGCGGTGCCGCGTGCATTGAAATGGGGAGCGCGGAGACAGCTGACCCGAGCCGTATGTCGTAAAACTGGCGGAAGTGAAGACGAAGCCTGTGGGAGGGCGCGCCGGGTGCGGTGCACCGATGCGCCCTCCGGAAGTAGATGCCCAGAACGGCATAAAGGCGGTTGGGAGGAGGCCGGCTTCGCAGGGGGCCCGATAGCCTGCTGCAGACGCACGCCAAATGAACGAGGGAGTGTCAACGGAGGGTTGAGGGTGTCGGTGGCAGTACTCGCATCCTGTACGGAGAAGGTGCGCCCGCATGGGCGCTGTCCCCGTTATGACCGCCCGCACGGTAGAGATCGCGTGCGGTAACGCATTAAACTGTTGGAGATGGGGGTCGAATCGGAAAAATCAGCGGCTTCAGCCTGGACGCATGTCGCGTGCAACCTGTCCGGCGTGGCGCGAGTCAGTAGGGTAAGGCACGCGGGAAAGTGTTCACGCACCAGATACAATTGAGTAGAGGCACACACTTCGCGAGAGGATCTGCAGCCGAAGATGGCGGATGCGAAGGAGTACACACCAAACTGATGGCGTGCAAACATACATATTGCGGCGTAGAACTCACAGCATCCCGAGATTAATGCACAAACCCGTCAGTGGCGACACAAGCACGCCCTCGTCAACTCTGATCCCTCTGGAGCTCGGGATCCAAGTACTTCATCCTCCCACGGCCCTTGAACCGCACCCCGCCGCTCTCCTTCGTGCGGCGCTCCTCTTCCTCCTTGAGTCGACGCGCGATGCGCTCGAGCTCGCGTTTCTTCGCCGCCTCGATGCGCTCGTTCTCCTCGCGCTCCAAGCGCGCGTCGTACTGGGACTCCGTCTCGCTCACAGGCTCCGCGTTCGGGGAGCGCGAGCGGGACCGGCCGCGCGAGGGCGCAGCCTCGGCACGCGCTTTCTTGTCCTTCTTGCTCCTGTGCTTCTTCTCCTTCTTGCTCTTCTTGTGGGATTTGTGACGCTTGCGTTCCTGGCCGGCGGAGTCGACGGAGCGCGAGCGTGAACGGGAGGCAATGCGAGGGGAGCGCGAGCGCGAGCGGGAACGGTCGGGTGATGCTGAGCGGTGGCGTTTCTTGCGATGGCGGCGTGCTTCATCTGAATCAGAGTCCCTTGCGCTGTCGGATGCGGATTGTGCTGTGACAAATTCGACCCTGGTAAATCAAAGTCGAAGTCGTGGGCGGACAGCAGACACGTACGTTCTGCCTTCTTTGGTTGAGCTTGCGCGCGCAACATCAGCTCGCCGCAGTTGGAAATGACCACAGGGACACGCGGGCGGTCTTTGTCGTCGGTCGGCACTTGTGCGATGCGCTCAATGAACTCGTACCCGCGTATTACGCGACCAAACACGACGTGCTTGCCTGCGAGGTGAATTGGAGGTTGGGAAACGCGTGGGCGGAGAAAGGAGCGCACCGTTGAGATGGGGGCAATCCCTCAGAGTGACGAAGAATTGGGAATTGTTGGTGTTCGGGCCTTTGTTGGCCATGCAGAGAAGACTGGCAGGCGGGTAAGCGTGCGTACGTGCGGTAGGACTGGTGTAAAACGCACCCCTCCGTGTCGAGCGGCCGTGATAGGTCCTCATCGGGGAAAGGGCCGCCGTAGATGGACTCGCCGCCTGTGCCGTTACGTTTCGTGAAGTCTGCACGGTGGACGTCGGGCGTTGGAACGAGGTCGGACAGGTGATGCGACAGACGGGAGAAAGACGTACCTCCACCCTGAATCATGAATCCCGGAATGGAGCGGTGGACGATGCTGTTCTTGTAGTACAGCGGCCGTTCGGAGAGTGGAGACAGTCCCTTCTCTCCAGTACATAATGCACGGAAGCTGGTAACACGCGACAAGACATCGTATCAGAAGAGCAGCAAGTAGACCGGAAGGGCATGGTGGCGCACTTTTCGCTGGTCTTGGGTGCGGTGTCGTTGTATAACTCGAATATAACTCTGGAAGAACGCAAGTTTCGTTAGCTGAGATGAGTGAAGACAAGGAGCCTACCTGCCCGTGGTATAGCCGTCGACAGAGATGTCAAAGAATACGCGCGGGCGCACCATTGGTCTCGAATGATGGTCGGGGCAGGAGCGAGGCTGGGTGCAGCTGAGGAAACCGTCGCGCGACGCGAGCCGCCCATTCGACACCCGGCGCCTAATGCTAGCGCCTCTCTGACGCGGCCGACTCACTCTGGCAGCTCATGCATCATGCATCATGGCCCACACTCGTCGATCTATAATACTTCAAACAAGCGATATATTGCGCTAGCGACGGAGAGAATCATAGTACATCAGTCGCAATCTGGTCGCATAGAACGCACGCCTCCTGAAGTGAGTCTATAGATCTTGAGTCGGACAACATGCATGAGAGATACTACTCAGTACTAGTAGTACTTGAAGTCAAACGCTGGAACTTCTGAAACTGGATCACTTCCGAAGCGGTAGGTCAGTAAAGATCGTGAAGGTTTGAGCGTGAGGGATACGTACCCGGATGGTGGTCATGCGCCAGGCTCCTCATCGGGACGCCTCACCAGTACTGCCTGGCTCGGGCTCCTGCAGAAGACGGCGCTGACGTGCCTCACGTTCGATATCGGGTTCAGGTTCGAGGCCTGCGTGCGGCCGCTTGTTGCGCTGCCCTCCCGACTCGACGACCAGAGTGTTCGAAGCCACGACGCTGGAGACGAGAGGCGTGTGGATGAGCACACTACGAGTATACTTGTGCAAGGGCGGCCACTCTCTCTTGGGGAGCATGGCTGCGCAACGGAAGGCGACCAAGAAGTCCTCGTGCTTAAGCAAGGGCGAGTCGGATGGCCGTTTGGGCTGCGTGAGAGCTTGTTCGGCCCGTTGGACGCGCCGTTGCTCGATGATCCTCCTAGCGGTGTCGCTTATCTCTTTCTGATCGTCCAAATCTTGGGGCTCGTCGCTCGGACCCGTGACGGAGACCTTGGGGAGCGCCGTAGGTTCCTGGATATCCGGAGTGACCTTCGGAGGGACGGCTTTGAGCGGATTGGTACGTTCCAGCTCCTCAAAGTCCAAGGTGTCGTAATGAGCCTTGCACAGTTTCGCGAGGTCTTGCATCAGCTGAGAGAGGGGATGGTCCAAAGACATGCCGCCGTTCACGAACAGATAGCCCAGACGAACTTTCTCTAGCTTACTCATGCTGCCTCTGTTGGTGGAATCCACGGCATCGAAGTCATCGTGGAGTCGGGCTGTAAGGACCTCCTCGTTGTCCGAGTACCAGTTAGGCAGATACTTGAGCGTGCACCAGTTGAGAACGTGCATGAAGGACTCAAGATCGTCGGAGAGTGCATAGGGCTTATGCGGATAGTGAAGAAGAACGGCTGGCAGGAACTGCCATGTTCCCTGGGAGTTACGGTACGCACACGGGTGAGATTTGAATATGGCATGAACATGCACAACAAACGTACCGAGCGCGATAATTGGGTAGCTTCTGCTGCCTTAATTTCTGCAGTGGTCTTTGCTAGGTCCCAGTCCGACAGGAGTCCTTTCGGTGATGCGCCCGGTTTTGCAGGATCATGGTAGATCAGAATGTTGCCGACGCTAATGTCGCGGTGGAGGATATCGCGCTTCGTCCAAGCCCAGTGGTGCGCTATAGTCCCGTTTAGTAACTTTGCAGCCGATGATACCTTCCAATGAAACGTACCGTTCAGGGCGTCATCAATAACCTTGACTAGCTCGTAGGAGTCCGTGAACTCATCCAAAGTACTGCACACTTCCTTGAAAACCAGCCGATGGTGGACCAAGTACGGCACACGGGAATCGTCGTCGGCACTAAGATGCGTTCCTTGAAGCCGCTTTTCAACGACAACATCGCCTCCGCCCAACAGGGTAGGGATATGCATCACTTTAGCCGGCTCTGCCCACAAGTGCCTATAGGTCTCCTCCTCCACTCGAACTTTGGAGCTCCCGGGCCTCCAGTAGTCCTTGATGAAGACCGCCACCTCGTCTTGCTGGTCGTATGCGATGAAGCCCTTCGTTCCTCGTCCGACTACAGATGGACTGGATTGGGAAGGCCTCCCCACAAGGTAGGACTTCGGAGATGGGGATGGGGCATTCGAACCGCTCTTTGGGTTCGGCGTGGTGACCGTGAGCTTGTATATAGGCCATCCCGCCGTGTTAGCGCGAAGCAGTCCCCGGGAAATGGCAGGGCACTTGATGTACTTGGTATAGGCTGCCGCGAAATCCTCTATCTCCTCCTGCGAAGCAAGCGTCGCCGTAGGGTCGTGGCCGCGCTGGGCAGCGTTCATCTTCGAGAGCCGGTAGAGGTAGGTGCCGATGATCTCAGGGTTCTCCATGTAGTTGAACTGTGTCGAAACTATGGCGCGGGAGCGTTCTAGCCTTGCGAAACGGGCGAAACCGTCCCCGCAGATAGTGAGGACTGGGACGTATAGGCGGTGCTGACGGTGGTAGACGTGCGTGCCGTACTGGAGAAGCTGGCCTCGACTCTGGCGATGCTCATCTCCAGATGGGCACCAATCATCTTTGCGGCGGACGTTCGGTCCAGATGCGAAGGGGGCCCGTGCGGCAGTGCGCTTGACCTCGACGACAAGTTCCACCCAGGCCCAGGCAGTGCGGGCATGAATGGGGAGACGGTCGGCCCCGTCGAGTTGGTCAGATTCGTCTGAGCCTGACTGGTCTGCTTGGCCCGCTCGGGGTGGCGCTTGACCACCAGATGCCTCAGAGCGAATTTCCTCAAACTCTTCACGAGTGGACTGACGAGCGGTGTTCTTGTCGACTGGTTGCTTGACTGTTAGGGCTGCCAGCACCGTGTCGTTGACGGGATAGATGCCGATATCGGGACGCAGGTTGGCGCGGTCCCCATCCACCAGTTCGTTTGAAGAAACCTTGTCTTTGAAGAGGTCGTTGGTATACGCTGCAAGATTTTTGACACCACACTCCGTCAGCGCCGTGTTCATGCCCTGAGACTGGCGCCGAACGATCAGCCTCTTGTCGTGTGATAAGCGTGATTAAAACGTACCAGGCCCGGATACATGGCACGTTCATTCGTTGTGTCGACCGTCCAGCGCGTGAATTGAACATCGGAAGTAGGGGGAGTGATGTCACTGAAACCACATATCTCCATCCAAGTGTCGAGGGGGACCTCGGTGTAAATCATCTCTGAATCCAGCTTTCGACGCCTATTCTGCAATCGGGGCTGGCCCCGTTCTGAGGTGCCGAAGATCGCCGTGCTGGACGTTGTAGCCCTGACGATAGTCCGACGCCTAGGTTGAGCCTCGGAGTCTGGATCGGAGGGAGTGCGGGCAGGCTCTTCTGAGCGCGCCGGCGAGGTGGAGGGAACGGTGCTGCTCATGTTGTGAGTTCAAGTTCTTGTGGACGGGAAGTAGGTAGGGAGAATCTGCTGTAACATACCGGGGTGGTAGGTGGACCTTTTATACGAGTCCGGGTTCAGCGGCGAGCGGTGTAACTGGTGGGAGGCGTGGGGTGGCGAATGCGCCCCTGCCCTTGTGCTGTAGGCGTTGACCGAAGCCCGTGGCGAAGTCGTGCCACGCTGGGGCGTGCTGCTATAGCGTGCTTGCTGCTAAGAGGCGATATGTCACTAATGACAGCCACGACAAAAACCGCGGACAAACCTTCAATAGGTGCACTGAATAGCGGGCTGTTGCAGCTAAGAGGGGAAGCGTGTTGAGAGCTCGCCACCGAGTGGGATTCTGAGCACCTGGGCTCTGAATGAGTTCCGTATAAGCAGTCATCGCGAAGTCGCCGCCACCTTGGCTGAAAGGTTAACGCATACTCACAAGGGAACTCGTGTCGCGGGAGAGCGTGGCGGTATGGCTATGAGTGCGCCTCCGAGGCAGCTGTGTTACGAAACGACGCGGTGAACGACCGGTTTGAATGGCAGTCAATTTGCTGAGGCGTGCTGCGGTGGCGTTTCTTTTGGATGTGATAGGAGTATGACGGGGCGAATCGCAGTGATGCCACTGACAATATCTATTTGCAGCTCGTCGTGGCGCACTGAGGCTGGTGGTCGAGCTCGAGAGAGCGTCCGAGTCGGGCGGTGGCGAAGCAAGGAACCGGCACGCCCCGGTCCGAGCCAACGCCCGGTGTGTAGTCTGTTCACCGAGTCCTGCTTTAGGCCATCCCGCCACCCGGCCTCCTCCCTTCGCTCTCCAGCTGTCTGGCTCTGTCTGGCCGCTCCCTCCTTATACATATAGGCAATGCATACCCTTTCAACGCGCTGTCGACTGACGATATGCTGACACTACAAAGCCGACGCGTCTTATCCCAACGGTTGAGCACGCAGCCGGCGGAGAAGATTGAGAGAGATGCCGATCCGCTAAAGGTGGCTGCCGCGGTAACGGATTCTGGTCGACCCCATGAGCCCGTCGCCAGGCCCCTTGCCGCCCTCTCCCTTCTCCCCCGCTCCCTTTCCCCCCTTCCTCTTCCTCCGCCCCTCCCTTCTTCTCCTCGGTGGCTTTAGTCCCTTAGTCGCCGCCCGCGGAGCGCGTGCTCGTATCGGTCTTCATCTCCTGCTCCCCGGATCGATATATCCCGCTGTCTTGCCGCCGCCTGTCTCTCTTTTCTTGTCCTTCGGCGTTCACTGGCTTCCTTCAACTCCCCTTCTCTTTCTTGCGTGCCCCCTCATCTCCAGTTGGACTGTAACCCTCTCGGATTGAGGTGAACATCATGGCCAGACCAGGGCGCTCTATACCCCGCAAGACCGGCAGCAATCAGCGCTTTACCACTGTGGTGCTCGGTGGTGAGTTCTTCCCCTGGCTAGATGCTGCTTTCAATCACGCCAATGCCAATCTGGCTGTGCCACAGCTGGTGGCGTCGGAAAGTCCGCGCTCGTCATGCGGTACGGAAAGAACATCTTCCTGGACCAGTACGATCCCACCATCGAAGGTCTGTCCGAAGCGCGCGATCATGTACGGACGCGCCCCTAACTCCCGCTCGCGCAGAGGAGTACGAAGTCACCGTCGAGTATGAGGGGAAGCGCAGCCATGTGAGTCGCGGTCGTTCCAACGCGCGTGCTGCCCAGCGTGACGGGATGCGCCGCCGCAACAAGCTTCAAATCATCGACACCGCCGGGGTCGAGCAATTCACAGGGATTAATGAGAGCTATATTGAGGTGAGCCCTCCCGTCTCGCGCCGCGTTTCTGACCGACGTTGACCATTCGTGCCAGGATGGACAGGGCTTCGTGCTTGTCTTCAGGTACGGTGGCTGAGAGCGACCGTGTACCCTGCATCTCAACCATTCGGCGTTGCGTGGCAGCTTGACGCAGGAAGCTTCTCTGAAGGATGTAGATCATATCCGCCAACAGATCTACCGCATCAAGGGCGGAGAACAGGTGAGAGCCGTTGCTACTGTGTCTTCCAGATAGCAACATTGACGCTATCCTCTAATAGGATATTCCCATCGTTGTAGTGGGGACCAAGATGGACCTAGTGAGTCGTTGTATTCGATATCCAGGCCTATTACGTTTGGTCTTATCACCTTGCGTTGCAGACGGGGGAGCGCGAGGTCTCCAGCGAGGCTATCCAGCAACTGGCCGTTCAGTGGGGCCTCCCCTTCTTCGAAACGTCAGCGAAGAAGGGCTGGCATGTCAACGAGGTCTTCAATCACCTCTTGTCCCGCCTGCGCAAGCGGTATCCCAACGGCGCGCCGAAGAGCAAGAAGCGACGGCGAGACCAGTGCCTCATCATGTAGGGCCTGTCCACCTTCCTGCTTCTCGCATCCCCTCCGCCTCCCCGCCTTGGACAGTTTACAGCACTGCACGCCGACCTGACCGTCGCTTTTAATGATCTGCGGCGGCGAGTCGAGCCCGCGGGCTCGTCCGTTCTCATGGTACCCCCGCCCGTATAATTTCGCGCTACCTTACGTTTTACGTCCCGACCCACAGCCGCTCGTTACCGCACTCACGCCCGTGTCTACATATACTCATGCCCGGCTAATACCCGCTTTCGCCGTCGACGTCCTGCTCCTGCTCCTGCTCTCGCGCTACTCGCAGCATTTGGCTTAGATACAGATACCAGTCACTGTTTAGTAGCTCACGATAATCGTCCGACCTTTCTTGGTAGTAGCAGACCTGTTTCCTTAGCATCCCTTCGTTTACGCATTCTACCAAGGATACCTGCCCCCACCGTACTAATACAAGAAGTCAAACGCGTCCGCTGAGTCCGTCCGGGGAGAGCAGAGCCGGGAGGAGGATGGCCGGCGCCGGGAGAGGGCCGGAGAGCCGCGCGCCAATCAGGGCGTGGGGGACGGGAAGGTTACGTAAGCTCGCCACTCTCATTTTGCGGTGGATAGGCGCTGGCTGGCACATTCTTGTCTCTTCCCCCCATCCCCCTCCGTCCGGCGTCCTCCCTTCGCCCCATAGACCCTTTTTCTTTCCTCACCCGTCCTTTCACTCTTTGACAAAATGGTGCGTCTGCATAGCTTATCAAGTTTCCTACGCTTCAATGTGACTTACGTGTTCCTCGCAGAGTTACGGTGGTAGCTACGGCGGTGGTGGTGGTGGTTACGGCGGCGGCGGAGGCTACGGTGGTGGTGGAGGCGGAGGCTACGGCGGCGGTGGTGGCTGGGGCGGAGGTGGTGGAGGCTTCGACTCCCACGACCGCATGAGCAACCTCGGCGGCGGCCTCCGCACCGTCGACTGGAGCACCCAAAAACTCGCCGTCTTCGAGAAAAACTTCTACGTCGAGGACAAGCGCGTCTCGGCGCGCAGCGACCGCGAGATCGAAGAGTTCCGCCGCGCAAAGGAGATGAAGGTCCAGGGCCGCAACGTCCCGCGCCCCGTCACCTCGTTCGACGAGATCGGCTTCCCCGAGTACATCATGAGCACCATCCGCGCCCAGGGCTTCCCCAACCCCACGCCCATCCAGTGCCAGGCGTGGCCCATGGCGCTCACCGGTCGTGACGTCGTCGCTATTGCCCAGACCGGTTCCGGAAAGACGATCTCGTTCGCGCTCCCTGCCATGTTGCACATCAACGCGTAAGCCGCCTGTGAGACATGCCTCTGACACGATTACTGATACGACTTCACAGGCAACCGCTCCTGTCTCCCGGCGACGGCCCTATTGCTCTGATACTGGCTCCTACTCGTGAGCTTGCTGTTCAGATCCAGCAGGAGTGCACAAAGTTTGGGTATGTTTCTGCCAATGTTGTCTACGCCGCAGCATGCTCACTCTACCGCAGCTCGAACTCTCGTATCCGCAACACAGCCATCTACGGTGGTGCCCCCAAGGGTCCCCAGATCCGTGACCTCCAGCGTGGTGTCGAGATCGTCATTGCGACGCCCGGCCGTCTGATTGACATGCTCGAGTCCGGCAAGACCAACCTACGCCGTGTCACCTACCTCGTCATGGACGAGGCGGATCGTATGCTGGACATGGGTTTCGAGCCCCAGATTCGGAAGATCGTCAGCCAGATTCGTCCCGACAGGCAAACGCTGATGTTCAGTGCCACCTGGCCCAAGGATGTGCAGAAGCTGGCCAACGTACGTTCTGTCTTTCCTGCTGAGACTGTAATGCGACTTACCTGGCTCGTAACAGGACTTCTTGAAAGACTTCATCCAGGTCAACATCGGTTCGATGGAGCTGACGGCCAACCACAACATCACGCAGATCGTTGAAGTCGTCAGCGACTTCGAGAAGCGGGCCAAGCTCATCAAGCACCTCGACCAGATCAGCCAGGAGAACGCGAAGGTGCTCATCTTCGTCGGCACCAAGCGTGTTGCGGACGACATCACCAAGTACCTCCGTCAAGATGGGTGGCCAGCACTTGCCATCCACGGAGACAAGGAGCAGTAAGTTGCTCATCCACTTTGCGCTCTGGAGTGTGCGCTGACGCAATTTCCAGACGCGAGCGTGATTGGGTCTTGGGCGAGTTCAAGGCTGGACGGTCGCCCATCCTGATTGCTACTGACGTAGCATCACGTGGTCTCGGTACGTTCTCATTCCTAACAAGTGCTGCGACCGCACGTTGCAGTGGGACGACTAGCTTCCGCATTCGAGCGGGTGCTGTTGTCTACTGTAGCGACGATGACGGCCGCCGAGGTGTTCGTATAGGTCATGGGTACGTCGACGGGGCAAGACAGGCGAAGACATCAAGAGCGCGCACAGAGTTACAGCGAACTCCCTCCTGATCATCGCACAGCTCCCTCTGACCCTTCACCTGAACCCGGCGGTGCACACCTGACCCTGGGTGTGTCGCGGTACCCGCGGGTGGCTATAGCATGAACAGTACACATTGTTCCTGGTATGGTATGGTAGCGGTTACGGACGATGGCTGTGGATCCTGGGACTCAAGCGTTCGCTTTCTGGTCGACATCGGACTCTGCGCGCACAAGATTTGCCTGTCTCGAGCTCGGACGGATTCCAGTAGGATCTCGCCACCCTTTCTTTGCTTTCGGGTGGTGGAGGCGACCTTTTACGGACAGGTTAGGTTGGCTGAGCGCGACCCTCCTTTGCGGGGGCGGTCGTGCTCTCATCGCGGATCGCGTCGGAGTGCTTGTCTCCGTATGCGTGGGCTGTGTTATTGACCGTGCCCCTGCTCTTCCCTTCTATGTGCGATCGATGCTCGGCCGACGCTCGTCTTGCGCTTGGATCGTGCGTGCTCTCTTGCGGTTCTTTACTCGCTTGTTGGGCTGCTCGTCTTGCCGCGCACAGACGTGAAGGATGTCCGTTACGTCATTGTGAGTGTCCTTTTCATGTTTTCCTCTAGTTGCACACGCTGACAGCACTGCAGAACTACGATTTCCCTAACAACTGCGAAGACTACATCCATCGTATTGGCCGTACAGGAGTGAGTTTTCCTTGGGCTTCGTTGTCTCGTTCACTTCTAACGATTGCTCCCCTACAGCGTGCTGGCACCACGGGAACGTCTTTCACCTACTTCACCACCGACAACGCCAAGCAGGCTCGTGAGCTCATCGGCATCTTGAAGGAGGCGAAGGCTGTCGTTCCTCCTCAGCTCGAAGAGATGTCGATGTACGGTGGCGGCGGTGGCGGCCGGAGTGCGTTGTCTCTATCAGTCACCTGTTGTTCTTCGACTGACGATCCCCTTCACAGGTCGCTACGGCGGCGGCGGTCGTGGTCGCGGTGGAGGAGGTGGCGGCGGTCGCTACGGCGGTGGTGGCGGCGGCTACGGCGGCGGAGGATTCGGCGGCGGGGACAGCGGCTACGGCGGACGCGGCGGAGGTGGCGGCGGCGACCGCTGGTAAGGCCATCCGCATCGCGATGTCCCCTGCCTGCCCCGTCCCCTGCCTGCTTCCCGCTCTGTTCTCGTTCCGGTCTCGCGGGCGCGCCTGTGGCCGCCCCCACCTGTCATGCGTTCACGCCTCGTTCATGCACGTCGGACTGCTCCCGGTATAGAGCCCTGTCATCCGATGCGGTGTCAGTAGTAATATGTTGTCTATCGCATGCATTCCTTTAGAGTTGCAGCTTGTAATTGCATGAGTTTCCCAGATGATGCGGTGTTTGCGCGATTTCCGGGACTGGTGCCCTAGTGTGGATTACCAACCAACTCTACGGTGGGGAACTTCAAGTACCACGATCGTATATCTGATCTTTCGTAGTGTCCAGTAGGACCCGCATATACCGGCCAACTGTAGCCATATCGCCATGTCGGTAAGCACGATCGCCTCGTCTGTACCAAGGCAGGACATCTTATGACGCGCTCGGTCGGCTGTACATGGGCTTGGGCAGTCTGCAATCGCGAAGCAAACGCTGACCATCGCCGGCCTCGTCGTGAACGTCTTCTCGCAGCCGGACGCAGCGACGCCCACCGACCCCGTCGCGGTCCTCTTCCTCCTCCACGGGCGCACGGGGAGCGCGGAGCAGAGCGAGCCCGTCGCGCGCGCGATCCTCGACCAGGTGCATGAGCGTCGGAAGGCTGCCCCGGCAGGTCAGAGGGCGGATGATTTGGTCGTCGTGACTTTCGTGGGTGCCCCCTCAAGCTCCGGGAAAAGAGGGAGTGCACTGACAAAAGGGCCGGGGGCGTTGGGGGCTGTAGGATCAGCGGAACCATGGGACGCGGCTGAAGGACAAGCGGGCGAACTGGCACTGGGACCCTGCTAACCCCGAGCTGCACAATGAGCGCCATGCGTGAGTGTCTCCGTACCCAACACATGGCCATGGTATTGAACGTGTCGGTTTGTACAACAGGATCGACATGTATGCGATACAGAGTAGGTGCTCAGGCTTACATTGGTAACGATCCGCCCGTCTGACCGTTGGTCTGCAGCGGGGACTTCGCGGGATGTGTCATTCTTGATTGACTTCTTGCCTGCGTACCTCTACCCGCACGATGAGCGCACGGTTGGGCAGTGGCTCGTCTCGGGGATCAGCCTCGGCGGGCACTCGACGTGGATTACGCTCAAGAACGGTGGGTTAACCCTCTGCCTGGGACGCTTGTCGCTGGGCTGATCATGGTGTACATTGTAGAGCCGAGGGTGAAGCTCGGAATTCCGATCATAGGTACGCACGCTGAATAACGGACAACGCCCGAGAGATAGGAGGTACTGACGCCGACACTCGACCAGGCTGCCCAGACTTCCTCAAGCTCATCTCCGGCCGCGCCAAAGAGCACGGGCTCGCACTCGCCGCCCCACACTTCCCCGCATCCTTCCTCGCGTACGTGCGCGCGCACGACCCCGCCGCCACCCCGCACACCGCCGCCGCCCCCGCGGGGAGCAACTCGTTCGCGGGGAAGAAGGTGCTCGTGCTGTGCGGGCAGGAGGACACGCTCGTGCCGTGGGCGGCGTCGGAGGCGTTCGTGGGCGAGCTGGACGTGGGCGAGGGCGGGGGTGTGAAGGAGGTGTGGGTCGAGGAGGGGACGGGGCATGCGTGCTCGGAGGGGATGGTGGCGCGCGCGGCGGAGTTTTTGTGGAGGGAGGCGTTGGTGCGGTGAGCAACGGGCGAGGATGTGGATGGATGGAACCCAATGTATAGTGCTAGTGTACACGCGCGTGATATGATCGTACATGTCTCTCCTCCCTGCAACGCCACCTACTCTGTATAACGGCGTCAGCATCTGTATCCGGGCAGGAAAGACGGAGAGGGAAAGACGCACTCGGCCCGAGCTTGAACCACTTCGGATACTTGCGCTCCCCGCCGTCGTCGCCCCCGTCCTTCTTCTTGCCGGAGAAGTCGAGGTTCATGCGCAGGCGCGAGCCGCCCTTGGCGTCCTTGTCGTCCTTCTTCGGGTCGGCGTCGAACACGGGCGGCGCGGGGAAGTCTTCGGCGAGCGCGAGGATGGAGGGGTCGAGCGGCGCGGGGACGTCTGTGTCTGTGGGCAGAAGGGAGGGATCAGAAGGGGTGCGGAGAGAGGAGAGGGAGAGGAGAGGAAGAGGACGCACGGTTGTAGCGGTCGTCGTCGATGAAGGTCAGGAGGAGCACGGAGGAGGGCGCGAGGTCAAGCTCGGCGAGGGTGAGGTCGCGGACCTTGGGATCGGACACTCGGAACTCTCGTTTAGGCGGGGACTGGTCTTGAGCGTGAACGGATGATCAGCATCTGCGTGGAGGCTAGCATAACGCAATGGTGACATACAGAGCACGAACTTGACGGGCTTGACGTCTTCGCGCAGGGAGCCGCGGACGAAGGCGTAGACAGACTTGATCTTGTCCGTGGACGGGAAGGTGCGCTCGAGCACACTTCGGTCTGAGAACTTCACCCGGATGGTGGTCTGTGGCGCGGCGAGGTGCGTAAGCGGTCGCGATTTACGCGTAGAGCGGTACTGATATGCACCTGTGGCCATCGAGCTCTACGCTTCTTGTCCTCGGCCTCGCGGATGGCGGCGGTGCGGAGGGGCGCGTTCTGGAGGGCATCGCGGCGCGCAGTGAGAGAGGCCTGCTGGGCGCGGACGTCTGCAGCGGTGACGTCGAAGTAGTGGTCCGGTAGCTCAGCTAATCGTCGTAGTTACACACAAGTTGGGACAGAGGGATGGGCGAAGCACATGGTGAGACCCTGGTTAGCGGAGATCGGGTGGCGAGGGAGGGGACGGACAGACATACTGCGGGGCTGCTGGGCGGAGGTGGGCGGGCGGAAGTAGCGGAAGGCGGGCTTCTCCGGGGCGGCTGGAGACGCAGATTGGGTCGGTGCGGGTGTGCTGGAAGACTCGGCCATCGGTGTAGGTATGTTGAGGAGAGCAAGGGAAACGATGAGGAAGCAGACAAGAACGATGAGGACGCGTGCGAGCCTCTAGCGCCCGCATACGCATTGGATTGCTAAAGCAGATCTCGATCGGTGCAGAACGTTCACCGTCATCTCGCCATCCCCTCATTGCTCTCTCATTCTCTCATCCACGGCGAACACAAGCAGCTTGCTGGGTAGGAGGACAACAGAGAGCGATATGTAACGACACCGGGCGCTCACTCTGTTCCTTTCACATGTCGATCAGTCTCCCGGTTTGCTACCAGGAACAGTGCGTGACAGGGATACTCGAACGACGGCAGCAAATACGGACCTACTCCTGCCACTCAGTGCTTGCGGATTGCTTTGCGGCCCAGCTCGTAGTCGCACTGGAAGCAAGCGCATCGATATTCCTGGCTATATGCGCGCGTGCGCGCGTGTGCAAACTTGATCAAGGAAATTCGGCGACGATCGAGTCGATCCCAGACTGCACCCGACGCAAGCCCTCGTTTCGAGCATACGCCACCAGCACAACCGTGCGCCACCGTGCTCATCCTGCTGCGCATTCGTCTGCCCAGGATCCGTCGAGGAGTCAAGACAACGAGTCGGTCAGGCGGCGGGCTCGATGCTCGTGACGGATGAGACATGCCAGACGGCCGCCGCCGTAGTCCATGATCCTAGCCGACGTCATCGACATCTCCAGAGCGCGACAGGCCAAGCCGAGACAAACCCGGTGCAAACCCGCCCGGACGTGCACCAAACCAGATTTCGGAGGACGATGGTGGGTCGCCGGCGTCCACAAGCCTGTGGCGGGTCCGATGCAGACGGGGATAGCGGCCATGCGCACCCTCGGTGCTTCTGGTCTGAGCCGGACGTCGGGGGCGGCCTCGACGCTGCCGCGCTGGCAGACGGTCGGCGTGGACGGGAGGAGCCCGCAGTCAAATCGACTGTCGGGCAGCTGATGGAAGGAAGGTGAGTGGGAAAATAATTTTCCAGCCCGCGTGCAATTGATCATAGCGGTCGGGGGCGATAATTTCTTGGTGTATAGAGTGCCAAAGGTTTCCAGTACGCTAACTACCAAAGCGAGCAGGGCATGTGAGTAGGACGAAGGCCGGGCCTGGGCAACGGTTCGGAGACATCCAGGAAAGTTAGGAAAGAAAAGTGCAACCTCGGAAAGCGGTGCACCCCGGATCCTCCTCCCAAGGGCACCAATCATCGTCCCTTTTTCCTCCCACCCCGCGCGCTCCCGCGCGGTGGGGTGCTCGTGTGCCCCAGTTGCAAGCCGACCTAGTGGCCGTGGCCGAGACGGGAAGGATGTATCAGAAAGTACGGTGCGCATCAACTAAGAGCGGGGCGAGCCTCGAGGCTCACACTCCCGCGCAGACCGCCCCCGTTTACCCGGCTTTCCATAACCCCGCCCTCGTCCCGCCGGCATGTCCTCGTAGAGATGCCTGCGAACGCTTGTCCGCGACAAAAAGATGCCCAGCCCAAGCCTTGTCTTCCCTTTCCCTCCTCCGCCCCCGCTACCCCCTCCCCGCCGCGCCCACCATGTCCGCGTCCGTGCAGGTCCCTAACCTGGGCATCCACATGAGCTCGGCCAACCCCGCGGTGCCCTTCATTGGCGGCCTCTTGATTGAGGTCTTTGTCGCCTGCATGTGCGTGCCAGATATATTTCCGGCCCCCGGGTGCTCTTCGGGGCGCAGGATTGACCGTTCACAGGCTGTTTGGGATCACGACTCTCCAGTCGTTCATCTACTTCCAGAAATACCCAAATGATTCGTGGTCGCTGAAGCTCCTCGTACGTCCGCCTCGCAAAGTACCCGGCTCTTTTCTGCTCACAAACCGTCCCCATTCAGGTTGGTACCGTATGGTACGCATCCCGATACCACTCATCCAAAGCCCTTCCCTAACTTCCCGACCGTGCAGGGCGCTCGAGACGGTGCACACCATCTTCTGCATGCAGTTCCTCTACGCCTACCTCGTCGAGGGCTTCGGCGACTTCACCTACTTCCTCCACATCAACTGGTGCGTCCCCCGTTCCCCCGCCTCCCGCCTGCCGCGGCCCTCGGCTCCGCAGTGCATGGACGCTGACCTCATCCCTCCGTGGCGGTGCAGGGGCATTGGCGTGAGTTTTATCCGGGCTATTAAGCGAAATGAAGTTGGAACGGGCGCTGATGGGTGTTTGTCGCTCTTCCGATGGGATGGGGTGTAGATTACGGTGATTTCTAGTGTGAGTGCGCTTCTCGGATGTGTTGTGGAGAAGTCGGATGTTGACGGGGATTACGGAAACAGGCATGCATCGCGCTTTGCGTACAAGGGTGAGTGTAGTTGTGCTGGAGGATTTATTGGACTGGAGCGGGAAGGGCTTATGGTGCGGTCAGGTACTATGTGTGGCGGGTATGGTGCGTCAGCAGCAAGTCGGTCGCTTGGACGGTAGCCATCGTGAGCACGCATCCGCTTCCTTCTCTACACGGCAAGTTAACGGGAGTGACGCACAGGCTATCCCTGCAATTGCACGCGTCGGTACGTGTTCTTCGGCTGTAGGGTGTAGTAATCAGCACGCTGACACTATGTGGGACGGTCACCTCACAGTGTTCGGTGTCGGTACGTCGTGCTGCATCTACCTTACCCGCTCACAAGCTTATTTTCACGCTCAGGCTCGACGATTCTGAGTTACAAATATGATGACTGGATCACGTTCCGCGACACGAAGTCGTCCCTGGTACGTTATTCCTCCGCTGGTTCATCGCGACTGTACATACTGACGGAGGCGCCGCACGTTGCTTAGATTACCATCAGCGGTGGCCTGGGATCCGCTGCGCTCGTCGACATCCTCGTCGCGGTCACGCTCTCGTACTACCTCGGCAAGGGCCGGAGCTCATGGCACAAGTGCATTCGCCCTCTTCTGGCGGAAAGTACCGGACTGGAGCTGACGGTATCTTCGGCGCACAGGGAGTCGAATAGCAAGATCAACATGATCCTGCTGTACGCCGTGAACACGGGTGCCCTTACTGGGTGCGTACTATGATCTCACACGAGAGAACATGGAGGGAATTTGATACTGACCCCCCTACGATGTCTCGGTAGGACGGCCTCCCTGCTCTGTGTCATCCTGGTATGTCCCGCTAGGTTGGATACGCCCGACTGTGTCGAGACTAATTCCACCGTCCGCGCAGTTCGCCACCCAGAAGCAGTCCCTCACCTTCCTCGGGCTCGTCGAAATCCAGGCGAAACGTGCGTCCCTCTTTCTTTGCTTCCCGCCCACTGCTCTGCAGCAACTGACGCACGGACACGCTTCTAGTCTACGCGAACTCGTTCCTCGGCTCGCTCAACGCACGCGCACACATCCGCAACAAGAACAACCCCGGCGCGCAGTACCCCTCGTTCGAGTTCTCGTCGGGCAACGGCTACCGCGCCGGGACGGGCGCGCCGCAGGTCTCCGTCACTGTCCCCGTCGTGCGTGCCCCTATATTTTTTTGCCTTCGAGTTGGGAGCTGATGTGGGGGATGGTGCAGCCGAAGGTGGAGGTGTATCAGCAGACGATCGTGCACGATGATCGTGGGCTTCGGAACGATGTGAGTGTTCCTCGTATGGGTTGGTTCAGGGGGCCGGACGGCTGATGCGCTTCGTGTGCAGAGCGAGTTCGACATGAAAACGCTGAAGGGCGGCGAGCTCGTCTAAGCGTGTCGCAGCGCCCCCGAGCCCCCGCTGTGCGGCCGGCTCGGCCCCGTTCCCACCCGACGCCATCGTCACCCATGCGACCAAGCATGCCCGCTAGAAGGCACCTCGACTTGAGGGGCTTCTTCGTACATAGAAGATCCGAGCGCGGTAGCAGCGTCTCATCTGCTTTCGATTCTGCGGAAGCAGCCTCGTCGCTCGTTTAGAATGTCCACATTCACTCGTCTACTGTAGTAGCATACATACATGCATATATCCGCACATTTGCACATGGAAGACTCGTTTGTTGTTGTAGAGCTTTGGATGGAGGCCGCTGACATACCCCTGTCGACAGAGACACAGAGGAGGGTGTACAGGCTATAGCGCACTCGGCCGCGGCAGCTGCTACGTCTACAAGAAACAAAACGAAGATCCATCCGCTACCCAAGAGCGTCGCGCCGGTACCATTACAAGGATTACTATGTACGAGGGGAGAGGTATGTGTTCAACAGGAGACCGGGGCCAGTCCGATAGCGTGCGGCACTGTCTGAGACCAAGGGGCGCGAACTATGACGGGAAGTTGAAGGAGCTACCGTTCGGGAGGGAGGACCCGACGTGCTGCTCTGCGCGCGGCGCGGGGAACGCGAGGGGGTCGGGGTTGAGTTGACCCTGCGGGTAGGAGGCGCGGCTGGAGTGACCGGAGTGGCTGGGTTGCAGCGAGGGGTGGATCTGCGGCTGTCCGTGCCCGTACGACTGTTGCGGCCAGGTTCCTGTGTTTGGGTAGCGGCCGCCGGCGTCGTGCATGAATGCGAGCGACTCCGCAGCCGTCTGCACAGCGCTCCCCGAGGCGGCGTGATAGCCGTTTGTCGAGGACGATGCGGGCCATCGAGCGGCTGACATGGTACCAGGAATATCGTGAGGGGTATTGTATGACGGAACGGAGGATGAGGATGAGGACGAGTTCTAGACGAATCATGTCAGAGATTTCCGTCTGAACAATCCTAACGGAGACCTACCTGATAACCAACGGGGATACGGTTGCTCGCATACACTCCGCCGTGGTGAGCAAACTGGGGGACAAATTGGACAGACTGCATGCGGCCGGCCAGAGGGTCAGTAGGCGAAGGGTAGCTGGCCCCGTTCGTCCACGTAGAGTGTTGCGAGAGACTGGGATGGGCACTCCGCGAAGGGATGCCGCGTTGGTCCGACTGGTAGTGCGAGGAGAGCCCATGGTTAGGATACGACGAACGGGAGTAGGAGGCAGCTCCCACATGGTTCGCGCTGTAATGCTGCTGGGAATACCCCGACCCGTTCTCCACTGGGGAGCGGTGCGCGTACCGCGGGTCTGCGGCTTGCGCGTACGGGTCGATCCCGGTAGGCTTGTGGGCGGGCACGCCTCGGCCGGATTGGGGCCAGCCGTAGGGAGCGTGCGATTGTGACGGGTAGCCCTGGGTTTGGTGGTTGCCGTATGCGCCGCCGTTCATGGCCCGTTGACGACAACGAGTGCAGAAGAACTGCTGGTCTTCCCAGTTCCGGCGCGGCCGTCCAGATCGCTGGTCGTTGAGGTCGTGGCAGGTGATATGCTGCCACCGATTGCAGGAGCCACAGGAGACCATAGCCATACCGTCATCCTGCGCATCTGTGAGCGAAAGTTGAATATAGTATAGCGCGGAAACGTACCACGTTGACACCCTGCTTGTGGCAGACCTCGCAGTCGAGGATCCAGTCTGGCGAGCGTACGCCGTTCGGCGTCACGACGCGGCTTGGTTGCACGGAAGAGGAAGCATGAGTACCGTTGACCGTCGGCGTTGCCGTAGATCTTGTCAGGGAGATAGCATCATCCCGACTCTCAGTCCTGCTTGGGTTGAGCAGGAGGTATCAGGGAGGCCACGACAGGAGACGTACCGTTCAGCACGCTCAGCCTTCGCCTTCGCCCGCGCTTCACGGTCATCGCGCTCCTTACGTCGCTGATCCCGTGCGCGCTCCCGCTTGGCACGTTCGGCCTCTTCCTTCTTGAGCCGGGCCTCTTGTCGCTTCGCGCGAGCGGTCTTCTCTTCTTCCTCCGCCCGCTTCTTCGCGGCAAGCCGCTGCTCTTCCTTCTCGGTCTCTTTGATGGCGATCCGGGACGAGCGTTTGCGGTGGACGACTGCTTCTTCCAGGCGCCGCCTCTTCTCTTGTTCCTATGTACCGAGTAATGGTCAGACGTCATGGCTTGTACGACAACACAGTGATGGACCTTACCCTGAGCTCTGCCGTCACGAAGGGCACGATATTCTGGGTGAGAACCTTGTAGAGAGCCTTCTCAAGGTAATGCGTCGCGTTCGCGAACCGGTCGGCTACTTGCTCCCACTCCGGCAGCGTCACCGCGATCTGTAGAACGGCGTCATCCGGCTTGTCAGTACACGATCGTCATCCGCCGCAAATCAGGCACGTACCGCTTCCCACTCGACAAAATCTGCCGGCAGCGGCGGGGCGGGAGGCTCGTCCTCGTGCACCTCTTCCTCGGGCTCCGGCTGCGCCTCTTCTTCCTTTGGCGCAGGCTTCTCGGCGCGTGGCTTCGCTTTCCGGGTTTGCCTGGCGGACTTCCGGCCGCCAACGCTCCTGCGGCCTCGGGTACTGCGGGTCCGAGTATTGCGCTGCTTCGCGGGAGGCTGCTCAGGGTCGTCGGGACCGGACATGGGCGTGTCGTCATGCTCGTCGGAGAGGTCCGTCAGGTCGCTTACGGCGTCGCTCTCGAGACCTGTTCGATGCAACGCCTGTTCTTCGACATCGTCATTTGCGCCGGCGGCGGCTGCGGCGCCCTCATCGCCGCTGGCACTAGCAGGAGCAGCTTCATTCGCATCGTCCATGTCCGCGTCGCCAGCGACGTCGGCATCTGCCTCGCCATCGCCGTCTTCTTGCTCCTGGTCCTGGTCCTCTTCTTCTGACGGCTCTATGGCTTTCGCCTTCCCCTTCGCGCGGGTGCGTGCGCTAGTCCGTCGCGAGGGCGAGTCGTTCTCTTGCAACCACTCGTCAGGCACCTGCTGCCACTCCTCGTCTTCCTCATCGTCGTCCTCCGGTGCACCACGCGTCGAGCGTCGTAACCGCGAGCTGACGCGCGTACCGACCGCACGCTTCGCGGGGCTCAGGGGGTTCCTGCGCGACGCGCGCGGGCTGGCGGCGGTCTTGGCCTTCGCGGAGGCGAGCCGGGCGGTTTGCCGCTGGAACTCGGCGAGCTCCTTCGCCTGCAAGTCGAGCTTCTTGTTCGCCTTCACTTTCGCGGCGCGGGTGCTCTTGCCGGGGGAGCTGAGCTCGTCTGCGGCTGGGGACGACGCGCGCGTGTTGCGACGCGAGGCGCGGGTAGCACGGCCGTTGGCCTGGGATTTGGAGGACTTCTGGGGCTGGGACTGGGTGCGTTTGCGCTTGGGGCGGGTGGCAGGCTCGTCCTCGTCGTCCTCAGAGGACTCATCGGCTTTGCTCGTGGAGGCTTTCGTATCAGCCTTCTTGGGCGTTGCAACAGGTCGTTTCCGCTTGAGGTTGCGGTTCCGGGGAGGCTTAGGCGGGACACGCTGGATCCAGAGCCTGTCCGCTGAAGCATGCAAGAATATGGGTTGGTGTCGGCTATAGTGAGAGTGCGAGAGTACATACGTCCAATGAGCCAGTACGCGTTTGTCTTCGCGTCGTAGCCAATGGGCTCTATTCGCTATGCATACAATGCAGTTAAGAGGACAGCAGATCGACTGCGAGTATCAGGGAGCACTTACCCAGTTGGCGAACTCGTCATCGTCCTTCATCAGCTGGCGCACCTTGTACGGATTGTGGAACTGCCAGTCCGTCAAGAGATGAAGGGAATCGAGCTTCTCGAGCATGGGGAGGTCGAGCCAGTCCTTGCTCTCTTCCTCCTCTTCCAGCTTAGGCGGTGCTTCGGAGTCGGTTTTGGCAGGTACCTTGCTCTCCTCCTCTTGCTCCGCTTTGGGTTCCGTAGAAGACTCGCCTTTAGGCTCTGGTTGAGAGCTTTCAGCAGCTTCTGCGTCGGTATTTGCTGCCGCGGGGGAGCTCTCCGCCTCTTGTTCTGGCTTGGGTTCGGTAGGGGCGTCGTCCTTGGTGTCTTCCTCTTCATCCTCGGATGGGGCGACAGAGGACTCGCGAGAGGGCACTTTAGGTTCCGGGCCTATGGGGTTGAGCTCAGGAGCGCGACGGAGGTACTGTCTACGCAGGGCAGTCTGCCAGTTGTCAATGCTGGAGGGAGAGATGAGTAAGCGCTGGGTTCGATATGGGGTTGCTCACTTGATCTTTCGGTCCTGGGAAAGGGTATAGAGGAGTCTATGCATGATGCGGGGCAGATAGAGGTTCGTGCCGCGTGCGAGGTCGTCCTCGACGTCCTGTGTGGCGAGGAGCGCGTCAGAGGGTGGGAGAAGGGACGGGATGAGCAAAGGGACAGGAACGACGCGTGAAACACGCTCGAGGGGACCGCGAAGGGACACTGACCGCTAGGAAGACATCGGGCATGGCGAGGAGGGGGGCGAAGGTGTAGAAGAACTGGGAGAAGTTGGCCCACTTCCAGTGCTGGCGGAGGGCGTGGAGGTTGGCGGCCCATTGGGGGTCTGATTCGGCGAGGACGGCGACATCGCGCGGCGGGGGCGGGAGGGGCGCGGGGGGCGCGGGGGTGGCGGGGGTGGTGGTGCGAGGAGGCATCGGAGGCGCAGGCGTCCGACCTTTTTAGAGCTCGCCGGAGATCAAGCACGGCGGCGCCGATCGCGAGGGCAGGCGAGGGCGGCCCCGGGTCTTAGTGGCGGCAAGAGAGGCGAGAGCGAGCGCGAGAGGCGGGTGCAGCGAGGACGCGGGGCGGGGTACGGGGAGGAGGAGGGCGGCGCTGTGTGGGGTCGGACCCTCGTCGTCGCACACAACGCCCTCTTGTTTGGCCACGCCAAACATCCCAATTCGGCCATTTCCATGCATTACACACTCGATAACCCCTTGTCGCACAAAATAACAAATGCTACGAATTCCCCTCGCCCTCCTTCCGCCCTTTCTTCTTCAGCCGCGCACGGGCGGACTTGCTCAGCTTCCGCACCGCGGGCGACTGATATCTGCTCCAAGCGTCAGGCGGCCGTCTTCGCGAAATACAGGAATAGACTAACGTCGCGCCCTTTCCGATAAGCTGCGGGATCTCCTTTCGGGAAAGCGTCACTCGCATGAACGCAATCTTCTTCTGCTTCACGCTGCAACGGAAAGCGTCAGTACGGATTGACGATGAGGACAAGGAGGGCATGTACTGGTTTCGACCCTGTAGAGCTAGAGCTAGAGCTTCTATCCGCTCTTGTTCCTCGTTTTCTGCGCGCTCCATATACCCTGCCTCTTCCAGGTCGCCGATTTCATTATACTGGTGTAGCCCGGACAGGCTTCCGGCCTCTGCTAGGGTGATGTCCAGCGTCTTCAAGTATTCGCGTTTGATGATTTCCACTACCGACACAAGCCGAGGTATGGTCGATAGAGATGGGTGCAAGCCCTCCCGCTTTCCCTTCTTCTCACTGCCTGCTGGGAGGGAATCTGTGGCAGCGTCGGGGGCAGGAGCAGCTTCCGCAAGCGTCGGCACCTTTTCTTTAGATGCGGGAAGAGTATGCAGCACTAGTGGCCTATCCTCATATTTCTAAATTTTATGCGCGCAAATGTGAGATGTTATGTATGACGTCCAGGTACAGAGCTTGCTGCAAACCTGGAGGTGATCGAGTGCGAACGACACCCAGCTCCCGATTTTGCCATGGTTTGTGATTCTGATTTCGTGCGGGACAGAAGGCCCAGCTTCGGCGTTTGACATCGTGAAACACGGCGACGCCCTTGTTAAGCGATCCCAACCTTGCAAGAGAAAAGAGGATGATGAGAGTGAGCGGAAAAGACAAGACGCGTGCAGTGCTCGGCGCGTCGGCGCGTTCGACGCGTCTGTGGCTGAGGCATCCCTGCCACCGCCAAGCTATTCATATTTTTGGCACACCGTATTCGCAGCTGTGGACAATCGGACCGTGCTGGATCCGTATGGATACACTCGAGCGAGGCTCTGACTATGGTACATCCGATGAAGATACTACTAATACTGTGACAAGCTACCGAATGCACTCGTACATCTTGAATCGCGGGGCTTCGAAGGGAAATGGCTCTTCGTACGCCTTCAGCTTCCGCCTGCAGATAGGGTGTACCCCGTGAGTAAAGGACGGAGGCAGAGGCCTTTCGGAGGAACGCACTCGAGGGGGCCAAGGACTTTCACTCCGCGGACGTGCGTATCCTTGCCGTTCATGTGGTTGTTCATGATCAGGATCTGGATCACGTAGACATCGATGTGCTTGCTGAAAACATACGTGTGGTTCGGTGGGATGTTAGATAGGAGAAGCAACAGCGGTCACTCACAAGCCTTCACCCTCCTCGCTGGGCTCCATGCAGATGTCAAACGTGACCCAGCCGTCGGGCTTGTCCAGTGAGACTATCCGCAGGTCCTGAATGTCCACTGGCCCTGTACCCGCTCGTATACAGATGTTCGCGGGCGTATACGAATCGTCCAAGGGATAGCTCAAGTGAACAGCGAGTTTCTGGAGGTCCTTCCCGCGTAAGCAGACGACAAACGCTCGAGGATGAACCGCGTACCTGCACAGACACCTTCCGCGGGAACTCGATGGTAACAAAGTGTGGCTGAGGCCCGTCCGAGCTAGAGCTGCTGCGTGAGCATGAGCGACGGGAGACGCGTGCAGGCCAGGCGCAGGCGGGACGCGACGTACTGCCAGAACGTCTCCGGGTCGTCGTCCGTCAGGCACTCTGGCCCGAAGCCGAACTTGAAGGACGAGACGGACCACTTCGCGAGGTGGCCGATGTCGGGGTAGTCGATTTTGGGCGGGGTCTTGCCTGCGAGGGGACGTAGGAAGCGGAAGGTGCGAGGTGTGGGGTTAGGGGAGGGCGGGTGGCTAAGCTCGACGAGGGGTACGTACCGGGATAGGTGACGGGCGCGCCCTCTGAACCGGGCGGGAGGGCTCCTATGGCAGGGGGTTGTGCGAGTCGCCGACGTGCAGCGACTGCTACTGTGGGCATGGGCGCGACGGCACTTGCGCTCGCCATGGTTCGCGGTGTCTGGTGGGACGCGTCGCGGGGGTTGGGGAGTTCGGCCAAGGATAGCCCGAGACTGACGATGGAGACTGGGCAAGCTCAGGACACGATATGCGGGCGCAGTGTTGAGTCAATGTCGACTGGTGGTGAGAGCAATGGAGGACGGGATGTGGTCAATGTCGAGGAAGCGGAGAAGAAGAGCGCGCGCGTGGCTGAGGGTGATCGCGTAGATCTCATTTCCAGATCTCTCTCATCCCGCCATTCACCGTACTCTCGCATTCGAGCTTTTCTCCTTCCTGCTATCATGAACATCTACTTGTAATCCTGTACTACCTGAAAGTTGCTGTATCTTGGTCATCAGCTGTATCAATACCTCGCCCTGAAATGGCCTTCGTCGAACCTCAGCCACAGCTCCCCCTCGGAGACTATCGTCGGTATGGCCGACAGATGATCCTGGACAAGTTCGGCCTCGAAGGTCTGCCAGTACTCCTGTTTAGCAGGAAGGACGCGTCACGAATCGAGCACAGGGCAACTGAAGCTGCAAAAAGCCTCGGTTGCAGTCGTCGGCGCGGGCGGACTTGGATGCCCCGCGCTTCAGTACTTGGCCGGCGCAGGTATCGGTGAGTTCTCAATTCTACCATAACATATGCGTAACATTGGTCGATGGAGACGGACATAGGTACTATTGGTATCATTGACCATGACACCATCGAGATATCCAATCTCCATCGTCAGGTCCTCCATACCGAGGGACGGGTGGGCATGTTCAAGGCCCTCTCCGCTGCCCAAGCCATCAAGGAGTACGTCCTTTCTCTTTCGGAACTGCACGCACCCCCTGACTGCGCATCTCACATATTTGCCAGCCTAAACTCCCGGGTCCAGGTCAACCCGATCACGACCGCGCTCACATCCGCAAACGCGCTCGAGCTCCTCGCGCCATACGACCTCATACTTGACTGCACCGACAACTTCCCCGTGCGCTACCTCCTGTCCGACACCGCCATCAGGCTAGGGAAGCCGCTCGTTAGCGGCGCCGCGGTCCAGTGGGAGGGCCAGCTCTGCACGTACAACCTGCCGCTCAAGGGCGAGCAGGAAGGTGAGCGGGGCCCGTGCTATCGGTGTTTGTTCCCTAGGCCGCCGGCGCCGGAGATCTCGGGCTCGTGTGAGGCGAACGGCGTGCTGGGCGTCGTGACCGGGACGATTGGGAACTTGCAGGCTTTGGAGGCGATCAAGATCCTCACAGGCTTGCATGGTAAGTCCGACTGTAGAGCGCACCCGAGGAGAGGCTGACGGGATTTGTATCCAGACGGCAAGCCTTCGCTGCTCATGTTCTCCGCGCTGGGCATTCCACCGTTTCGCAGTGTAAAGTTGCGATCGAGGAAGCCGACGTGCGCGGGGTGCGGGAATGAGGGCGAGAAGATCGGGACGATTGAGGAGACGGACTACGTCGCGTTCTGTGGGGGAGGCCGGCCAGACTGGCTGTCGCACGGCCTGGAAGAAGGCGACCCGCAAAGTCGCATACGTGCGAAGGTATGTTTTGCCATCCTTGTCAGCTGTGGGCACGGTGAACTGAACGGCTCACAATGAAAAGGAGTTCAAAGAGGTCCTCGATGGGGGCCAGCGAGTCGTCCGTATTCTGGATGTACGCCCGAGTACGGAGTTCGGGGTCTGCCACTTGCCAGGGTCGATCAGTGAGTCGTCTGTGTCTCTCTCTATGCTGTTGCTGACCGTGTGGGTGCAGATGTGCCCATCAACGAACTTGTCAGCAATCCTGGGGTCTCCGCGGGTGAGCTTGTGGATGCGCATGGGGAGGCGGACATCTACGTAGTGTGCAGGCTGGGCAATGACTCGCAGTTAGCCGTGGAGGCCTTGAGAAGTGCGGGTCGGACTGGGGTGGTCAAAGACTTGGTAGGCGGCCTAAGAAAATGGTCATTGGAAGTCGACAGCAGCTTTCCAATATACTAGGCCGGTGGTTGTCGCGTTGGGGATAGCTCAAGCGGGACTCGGCGGTGACTGCGGGGAGTGGTCTATTAAGCGCTATACTATGTATGAGCTGGGGCGCGACGACAGCGGAGAGTGTCAAGTCCGTGGGTCTACAACGAGTCTGTTGATGTCTGGTCCAGCCGCTCCTTCCGGAGGCGGCTGATGTAACTCCTGTTAACGATGTCGACTGAGGGAGGGCACGGTCAGCCGCGTGAGAGAAGAGAAGAGGAGGCTGACGTACATGCTTCCAGGTAACGCTCCATGCACGTCGAAAGACACCGCTGTTAGGAACGTCGGTGGGGGTAAGAAGGAAATTGTGAAGAGTCCGCACCTCGTCTGAGCTGGAGAGCGAGGTGCCGGGCTTCGTGATGCACTTCGTGAAGCACTTTTCGTTGACTTTCTGGATGCGCACACGCGTGGGTACGGGCTAGGGTAGCGTATAGGTTCTGGCTTACGTTCATGATCTCCTGCGCATTTTGTAGCGCGAGCTGGCTCTGGATGGAGCTCTTCAGCTGCTCGAGGCGCGCGGCCGTCTCTGCTCAAGGTGACGTTTGTATGTGTTCGCTGCGAACTGAGATTTCAAGCGTACCTGCGGGGTTACGCGTGGGCACGCTGGAGCCTCCACCAAACAGAGAAGTCATTTTGGCTGAGAAAACGGAGAACGGTGGACTGTGGTCGAGGAGGGAGAGGGAGAGTGCGCTGGTGCAAGTGGGGAAGCGCCCAATGCCGTCCCGAGGAGCGGGCGCTTGTCGGCAGTCAGCTTTCTTTCGCCTCGATCATCTCGCGCGACCTCGGCGGCGGCATCTCTCCCTTCAACTTGCTACATCCTCTGGAGGCACGCGCGAAATCGACTCAAGCACACTCCTGCACACTCCACGAACATGGGAGCGGGCGCATCCAACGCGCGCGGCGGCGCGCAGGCGGACGAAGCGGCTGGCCCACCAGACTACTATGCCCTCCTCGAGGTGGAAGAGTCAGCCACCGCGGATGAGATTAAGGTGCGTACCCCGCCTTCTAGTCAGCCATCCAGAGAGTCTCTCGATCTGAGAGCTTTCTATCGGCGAACACGGCTGACCGCGCCTGTATCTAGCGATCGTTCCGGAAACTCGCTCTCGTCCACCACCCCGACAAGAATGTGGACGATATCGAGGGTGCGACCAAGCGGTTTGCCGCCATCCAGCAAGCTTATGAGGTTGGTTAGCTTCTTGAGCCCTCGCGCACCCTCTTCGGCGCCGCTCATCCCGCACCCAGGTCCTAAGCGATGAGCAAGTACGTTCTATATCTCATTGCTCCCATCCTCCGGCTCATCCGATGCTCGAACGCAGGAGCGCGCGTGGTACGACAGCCATCGGGCTTCCCTTGTTCCAGAGGCGGACGCGGCCGATGTGATGGACGAGATCAGGAGGGGCGCGCCGCCGCCCAGGGCACGCGATCGCGGCCTGTCCGTTCGCCACCTCGCGCCGTTCTTCGACACGAGCGTATACGAAGGTTATGACGAAGGTCCAAACGTACGTGATCCCGCGCTCGACCTCGCTAACGTGTCTGACAACCTGTCGTATCCCAGAGCTTCTTCACCATTTATCGGAACCTGTTCGACCGCCTTGCTCACGACGAGAAGGCATACAGCGACGTCGCCCTGCCCACCTTCGGATCCTCCACTTGGCCATGGCTTCCCCCTTCGAGAGCCGAACAGGACCAGTGCGCGCGGACGTTCTACAACCATTGGATGAACTTCGTCACTAGCAAGGAGTTCGAGTGGGCGGACCAGTGGAATATCGCAGAGGCGCCAGACCGCAGGGTCCGCAGGCTGATGGAGCGCGACAACAAGAAGGCACGAGACGAGGCCCGGAAGGAGTATAACGACACCGTCAGGGTAAGTATATGCGCGATGCCATGGAAGCACAGGCTGATGGGGTACGTGTATAGTCACTTGCGATGTTCATCCGGAAGCGCGATCCCAGATACAAGACACACCTCGCGCGACAGGCGCAAGGACAGGGGACCCCGCAGGGCGCCCGCACGCCGAGTTCTAAGCAGGCGACAGCGGCGCCACAGCCTGTCTTCGTGGCGCAGGACTGGCAGAAGGCGACCGTCAAGGACGACGCCGTGGACCTCGAGTGGGCGGCCGCCGAGGGCGAGGACGAGGAGTGGGAGTGCGTCGCGTGCGGGAAGAGCTTCCGGAGCGAAGCCGCGTGGGACAGCCACGAACGCAGCAAGAAGCACATGAAGGCGGTCGAGGCGCTGAAGCGGCAGATGCAGGAGGAGGACGAAGAGCTGGGCCTCGCGGAGGACGAGGAGGGTGTCCTGCAAGACGAGGCCGTCCCGCCAGAGTCGGGGTCAGACGAGGATGAAGACGAAGACGACCCGGCGGAGGTTGTGGACAGCCACGACACGCAACTCGAGGCACCGGCGGAGGCGCGCCTTGCACCAGGAGCGGCCGCGCATGAGGGTATACAAGAGGACGCTCGAATACCGGCATCCCCGCGAGAGCCGAAGCCTAAAAGCAAGAAGCCGTCGAGGGCTCCGTCACCGGAATCATTGCCAAGATCCCAGCGGCGCTCGCGAAAGCGGGACGTGTCCACACCGGATCCGGCCGATGAGACTGCGGTGAATAGCGGCGCGGCCTCTCCGGTTCCGCCGCCTGAAGGTGCAGCACCGGCGGACTATGCACCCTCTAAGAAGGAAAAGCGGCGAGCTCGAGAGGCGGCTAAGAAGGCGAAGGATGCGCAAGCTGAAAAACAGGTGCGTTTGGTTCGACTCAAAAGTGTTCCGCTATTGACGAAGAGATACCATATGAAAGGCCTGCAATGTCTGCGGCGTGGAGTTTGGCAGCCGCACACAGCTGTTCGCGCATTTACGAGAAGAGCCGACACATGCCCTTGTAGACTCACCGTCGTCTCAAAGAGGTGGTAGGAAGAGTAAAAAGAAGTAGCTTTGAGCCTGTCTTATACCAATCCCAATACCTCAGGTTGGAGATACCACAACCCACTGGGTCTTGGAAAAAGACAGTGGCAGATTGAGAATAGCTTAAATCTCATAAAACAAGTGTCAGCAGAAAGCTATAAGTTGACTGAATGCAATGCTGCACACATTGTGGTGTGACACTCCCTATAGCATTGTTGAATGAAGTCACAACTTGAACTGGCTATTTGGTGGCATAATTTAGCCACATTCAGCATCTAAATTCCTACCATTAGCTTTGTTCTTGTTTGGCTCTCAACACAAATCCCTTAGAGTTTTAGCTCTAGTAGTCCAGATGAGATGAAGCAAGGATTGGAAAAAAGCCCATCACCAGTAGGATCCAATGGTGTACAAAATGTGATATAATACATGAAATAGTGCTGCCTAATAGTGCTCCAATCCCCCATTAGTATCACTGTTTAGCCACACAGCTTCTTTGGCTTGTGTCTTAGTACTTCATACACAAACCCCCATAGTGTTATATGTAATTAAATTTAGCATTCCAATATCTAAATGATGCATGTTATATATGTTGTTATCAGACATTTACTATACCACTTGATGGACTCGGGATTGCTTACTTACACTCTGTTACACCCCATGCAACCTCCGACACCAGCGGACTCAACTCCGCTTTACTCCGCTTTTGGTTCGCTAAGTCCGCACTTATTGGACTTAACTCTGCTTGTCCAACTTTCGGACTTACTTACTCCGCTTTTCTGCTTATCTCCTAGGGCTACAACACCGATTTCCATTTCTTCGGCCTCATCCGATTCGTCTTCCTTGACAGCACGTGTCTTGGTGGTAGGACATTTCTTCTTAGGGCAGTTCACCACACGATGTCCAGGTTCTCGACAGTAGAAGCATTTGTTCTCCTTCAGGAGTTGTTGTCGAGTCTTCGGATCCATCTGTGTGTTGGTGTTGATGGCGCGAACTTTTGGGTTGGCCCCTTGTTTCTTGAAGTTGGTCTTTAGGCCTTGGTACTCATCCACTTTGCAGTTTGTCCTCCATCCCCTGTCAATTGTGTATAACTCTGTCAATGAGTTTGTACATTGTGGTTGGAGCAGGGTATATGAGGGCGAGCTTGGTGCGGAAGTATTGCGGTAGCTTGGAGTTGTACATGGTTCGTTGGGCGTGATCGCCGTTGATTTTTGCCCGGACGCATAGATCAAAGAATTTTGAGTTGAACCTGAAGAGATCTTCTTCCGGGTTGTATTTCAGGGTGGCTATCTCGACTGAAGCTTTGCTCTGAGGGTCTATTTCGCCAAAGACCAGGCAAAAATTGGCAATCCATTGTCTCCAAGTTCCGAATCCTAGTGGAGAGCCATGCTCGTCTTCTTTGTTTGCTGCGTCGACCTTGGCTTCGGCCCACCAATGGGTATCGCCTCGCATGTATGAAAGTGCTGAGACAATCTTTGATGCGTCATTAGGATAGTCTTGGGGGCGACTGCGGAATAAGAGTTGAAGGTCCGTGAGGAATTCGTTGGCTTTGGAGCGATCTCCCATGAAGACCTCAGGTTCTTTGACCTTGCTCTTGTGTTCTAGGTTGACTTGTCCTGGAGTGTTGCCTTGTGCGCTCGCTCCCGCTTGTCCACCGCCGGGTGGTCCTCCTCCGCCTCCTCCTCCTCCTGGAGGTCCGCCGCCTGGTGGTCCTCCGCCTGGTGGTCCTCCGCCTCGTGCGTTTTCTCCATATGGATCGTCTTTGTCTCCGTCTTCGTCTAGGGGTCTGCCTCCTCCTTCACCACGGTGAGGTTCTCCTCCTGGTGTTCCACCACCTCCTTGAGGATTGCCATCTCCATCCTCTGGTGGTTGAGGGGCTTGTGATGTTGTTCCTTTTCCAGCCTTTACAGCCGTCGCGAACGGCGCTGCCGTGCTTGCTGTTTGAGCGGGTTTTGTGATTGTTGATACTGACATTGTATCTTCGACGTGCTTGAGACTTTCCGTGAATTCTCGTGCGGTATCGAAGTGTAGGTTTTGTCTTCGTGCTTTGTCAGAATTCGTGGGCGGCGCCGGCATTGCTGGGTCGAGCTCGGAGTGTGCGTGTGCGGGAGTAGAGACCGAGCAGGATATATTCGAGGACACGATGGCAGTCGCGAGTTTGTAGGATAGAGCCTCAGAGGGGAATGTATGTAACGAGCAGTGTCGAGGGAATGAGAGTTGATGTGAGCCGGGAAGTGGTGTGTAAGAGTGAACCGAGAGAAAACTGACTTGGGCGGCAACCAACCATTGCTAGCCCGGTGAGAGTAAGTAAGTAAGTAGCGTAGAACTAAGCCAAACGTATGCTGTCAAGGGACGGTAAGGAAGCGAGTGTAGAGTACAGTAGGGAGCTAAGGCATATACTGTAATGAGTAAGTAAGTACACTAAGCAAAGTGCACCGCTATCGGGCGCAGCTCTAATCTACAAGTACCTCCTGTGGTACTACCACAGTGGCCAACACAACAGAGACGTTGACCCCAACGTGGGCGTACAGAATGTAAGGAATGTAAGGTATTGAGTAGCATATTAGTAGGTAACAAAACGAGGCAAGTCCAGAGGTACGTCATGCATCCGCGTCCTAGTGTCCGCGGCAGAGGTCGTGTTTGGCGAGGCCGCGTTCGCGACGGCCGTGCGGTGGGCACGGACTGCGTGTTCAATGTGAATCCACCATGCACCATAGACGGCTTCGATCCCTCGGATGAGATCCTCGACCGACCAGGACATGAAGACAGAGAGTCTGCGCACATGATGCATCGCGTCAAACACGGTCACGTGCGCTGCGGCCTTAGCGTAGGACGGGAGGAGGACAATGCGTCCGGACGCGATGTGGAGGATGCGGTGGAGGAGCGTATCTGGGGAGTGAGGCGAAGCGACGAGGACGGGCCTGAAGAGTGAATGTGCGAGGCCGAAATAGTCCCGGTTGTACAGGTACCCTGTGCTCGGGTACCACGACGAACAATAGTCATCTTCGCGCAACACGCGCGTGATTTCGGACCAGCGCAAGTGGATGTTGGATACGTAGAGGTGGATGACGGTGCCGGAGGTGGTGCGTATGAGGATGGGCCTGGAGAAGGTGAATGGGAAGGGGTGGATGCGAAGATACGGGTATACAAGGTCATCGTCGAGGGCGTGGCGGTGGCGGTCTGCGGCCTGGCCTGCCCAGACGTCTGCGCTGACCACAACGATGCGCGTGTTAGGGACAGCGAGCTACATCCCCTCGTCATTGCGCGTGTTGTGGAACACGCTGCCGAGGTAGATCACGTTGTCCTGCGCGGCGGCACAGGCAACGGTACATCCGAGGACGGCCAGAACACGTCCATAGTGACGCTTGCAAGAGAACTTGACACCCCCGATTGGCCATCCGGGAAGCGGTGCAACGGCGAGCATGCCGGACGGCGGTATGGGACAATGTAGGGGAAGGAGGGCACAAAAAGATGGGCAGGATGTGGGGAAGGAGCGAAGAGGGAAGCGGGGAGGAGCATAGCATGGCGGCGGTCTTAAAGCTCCCCAGTCTGTGCCACCATCAGATTATCTGTCCAGATAATCCAGGGCGACTCATTGGGCGGTGTCTAGACTGTGCTGTAGGTTGCGCAATATGCGTAGACCGAAGCGAGTGTGCAGAGCGGGTTCGTGAGGTGGGAGTTGTGTTTTGGAGGTGTCCGTAGCCTCGCACGGAGGGTCTGGTTGTCGGGTTGGAAGAAGAAGAGTCAGAGGCGGCGGATGTTGATGTGACCGCGCAGAACAGCACCAGACAGTTCCCGGAGGATGTAGGAGTTGTCACCCCTCTTCCCGTGTATGATATAGGGTCCTGCGTACGTTCACTCTCCTTTGCCGCCCTTGATCTCGTGGAGGCGCAACTCGCGAAGCCAGACGTACATTCCTTCCTTGTAGTCAGCGAAGTCAAACTGATAGTGGTGTCGCTTAGGTTGGTCTTCAATCGCTTTCCAACGCGAGGCCCGTAACCGATTGTGAGCTTGCTCCAGCAAGGCGTCTCAACGCTGGATCTGGCGTGCACAAATTGCGACGAGGTCCTCTTGCGAGTGCACGGTGTCCCAATCTAGCATCTGCCAGGTTGCCTCCTCAATGTTGAACGAGAAGACGGGTTGTTGACCATAGAGGAGATAGAAAGGGGAGAAGCTGGTCGCGCGCGAGACTGTGGTACGCATTGCGAAGAGAATGGGGTGGACATAGGCCGGCCAGTTGCCTTTTGCATCGCCGGTGAGCTTGAACAGGCATGTTGTGAGTGTGTCATGTGAACGTTCTACAGGGGCATTGCCCTCGGGGTGGTAGGGTGTAGGAAAATAACTGTACACCTGTACAGTGAGCGTAGAAGTTGTTGGACTTCACCTAGGAACTTGGAGCCGTTGTCTATTGTGAGGACCGGCACGCAGCTGAAGCGGCACACAATGTCATCGTAGATGAAGTGCACGACAGCGCGCGCGGCCGCCTTGCGAAGGGCGCGAGCTTCGACCCAAGAATGGTCTGTTTGATTGTCTGGATGACGTACTCAAAGCCACCAACACCGGTGGGCATGTGGATTGTGTCGAGATCGAAGTGTCGGAGGGACGGCGCAAGCCAGGACTCGGAGTAGGGCAGTACAGGGCGGGCTTTCATGGCGCGTTGGCACTCGATGCATGAGCACACAAAATAGGTGACATCGTTGTGGAGGTTCGGCCACCAGTAGTGATCGCGCAGCAGCTGGTAGATGGCGTCGCGGCCACGGTGTCCGGCAGCAAGATGTGCGTCGAGCAAGAGCTCCCCACGTCGCGACTCAGACTCCACCACAAGTCGAGGAGGATAGGATGACTGCCGTTTCGGTGCAAGCCAGAGGCAGTCGCCGCAAAGCAGAAAACATCCAGCGCAATGCTGAAAGGCAAGACGGTCAGACTCAGAGCGCAGTTTGCTCGGGAGTGAGCCGTCAGTGAGGAATAGACATAGCTCCTTCCAATACGAGCCGTCGTCTTGATCCCTCGTACCGAAGCAATGTCCGACGGCCGTCCACAGTGTGTCAAGGTGCGTGCCAGAGTCGTCGAGTACATCATATTCGAGTACCCAATCACTGAGTGCGAAAATGGTGGGTGTGGTCGCTATTGTCTTGCGCTCGTAGACGTCTACAAACTGTCCGTCGCCCAACCGGCCGGTGTTTGCGAGAGAGGCCGTGGTAAGCAGCAAACAAGGCGCGAACGCAAGCAGAGATTGAGACGCGGCATTGTAGACCTCGTGCAACGCAAAAGAGAGCGCGGCAGAGCAATGCGGGGAAAATGCGTGTGGCGAGTATGAAGAGGAGGACGATGCAAAGGGGTTGGAGAGGCGGAGAACGAGTGAGGACAGCAAATAGTGGGTGGATGGAGTCCGGCGCGGCAGACATGTAGGGAACACCTCGAAGGCGTCCAGGAAGGCGTTTGCATCCTCAGCCAGGTCAGGGAGGTCAGAATGCACGGGGGGAGCATGTGAGAGAGCGTCCTCCATTTTAAATGAGCTGGCGGGGATGTGCTTCGTCTCGAAGTCGAACAGCTGGATCCAGGAGACCCAGCGCAGCATAGGTGCATCTGTAACGTCGTCAGGCTGCTTGAGCATTTTAGCGAGAGAGCTGGCATCGTGCTCGAGGCGAAAATGGACTCCCCAAACGCGGTGGCGCAGCGCCTTGAGAGCCACGGAGGTACCAAAGACCTCGGACTTCGGCTGGCCGTAGTTTTGTTGTGTCTTTGTGAATGTGCTGGAGCCGTACAGAGCGGGGTGTTTGACACCGTTGACGATCTGGTAGAGCACCCATCCGGCGCCCATCCAGCTCAAGTCGATGCCTACTATGATCATGCCGTCATCAGAGGTTCGCGGAGCGCACAAGATGGACGTAGCTGCCTGATAGTCAACTCGCACTAACGCCGGTGCGGAGGTGAGACATTGTTTGAGTCTGGCGACCGCCTCTTCGATGGCAGGGGTGACTTGGAAGTCGGCAGGGGTGACTTGGAAGTCGGCAGGAGTGCAGGAGAGGAGAGCGGTGAGAGGCCAGGCAATGCGTGAGTAATTCTTTTTTTTGACGGAGCTCGTCGTGCGCGGCGCAGCGCGCCTTCCACGACAATTGCATTGCGGCGAGGGAATGGACCCTCTATGCAGGCACAAGCTACCGTACGGGGGGAAATGCTTTACGCACGCGGGCGCTAGGCGCCACGCAGTGTGGGACTGCATGCCGGTCCGTACGGTCAGGTAGGCATTTTATCCACCGTCCCTCGCGTACAGCCGCAGCGGCTTACCCACTAAAACCTCCCAGGATTTCACCCAGTCCACATCGCCTCCACCATCGTTATCTACCACCTTATCCCAGGTCCTTCTGACTGTACTCTCCGAGACCCCCATCCGTCCCTTACATTTTCTCCTAGCAATCGCACAGTCCATTGCCAGCCGTCTATTCAAGGCCGTCATCCATCGGCGCTCTATGTAGCGCATTTCGGCCTCCCCACCGAGGGGCACACGGCCCCCGACCACGCGCTCGCAGCGCAGGACCCAGATCAAGTGGGTGGTCTCCGTCAGTACAATCCTAGCAAGGCGCGTGGCCCCATGCAGAGCCTCACCCGCCGCCGATTTCACAGTAAAGGTGTGGCCACCTAGCGCTAGGCCAAGCGTTGCGGGTGGGAGATCGACCTCCACCTTGCTCAGCAGGCCGCGCGCGAGTGCCCAGGCGAGACCCTGGCCCGGTGCAGCGCACTCGGTGAGGAGATGGTCCATTGAGTCAGGGCTGTTGCACGCGCTGCACGTTCTGCGCGATTCAAAGCCAGGGATGTTGGCCCAGTAGCGTCCAACGCGCAGGCCTCCGTGCAGAGCTCGCCACACAAAATCACGGACTTTCCTGGCAATCGGGTCCGCACGCAAGAGCGTCCACACCGCGTCTGCTCGCGGCTGGAGGCCCGTGGCTCTTTGGATCGCCTCGCGCACCTCCTCGACATTACGGAGCGTCGTAGGCCTCTTCTGCCCCGCCCCCATTGCACGCACACCCCGGTATGCCAGGCGCTGCGTCAGGTGCACGAGAGCGGCCCCCTGGACTATGAAGCCGGCAGGGGCTGGGCGGTATCGCGGCCTGAAGGGGGGCGGGCGATCCGCGCCCAGGCTAGCCAGTTGGTCTGCTTCCTCATTTCCAAGCACGCGGGAGTGGCCTTTGACCCACCGGAAAGTCGTCGGGGCGCTCCGCGTGCGGAGCTGACCAGCCAGGTCCCTGAAGATCGCAGCATTCGCGACGCCAATCCAGCCGCGTCTCTCCCACATCGGGAGATGTTTTGTCAGTCCATCAATGACGTATCTGGAGTCACTAACGATGTGCATTGCAGAGTAGGGCGCAGTCTTCCGGTGAGCCATTTCTACTGCATACAGCTCGGCAGCCTGATTACTTTGCTCATCATAGGGCACTCTGGCACCTTCGTTTCGCGCATCGTCCGGGCCAAACCAGACGCCGCTCCCCGCCTTTGCGGTGCCCTGGCCGTTGTCCCGGGCCGAGCCATCTGTGAAGATTTCAACCTCATTGCCAACCGCGAAGGACGCTACTGGCGGACGCAGGGCCGGGAGGAGGTCGCGATCATCCGCCGGGACAAATACACGGAAGCACTCCATGAGCGGGGCATCAGTGGATACCGTGGGGTCAAAAAGGATACGTTCGTGTGATAGGCGTGCTGTCTCATTAGCCCTCCGCCTTCCCCGTGTCAGCGTAAGTCCGTCATCGTTCTCTGTACGCTCCGGTTTCCATTTACAGCCCAGCTTGGCTAGGACCTTCGAAGCGGCAACCGCGCATCGATGTGGGTGCGTGCATCCGAAGATGCGGCGGTCCGACACACAGTCGGCGCAATCGCAGTCCGCGCGGTCTGCATGCACACCGGCATTTTTGCGGAGCCTGTTCGCCGCGCGCTCGCACTGGCCAACCGTACGGATCTGGTGCTTATTCCGGAGGCACTTACAGGCGAGTGTGTTCTCTTCCGGGCGCTCTGGGCCTTTCCCTAGGTGGTTCCAGACAGGAAACTGGAGGCGGAGGTTGCGAGTCGGGTTCGCTACCGCACATCGGACGCCGTACTTCCTTGCCGCCCGAACCATGTCGCGCAGTGAGCGCGGTAGGCCGGCACTGGCGTGTGTGCTAATGGTCCAGCTTTGCAGAAAGGCGTTGATGCGCGCCGAGCTTTCGGCGCCCCTGGATCCCGACGCGACTGCTTTTGCGAAGAGGGCGTCCGCGACGGACGCCCATAGGGGCCTCTGGAGTCCAACGAGGAGGTAGGCTTTGAGCCACATCAGGCTAATGGCGTCATTTCTAGCGTGTATGTCGATGAGGTTCAGGCCGCCGCTCGCCACCGGCTGGTAGAGTTGCTCGCGGGCTATACGCAGGTGCTTGTCGCCATTCCACACAAAATCCGCGACCATGCGCTCCAGCTTCTGCTCCACGCTCTTCGGCATTGCTTGTACGACAGCGCGGAACTGCGTCCTCCCAGCCACCTCGATGCCAACCGCGAGCTTCCGTCCATGCAGAGTGGGTTTCCCCCTCTGCCACTTCGCCAGGTTGGTCTCAATGGTGCTCAGAACCGGCAGCCAGGGTACCGCAAGATCAATTCCATTTCCAATCCAGGCGCCAAGCGAGCGGATGGCCTCGCCGTCGCGCACGATGTGCACAGAGGCCGGGATCTGGGCAGCGCCAGGGCGGAGGCACCTGGTCCGGACGAGTTGGGCTCGGTAGGCAGGGGACCCGACGGGGAGCACTTCGGTTTTCTCCGCGTTGAAACGGGCGCGCGAGGCCTTGCACCACGTGCTGGTTAGTTCTGTGACAGTGCTGAAGTCGTCATCCTGGCATAGGTACAGTGTCGTGTCATCCGCAAAAAGTTTGGCAACTAATCTCTCCGCTGCGCCCGGGATTCGGATCCCCCGTAGGGACGACTTCCGTAGGGCGTATACATTCAGTGAACCCATCTAGTCATATCTGACTAATTAGTGTACCCTATCTAGATAATTTGACTGACTATTTCCAGAGCCTTGCGGCTATCTAGTCACCATATCTAGTTATAATTTCTGGCATAATGTGCTCTTTTCGGACACATAAAGTGTATCTAGATATACTAGTCCACTTGGATGACTAGATACGGCACCTGTGACTAGATGTTGCACGACTAGATAGACGTCTGACTAGATGCTGTTCTAACTAGATATCACACAACTAGATAGATATTTGACTAGATGTCCACTTGACTAGTTAAATCACATGACTAGCTGAAAACTTGGGCCCTTGAGATGTATTGTGCTATATACCGACATGCAACTCTTTCGGCATAAGACTTTGTGCGTTCAGCAACAACTTCTTGTACATTGCTGCTTGACTATCATGATAAATGTTAGTAAGAACAGATATGCGGCAACAACTGATCTTACCGTGCAGCATACGCTGCTGAACCCCTCTCGGTCCAGGCTGCACTTGGGGAGATCTTCGCGCGTGCTGTCCACAGCCGTTGATAATGAATAAAGAAACGCTGCGTGCGGCGCATCTCCTCCTTTACAAGCTCAACTTCTTCGCACCACCGTGTTCGCCTGGCGCTGGCCCGGAACCATTCAATACGTGCCGCTATGGAGTAGATCAGCACACAATACTATGGTGAGGTGTGATGCTACAGACCTTCGGATGTGTACTCATTGCCCTTCTCTCCTTGATACCGCTTGTCCCGCCATATCCACGACACTTCTTTCTTCTTCATCCCAGGCTGTTCCTGTGCATGATATAAGTTCAGCTGTACGCAATCTTTTGCCGTCAGCGGTGGGTATTCTGTCTTGTCAACAGCTTGCGCAATCAAGTAGAGCCGTTCACGAGCTAGCTCGTAGTCTTCCCGGTACCGACGGATGTCCTCGTCGGCCTTATGCACAGTCTTCTGGTTGCGTGTCTTGTCTGATTAGCGGGTATGTTGAAGAACAGTGAAGTGCACCATCATCCTGTCCTGATTATCCTATTTCTAGATCCAACCACCGCCATCTGGTGCTCGCGCTGATCCTACTGTGTACAGTATCTAGTCAATGTGTATCTAGTCAATGCATATCTAGTCATTGTGTATCTAGTCAACCGATGTCTAGTCAATCCTATCTAGTCAATCCTATCTAGTCAATTCTATCTAGTCAATGAATATCTAGTAACGGATGATCTAGTTGTGTGATAACTAGTTAAACGGGGTATCTAGTTATGCGCATACAACAACTAGTACACCTTCTTAGAAAGTGTATCTAGATACTGACCGTGACTACTTATTAGTCAGTTGCGTAGTAGTAACTAGATAGTGACTAGACAGGGGGTGACTAAATAGTCTTAGGTGTCTAGATGGGTTCACTGAAGTGGCTCGTAGGGCACAAGCCAGCGGTTCAATAGCAAGATCAAATAGCAGGCACGATATGGGGTCCCCTTGGCGCACACCCCGCCAAACCCTGAAGAAACGGCTTCGGACTCCGTTAACGATCACACAGCTCTCGGCTCTGGCGTAGAGGTGGTTCAGGGTTCGGATGAACGTCTCGGGGAAGTTCATCCGCCGGAGGACAGCCCATAGGTAAGCATGGTCAATCTTATCGTATGCTTTCTCCTGGTCAAGCGCGATTATGGCGCCGTCAAGTTCCTCCGCCTCTGCATATTCGATTACTAGTTGGGACAGCCTGATGTGATCGAAAATTCGTCGGCCCGGGATGAATCCCGCTTGGTCTTCGTGGACTACGGGCGGGGCTACACGGGCAAGCTTCATCGCAAGGGCCCTCGTCATTAGTTTATAATCCGAGTTCAGGAGCGTGATTGGCCTGTAATTGACAATTTCGCGCTTGTCTTTCTTTAGTTTGTACACCGGGCATATCCAGCCGTGGGCAAACTCGGAGCCCTCAATCATGCCATGGGTCTCAATATCGTTGAAGACACGCTTGAGCGCTGCCGGTAAGTTGACCGCTGAGGCGCCTCGTTTCGCGTCATCCTTGAACCACCGCTGATACGCTTTCCATACCTCAGTCGGGAGGCCGTCAAGGCCAGGGGCTTTCCCAGCAGCCGCTCCTGTCAGGGCATCGTCAACATCGTCCTGGTCCAGGAGGGTGGCCATTTCATCGTTCGCGTCGCCACTCAGTTTGGCCTCAGTGTGCTGGAGTGCAGCGGCGATGTACTCCGCATGGTCCTCGCCATCGCGCAGTTCATCGTCGTTCTGGAGCTCATTGTAAAAGGTGCGAGCAATCTCAGCCATGGTCCTGGTGTGGTTCGTGTATTCCGGGGGGGAGGTATTCGGTTTTAGCATCGTATACATTACTTCAGTAACCTCCGGGGTCGTGTTTCCACGCATCCAGTACTTCGACATAGTCTCGGAGTGGGTCCAATGCCTGGCGGCGACGTCTTTGCGTTTCCACGCAAAGCGTTTCTGCTCTAGCTTCGTGATTCGATCCTGGAGTATAGCAGCCCGCTCCGTTCTCCGGGCCAGTGCATCGTCAGAGAGGCCATCAGCCGGCGCATCAGTAGTTTCAGCGAGGTCCGCTCTGAGCAGGTCCAGGCGCCTCATCATTTTGGGGATCTTGGACTTGGCTCTCGTCCGTGCTGCAGCTGTTAGTGCCAGCTTGAAGTCTCGATACACCGTCTGCGGGTTGGCCTCGTCCGTCCGTGCGCCCAGGGCATCAAGGTCAGCTACTAGCGTTCTCGCGAGCTCCTTCATTGTTTTCTTCATCTCCGGGTCATCAAGGAGATGGGACGGCATTGACCAGCGTCCTTTTCCTATGAACGGTGCCTTATAGTTCTTCAGGGTCACCACCGCCATCAGATGGTCGGTTGGGATGCCAGGTTCACGGATCCTCCAGTCAGAGCAGTCTTTCAGGACCGAGCTCCTAGCGTATATACGGTCCAAGCGCGATTGGGAGAGCGTGCTCTCCTGCAAGTAGGTGTAGGCTCTGCGCATCGGGTGTGCCAGGCGCCAGCCGTCTTTCAGGCTGAGTCCGTCACACAGGTTGCCAAGCGCCTCGCGCGGGGCAAGTGGATCCTCCCTCGGTGGGATCCTGTCCGCCTGCTCTTTGACAACGTTACAGTCTCCTAAAAGCAGGTCTACTCTTCCCAGGTTCTCGTCTGCAAGGGATTGCCAAAAGGCCGCGTTTGCTGCACCGTCATTCAGCGCATACACATTCAAGATGCGCAGGGCTCGGTCTTCCGACCACTGGATGGTGAGCAGGAGCGCACGGCCCAGAACAACAACTCTCATCGTCGGCTTACAGTCTTTGAGGATGCGCTTATTTACAGCAAATGCAACACCCCGTGCGCCTGTCGCGTTCACTGGATCTGGCGAGTGGAATATATCCATGTATCTTCCGAAGACATTTTGCAGGCTCGTCGCCCGCTCATCGCTCAGGTGCGTCTCTTGGAGCGCGAGGACGGCTATCTTTTCGTCACGGACAAGCTGATTGACGAGGAGCCATTTGCTCGACCCGTTCGCGCGATTCTCTGTGCCGTATCCTTTCATATTTAGCGTAGCTATACTGATTCTGGCCTTCGAGCGGGGCCTCCGCGGACGTCCACCCAAAGGAGGGCTGCTATGTTCACCCGTCGCACTCCCCGACCCCGTCGCCGCGCCCGGAGACGGATAGGAGTTTACTCCTCCGTCCTCGGTCGGCCTAGCAGGTCCGGCGGCGCCCATAGCGTTACCAGAGCTGTTAGGCCACTGCGCGGCGCTGCCACCGTTGCCAGAGCCATGATCATCGGAGGCGGAGCTGGCAGGGGGGTCACCCGCCCCTCCCAAGGCAATGGATCGTGCACCGTTTACTGGCTCGTTGTTCCGTTGATAATGGGCATTTGTGTTTCGAGGGTTCGTGGTTGGTTATGTCCCATGCCGCCATCAACCAGGGCGGTAGGTAAGGCTGCATATCCCTGCACCCGTGGGCGACTATGCGTTCAGAGCGCACGCCTCTCCTCTGCTCGGATCGGCACGCTCGTCTGCTTCAGCCTCTCGGCGCGGGTCGTCGAGGCCTCAATAGGCCACCGCTGTGATACTCCGGCTTTCCTGAGCCCGTAGGCTAGTAAATTGGGCACAGAGTAGGTCCCCTCGCGTGTTGCTTTGGGTGAGCTGCAGAATCTCTAGCAGCCGCGCGGGTTCGCAGGCATGTACTTATAGACGGGGACCATGTCCGCCTAAGCCTACACCAGACCGGTTTCCAGTGTTGGTTCTGTGTGGCAAAGCACACACCAAGATATGTGCAGAGAGATATTATTGGGGTACTTAGAGCTGGCAGGGAGAGCGGAACTTTACAAGCGAGCGAGTTCATTACGCGAAACTAACAAGAGGGGCGCACGACGCGAGCAAGGCCGGCTACCTAGGGGTGCGGCACGCGTTGCTACCCAGTCACGGTCCAAGAGTATAGGCTACTAGCAGGGCACATCCCGCGCTTCAAGAAGAGGACCGCCGCCTTAGTTCGGCTGGAAGGGGCCCTGGCTCATCGGCGGCTTGGAGGCGCGGCGGCTCCTGTGCGAGCCTGAGCGTCCTTGCTGGCCCCGCTGGCGTTGGTTTTTGGCCGGGGGATGTCCAGGCTGCGAGTACTGTGTCGAGTACGCCTGCGGGTACGGGGGTGCGTATAGCGCGTGATAGGGGAGGTACTGCGGGGGCGGGTACGGCTGGGGGTGGATGGTGTAGCGCTGCCCGTCATCGCGCACAGCGTGGTGCTGGCGGTGTCCACCTCTCGGCCCGTTGCGCGAGGGCTGTTCATCGTACGAGTCGGCGCGGGCGCGCGCGTCCGTCGCGCGCGAGGGTCCAGCTTGCGGCGGTCCGTCCCGGTCCATTGGGCGCGCGTGGTTCACGGGCGCGGCGTCGTTCCACACGGCGGGCGGGCCCGGCGGCGCGTCTCGCGGCGTCCAGGGGGCGTCAGGAGGGGGGTGCTGGGAGTACGGCGGAGGCTCCCACGTCAGAGGGTAGGCCTGGGCCTCTTGCGCAGGCTGTGCCGGGTGCGCGCGCAGCGTAGGGTGCGCGCGGTGCGCGTACTGCGCGTGGTACGGAGTCGGCGCGGTCTGTTCGTACTGCGTCGAGGGTGCGTTTGCCACGGTTTTGACAGGGCGCGTAGGCTGCGTGGCGGGCGCGGATGTTGCCGCGCGCGGGTCCGTCCATTTGAGGGGGTAGTAGTCGCTTACGGCAGGCGGGCGCGCATCTCGAGGCAGACGCTGCTCGGGCTCAAGGGGCGCAGACGTCAGGTGCGTGGTTGGGGCCGTGCTGCTCGGGCGGCTGCCGGCCTCGTCCGCGCCGTTCTTCTTCCAGTGCGGGCCGCGTCCCGAGAGGTCGAGGATGAGGCTGCCCGTCCAGCCAGGAACCGAGAGGAACGGGCAATTCAGCGCGTCATGATCCTCGCCGTGGCATCCCGCGCACCGACGCGGCGGGCACGGGATGCCCTTCTCGTCGATGAAGGGCGTGTCGATCACAAGGTAGCGAAGCGCCACCAGCCAGTCGTGCCACGCGAGATGCAGGGGCGGGGGCACAGGCGGAGCGCGGTACGCGGAAGCGATGAGATCGCCGTACGAGCCGTCAGCACGGCGCTCGCGATAGGTCTTGACTTCAAAGCCCCGGATGATCTTCTTTGCTTCTTCGTCTAGCTCCTCGCCCTCCAGCGGGCACCCACTAGCCACGAGAAGCTCGGCAAGGGACTCCACACGCTCGACGCTCATATACGTCTCGATGATCGCGTCGCGGATGAGAGCTTCGTGGTGGGACCCGAAGCCCTGGTAGGAGCCTCCCCACGCGGACGGACCCGTGTTGACCGGGAGGATGTGGAGGCTCAGCTCGTCTCCTGGCCAAGTCGTACGCGAGCGGACGGTCGCCATCGCGCCAGGCGAGAAGTGTCTGGCCAGCCAAGCAACCGGATGGGGCCCGTCCTGCGAGGTGGACACATCTTTGGAAGGGGAGATGATTTCAAAACCGGTCTCCTGCGTGATGTTTTCGAACATTTTAACGATGCGGTCCTTGAGGGCGCGGCGGTACTTGCTGTTCCCGTAGAAGTCCGTCTGGCCGTGCGGGTGGAAAATGAGATCCTTGCTCGGGTCGAGCGTGGCCCAGAACTGCTTCATGTGGCAGAGGCCGATTAAGGCGCTGTCGTATCCCGCACCATAGCGCTGGGGAAAGCCGGACGCCGGTGGGTCGAGGATCCGCTCCTCGCCGTAGAAGGTGTACGTCGCAGCAGCCACAGTATTCGTTGGGGGCGGGGCCGGCTGCAGGGGAGCAGCCGCATACTGCGCCAGAGGAGCGGCATGAGCGGGAGCAGCGTGGGCGTGGATCGGCGCGTGGATGGATGCGGCGAGGGGGGCGGGTTGAGCAGGAGCTGGCATCGGCAGGTGAGCGGGAGGAGTGCTTGCTCCGAGCGCGCCGGCAAGGCTCGAGTCCTTCGAGATGGTCGGGACGGGACGGGGCATCGGGTTCTGCCAGCACAACTTCGCGCCGCTCAGGCAGTCAGCAGTGTGCGTGTGCCCTAGGCTGTCGACATCCATGGGCTCCTCGTGCACGGGCGTGAGCTCGGGGAGTCCGGCAAGCATACGTCTCCCAGCAGCCAGGGTAGGCGTCAGCACGGTGCTCCCCGGCGAGGCCGGGATGGGCACATTCATCGGATCCGGCTGCAGGCAGGCGCGCACAGGGCCAGCATGCTTCAGGATCGTTAGTACTGTACGTGCATGTTGCGCGATTTGGGCTCACATGGCTGCCGTTCATCGGCATGCTAACCGTGCCTGCAGACAGGCCAGCTGCGGCCTGCGTCGGGAGATACTCCAGCGCGGCGCTAGCTGTGGCAACTTGGGGGGAGGCCGGTGGATGCAGGGCGGGCCCGTGTCGCCCGGACGTGATGACCTGGAGGGCGAGCGACTGGAGCTGGTTCGCCGACGACTCCGGCATTAGCGCTGCGTACTCGGCGAACCACTCCTGTTCTGTCGCAGCCATCCTAGCAATATAGCTTTGGACAAGCTCGGGCGTGGTGAGACGGCTGAGGGGGATGGTGTGTGCTGGAGGGGGAGGCGGCTGCGGCACGGGCACCGGTGCGGCTTGCTGTACGGCAGGCGCCAGTACAGGAGGGGGCGCGGCGACGGGTTGGTTTGCGTTCGGCGCTGGGGCGGGGACTCCGCCAGCGTGCTGCGCCTGTGCCGGGACGGGGGTGTCTGTGCGAACAACAGCAGCGTCTTGGGGCGGGGAGATCGACGCTCTGAAGCGCTTGCGCGTTCGTCGGCCAGAAGCGGTAGCCGCAGCTTGCTGGGAGGCCGGTGCAGTACCAGCGGGGCGGCGCAGGGATTCAGGGAGAGGGGTGGGCGTACTTGGGATAGACGTGTCACTGAAGTCGCTCATATTGAGCCAGTCCGAGCTGCGGATGTTCTCCTCCAACGTTGCCGAGACATCCGTCTGGTGTCCTAAGGCGCCAGCTCCTCTGTCACTCGCTCCCGGGGTCGGAGTCGTTTCTCCAGGGGCAAGGGGCGACGCGGCAGGGTGGACGTTGGGGAGGAAGGGGGACGTGCTGCCGTCGGCCGCGTCGAGCAGATTCTGCGGCGTCTGGCCAGGAAAGGGCAGCGCGTTCTCACCCGGATCGTCTAGGTGGATCTGGAGTCAGGAATATTCAGGCAGACACGCAGTTATCATACCAGGGGAGCTGATTCTGTAGGCAGCTGAGCTCATCGTGCACAGGGCGGGCGGGCAGGCGGCGGTCGGCGTGCGGTGGCAGGGGCGCAGGGCGCGGGGCGGGGGAGGAGCACGACCGCCATCTTCACGCGCACACCGTGCTTAAGTGCGCGCGCGGTCACCCCTCCGTCGGGTCCTCGGGCTCGGCAGACGTCGCGCTCGACCTTGCGCGGGAGGTACTCATAGCCGTTTGAGGGCATCGCGGGAGGCGCCGCACAGAGTGTGCATTCGTTTTCCTCGTTGGGCTGGGTGGCTGTGCCTCGCTCACGTGGCTCCGCGGGATCCGGGCCCGGCACTCTGCAGGTTCCCGAGTGAGTGGCTTGATACGGCCATCCCAGGGAACCGGGCCGTCTCAGGACTCTGTATGCGGCCAGTAGGCTCGCATCGCGCTCAGTATGCCAGATTCGGCCAGGCATAGTTCGGTTCTCTGTCAGGATCGGTTTCAGGTCGTCCCAGAGGGGCAGGTCAGGCTCAGATCGGTTCAAGAAAGCGGGATCTTGTGTATATTAGGCTTCCCGCTCGGCTCGCGCCCTGTTCAGAACGCTCATCTGGGCTACCCTTCCCTTCCCGCGTCTCCTCAGTCACTCCGCGTCATCTGACCACTGGCCCTCGCTCTCCGAGTCTTCGGGTTCGTGAACCGCGCTTCAGGAGTGCTCGTCGTATCCGACGTAAGTCCGCGGAATGATGTCCATGTCGCGTTCCAGGGGGACATGGCGTGTGTGTGGGAGGAGGGGGAGGAGGAGGAGACGTAGTGCAAATCGCCAGGGCTCCAGACGCACGGTGACACCTTGTCGGTGCTGGATCGAGAGGTATGCGAATCCGATCGTGGATCGAGGATCGTCGTTCTTGACAATAAATTCTGTGACGGCCAGCTCCATCGTCCGTACGCCAGTGATTGCACCAGCGATACCCGCAGGCACGGCTTCGTATCCATCAGATAATCGGCCGTTACGGAGGCTCTTCGAGAGGATGAAGACGCGGACACTGAGGCCTATGGCGAGTGGGGCGAGGGGGGGGATAACAACGTCGATGAAGGAGACCTCAAGGATGCGGCCGCCTCTAGGTAGGCTTGCCGGTGCTCGGCCTCTCTCTTTAGCGTAGACACTGATCGCGTTCATTGTAGAGGATGGGTGCGGCGGTCGCAGAGGCACAGCTGGGGAGGTCTGTTGTAGCGAGAGCAAACACGCTTGGGATGTGTGGGCTTTATAGTTCTAGAGAACAGGGCAGTTTTAGATTTTTTCTGCCCTGGAACATGTAGATAGTGCACGCCGGGCGGGAGCGGCGGCGTCGCAAGCGAATTGGAGTCCAATTGGGACATTTTTGGGATATGTTTTAGCATGGAAGGGCAGAGGGGGGTCTGGACTTGATGGGGTAGGGCAGCAGGGCTGGAGGAAACACCACTGTGCATGGGGTTCTAGGCCCAACAGACTGGGAAGGCCAGCACATGAAGCTCCTCGGCGGATTCGGGAGCGAAAAAGCGTCGCGTTGGGATGGGGCCCGTGATGGGCAGGACACGATTGGCCAGCAGTGCGGCTAGCGTTCATGCTCTCGTCCAGCTTCATTCGTGCATGGCAGCGGCAGTAGTGGAAGGGACGGGTCTCCGGAAGTCGCCAGAGAAAGACTGCATTCCCATGTTCGTTCTACCGTCAGGCGCTCTCGATCGGCGGTTCATGCAGGGGAGGCGCTCGTTGCGTCGTCCTTGTGGGTGTACAAGCTACAGGACACCTCGCATACATGGGTCATCAGGTTAGGCAGGGCAATCATCCGCTAGCTCGTAGGCATTCGCAGTTCACGGGCATCTGCACCACACAGGCATCCGCGTCGCGCAGGCATCCGCGTCGCGCAGGCATCCGCGTCATGCGGGCATCCGCGCTACGCGGGCATCCGCCATCGCAGGCGATTGGCAGGCATACTTACCATTAGTGCTACTTAGACACGTCCGTATGCTCACACAGAGGGCAGGCTTCGAGGCTCTAGATGTCTACGCTCTATGGACGTTTCAATACATACGTTTTCTCCAAGTTTGCGTCTTCCGCTCGCTGGGGGGAGCAGCGTGGGAAAGGCGCAGGTGGTGGTGGTACGAGATCAAGGAGCCCCCATGCGTGAGTAATTCTTGATCCAGCGGCGAGCACCACCAGCAAGACCAAGGAACATGCGGACTTCGTGCACATCGTGAGGCACAGGCCACTGTAGGACGCGGCCAATGAGGTTCGGGCTGACTTTCCAGCCGTCTTGGCAAACGATGGTGCCGACAATGGAGAGGGCGGAGCATGTGAGCACACTTTTGAGCGCAGAGACCGTTACCCCTGTAGCAATCAGCGCAGCAAGAAAACGGTCAACCCGCTGGGCGAACTCGAAGACGAACCGTCTGATGGTCGGGTTGCCGACTATTGGTTCGTCGTTGTAACGCGCGCATGGGCCCTTGACACTGCAGTCATCGATGAAGTTGTCCGCAATGCCATCGGCCTTGACCTGCTTCAGTGTGTGGTCGGTATCGCGCGAAAACTCTTGCATGGCATTTGTATAGCCCTGTATGAGTGTCGTCTGTTGCTTCGGACCGTCGGGGGAATGGAATGTGCCAAGCGGGCGAGAATCGACGTAGAGTATGCGGGTGTCAAACCTGGAGAACATGTCGCCCGAGAGGTAGATGGCATGACCTGCGAAAGACTCCGCAAAGTCATTGATGTTTGGAGGGAGAGAGGTGTCGCGCACTGTGACGGCGTTGAGCTTCTCAACGGCTACGACGAGGCGCACCAGCGGCTTCAAGCCTGGTTTCTTTGCTACCGCCCAGAGCACAGATTAATAACTTGCTGTGGACAGTTCGAAACGACCGAGCGACTCGAACCGCCGAACCTTGTCGTGCACCGCATTGCGGATTGCAAGAGGTATGGGGATCGGCAGTACTTGCTAGGGGGTGTGTTTGACACTGGGGATGTGGTAGTCGGGGTAGTATAGGGGATCAAAGAACCCCTTCTCCGAGTACTCCCAGGCGGACGCACGCGCACGGGCATAGACGACGAACACGAGGAGGTCAATCTCCTTGGTTGACAGGAAGCCGGGCTCAATGGTCTTCAAAAGACTGTCAAGCCGGTCCTGCATCATGCGCACATCTGCGGGAAGTGAGCGATACAGAGGAGGGTGAGTGGGCAGCATAAAAGGGGGGAGTTTGGGTATATCTAAGAACTGTTGGGCGCGTGGATCGGGCATGTACGTAGGGACAGGACGATGGCGGTGTGCGACGGGTTTGTATTTACGTGGGCCTCGATTGGGGCAGGGAACTGTACGAGTCTCTTGAACAAAAACATCAAAGTCGGATATGGCCCTATTGGCCCAGGAAGAAGGAGGAATGTCGGCGGGGGAGCCGCCGGAAAGAGCAATATACTGATGAACCAGGTCATCGTATTGTGGAGGGGGAGAACAGCTGGAAAGAAAGTCAAACAAAGCGTACATAGTGTTGCCCATGAGGCATTCAAATGAGCGTCCGAGCGCGGGTATCGTGGAGCTGGTGCGCTCCGTTCCAGGCTCCACTACGCAAAACCTGTCTTGTCCTCGTCATCGACTTCTTCTAATATACTGTGGGGGAAGGATCTGCGCAGCAGATCCGCAGTAAGGCGCAGCACTGCTGCAGCATGTCCGCAGTCAGTATGAGTCAAATCTGAGCTAAGTGTAGTACACCACAGTTAAGATGAGTCATGAGGAGTCAGGACAAGTCATATGGACTAAATATAGAGGCTGAGTCAGAATAAGTCAGGTCGAGTCATTGGCCGTATTAGGAACTGAGGATGAAATTGTAACAAGAAGAACATACCTATGAAGAAGCTCCTACCTACCAAGGAGCTGGAGCTCAAGGCCCTTGTTGCTGCCATGGAGCACTACCTCAGTGTACCAAGGCCGGACATCGTTTTGACGGTGTCCTCTATGGACGATGTGGTGGATGACAACAGGTATAGCAGTGAGGTAGGGGTCGGTGGGAAAGGAAGAGAAGCCTCATCTATGCTGATGCATTGGATTTGATGCCATCTATCCACATTGACATCTTCTATTCTCAGCTGGTAGCACTCATGGTGTACATGTTCATTTGATTCCTGCATACAGTACATACAGATGGCACACTTTGCGAGGCCGCCTACAAGTGTCCCAGGACCACTTTTGAGGCAGTGGCATGTTGAGCAAGTACTACACAACTTGATCGTGTTCAGGCACTCCATCACATCAAGCCTTGCTTAGATTGCATTAAGCACACTCAATAAACTAAAGCAGCTTGAGATGCTTGCAATTGCGCCCAGAGGCCGTGGAATTACATTGGTAAGCAGCACACTCCCGCAAGGGGAATTGCCAGTCCCCACATCCTTGCCGTTCGATATAATGCATTTAACAGGGTGTAACATTTTAGCTTTTGTCTGCATAGCATACCATAGGAGGGGTGTCATTGACTGGGCCATGGTACCACACTGAAAACCCTGGACAAATTATGATTGATGAGAAACAAAGAAATCCTTTCTTATGGGGTAAGCTCCCAGCCAAATTGCGTGACACCAAGTTGACCCCGTGGGAAAAATATTTTGAGGCTTAGCTAATCAGACCTTGGATCCGAAATAAGCACCACATACAACTTCCGCATACAAACTTGGTGTTAGGGTCACGATCCATTAGAAACTCTAGGGTTAGAGAATACACCATGCACACAGCCACTCTGACTGCTTGCTAGCCTTTCTCTAATGCTTACTGCTAGGCACCTGTATAACCCTAGGTGGCACAGCATGGGCAATCACTCTTCTTACTGCTGTCTACTAGAAGCAGGACAAGCTAAGAAGGCTTCTATAGGGATCCAACACATTGATTACACTTTGTGAGTATGGCCATGATAGTGATATGACATCATTACATGCTGTGTTTAGGTAGCCATTCTTCACTATCATATCTCAGTCATGATACACTGAGGTGTGAGCATGCTACAACAGCTTCATTGGTAAGTATACCCATATGAGAGGGCAGGGAATGACAGTCTGGGACCTTTGCGAGGTGCTCTACTCACTATCTCCGTGCCTGAGTCCCGCTGGCATGGGACACAGCCTCACACTGTAACTTGAATATCTCTGCCAATATCAATTTGCAGTACGACTTCTTGGCACCAAATGATAGGTACACCTCTACCAAACATTCTGGTGCACTCCACTTTCCTTGCTAATTTATGCCTCAAGCCACAGCCCGACATCTTGTGGGTCATGCTGCAAGCGCCTTCTTGGGTGTTAGGCGCCCTTTCGACCGTCAAACCGCTGTTGCCCACACTGTGCTGGGAGTAGTGTGCATACATATACACGGCTCTATCTAGTGTTGCTACTACATGCAGATATCACATTCTCCGGCAATTAATGCATACCGCAGCCGCATAACCCAACATTCTACATACTTATACACACGCTCACCCGGTGGGCAAAATTCTGCAGACCCCGCGGGCGCTTGCATACGCCGGCAATGGTCCTGCACTTTTGCTGATGACTACATCACCATTTGTACACCATTGGATTCTGCTCACTCATAGCTTTCTAATAACATATTATACATAATATTTGGACTATCCAGTGGCCCACAATGCAGCCATTTGTGTTGGGAGCCAAACATGTACAAAGCGGGAGGCACACCGACACGAATCCGCGTTGTCGTGTCTCCCGCTTTGTACTCGTTTGTTCTCAGCCACAGCTTACATTATTGCCCCCTCCTCTAGTTCTTTTGGCCACTGCTCCCCCAGTTTTGCTTCAAATGGAATGTGTGATATACCGTTAGGAAGGCGCTTCTGAGCTCTACAACATGAGAGTACTCACATGTATTAATTACCCATTATCTCTCCTGTAATCCTTCATTCTAAGAGGGCATGAGCCACTTATTAACCCTGTACAGCATTGTAGAGTCAATTTGAACTGATCACTATAGTCTCATAAGACCCTGCTCAGGTCTGGAAAGAATCTGAGGATGTAATTGTGATATAAGCACCCCTCTGTCCCTTTAAACTACTAATGTCTTATTCACCAAGCAAAAAGCAGTAAATCACTGTTTACACAGTAGTCTCCTTACTAAATGGTGTATATTCTTGCTCTACAATACACCTATGGTCAAGGGCTACCTTATGTGATTGTTTCTGTGGCTCTATACCCTCTATTCATTGTGTTACCCTCTATTCATTACGTTAAAGCTGCTTTACTACATTTTGAAGCAAGGCTCTGGGAGCCTTTTCCTCCCGCAAAATAAGCGCCCAAGGGCCTTAGCCAAATTTTCTTGAAAAATGGGCGCTTCTTGCGGTGTTTTCTACCATAGTGTGCTCATTTTCCATCCAAATTACAAGTATTGTATGTCGTTAGAAAGGCCTTTTTAAGGCTATCCAATGGTGGTATGCAATGGTAGCATTGCACATCACAATGTCTGGTATTCAGCAAAACACTGCCTGAAAGTGCCCCATAACTGCCATGGCAGCCACCTCTTTGCTCATAGTGCCTCCAGGTTCAACCCAAAATGCATGTGCTATATACCATAATGAAGCTGCTTTGAAGCTCCATTTGATTGGGGTACAAGCCTCCCACCTAAGCTCTTCATATTCTATTTGGCACAATCTCACTTTTTATCAGCCCACAAATGCCTGTAGCAGTCAGCAAGGCATTGATTGTGATACTGGGTTGTTGGTGTTTTAGTATATATAGGCATGCAATGTCCAATGTTTGATATAACTACCAATTAAGCTGTTGTATCAAGTTCAAGGGCAAAGAATGCACCACAGTGCACCTTGGCAATGCCTGAATCAGGCACTTATACTTAGCTATCCACCCTTGGATGTGTACTTGGACGTACAGGATTTGTGTAATAAAGCATTGCTGTTGAGCAACCTGAGCATTAATTACTTCACCAGAGTATGGACGTGACAACTGACTGGCTACCTGATGTCAACTTACTGTACCATCACTATCATACTGCCAAAGTAACAGGTGGTTACCCTCATAGGCGCACTACAAGCAAGCCTGCTGCTCTAAACAGTGATAGGGAGGGTGATTGCCCATGCTGTGCCACCTAGGGTTACACAGGCGCCCAGCAGTCAGCATTAGAGCAAGGCTAGCAAGCAGTCAGAGTGGCTGTGTGACCAATCTAGGGTCTAACCCTAGAGTTTCTAATGGATTGTGGCCCTAACCCTAATTTTGTATGTGGAAGTTGTATGTGGCGCTTATTTCAGATCTAATGATTTGTTAGCTGAGATTGAAAATATTTTCCCACGGGGTCGGATCAGCGTCACACATTTTGGCTGGGAGCTCACCCCATAAAAAAGGATTTCTTCGTTCCTCATCAATCGTAATATCCTTGTGAATGAGTCATGCTTGGTATTCAGAGTGCCCCCATGCCTATACATGGTTTTGATTTTGTTGACCCTATGCAGACATCTTGACCAGTAGTGGAGCTTCAACTCACTAGCCAAAAGACTATTCTCCAGGCCGCTGTGCAAAAGTCAGCTTTGATTTGAGCTTCTCGTTTATTATCTCAATGTGATCTATCATTGATCTATCTCTGTATGCTGGGCTAGTAGTACTGCATAAATCTTTTCTACACAGTATGGCACCATTGCCTGCACCTACTCACCTAGGGTTACTGTAAGGCTGGCCTCGGATCTACCTACGGTTTATCCGGATCCGAACCCGTAGGTATCGACCGGTTCCCGAGGTCCCACCCAGACCCGGACGTGACCCGGACCCCGGATGACCCGGACCCGGGAGACCCGGACCCGAAACCCGTAGGTAACCTGGTCGGGGACCCGGAACATGCAACATTAATCAGAATCGCATGAAACTACACCATTGTATGCGTTCTCCTGATACGAACGGCGTTCCAAAGTTTCGTGGCAATCGGAGCTGATACCAGGAAGATATTTGCGAATTATGATTCCGGGAAATGAGGAGAAGCACCACTCAACTGCACCTCTTCTGACGGTTGAATTGGCTCGAAAAAACAGAGTCATGTTCGCTACATACTGCTGCACAATACCTGATAGTTAGAAATGTCGTCCTCAAGACACAACCTCGGTAATTGTCCGCAGCGCGCAGCAATCGTAAACAGGCGCCCATAGCAAACCGCCTGTAGGAGCTCGTTCATGCCGCGCGCGCGACTCAGAACATGTGCGCGAGCTTGTAAACGCGCACAATGCTGCGCGCGCGTTGGACTACACACAAGACGGAGGCGCGCGCGACAGCAGCGTTGCACACAAGGGCGCGGTTGCGCGCTGCGCGTACGCGAGTCTGTTAACTCCACGCGGCGCGAAGCGCAAAGTGTCAGTACATCCACGCGCGCGGCTCCGGCATGTACGGGAGAATCAAGAAATCACAAGGGGGTTGAACCCCTTGTCTGCATTGTTTGCGCGGTTGCATGCGGCGTAGATACCATACAAAATCTAGTCAGAGTCAAGTGAGATAACCTCGGGAGCCGCCCCAGCACCTCCAGGGCCCCCACGCGCCCCCTGTGCAACCTCTGCAGGCTCTTTGCCACGATGGACGCCTCTCGTGCGCGTGGCTTTGGTCTTGAACAGCTCCTCGAGGTCTCCCTCGTCGACGACCGCCGGGATGCGGGCCCACGAGCCGAGGACAGTCCCCGCCTGGACGGACTCATCACTCATCGAATGACGAAGCCGGGACACCGTGAGGTGTCCGCGCGAGAACGCGCGCTCCGCGTCAGTGGAGGAGCCTATGAAAATGTCAGCGCGTGTTGCGAAAGACACAAGAAATGCGTACCCGGCGCTGACAGAAAATCTAAGGCCATACGCGCGAGCGCGCGATCGGAGGCTGCCTGCGGGCCGGTGCTCTTGAGGACCAGATCCCAGTACTTCAGTGGGTCCTCCACGGTCGTGAGCGGCGGGGTTTCTGGGTACGTCTGCAAGGCGTCTGCAGCGGGCTTGTTCTTCTTGGAGATCGTCGCGAACAGGCGACGGGTGTTCGCGCCCTATTGTGACAGTCAGTCAATGAGGATCACGCGCGGCTGCGTGCAGACGTACTTGGGATGTCGCCGATTGAGCACTCATGTGTCCAGGGGCCGCGGCGCGACCTGTCGTCGCGGCCGCGGTGGAAGGGCCCGCATCCGCGCGCTCCTTCCCCTTGTTGACAGGCCTGGGCCGAGGCGGCGCGCGCGAGGTCGAAGCACTGTCTGAGAGGGCGTGAGCGCGAGCAGTCCTCAATTCATCTGCTGGAATAAGTTACCTGAGGAAGCGCTGTTGTTCGCAGCGGGGGCGGGCGCACACGCGGGGGGCTCGTCCTCGGGCTTGTAGAAGTCGCGCCACTCCGTGGTGACGATGTCGATCGCCTCCTCGATCCATTCCTTTGGCCAGTCTTGCTGCGCAAAGTATTCGGTCTTGTACGCCGGGTGGAGGACTGCAGAGATTGCGCGTGTTAGTAAATGAGCAGCATTAGTGAAGCAAACACGCTCACTCATCGCGATCCGATAGACGACCGACTCGTCCGTCAATTGATAGTACTTATCGAGGATCGCGCGACCCCGCTTGGCGGCCGCGCGGACACAGGGCTCCAGCTTCTCGTTGCTGGCAAACTCGTCCACGTGGCGCGTAAGGACGTCGGTGTAGGGTATGATTTCATGCACCAGGGGGCGCGAGCTTGCGGAGATTTGGTTGGTCGCGAAGAGGAAAGGCTAGAGAGAGTTAGACATCAGTACACTTGTGCACCGCAGCCCCAAGGAGTACTCACATCGAGGAGTTGGTACAAGTTGTCGAGGAGTGTCCACTCCTCGCCGTCGATGATGAAACGCCGAAGGCGGACGCCACCCTTCTTATTGAACTGGGCCTTGTCGCACAGCTCCGTGAGGACTGGGCGCATCTCGAGCGCGCGCTGGATCACCTGGGTGACGGTGTTCCAGCGCGTCTTCACGGAACGCACGAGGACGGAGCTGTTGAGCTCGGCGTCCGCCGCGAGCTTCGAGAGCTCAGCGCGCACGGACGGACTATTCCACACCTTCCGTGAGAGCTTGAGAACCTGCGAATACAAGGGTGAGCGGGGATGATACAGCACAAGCGGGTCCAATCATGGCACATACCTTCTCCAGGGCAGTTGCCCGGCGGTGATCTCCTCCCTGGTGAGCACGAGCTCGGGGATCTCGTCGTCCAAGTTGTCGAGGAGTTCGGCATCAGCGGCCTCCCGGTCTGCGTCCGTTTCGCGCGATGCCTGGACCTCCTCCTCGTCGACATCACCGTCATCGAGGTCCGCAACGGACTGCGGCAATTCGTCGCTGCCCGCGCCCTCGGAATCGTCATCCGAAGCACGTCTGCGACGACCGAATTGCGAGAGAATCGCCTACAAAGGTGACATTAGTGGTGCATGACAAGGACGGCCATGTAAGTACATACCTTCACGACGAGGTTCAGAACATGTCCAAAGCAGCGGACCCGGAGCGCCGTCCCTCGATAACCGGGTATAAGCTCGGCCATCTTCTTGAGCATCACCGTGTTGTTCTCCGCGTTATTGCAGGTTACGACGTGCACCTGCGGCGTGCGCGTGTCAGAATGGTTGGGCACTCCTACGCAAGGGACCGGAGTCACTAACCTTCTCGGCAATTCCATAGTCGTACAGGCATTCAGCCAGAGCCTCGGCAAGATACACACCCGTGTGCGCCTTCGTCAACCTGTGCAAGAGTGAGATGTCTGCGGCGACGGTCACTGCGGGTTCAGTACGAACCTCACAAAGTCGAGTATGACGTGCTGGATTTCGCCGCCCTCGTGCCAATGAGCCGTAACGCCCAGGAACGCGAGGACGTTAGGCGAAGTCCAACCGTCGACGCATATATGTATCTTGCCCGGGAGTTCCTGAAAAGACCAGAGGTTCATTAGTAAGATGTCCGCGCAACAGTGCAGTATGCACATACCGCCAGGAGCTTCATCATTCTTGCCTTCGAGTGCTTGAAGATCGTCTGGATGTCCTTGGAAACCCTCTTGCGGGACGGTACCTCAACCTTCGGATAGAGCATCCGAAGGATTTGGAGGAACTCCGGGTCCTCCACGATCGTGAACGGGCGATGCCGGCGCGCGCACCACAACGCGACGAGGACGCGAAGGCGTGCCGGCGAGTACGAGACACCACTTGCGTAGGTGGTGAGAAGCTCGACCTCTGGCGTCTCGTCAGGGTCGCAGGCGTCGACGTGCCGCTTCAAGTTGCCGGTGGAATCCTCGTAATCGGTCCGATCTACGTGTTTGGACGGATGCCTAGTAGAGGGAGATATACAGCCGTCAGTACATGCCATGAGACACAGCAGCTATGCTGACGTACTTCTTGCACACGAAGCGATAGATCGAGGTGCCGTGCGGGCCCTCGATGATGCGGGGCGCGTGGAAATGTTTGTAGACGCTAGAGCGCCAACCTTTAGAAACCGTGGCTGTTTGCGCGTGAGCACGACGAACGAGACCACGAGATCTGCAGCAGAACGCACCGAGGATGGCTTCGGCCGTGAGGCCCTGGTACCGTTCCTGAAAGCGAGCACGCTTCGTGGCGGCCGAGAGCACCGTCCGGCGAGCACGGATGGCACGGGCAGCGAGGGCAGCGACCCCGCCGTCCGTGGCGTCGGCGCCATCCTCGCTGCCATCGGCGTCGCGCGAGGCCTGCGAAGCACCGGGCACGGCAGGGGCCACTTCCGGAGCGTCCGCGTCCTCAGCATCGCCGCCAGACGACGGCGTGCCGGCGGTCGGCGTCGCGTCCTTGTGACGTTTCTTGGGCGGACTACGCACGTCTGAGGTACGCGCCGCACGACGCGTCACGGCGGGAGCCTGGCCGGATACGACGTCGCCGTCGCGCGCACGCTTGGGTGCCGTGTGAGAAGGCGTGTCGGACATGCCGGGTGGGCGGATCGATGGAGAATGAGCCCGAGGGGACGGGACGTAGGGGAGCGGTGGCGGAGGAGGACGAGGGCCTTGCGGTCTCCGTTAGAGCAGCCGGTCTTCGCGGGGCCTCTTTATGTGGTCGTCTGGTGGGGAGAAGGGCACGCCGTCGCCCGTGCTCGCTCACTCGAGTCACTGAAGTCTCCGTGTGTCAGCAATCGAGGGCGAGTCGAGGGTGATAGCGGCCGACCGGGACGATACTCACCGCGTGTAGAGCCGTAGCACATGGAGCTTGTGATGTGTGTGTCCCGTTAGTGCCAGCGCAATCATGGCGAAGAGCCGCGACACTCAGCATGACGAAGCTGGAGATAGTGCAATTAGCCAATGAGCTAGCGGGTAGAAAAAATGCAGACACTCACAGCGCAACCTGAGGTGCGAGTGCTCCGGTGTGCATTGAGGGTATCTTCGCCATCGTAGGCCTCAGTGGGGTGCACATCACACGAGGTGTCTCCCTGGTTGTATCAGAATGTTCGTGGCGCCGAGAGGAGGCTGCTCCAGAGCTCTAGTGAGCGAGAAAACTGGAAGCACGGAGGTGTCACCTTACCTGAGATATGGCTCTAGTGCCGGAAAGGTCGTCCGAGTCGAGAGCTTGAGGACGTGGCAGGGAGGAGACGGTTGAACCAGACGTGCGTCTCTGCCCTGTGCTGGAGCTGGTACTCCCACACACCGAACTGGGACAGCAACCCACGCACAGACCCGCCAAACAGCGCTCGCCCGACGCGCTGTCCTCGCGCTCGCTCGTCTACCTCTTCCTTGACCGTTCTGAGCGTGCTGCTTGATGCACCACTCGTTCAAGCCCGAGCCCACTAGGATTTGATCGATAGTGCTAGTGAGCTCTTGTTCTTAGTCCTTCCCAAACGGGCACATCTGATCTTTCCTCCAGACGACACGCTGCACTGCTCAACCTGCCGAACATCGCCCTCCGCCGTCCACCACACGATGACCTGACGTGCGCCGCGATTTGACGTGCGCGGCCGTAGATAGCTGTTGATAGGAGTACTACACGAGGACTCAGATGACTGAGGCCCAGGAAATTGCGCAACAGCGACCATGCGCACCTGCTCGCGGCTCGAACGACACCCCTCCGTTCAGCCAATGCCCAAGCACGGCTATCCCATCCCCGGTGACTTATCTACAGGTACGCTCACCAGAAACCTTCAGCGTACCCTCGCCCCTAACGCTCCTCCCCGCACACCAAAGCCGACACTTCACGATGATCTCTTTCGCCGCCGAGGGCGCCGATATCTTCTTCCGCGCCGACAGTTCGCGCATCATCCGCTACCTGCTTCACGACGAACCGATGCCCGCAGTCGTCCTTCTGGTGTACGGGCCGACCTATGCTCTCACAGTGAGTCGCCGTTCTACTGCTGCTATACCTGAACAATACTGACATTCTCATCATCGCTCAGATCTTATTGCCCACCAATGACCTCCAGGACATTCGCCTCAAACACGTCAACGGGTGGATTTCGCTCCTACACGGCCCCGTGCGCAGCCAGTGCGAGGCCACCGACGCTCAGTTCGAAGCACTGATGGACATCGCGCTCACTTATCGCGCGTTCGTCACCGGTCACGCTCGCCTCAAGCACCGCGACTTCATCGCCTTTACCGATCGCCTCATCCAGGCCGCCTGGGAGCTGCACCCGCTCGAAGGCGCGGACGACGAGCTCCAGGACGTCTTTGGATGGCTGCACGTGAACATGCCGGCGGTACGTCGCGCTGCGCACCCGTTGCCCAGGACCGTTCTAACAGATCGACTACAGGACATCTACGACTGTCCGGAACTGCGCGCGGACTACGCGCACGCAGCTCAGCAGGTCCACGGGACTCCGCTGGCACCCTTCACCGTGCCGAACGCCGTCATGCGCGCGCTGCGCCGGCTTTCCGTCGACCAGGGCGGATCGCGCACGGAGGCCGCTTCCACGCGCGCCGAGGAGCCCACGGTCTCGCCGGACAGTGCGACGACCCCCAATCGCGCCTCTCGCACCGCTGCTGCGCACGCTGACGAAGCCACCACGCGCGCGCCGCCGTCCTCTGGCGCGGGCGGCACGCGTACCACGGACGCGCTTCCGCGCCACGCTGCTGCCGACACGACCACCGGCACCGACACCGACGCTCGCAACACGCGCGCGCGCACCGCTACTTCGCGCGCACGCCGCGCGGCGGGCGCCTCAGCTTCGGCTACCTCGGGCATGTGCACTACTGTGCACGACGACGCGAACGACTCTGACAACGACTCCGTGCCCTCCCTCGAGTCTATCAGCGAGTCGGAGGACCCGTCCGACGATTCAGATGCGGAGGAGAGCGACTTCGACTAACTGTAGGGCTGTATGTAGAGTTCACTAGACATAGGCTTGAGTCTGGATACAACAGTTTGTATTTCCGATGTTAGAAGATGAATAGAATGCTTGTTTCTGAGATCAGCTAGTCCTGTGCGGTGGTACTTACGTCCTGGAAGCCTTAGGACGGTGTGAATACTTCCCCTCGAACCCCTAACCCGTGTCGGATCGTCACCGGATCGGGCACTGGCACCTAGACCCGCGCCTATCCGGGCGCTTAGGTGACCCGGACCCGTGCGAGCCGGACCTATGGGTGCGGCTCCAGGTTCGGACGGGTTGAACCGGTCGCGGACCCGGAGCCGGTGCCCAGCCTTGGGTTACTGTTAGGGCCATGCGGGCTTTAAGTCCGGAACCGGTCGGAGTTGACAGCTCCGAAGCACGGGAAAGCGGAGCTCCGAACTCTGAAGGTGCGGGAAAGCGGACCTGGGCTTCGGAGGTCGGACTTGTCGGACATAGCAGAGCGGAGGTCCGAACGGAGGCCCACACAAGAGAGGACTTCAGCGAAGCTATTAGCAACGCCAGAGACCCTTGCCACTTGTCCTCAGATTTCGGAGGTGGACGGGTCCGATGTCCGGAGGTCTGATGCTGGAATGTCGGACTTACCGGACTAGGAAGGTCGGAGCTACCGGACGACGAGCGGAGGAAGCGGAGGAAAGTAGAATGAGTGTATAGAGGAATGGGATGGTGTAACGAGGTAACGAGATATCTGAACTGAGTAGCTACAGCATACCAGCTACGTATATATAGACTACAAGCTAATTGTTATGCCACAACAATAAGAGCGGACTAATAAGGAAGGTGAAAGCGGAATAGGGTCAAAAATCGGGGAAGACAATAAGGCTATTGTTCTAATCGGAATTGAAGCGGAAAAGCGGAGTAAGTAAGTCTGAAACGTCGGACAAGCGGAGTTAAGTCCGATAAGTGCGGTGTAAGCGGAGTTAAGTCCAATAAAAGCGGACTTAGCGGACTAAAAGCGGAGTAAAAGCAGGCCAAAAGCGGAGTTGAGTCCGCAGGTATCGGAGGTCGCACGGGGTGTAACAGACGACAACCTCGGGGACCTGTTCGGCCTCTTCTTCTGCGTCCTAGACACTGCTCTGCTCCTTCCTCGAGGCTGTGTACTGCTCTGCCTTGCTCTTCTGCTCGCTCTCCCGACCCAGCCGCTTACTTGTGACCTCCGAAGGCTCACTAACTCTGCTCCCTCGCTGACTCGGATTCGTAATTGGACCGTTCGTGGCATCCCTCTTACTAGTATTACTAATAACTATTATTATGCTTCGTTCTGCATTGTACCTGTACTCAATGACAATTGAAGCTCTCGTTCCGAATGGTCGGGAAGTGTATGAGTGAAAAATGGCGGCTGTATTCTGAGAAATTGGCTACATGAGGTTGTACTTTAGGCAAACCTTGCAACAGTATGCATATGCTGCCCTGCAGGCATACTACGGCCACTGGCCGCCGGAATGAGCTGCAGCGGCAAAGTCTGCAGTCGGGGGCGGAGTCTGCAGACGTCGAGTGAATCATTGCTCAGCGACTGCAAACCCTAAACCGGCATGTGGAGTATGCAGGCGGATGCAGATTCTGCATACGTCTGCATGCCGGCGTGCACTTTTGCTGATGGTTTTGTGCATTATCCCATCAATTGGACATGCCAGTATTGGCCACTGCTTAGTCCAAATATCATGTATTATATGTCATCAGAAAGCTATGAGTGAGTGGAATCCAATAGTCTACAAGCTGGAATATAATACTCACTCCAGTACTGAGAAAAAAGGCACGAATTCCCCATTAGTGCCACAATTCAGCCACATTCAGCTTCTATGGTTCATACCTCAGTGCAATGTGCACAAACCCCTCAAGTATTATATACCATTGGATTCAGCTTTTCAATCCCAATCTAATGGGATATCCCATTTGCTGTAAGAGCAATCACAGGCTGCATAAAGGCTCAAATTGTGCTCAAAATGGCTGCAGTATATAGTATAATCAATTTGTCCAGGGTCTTCAGCATGTTATCATGGCCCAGTCAATGAAATATCACCTGCGGTGTGCTAGGGAGACAAATGCTGAAGTGTTACATCCTGTTGAATGTATTACATCAAGAGGACAGGAGGGACATTGATGTTAGCTGTAGCTCTAAACAAACAAAACCAAAGCTGATGGCAGGGGATGCAGAATCCGCGTTCCCTGCCATCAGCTTTGGTCATGTGGCTCATCATACAAATCCCTTTGTATTTTGAACTCAGGTGGTCCAAACATGATGAAACAAGTGTTTGCAGGAGACTATCTATGTCATACTGTGTAAAAGGGATGTTATAATGTCCACTATAGCACTCACAATTAGAGCAACAATTCCCCATTAGTGCCACAGGCCAGCCTCATTGAGCTTCTCTGGTTTATATCTAAGTCCTTTGTGCACAAACCCCTAGAGTGTTACATGTCTATATGTCATCAGATTCAGCTTTCTAAGCTCTATCTAACCATACACTCTCAATATCCCAAACATGGGTACAGGCCTTGAAACCATCAGTGGTGTTAAACCACCTACTATACATAACAAGTGAATATGTAAAACCCTTGTTGATATGCTAATTGAGCATCACTGCAGGTGGAATATATATGAAAATGCCCCTACATACAAGTAGTAAAAAACTACGCTCTACTAACAGTAGAGATAGCAAACCAAGTCAATCCCTCAGATCTATAACTGCTGATTTCACTGGCTGCATCTGGTGTCTATATTTCCAGTCTTGTTAGGCTGTTTCTGATGATAAAATCTCTATGGTTTGAACATGCTTAGCACGAGGGCTTGGACAATGTATAAGTCAGTATAATGAGCAAGAAAGGAGGTCAAATCATTGTAATCTCTAATCAATATCTCTACACAAACTGCAACTCTGACACCAAATCAATTACCCCTGAATGGTGAACATCACTGCTGATGTAACTAGAGCACGCAATCATATAAAAAGCTGAAGAGCAACACTAGTGTTCAAACATCTGGAGACACAATCAGTAAGGCCAGCCCTTTTATGATAGGCTGAAATACTCCTTCAATCAGATGCCAAAAATCAACTCAGTTGCTTGCATTGCTGTAGAAGATGTTCTTCAATAATACAATTACAGCATCAGGCTCCAACAATACTCACCCAATCAGGGCAGTGTCCTGTGTATATTGCTTGTCCTGAGTGTGAAATATTTAGCACTCCTAGTACTCTTTAGCAAATGTCTTTTGGGCTTACTACATACAAAGAGTAGGCAGGTGCAAATCAACATGATGTTGCCAGTGAATGTTGAACTTCGTTATATGGAGGTACATCTAGCCCCTTTTTGTCAAAGCCACACAGTGCAATGCTACATGTTAGCTATTCAGCATACTTAGAGATGTTGATATATGATGATAATCCTCTGCAAAACCTCATCAATCGGACATGCCAGTATTGGCCCTCTTCCCCCAAGTTTAACTGGAAGAAGTATAGTCTAATGGATGCTGCCATGTCTTGAAATGACAAAGAGGGTGTAGATACCCTTAGATATGTTAAGCCCCACATGTTTGCTAGTACTGCCCTAGCAGCAGTGGGCTGTTATCCAATGTGTTATAATAAGTCCATTGTGTACGGGTCCATAGGGGAACAGTGTGGTGTCAGGGTTTGTTCAGTGGCCGCAATGGAGTTGACTGGCGGGTGGGGGCCAAAGGGTGTATGGTGGTGCTTGGACGAAGGTGGGTGCGGATCCTTGCTCTCGGTGGGGGTAGGGGCTTGCTCACCCCTGTTGAGGGATGATATCGGTATGCCCATGAAGCCAGTCTCCTAGAAGATGAAGACCACATTGCCGTAGTGATGTCTGCCTCAGTATCTTTCAGGACCACTGTGCTGATGAACTTGTGGCTGGCCCAGGGGGCGATGCAGTTTGGGAACAGGACTGCACTCCCCGCTCAAACCATGGGCGGCTGAACGCACTGGGCCCCCTGGCGACCGGTGAGGGGTGTGCAAGAGGGGAGGTAAGTCTTTGTTTGGGGTGTGGTGGATGATGGGCATACGGGTGTTGACATTTTGCCCGTCATTCATAGGTGCCTTATATATGTTTTGTGGGCCCCCGGCCATTCTTGCAGTGAAGTTCCCTGCCCCTTGGGGGCGCTTATTTCCGCACTTCATGTCACTGACCTCGTTGCTGGTTCTAGGACACTTGCCCCATTAGGCACATGAATCAGGGTCCATTTTCGTTCACATACTGTGGGTCCACGAGGCTGCCCCAGTGCCCATGTCTTCTTGCTGTAGGCCTCAGCTCAGGCTCCCCCCTTTTGGCTTCTGTGGCTTTTGGAGATGTTCTCCAAGATCACGGGTGCATTTTTTTTGCTTCTTCCAGGGTTTATCTAACTAGGTGGCTGTCCTCCAAGTCAATTCCAGCTCCACAAGTTGGCTTTGTGCAGCCCCACCCGTGCCTAGGTGCAGGTCTAGTGCGCAGATCACGGTACTGTTTTCTTTAGCAAGTGCTCCTACCCAGCTCCATGCTCCAAGTGTGCACAGACCTGTTTCCCGTTTCCAGGGTGCATTCCTGGTATCCGGGACCCCGAACTGATAGCCTCCAAGCTAAAGGGACCCTCTTTGCGGCCCCATCTTCGGTTTTCTTGGCATGACTCCTCAGTGGCTATGTGTTTCCATGGTACTAACATCATCTAGGTCGCATGTCATGTGGTTATGTCATGGTGTCGTGTTTGGCACATGTCCTCTGGCTTTATGCCTAGTGTATCCTGTTTCTTTTTCTGGTTTTCATTTTACTATTGATGAGGAACAAAGAAATTGTTTCTTATGAGGTGAGCTTCCTGCCAACTTGTGTCACGGAAAGTTGACCCCATGGAAAAAAATATTTTGAGACTCAGCTAATCCAACCTTAGATTTGAAACAAGCGCCCTATAGAACTTCCACATACAAACTTGGGGTTAGGGTCACAGTCCATTAGAAAATCTAGGGTTAGAGACTAGATCATGCACACAGCCACCCTGACTGCTTGCTAGCCTCGCTCTAATGCTCTATGATGGGCGCCTGTGTAACCCTAGGTGGCACAGCATGGCCAACCACTGTTTGAAGCCACAAAGTATGACACCAATGCTTTCATAAGGGGTATACACATTGATCACATATCAGGTGTACAGCAGTAATTGTGACATAATATCATTCCATACTGAGATTATGATACTTCAGTCACAATACACTGAGGTGTGATCTTGCTACAACAGCTTGATTGGTAACTGTACCAACATCTAACACTATCTCTTTACATATACTGAAGTCTTTGAAACCAAGTAGTGCAGTCAATGCCTCTCTGGCTGCTCATTTAACAATGAGATATTATATAGTGCATAACCATGCAGCCTTAAGGCTTATGCTGGGAGGATGTACCCTGATCAGTTAGAGCTTGAAACCAGCCTCCTGATGGTATATAGCACATGCATTTTGGATACAAATTGAAGGAGGTATGGGCTATGCATTGCCCACTGTCTCTCATTGGATGCTTATAAGTGTCATTTTGCCAGATACCAGCAGCAGCGATGAATCAGGTCAGAGCTGAAAGCCACCATTAGATAGCCCTCAAAAATGCCTTTCTAACGGTATGCTACACTTGTTGTTTAAGCAAAAACTGGATGTGCTGTGGCTAACAACTTGTAAGAAAATCTAGGATTTTGGGTGCTAGCATTGTTTCAAATGGAGTAAAACCGCTTTAGCGCAAAAACCAGAGGGTATAGAGCCACAGGAACAATCACATCAGATAGCCCTTGACCACTAACATATTATGGAGCAAAGCTATACCCCATTTAGTGAGGAGACTACTGTTTAAACAGTGATTGACTGCTTTTTGCTTGAGTGAATAATGGGTTAAAGGGACAAGGAGGTGCTTGTAGTACAACTACACCAGTATATAAACTGCATACATAAGCAGGGTCAAATGGGATTCCAGTTATCAATTCAGATTGACTGTACACTGCCATACAGGCTGAGTAAGTGAATCATATGACCTTCTAATGAAGTATTATAGAGACCATGATAGTCATAAATACACATTAATACCCCCATATTGTAGAGCTCAAGAGCACCTTTCTAAGGGTATATGACATGTGCCATTTGAAGCAGAGCTGGAGGAGCAGTGGTCAAAAGAACTGGAGGAGGGGGCAATAATTGAAGCTGTGGCTGAGAACAAACAAGTACAAAGCGGGAGGCACGACAACGCGAAACCGCGTTGTTGTACCACTTGCTTTGTACATGTTTGGCTCCCAACACAACTCCTTTTATTTTGGGCCACTGTCTAGTCCAAATGGTATGTATCATATATTGTCAGAAAGCTATCAGTGAGTAGAATCCAAAGGTGTACAAATAGGAATGCACTGCTTGCTCTAGTACTCATAAATAGGCCAACAAAGGCCCATTAGTGCCACAATTCAGCCACATTCAGCTTCTATGGTTCATACCTCAGTGCAATGTGCACAAACCCCCCAAGTATTATATACCATTGGATTCAGCTTTTCAATCCCAATCTAATGGGATATCCCATCTGCTGTAAGGGTGATCACAGGTTGCATAAACACACAAATTGTGTTCAAAATGGCAGCAGTGTACAGTATAATCAGTTTGTTCGGGGTTTTCAGCATGATACCATGGCTTGGTCAATGACACCCTACCTGTGGTGTGCTAGGGAAACCAATGCTGAGGTGGTACATCCCCGTGATTGTATCATATCAAGAGGAAAGGAGGAACTCAATCAGACATGCCAGTATTGGTCCTCTACCCCCAAATAAAATAAAACAAGTGTAAGCAGTAAACTGTCTATGAGTAGAATCACACTATCAAAAAGAGTAAGTTGTAAGTAATACCCACTACAGCAGTCTCCAACAGTGCTGCAATTCCCCCATTAGTGCCACAGTTCAGCCACATCCTGCTTCTCTGACTTATATTATAGTACTTTATGCACAAGCCCATATACTGTTGGATTCAGTTTCCTGATATCATCCCACAGTGAGCACTACATACTTCAAACATGTTTAAGCCCATATATTCAACCCTTGCTAATTTGCTGATTGAGTGTGGCTGTAGATAAAATATATGTGAAAATGCCTCTCCATTGAAGTAGTCAATCACTATGCTACTGCAAACAGTAGAGACAGTTAACCTAATAGCGGATTGTCAATTGCTCAGATCTACATCTGCTGATCTCACTTAATGCACCTGATGTATTCTACAGTCTTCATTGTTTGCTCCATTGGGCAACTTTCTATCTTGTCAGGCTGTTTCTACTGATAAGCCTTCTATGGTTTATAGGTGCAAGCAGGATAGCTTGGAAAAAAGGTAAGTCAAAATTAGGTCAAATTATCACAAAGAGCCTCAATCATTACCCCCACACAAATTGCTCTGACATCAACTCAATCCAATGGTGAACATCATGATATATGGAGATATGATTGTTATCACAGTGTTCATTCATCAGTAAGCAGGGCTGAAATACTTCTTCAATCAGATACAGGAAATCAAATAAATTACTAGCATTTGTGTAGGAGCCATTCTCTGATAAAACAGTCGCTGCACAGTGTCATGTATACTCACCTAATCAGGGCAGTGTCCTGTGTACATTGCTTGCCCTATATGAAAGATATTGAGCACTCCTAGTACTTTTTACCAAATAGCTTTTGACCTTACTACATACAAAGTGTAGGCAGGTGAAAATCATCATGGTGTCGTCAGTTAATTTTGAATCTTGACATAGGGAGGTACATCAAGCCCCTTCATTGAAGCCACACAGTGAGTGCTCTTTGTTAGCTATTCAGCGTAATCAAAGGTATTGATACATAATCACAATTCTCTGCAAAACCTCATCAATCGGACATGCCAGTATTGGCCCTCTCCCCCGAAGTAAGCAAAGTGTGCATGCCCCGGGTACACAGATGTAGTGTGGGCAGCTAGGTACAAGTGCCTCGCTCAGTCATTATTGCTAGATAGGCTCTGGTGCACTGTACCCGATTCTTGTGAATAGTGCAATAGCTTGATTACTAGCTGTGTTGACTGCTCAATATCATAGGTTTACATGTATTATAGCCTTGACCTGAGGCCCAGTAAGAAACAACAAGTGTTCATGCATGTCAAATCATATTCAGGCACCTGCCAATTCCTGTGCTTTTGTTGGAGCCTGATACTGCTGAGAGCGAAGGCTGGGGCTCAAGTTGATAGACAACACACTGTGGTCCAAGTTGAGCTGCTGAGGAAGGTAGATGACGAGGAATGCAGGGAGGACGAGGCATGCGCCAAATATCTGACAACAAAAGCATTAAGTAAATGAGCTATGGAGGAAACAAAGTAAGCTATGGAGGAAACGAAATAAGCGCTGTGAAGCGTTCAGTAGGAAAACCCAGAAGGTTGAGTGTTCAATTCTAGCTGGTGCCGGCGCATTTGTGAGTGCCGGCGCCAACAAGTTCTTAGTATAAGAAGGAGGCACCGCGCACAACCGCTGTGCAAAGTCTGAAGTCAAACAGACGTAAAGAACGCGAAGAATCACCACATTCAACACTCCCCCCGATTTGAGCTGTCTGCGTCTCCTGCAACAGCAAGAGAGCGAACCTCCCCCCCAGACCAGCGCAGCTGGATCACTCCAAGCCCACCATCCACCTGAGCAGCTCGACCTTAGCGCGAGGCAGCGCTTTGGTGAGCATGTCCGCAGGCATCTGATCAGTGGGCACAAAGTCAGGAGCAATCTTGCCAGCCTCAACTGCGTCGCGCAGCCAGTAGAAGCGCAGGTCAAGGTGCTTCATCCTCCCGTGGTGCTCTGGGTTTTTCGCCACAGAGATCGCAGACTGGTTGTCAATGCGAAGGGAGGATGCGCCGTCGACTGGGGCCCCAAACTCAGAGAGCATGTTGCGCACCCAGAAGATCTCCTCACCTGCCTCAACTGCTGCCACAAATTCAGCTTCCGTGGAGGAAAGCGTCACAATGGGCTGCAGTTTGCTGCTCCAGCTGATTGCACCGCTGCCAATGCGCACCAGGTAGCCTCCCGTCGACCTCCCGTTGTCCGGGTTGTCCCCATGAGCTGCATCGCAGAATGCGACGAACGGAGTGTCAAGGGACGGGTCTGGACGGTAGGTGAGGCGCAGGTCGGCTGTGCCCTTGAGGTAACGAAGCAGATGCTTCGCAGCCTTCCAGTGCGCAACCCCAGGGTTCGAGTTGAACCTGGCGAGGGTGGAGACGGAGTAGGCGATGTCTGGGCGAGTGCAGGTCGCCAGGTACATGAGAGCACCGACGATGGAGATGTAGGGGACGTTGCGCATGAAGGCGACGTCCTCAGGCGTCGAGGGAGTCATCGAGGATGAGAGGGAGAGGCCAGGCTCCATGGGAGTAGACACGGGGTTGCAGTCCGCCATGCCAAACCGCTCAAGGACGTCAAGGACGTACTGGCGCTGTGAGAGCGCCACAGAGCGGTTGGGACGGTCCCGGATGATCTCGATGCCCAGGAGGTAGGATGTGGAGCCCAGGTCGCGCAGCTTGAAGTGCTGGGACAGCTGGGAGACGACAGAGTCGATGGAGGACTCGGAGTTGGAGACAATGGTGATGTCGTCGACATAGATGGGCATGAAGATCCGGACGCCGTCTCGCTCAAAGACGTACATGGCAGCGTCAGAGCGCACCCGGCGGAAGCCCAGCTCCTGAAGCGCAGTGTGCAGCTTCGTGTTCCACATCCGAGCGCTCTGCTTCAAGCCGTAGAGCGACTTGAGCAGGTGCAGGACCTCGCCCCACTGGCTCTGGGTGAACGCAGGGGGCGGCTTCATGTACAGCTCCTCGTCGAGGTCGCCGTTGATGAAGGCATGGGAGATGTCGATGGAGCGCATGTGGAGGTCCTGGAGCGCAGCCTGAGCGAGGATGAGGCGGATGGAGGACATGCAGATGGTGGGGGCGAAGATCTCCGTGTACTCGAAGCCTGGGCGCTGGGAGAAGCCCTTGGCAACGAGGCGGGCCTTGTAGCGCTCAACAGAGCCGTCTGCCTTGCGCTTCAAGCGGAAGACCCACTTGCAGCCAATTGCCCGCTTGCCCGGGGGAAGTGCAGTGACTTCCCAGGTGCCGTTGGAGTGATGCGCTGCCAGCTCCTCGTCCATTGCCTTGCGCCACTCGTCCGCGTCAGGACGGCTCATGGCCTCCTCGTACGTCAAGGGCTCAGCCTCGGAAACGAAGAGTGCGCACTCCTCATCATCATCAAGCTCAGAACGAGCAAAGACAAAGTTGGGGGTCTCTGGCATGCAGTCGAGTGGATGCAGGAGGTAGAGATGGAGATGGAGCTGCAGAGGGCGCAGGAGAGGGCGCAGCGGAGCGCGGCTTTGGGGCCTTCCACCACTCACCAGGCGGACGGCTCACCCGGGTGGTGCGACGCTGGGGAGCACTGGGTCCGGCCTGGGAGGGGGGAGTTCGTCTGCGCTTCGCAGGAGGAGATGGAGGTGAATCAGGGCTTCGAGGACGAGGGGCCCTGTTCGAGGCCTGAACGGGGGGCGACGGCGGCGCAACTGCGTGAGGAGGTAGTGCGGCAGGTGCCTGAGCTGGGGGCGAGGGCGCGTCCGCATCGGAGTCGTCGTCGGCATGCTCCGGGGGGTCCTCTGGATGGGGATGGTCCTGAGGCGCATTTCGCACAGGAGGCAAAGCCTCGTCCTCTCCCCCCAAATGCGGCACAGGAGCATCGCGCTCGCCAGCGTAGGGAGGGGCCATGGGCCCAGGGGCGTGGGCGGGAGCTGGAGGTGCAGCAACGCGATCTGGCTCCGTGCTCCACCGCTTCAGGCCGGGGAAGAACCGCTCATCAAACTCAGCGCGTTCACTGATGACAGTGCGCTTCGTTGTGGGGTTGTAGAACTTCCAGCCCTTGTAGCCCTCCGGGTACCCAATGAAGACGCATTTCTCCATGTGAGGAGACAGGCCTTGTCGCTTGTCACGCTGGACGTGGACGTAGGCTGTGCAGCCCCAAACACGGAGGTGGGACACGTCCGGTTTGCGACCATACCAGAGCTCATGGGGTGTAGCATCTAGGCAGGCAGAGGAGTACGAGCGGTTGAGCACATGGACCAGCGAGAGGACGGCCTCTCCCCAGAACGTCTGAGGGAGTCCTGACTCTGCCAGCATGGCTGTAACCCCGTCCGACAGCATCCGGTTTGTGCGCTCAGCGACGCCGTTCTGCTGGGGACGGTTCCGGACAGAGTGCTGACGCTCAATGCCGTGGTCCACACGGAAGTCGATGAACTCCTGGGAATGTACTCCCCGCCCTTGTTGTCGTGCAGGGCCTTGACCGGCGAGCCGCTCTGCGTCTCTCCATGCCTGGGGAGGGGGTGCTCCCCTAGATGGTCTATAACTGTTCATTTCTTGTGCCAAGGTAAGCTTGGTTTTCTTCAGAATTGGTCACCATGGCAAAACCAAACCACCACCACCCAGCCCCTTCACCCAAGACTTGGGCCGTGCATTATCGGCACATGCCGAGAGGCTCTCTTCTGGGTCTGGGATAGGTGCATTTGGGAAGCAGGGAGCAACATCAATTCTTGGCGGGTCCCTGCAGCCTATGCCCAAGCAGGATATTCTGGCACTTGCATTGGCTCTGGCTGCAACGCCTCCTGCTAGTAGTCAAACCTGAACAACCACCGTCACCGCCAGCAAACCTCCTCAGATCCTCCTGAGCTGCTCAACTGCTGAAACAGTGCCCATTCTTTTTGCACATTGCCGCTGTCTGCACGTATGTACATCCAGGAGAGTGTCAATGGCAACCTTGAAACACCACAGTGGAATTCTCCCCCAATCAGTCCTCACATTTCTCATGTTGTCTGCGGGCATGTGGCAGTATTCTGCGGTCTCGTGGAGGCCTCCATGTGAGTCGAATCTCTGTCCTCGCTCTCCTTGCCTCCCCTAACACACCGTTGTTTGCCAGGTTCTATTCCAGGCAGTTGCTCGTTGCGGAAGCACTTTTTGCAGGAGGTTGACGCACAACCTGGATGCAGTTAATCTCATGGGTATACTTCAGGAGATGCACAGTGGACAAGCTTGTCCTGAAGTCATGGTCAGCGACTAACCTCCATGGAAGCAACTGCCACAGGACTAAACAACCAGAGGACACAGATGCTCCTGCTAGCTCTGATTACAGCCCAGAACACATCCTACCTCATCTCCGGTTTGTGCGGGGACCAATCAATCTGGTCGCAGATCTCACAGCTGCACAACAGTCCGTGTGGTATGCTAGTCAAGAACACTGGAGCGGATGACCCAATGCCCCCACTGACAACAAGCAGGGCAGTATCTGTCAGTCACCGCAATTCCTGTGGCATCTCTCCAGGTACTCCGAGCTGAACATCTTTGGTACTCACACAACCCCATCCCCTGTAGCTCCGATTATCTGATTGCCTGTCAGCCACGCTCCCATGCGGTATGGCCTTACGACAATGCACAACACAATGCCACAATTCATGGGTTTTCCAGTCTCATGCAACATTGTATAACCAATTGCAATCACAGGATGTTTTTGTCACTGTCAATCTCCTTGCATCCAAGAGCTCCTGTTAGCCACTCTCCTATCAGAGCTAGCTGTCGCTGTGCGAGCCAACACCACAGTCTTACCTCACTGCAAGTGGGGCACTAAAGTACAACTCAATCCCAGCCAGGGCATGGCTTGGCTTGCAAGGAGGGCGGTGTTGCGCTCGTTGATTGGGGCACAGAAGAGCGTCCTGCCGTCGAGGGCGAAGTCCATACGCGCAGAGGAGATGGAGACGGTGAAACGACGGTGTTTGGTCAAGAACAGGACGGACAGGAGGTTGTTTCTAAGCGCAGGGACATGCAGAACCCTCGTGAACTCGACGTCTCGGCCCTCTCTCCCCCCAACCAGCGGTCTGAAGACGACCGAGCCCACCCCGGACGAGTAGATGACCTGGTTGTCCGCCAGACGGATCGGAACGCGCAGAGGCTCATAGTTGCGAAGCCAGTGACGATGGGGAGTCATATGAGACGTGGCCCCTGAGTCTGCATTCCAATCGACATCAGCATCGAGCTGGAGAGGAGATAGAGGGTCCCCAGGGTCAGGGAGACGGAGACTTGCGCTGCCAGCAAACTCCTGGATGGAGGAGGTGGTGGGGGACGTGTCCTGGGCCTTGTTCGCGCTCTCAGCGCGCAGCTTGCACGGTTCCTGGGCCTGCTTCTGTGCGCGCTGGAACTTGAAGCACTGGGACATGGTGTGGCCGTCCCGGTGGCAGAACTCGCACTTGGAGCGAGGGGAGTGCGTCGCAGAGGCAGAGAGGGCGGTAGACGACGCCAGGGACGTCTCAGAGGTGTGGGAGCGGTTGATCTCGTGGTTCTGGAAGGCAGAGACGATGGTGGCCTTGCTGAGCTTGTCCTGGAGCAGGAGAGCGTCTATGAGGGAGGTGTACTGGTCTGGGAGGGCTCGGATGAGCGCCATGGACTGCAGCTCGTCGTCGAGGTCCTTCAGGGTGAAGTTCTGGGGGCGGAGATTCTGGATGGAGCGCATGGACTCCTCAACGCGAGCAGAAAGCGAGGAGAGGGACTCATCCTCGCTTTTCCGGATGGAGAAGAGGGTGTTGTAGGCGTTGAAGCGTGCCCCAGGGCGACGGACGACGTGGGCAGCCTCCAGCTTCTTTCAGATCTCGACAGGATCGTCCACAGAGCCAGCAAAGTGGGTTCGCTGCTCAGGCTCCACAGCAAGGAAGATCTCACCGGCAGCCTTCTCCTTGCGCCTCAGCCACTCCTTCTGCTTCTCCTCGTCCTCGGAGGGCATAGACTCGGTCCCCTTGACCAGAGACCAGAGGCCATGCTTCATCAGCCAGGCCCTCATCTCTCCGCTCCATTGGGGGTAGTTGGACGACGAGAGGGGCTTGAAACTTGGAGTGGAGGACGATGACATGGTGCGGGAGCGGTGGGCGGAAGCGCGAGCAATGACGACGAGATTTGGGATCAGGAGAGATCCAGGGAAAATTTTGCTCAGATAGGGGCTGGAAAGCACAGAGAGAGGAGGGGACTCTTGAAGGAAGATCAGAGCGCAGATGGGGCTTGATGGCAAGCAGGGAGCAGGGAGTCGAGCAGGGGCAGTCAGAGCGCAGGGCTCATAACCTGTTAGAGCCTGATGCTGCTGAGAGCGAAGGCTGGGGCTCAAGTTGACAGACAACAAACTGTAGTCCAAGTTGAGCTGCTGAGGAAAGCAGACAACAAGGACCGCAGGGAGGACGAGGCATGGTTCAAGTATTCGACAACAAAAGCATCAAGCAAGCAAACTAAGGAGGAAACAAAATAAGCACAATGAAGCTTTCGGTAGAACCCAGAAGGTTGGGAGTTCAATTCCAGCTCGTGCCAGCGCATTTGTGAGTGCCCGAGCCTAAGAATTCCATAAAAGGAAGGAGGCACCGCGCGCAAGCGCTGTGTAGAGTTTGAAGTCAAACGGACGCCAAGAACGCAAAGAATCACCACATTCAACATCTATGCACTTGGAGTCATTTTTGGCCTAGAGGGCTGCCTTACCCTCAACTTTGATAGCAGGTTCTTGACTCCAGTCAAGTTTGCTGAAAGCGAGCCAAAGGGCAACTTGAGCAAGGTTGTGGTATCCTGCAGCCTCATCAAGAAAATGTGGTTCAATACTGGGAACACGGTGTGGGTGCAGATAAACACAGGTGTGTTGTGTATTGTTGTGAACTGAATGGGGTGCAGCTTCACTGAATACAACGGGAGATTGAACAAGAGCAAGCTTGGTTGCTTTGTAACCGTGCAGGTGAGCTGAGGTAGTTACCGGGACACGTCATGTGGCCTGGAGCGTGTTACAATAGATTTTGTATTCGGCCTATGACAATAATTCTCCCCCCTCCCCCGCACTCCTGCCGAAAGTGGGCAGCGGGCAGCGGCACAACCTCAGGGCTGATTCACGCATGCTGAGGTTTGTTAGAAAGCCCTGTATTAGGACTTTCTGGGAAATGCATACGCACGCAAGAGCAACGCAAAACGGTCGAGCTATTACCCAGATCACGTCAGCCCGAAGGGCATATTCCATCACTTCATAGAGTAGTAATTACTCACCTGATTGTCTTCGCGTTTGCAGCATCTTGTAGGCCCTATCGGCAGGCATAACCCTAGGCCGAGGTTACAATTTTTTAGATTTGTATATGGCGATAAGAACGAGAGCATTATACAGGAGCCGCGTCAGAGGTTGCAGCGGTTGCAACATTGCAGGATCAGGGTGCATGTTCAGTCTGCAGCTTTTGTGTCTTGACCTGAGGGTGATACATGCAAAGTTGCATCAACGTGCATCATACTGGGGTTAGACTTGGTCGACAGCTGTGCTACACAAGCAAAGGCCATTCCCGATCATCCCTGCTAAGCTACTTACCCTTCTTTGAACCGGTCTTCCCCACCTTTCCCCACTTCTTCTCCGAGGCCTTTGCCTTCCTCTCAATGTGTTGATACTTGCACAGCAGGTGTTCAAACATGATAGGGTCGAACATCATCTCCTCCAACTCCTTATGGGTGAACGCACGGTAGAGGGTGTTGTAGAGCGAGCCGACTGCGGAGACGACCTCTTCGAGCGTTGCAGGGGACTGAACAAGGCCGAGCTGCTGCAGACAAGCAACTGCACCTCGGTAGGCATCGTCACTTTGTTGGTGTAGACAAGATCGGAGGTGATGAGGGATGCTATGAGGGTGCCAACACCAGGGAGTTTGTGGAAGAAGTCGTACGCCTTAGAATAGGTCACGTGCTCTGCGCCATTCAGAAGGGTTGCCCAATCCGCCTCAGCTCGGAAGTACTGCTCCACGGCCTCCAGGGATGGGTTGCGTGCGCTACCATACGCATTGAAATTGAAAATGTACTTGAGAAGCTCCCGATCCTGAAGGCCTGTGGCAGCTCCAACAGCAGCGATGGCGAACTTGAAGTGGTCGTAGTCCGGGAAAACAAGATTGGCGAGGTCGGTGGTGTTCTGGGCCCATTGCGAGCGGTAGGAGAGCGCACACCAGCAAATGTGACTAGCAAGAACACCTGGGCCGTATGTGGTTTGGCAATCGAGGAACACCCCGTACGAAGATGCCTGCTCCACCTGTGGTGCGCACTGACGGAAGGGAAGGAAAGAAGTCCAGATCTTCTTTGACAACGGCTTACCAGGCGTGGTATGTGCGAGGATGAGCACTGCTGAAGGCGGTGGCGCTTCATGCACTTGTTGGGCAGATTGACGTCGAGCCATGTCCACGCTGCGCTGACTGCACCCATAACCTCGGCACATGATATGGCAACCTGCAAGGTGTGGAGGTCGACAAGCATGGTCTGGCTAGGGATGGGCCTGCCAGGTGTTGGGAATGCAGGCAACAGAGTCTTCAGAGAAGTCGACATTCTTCTTGCTGACACCATCAACCATCTTAATGAGCGCCCGGTGTGCGTCGACATCACTTTGTTTGAGTGGTTTGAGCGCCATCCCCCGCATCTTCATTGCAGCGGCAGTGACATCGCGCAGGTGGGCCTGCAGCTTGGACTTGCTGAGGCTCTTGAATGAGCTGTTGTAAGCTACACAAAGTTAGATTACACAAATAGCACATTTATAAGTCTTGGCTTATGGCGTGGGGGTGTTTCAGTACGTTTGAGCCAGAGGAAGATGATGAAGAAGACACCAACAAGGAAAGCAATAACACTAACAAACCAGACAGCCCAGCCAGGAACCTGTGCTGTAGGTTTGGAGTATTGTTTTGTATCACAGTACTAACCTATGTTTTGTTAGGTGAGTCAAGCTCTGGAGTAAAGTCAGAGTGAAAGAGACTGCTGGTAACTAGTGTTGATGTATTGACAGGTTCTTTATATGTCTCAGACTATGTAACAGTGCTTGTAGGAACAATTCACAAAGGCCATGTGCAAACCATGCAGCATCTTCGGCTGCAGGATCCATACCAGCTCATAGGTACAAGCTCGCCAACATCTGATCCTGAAACATCTCAGTCTCCTGAGGAAGAACCTAAGGGCAATGTGAGAGACTTGCCCACACTTAAGCGTCCCAGGTTGTCACCGACACCCGGGTTGGAGACGTCTGGTGATAAAGGTGGCAACAATGCTGAAGGTTTGCTATTCTTTCTACCAGTGATATTGCAGCTGACACTCACTCCACAGATGCAGACTCACACTCAGTACCGATAATGAATCTCATGGTTCAGTCTATCAGCCTGAACTACCACGCAAGGCAATGGCAAAGCCCTTTCTCTCTTCGGGGGCAGAGTATACACACTACTAGACTAGGAGTAAAACACTTATGGCCCAGGACTCAACTGAAGGTGTGCAGTATAATGATTGCATATTCTTCACTATCTGACATTACTACTTGTGAAGGGGCAGTGGAAGGATGGAGACTGAGGTGCTGGAGGTTCCTAGTGAATCAGAGGATACAATGGATGGCAAGTGCTGTAGCAGGTACTAAAGCAGTTCTATCATCTGATCGTGTTTCACAGTGGATGGTACGTGTATGGACTTCAGGAAGGAAAACCTGGACCTTCTCACAGGACTTGGTCCAGCATGCCTGCGCTTCCATGCGTGCAGTTGAGTCTTGCTGTCCAGGAACGAGATCCCCGGGGTCCGAAGTTCATCATCAGAATTGGGCACCTGATATGTGATAGCACTTAGAAGGGTGTTCACATTCAACCTGATGTTCATCGAAGGTGGGAGCTGCTTGAGCAAGTCAAAGGCTAGCTGTGCAATGCCCCATCCAGCATAGTTGACCAAGGCCTTCTCGGTTGTAAGCAAAATACCATTGGTCAGCATTGTTGCTGCATTGCTGTTCTGCACCATGGCGTCCAGCCTAATTAGTGAGTGATTAATATGAACATACGTTGCACTCACCGAGGGTCGGTGAACCTTGTTCATATCCAACATTTTGGGACCAGCATGACCAAATGCGAACTTGCCTGAAGCATCAAACTGGATGTGCGGAGAGTACACAACAACAACAACGCGGTACGATGCCAGGTGAGGCAGGGTTCCAGGAAGTGTTGTAGGTGGAAAGCTGCCATGACGGTGTCACCCAGAAAGCCAACCACACAGGTTCCAGCAAGACAAATGCACATGCCAAAGGTCAGGATGAAGAAGTACCCAGGCTGATCCCCGCTATATAGATCACTGCAGCATGTGAGGTTTGTGTAGGCAGCAAGGGTGTCTCCCCTGTCAATGTGGACACCACCAAAGTTCCCCTGAGCTTCATGGAAGCTGGCAACTACAACGTAATGAGATTATTACCAGAATACAGATATGTTTACACTAATGTGCTTTGGTAACATTGCTTGTCTGCGCAGGCAACAGGTTTAGCTGCATTGTTCTGTAATAGTGGTTATTCTCATCACTAGTAGAGGGAAATTGAGAGACTCGTGACACTTGTGAAGGATCTCCTCCTGATCAGGCATGGCAAGCTCAATCAAGGTGACAGCATGGTGTGTGGTAGGCTACACATATATAAGCAAGATCATACACATACTGTAGCACTGGGTGTACTTGGATCAAGTCCTTATACAGCTGTTGGTGAAGTATAAGCTGGTTGTTGACAATCTTCACCCTGTGGTAGTCCCACTACACTGCTGGGCCATCTGGAGAGCAAGGGGCAGGGGGAAGCAATGAGCACTGCTTTTGAGGGGCTGGCTGTTGGCCCACTGAAAAGCAATGCCACCTTTCCCAGGGAAGCGCTCCTCAGCAAGGCCCAGAACATGGTTGCACACACCGATGACTGCAGCAATCTGGTCGGGTGTGAAGCATGAAAGTAGGCTAGCTGTCAACACGGGCAAGCACCATAAAGTACTCACATGGGCATGCACCACAGTGCCATATAATCATCCTCCTAGAGAGATCACTGTAGATTGCAGGAGAAAAGGCAGTCACCTGCCTCAAGGGCGAGAAGATGTACCAGCATCCTTTCACACCCTGACCAGTGCCGTCCGGGTGCTGCACACTCTCTAACCACTTCATCTGCTTTTGGTAAATGGACACCGGTCAAAGTGTGCAGAGCCATGTAGATCTTCTTCAGGCAAGGACCCCAGCGAGGTGCCTTCTTGTTGGGGAGAAGGTGTGCGCGATTGGTGAGCTCAACCATGACAGCATCTGTGGAAGATTTGGACAACCATGAATTACACAATCAAGATGTAGGAGTATGTCCCAGGTAGCAAGCTCCTAAGAAGCGTGGATGTCATAATTGTTCAACCCTTGATCTTCGAAGATATTCAGATTAAATACATGAATAAAGGCAAGCATAACATACTGTGGTGGGAGCAGCCAATATGAGTAAATTCTTTCTCTTGTTGCAACTATATATAACTTCCCCTTAGTTGGGCATCCTTGGGCTTTACTCTGCTCAGTCTGAGGACGGAATGATGACATTGATGCTGTGCAGCAGAGGCCTGGGGTCACATTTTGATCCCAGACCTCTGCCCCTTGGCACACACCCCGGATTTCCGGTGAGCCAGTCACATGTGACTGGCCCACCGGTAACTTGGGGGTAGAGGGCCAATACTGGCATGTTTGTTTGATGAGGTTTCGCAAAGAATTTAATTCATATATCAACACCTGTAAGTATGCTAAACTTGGGGGGAGAGGGCCAATACTGGCATGTCCGATTGATGAGGTTTTGCAGAGAATTGTGATTATGTATCAATACCTTTGATTACGCTGAATAGCTAACAAAGAGCACTCACTGTGTGGCTTCAATGAAGGGGCTTGATGTACCTCCCTATGTCAAGATTCAAAATTAACTGACGACACCATGATGATTTTCACCTGCCTACACTTTGTATGTAGTAAGGTCAAAAGCTATTTGGTAAAAAGTACTAGGAGTGCTCAATATCTTTCATATAGGGCAAGCAATGTACACAGGACACTGCCCTGATTAGGTGAGTATACATGACACTGTGCAGCGACTGTTTTATCAGAGAATGGCTCCTACACAAATGCTAGTAATTTATTTGATTTCCTGTATCTGATTGAAGAAGTATTTCAGCCCTGCTTACTGATGAATGAACACTGTGATAACAATCATATCTCCATATATCATGATGTTCACCATTGGATTGAGTTGATGTCAGAGCAATTTGTGTGGGGGTAATGATTGAGGCTCTTTGTGATAATTTGACCTAATTTTGACTTACCTTTTTTCCAAGCTATCCTGCTTGCACCTATAAACCATAGAAGGCTTATCAGTAGAAACAGCCTGACAAGATAGAAAGTTGCCCAATGGAGCAAACAATGAAGACTGTAGAATACATCAGGTGCATTAAGTGAGATCAGCAGATGTAGATCTGAGCAATTGACAATCCGCTATTAGGTTAACTGTCTCTACTGTTTGCAGTAGCATAGTGATTGACTACTTCAATGGAGAGGCATTTTCACATATATTTTATCTACAGCCACACTCAATCAGCAAATTAGCAAGGGTTGAATATATGGGCTTAAACATGTTTGAAGTATGTAGTGCTCACTGTGGGATGATATCAGGAAACTGAATCCAACAGTATATGGGCTTGTGCATAAAGTACTATAATATAAGTCAGAGAAGCAGGATGTGGCTGAACTGTGGCACTAATGGGGGAATTGCAGCACTGTTGGAGACTGCTGTAGTGGGTATTACTTACAACTTACTCTTTTTGATAGTGTGATTCTACTCATAGACAGTTTACTGCTTACACTTGTTTTATTTTATTTGGGGGTAGAGGACCAATACTGGCATGTCTGATTGAGTTCCTCCTTTCCTCTTGATATGATACAATCACGGGGATGTACCACCTCAGCATTGGTTTCCCTAGCACACCACAGGTAGGGTGTCATTGACCAAGCCATGGTATCATGCTGAAAACCCCGAACAAACTGATTATACTGTACACTGCTGCCATTTTGAACACAATTTGTGTGTTTATGCAACCTGTGATCACCCTTACAGCAGATGGGATATCCCATTAGATTGGGATTGAAAAGCTGAATCCAATGGTATATAATACTTGGGGGGTTTGTGCACATTGCACTGAGGTATGAACCATAGAAGCTGAATGTGGCTGAATTGTGGCACTAATGGGCCTTTGTTGGCCTATTTATGAGTACTAGAGCAAGCAGTGCATTCCTATTTGTACACCTTTGGATTCTACTCACTGATAGCTTTCTGACAATATATGATACATACCATTTGGACTAGACAGTGGCCCAAAATAAAAGGAGTTGTGTTGGGAGCCAAACATGTACAAAGCAAGTGGTACAACAACGCGGTTTCGCGTTGTCGTGCCTCCCGCTTTGTACTTGTTTGTTCTCAGCCACAGCTTCAATTATTGCCCCCTCCTCCAGTTCTTTTGACCACTGCTCCTCCAGCTCTGCTTCAAATGGCACATGTCATATACCCTTAGAAAGGTGCTCTTGAGCTCTACAATATGGGGGTATTAATGTGTATTTATGACTATCATGGTCTCTATAATACTTCATTAGAAGGTCATATGATTCACTTACTCAGCCTGTATGGCAGTGTACAGTCAATCTGAATTGATAACTGGAATCCCATTTGACCCTGCTTATGTATGCAGTTTATATACTGGTGTAGTTGTACTACAAGCACCTCCTTGTCCCTTTAACCCATTATTCACTCAAGCAAAAAGCAGTCAATCACTGTTTAAACAGTAGTCTCCTCACTAAATGGGGTATAGCTTTGCTCCATAATATGTTAGTGGTCAAGGGCTATCTGATGTGATTGTTCCTGTGGCTCTATACCCTCTGGTTTTTGCGCTAAAGCGGTTTTACTCCATTTGAAACAATGCTAGCACCCAAAATCCTAGATTTTCTTACAAGTTGTTAGCCACAGCACATCCAGTTTTTGCTTAAACAACAAGTGTAGCATACCGTTAGAAAGGCATTTTTGAGGGCTATCTAATGGTGGCTTTCAGCTCTGACCTGATTCATCGCTGCTGCTGGTATCTGGCAAAATGACACTTATAAGCATCCAATGAGAGACAGTGGGCAATGCATAGCCCATACCTCCTTCAATTTGTATCCAAAATGCATGTGCTATATACCATCAGGAGGCTGGTTTCAAGCTCTAACTGATCAGGGTACATCCTCCCAGCATAAGCCTTAAGGCTGCATGGTTATGCACTATATAATATCTCATTGTTAAATGAGCAGCCAGAGAGGCATTGACTGCACTACTTGGTTTCAAAGACTTCAGTATATGTAAAGAGATAGTGTTAGATGTTGGTACAGTTACCAATCAAGCTGTTGTAGCAAGATCACACCTCAGTGTATTGTGACTGAAGTATCATAATCTCAGTATGGAATGATATTATGTCACAATTACTGCTGTACACCTGATATGTGATCAATGTGTATACCCCTTATGAAAGCATTGGTGTCATACTTTGTGGCTTCAAACAGTGGTTGGCCATGCTGTGCCACCTAGGGTTACACAGGCGCCCATCATAGAGCATTAGAGCGAGGCTAGCAAGCAGTCAGGGTGGCTGTGTGCATGATCTAGTCTCTAACCCTAGATTTTCTAATGGACTGTGACCCTAACCCCAAGTTTGTATGTGGAAGTTCTATAGGGCGCTTGTTTCAAATCTAAGGTTGGATTAGCTGAGTCTCAAAATATTTTTCCCACGGGGTCGACTTTCCGTGACGCGAGTTGGCGGGAAGCTCACCCCATAAGAAACGATTTCTTTGTTCCTCATCAATCCTAATAGCTAACATGAAGCATTGCACTGTGTGGCCGTGGCAAAGGTTCCTCCATGTGTCAAGATTTCAGATTTACTGGCAACACAATGTTGACTGAAATCTGCCTATGTAAGGAGTGCGCAATATAGTGCACTCTTTGTACGTTACGTTATCCATGACCATTTGTGCATCTGTTCAGTGTAGAAGTAGTTAGTGCACACTACGACCATGTATCTAGTCTATGTGAATGGCCCCGGGTATTTGGCCCCCTGGCGCCTGGTGGGGGTAAGTCCTTTGCACACCCCCACCATCCCTCACAGAGTATGCCGAGCTACTACAAGCCCGGTCCAGTGCACCCGAGGGAACAGGGGCCGCAAATAGGCACCCCATCATGGGTTTTAACAGCCTACCCTTTGTATATAGTCAGGCTGAAAGATATTTGCTTACCAGGACTAGAAGCGCTCAATATCTTACACATTGGGAAAAGCAATGTACATAGGAGATTGCCCCAATTGAGTAAATATACATGTCACTTTGCAGCAATTGTCTAATCAGAGGACAGCTCCAATAGAATTGTTGGCAATTGATTTGATCTTCCATATCAGATTGGAAATGTATTTCATCCTTGCTTACTATTAATTAAACACCCTAGCATAGAAGGGCTGGCCTCACTGACTATATCTCCAGAGGTTTGAACACTAATACTGCTCTTCAACTTTCTGGGTGATTGTGTGCTCTAGATATATCAGCTATGATGTTCACCATTGAGTTGTAATTGATTTTATGTCAGAGTTGCGGTTTGTGTACCAGTGATGATTGAAGCTTTTTATGATCAATTGACCTACTTTCTTGCTCATTATGATGGCTTATTAATTCTTCAAGGTATCCTGCTAGCAGTTTTAGATCATAGAAAATTGATCAGTAGAACAGCCTAACAAAACTGGAAATATACCCCATGTAGCAAACAACTTAAGTTGTAAAAAACCAGATGCAGCCAGTAAGATCAGCAGTTATATGCCTTAGTTATTGACAATCTGCTATTAGAGAGTTATTGCCTTGGTTTGCTATCTCTACCATTGGTAGTAGCATGTTCATTGACTACTTGAGTACAGGGGCATTGTCATAGTTATTTCATCCACTGTAATCCTGAATCAGGATATCAACAAGGGTTTTGATTAGGAGGTGACCCAACACTACTGATGGTTTTAAGGCCTGTGACCAAGTGTGGGATATTCAGTGTTCACCATTGGATGGATTTTGGCTTTGTTTGTTCTCAGCCCCAGCTAACATTGATGTCCCTGCTTTCTTCTTGATTTAATACATGGAATAGAAAGTGACAACTCATAATTTATCTATTTAGCACACCTCAGAAGGTATGTCATTGACTGAGTGGTCTGAACCATTGTATCATACTGAGAGCTGTCTAAGCTTTTGAAAGGCTGAATCCAATGGTATATCATAATCTGGGGGTTTGTGCACATTATGCCAAGATATAAGCCCCAGAAGCGGAATGTGGCTGAATTGTGGCGCTAGTGGGGAATTGAAGTTCTAGCCATGACTGCTATAGTAATAATTGCATCACCATTTGTACACCATTGGATTCTACTCACTTATAGCTTTCTGATGACATATAATACATGATAATTGAACTATCCAGCAGCCCAAAATGAAAGCATTTGTGTTGGGAGCCAAACACGTACAAAGCGGGAGGCACGCCGACGCGAATCCGCGTTGTCGTGCCTCCCGCTTTGTACTCGTTTGTTCTCAGCCACAGCTCACATTATTGCCCCCTCCTCTAGTTCTTTTGGCCACTGCTCCTCCAGTTCTCCTTCAAATGGCATGTGCCATGTACCATTAGGAAGGTGCTTCTGAGCTCTACAACATGGGGGTATTGAGATGTGTTCATGCCCTTCATATTGTCTATAATGCTTCATTAGAGGAGGACATGGTTTGCTTATTTAGCCTAAACAGCAATGTATAGTCAATTTAAACTGATCACTACAGTCTCATTAGACCCTGCTTAGATGTGGAAAGCATCTAGGGGTATAGCTGTGATACAAGCACACCTCTGTCCCTTCAAACCATTAATATCTTATTCACCAGAGCCAAAAAGCCAGTAAATCACTGTTTACACAGTAGTGTCCTTACCAAATAGTGTATATATTTGCTCTAGGATACACTTATGGTCAAGGGCTACCTGATGTATAGAGTACAGTCAAGCAGTGTTTTGCTAATTACCAAACATTGAGTTGAACAATGTTGCCATTGCATACCACCATTGAATAGCCCTCAAAAATGCCTTTCCATTGGTACAAAATCCTTGTAATCCGGATCACAACTTGATGAACTGCGGTTAAAATGCTGCCAAAAAGCGCCCGTTCTTTAATAATAAAAATTGGCTAAGGCCCTTGGGCGCTAGGGCCTGCGACTTCTACTAGCGCTGGTCGGACTTAGCCATATCTCGCATCCAGGCGCTCATTTCACAGGAGGAAAAGGCTGCAAGAGCCTGGCTTCAAAATATAGTAAAACCACTTTAGTGCAATAACTAGAGAGTATAAGCCACAGAAACTATCACATCAGATGGCTCTTGACCATAAGTGTATTATAGAGCAAAGATATACACTGTTTGGTAAGAAGGCTATTGGGTAAACAGTGATTTACTGCCTTTTGACCCTGTGAATGAGGTATAAATGATTGTAGGGGAGGAAGTGGTGCTGGTATCACAACTACATCCCCACAAACTTTGCAGCCACAAGCAGGGCTTAATGGGATGTTGGTGATTTAATACACATTGGCTATACACTCCTGTACAGGCTTGATCCATGGCTTATGTCCATTTATAATGCAGCATTATGGAGAACATGAGGGTCATTAATACACATCAATACCCCCATATTGTAGAGCTATAAAGCACCTTTCTAACAGTATATGACACATGCCATTTAAAGCTGAACTGGAGGAGCAGTGGCTAAAAAAACCAGTCCCCAGATAACCCAAATATTATTAATCATATGTCACCAGAAAGCTATGAATAATTAGAATACAATCATGTACAAGTGGGGATGTGATGATTACTATAGCACTCATAAACAACAAATTCCCATGAGTGCCACAATTCAGCCACATTTGGCTTCTTGGGCTTATACCTTTGTACAATGTGCACAAAACTCCAGAGTATTATATACCACTGGATTCAAATCTTAAATCCCCACTCAATGAGGTATTCTGTACATTGCAAAAGCAACACATGCCCTATAGATTCTTGAACCATGCTCACAATTGCAGCAGTGTTCCAATATCATCAGTTTGCCTTGTGTGCTTAGTGTGATACAATAATCTAGTCAATAAAATGTCTCATGCGGTGTGCTAAGCAGAGAAGTGTTGGGCAATTGCTTTTCAATAAATGTGTAAATCAAATCCAAAAGGTAGGAGGGACATCAATGTAAGCTGAGGCTTTGTTTGGCTCATAGCCCAAATTCCCTCGTATCGCCAGCCCTAGTAGTCTAAATATAATAGAACAAGTCATTGGTCCATTGAATATCTATCCAGTGGTGAATGATATATATATCAAGCATAGTCATAAGCCTTGAAAAGATGAGACATATTTAATTGCCCCCTGTCGTTGGGCTAGCGACTCCAGGTGTCGTGCACGTGAAGCCGGGCAACGTGCACGCGCGCGCTTGAGACCTGTGCGCCACCGGTGCCTAGCTGTGTTGTCCCTCTCCTCCCACCATCGCGTCCTCGCGCCGCCATTGTCATCGGACGGCACTGCCCCTCCTTGGAATCCTCAGCCCGACTCTTGGCTGACGCAAGAGCCGGAATGCCCGCCTCGCCGTCTGTAGAAGGCTCCTAACACCTTCTGTATTTAGAAGTAGCTACTAATATATATAGGCAGCGACGAGCTCGAGCTCGTTGTCCTTCGTCCTCGTTCAACCTTGCAAGACTCATCTGAACGTCACCCCCTGTACAGATTAAGTCAATGTGTTCAATGTGTTAGACCCTTGTTAACACGATGATTCAGTAGTCTTCAGTTGAAACATATGTAAAAATGTCCCTGTACTATAATCCTAAGCTGCAACTAATTGTAGAGATAGGAAACCACTCTTGTATCTCTTTATCTACCTAAGTGACTATTCAATTGCCAATGTCTGAGATGTAGAGTAGCTGATTTTACTAGCTGCATTGAACATATATTACAACACAGGCTGTTTGCTATATTGAGTTAATACACCATTTTTGTTGGGGTGTTTCTGCTGATACTCATGCTAGTAGGATGACTTCACAAATGGAATAGTCAGCATGATATAGAGAAAGTAGCCTTAATCATCATCATAAGAGGCTCCAGGCAGTATCTGCACAGAAACTCAAGCTCTATGATGTCAATTCAAATTTGCAATTATTGTTCTGCTGATGAGGAATATGATAGCTTATATAAATAATATCAGAACACACAATCATCCAAAATGCTTAAATTCTCTTAATATATGCAGATGTGATTAGTAGACCCAGTCCTTCTATCAGGATTCCCTGTCATCAGGAAGCAATACTGAGGTATTTCTTCAATCAGACAGAAACTCACATTGGTTGCTAGCAATCCCGCAGGGGCTACCCTCTAACAAGACAATTGCCGCAAAATGACATATATGCTGACTTGATCAGCGTAGTACCATGTGTACATTGCTTGCCCTATCCATAAGACAGTCAGCATGCCCAGTGGATCTCAGCAGATAGCTTTTGGTCTTAGTAAAACCAGCAAACAGGCAGGTCCAAATTAACACAGCATTGTGAGTAAATCTTGAATCCAGATGTGGAGGTACTTTAAGGCCTTGTGCTAAATTCACACAATGCAATGCTTCATATCAGTTATTCAGTGAACAAAGAGGTGTTTATATGATTCAAATCCTTTACAATGCCTCATCAATCGGACATGCCAGTATTGGCCCTCCCCCCCCCCAAGTCCGCATATAGGTCATCTACATCATAATTCGGATTTACTGACCCACGCGTAGCATGGTGGTACGTCTAGTCATCCACATGACACAGTAACAGGGCAAACAGAGGGGTATCCAGGTTGATTGTAGAATAACACCAATGTTGCGTGAATGTACCTACAGATGGCTACCAAAGGTCCAAAAAGCTGTCCCTCGGGGCATATTTGTACTCGTCTTGGGCTCAGAAACTACCATATATGGAAGATCCCGTGGTGTATATTGGCCATCCGGGGTATACATCACGTGATACCAGATGTTATGCATAAATAAGCAGGCACTGAGTCAGTGGCCTGCCTGAGCCATACATTGTGAGAAATTCAACTGTATATGTATTTACCCTCTTTCCCCAATTTCTTGTATGATTGTACCGTTGACAGGACCTGGGCAACTCCAGCAGATGTCCATCCCTTTTGGGTGCTTAGAATAATCCAACCTCAGATGTTGGGCTGCTGGCCTGATCACCTCAAGAATAAGTGAAGGGATGCATTAGGGGTATATCTCTAGATGAACAAAGTTGTGCGGTGGTTGCACCAGTGGAGGCCAAGTTATCAAGCCCACAATGGATTTATCGGCGGCCATTTGGCCCTCAAAGATATGTAACACCGGATAAACCTCGGTGCTTGATTTGCTGTCCAGAGACAATGTTTCAACATATATAAAGGACTGCGCTGGATTCCTCTCGGTCAAGGCTACGGGTCTATGTGATTATCAGAGCAAACCGCTGAGGATTAAGCGAGATATGAGCCCAAAAGAGTTAGTGTACCAAGAAATAGGCACTGGGATAGACATTCATTGGAGTTGCCTGGGTCCTCCATTGACCCATTAAGCCCTGTGACACATAGGTGCTGGGACTGACTGGGAGAGTATTACAAGCTGGATGCTGCTGCTGTTTTCCTTAGGATAATGCCTTAGCTAAGTGACACAAGTTGCTCGCTAAATACAGAACAAAGCCTGATATAGAATGCTATCCCATGAGCTGTGTGACATCCTCAGGTGGGTACTTGGTCTGAGCAAATGTCAAGATCCTGTGTCACAGTCAGCGCAAGTAAAGGCATACAATGTGAGCTGACTCACCTCTTCAAGCTCTGGATGTACTTTCGGCTGACTTCGTCGTTGAGCACGTGCGCGACCTGGTCGGCGGAAATCTTTTCTCGAGCAGACCGCTCGTGGATACTGCAGGGCGGTCAGTGATGTGCTCCTGGACCCCACATCGAGTATGAGTTACACTTACCCAACCATCGTCACACCGATTGGCCACGGAGCATTGCCGATAGACAGGCGAAGATACGAGTCATTGGCCTTCTGGTACTGGCGTTTTTGCATGTGGTGGACAATCTCGGCTATTCTGGCGAGCACATCGGGGGGAAGGTTCTGAAGACGGTTTAGCATGCGCCAAGAGCGCTTGTAGCAGTCGGACGGCTCACCCGTGCTCGTAGCAGCTTGAAGAGCGGCTTGAGGTACTCCGCAGACTGCCGCTGGGTAGCTGCAGCCAGCTTGCCTTGTGTTGTACGCTTGACGTTCTCTGAAGATGACTGTCAGCTCCGTAAATACTGCTCGAGCTCGGGGGTTACTCACCAGGGCGGTCGTCCATCCACTGCTCCCACTCTTTCAACGCCCTCTTCAGCGCGTAGTAAATGATAGGGTACAACTTGTCCGGGTCCGTCTTGACAAGCTCGAGGTCGAGCACATCGCTGACCAAGGATGCGTCGGAGTCCTTCTTCTTGCCCTTGTCGCGGGCGGAGTCCTCCTGCACTTGGCGGTCTTTCATCTGGCGCTCGACGTTCTCCACATCTTCGAGCGCCTTCTTGAAGTCGTTCTGGCCACCGTGTCGCTCGTGGTCCTTCTCCTCGATGAGCTCTAGCGCGCGCAGACGGAGCCGGCGGTCCTTGTCGGACTCGCCAAACAGCCGTATAGGTTGGCCCTTCGAACGGAGCCGCCGAACGGTCTCCTCGTTGGAGATGTTGAACGACAGAGACGAGTCGGGCGCGGGCGAGCCGCTTGATGCGGCGCCCTCCGGGTTGGGGGACTTCGTGGACCTACGCGCACTACCAGACTGTTCTCCACGCGGATAAATGAGACGAACGTAGGGATGGACGAACACCAGCCACACTCACTCTTGCTGCGGCCTTCTGTCGCCTGCGCTCTTCACGCTCGCGTTCCTCCCGCTCGCGTTCTTCCCTGAGACGCGCCTCCTTTTCCTCCCTCTCCTTCTTCTCCTGCTCCTCCTTGAGGCGTTCGAGCTCGCCGCGGCGGATGTACTTTGTGGGACGGGCGCCTTCGGGTGCGGGGATATCGAGCGCCTTGCGCTTGACAGCGATCTCAGCTTTGAGGGCGTCCATGGCGGTATATATGTATGTGTGTGACCAAAAAAGCAAGTAAGACTAGAATTACAGCAGTAAATGTGGCAGGGTGCAGCAGCGGACGGTGGTGGCTGAGGAGAGGGAGAGTGATGGGCGGAGGCCGAGACGCGCGATTGCCGGAGCTGGGTCGGGCGAGTCCGCGCACGGCGCTTTCTCAACCAGCGCAACGTTCCGAACCTCCCCTCCCTCCTCCTCGCCCCCGCCTCGCTCTCTCTCCCCGCACGCTCATCCCAGCACTCGCCATGTCTGACCTCTCCAGGTTCGTTCTGCTGTGATACACTGTCCTTTTCTTGGCAAATTTTGACGCATCGTCGTTGCAGCAAATACGTCCTCCAGACCGCCGGCTTCGACGGTGAGCACACCCGCCCTCGCAGCGACCCCACCTAGCTCAACTCCCGCGCAGCCCGCTTCCCCAACACCAACCAGACCCGTCACTGGTTCGTATCCTTACCCATCGTCTCCTGAGCTTCCGAACGCGCCCTAACGTCGCGCCCTGCAACCTCCCCTACCACCGCAACCGCAACCCCCTAACAGCTTCCAGAACTACACGGACTACTTCAAGTGCATCGCCGCCAAGGGCGAGGACTACGCGCCCTGCAAGCAGTTCAAGCGCGCCTACAACTCCCTCTGCCCCAGTACGTCCCCGACTGCCCTTGCTCTACCCTGCTCTGACCATGTCTCGCCCCTAACCTCCCTTACCGCAACAGACGAATGGGTACGTTACCATGCCTCCACCTGTCTCATGGTTCTCTCTTGCTGACCTCGCTGCCTTGCAGATCACCAAGTGGGACGAGCAGCGCGAGAACGGCACCTTCCCCGCCTCCCTCGAGCCTTGAGGACTAGGACCAAATGCTAGATGTTACCCACATCGTGTCTGCTACTAGGGGCCAGAGAGCCCGTAATGTAATCACCGCACTCGTGCATTGCAGCCTCCATCGCGCCGAGAGGCCTCAAACTCGTCTGCTTCGTGTGGCCAATGACATGCGCCGCATATCGCACCGCATACTCTCCGCCATGGCTCGTACAGCCGAGGTATCGATGCACGACACGACAGCTCTGCTACTCGACCAACAAGGTATAATATTAATCAGTACAAACGTCCGCGAACGCTACGATAAGAGCTAGTCAAACGAGTGTGAGTGGTATATACGGCGAGAGGACGCTGTCCCGTGTCCCGCTCGCGAAAACTAGAGTCCCGCGTAAAGTAGTCTATCTATATGTACAGCGCATACGACCCAATCACCGGCCGGTGGTCGCTGCGCCCCTCCAGCCTCTTCATCCCGCGGTCGTCGAGTGTGTCGTATTTCAGACACACCACGTCTCCCCGCTTCGGAAGGGGCAGCGGCGGCCTCGGTGTCCCAGGCGACTCCGCTGACGGCGGCGCGACCGCCTGCTGAGCCCCATCTCGGTACAGGAAGGGCAGAAGCCAGCGGAAGACGGGCGGACCCGTCGACGGCGCAGAGTTCGGCGTTGCCGTGAGCTCGAGTGGGCTATCCTGACCCGCTGCCGGGGGACTAGGAGCGGCCCCAAGGATTCCCCCGACGTTGAGCACGGGCGAGATCGTGTTCGCGTGCCGCATAGGGACGCCCCCACCCCCGCCCCCAGTGGCCTGCGGTACCTCGTGCGATAGCGCACGGGTGAGTGTGTGGTCCGCGGTGGGCTTCGGAAATGAGTCCACAGATCGGACTTGCGACAGTCTCCGCATAGGAGTGCCCTTCGAACGGGAGGGCGAGGGAACAGAGGCCGCCGTCGGCTGACGGGTGTCGAGGCTAGGACGCCCAGAGAACTGCAGTGGTGGTGGGGGATGATGAGAGGTCTGTTCGCCTGCACTTGAAGGCTGCTGGGCGATCTCGGGATGGTGTATCGACCACGTCGAATCTCTACGAGCACGAAGAGAGGAAGGGCGGAAGACATGGAAGATCTGGCCCATCTTCGCGCGGAGGGGCATGAACCGCTGCGACTCGCCGTCCTCGGTGTCGGACTCAGGCTCAGGCCTGATCGTCGTCTTCCACAGTATTCGGTCGCACCTATCAACACGATATAGTCAGCATCCCACTACATCATATATGCGCACCACACGTACCAGCTCGGAACCCGCTGCTTGTGCGACGAGTCGTACACGCCCTTCTCCTCTTCCTCCTCCAGGTCCACGTTGCTCTCGCTGAGCGCAAGATGCCTATGTGGTCGAGCATTCGCTGCATCCAAGAGCGCCGCCTGAAACTCCTTGTTCCTGCCCGCCGTGGTCTGCCTCGGGTCCGCAGGGTCCACAGCCGTGATGGGCGACGGCGGCGGCATCTCCTCCGAGGTGTTCTGGCTCTCCCGCCGCGACGGTGGTGGAGACTTCGCCGACGCCCAGCTCTGCCTCCACTTGTGGCGCTTCTTCTGACGCGGAGTTTGGCCCGGCCCCTGCGAAGTTGGGCTAGACGCGGCAGCCCAGATGGAAACCCACTTTTGCTTCGCCTTGTGCGCCGCGGCGGCAGACCACATCTTGTGCACCAGAAGGTTCGTGGAACTCGCGCTTGCAGGCGGTGACTGGCCAAAGCCCCCAGCAGATGATGGAGGGTTGTCGAGCTCGTCGTCTGGGTCGAAGTCGGTTCGGCGCGACCGGACGGATGTCCACGCTGAAGAGACCACAGACGCAGCCTCGCCGTCATACTCTCCCTCGTCGTCCACTTCCACCTCCACACCGTGTTGAGACGCCCGGTCGTCAGCCATCGCGGTCAGTTCATGTTCATGCTCCTGTTCCGTGACCTCCGACAGGAGCTTGTCGTGTCGCATGCCGCTCGTAAGAGGCTTGGGGGACGGCCGTTTGAAGGAGCGATGTCGGGAACGCTTGTAGACGTCGTACTTGAATGTGGGCGGGAAGCGGATGGCCGCCTCACTGAAGCCAGAGAACCAATCACCGGAAGCCATGACCTTGCGCAACTGGTCAAACTCGAGAGCTTGCTCGTAGTCTACGGAACCGTCTCGTGAACATCTGGCTACTTCAATGAATGAGACATGCAAACCTTTCCGGGAGATGAGCCAGTCAGCATGCAGTCGAGTGATGTCCAGCCTGAAGTTGAGGTCTCCGAAGACGAAGGAGAAGTCGAACCGGTCGGTGATGTCTAAATTGGCCTCAGTATACACGCTTGAGATGCTCTCTCGAGCGTTCGGCTCACCTTCAGCGAGGAATCGTGGGTCGTCGGGGGAAAGGTAGTCATCTACCGACAGCTCGGCCTGCATTATGGTTGAGCAAATTATTTAGTTAGGTAAGAGGGGAGCCCACCTTAATCTTAGCCAAGTCAGCGAGTCGGTGATGCACGCGACCCTCGTGCGCTACGGCAAGTTAGCTTGGATCGGAAAGAGACCAAACGCGAGTCTTACCGGCGAGGTGGGCATTGATGAAGAGCAAGGTTGTACCAGCCAGGTTTACGCTTACCCCGACACCTCCCTTGTTACCCACACGACCACCGATGAGTCCAGTGGTCACGGCGGATTTAGAAGTGCCTGTCGAGTATTCAGAGAGGGCTCATAGTTGGAGCAATAAATACCTACCTTGCACGAGCGGCTTCGCATCTCGGTGGATAAAGACGGCGAGGTAGAGGCCCATCATGCGCTCCTTCGTCAGTAGCTCATATGGTCCCAAGCGCTGGGCCTCATGCTGGGTCTTGAGGTTCGGGTCGGACGCTATCACACCATTAGCACCCGCGGTCGGCGGGTGGCTGTACCAATTCTCGAGGATGGAGGACCAGCTAGAGGGAGGGTGGTGATGCTCGTAAGACTTCTCGGTGGTGGGCGACAGCAAGTCGGCCTCTGCGCTCTTGCGATGTATAGACTCGTCGGCGTCTAGAGGAAGGAGGGAATGTCTTGAACGCGAGTTGTCCTTGTCCTTGCTATTCAGTTTGAAGCCCGCGCCAAGAGCCATCGGTATGCCTACGCGATATGCATTAGATGAGATAGTCGCGGTATGAGTCAGTGAGATGAGACCAACCGGACGCGCTGGGGCATTCCTGACCTGCGCTTATGATGATGTCAAGGCAGGAGTAGGGAGGAATAAGAGGGACGAGCTTACACGATCACAACGTGGTATGGATGATCCGCGTCGAGTGGGAAAGCGGGGAGGGTGGAAGTAGTCGGAACATCGGGAGGGGGGAGAGCGGGATTAGATATCGAAACGGAACCGAGCAGTTCCTCGACGTCACCCTGGGATGAGTGAGCGGTTTGACTCGTACCAACGATGTTGAGAGCAGACCTTGGGAAGGGAGTCGTGCATGTTCCATGTTAGTATCCGGACCTTGATAAACTTCGGAGGTTCCGGAGGCGGAGGCGGGGGAGGAGCAGGAGCTTCGGGAGGAGGAGCGCTTGAGGGAGGGTGCGGGGAGGGGAAGAGAGCCTGGAGACGAGAGAGGACATTCGAGTGTGCTGCATAATACTCGCAGTTAGCGAGATTCAAATCATGCAAGATAATGCGTACGTTGTCGTGCAGGGCGGGGCGTAGGTTCTCTTGAGACGTCCGGACTATGTGCGGGGGTGCTGGTGCCGAGTGCGGGGATCTCGAGCGGAGGCGGAGACTGGATGGGCGGGAGGACGATCTGGTCGGCGGCCATCGCGGTAGGCAACGCCGGGCATGTATACGGCGCGGCGGGAGCGCGTGCTGGCGCGGGGGAGAGGGACGAGCGGGCGGGCGTGGACGGCGAGCAGAGCAAAGGAGAGAGCGGGCGGACGAGCGCGAACCCAGGAAAGCCACGCGCCTGTCGCCCAGACGCGTCGCGCGCCGCGTTCCTCTCTTCCTCCTCCTCTCCCTCCTCCCTCCCTCTCCAGCTATCCTCGCTGTTCCTCTCTGGTCGCGCTTTAGCGTCTTGCGCTCTGCTGCGACGACTCTCACGAATCATCTGTACATGACCACCTCCCTCTGAAGCGAAACAAACGCCATGAACGTCAACCAGCTGCAACCTCAGCCACCACCCCAACTCCAGCGGACGTCCAAGGAGGCCTCCGAGAAAGAGGCGGAAGTACGTGTTGTTCTGCACTTGTAGTCTACTACTGCTCACTTTTCCTCGGCGCAGTTCCTCGCGTTGAGGTTGTTGAACAAACGTTCACGCCTCCGCCTCTCCCCCCAACCGCTCGACCTCGATTCCCTCCCGGGCAAAGGCCGTCTCTTTGCTGTAGCAAACCGCGCAGGCTGGTATGCTGCTGCCATCCGCAATGCAGACAACTCTTATGGTGCGTTCTCGCTCGTATTCTCGCGCGCGCCACACCTGAGCATGCCATTGTAGCTCTCGCACTCTCCCCTTTGACCGACCTCCGCTCCGCCTTCTCATCCTCGTCCTCCGATGGACCGCTCTCTCTGCAGCCGCGCGTGTCATTACCTCTTCCTGCGACGCCCCACATCGTTGTCTTCACCCAGGACGACGCTCGGTTGCTTGTCGCGTTCACGAATGGCCCGATCAGCGTGTTCGACTCCCAGGCCATCTTCCAGTCTTCTGCCGCCGCCGCACCTCTCCACGCTTTCCCCTTCGCTGGGCGAAAGCCAATCAGAGATGTCCTCCCCAGTCCCGGCGACATGGAGCTTGTCGCTCTCGTGCGCGACGCTGGGGACGCGCTGCCGGTCGAGATCCTCGACGTCCAAAAGATGGCCTCCGTCGGTGGGTGGAACGCAGGTGGAACGGCTGCAGCAAATCCCGTCTCAGGTACCAATAATGCATACCTCTTGGCTGTCCGTTCTCACTTGCTAACTCTACCTGCAGCGTCCTGGTCACCCAAGGGCAAACAAATAGCCATTGGTCTCGAAAGCGGCGACATCGTCACTTTCAGCCCGACCGACACCTCGGCCGTCAAGAGCATCGTTCCGAGACCACAAGGCTTGGACGGACAGAGCGTCATATCGACTGTGTGGCTGTCTAACCCAGAGTTCCATGCCATCTACGCTCCAGCAGGTCAGTACGGCCCGGAAGTCGAGCAGAACCACTACGTCCTCTCGCTCGACTCAAAGGCGGGCATGGCTGGGGACGTCAAGCTGGCATGTCCCTACCTACCTTATCCTGGTATCAGACCTCCTGGCTCTTTCGTAGTCACTCTGCGTGGCTGGGAGCCGTCCAGGCTGCTCCTCTTCATCGGCGACGGCACCTCTTCGGATATTGGCCTTCTGGGCAGCTTGACGGATTCTACGTCTGCGCTGGACTCCTGGTACAACCTCTCGCTTGAGGAGACCTCTACGCCCTCGGTTCCGTTAGACTCGGACATGAACGAGACTGTCCTCCTCGGACTCGAGCTAGACCTGACGAACGACAAACCCTTCACATACACCGGGCCCTCGGGTGAAGATACGGACGTCCCTCCACCGCCAATCATGTATCTTTACGCAAGCGACGGCACCTTGACGGGCTGGCATATCATTCAAACGCAGGGTGTCGCATACCCGGGGATGACAGCGTCCACCGCTACCGCGCCCACCATTTCCCCCGCCACCTCCACGTCGACCGACTCTCCAGCTATCCAGAGCCCCTTCGCTGCATCTCTATCGAATACCACTCCATCGAACGCATTTGGCTCCACGACCACTCCGGGGGCGGGAGGTGCTTTCAGCGCGTTCTCTGGCGCACCAACCAAGTTCGGGAGTACAGGATTCGGGTTCGGCTCACAGGCTCCCCCATCGCAGACACCCCAGGCTCCCCCACTCTCTGCGCCTTCAGTATCCGTCGACATGACGTCCGCGACCGAAGACTCGATGGCGTCCGAAGCGGACAGTGGTTTCGGAGGCCTGTCTCTCGGTAGCAGTAACGAGAGCTCCCGACTCAAGCCTGACGCAGGTACCACATCCATGTTCGGCTCCTTCGGCGCCCCCCAGCAGCAGAGCTCCTCCACCTCACCATTCGGAAGCGGCCCTGCCTCCAATTCCACGTTCGCCACCTTTGGCGCAGGTGCAATCAAGCCTGCGACAGGCTTCGGCAGCGCGTTCGGTGGGGGCAACGGCACCTCTTCCGCGTTCGGGTCCACTAGCGCGTTCGCCAGCGGCACCAGCGGTAGTTTCGGCAGTGGCAGCGGGGGCGCGTTCGGAAGCTCGTCCGCCTTCGCTTCCAAACCAGCAGGAGAGAGTGACGCTCCGAAACCCGCATCTTCTGACGCCAAGCCCGCCTCCGCGTTCGGCCAGTCCAGCTTTGGCCAGTCCAGCTTCGGGCAGTCTACCTTCGGAGCGAACGCCAGCAAACCAGCCTTCGGTCAGTCTGCGTTCGGACAATCTGCTTTCGGGCAATCCGCCTTCGGCCAAACGGCAACCAGCAAGCCGGCCTTCGGACAGTCTACTGCGTTCGGCAGCTCGTCCTTCGGTGCGACCGCCACTCCCGCCAAGCCCGCAACGCCCAGTGCCTTCGGAAGTGGCAGCAGTGGTAGCAGCGGGGGCGGATTCGCAGCGTTTGCCGCGGCACCGACATCCTTCGCCAGTGCCGCGCAGCAGAAGACGCCAGACGCGAAGCCAGTATGGGCTTCGAGCGGCTCCCAGCCTACGGAGCAGAAGTCCCAGGAGGTCCCAGCCACCACTGGAGGAGCGTTTGGCGGGGCGAGCGCGTTCGGTACCGCGAAGCCAGCCGAATCAGCGAGCAGCGCGTTCGCACCTGCGAAACCAGCAGAAACGACGGCCAGTGCGTCCGCATTCAAGCCGGCCGAATCGACGAGCAGCCCATTCGCAGCAGCCAAGCCAGCAGAGTCAACAGGGAGCGCGTTTGCAGCTGCCAAGCCGGCAGAGTCGACGGGCGGTGCGTTCGGCGGCCTAGGACAGTCGAGCGGGAGTGCTTTCGGGAAGTCATCCTTTGGTCAATCATCAGCCTTCGGCCAGTCTTCCTTCGGCCAGTCATCTTTCGGTCAGACGTCTGCATTTGGCCAGTCGTCGTTCGGCCAGTCTGCGTTCGGGCAACCCGCCGCGTCGGGACAGTCTGCGTTTGGGCAGAGCGCGTTTGGACAGACGTCTACCCCAGCCACGACCCCGTCGAAGCCAGCCTCAACGACGCCGTCCAGCGGAGGCTTCGCTAGCTTTGCGTCTGCGGGGCCGAGCGCGTTCAGCACCGCCGCAACGCAGAAGTCGTCAGACAGCGATTCGAAGCCATCGTGGGCGACTGCCAACGAGGACAAGCCCAAGGAAGCCGAAAAACCGAAGTCTGCGTTTGGTACCACACCTAGCCCTGCGAGTGCATTCGGGGCAGCTCAGGCCTCCACTACATCCACCCCGTCACCCGCCTCCACTACGACTCCGGCCACCTCTCAAACAGGGGGTTCATTCTTCGGCCAAACTTCATTCGGCGCCGCGAAGACGGACGACAAGGATGCAACCTCCAAGCCTCCGTCGGCGTTCGGCGCGCCCTCTCCCCTCGGACAGTCTTCGTTCTTTGGCAAGTCGAGCTTCGGCTCTGGGCCCTCTCCCTTCGGGAAGCCTGCTGCTGCTGCCGCTCCCACAACGCCTACGACAAACACGAGTGCATTCTCTGCGTTCAGCAGTGCCGCAAGCCCATTCGCTGCGGCCGCGGGTGGCGCGAAGAAGAGCTTTGGGGACATGCTGAGGGAGAAGGAGGGCGACAAGGAGGAATCCAAGCCTCAGGGTGTCAGCAAGACCGCAGAGGAGTGGAAGAAGCCTGTCTCCGTGTTCGCCTCTCTCAAGCATGCCGCGGCGGTAAAGAGTATGCCCCACATTGGTTGTAGCATTTTTCTCTTTCCGCTAACCAATTTTCACTCGCAGCTGAGGACGCAGAAGACGACGAAGAAGAGGCGGGCAACGTCTCCTTCCGCTCGCAAGACGATGACGATGACGCCGAAGAGGGCAGCGACGGCGGCGACGATGGCATCGACGACTTCCTCAAGTCCGATGAGGAAGACGTGGAGGGTAGCGAAGAGGAGGAAGAGGACGAACCTGAAGCGGACGCCGTACAATCCGAGACGCCCCCTGAATCCCCAACCGCGAAGCAGCCACCTCCGACAAAGATTCCGTCGTTCTTCGCCAAGTCTCCTAGCCCATCTCCTTCGAAGTCTCCTATACCTACGGTGAAGATCGAGCCCGAGAGCCCGAAGGGCATCCCGCAACGGCAAGACAGCACTTCTCCTCCAGGGTCACCCTCCGACCGTACAGAACCTGCGACGCCCGATGTCAAAGGCAAGGCTCCAGCGCGGGACCCAAGCACAACGCCTCCGGGCTCTCCTGCCACTAGCCCTGCTTCGGCCCCTGGCCACGCAACACCCGCGCCGCCGACATCCTCCGCACAAGGTATGCTCGGCGTTGGCCGTCCCTCTACGCGGCCTACACGAAGCTCGCCCCTGGCGAGTCAACCAATCAGTGGCGACGATGCCTCGGACGAGGAAGATGAGGAGGAAGAAGTCGAGGAGGAGGCCAAGCAAGAGGAGGAAGAGGAGGAGGAACGCGAGACCTCTCCGGCCAAGAAGGCTCGCTCTGCTTCCCCTGCAATCCCTCCCGTCTCCAGGAAGAGCCCGGCGCCGCATCCCACTTCTAGGCCGAAAACCCCTCCGTTGCTCTTTGGCCTCGGCGGCGCGCCGAAGCCTCCGACGCCCTCGCCCTTCTCGCTGTCTCCTGCCAGCACATCCTCCATCTTCGGCGCAAAGCCATCGCCGCCTGCTGAGAAACCGGCGGAACCGTCGAAACTACCACCACTGGCGCCTTCGATCTTCAACGCGCCGCCGGTATTCTCCCTGCCCACTCCCCCCGAAGGGGGAGTGGTTGCACAGAAACCTGCTACTCCACCTGCAGGCCTCTTTGGAGGTCAGCCCACCACGCCCTCCGACACTCTATTCGGAGAGAAGCCAGCCGCGCCCTCTGGCGGACTGTTTGGACAGAAGCCGGCTGCGCCTTCTGGCGGTCTATTTGGCCAGAAGCCTGCCGCTCCTGCTGGTGGCTTGTTCGGCCAGAAGCCTTCCGGTCTCTTTGGACAGCAGCCTGCCGCGCCTGCGTTTGGCTCGTCAAGCGTGTTCTCCGCCCCATCCTTCCCGTCGCCGGGCCAGTCTCCCTCCCCCGCCGCAGCCGCCCCTGGTACGGCCACACCTCCTGGTCTGCTCTTCGGGGGTGGCACCCCTACACCTGCTGCAAAATCATCACCATTCGGCGCTTTCGGCAAGCCTCCCGCGATCCCTCCGCCCGCCTCTGGTCCTGTACAACCCCCTGCGCCCGCTCCTGTCCAGCCTCCGCCGCCGTCCCAGGCAGCTGTCGCGCAGGGCATGCAGACGGAGTGTCTGTACCTATTCTCCAGTCTCGCAAGAGAGCTCGAAGACGTACGTGTTACATAAGCCTCTGTTCTTGCCCCCGCTCACGAACGCCCGTTTCACAGCTCAAGGCACTCGCCGCCCGGGCGAATGCACGCGCCGCACAGCTGCGCAAACCGGGTAGCGGGAACAAGACCGCGCAGGACCTCGTCGACCCCACGAAGTGGATCTTGGGCGACTTGCAGCAGTTCAAGGAGATCATGAAGGAGGTCGAGCGCGAGCTGGAGAAGTGGGAGAAGGACAAGGCCGCGGTCATTCCGGTCATTCGCGAGCTCGAGAGCGACATGCTCAAAGGTGCGTGCTCTATCGTTCGTCAAGGCTATAGTGCTGAATGGCGGACATAGCGACCACGCGGAAGGAGGAAATCGCGCGTTTCCACAGGGCATCTCAGGACAAGGAGTTTGCTCGCATGCTGAAGGCACGAACGCTCAGTCCCGAGCACCTTGAGACGCAAGCTCAATTACGGAGGGAGATTCGAGTACGTCCTACCGGTACCAGCGATGTTTTCTGAGCTGACAGCATCTACCCAGACCATGCGCGGGAGGATCCAGCAGCTGGAGGATCACATCCAGGCCTCCAAGAAGAAGCTGAGCAGCATGCAGAGCGGGAAGCCCAGTCTCAAGTAAGGCAGTACCCAGGAAATACGTTGCGAGTCCCCCACTAACTCTTCCTTGCAGGCCACCTTCGTTGGACACGATCAACCGCACCTACCGCAACATCGACGTCGCCATCGAGCAGGAGGAAGAAGACGTCTCGTCCCTCGCAGACCGCGTCGCCCAGCTCGACCTCTCCTCGCACGCCCGCGGGAAGCTCTCCTTCGCCGCCTCGACGCGGGACAAACGCCTGCCCGACAGCCCGAGCGGAGCACGCATCAGTCGCGAGATCACGCCGAACATCGCCGCCTCGACCGCCGCAGCCCTCAACGCAGAGCGCAGCGCCCAGAAGCTGAAGCGTGCCCTGCTGAAGGCGCGGAAGGAGCCGCTGCTGAACACGAAGGCCGTCGACGCGCTCCCGCCCGCGCGCGAGGTGCGCTCGTCGCGCAAGCCGCCGCTGCTCGCGCCCGGGTCCGGGCTTGGGGTCGGCGCCGCTTTCGCTGCGGGGATGAACACCGGCTTCGCAGCCGGTATGCTGGGGGGTCCCGCCATGCTCCCCCCAGTGTGGACGCCACCGCCGCCCGGGACCTTCGGCATGTCGCCTACATGGTCCGGCTCACCGCCCTTCAGTGGGGATCAGAGCTCGCCCTCGTCCGGAAGGCTGGGCGCCATGCGTCCCCCGAAAGACAGAAGCCACGGGCGGCCTGTGGTGCCCTCACAAGGCTACGTCAAGCCGCCGCCGGTGCCAGCCCCGGCAGGGTTCAGCTGGGGCCCGCTGCCGAAGTTCGAGTCGGCGCCGCAGACCATACCGGGGTTCAGCTCGTTCGCCAACATCAAGGCGGCGGACGAGCCCAGGGTGAAGGTGAAGGAAGAAGTGAAGGATCTAGGGTCGTCTTGGATTGCAGATGGGTTTGGGGCGTCGAAAAAATGAGGGGCTCGGGATGTTCGAGATATACGACCACACACGACACGCACTGACCGCTGTAAAACGACGTGTATTACCATGTGTCTAGCGTAGGCTACGGCTACAATCGACTGCGAAGATTTGACCACGTCTAGCTGGACTTTCCGTTGACTACTGGCTTTTCCTTGTCCGCATCTGCCACGGGCTTTTGCTCGCCTTGCTCCGGGGCGTCCTCGAACTGTTCCTCGGGCGCAGGCTTGTCGAACGGGTTGTAGATGATGCTCTCGAGATGCGAGAGCGCGGCCTGTGGGGGGACGAGGGCAAAAAAGAAGCAGGTTGGTGCGGGTGGTCTAGTACGGGGCGAAACGGCTATTATTGAGGAAATCGCTGCGCACCCTGCCGACTTCGCTGAGCTCCTGGTCGGCGTCGCCGTTGAAGGTCTCGAACTCGCCGGGGTCGACGAACGCGTCGTCGTCGTCGTCCATCTCGTCGTCCGCGCCCGGGTCCGGGTGGAGGGACGCGCAGAGGGAGAGCGCCTCGAAGATGGGCTCGACTATGAGAAGATGTGTGAGACGAGGAGCGTAGTTTGGACGCGAGGGACGTACGGGCAGAGGCGTCTTTTGGTAGGATACTGAGTTCGCGCATGTCCGCGAGGTCTTCCTCCTCGGTTTCAGGCTTCCCATTCTCAGCTTTTATGCTCTCGTCGAGCTGGCAGTAGATGGAGGGGCCGTTTTCGCCCCGAGAGATGGCATGGAGGGTGATAGAAGGGTATTCGACTTGGAATCCGCGTCCGTTCGCGGACATGAACACCAGATGGCTGCAGAGCGCATTAGTATACATCCGGGAAGAGTAATGTAACGCGCACCTCTCAATCACGTATAGAGAGCCATTCGCTCCATCTGCGGCAGAGAACGCGTCGAAGGGAGGGTCGAGAGTAACGGACACATTATCCTCCTTGTGGCGGAGGACAGGCGGGATATCGGAGAAAGACGCAGGGGTGGACGCAACCAGATTCCTGTGCTCCTCGGGGGAGATGTACTTGGGGAGCGCGTCGATGAGCACGATTGCCATTTTGTATGTTCTGTGCTATGTTTTGCGGTCTCAGACAAGGTGGACGCGGTCAAGGACCGACAGGCGCTCAGCAGATCTGGCGAGAGGCACGATCGAGATCTGATCTCCCAAGCAGTGCGAGCGTCTATCTACTGCTAAGTACGCTCGGCACACTCGCCGCCGACAAGGCCTCTCTCCCGACACCCACCACCTCCTCACCACCGACCATGCCAGTCTCGACACCGTCCGACCCGCAGGCAGCAGCGCTGCTTGCCCACGTCCTCCAGCAGACGCAGGTCAACATCAACTTCCTCGCCTCGCAGAACTACATCTCCCATGCCGAGGCCGGCGAGCTCATCTCCCGCCTTACCCAAGGTCCCGCGAGCAGGGATGCCACCCTCGACTCCGTCGCGACCAGTATGCAGAACCTCGCGGTCGGACCCGTGCGCGCCCCCTCGCCCGTTCGTCGCGGTGTCCCCCCACCGCCTCCCCGACAGACGACTACCAAGCGGGCCCGCGCGCTCTGGCCATACAACGAGGACGGCCGGGTCAGTCCGCTTACCTTCTCTCGCTTACTCTCGCCCCCGGCCCCCGAGCCTTACAGTACACTGACACACATGCGGCCCTCCAGGAAGTAAACGACATCTCCTTCTCCGCAGGCGAGACCGTCGAGATCGTCGACGAGACAAACGCCGACTGGTGGACCGGCAAGTGCAGGGGCAAGCAGGGTCTCTTCCCCGCCAACTACGTCGAGCTCCTCGACGCCGGCCGCGGTCCTCCCTCCCCTGCCCCCCCTCCGAGCATGCCCGGGATGCCGATGCATATGAACTCCTACCACCAACCGCCCCCGGGCCCGCCCCAGTACGGCATGATGCCCAACGAGCCGGAGAAGGCCGCCATGTACCACCAGCAGTCCTACGGCCCCCCTGCGCCCATGCAGCCCGCGCCGCCCGTGCAGGTTGTCCAGCAGGAGCAGCAGGCGCCGCCGAAGAAGAACAAGTTCGGCAAGCTGGGGAGCACCATGGCGACTTCCGCCGCGGGTGGTGTCGGTTTCGGTGCCGGTAAGTCTGCGGTCTTTCGTGCGGACCCTTTTCCGGTCTAACTCAAATCCCACCACAGGTGCCGCCATCGGCAGCGGTATCATCAACTCCATCTTCTGAGAGCGGTATCTACTAGGCTACGGAGGATTAGACATATGCTGTGGATGGACTTGGGTTAGGTAGGATCTCACATGTATGTTTACGGTCTAATTAGCAATCGCGACCACGATCATATGCTCTGCGAATGTTTAAAGCGAGAGTATTGGCACACCTACGGCTACATGATCATATACTCTACACTTTTTCCTTTCCTGCTATTTCCTCTAAACCGCCCGAAGGCTGGGACGTCTATACGACTTCGTCATTTTCTGTAAACGGGATACCGAAGATCTCCTTGACGCGTCGGACCGCAACTGGGTCTCCGGTGTTCTGCACGGCACCGACTTCAATCACTCGACCGCGCGCAGTATCTCTGGAGCACACACCTTCGTGATCTCATCGCTGATCTTCACTGTTGGCTTCCCGTCTACAGACGACAGTTTGATGACCATGTTCAGCGCACGGCTCTTCTCCGTGCCCCCGCTAGACACCTTCGTGAAGTCGTTTGACAGCGAGGTCCCTATCCCAAACGAGCCTGCGCGCAGCCGTCAGGAAACCGAGTGACCATCTTCCCCTCGGTCAAATGCTTCAACGTACACTTTATGCCGAGCTCATCGCACTGCTTCTTCAACTTGAGTGCTTTCTCCACGGTGAGCGCGTCCGAGAAAATGATTGTCTTCTTGGTGTAATCCACGCCGAGTTGTTGGTAGATCTCTTTGGCACGAGGCGCATACACGAACGGATCTCCAGAGTCCTGGCGCAGGCCGATCCAATGTTGCGCGTAGTGTGGGTCTTGGACGAAGTCCTACTCAGGGTAAGCTGGTCAACATAAGCGAATGGTCAGGAGCAGAAGGCAAAGGTACCTTGTAAAACGCTTCGGTCGAAAACGTGTCTGTGAGGGCGATGAGGAGGACGTCATGGTAGACCTCCTCCCAGAGCTTGAGCGCGGTCGAGTTAGCGTGCTCGTAGCCCTTGAGTGCGCCGACCTGTGGAAGAGAATTGTGGATAGTGCGCATACATTCTGCAAACGGCACTTACGCCCATGAACCATTCACTGTGGCAATGTCTGTCAGAATACTAGGTAACTCCAGTACAGTGCAGTTCCAGAAACTCACTGAGCAATCGTGCCCATAGGCGTGACATTATGTTTCATCGCCAAGTGCACCTATCGGCCGGTCAGCTTCGGTAACAATCGTGTAGATGCGCATCGGGCTGAGCACTGACATTACTTGTCCCAGACACCTTTGCGGAGGCATCGGGTAGGTCATTTTGCGCACGCAGGATAGCCTTCATGATCAGATCCTGCGTGCGGTATGACCGTCTTCTCCGCGTGCCGAACTCGCTGAAATTGCATCCGGCTGCTAGGAGCGTCTTGGCCTTCTCATACGCCTGCTCTACCGCAACCAAACGTCACCTTCACCGAAGAGTATGCCATAATCTCAACGCACCTTCTTGTCCGTCGTAGCTCCAGTCCTTGTCCACGGTAGTGAAGTAGATCTCGCTCAGGCACGCCATGAGCGGGACCTCCCACAGGATGGTCTCCTGCCAGGGCCCGACCGCATCAATACGTATGTGCCCCCTTGCCGTGGGGTCCTCGCGTGCGTCCTTGTCCGCGTCCTCCGGGAGGGCCTGGAAGTGGAGTCGCAACTGTGCGGGGTTAAAGCGGTACGCGGCCAGGAACTCGAGGTACGCCGGCGTGAAGTACGGACACGTCTTCGCCAGCCACTCGCGCTCGTCCTCCCGCAATTGAATCTTGTCAAACTCTGAGTATATGCGATCAATACGCGCAGTCTAGGGCTGGGACAGCGCGAGAGGGTGCTCACGCGAGGCGGAGCGGCGGAAGCGGTCGAAGCACGCGCGCGTGAAGAACACGTCCTTGTCGCGGTGCGTGAAGCGGTACGTGCCCTCGACCCCGGGGAAGTGCTGCAGCACGGCCTGCTGCATCGACAGCTAGTAGCCGACGGATTTGAATTAGGATGCATGACTGGAATGATCGGGAGCTGCGAGCGCGCACCTTGTACAAGTCTGTGTCCAGCAGCGACGCTGGTAGCACCACGTCGTCGTATTCACTCGCCATCTCGTCTTGTTTTCTCTCTATCTGTTTGGAGGTCTGAGGATAAGTGAGTGTGGCTGCCAGTGACTGCTATCTTGGGCCGCGGAATGGAGTCATCGCCCCTAACCCTAACTTAGGTTAAGAACGCCTGTCTAATTTCGCGCGTCCTGCCAGGACCTGCACGCGTCCCTGGTCGGTGGCTGCACTCTTTCCGCTCACCAAGCACTCTCGCCATGGTAGGTCTCACGACGCGTCGAGGCTACATATATGCTAACACATGCGCGCAGAGCTCAAGGATAGAGATTCTCAACGACGGCGGCTTCCGCTCAGACGGCCGCAAGCAATATGAGCTACGCGATATTACCATCGACCTCTCTCAGCAGGGTACCGCGGACGGCTCTGCAATAATCACCCATGGCCTCACTCAAGTCATGGTCTCCGTATTCGGGCCCCGAGAAGCGAAAATGCGCTCACAAACTCTCCACGACCGCGCCGTCCTGAACGTCGAGATCAACGTCGCGCCCTTCAGCACCGGCGACCGGCGAAAACGCTCTCGCGCAGACAGGTGAGTTCCCCTCAAAGTACTATATCCATGGCAGCACGCCGATGCGGTTCAAGCACACAGACGAATACTTGAGCTCGCCGCCTCCATCGAGTCCACCTTCGAGCCCGTCGTCCAGACCTCCCTCTACCCGCGCTCCCAGATCGACATCTACGTCCAGGTCCTCCAGCAGGACGGCGGCCTCCTCCAGGCCTGCATCAACGCCACCACGCTCGCGCTCGTCACCGCGGGCGTGCCGCTGCTCGACTTCGTCTGCGCCGTCTCCGGCGGCGTGCACGCCACGCAGCCGCTGCTCGACCTCACGACGCTCGAGGAGAACGACCTGCCGAACCTGACCGTCGCGGTCATGCCGCGCACGCGCAAGGTCACGCTCGTCACGATGGAGACGCGGCTGCACGTCGACCGCTTCCGGGACATCTTCGAGCTCGCGTGCGAGGCCGGGCAGACGATCCACAAGGAAATGAAGCGGGCGGTCAAGGACCGGACCGTCGCCCTCGTCGGCGCGATGGACACCGGGGCCAAGCACGCCTCCGTCGATCCCGACGTGCTGATGGAGGACCGATGACGTCTCGCTCGCTCGGGTACTACTCTCATGCACACGCATACACACACTCGGGTTTTAGTCTCGTGTTACTTCGATTCGGCGGAAACAGGCGAGCCACTTGTCGCCCTTGTTCCGCTCCACCTTCTTGCCCTCCTCTGTACTAGTATACACCGCGTCCACGATCGGGCCCTTGCCCTCGTCCCTCAGCTCCTGCTCGCTCACGGGCTCGAACAGCGGGAACTGCTCGAGATGGGTGCGCATCCAGTCGTGCAGGTCGCGCACGTCCGTGATCGTGTACACGATCCCGCCCGGGCGGAGGATGTACGCGTACTCGGCGAGGAGCGTGGGCGAGATGATGCGTGCCTTGTGCTTGCGCGCCTTGAAGTGCGGGTCGGGGAAGAGGAAGAAGAGGGCGGAGAGGGAGTGCTTCGGGAAGTAGTTCGGCATGAACTTCATCGAGTTGGCGCGCACGATCGACACGTTTTGGTACGGCCCCGGCGCGGTCGCCTCGGGCGGGGCGGGGTTCGTCGAGCGGAGGGCGACGATCCGGTCATGGACGTACTGGGAGACTTGCACCCGGATCTCCATGCCTGGGAGTAACGATCAGATCGTCGTGCCCACAGAGGATGGCAGCGTGAAACAGATGGCATTGGCAGGCGTAGTACATGGCACGACAGACGACATTGCAAGCAGACAGACAAGAGGGAGACTGACCGAGCATAAGCTTGTCCGGGAAGAGGGGCGCGAGGGCGATGAGCAGACCTCCGAAGCCGCACCCGACGTCGGCAAACTCTGGCGTTTTTCCCGAGCCAGCAAAGGCCGGGTAGTGCGCATTCCAGTCGAACTGGTCGGGCGCGGCAGGGTAGCTCAGGGCATGGTCCGAGAAGGGGTTTGCGTGCGCGCGCTGCCGGTAATGTCGTTTCTGCACGAGCGGGTGAGCGTCCGGGAGCAGGGCAGCGAAAAATGAGGCGACGTGCCTGGGGGAGGACGTCGTTCTGCTCCTGCTTGGGTGCGGCGTCCGCAGCGTCCGCGCCGTTCCCCGCGCGTTTTCGCTTCGGCATGGCGCTGACGAGGGGGTGGGGGTAAGGGGTCAAGTCGGGTGGGGGTCGGAAATGGGAGGACGGGGAGAGGACCGAGGAAATCCGAGAGCCACGTGGGCGGCGCGCGCCCCAGGGCGATATCAACCCGCCAGCGCGCCCTCCCTCCTTCCTTTTCTCCATCTCCTCCCTGCCCCACAACGTGCGCCATGTCCGCCGCCCTCCGCTCTGCCGTCCAGCAGGTTTGTTCTTGGCCTTTCTTATCCCTTGGCCGACCACTCACGCTCTCCGTAATAGTCTCGCCGCAACGCGTTCGCGCGCTCGGCCCGATTTGCATCCACCTCTGCAAAGGCCCCCACGCTCAAGGAGCGTCTCGCCGACCTCATCCCTGCTGAGATTGAGAATGTACGCGACCCGCTCTCTACATACACATGCGCCCCCTGACCGCCGCCCCAGGTAAAAGCGACGCGCGCGGCGCACGGCAAAAAGTCGTTCGGCCCCGTCATCGTCGACCAGCTCTACGGGTGTGTCCGGCTCGTGTGCACTCACGCGAACCCCCCGGACGCTAACCTTACGTCTCCAGTGGCATGCGTGGTCTCCCTGCCCTCATCTGGGACGGCTCCGTCCTCGACGCCGGTGCGTCTGTTTAGCCGACGGCAACCGTTTACCCCCGCTTACCTCCACCCCCCTTGACAGAGGAGGGCATCCGTTTCCGTGGCAAGACCATCCCCGAGATCCAGGAGGCGCTCCCCAAGGCCCCTGGCGGGTCTGAGCCCCTTCCTGAGGGTCTCTTCTGGCTGCTGCTCACCGGCGAGGTCCCCACCCAGGAGCAGGTCGCCGCGCTCTCCAAGGACTGGGCTGCGCGCTCGTCCATCCCCTCCTTCGTGGAGGAGATCCTGGACCGCTGCCCGCCGACGCTGCACCCCATGTCCCAGTTCTCCCTCGCGGTGACCGCTGTGAGTCCTTGACGTCATCTACTTTCACCGGCGCATTAAGGTTTCTGATGACCGTATCCGATTAGCTCAACCACGACTCGGCGTTTGCCAAGGCGTACGCTCAGGGCATCTCCAAGAAGGACTACTGGCAGCCCACCTACGAGGATGCCATGGACCTGTAAGTTTGCGCAGCAAGCCTTGCGTGAGCCGCGCTAACGAGGCACCTCACAGGATTGCGAAGCTCCCTAACATCGCCGGCCGCATCTTCCGCAACATCTACGGTGGCGGCAAGCTCCCCGCGATCGAGGCCGACAAGGACTACTCGTACAACCTCGCGAAGCTGCTTGGCTACGCTGACAAGCCCGAGTTCGTCGAGCTCCTCCGTCTCTACATCACCATCCACTCGGACCACGAGGGTGGCAACGTCTCCGCGCACACCGGCAAGCTCGTCGGCTCCGCGCTGTCGGACCCCTTCCTTGCGTTCGGCGCGTCCCTGAACGGTCTCGCGGGCCCCCTCCACGGCCTCGCGAACCAGGAGGTGCTGCTCTGGCTGCGCAAGATGCAGTCGAAGATCGGCGAGAACCCGACGGACGAGCAGGTGCGCGAGTACGTCTGGTCGACGCTCAAGGGCGGCCAGGTCGTGCCCGGCTACGGCCACGCCGTGCTCCGCAAGACGGACCCGCGCTACATGGCGCAGCGCGAGTTCGCGCAGAAGCACCTGCCCGAGGACCCGCTCTTCCAGCTCGTCAGCAAGGTGTACAACGTCGTCCCCAACGTCCTCCTCGAGGCCGGCAAGGCGAAGAACCCCTGGCCGAACGTCGACGCGCACTCTGGTGTGCTCCTGACCCACTACGGTCTGGACCAGATGAACTTCTACACCGTCCTCTTCGGTGTCTCGCGCGCCTTCGGTGTCGCTGCTCAGCTCATCTGGGACCGTGCTCTCGGTGCTCGTACGTCGCGCCCAGTAATCTTCAGTATTTCAGTCTACTCACCTTCTGTCTTACAGCCATCGAGCGCCCCAAGTCCTACTCGACCGCGGCGATCAACCAGATCTTCAAGGACAAGCAGTAAATGCGCGCCGGTCCGTTTGGATAGCACTGGGGGCGACGGTGTCTGCCACGATTTCGCGTTGGGCTGCCGCCACGGGAGAGATCCATGTTGTGTTAGCGTACTAGTTTTTTCTGTGAACACAGTTAGTGCTTACGTAATGGGACATGTTGACTGTAACCCGAAGCGCCCGCGATCGAGCGTCATTGCCATCGTCTGCTGCAGCCACTCGCCTGCACTCACCTCTCGTTCATCCTCCCTCTCTCTCACAATGTCTGATGCCCGTGCTCTCCTCCGCGCGAAGAGGCAAGAAGCCCACATCGACCACCCATTAGCCTCCTACACATCCTCTGGCGTGCTCCGCTGCATAGCGTGCGGGACGACCGTGAAGCACGCGACGGCCTGGGAGGGCCACATCGGGAGCAAGGCGCACCGCACGAACGCGGCGCGCCTCCGCGAGGAGCGCGCGCGCGAGGAGCAGCGGCTCGCCGAGGAGCGCGAGAGCCTGAAGCGCAAGACCATGGAGGTGGACGAAGAGGAGGACGAGGACCCTCAAGACGAGGAGCCAGCGAAGAGGGCGCGGGTCGAGAGCGCGGAACACGAGGAGCCTCGACCAGCCGCGGCCGCGTCCTCGCATTCCGCCCTTCCTGCGGACTTCTTCTCGGACCCGTCCCAGGCCCCTCCACCACCAGAGGAGGAGGAAGAGGAGGAGGGGGCAGCGGGGAATGTGAACGCGGGCGGGGCGCCGGCGGACGCGTTGGACGCGGAGTGAGCGCAGTTCCAGCAGACGGTTGTGAATGCGCCGGACATGCACGAGACATACGAACGCGCTACGGTCTTCGCTGAGCCCGTCATAGCGCATGAGGTGCCGCAGGGCTTCCCTGGGGCGGCGTCAGGGACGGACGCAGCGGGCGAGCCCGCGCAAGAGCAGGAGGAGGTGCTCGACGAGGAGGCGCTACGGCGGAAGAAGGAGCAGGACGAGCGGGAGCTGATCATGGACCGGCTGCTGGAAGAGGAGCAGGCGCAGGAGGAGGCGGACGCGAGGGTCTCGCAGCTGAAGAGCAAGCTCGAGCTACTCAAGAAGCGACGTGAGGCGGCGAAGGCGGCGAAGAAGGGCGCGCCGGAATCGTGACCGGGTGCATGTATGGGTCGCAAATGCTTGCTTGCGACGACTATATTGTATATTACACTACACTAGCGGTGCTGAACATGAGGCGTGTCGTAGTCTACGCAGACCGTCACTCCGAAGCCTCCTTCGAAGCCTCCTCCACCACAGCTACCTCCTCCGAACCCAGCCCGACCCACGACCCCCAGTCCATCCCGCGTTTGTGGAACATCATGAGTCCCAAGAGCACGGGCAGGTACCACAGACTATGTTGGAACACCTTCCGCGCCTGCTTCTCCCCGCCGTACTTCCAAAACTTGTACGCCGCGTCGACGCAGATCGCGTGCGGCACGAGGCTCGTCAGCGCAAACGCCCACGTCGTGAGGCCCGCGAGCGGCATGAGGACGGAGGTCGCGGGGACGAGGAGGAGCGCGTGGCGGAGCGCGACGGTCGCGTTCTTGTGCGGGTCGAGCAGGCAGAGCATGCGGTACCCGGCCTGCGCGTACGACTCGCGGACGAGGTAGGAGAGGCCGTTGAAGTGCGGGAACTGCCAGCTGTAGAGAAGGAGGAAGAGCGCGAGCGGGGCGAGGGGGTTGTCCGCGAGCGCGGCGTCCGTGGGGAGCGCGGATATGGAGGACACGAAGGAGGGCAGGACGAGCTCGAAGGACTGCATGGAGGAGGGGAGGAGCGAGCCGCCGCAGGCTGTCCAGCCCATGAGGGGAGGGATGCCGCCGACGACAGAGCCTACCCAGGTGTTGACTGTGCTCTTGCGCTTGAGGTAGGTGTATGCGCCGGCGTAGAGCGCGATGTTTGCTGCTCCGAGGAGGGCTGTTGTAGGGTTGACCATGGTCCAGAGCAACGCGGGACCGGCGATGCCGGCAGCCACGCCAAAACCGGTAGCGTGCAAGGGGCTGATCGCCCGCCGGACCAGTGGTCTGTTGCGTGTGCGTGCCATTTGCGCGTCATAAGGGACCTCCTGTATCTGGTTGAAGGTGTTTGCGGACGCGGAGCAGAGTGCCGTGCCGAGCGCAGTGGAGAGAAGGACAGGGACGGAAGTGGGTAGAGGGGAAAGGGCAACGCTTGACATGGCAGTAAGGACAACGAGGACAGTGAGGCTGGACTTGGATAGCTGCCAGTATATCTTCGCCAGCCGTCGGGGAGTGAGGACCTCTGCCTCGCGGAAGGACCTGACGGAGGTCACTTCGGCTGCAGACGGCTGCACGGCGTCGATGGTATGCCCGCGCGCTGGACTGGACGTCGAAGCCACATTCTTCGGAGTGGGTAACCAGCGGTGGTTGTCGAAGAAGAAAGCAGAGAACGCGGAGGACTTGCGGCTCGCTGCGAAGGTGGACGCGAGCCGTGTGTGGAGGGGTTTTCGTGGTGTGGGCCGGACGCTCGCGGTGCAGGAGCGGCAGACGTGGGCCGCGAGGGGCGAGGTGACGGCCCTCATCTGACTGCAATTCACTCGGTTTGTATGCGCACGAGCAAGTCTGACTGGGCACGCACCTGGAGGGACCGAGGAGGGAGTCGGAGAGCGGGGCAGGGCAGGCGCCGAGGGCGAGCGTGGCTGAGCCGGCTGGGATTCCCACACGACTGCTTGCTCTCCCCCACCACTCTCCACGACGAGGTCAGGCTGAACGCGGCGGCAGGCTCAGACACGCTCGGGGCGACCGGGCGCTGCACATATTCGTTGTCGACGCGCAGTATTTATCCTCACGACGCCCTCTATCTTAATACTCCTGCCTCGCGCTATTTGACGACACCCATCCCAACCTCCAACACCACCCGCTCACCATGCCGGGCACTCATCTTCTCCCGCCCAACCTTCTCAAGCTCTTTGCCCCGCGCCCACCTCTTCCCTACACCCGGCCTCTGGACAGGGACATCGACCGCGTCCGGCCCAAAAATGTCGAGGGCGTCGGCCACATCCTCGCCCAGCTTCGCGAGGCCACCACCCAGAACTTGATTGACTCCGGCATTGCCCAGGCTCAGAAGAAGGATGAAGACGCTATGGAAGAGGGCGAGGAGCCCACCTTCACCTACGCAGAGGAGACCAAGCGGCAAATCCGGAGAGAGGAGCGCAAGCAAAAGAAGGCCGAGGAGTTCCAGAAAGCCAAGGACAACTGTGCGTCTCTCCTTTTCCCCGTTCAAAGAGGTCGTGCTCACTGACGCGTGCTCGCAGACAAGCCTTCCGAAGACGCGGAGGCCATCGGAGACCCCTACAAGACCCTCTTCATTTCTCGTTTAGTACGTCTTTCGTATGTCTCGCACGTGCCACGTCTAACCCTTCTACAGCACAAGAACGCGACCGAGAACGACCTCCGGCGAGAGTTCGAGAGCTTCGGCAGCATTGAGCGGGTGAGAGTCGTGCGCGACAAGAACGGCCGCAGCAGAGGCTACGCGTTCATCGTCTTCGAGCGCGAGCGCGACATGAAAGGTAACACCTCTCCTCCTTATTTTGTGCTCACTCACCCAGCATGCGTCTACGTCTTCGCGCTTGCGTCGCCGGTATGACAACTTGCCTTTTCCAGCTGCATACAAGGACTCGGACCGCCTCCACATCATGGGCAAGCGCGTCCTCGTCGACGTCGAACGTGGTCGCACGGTGAGGGGGTGGAAGCCCCGCCGCCTTGGTGGTGGTTTGGGCGGCAGGCCCAAACCAGAGCCGCCCGCCTTCTTCGGAGGTCCCCCAGCGCGTGGCGGCTTCCGAGGTGGATTCCGTGGCGGCGACCGTGGTGACCGCGGTGGGTTCCGCGGTGGTGGACGTGGTGGAGGATTCCGTGGCGGACGGGGAGGCGGATTCGGTGGTGGCGACAGGTTTGGCGGCCCACGAGATGACTTCGGCGGAGGAGGTCGCGGCGGCTATGGTGGCGGAGGTGGAGGATTCAGGTAAGCAGCCCCCGGCCACGTTCCAAAGTAGAGCATCCGACTAACTATTCTGTTCCAGGGGACGCGGCGGCGGAGGTATCGGATACGAAGGCAGAGGTGGCTTCGGTGGCCCCGACCACGGCTCCAACAACTACGGCGGAGGGCCTCCAGGCAGTCACGGGCCTGGAGGCTTCGGCGGCGGCCCCGGTGGACCTGGCGGCTACGGGCCTCCAGGTGGCGGCCCCGGTGGGTATGGCGGCCCGCCCGGTGGCGGGTTCGGCGGCGGCGGAGGCGGGTACCGTGGGGACCTCAAGCGCGAAGGTGGTCCCGGTGGGTTCGACGACCGCGACGTCAAGCGTCCGCGCTACTAGTGCCCTTTCCCCTTCTTCTCTTCTTCCCTCTCTCTTGCTCCTGCGCTCCCCGACGCTCGCGCGTGGGGCGGGGGTTTGTTTGCGCGCTGCGTCCGTGTTCCGCTTTTGCTCCTCCCCCGCTTGCGTAAGTATTGTATCTCGTCCTGTACCTCCCCTTCCCTCCCCGCTCGCAAGCACAGGTAATAGCCGAGGCAAGTATGTATAAAATCGCGATGGTATCACCTGCATGGTTTCTAGGTCGGTGTCGGGGCGTTGTGGGGGGACGACCTGGGCAGGTATGTATGTAGGGCCCAGGGTAGTCTTGGTTTCAGAGCCAGTGGATGTATGGGGTTGTATTGGTGTGTAAGTCGAGGTGCTACAAGGACGGCACGACCGTGGCGGCGACATGAAAACAGCGCGCACCACAAACTATCCAGAACTTACGCGTCGAAGGCATGCGCGATCGGGCTTTTGAACCGCTACACGAGCGTTTTGGCCCCGGAGCTACATGGTATCGCCTGCCCAAAACGTGAATGCATCGCTGTCGTCCGTTCACTGTACAGGCAATCGATTGACGAACGGCCAGCGACGACACGCGCCGATGTAACGCGTGGAAGGCGAAGGGGAAGTCAGACGTTTGGATATGTTGTGCGTGCTGTCTCTATCCAACGCTTGACACCCTTATGCGCAGTGTCATGCAGAGCATATCAAGCCTATCGCACCGACTACCTCAAAGGTGCAGGAACGTAATGTCGGTCGGAGGCGAGTGCCCTTCCGCTGTGTGTTCAAGGGCCACAGGTATTGCACGGTGCGTGTTACTACCTCCTGGGCCTCACTGCATTCGGGGCAAACCGCGATCGTGAGGTCGATTGGCGGCCTCTGAACTTGTTCTTCCTCAAAGGACATGCATCTGTGCCAGTGACCGCCAGGCTTGTTTCCCTTCTGGTACTTACGCCAGGCCCTCCTGGGGAGCCACAGTACTCCTTCGAGCACACGACGCACCCTGCAGGCACCTAAACCACTGCTCAAAACGCCACATCCCAATTCGGTAGGTGAGTATGTTCGCACTCTCGCGGGAGTGCCACCAGCTCCTTCGGGCTCTCTCGTGGGTTCCTGTTAATCTAGAGCTCGCTGAGTCTCTCAATTCGTCCTCTGTTATACAAGATTGATTGAGCATACTCCGCGGGCTCAGTCTATGTTCAATCCGAGTGCATACATCGTTCTGTTAGAACACGCCCCTGTCCCTGTGGTGTCCCCCACCGTATGGAAAATACTTCCAGTGCATTTCCGGCCGAGCTTACCAAGGCGATCTCTCACTTAGGACCTGAATGTAAGCTGCCCACTCGCGTCATCGGCGAGATGGTGGTTGAACGGTGGTCGAGATTGCGCCGCATGATTTGCGGGCCAACGCGCGTGCCTAGAATATGATCCTCGACAGCTTGAGATCCGAGAACAGTGAAGAGGCTTCGGGTCCGACGGCGTCAGCCGTCTCGACAAGCTGAATGATTGTCGTGCCGCATTAACTTAGCAACCTCCCTCGCGCGAGCATCCCCGCCGCCGCGGTGTTGAAAGCGTCATCATCCCGCGCTAACGCACACTGACGATTGGTTGGTCCCAGGCGGGGCGGCTGTGGCCTATCAAGAGCAATTGACTTATCACTTCAGCACCCGTATGTTGTTGGCAGTTGCGAGTCGACGAAAGCTTGGAGATGCTGCCGCTGCTGCGGTGGTGCTGACCCACCGCCAACCACGAAACCTGCCCGGGATGGGTGTCCGGAACTTGACTCTCTTGCGCGAACGTCGGCAACTTCATCCTCGTCCAATTGAAACCAGCGATCACGGACGGCCCCGTTCTCGACGGTCCCGCTTCCGAAGGACTCGGCGCCCACACCGACCTTCTCCCACCGCCCGATGCGTCCGAGCGTAAAAGTCTAGTCGACAAATTGCTAACTCCAGTGAGAAGATGATCACTGGAATACGTCGTCGATGCGCGCACGGAAATCAGTGATATCGTGAGGGAGCAATTGAGCAGGGGGCGGAGGATGTGGGCGCGCCGAGAGCCAAGAGCCAAAAGAGGCTAACGCAGTTGGAGGCGACATCAAGCCATCCCCGATCTCTCGAGTCGCCAGGCCCAGCGCACGCCTCGCCGCCTCCCCGCGGCTGTCTCCACCGCGCCGGCCACGGCCTGCCAGCCTGCGCGATGAAACCCCACGTCGCGTCCGCCCACTGGCTCGCTGCCGCGATGAATATCGAGATGGCGTTGTGAGACCGCCCGACGGCCAGAGCGCAGGCCCTGATGGCTTCTTCCGCCCACGCCCCCGGCCGCTCCTCGTCCGTTTTCGTCCTAGCAGCGGCGAAGTGCTCACCTGCGCCCCCCGCGAACCGTGCGCGGACTCCCCAAATCGCGCACGAGAACGTGCACGCCGGGGTGCCTTGTTCTGCCGGCCTTGTCCTGGGAGTCGCCGGCGTGCATGCCGGTACCGTCGTACGCGCTGGCTCTCTCCCTCGTCCCCTTCCTTCCCCACTTTACCGGCGATCTCTCTCGGGTTCTTTGCTTGGTCGGCACCCCGAGCGCGCAGCCACTTCTCTCGGCCTTCTCGTTCTTCAGGCAAGCGCACGGAGCGTGTTTTCACCGTACTGTATGACTGTCCTCTTCTACTAATACTATGGAGCCTCAACGTAAGTCGTATGTCAAACCAAGGCTTTGACCTCATCTTATGCGCCTACAGCATCGCAGGTCGTAGACTACCGGCCCTCAAATAAGCAAGAATCGCTCTCTCCACTTGCCGTCCGTGACCTGTCCCCACACCCCTCCGCGGTTGCCAGTGCTGCAGACACTCCGGCTTCATACGCGCCCTCTCCACCGTCGACTGTCTACTCGCCCACATGTTCAGACTTTGGAGCTCCAGACGGCGGACCCGTGGAGAGCTCGGGAGCGACATTACCCCCTAGCCTTCGCCGAACCATGTCCTTGTCCTCACTGGTCGCGGGTGGGAAGCAGAGGCGCAAGCGCTCGCGAACTACCCCGGAACAGTTGGCGAAGCTGGAGGAGTACTTCGCGGCCGACCAAAGCCCCACTGCTGCACGTCGCCGGGACATAGCACAAGAGCTGGGTTTGGACGAGAGGCAGACGCAGATCTGGTACCAGAACAGGTCCGCCACCGTTCCTCGTTGCCTGACTAACTCCTCTGACCAATCCTGAAAGACGTGCGAAGGTCAAGCTGCAAGCTAAGATGAGAGAGCGTGCGGCCGAGAAACTCCTACCGCCACCGCGGAGCCCTCCCCCTCTCTCAAGCGGTTTCGACGCCGAGATCTTCAACCTCATTCACGAGGACGACGGTTTGTTCAACCCCTCCTCGCGTTGAAGCGCTCTCTGACGTATCGATGACTCGACCCAGAGGTTACGATCGTTCCCTGCGCCGATCTCACCATTGGGACCTGGCGACGCGTCGCATCTCCGCAGCACGAGCTGATCGCCTACACCTGCGAAGCGCGACGCTGCATCACCTGGTTTATCCACACCGAAGGGCATGGCTTCAAGATGGAGATTCCTTACGACACGATCGCAGAGTCGCGCTTCGCGAACATCTCCCCTGGGGAGGGCTCCGCGACATTTCTCCTCCACCGGCCTCCCGTCTTCTACATTGAAGAGCTCGCAGTGCCTGGAGCGGTGGAGTCTGCACGATACTGGCAGCCTTCAGGCGACTGGACGGAGGGCAGTCAAGCTACGATCGTGCTGCAGCACACGCTCATGGGTCCTGCCTATCAGCTCGCACATCTGGTCAACACAATCTCGCCGCCCGTGACCTCTCCCGACGTCTCGTTCTATCCGCCCACGCCGTCAATATCTGACGTCGGGTCTTCACCGGAAGTGTACTCGCGTTCCTTCGACTCTGTTTCGGATCTCCCCCCTCACCCTCATGCGTCTTCCATGGTCCTCCGCCGGCCAAGCTCCATGAGCAGTCTGCGCATGCTACACCATCCGTCCTTGGAGCGACTGCGCCCAAGCCGACAAGCCAGCGTCCCCATGTTTCACTCGCCACTCTCGAACATCTCCACGCCCGACACCACCCCTGCGGAATCTCCTCAGTCTCCCACCAGTGTGTTGCAGGTACCACCCCCTATGCTGCTGTACGCAGACCCTAACAACCCGCGGCCGTACATCCCTCCACATCCGGAACGGCTACCTCGCCTTCCGCTGGCAATGCCCGACTTGCCCGGCCTGCAGTACGATTACAGCTCGTACCCGGAGTCGCCGTACGCCAGCGAGCCCCCGTCGTCCGCGGTGTCCACTCCCGGATACTATGGCGCCCCGTCCCCGGTATGGGAGTCCCCCCACGCGCCACAAGGCGGGGGCCCGGTAGAACGCCCGCAACAGCCGTACTACTACCACCAAGCCGACGGCTTCCAGGGCCCCTTCTACGACCGCGGCGGGGGTGCTTGTTGAGGTAACCTATCTATTCCTATTCTATACGCCCTCCCCCTCGTCGCGCTTTCCGGTATCATACGTCGCATTTGCTGTCGCACCCTGTTTCCACCGCTGGTACCGGCCCACCCCCGGAGTGCCGTGCACCGGGACACTGACCCCTCTGTCGCTGTCGATTGTATGTATAGTATATCCTTACACCCGTTCCCTGTGCATATTGCTTTATTTGCGTTCCGTTGTGGATAGACTACCGCATTCATTGTCGATAATTGCTTTAGCATCGCACATCGATATACATACACGCATCTGCATAATCCCTCGTGTATCTCACTGTCATATATATATATCGTCCTATAATCGCGCACTTTCTGTACCGGCTGCCGTTGAGCAGCAAGCAGCCATTCGCTTGAAGTATCCACGATCGGACAAGCTGCCGTGGCTGCAAGTCATCATTCCGTGGTATGTAAAACAAAGTTTTCCGTCATCCTCCGCTTCCCAGCCTCACCGCATGGTACGGCCACTGAGGGCACGAATCAGAAGCTGCTATGCAATACAAGAAATCAACGGATGGACTTACGAAGCGGTCTTCCTGTCTACAACTGCAACCTCCGTCTTCGCCCTGTTCAGCACCTTCTGGAACTCGCTCACGCGATGACGCATGCGCGAGTGCATGTACGCCTTCGAGCACTTGATGTGGTAGTGGAGGTAGTCGCGGAAGAGCTGGATGTGGGTGATCGTCTGGGCCGCCACCTCCGCCTTCGCGAAGTGGCGGGGGAATAGGACGAACGTGACATAGCCGACGTCCTCGGTGTCGTTCAATCCTTGCAGGTGCCTGATCTCGAGGGGAGGTTCGCGTGTGGTGTGCAGGACTTGCGGCGCAGCCTGGATGGTGGGTAGCCGCCGGGCATCGACAAACTCCTGCAGGACACATCGGATTCAGGGGAGGCAGCTCCTTCAATCGTCTCAGGCACGAACCTGCAGGAACACCTTGCCGAATACGCGATCGGTCTCTTCCCTGAACGTTGTCGAGAAGATCACAGTGACACGGTCGGAGGACGCCTGGACATAGATGACCTCCTCGTCGCGGTAGTGGAGAGCCATGAGTTCCCCTTGGCCGGTACCGCTTGCCTCTAGCTGCTTCTGCGTAGTGAAGCCTGCCTCAAACGGCGCGGCCAGCGCATTCCGCTTGAGTAGAGCAAGGGATTTGATGAACGCGTCGCGCTCCTCTGGTGGCCGTCAGATAGCAAGAGATATCAGGTCAATGCTACTTACCGGCTCCCGACGGTAGCTGCTCCAGGTTGACGTCCAGAGTAACGTTGTATCCATTCTCGGGCTGCGCGCGAAGCAGAGAGGTGTATTCCCGTTGCAATACGTCGTTCACGCCGTACCGGACAAGCTCGTCCCAGCAGCGGATGTTCATGGAGAGCTCGAGCGCGGTAGGCACCTTGCGATCGGGCGTGGTGAGGCGGAAGCGGACGCCATCGAAATCGACAAATTGGACATCGAGAGGAGCTGGCCTGCAGAACGTGGCGTTGACAATGAGCGGTCAATGCATATAGCGATGCGCGTACTGGGATGCCTTCTCCGTAACGGTCGTGTAGATGATGTGGTTATGGGGCTGCGGTGCGACTGTTTAGCCGGAGCACGCGGCGCAATTAAAGCAAGGCTACCTCGAGGAGGATCATGGTGAGTCGTCTGCGTCGTGTTTAGGGTCGTCGGCGTCGGCGATGGCGATGAGGAGGAAGGCGAGGAGGACGTGCGGCGGCTGCGGTGCGGTGTCCCGTGACGCAGGCGGGGGAGCGTGAGAAAGTCGGGAACTTTGGGAGGTCGATGAGAGGATCTCGCAAATATTTCGGCGTCCTCTCTGCTACCAGCATCTCGACGCACCTGCAACGCTCTACGCATCCCCCATTCTCTCGCATCCACCGGGAAGATATTCAAAATGGGTGCGTACACACACATGCGCATCCAGGCCAAATTCTGACGGGATGCGCGCACTCCAGCTCCGAAGAAAGCACAGAAGGCTAAGATGTCCTTAAACGAGTTCCTGGGGGACAGCGGTGCGTTCCTGCCCTCTCCTCGTCCGATCTGCTCTGTATCTCATCATGTGCAACGTGCAGCCCTGGGATCGTGGGCGGACGAAATGGACGCACTCCCCACCGCCCGTGAGTCTTCTCGCCCTGTGGGAATATACGGATCCCTGACTCCGTCATTCAGCTGCGGCGAGGGCCGACGGAGATCGGTTCGGGGGCGGTGGCAGGCGCGATGACTTCCTATCTTCCCGCCGTAAGTATCCGCAAGGTTCACGCCATGCAAGATGCATATCTGAGAGCATATCCCAGCGGATCGCGGCCCTCCCCGCGAGGACCTGCCCCTCCCTACCGAGCCCCCCTACACCGCCTTCGTTGGTAACTTGACCTTCGATATCACCGAGGGCGAGCTAGAGGAGTTCTTTGGTGGCAACGTACGTCCTCCTACATCTCCGGCCTTCCGCTGCACCCCTCACAATATTTGCACAGACCAAGTCCATTAAAATCATCAAGGACAGGGATGACAAACCCAAGGGCTTCGGATACGTTGAATTCGTCGATCTTGACTCCCTCAAGGAGGCTCTGGCGAAGACCGGAACAGTGAGTAAGCGTGCGGATCTTTACAGACCCGTGCTGACCAAATGTACTGTGCAGCCTCTTGCTGGTCGTGGTGTCAGAGTGAGCGTTGCCGAGCCTCGTAAGTGTGCGCTATCTCCGAAGTCTCCCACCCTCTGACTAGTTGCCCTCTAGCAAAAGAGCGTTCAGGCTTCGGCGGCGGAGGAGGATTCGATGACGAGAAGTTTGCCAACCCATGGAGGAGGGAAGGCCCCCTCCCCGATCTCCCCGGCCGCGACAGCTCGCGCCGCCGCTTCGACGCCCCTCGCGAAGGTCGCGAGCCTCCCCCGCTCGCCATCGCAGATGGCGTCTCCGACTGGCGCTCCGCCTCTCGCGCGCCCCCTCGCGGCCCTCCTCCTTCGGAGGGCGGCGAGTTCAGGAGGGGTACCCCTCGTGAGCCTCGCGAGCCGGTACCCGCGGGCCCTGCCGACACCGAAGATAAGTGGCAAATCGGTGGCAAGTTCAAGCCCTCCGGGCCGCCAGAGGGTGGCGAACGGCCGGGCAGCCGCTTCGGCAGCCTGCGCTCGCGGGGAGACATGGGCCCGCCCCGCGAGGGCCCTGCGGTGGTCGAGGAGAGCGACTGGCGGCGGCCGCGCACGATATCGCGCAATAGCACATCGCGTAGGTGGCCGATAGCGATGGAGATACCGATACTCGGTGCTGATGATGGTTGCGCTCTGTTCCAGCAAGCAACTCTACCCCGCCGACCCCCCAGATGGGCCGCCGCAAGCTCGAGCTCCTTCCCCGGACATCATCCTCCACCGCCTCCGCGACGCCGTCTCCCCTTGCCTCTCCGAACCCCTCCCACTCAGGCTCGCGCTCCAACCCCTTCGGTGCCGCCAAGTATGTTTCTTGGCTCACCGAGTAGCCCGTGGATACTAACCTATATTCGCTCCCACAGGCCAGTCGATGTCACTGCACGGGAAGCTGCGGTCGAGCAAAAGATCGAGAAGGAGCGCGAAGAAGTGCGCGAGAAGGTTGCACACAACACGCACTCCATGTCCCGCACCTCCTCTCGGACGGGCTCCCAGCGTCCCACTCCTCCCGCCTCCACCGTTCACAGCCCTACCGCCGTCCACAGTCCGACCACGCCCCACCACGAACCTAGCAAGCTCCCTCCTGCGAACGTGCGCCCTGCGTTCAGCTTCGCCAGCGCCGCCGCCGGTAAGAAGGATGGGGAGGCTGCCGCGTCGAAGGACGAGGTGGCGACAATTGCCGAAAAGATCGACGAGGTGGAGCTGGAGTCGTCCGAGCAGTGAGAGAAGAGTAGGTGTTTGCCCGCATCCCCTCGGGGGTTTGCAGGGTCCACAAGAAATCTTGCTGCGACCGCGTCCAAATGCTGTGATCTGTTCTCGTTCTTTCGTCGTCGCATGTGTCTATCTTATGTGTTTCAATATGTCCTTATGACTTGTCTAGCAGTTCGTCTGGTCCCGTTACCGCACATATGCCCGGTAGATGTACATTCGAAGGCATGTATCATCTTGTTGGCTGCATACGTAGATGCAATGCCATGATATCCACTCAGTCGCATCGGTCGTGGGAGACACCCCCATCCTTATTTGAGACACTCGCGCTTCGATCACACGGTTTGGGTGGTCATGACAGCATGATCGTATACAGCCTACAACATGGAGGAGCACATGTGGTGGAGACGAAGTACACTTAGGCGGAGATGGTGACCTCGACCTCGACACCGGGCTCGAGGCTGATGCTCGTCTGAGTCCCGAAAGTTAGAAAGCGTATAGACGAAGCAAATGAGTGCTACTCACGATCTGCTTGACGATCTCGCTGGAGGAGTGGAGGTCGATCAGGCGCTTGTGGATCTTGAGCTCGTAGCGGTCCCAGGTCTTGGAACCCTCACCGCAAGGCTGTCGATGTTGCCATTAGATACCTCCTCAGGTCATGACAGGGCAATAGGTTACTCACCGACTTGCGGGTGGTGACCTTGAGGACCTTGGTGGGGAGGCGGACGGGGCCCTTGACACGGAGCTGCTTGTCCTTCGCCCGGTTGATCAGGTCCGTCGAGACTACCCTCTCCCATTAGCCCCGAAGCCAAACGCTACTTCAGAAAAGACACATACACTTCTCGAGGTTCTTGACGTTGCTGCTCGTGAGCGTGATACGGATTTTGTGGATCTTGGCGGCGGGCACGGGGGCACCGGTCGCGTCGTATTCCTTTTCACCCTTAGCGACGTAACTCATCCTGATACTTGCTGGAGAGTCAGAAGGTGACTGTGCGGGTCGTTTTGTGAGTCCTGGGGAACGCGAGCGAGCGAGGGGGAGCGTTTTACCTTTGGGCGAGTTGTGTTGATAGAACGGAAAATTAAGGTTCACGCTCGAGCGCGCAGGGCATACAGCACTCGGCAACTCCCGAGAGAGAATCCGGAGGAATTTCTGCAGACAAGCCTGATCGGGCCGTAACTCGCGAAATGCGACCAGAAATTACCTCATACCTCGACCACAACCGTCTGCTGCCCGGCGGTGGCTGCACCGTCTAGCTCATCCCCACCATGCAAGGTTGGTATACACCCTTCACACTCAGAGTACTCGTATGCTCATCATATTGTACAGGCTTCAACAAGTACTACCCGCCGGACTTTGACCCCGAGAAACACAGCAGCCTCAACTCATACAGAGGTTAGCTGTAGCGAGCAGTTCGTATACCGCCCTGTGCTAATCACCGTTGCTCAGGCAAACATGCACTCGGCGACCGCGCACGCAAGATAGACCAAGGGATCCTCATCACCCGCTTCGAGTTGCCGTTCAACATCTGGTGGTAATTACCTGTCACACAAGGTATTCCCGGTACGCGCTGATCACTTTGCAGCGGGACATGTAACAACCACATTGGCATGGGCGTGCGATACAACGCGGAGAAGAAGAAAGTCGGAAACTACTACTCCACCCCCATCTACTCCTTCCGGTGCAAGTGCCACCTTTGCGACGGCTGGTTTGAGATCCAGACGGACCCTCAGGTACGTCCAGAGGCAGTAGTATCTCCGCAGGCTTGACTGACGCAACGCTCAGAATACTCGATATGTCGTGACCTCTGGGGCAAGGCAGAAGGATGAAGAGTGGGACCCCGAGGAGAATGGCGGCTTCGCGGTGCATGGTACGCATGCAATCTTCTCGCCGCGAGATGTGTACTCAACCTCATCTGCAGAGACCGACCCTGACAAGGGTCCCATTGACCCCCTCGCCGCCCTCGAGAAGTCTACCGACGCTCAGAACCACATGAATAATGTCCAGATACCCCGCATAGAGGCCCTGCAGAACGTCGCCGACCACTACAGCTCCGACCCGTACTCTCAGTCGCTACGAGTGCGCAAGCGCTTCCGGGAACAGAAGAAGATCGACAAAGCCCGCGAGGCGGCAGACGAGCGCATCAAGACCACGTACGGGCTGCCGGAGAAACTTGCTCTTACAACTGAAGACGAGGAGCTCAAGGCGAAGGCGAAGGAGGAGTGGGCGCAAGCGCGGCAGGCGCTGGAGGAGCAGAACAGCGCGAAGCGACGCAGGATCGGGAGCGAGATCGCTGTGATGCCCAGTTCAAGCATTCCTAGGCCATCGGCTCGAGCAACGTCCTCTAGGGCGAGCGGGAGTAGTGCGGGGGGCGGCGCCGTCAGTGCGTTGCGGGCGAAGATCCTTGGCAATACCGCGAGGCAGGGCGTTTCTATAGGAGGCCCCAGTCGTATGAAGCCTCCAGAAACCAAGGCGTCGAGAGGGGCATTGGTGAAGCGAGTATGACCAAGGGCAGGCGTATACTGTATTTATACCTATCATCCATGTAGCATAGTCTCGGGAGCCTCGTCGCAGCTCTTCTCTTTGTAAACCTAGTCACGGAACGTGGAGTTCACATAATACCTGACATGTGACATGCCTTCAATGTAATCGCCCTCAACCTAGCTAAATCTGGCGCAATTTGTGTGGCGATCGGAAGCGCTACCAGTGATGTTGTTTACTACTATGTTCAGGCGTTTGGAGGTTGGGATTAGCGGGCGCGAAAGTCTCGGCTTCAGCCTCCTTGTACTCTAACCAATACGATAAACGGTGGGTTCTTGGATTGCGTCGTTAGAGGGCACCTACTGACCACGGAGCGACCAGACATGACTTTATCCCGGCAAGCCATGACGGCCACAAAGAACATCCCAATCACCGTCTTCACAGGCTTCCTGGGAGCGGGAAAGACGTCAATCATCCTATCCTTGCTTCCACGCTTGCCGAAAGACTATAAGGTCGTTCTGCTCAAAAACGAATTTGGTGATGTAGAGGGTATGTCGCAGACATCGACTGGGTGTCTACGAAGATTGACCGTATGCGCGGACAGTGGATAGTCAACTGGCGAAACAATCGAGTCTCGCTGCGGTTAGCGAGATTCTGAACGGCTGCATGTAGGTCTCGTTCACACTAAATAGATATCTCAGAAAGCTACGAAGAATCGCTATGCTAAGATACTTTTCCCCAGGTGCTGTGTACTGGTCGGCCAGATGAAGAACGCCCTGCTAGAGATCCGAGGTATGCTGCTTACCTTCTCAATCTGTGTCCCAAGAAAGCATCGCTGAGCATAGTACTTCTGTCTAGAAAAATATAGGCCCGACAGGATATTCATAGAATGCTCGTGAGACTTCCTCTTGGCTCATGTGCGTTCACCATGCTCGGATGCTCACCCGCATGCAGTGGATCCGCCTTTCCTGCGACGCTCGCCTTCCAGATTCGCGAGCTCGAGCGGGAAACGAACGACGATCTCAAGCTGGACGCGATCGTGACCGTGGTGGACGCCGAGAACTTCAAGGGCTACGAGGACACCTCCCCGACCGCGAAGATGCAGGCTAGCTACACCGACGTCATCCTCATCGTACGCAGCACCCCCATCTTCCTACCCACACGCTGGATCTGACCTCCGAGCCTCGGGTAGAACAAATGGGAGCACATCTCCGAGCGCAAGCTTGACATCCTCATCGACCACCTCAACACGCTCAACGACACGACGCCCAAAATCAAGTGCCAGGGGCGCGCCGGGGTCGACCCGAAATTCATCCTCGGGCTCGACACGACGCTCTTCCAGCTCGAATCTCGCGAAGTACTTCCCGCCGACGGCACACACCATGACGAAGTGGAGACTGTCACCGTCCTCAAGGGATACAGCCCCGCAGAGCATGCGCACCACGCGCACGACCACAGCCATACGCACGCCCCCGTACCCCCTCCAGAAGCAGCGGACCAGAAGGCGGGCGAGGAAGACAACACGCCGATACTAGAACAGCAACTCCTGGATGCGCTCTCCTCCCTCTCGAAGGAGACGGTGTGGCGCGTGAAGGGCTTCGTGCGTCTGGAGAACGGCCTGCACATCCTCAACTGGGCTTTCGGACGGCACGAGCTGACCCTCTTTGATGACACGGAGGGTAAGCACCACGGCTCCGTCAAGCTGACAGTCATGGGCGAGCGAGGGGAGGTGAAGAGGGCTGCGCGGAAGCTTGCTGAGAGGATCGGGGCACAGATTGCATAGAACGTGTAGCAGTATAGGATGGTTAGAGATGTATCGAAATAGATGTACCAATGAAGTGCTGTCTCGCCGCTGGTGTGAGGCTTGCATTCGGGTACAGCGAAGTAAGCTCCTGAGAACACCTCTTGGCGACGCTTTACAACAGCGTCGGTAGACTATTTAGTCGACGTCGTTCTCCCTCAACGATAGTTTGAAGGAGCTCATATATATAGCTAGATATACTACTAACATACACAGCGCAGTTGGCTTCCCCGCATAAGGCGGGTACTAGACCCGGGGGCCACGATGAGGCCTGCGCTATCCCCAGGAAATACCCCAGCCTCTGCCACACCCCCCGGCAGGATCAAAAGACAGAAAGTACCAGTATACCACCGAGAATACCTGAGCCACGTCCCCGAGCCTACTGTCGATCTTGAGGGCCCAGCTGCAAGGGCGTCGAGCTGAAGTCTTGAAGCCCCGTCAACCCTGCGAGCGCCATGTACTCCCGCGCCTAGCTGGCGCGGGTACCTTGCATGGCGCTTGGTTTTCGGGGGTGGCGATGATGGCGGTAAGGAAAGACGAGCGGAGGAGCGGGGGGAGGCGTTCATATACACCAGGACTCCAGGAGGCTGACCTGCCGGCGCTTGTTGAAGCGGCCGGAGGGCGGAGGCTCACGACGATGTACCGGGGTAGCCAGTTTCAAAACGGGCGGGCGGCGGGCCAACCATAGCCAGCGCGAATCCACCTGGTACCATATACGCAGGCGACGAGAACCTAATATATGGTTTGAGGGGTCGACGATACACCTCCAGGAATGCTTTGACCAGCACGTGTTGGGCAGTCGTCGAAGCAGGAGCACTCCGCTCGAAGTCCAGGTGAAGGGAGGTATCATTAGATCGAGCATATTAGTCCAGATAGTTAGGGATATCGAAGGTAGCAATGTGAGCAGAAGAGAAATCCTGGGTATCGACGCACTCCGTGCAACGGTGCGTTGCGTCTCTAGCACTGCAGCAACCACAACCTCACAGACGGAGGTGGGCTGCGAAACACCCAGTCAGCACATCAGACCGATAACAAGGGCCAGACCGCTCACCATCTATGTTCGTAATCGTATCCAGCTCCGAGTCGAGCAAGAAGCGACGAACACGCTCTCCCTGGCTCGCCGAGATCGGCCGCAGGGTCCTATCGCCCTTGCGCTCGCCCTTCTCGACGCGATACCACGTGTAGTCCGCCGGCGCACAGTCGTACGCGTCCTCGTACCACGCGTAGTCGTCCGGGTGCCCGCCGGGGGCACGGCGCTTCGCGGCCCACGCGATGTAGCGGAGGCTCGGCATGACCTGCATGATGCGGTCTGGGAGGTCGGCGAGGGTCTGGATGTCGTCCTCGTGCCACGGCGCGTCCAGGGAGTCGGCGGTCGGCGGCTGCGGCGCCACGATACGCAGGCAGACTAGGGAGTAGCGACGGAGGCTCTGAATGAAGTGGTTCTGTATCATATGCAAGGTCAGCGCTGAAGCCGTGAGAGGGCGGAATGAATTGAACATACCACCCATCCCGGTTCGTGGCGCCGCTCCCAAGTATGGCAATGAACATCCATGAACCTCAGCCGGGGAGCAGCACGTGGCATCTGCGTCCAGTACTTGAGCCAGGTCGGGGTATCCATGAAGCAGTGCAGCGCGATGCCAACGGGAGAGGTCTCGTATATCGTCCGGCGGAACGTCCTGAGCTCGCGAGGGTACCGGCGGAGGTGCAGCAAGTGGACGGGATGCCGCATGCACTCGAATGTCTGCAGTTCCGTGACTGAGAGGCGACGAAGCGGCTGCTTGGAAGACCGCCGCAACTGTGTGCTGTTGACGTGCTGCTCGAAGACCTCTAGGTTGGGGAAGGCCTTCACAACGTCGAACTGCGGATGCCACCAGTGGACGGCGAGGTGTCGTACTTGAGCAAGTGGAACGGGGACCGCTCGGAGTTCTGGAGGGGCAGGGATACCCTTGAGGTCCAAGTCGACGGCATGAAGCTCTTTGATAGGAGCAAGCAACTCTAGTATCTCATGGATCACGTCGAGAATGCGACTAGCCTCCATGGGAGACTCGGCCTTGACGGGCGAGATGTGCAGGACTCGAGGGTGGCTGCAGAGACCCGCGAAGACTGGTAGGACATTGTTGTCGATGTCGCACAGCTCGAGCCTGACGATCCTTGACATAGAGGCAACAGCAAGAGTAATGCGAGGGTCATGCTGGAGCAAGTGCGCTGTATGCTCAAGGTGGAGATGCGACAGGTTGGAAGCCGCCTCGAGAATGTCTCCTACGAGAGACGCGTGCGAGTACTCGTACGTGTTTTTGGGAAATGTCCAGTTGGGGTCGTCCTGCCAGGGCCGTTCGATGAACGCAGAGCCTAGAATGGTCAGGCTGCGAAGGTATACCGCTGGCTTCGTTTCGCCAGAGAGTACATGCGCGTGGAGACGAGCAAGGTCAGAGCGCGTGCGGCAAACGAAGACGGCGGGAACTCGGTGGACGGTGAAGTCGTGGAACCGTCTGGAGGTGAGAGCGAGATTGAGCGCGTCGCGCCCGCGCAGGTGAGATGCGAGTTCAGCGAGCACATCTCCGTTCAGGATGGACACTGAGAAAGCCGTTGACGGACTTGCTAGCGCGACAGCGTCGTCCATCTTGCGCGCAGGAGCGCGGACGGGGGAGAGGGCGCGGTTGAGCCTGCCAGCGCAACGAGGTTATCAGACCACTCGGCTAACTGTCTCACAGGCGAAACTCACCCATCGTAGTTGCGCGTATGTTCGCATCTCGACGAAGCAGAGCGGTCGACGCCAGTGAGGGTTAAAAGAGAGCTTGAGCGGCCTCGTGTACGGAAGCAAGGCTGGAAGGCGATCAGCTGGCTGAGCTCGACGGAGGCCATCGCTGCCACGTTTGGGCAGGTCGTGGACAAAGGCAGGCCATCTTATCAGATAAGATGACTGGGCCGTCCCAGGCACCGCGCACGTGGACTCTGGAGCGCGCCGCGACGCGACCAGCGATCGGGCAAGCGCCCGTGATGGCCCTCCCTCGAGCAGAAATCACATGGCCGCCCCCTCCGTTCTGCTCGACGACCATGTTCTCGTATGTCTGGAGCTCAGGTATCTCTCCCAGCGCGCACAAAACATATCCCAGTTCTAACACACACCCCGTAGCCAGCACATACTTCCACCTGCCCATCGACGAGGACGACGATCATCTCGAACCGGGCAGCCCCGCTCCCTACCGCACCAAACACCTTCCCTGGCTATCGCCCGAAGCCACAGACTCTGACGACTCCGACGACGCGTCTTCCGCTCCCTCCGGCTCATCCACGCCCACCGCATCCACATCCAGCCCTCCCCAAACCCGTGCAGGCCCCGCGCCGCCTCCGAAGAGAAGCAAGGCGGTAATCAACGAAATTCTCGCCCAAAACGACTGTTACGCCGTTCTCGGCATATCGCGTTCCTCCCGGACAGACAGAGCCACCCTCCGGCGCGCCTACCTCGCGCGAAGCAAGGCCTGCCACCCAGAGTATGTCCTTCCCTGCTTCCTGCCTCTCCCCGCCGCTAAATAGGCATGATCTTCGCAGCAAGTTCCCCGACAACCCCGAAGCTACACGGGCGTTCCAAAAGGTCTCTGTGGCGTACGACATACTCAGCAAGCCCTCCTCCAAGCGCCTCTATGACACCCGCTCCCAGCAAGCACCATTCGATTTCTTCGCAACTCGGTCCTTCCCCCAGGCCGAGGAGACATTCCGCAGTGTCGTTATCGGCGTCTTCAATGACCTCCTCGATGGCGACCTCGAAATGGTCCGCACCCTTCTCTGTGAGCTTCAACGTTCATAGATAATTGCCACGGTGACCGACGCCTATTCCTGCAGCTGCGGTCAATAGCATGAACCCCTCCCTCCAGCTCGGCGAAGAGGGCATCAACTCCGTACTAATGACCCTCCAAGCCATCCGCACCCGCGCCCTCAGTACGCCACATCTCCCAATCACATGCACTCTCACTTGCTCACCTCATCCCTCCCTTTTGTAGCCTGCCGAACATGCATCCTCGCACTGCACCACGAGCTCACGCGCCTGCTCGAGGTGCAGCGCGCCTTCCGGCAGCTCTCCTACTTCGACCTCCGCCGCCGCTCCCACCTCTCCATCCAGATCGCGCGCCTCACGATCGGGCTGCCCATCGCGCTCGAGGACGCACTTCGGCGCGAGAGGCAGGTGGACTATGACGACGATGAGGATGGCGCGCGCGACGGCGTCGGCGACGGGGACGCCTCCGAGGCCAAGGCCAAGGCGGCGGCCCAGACTGCGCTGCTGAACCGCCAGCTGTACGGTCTCCTACGGACTGTCGTCGCGGTGCTCGAGCGCATGGAACGCCTAGTGGACAAATAGCCCTCACTCCCCAGCTATCGCCGGCTTCCCACACTTACATTATTTGCTTCTTATCCACACGGTACTACCGCCGCATATGCCTCCCCACGTCTCAGCATACCATAGATCTCCCCCCCTCTCTCCCCAGCTCTGCTTGCTCGCCATAGAACTATCCGGAAGTGTACTCATTAAGGGGATCTCGCAGCCAGATCATGTAACCACGATACTCATTCACTCACTCAAAGCCACTCGCTTGTATCTACATGTGTAACAGGGGTGCCGGGACGGAGAACGGAGAACAGCAAGCGATATCGATAAGGTAAAGAGCAACAAGGGGGAGAACTACTATACACAGCGCTGTGCCCTCGCGGACGAGGGCGGCGCGAAAAAACGGAGCAGGGTGAGAGCATACAGTATGGAACAGAGCGGGAGAGACAAGCCTAAGAAGATACAAACGATGGTACACTGTCCGCCCTCACAACCTCACAACCCGGCGACCTCCTCCCGACCTCGCTCTCAGCCTTGCGGCGGTGGGGCGAACTGGGGAGCAGGTCTCTGTTGCTGCTGCTGTTGCGGCTGCGGCTGTTGCTGTAACAAACATCAGCGTTCCGCCCCCTTGAGAGATAATGCGCAGCGAGCCGACTCACCCCGTTCGTCCACTGCATCTGCGCGGTGCTCACCGTTGGCGAGATGCTCTCCTTCTCCTCGAGCACATACTGGTCCGCACTCTGGTACCCATACGAGGCCATACCCGGCGCGCCCCCGTTCGCCGCCCCGTCCTGCGCACTGTACAGCGGGAAGAAGTAGTACGACGGCACCTCGGGCATCTCCTGCCCGTTCCCGTTCACCTTCGTCCCGGGCGGCCCATGCTGCGACCCCGGGCTGCCCTTGATCATCGGGCCCGGGCCGCCCTGCGGGCCATGCGGGCCATACGGGCTCGAGTGGCCCAACCCGCCGTACTGCGCAGGGCCCATCTTGGGCGTGACGGGCGCGGGGCCGGGCTGCTGGCCGGGGCCCTGCGGGGGCTTGACGTTGAGGATCGGGGCCTCGCCGTCCCAGTCCTGCTCGGCGAGGAGCACGGGCGCGCTCGTCGGCGCGACCTGGTGGAGGTTCGCGTCGAGGACCTTCTCGGCGAGCTTCGCGATGAGCGGGTGCCCGCCGGAGAGGTCCTTGCCCTCCCAGCGCCAGCGGAAGGACGGGAGCATGTCGAGCGCCATCCAGACGTCCTCGAGCGCGGTCTGCTTCGGGATGCGGTCGCAGCGCGACATGTGGCCGTACAGGATCACCATCGCGGCGATGTGCAGCGGGATGGGCGAGACGAAGAACGCGATGTCGGGGTACCGGATGAGCTGGTTGTGCACGACGATGATGTTGTGCGAGGCGACGATCGCTGCAATAGACGTCAACATGCGCACAAAATTTTATCATGTTCCAGACGAGTCTCACCATCGACGAGCGCACGGTGCCTCTGCGAGTACTCGAGCTCCTTCGAGCTGAACAGCGCCCGGAGCAGCAGCACCTTCGTAATCCCGATCTTCAGCAGCGTCAAGCCCTCGTCCTCGCCGATGTTCGACACGAACGACGTGCGCTTCTCGATCGACCACTCCTCCGTGCCGCCAAAGTACCACTTGTAGCGGTCCGGCAGCTGTTTCTTGTACAGCGTCATGCTCTTCGTGATCCGGTTCGCGTGCCGGATGATCGAGTCCGCCGTCTGGCGCGTCGGCGCGTACAGCGAGTTGATGATGTCCGCCTGGATCTCCGCAATCGACGCGCTCAGCACGAAGTGCTCCGAGATGTCTGTCCCCTTCCCCCGCGTCGGCCGCGGCGTGTTCGAGTCCGACGGCGCGATCGCGAGCGGCCGCCCGAGCAGGATGGACGTCCCGCGGTCGTGCACGAGCACGATCGCCCACAGGCGGATGCGCAGCTGACACTCGTCGTCGGAGAAGACGTTGTCTTGCGAGGTGGGGTCGTGGTGCAACCCGAGCTCAATAGCGAGCCTCACGAGACTGCCTATCAGGCGCCACAGCGCACGGCCCTGTCGCTGTCTGGGCGTCAGTCCCGGTGTCCTTGCGGTCAGCTGGATGGTCCGTCGACGGCTCACCTCGGTATACAGGTACCAGTGCAGCAGGATCAGCGCCTGCAAGCTGGACACCGTGACACGGAGGTCGGGCTTGACGGCGAGCGCAAATTGGAAGAACTCCTCGTGCTCAGGCCACTCGGGCGGCATGAGGTTCTTGACGGACGTGACGCTGTGGACGCCGTTGTCCAGCTTGCTCGCACGGTGGTTGAGCTCGCTGAGTGTGCCGAGTGCCATAACGAGGTACGCGCTGCAGACGAAGCCCGGGTCATGGGGGAGCATCTGCCCGTCGTACAGGGCGTTGAGCGTCGCCTCGAACTCGCGCCGAAGCAGGACCGGGCGGTGGAAGTTGAGGTTGGAGAAGTACGTGTCGACGATGGTCCGCATGGTCTCCCGGGACTTGGGCAGGTAGACGGGGACCGTCTGCGCGTTGGCATGCTGGGCGGGACTACCGCCCGGACTGCCGGCAGGCGGAGAGACGATGCTGTTGCGACGCATCGAAACGGTGACCCACTTGACCGGGTCGCGCGGCAGGGAGGAAGGCTCCCCAATGGCGCGGTCGCGGCCCGAAATCAACGCGCTCGATCCTACCGCAAGGTCTTCTCTGTCGGCCGGAGGAATGGTCACGTCGTTCATGATCGCGCCTGACACGCCGAATGTCTTTGCAAGAGCCTGAATAGGGCGAAGCGTTAGGACTGTCACCAAACAGGCGCATGCAGACGGATTGCGCCATCCACCCCAGCGGAGGAGGCGCAGGAGCACACGCGCTTCGAGCAATCAACTCACCTGGGTGCTGGACATATCAAATGAGTGCGGGTCCTGGCCCGGAATCTCATGCGGAGAAGGTGGTCTGTGCGGCATGCCGTGCGGAGGTGCCAATGGGTGCTGGAACGGCGGGGCCATGCGGGGATCGTACCCAGGAGGTGGTGGCCCACCTTGCATCTGCATGTGCGGCGGTGGGGGCGGAGGGCCGTAAGGACCTGGAGGATAGTGCATCGCAACGGGGCCGTGATAACCGGGCGGCATCATGGCCGGTTGGCCAGGGTGGGGCGGGGGAGGCGGAGGTCCCGGGTAAGGATACCCTCTGGGCGAATCCATGGGGGGAGGGGGAGGACCCTCGGTGCGCAGAGGGAAGCCGCGATGGCCGGACTCCGGTGAATTGGGCGCGAACTGGAAGTTGGAGGCGATAGCATTGTCGCTGGTGTCGATGTCGATGCCCTCGCGCGCGAGGATGTTGTCGAGGTCTTCGAGGTGGAAGCCTGGATAGTGACGCTTGAGGAGGGCCTCACACTGGATCAGTTGGCGCTCGATGCGCTCTGTGTGGCCGCGAGGGGTGAGGGTCTGGCGATGGCGGTCTTCCTGCTGGCAGACAGTGCCGGCGGTGGCACAGGCGGTGCAGCGGGGGTGCTTGGAGTCGCACTGCTCGACGAGGAGGACGGGGGAGGGAAGGAGAGTCGGGGCGGGTGTTAGCGGACTCGGATGGGAGACGGGGGATTTGCCGTCGGTGTCGCCCGACGGGACTTGCCTTAATTTTCTTACTCCTACACCGTGCGCACGCCTCATGCGAACGCCTCAGACGTCGTGGCTCGGCTGGATGCGGGGCTTCTTCGCCGTTCTCGTTCACCTTTCTACGCTTTCTGGGTGCGGATTGCTGGCCTGGGTGTGGGGACTGCAGTTGCTGCTGCTGCTGGGGCGTCGGCGGGGGCTGCTGATTGGGATCGATCTGGAGGGCGGATTGGAGCGATGAGTGGGCGAGGTTCAGCTCTGGGTGAGGCGGGGGCGGGTAGGACATGGCCGGACGGGATACGTCTCGGACGACGGGGAGGAGGAGAGAGAAGGACTGAGGGCGGTTGTCAGCGCCCGGACGATGGGCTCTGGCTTGGTTGGGCGATGTAAATATGTAAGGCGCGCCCTGGCCCAGCGTCTCTCTCCTATAGCCTCCGCCATCCAATCCCGCCCTCCTTTCTCTGCCCCCGCCTCTCTCCTCCTCCTGCCCTCAAACTGCCCTTGTTTTTCCGCCGAACATACACAGACCTGACCACAGCATGTCTCGCGCAGCTCGAGCATTTTTGCCCGCTAATCGCCACGCTCTCGCTTCCGCGCAGCGTCCAGCCCGGCCAATCCGACGCTGGATCGGCCATTCATCACATCTGTCCACCTCCCAGCCTTCTCTCCGCACTTCCAAGGAAAAAATACAATGCATGCTCTCTGTCCCACGTCGGCAGTGTAGGCCATCTCTCACCGCCTCCGATCATCTGTACTCGCACCTTTGCGCTTATAAATGAGGACCGCGTCCAGCTTTGGTATCACGCTAACCTATTCCACGGCAGTATTCACTCTTGCGGTAGCATCATAAGTTGCTATTTTCTTGCCGTACTCGTCCCTGTTCCGACTCTATCACGGACATCACCCGATGACTTTCCTCGGCAGCTCTTCCTGTGACACCTTCGACGTACCTATCAAGCCGCCGACGATACCGCTCCTAATCCGTCTACCTCAAGTTGCCACCAATCTCTCGTGTCTAACAACACCATGCGATGCACCCGTAACTGCTCAAACTCTCGCCGTTGTGACATGCATCCGTAGTCGTCGGGTTTCATCCCAACTCCTCCGGAAAGGTGCCTCTTCCGCCACTCGGAACGCAATCAGTTCACGAACAGCTCCTAGTCTCACCCTCATGACCAATGACACCGATATTATTGAAGGACATTCACTTTTCACTTTACATGGTTTGCGTCCACTCGACTATGTGTATATGTGATGGCATGCTCATAAATGTAATTTGATGTTGCCTCCATGTGTAGCTGAGCATCATCGCAGTCCCGTCCGCCTCAGCCGCTCGAGCACCTCGGCGGAGATGCAACTGCGCGCGGTAAACGGACGCAGAAGGCATCACGCGCATGGCCACGGTGATAGTATACAAATGAACAGACCAGGAACTACAGAAGCTTGTTCGTACCCTGTGTGACACGGGGAAAGCACCGTCGATATTGATGCCCGCAGCGAACTGAGCTAGGCGCACTTACTGGTGCTTGTGTTGCTCATCCTTCCGCTACACACTACTTCCAAGTTGCAGTCTTGTATTTAAGGCAAACAATTTCAGTACCTATATTACGCCATGGTGCCCCGCTCGCGTATCAATTGCTGCGTGTAGGAAGAGGTACTTGCGCTCGATGTCCTGGGTGCTATGTGCAGGCCCGGCTGGGCGGATTCCGCCGTCGACGTCATCGCATCGCGAGCGCTTGTGGCTTCGTGGCTGACTACAACCGCTCTTGTCTCAGTCTTCGCGGGCTACGGCATCGAGTACAAGCACAAGACGGGACTCTGTTACTCAGTCAGGTCTCGGAGAGGATGAATAGCCTGCTCCGGTAGCGGGAGTGGGCGGATAAACGGGGTGGGCCGGACGGGAAAAGGGAAAGTGGCTCGACGGCGGGCGAGGGACGGAGGAGGGGCTGTCGGCCGGGGAACATTCCCACGCGAACCTACGCCCTCGTCTCTCCGCCGTCCCCGCCCTCTTCCTTCTCCAACTTCCTCTCCTCCGCCTCTTCCGCCGTCCCACCAGCGTCGTCGTAAACCACACCGGGAAATGCTGCACAGTACAACACCAGAATACAGCACGCCCTACACCGACGCCATCCCCGACGACCGCTCCGCTTACTCGATGGCGACCGTCCACGACCCGCCATCCTCGCCCAACGCGCGCACCTCCCTCCTTTCGTCCAATTCCTCCGTCGTCGACTATGGCGCTGCACCGCCCTCCCAGCCCTCCTCCCGCAGGCTGCTGTGGAACGCCACGCTCAAGATGGGCGCGATATTCTTCGTTAGCACCGTCCTGCTAGGCGGCACCCTGTGGCTCGCTTTGCCTACTTTGGAAGAGTGCGTGCCAGAGCCGCCTCGGACTGACGGTGTATTGACGGCGCACTGCTCGCGCATTACAGGCAAGATAGACCGATGCTTAAAATTCCAAAGAGCTTTGCGGAATTGCAGGCCCTGAACGTACTACTGAAGAAGTACCGCGACATTTACCCCTACCGGATTGTGATCTGCTATGTGATCACATACTTCTTGTGAGTGTCACCTCTCGCTCTCCTCACGACAAGGCCTGGTTAGCAGGTAGATTCTTGTGTCGCTGCAAGCACCCAATGCCGCAGTCATTGGGCGCAGCGCTCGCGGCGAGACCTGAGACCCTCGGGTCCTTAAGAATGCAAGACTCAGTATGCGAGATGCACATAGGCTTCTTCATCCCCGACACTACTGGCCTCGATACTTTGTCTGTGACAGAGCTCGTGCATTTTGAACACACGTTGCACCGCTCCCGGCGTTTCAGTCCAGTTGGCGCGCATTTGGGAAATATCGAAGTTGTTCACATCGGCGGTTAAACGTGGGGGTGCAGTAAGCGTATCGGGACTCTTCTTCGACCAATCGTCGTGTCCGCATTCGCCGCGAGTACTGACGAACCATTGCAGCCTACAAGCCTTCTCACTACCAGGCTCAATGTACCTCTCCATCCTCGGAGGCGCCGTCTGGGGCGTCCCACGTGCACTCCCCCTCGCCTGCGCATGCGTCGCGACCGGCGCGACGCTCTGCTACCTCATCAGCGCCGCGCTCGGGCCCGCGCTGCTCACCATGCCGCGGTGGAAGGCGAAGCTCGACGTCTGGGGCGACAAGCTGCGCGCGCACCAGGACGACATCATCTCCTTCCTCATCGTGCTCCGCATCGCGCCCTTCCCGCCGCACTGGGTCGTGAACGTCGTGTGCCCGCACGTCGGCATCGGCATCGTGCCGTTCTGGATCAGCACGTTCCTCGGCATTTTTGGGGTCACCGTCATCCACACGACGATCGGCGGCTCGCTCGACGAGATGACGTCCCCGAAGGACTTCCACCTCATCTCGTGGAAGAACTTCCTCGGGCTCTCTGCTATCGTCGTCGGCGTCATGATCCCCGTCGGCCTCCGCTACTACTTCAAGCGCGAGATCGCAACTGTAGTGGACGTCGAGGCGGAGGCGGAGGCCGCAGAGGCAAGCGCCGAGAGCGGCGACCGTCTTCTCGCCGAGGGCCCGCGCGCGGACCCTGGGAAAGGCAAGGCGGCGCCGCTCATCGCGTTCTCGGACGACGAGAGCGAACTGTACACGGACGAAGAGTCGGACGAGGACATCATCCTCGAGGCGGGCCCGTCGCTGATCATCAAGCACGACGAGAACGAGCAGAACGCCCCCGCCGCGCCCAAGCCGGAGGCCCGACCAGCGGCGTCCCAGCAAGACGACGACCTCCTTTTGTAATCCCTCACGGTGCAGGCCCATCGTCCTATGGCTTCGTCTTCGCCTCCTCGCCCGCACGTCACGACCTTCGGCCGACAGGCCCTCACGACCACTCCTATCTATTGCAATGTAGACCGCCCGCGCTCTCGCCCGCCTTCTCCGTGTATCGTATGCTGGACAGGGCCTGCCGCGCCGTCCGAGCCCGTCCCCGTCTTATCTCCTTCTGCCGCTCACCCCCCTTCTTCTAACCCGCCCCACCCACCCAGCCTCCCACCTTCCTTCCCCACCCCTTTTGCCCCCCTTCGCACTTCCCCAGTAATTCTGCCTCGACTCGACGGGCCTCGCGCACGTGTCGGACATCCCCTCGTTTCGCCTGCCCCTCCCTCCCTCTCCCTTACCTCCCCCTTCTCCTTCTGACTGTCAGCAGTTACGTGTTTTTCTCACTTTTCGGCTCGTGTGTACATAAGTGTACAGCTAGGTAATGACTGTGCTTGTCGGAGACGGAGCGTTGTATAAATACACCACACATCCCACCCACCACCCAAGGCCGAGACGCCGCTCCACCTCCGTCGCCCGTCCTCCGCCTCCGCGAGGCTCTCCCTGCGCGCTCAAGAGTAAATATTCAAGATTCAAGAATCGGCGGAGCGCGGGGGCGTCGCCCGCTGGCACCGAGCCGGACGCCACCGAGGGTCGTCGGCGATCCTCCGATCCCATGTCGACACGCTATCGACACATGCTCACTACGGACGCATTCTCGAGATGAAGAGCCGCGCAGCAGGTCAGCCGCCGTCGTTGCTTAACACCGACCGTCTGGGTACCCTGCTCAACGCCGTGGTATCGTGGCATTTGTACCAGTAGAGTTCTGACCCGTGACGCTGACCGTGCACTACATCAGGCCCGTTCCCGCTCACCGTCATCTGCGTCGGCGTGTCGTAGGTTGTGAGCTATAGCGCCAATGACATAGCCGTGGGGCTCGGGATCCCGAGTCGCTTCACGGTGTTCAGATTTAGGGAGCGGCCCGGATATAGACGAAGACACAAAGTTAGGTTCGCGCTCGTCCTCGGGGCGGACAGACCTCGGAGGCCTTCCAACCCCCAAGCAAGCCCCCCGCACCCACATCCCGGGCTTCAACATCGCACCCCGGACCACTGGCACGGTGCGCACGCTAGCACCGAGCAGGGTGCACACTCCCACCACGGTTGGAAAGAGTAGAGCCCGAGTCTCGTCCCCGACCCCTGGCCCTGGCCCTCCCAGGCGCACGGCAAGGTTCAGCGCACGAGCCCTGCTTCCCGCCTTCCTCGCGGGAGCTCTCCACAGACGCGGGCACGGATACGATGGGGCGAACACGCATTCGTGCCCGAGCCCCCGTTCCGGGTCCGCACTCAGAAGGCACCCCGGAGCGCACACGAGGCGTGCTCTCGGGACCCGGCACGGGCAGCGGGTCGTCGGGTCCAGGGGAGCAGTTAACGAGCAAAGTGGCCGATACGGGCGGCGTGCGTGCGGGCTGCCACAGAGCCGGTAGATGCAACGGAACGAGCGACGGAGCCGGCACACTGCGCTCGGGCCCGCCCGTGTCGAGTCTGTCGACATCCAGCCCCGGTGGCGGGAGTTGGGAATAGCGTTCAGTCGGCGCATCCTGGCAGTGGGCGGCAGACGGCGGCGGCGGCGCCACGAGCGTCGCGCGACGCATACGGCACGTCAAAAGGCTCGACCGTCGCGAACAGATGGAGTTGCGTTATCGACGGGGCGAGGCGCGATGCGGATGGACCCGCGCGATCGCTGAGCGCTGAGTGCTGGGCCGCTCTTCTGCTGTTGGGCGCGCGCGAAGCAGAAGCAGAGCGTGACGGCGACGGGCAGATGGCGCGGCGAGCAATATTAATGGTGCGGTTGGGCGGCAGCGCGATGTGACGCATTGGGACGGTGGTGGCCGCGGGCGAGAGTTGCGAGGAGCACAGCTTCTGCAGGGTCCGAGCGCAGATGTCCCAGTGGCGGGGCGTGACAAGGCGACCCAGTACAGTAGAATATATGTTTGCCGCCGTGGCCCAAAAGCGTGTAACGTGGGACTGTAACCGAATATGACTTCGCTTGATAGACGTCCACTGTCGACCCGGAGAACGGTGAAACAATAACAGGACACAAAACGTTTGGGTTGCTCGCGACGCACGATTGTAGAATCCTGTCCTGGAGGCGGCTCGGGCACTGCCCACGCAGAAAGTCGGGGTCCATGCACGGAGGCGCGATGTTGCTGCGACCGGGCACCGCCGCGGTCGACGTTCGAGCGGTGACCCGGATGTCGAGAAAGGGAGCGGCGACGTCAGCGTCCAAGTATGCTCGTAACTTGCCGGCGGCATGGGCGGTGGGAACGCACGGGGCACGCCGCATCTGGGATGTGCGCATCTCGATTCTCGGGAACGCGCGTGTGCATCTAAAGCCTCCGTCGATGTCGCACGCAGCACGCGGGGGTCGCGCGCGCGCCGCGACGGGGGCTCCCGAGGGCCCGCGGTCCGGGACGCACGCCACGCGTTCCGCCCACCGCCCAGGAGCTGGAACGGGCGGACAGGCAGGCGGCCGCAGGGCGCAGGGTCGCAGCAGTCGGCCGGGCTGAGCTGGATGGTTTGAGGCGGTAGCGGCCGTCCGCGCGCGCGTCCCGGTGCGGCGCGCTGAAACTCGAGAGATGGCAGGAGTGACAAGGGCGCGCGGCTGGACATTGCGCGAGCGATATCGGCGAAGGCGCGGGGCGCACAGCATCACCGGCCGGTGGTCCGTCGGCCCAAGCATCCGTAGTGCAAAGTAGGACGCTGTCAGGATAGCGGGTAGTGAGGACGGAGGGATGTGGGTACGGATGCGCATATCTGGAAGGGTAACCTAGCTGGCAGACGGAGAGCGGAGGAGGAGGGGCCGATTATTCGCCGGAGGGCGTCGGAGGACGACGACATGTGAACTGGGGTCGCGGGGAGGGGGAATGGATGTACGGGGGAGAAGAGGTGCCAACGGGAGGGCGCTCTGAGGAATTGAGGGAAACGTCCCGGGCGGTCAGATGTCCTGCGGCATGCGTGGTGGCGAGATAGCGGGGCGTACGTACAGCATACGACGGTGGGATGCGGGCGCATACGGGCAGCGGCATGCTGGGCAGCGAGGCCAGGCGCAGCGGCCATGGCCACAGCGCTCTGTCCAAGGACGCCTCGCCGCCTGTTCGAAGTGCGAGGGCTTGCTCGATCCGGACGTCCTCCCTCCTCCGACGATGGGCGTCTACCCAACACCAGACGCCTGTATAGTCCATATTTGGTGCGTCACATCCTACCGTCACAGCCAGTCACAGACGCCTCCAATCCCTCCCCGCACCACACTGCTCGAGGGGCCCAGAAATGTTTCTCGCGCATGGAGACGGAGGGTCCACCTGTAGGCAAATGGTCAGCAGAGCGCTGGCGTGGGCCAGGCAGGCGGGGGAGGGAGAGGAGGCGAGGCGGGAGGTAGACGCGCGTTGAAGCTCCGCCACAGATTTGTGTTTGAGCGTGTATACCGTTATTCAGGGCTTCGCCGAACTCACGTTGCCCCCGACCGCTCTTCCCTCCCACCACCACCGTCCTCCTCGTCGTCCCCACTCCGTCCCTCCCCCGCCCGACCCCTCCCCTCCCTCGAGCGCATCTCCCCGCGCACCAGGCCGCCCTTGCTCAACAGCACCGCCGCCTCGTGCGGTCCCTCGGCCCAAGCTCCCGCACCGAGCCATCGCCCTCCTCTCCGCGCCCAGCGCGTCTTCCACCCCTCCGTACCCCCGCATCCACGCGCCATCGGCCCCTGTGGCTGATCGCAATCCTCCTCCCTCAATGCTTCCCAACAACTACGTCGTCGGCCAACCCGGCATTCCGCAGCCACAGTCCCAAGACCACCAGCAGGCCATGCCCGGCATGGCTATAGACCCCAATCGCATGTGGCAGCTTCAAGCCCAAGCCCAAGCGCAACAGCAACAGCAACACCAGCAGCAGCAGCACAACCAGCAGATGGCTCAGCAGCTCAGAGTTCAGGGGAACGGGACCCAACAACAGGTGCGTCGATCTCGTTTTTCACCATCGCACCTTCTCTGTCGCGCGCACTCCGTCTGCTCCGCATCCCATGAACCGGTCCTCCCCACCCATGCTGCTGTATTCGTACGAGTCTATACACACGCCCGGATATCCTCCGGGTCGAGTACGGGACGCTGCTCCTCCATCGCTTTCTCCACCGCCTTAATCTCTATTCAGGCATTCTCACGCCCGTCTGATTATGTCATCATACTGGGCTGTCTCATCCCCGCTCCTCGTCCCAGTGGCTACATCTCGCTAATCCCCTTTCCATCTTTTCCCTAGATGCTCGAGTTTCTGCGCTCTCGTGGCCTCCCGGCCAACCAGGCCCAGGCGATAGCCCAGCAGCAACACCGACAGCAGCAGCTTTCGTTCGGCAACATGCCCTTCGGCGCTAACGCCGCCGCGCCATTCCCCATCGACTCTTCCCAGGGCATGCAGCCTTCGCAGCAGCAGTTCGGCAACGCGCAAGGCGCGCAGAACATGGCGAACCCCTTGCACATGCAGGCGATGGCGCGTAACGGGAACCCCATGTTCCCGAACCAGGGCGGGCCCATGCGCCAACTCGATCTCATGCTCGCTCAGCAGCAGCAAAACCAGAACGGCGTGCCGAGCGGTCAGGCCATGGCCACTCTCCGCCAACTCCAACAGCACGCTCAGCACCAGCAGCAGCAGTCGCATCAGCCTCAGCAACAGCAGCATGCGCAGGCGATGGGCGGTCAGCAGAGTATGCCTCCTGGCTTCTTCGGTGGCCCGATGAACACGTCCGGAGTGCCCGGGAATCTCACCGCCGCGAACATCCAGCAAGTCAACGCCCTCCGCCAGAACGCGCTCATGCAACAACAGCAACAACAGCAGCAGCAGCAACAACAACAACAACAGCAGCAGCAGCAGCAGCATCAGCAGCACGCTAACCAGGACGGCCAGGCGCCACCCCAGCCCGGACAAGGACGCCTCACGCTGGAGAACATGCAGACGCAGGTTATGGGCCTGAGGTCGAGCGTTCAGCAAGCCGAGACCCGCCTCCAAATGCTCATGGCGCAGCAGCAGATGCCAGCAGGAGTAGGCAACGACCGGCTCGAGCAGGAGATCCGCAGAGTCAAGGAGGAGATCAACACCCGTCGGACGGCGCTCGACCGTATCTTGACGCTTGTCAAGCAGGTAGCTGCAGGCCGCATCAACCCTGCTGCTCAAGGTGGCGTTCAGAACGCGATGAACATGTACGTTCTGCATCCGCTGCATCCCGAATGAGTTGACCGACAGCGGCACTACTAGGAACTCCATGGCGACGTCTCCCGTTCCTCCCCAGCGCCTCCCGAACGCGACGCCGAATGCAAGCCAGATGAACTGGATGCAACAGCAACAGCAGCAACAACAGCAGCAACAGCAGCAGCAACAGCAGCAGCAGCAGCAGCAGCAGCAGCAGCAACAGCAGTCGTCGTCCCCCGCCCATCAATTCAACAGCCCTCGCCAGATACCCATGGGCTCACACCTCATGCCGAACGGCGGTAACGCCCAGCAGTCCAACCTCCAGATGAGCACGCCACAGCTCCCGCAGCAGATTCTCGCGTCCCAGCAGAACCAACACATGCGCGCGGTCACCACTCCTCTCCAGGTTCTGAACACGGGCGTCCCCTCGGGCTCGCAGCCTCCTCAGAACGGGATGCCGAATGGCTTCGCGGGCGCGAGCATGGGGGCGCAGGGCGGACAGCCCGCTCAGCCAGGGCAACCTTCTCAGCAGCAGCCGTCGCAATTGTCTCCGTTTCCCCAGCTTCCAGGGTTCTCGGTCCGCGCCATGACTGCCGAAGTGTTCAAGACGGTGTACAAGAACTGGCTCTCGAGTCACCCGAAGGACCAATCGCTGCTCGTGTACGAGAGCCGCCCCGTGGACCTCCACAAGCTACACTGCGAGATCATCAACCTCGGAGGCTACAACAGGGTAAGTTTCCGCCTGGTTCGTCTGAAACTAGTTGCTAAGCCTCTTCTACAGGTGGTGCAAAATGACCTGTGGTCTGTCATCGGCGCCAGGCTCGGCTTCGTCAACATCCCGGGTACAGACACGGAGCCCGCCCGATCGGGACCTGCGTTCGCCCACCGGCTCCACGGCATCTACAAGGAGTTCCTCATGGACTTCGACAAGCAGTACTTCTACACCATGGCGCGCAGGCATCAAATGCTGGTGCAGAAAGCGAACGAGAACAACCTCGCGGCGCAGAGCCGACCACCCACCACTGCGCCCGGCGTCCCAGCTCCCAGGGGTCCGAACGAGATGCCCGAGCCCAAGCTGATGGCGGAGCTCGTCAACTACTCGGTCTTGCCCCTCCAGGAGCTCCAGCGCCGCGGCGTCGCGCCCCACCTCATCCAGCTGGTCGAGCAGAACCGGGTGAAGCTGCGGGAGATGCACGACTCGCAGCGCTCCTTCCACAACGGCGTCGAGCAGAACTCGCAGAACGGCCAGAACCTCGCCGGCGGCGTCCCCCAGCGGAACGTCTCGAACCCGATGCTGGAGATCCAGCAGCAACAGCAGCAGCAGGCGCAGCAGCAGCAGCAGCAGCAGCAGGGCGGGATGCCCTCGCAGAACGGGATGCACCAGCTCGGGCAGCCCAGCGCGCAGCAGATGCATCCGCTCAACCCCGCCATGAACGGCGCGGTGGCTCACAACGGCGCGCTACAGCAGCCGCCGATGGGTGCGGTCCAGCCGGTGGGCCCGCGTGGACGGCCTTCGCCCCAGCAGCAGCAGGCGGCGATCGAGATGGTGCGGAAGGTGAGGAGCGAGAGCAAAGGTACGCGCTGTGGCACCTCTTGGTCCTCAAAGACGCTCATGGTGTCGTTCAGGTTTCCAGTTCCAAAGCCGCCCGATCGCGATTCCCGACGCACAACGCCTCGAGTACAACGCCTGTTTCGAGCACCTCCATCGTCTCGTTTCTGAGCTCGATAACAAGCTGCCGCATTATGCGTGCTTGATGAAGGAGGATGCGGTCAAGAAGCTGGTCACGATGGTATGCTCTTTGTCAGTCTCCCCACGACGAAACGACTAAAGCTTGCGCAGATCAATGCCGTGCAGCAACAGCGGGAGTTCCTTGCTGGCAGCGTGCCGCGGTTCTACCTCGCCATGGAGCAGGTCAAGGCCATGATCAAACAGGCGCAGTACGCGAACGATGCTTTCAAGACGTTCTTCAACTTGCAGCCCGGCCCCGGCGGGCAGGCCCCGGGTCCTCAAAACCCCCCAGCTCCCGGCCAGCCAAGCCAGCAGCCTCCCGCCGTGCTCCAGAGACCCATCGTTCCTCAAATCCCCCATCCTCCTCCTGCTGTACCCCCTGTGGCCTCGGGCTCTGCTACGTCTCCAATCGTTGTCTCTGCTGCGACGCCGATCCAGAAAAGGCCGACGCCCAAGCCTATCGCCGAACTGCCATCTGTCCCCACACCCTCCGCATCCGCCGCCACCCCCGCCGCGAGCGCGCCTACCCCGACACACGTCGTCAGCTCTCCGCAGACCCCCAAGTCGCCGCGGAACAAGCCTGCGCCGAAGCCGAAGCAGGCCCCCAAGCCGCGCAAAGTGTCGAAGGTCCCTCCCACTGCTTCTGCCGCGAGCCCAGCTGCCGGCCCGTCCGAGGTGAAGCCTCCAGCCACGCCCGCAACGCCCGCAAACGCGCCCACACCAGATACGCCCGCGAGCCAGAAACGCGCGCGCGAGGAGGAGCCCATGGCGTCGTCGTCTTCTGTCTCCGCACCACCCGCGGCGAAGAAGATCAAGACGGAGTTCGACGAGCCGCCAAGCGATGCGCTTGCCAAGCGGCAGGCGGAGGCCGACGCGGTGAAGACGGACGAGGACGCGATCAAGTTCTTCGAGCAGATGTCGGACTGGCTGAACCAGGTGTCGACCGAGGGCGACGGGCAGGAGAGCCTGAAGACGCACATCGCGGACTCGTTAGACGAGATCCTGAAGGCGTACCCGGACATGTCCGACGACGGCGGTCTCTCCTCGCTCGCCAGCACCAGCTTCCTGGACAGCATCAACGTCGGGAGCAGCGCGGCGACGGTGGACCCCTCCGACTTCTTCGACTTCACGTCGTACGGGCTCCCCGAGGAGGACGCCGGGTCGAAGGCGGCGACGCCGGACCTCGTGCAGGCATCGTCGTCAGTCGGTCCCAGTCCAGGATCCGCATCGGAGACTGAGGCACACCCAGTCTCTTCCAGTACAGACACGGCGAAGATCGCTAGCGCGAAGGGCGAGGCGAGCGAGAGCGGGGACACGATCTCGCCCGAGCTCTGGCGGGCGTTCGACGGGGGCGAGTCCGCGTTCTACAACACGTCGGACGGGTGGAAGTGGGACCAGCCGATGCCCGCACTGGACACGCAGGCGTGGGCGATCTACCCGTCATAGGCGAGCCACCATCCCCACACCACCACATCTTAGAAGGGAGCCCCGAGCCGGGGCGGAGGAAGGCGACGGACGGACTGGCCGCTCGGTCTGGTATTATCTCGTAACGTATTTTCTGTGTGCTTTTAGTCTGCGTCTGCCCCTGCCTTGTCTACTGCGTCCGTGCCCGCGTCCGATCCATCATCACAGTACTGCCGGAAGCGCCGTCTCTCCTCTACTCATCGAGCACACCCTGTCGTCGCATATGTTGTTGTTTCTTGATTACATTAGTCGTGTGCGCTGTGTATTTTTACCCTCGTCTCGCATGCTATCGATACCTTGCTGCTGCAGATTACCTAGCACGCAATCTTATAAAGGCGCGATAATTGGCTTCCTCGACAACATCTCCTTGTCTGACCGTCCCAGTGCAAGAATACGATCCGTCGGCGTCATGCAAGGTACGCGAGAGCAGCGGTCCGGAGGCGCCGGTGGGTGCACTACGTTATGGGCGCTACAGAGATCCGCCTTGCTCTCCTCCGCATACTCTCCGTGCCCGTCTTGTGCCCTGGAACGCTCTGTGATACCCCGAACGCGCCATGGCTGCGGTCAATCTGAACATGCTTGCTGAAAACGCCTCTAGGCTGGGTATGCGGCTGCAGGAGACGTTCTCAGAGCACACAAGGGACCTTGCCATCGCACGGGGCTCCGGCTCAGCCTTCCTGGACAACCCGGAGGAGAAAGTCAAGAACATCGGAAAGCAGCTGGACTCCAGTAGTGACCGAGAGAAGCTTGAGGCAATGAAGAGGCTCATCGCGGTACGTACCTACTATGCGGGGATTGTCGAACGCGTGCAGCGCATACTCAAGTATGCATCGCGCTCAGCTCATCTCCAGAGGCCGCAACGTCTCCGAGTTCTTCGCCCAGGTCGTCAAGAACGTCGCCTCGCACAACCTCGAGATCCGCAAGCTCGTGTACATTTACCTCCTGCGCTATGCAGAGCAAGAGCCCGACCTCGCGCTCCTGTCAATCAACACCTTCCAGAAGGACCTGTCCGACCCCAACCCGCTCATCCGCGCGATGGCTCTCCGCGTCCTCTCGGGCATCAAGGTGCCCATGATCGGCAGCATAGTCGTCCTCGCCATCAAGAAGTGCGCCGCGGACATCAGCCCGTACGTGCGCAAGGCCGCCGCGCTCGCCATCCCGAAGATATACCAGTCAGTCAGCGCGTGCCTGGCCCTTCGCACGCACGCTCACTGGCATCTTATTCTCGCGCAGCTTAGACTCCACACACCAGCCCGAACTCATCCGAATCATATCTACGCTCCTGAAGGACCAGTCCCCGCTTTCGATCGGCAGTGTGGCTATCGCTTTCGACGCGGTATGCTCGACGCGACTGGACCTGCTCCACCAGCACTACAGGCGGTTATGCAGGACTCTTATCGACATGGACGAATGGGGCCAGGTCGACCTCCTGAACCTGCTGGTCCGCTACGCGCGTGTTATGCTACCGCGACCCATACCGTCGGGAAGTGCGGATGCGGCGGGCCCGTACGAGGTGGATAGCGATCTCAAGCTACTGTTGACATCCATCGAGCCTTTGTTCCAGTCGCAAAACCCGGCTGTAGGTAAATGGCTGCCAGTAATTCGACAAAGCCCTCATTCATAACTTGCTAGGTTGTCCTGGGTGTCGCGCGAGCGTTTTACTACCTTGGGCCGCCGTCTGACTTGCCCAAGATTGTGCCTCCACTGCTGCGCTTGCTACATATCTCCCGCGAGATCGAGCGCGTGGTTCTGACCAACTTGGTCTTGACGTCCTCGACATTATCCGTAAGCAGCATCCGCAGCGTGCGAATGGACATGCTGAATCTTAGCTGAACCCCTCTAGGACGTGCTGGCGAAGTCGTATACGCAATTTCTCGTACGCGCGGATGATCCACGACAAGTGAAGAAGGATAAAGTGCACCTTCTCCGCACCGTCACCAACGCCGAGAACTATCCTTCACTCCTCCGGGAGTTCATCGTAAGTAACGCCCCCCGAGATATCTACATTTGCGTTACATATGATCCTGCAGTGCTATGCGGACGATGCCGACGACGAGCTGGTCGCTGAAGCTATCCAAGCAATTGGGTATATCGCGCGCATCATCCCAGAAGCCACTCAACAATGCCTGACGGCGCTCATGTCGTTCATCCAGAGCAAGCACGGTATATATTGCGCACCCCGCTTCCCTCGCCCGCACTCACGTCGGCGTGACAGATGTGATCGTCGCCAACGCGGTTCTCGTCTTGAAGTCACTCGTTCAGATCCGCATGCAACAACAACAGAACGTGATCGCCATCGGTGGACTTCCGTCGCAGACCTTCTCTCCTCTAGAGATCATCTCCCGTCTCGCCCGCCGTATCGACGACATCCGCCATCCCAAAGCGCGAGCATGCGTAGTCTGGCTGGTAGGACAATACGCATCATCCCCCGCCCCCGCAGAAAACGGATCCACCCCTGCTGCGGGCCCCGAGGGCATCGCACCCTGGGCGCCCGACGTCCTGCGGAAGATGGCAAAGACGTTCATCCAAGAGGTGCCATTCATTCCCTCCCTTCTTCCTTCTGCCGCGTGCTGCGCGCTGACCACGCGCCCGTGCACAGACCGCCGTCGTGAAGCTGCAAGTCGTCACGCTCGCGGCGAAGCTCCTCGTGCTCTGCCCGACGGACCGGACGGTCGCGCTCCTCTACCGCTACGTGTGCGCGCTCGCGCAGTACGACCCGAACTGCGACGTGCGCGACCGCGCGCGCATGGTCAAGGCGCTCCTGTCAAGCGTCACTGCGGGCCTGTTTGGCGAGGCCGACGAGGACCGCGAGGACGTGGGAGGCGTCGTCCTCCGGCGTGAACAGATCAAGGTCGTCCTCTTCGAAGGCAAGGCGAGTCCAGACGAAGACGTCGCCAAGGACGGTGAGTCGGCCTTCCACTTTCCTAGTCATGCCGTGCGACACCCCACTCACGCCGCAGCAGAGGACGACCACGGCCGATTCGGCTCCCTGGCGGCGCTCACGGGCCGCTGGACAGGCGGGGACGGCTACCTGCCCGACTGGCTGGAAGAGGGCATCGACTCCTCGCTGCGGGACTCCGAGGCAGACATGCCGCAGGCGCCTGCATATGTGCCCCAGTCGCAGTCCTCCGCGCGCTCGATCGGCCCGTCCAGTCGCGCGTCGCCGGTCATCCTTACCCCCACAGGCGGGGTGTCTCCTGCCGGGTCGGTTACGCGGCAGGACACGAAGGCTGCGTACATGGACCTCGACAAGTTCTACGAGGATGAAGAGGAGGAGAGCGAAGAGAGTGAAGATGACAGCGAGGATGACGAGGACGAGGACGTCGCGGGCGGAAGTGACGAGGAAGGCAGCTCGACGGAAGGTGAGGAGGGTTCTGAACCCGACAGTGGTGACGATGACGCACACAGTGGGAACGAGCACAATCATGTACAGGGTACAACAACGTAGTATACACTAGGATAACTTAAGCAACAGAGCAAGATGGAACACACACACACAATTGCACATCCCGAAGGCCTACACCTGTGCGCCCTCGGGTATCTTGTAGTACAGCGGCTGCGTGCAAAGTCAGCACAAAAGCTCCATACAAACGCGGTTCGTAGAAACACTCACCGTATTGAACACATGGTAGAAGTGGCCTCTCATGCCACCGACCTCTTGGTAGTATTCCATCGGGAACCACTGAGCAACGCATCAGCCAGGCTACACCAGCTCGGAGCGAGGAAACTCACATGATCCTCAGGCAGCTCCTCCTTCCAAGCGCGCATATAGCGCGCCTCCTTACTCTCGTCCACAACGCCCACACCGCGGCGGGGCACGACGAACTGCCCGACCTGCAGCTCCGTGTCCGTGATCGTGCTGCGCGAGATGCGCGCGTACGCCGTCCGGTACAGCCCGCGGTAAAGGATGTACTCGCACCAGCGGTCGAAGTCGTCCGAGTCGATGTCGTGCACGCGCCCGTCAGTGACGAGGATGTCGTACGGCGCGGGGCGCGCCGCGTGCGGCTTCGTCACGACGTAGCCGAGGAAGATGACCGGACGTGGCTCTGCGGCGGACATGATCCGTGCGAGCTCCGTCGACTGCAGCTCGCGGTCGAGCGGGGTCTCCTCTGTTAGAAACACGTACGAGTCAGCATGTGCGTATCGCGGGAGTGAGGGCGCATACGCACCTTGGCCGTTGTGCGAGACGATCACCGTGACCTCTGTGCCAAACATGTCAAGCACGGCCTCGATCGCAGGTGCGAGCTCGCCGACAGGAGACGGGAGGAGGTGATGCGTCGAGTTGATGATCGGGAACTGCGAAGTCGATCGTCAGAAGCTTTCAAATAGCGCCGTGCGTGCATACCTTGGAGAGAAGGACGGCGCCCCATGTGTGCTGGTTCGGACCAGGACCAATGTCTACGTACTGGGAGATATACAACGTAAGTCCTCGAGCTAGATAGCTAGAAAAGCATGAGAGAACGAACGTAGCCGAGTTCCTCCGCGATGACGCGGGTCCTGAGCAACCAAAGTCAGTTCAATCTACACAGGCTGACCCCGTTATGTATAGCAGTACTCACAGATCGCGGTTTCCGAAGGGTATGCGCTACATATTAAGGCGTCAGACCCCTTCCGCGCCCAGCTTAACGACGAGCTACTCACATGCAAGTCCGTCTCCAACAGCCCCACAACGTCGAGCTGCATATCCCTGCCCAAACCACCGCATCAGTGCCACATCCCCTCCCTCACTATCATCTCAAACAGAACAGAACGCACTTGATCAAATCGCGCATCCTCCGCTGACTATCCCGCCCCTCATTATCGATGCCAAAATGCACCGTCCAGATGCCCGCGCGCACGATCCGCGCATCCTCGCGGTGCGGCACCGGCGCGACCGCGGGCCACGTCCCGCGCCAGAGTGTCGAGAGGAGCGAGAGCGCTGTGAGCAGCGCGAGCGTGTACTGTGCTTTGTAGTGCGCGGCGCGGGGGAGAGTTGGGGCAGTGGCAGCGGTGGAAGTGGTGGCTGAGGATCGACGGGGGAGGCGCCAGTCGAATGCGAGTGCGATGAGGGCGATTTGCGAGATGAGGACCCTGGCATCCGCGTCAGCACTCAACCTATGAGGGCACCCAGGAGACTACTCACAGATGCGTGCGCTCCCTGAAAATCTCTCCCCCGGGCACGAACGCGTACGCAACCGTGAACGTGCTCGCAACATCATACACAATCACCACCAAGCACGCCACGGCCATCGTCCGCGCCTCCCTCCCCCTCCCTGCCTCCGCCACGCGCGCCCACACGACCGGTACCACGCTCATCAGGAACAGCGCGAAGCCCAGCCCCCCTGCGTACCCCGCCCAGTCCCTATATGCGTACATCACGTACGCGCTGCCTGCCCCACAGACGAGCCATAGCGGGTGCGCGAGCGCGTCGGCAGAGCCGGTGTGCGTGAGGAAGACGGCGAGGCCGAGTCCCAGGGCTTGCGCGACATGTGTGAGCGAGCCGTGTACGTTCGGGACGGGGCCCTTGATGGGGTACCCCGTCCACGACCATGCAATGAGCGTGCTCGCTTCGGCGAGGAGCGAGTGCAGCGAGAATAGCAGTGAACCAAGGGCGAGAGAAGCGGGCAGCCAGTGACGCGCTGGTGTCTTGGTGGGCACTTTGGTCGGTGTTTTGGCGGGCCCTTTGACGGGGTTTTCTGCTTGAGGAGGGGAAGGCGGCGTAGGGGGGCGCGAGGCATACTCGAGGATAGCCAGGAGTGCGAGCGCTATGCCCGTCTTGTTGTAGCCACCGGACCGCTCGTCGACAAACGGCCACACTCCAGAAGGTATGAGCAACTACGCAATGCGCAGGAAGTGTCAAGGACATACCTGGGTTGTTGGTGTGGTTCGCGTGCTTGGAGACTGACGACACGAAGAACCCCAGGCCGGTGACTGTAATATTCACGTCAACACCAACGAAGTCGTACTCACGCAGCAATATACAAATCACGCACCTACTGCCTGGTATACCACGCCCGCATCATCCGCGCCCAACCAATCCACAGTCACCCCAATCATAGCAGTCACGCTCGCAAACGAGACCAAGAACAGCCTCCCCAGCGGACTCGGGACCACATACGCCGCCAACCCGACCAGGGTAAACCCATGCAGTATCGCACGCCCCTCCTGCGACTTCGCCCACTCCCAGAGCGGCGGTATGCCCAACAGGACGGGGGAGAGCGTGGACAGCAGCGCAAGCTCCTGCCCGGAGAACCCGAGCTCCCACACGGAGAAGTAGAAGAGCGTCGGGACGAGCGCGGTGTACACGGACCAGAAAATGTACGCTATGACGTCGTGACACGCGAGTTAGCGGATTGCGAGCATCGCCTGGCTGTGCTTTGGATCGACGTACAGAGATATACGTCGCTGGCGAACGCGATCGCCGGCCGCGCACGAGCATATATAGCCGATTGCTGCGCTTTAGCACTGGCGGTGAGGGCGCCGGCCGCCTTCACTTGGTGGCCGCTCTTCTCAGCTCCTTTCTCAGTTACCGCGTGCACGGTGGTTGCTGCAACTTCTGCTATTGCGCCAACTCTGCAATCCAGGTCTCAGCGATTTGGACTTTCATGCAAGACGATGAAGTTGTTGGTACATCTTATCCGCTTCTGACGGAGCGCCCACTAATGTGCCCACAGTGATCTACGCGAAGGGTATGTTCATTGACAGGTAAATCAGACGGTATTTGAGGGCTGTCGCTCACCTTCAGGTCTGCAGCCTTGAAGTCAAGCTCGGCGGAGGAGTCGTACAAGACGTCCAAGAGGATGAGAGACCACTCGAAGAAGCTGTAGCGAGTGTATGCTGCAAGCGCAAGCCGGGTCAGCGACCTCGTGAGTAACTCAGGGAGAGGAGAGGCCTACCTCCTGGCACTCGGTGCACCTTGTGCTGTATGAAGAAGTATATCATGGGTACGAGGGCGCCGAAGAACCTGTTTAGGTTCGCCTCGGTAACAGACTTCTACACTGAAGAGTGAATGGACTCACCCATAGGACGCCAACCGTCTACCCGGTAAGTTAGCTTTGCTCTCGCATACCCGCAAATAAAGAACGCTCACCTTCTACGTCTAGAGGCAACATGGCTAGCAGGTGTCCAAGCTGTCGATCCGAACATCCAAGGGATGTTGAGCACAATATAGCTGATCATGAGAACGTCGTGGACATCATGGTCGTCGGAAGACGTGATGAAGACCCAGCCGCCACAGGATAGGGTACGAAGGATGCCGATGAGAAGCAAGAACCTTGGAAAGCTTGAGTTCGGTGTGCGCTGGAGGTAGTATTGCAAAGCGACGAGAGCGAAGCGGGGGCCTATGGACGCGCCGGGTTCGTGAGCTCAGTGTTCACTACGGGCTTGCGACGCGTTATACTCACCAGAGTTCACAGCAATGAGTATTTGGAAGATGTTACGCTCAGGATACCAGTCGCCAATACTACGCGGTTCAAACGCGTTCAACATGCGGTAGCGACTCCTAGGAAACACTAGTAGGACTCACGTCGCAGACACGGACGGGAACCACTCCTCCGGGTATCCCGCCACACCATTCTTCACAATCTTCTTATAGTGCAGCACGCACCCGACAAACAGAGCACCGAGGAAAGCAGCAAGAGCGAGGTAGGTGTGCGCGCGAGCGAGGGTGGACGCGTGCAGCGTGAACGGCGTAGGCGGTTTGGTGGCTGAAGCCATAGTGGCAGCAGTCAACAGTGGTGGTACAGTTTACTACAGTATCTGTCAAGAGCAGGCAGACGTGTCTCCCGTCGACCGCAGCGTTGACGAGCGTGCCGCCGGCGCCGACGATGAGCAGGGTATGACAAGGATGAAATGAGCGAGAGGGCCGCGCGCGGAGGCCGAGCGAGTCCGAGCGGCAGGGTGTCCGCTGAGTCCGAGGCGTTCCCCGCGTGCGACCCGACGTCATCTCCATTCTCACGCGTTCCTGATCGAGTGCCGAGCGCGTCCTGCACCCACGAAACACAGCTTGGGGAAAGAGATCCAGGAAAGTGTAAACGCAATCTTAGTAGAGCTATGTATACGCCACGGATACAGTACGCTATACATGTGAGATAGAGACAGAGATACCTGCGAGAAACAAGACAACAAATCGAGAGCAAGACAAACAAATCGACTAGATCACCACACACATGCCCATCGCGCACCCATACCGACTCGCAGTCTCGCGCCCCAGGCATGCGCACCTCCTCAACGTCTCGCGGCCCTCCTCGAGCCGCTCTCCCCAGTCCCGCTCCTCGACCGCCCCCGCGTCGCCAACCACTCCGCTGCAGCCGCGCCCTCGACATACCCCTCGCCCATGAACACCGGCGCACCGGCGCCCCCTCCCCTGGCCAAGAACCCCCTCTTGCTATTCCGCGTGCCCAGCGCGACAAGCTCCCCGCTGTCCACGTCTGGCTCGGGCTCCTCCGGCCGCCCAGCCTCCTCGCCCTCCTCGTCCGACGGCTGCCACAGACTGTCCCCCGCGCGGCGCACCTCCTCGTCCAGCGTGAGCCGCCTCCGCGCGTGGTTCGACATCCGCGACTCCGGTCGCGATTCGTCGCCACCGCTGCCCATGCGCGAGCGGCTTCGTGCGGGTGGGGATGGGCTCGACTCCAGGTCTCTGCGCACGCGGGAGGGCCCCGCGCGGGGTGCGTCCTCGCGCATGGCGTAAGTGCGGGCTCGGCTCGCAGGCCGCGAGGGTGGGCCGGCCAGCGGATCGTCGCTCTCGGATTCCTCGCCATGCTCGGGCGCCGCCACGGGCACCCTCCTCGGCAGCGCCAGAGGAATTTTCGACTTCGCAGCGCGCGCTGGAGGCTTCGGCTTGTCCGGCGACTTCATCGCAACAGGTAGCGGCGAAGCCGGCGGGCGGCGAGCGAACAAGTCCTTCCTCTCCCCCGCTGCGGGCTTGGGAGCGGGCGCAGGCCTGGGCGGCGTCTCCAGTGCGTCTACGTCGATGATCTCGGGCTGCGGCTCCAGCTTGGGCTCGCGTTCGTGTGGGATGGCGGACTTCTCCTTCCCCTTGGCGAGATTCCGTCCGCTGTCGGAGGGCGTGTCGGGGAGATGCTCCTCGTGCTCCGGATCGTTCTCGTTGTCCGAACACAGCGAGGGCGTCGTGAGGTCCGTCTCCGCGGTCGAACCCGTCGGCCAAATTCGCAGTGGGGCGCTGGTCCTAGGTCTAGATGGTTGGGACCGAGACGGAGCCACGTCAAAGAAGTTCGTCCGTGAGCTGGACGTTTGAACGCTGGATGAGGATAATGACGATGACTGCGAGCTAGAGGCGGAGGACTGGGAGCTTGAGGGGTGCGACTGGGTGCTCGAAGCTGAGGTTTCTGTACCCCCGCGCCGCGCGGATGCTGTCTCTCGCCGCTTCGAAGGTCCAGCTGTCGGGACGATGATGAGCATTCGACCGGGAAATGACAGAACGAAAACTCACCTGTGCTCTCAAACGCGCTCCGCTTCCTCTTCGCGCCGATCTCCAAACTAGCAGCAACGCCCAGATCAAACGACCTCTCCCCAAGCGTCGCCGCCATCCTCGCCCTACTCATCCCGTTCCCGCTCGTACTGCGGCTCAGGTCACCCGCCTCCGCCGCTACACCCCTCGTCGTACTCGTGGGCGGGCCCATCGACGTATTGCCCGACAGCTCGCCCACCCGGCGTAACCGCACGGTCTTCATCTCCCGCAGGAATGCGGCCATCTTGTCGGATGGCACGTTCACCGTGGGCTGCCCCGTCTTCTTCGTGCGCGCGCCGTAGGCTACGCTGTTGATCGGGGCCTCAACAGGAGGTTCGGTGTGTTTCAGGCTGGCGCGCGCACTTGCGAGGAAGTTCTCCGTCCCTCCAGAGGAGGCTGTGGGAGCTTGTGCGCGGAACATTGGAGGCGGAGGCGGTGGTGGCGGGGGAGGGGGCATCATACTGCTGCTGGTCTTCAGCGCAAGCTGGTAGATGCGTGCAATGAGCAGAGTTCGTAGGGCTCATAAGGAGAGACGTACCTCCGCTCGCAGCCGCGCGACCTCCTCTTCCAACATGCGAATGCGCAGCTTGTCCTGTTCGCGTGCGCTATCACCACGATCTTGCGCGTGTCGTGCGTGTTCTTCCCGAGCTTCCCTCAGCTCCTGCTCCTTCCCCCGCACTCGTATATCTCCAGAGGTGTCGTACGCTCGTTCCTTCCCCTTGGACGACCGCGCTCGAGGCGCGGTTTCGACGGGTTCATCGAATGATCTTCGCGAACTGCTCCCGGCCCTACCGGACGCGTCGCTGTGACGCGAAGACGAGCGCGCAGAGGTAGGTCTGGCAGTATCCGGACTTTGACCTCTAGACGCACTGCGGGCAGAGGGCGTTCGCCCCCTCCGAGGCGACTTTTCATGTTCACTCTGGACAGCCTCAGGTTCCGCTTCCTCTACAATTGGTAGTTCGGCTGGCGGCGGGGTGCGTGGCCGCGGTACAGCGCGACGATGCTTCAAGGCCGGCGTTTCTGGCATGAGTGAGGCGGACCGGGGAAACAAAGATCCAGGCATGGTAGGGGCGGGGGTCGCGAGTAGTGCGCTCGGGGGAGGAGGGGGGCGCATCGGGGTAGGGGGTGGGGGCATAAGCTCTGTCCGGCGCGCATCGACATCGGTATCGCTGCAAGCTGTAGAGCGGATGGATGGACGTACGGGTAGATTTATTTGCGCTCTTCTCGGATTTCTTCTTGGGTGGGGGCGCCTCCGGTTCCTCTGCCACACTAGCCACATCCACAGCAGGCCTCGGGTCCTCGACCGCCTCGCGTCTCTTCTTCGCAGATTTCTTTGGCGGTGGAGGCATTTCAGGTTCATCTACACGGTCGGATAGCGCGAAGGGGAGGCGTCAGTCATTGCCCCCACCTGAGCGCGTATACAAGGCGCGACTCACCGTCCTCATCGTCAGCACTACCGCGCTCCGTCGATCTCGACCTCGGGGGCATCGGCTGCACCTTCTTCTTCAGTGCCCTCAGCGCGCGATCCCGCTCATCGTCACTGTCGTCCGCATCCTCCTTCCGGACGCGTCTCCTAGCCCGCGCCCGCTCGCTTTCGACCTCGCTCCTCTTCCGGACGCGCTTTCCCTTCCTCTCCTTCTCCTTCTCCCTATCTCGATCGCCCTTCCCCTCATCGCGCGCCCTCCGTTTCCCATCAAGTGTAACGCGCGAACTCGAAGCCTGCGGCTGCTCCTCCCTCTGTGGCTGCAACACACACGGACCAACGGTTCAGCCCTCCTAACCCTAACCAACGCGCGCGGCCCAGAAACTAAACGCACCTTTGGCTGCACCTCCCCGCCCGCCGCGGCCGTGACAAACGACCCAATCTCGCGCGAAACAAAGCTGAAGGCAGAGGCAAGCAGTCCGGGGGCGGGCGGGGGGTCGCGCGCACGCGGAGGCATGGTAGAGTGTGTGGGCGTAGCAGATGGGTGAAACAGAACAAGATCGGCCGCTAAACAACGGTAAATAACGCGACGCGACCGCGATCCCGTTTCCCACGGTACAATATGGGCGCTTCTAGGAACACGCGTTAAACGCTTTGATTCAAGTTTGATGATATTCACGCCGCGCCACACAGGGTGAACTGCAGAGATGAGGAAGTCATATAGATGGGAGCTGTAGTCGTACATGAGGAACGGATTAGATGCAGATGGGAAGAAATCGTGGCCATCATAAGTTAGCGTAAACCGAAGCCATGTCATCCAAGCAACTATAGTAGGATCGTCTGCGCCAGTGTCCGCGTCCTCCCGCACATACTACCGCGTTTGAAAGTGTCCGAGAACCAATGCGAGGTTTTCACCTGTAGCCACCATACGAGGAGTAGCCCGGAGGGGGAGGGCCGCCTGAAGGAGGCGTTGCGGCACCGCTGCCGGGTGCAGACTGCCCGCTCGCTATGGATGCGCGTACTGCAGCGTAAGGGTCCGCGTACTGCATCGTCCGGCTAACGCGAGGCGTGTCGTCAACCACTTGGGGAGGGGGAGCGAAACCGCCGGCAAAACCGGTGGGAGCGGGATCTGAGAATGCGCCGTAGGCGTCGATACTTGGGCGCGGGGCGGCCTGGCTGCCGAAGGGAGTGGAGGCGGGTGCCTGGTACGACGGAGAGGTGGAGACACCAGATAGACGGTTGGCGTCGCTGAAGGGGGAGTAGGGCTTGTTCGAGTTGTCGGAGAAAGGCTTCTGGTGATCGCCCTCTTCCGTGTAATCGTCGTCGTCGTCGCCGTTCGCGCGGCTGTACTCGGAGCCCTCCGAGGCCTCCATAGGGTGGGTGAACGGGGGGTCACGAGGACGCGACGACTTGCCGTTGCGCCAATCCAGCACCGCGAGAGTGAGGGTGCAGCACCAGAACACTGCGGCAGGTTCAGGGACGCGCCATATACCATCAAAGACATGACACATACCGAAGGTGAGCCAGAAGAAGATGGCCCCAGCCTTCTTCGTACTGCAGAAACTGCCAAGCCCCTTCTTGAAGTCGTCTCCAAGGCTAGCATGAGGGTCGCGATCCGCGTTCTTGCATCCCGGCTCCGTCCACGCTGAGATGGTCACAATGAAGCTAGACACGCGTCAGTAAAGCTATGCGCAGAGGTGCGCTGGCAACACTTACGAGATGAGGAGACTGACAGCAGTCCCAGCGCCCGCCAGGATGAACCCGACGCGTACTTCTTTGAGGGCGCGAGCGAGACGCGCGCCTTTGTCGTACTTCTCGTATATAACAGGGACGAGGAGCAAGAAGAGCGAGAATAGGATGCCGGTGACTGAGACGAAGACTGCGAATCCGCTGAGGCCGGCTAGAGGGGAGGTACCGAGACGCTCAGAAAGGCAACGCCTCAAGCAATCAGTGGTCACTCACAAGGGCCGACCTTCCATTTGGCTTGGAATGCAGAGATGGACGCCATACAGCACATCGCGAGGAAGTTGAAGAACGCTTGTGAGACATAGAACACAATGGCTGGTTTCGAGACGATCATCTAAGGTACGCAGGAACACGCGTCAGTGGTGGTATTCGGCGATCGGCAGGGACGAGGGTAAATGCACCCATATCCATAGCGTGGACAGAACAGGAATGAAGAGCAGAAAGACGAGGTATCCTCCAGCCTCTGTGAAAGTGCTCATAGGCGGGGTGGGGGGAGGGTTGAAGGAACATGAACCATTACGTAACACGCGCCGCGCGCAGTGACGGGTACGCCGCGCCGCAGCATGTGAGCGCGCGGCAGGAACCGCGGAGCAGCATCCAAAACACCGCACACAGCTTTACGCCGTGCGTACCCGGGAGAGGACGTGGCAGAAGGAGGGAGACAGGGGAAAGTGAGAGACGGGAACCGAACTCACATCGTCCTCGAAGGGCACCACTCCGGCACTCCCGATTCCTCCAGTGGTGGATGCGGGCATGGGTAGGGCTGACTTCTTCTCCGGCAGCACCTTAAGGGCGGCATTCTGTAGGGTGTCTAGGAATGGCATTGCGTTATGCTGCCAGACGGCGTTGGCGTTCGCGATAAGAGGTCAAGGAGGAGAGGGACGAGGGAAGGTCGTCAAGTGGAGCGAGGGCGTAACGCAAGCAACGTGAGGGTCGTCGACAACGCGGGGGTCGTAATCGTAGACGGCTTATGTAGCAGTCCCAGGCGATGCGAGTCGCAGTTGAGACGGATGAGAGTGGGTCTGCGGATGGGCAATGCGGGAAGAGGACAGCCTCGGTACAGACACTGCGCGCGGTGCCCTCCAGTTGGCTTTCGTCTGCTTTCATAAGCGTTGCTCATCGCCCGATTTGGTAGCACCCCCGGCATCCAATGGTCATCTCGGCCTCACGTTTGCAATCCTGTACCAGGTCAATCTGTATCGCCTGTCTTATGCGGCAGAGAAGACTTCATATTCTGCGCCTTGTACGCCGCATACACCGAGGCTCTCCAGCCCGAACGCGGTACTTATTGACAAGCTTGCTAAACGCCGCAGACCTGCTCCCCGAGCGCTGACGTCAATCACAAGCGCCCAGAAGTCGGCCATATGGCGGCGATGTCTGAGCAGCGCAGTGATGCACACGCACGAGCACGAGTTCAACAGCATACCTCTTCACAGAAGACCAGCTACGTCTCAATGTTATCCATTAAGTGGTCGTAGCAGGGTGGAAAGAGCTGCAGGGCGCCGTTGCGCTTGTTGTGCAAGACCCTCGGAATTCAACAAGCCCAAACACCCGCTTTCGGCCATAACCCCGCCTAATTCCGCTTGGGGTTCTGGGCGCCTTTGCTCGACTCAGTCCTCACCAGCTCGCAAACGGTCGAAGGACTCGAGCATACAGCGACTCCGTAGGTAGGAACGGGGACTGCGTATATTTCAGGAACGCGAACTCACGCAGTGAACCACAGGGCAGTTGCACGGCTGCAGACGACCCTGGGGCACTAGTACTCACAGCTGATGTGCTGAGCGTCACAGTCCGTGAAACCCCACATGGCGCACCTCTTCAAAAATCTGCGGATACACCAGGTTTTTGGTGCGAACACAGATGTTGGCAAAACAGTCCTCACCTCGGCCCTCGTTCGGGCGTCGGCGGCTGCCGGTCATTCGGTGTACTACTTAAAGCCCGTCAGCACAGGGCCTATGTCTGATGCAGATGACGAGTAAGTGCGCTATAGTGCTGATAATTCGACTTCGTGAAGTTGACACTATACAGGCGCGTACTTGCATTAGTCGGCAAACATAGAGAACGCGTACAGAGCAAGTGTCTGTTCCGGTTTGACGACCCGGTCAGCCCTCACTTGGCAGCTATCAGAGCAAACGAAGCCAGTTCTATCGAGGTATGTATAAACCAGGTTCAATGTGTTGAGGATATTTTGCTTATATTAGAACACATAAGAGGACAGTGCCTACCGACGATGCCTTCGTCAATGCGGTAGCAAGTCATATCCGTGATTGCGCGACACAAATTCGCTTTCCAAGTCATATGTACGTGGAGACAGCCGGAGGTACGTACCCGGTTTCTTCGCTGTGAAGGCATACTAATCAATCATTTCAGGGGTGCACAGTCCAACATTGTCCGGAACGACACAACTAGATGCCTACCGTCCACTCTTCCTCCCCACCGTACTTATCGGAGACTCTCGACTCGGCGGCATTTCCTCGACCATCGCTTCCTACGAGGCTATGCTTCTCCGCGGGTACATCGTAGACGCCATTCTGCTCTTCCGCGACGAGTACTACCGTAACTGGGAGTACCTCACTCCATACTTCGCCGAGCGTGGAATCCCGGTCGTCTCCGTCGACCCGCCGCCAGAACGGAAACCGGATCCTGCCGCGGACGCATCTCTAACGGAAAGCTACTACCAGGATATCGTCCCGGGAACTGGAAACAGCGCGATCTTCGATGTCATCAAGCATCTGGACACCTGCCACACCCGCCGCCTCGAGGAACTCGACTCTATGCCTCGTCGCACCCTCGACACCATTTGGTGGCCCTTCGTGCAGCACGGCCACGTCAAAAATGACGCGGACGTCAACGTCATCGACAGCGCGTGGGGAGACTTCTTCAGCGTGTACAACGGTAAACGCCCCGCGACCTCATCGAAGAACTCCCTCCTGGAGCCTCAGCTCGACGGCTCTGCGTCGTGGTGGACGCAAGCGATCGGCCACGCGCACCCCTCACTCGCGCTTGCCGCTGCACGCGCCGCCGGGCGATACGGCCATGTCATGTTCCCCGAAGCCACGCACCTCCCCGCGCTACAGCTCGCCGAACGGCTTGTCCATGACGGCCCCGGCCGTGGATGGGCGTCACGCGCGTTCTTCTCCGACGACGGCTCGACCGGCATGGAGGTCGCGATCAAGATGGCCCTGCGTGCGTTTGCGACGCGTGAGGCCGGCGAGCTCGGCGGTGCGCGACGCAAGGACCTCGGCATCCTCGGCCTCAAGGGCAGCTACCACGGTGATACGATCGGCGCGATGGATGCTTGCGAGGAGGGAGTGTATACCTGCGAGTGGCATGACGCAAAGGGCTACTGGTTCGACCCTCCTACCGTCTCGATCCGTAATGGGAAGACCGTGGTTAGCCTGCCTCCCGCTATCGCTGCGGAGACGGAAGACGGCCAGGCGGACGTTCAGACCGTGTCTCTCTCATGGACGTACAACATCGATGAACGGCTTCAGTCACCTCTGGCCGCCGTATACCGGGGCTACATCGAGCGCACCCTCCAGAAGCTAAAGGACGGAGACGGGCCGCGGATCGCCGCACTCGTCCTCGAGCCCCTCGTCATGGGCGCCGGCGGGATGATCTTCGTCGACCCGCTCTTCCAGCGCGTCCTCATCGACGTCGTGCGCGGCCCCCGCTCCAGCTCCGGCACGCGCTCCCCGTCCGAATGGTCCGGGCTCCCCGTCATCTTCGACGAGGTCTTCATCGGCCTCTACCGGCTCGGTCTGCGCTCCTCGACCGCGCTCCTCGGCACGACGCCTGACATCTCCGTGAACGCGAAGATCCTCACGGGCGGGCTCGTCCCGCTCGCGGTCACGCTCGCGTCTGACTCCGTCTACCGCGCGTTCCTCAGCGACGCCAAGGCCGACGCGCTCCTGCACGGGCACAGCTACACCGCGTACCCCGTCGGCTGCGAGGTCGCGAACGAGACGCTCGACGTCGTCGAGAAGCTCGCGGCGAGCCCCGCGTGGGCGGCGGCGCGCGAGAAGTGGAAGGTCCCCGAGCCGGAGACGGTCAGCCAGACGGCGGTGTGGAGCTTCTGGGACCCGGAGTTCGTCCACGTCGTGTCGAAGATGGAGCACGTCGCAGAGGTCATGGCGTTTGGCACCGTCCTGAGTATCAAGGTCAAGGACGACTCCGCTGGTACGTATAATATTTCTCACTACCTTCACGGCCCACTGAAGCTCTACGCGGACGATCCAGGCTACCAGTCACATTCTGCGCGCGCGTTGCTGCAATCGCTCAAGACTGCTACCGATAACGGGGGCCTCTCTCCCGCGCCCGGTGGCTCGCCGTTCGGGATCCACTATCGCACCCTGGGCAACGTCGCGTACTTCATGCTCAGCCTCAACACCCCTGCCAACGTCGCTCGGGAAGTAGAAGAGAGGGTATGGGCCGTGCTTCAGCATAGTCGCGGCAGCTAGCTACCTCATCGAATCTAATAATGCTTTGCCTTTCTCCGCCGACTCCGGGCAACATCGTTCTGTTCCGAAATTCCAACTTTCCTTCACGCAGGGCCATATTCAGTCCCGTATACGATCATTTGGGAGCCCAGCGCGAAGTTCAACCTTCTCAGATCGCGCTTCGAAGAGCGCTTCATATCTTATTCCCACAACAGCACTTCAAATCCACAGTTCATCCGAGTAACGGGTCCACCACTCGCCAACCACGCCAAACGCAAGGGCAGTATATTCCCAAGCTCACCGTTTTAGAATGTTGACTGACCTTATAGATAACATGCGCAGGAATACGACCGCAATCCATCCCGCATGGCTGGCGGCCGAAGGGTGCGTCCGAGTCCTATGGCCCATTTGCCGCCGTATCCGCTCATGCATCCTCCGAATCCCAGCAAAGCCCCTCGGCCGCTGGTGTTGTCTGCTGAGAGGTTCGCCGTCATTGGCTATCAAGGGCAGTCACCATTTTTGCGCCAAGAGCACGCGGTGCTCGTTCCCGTTACGGCTGGGGGTGGGACAATAGGCCCCTAGCCTACAGCCCATGCCGGTGGCTTAGAATGGCCCCAGCTCTCGGCTACGGTTGATAATAAAAGGCCAAGCGACGAGACTGATTATGGACCAAACCGCCCTCTCCTCCCATTCCTCGTGCGGTCACTCTTACTCTCACCACTCCATACTCTGAGAAGATAGCTGATCCCAGAGGTCGTGGATCTACGCTGCTTGTGTCGCCCATAGAAGATATACACTTCTCATCCCCATTCTACTGGCCGCCTGGAGACACCAACCTGAAGCTTAGGTCCTGAGTTCGTGGTAAGCCTTTTGCGCTGCCATGACTTATAGTGAAAATCTTAAAACCAGCTCCGCTCTCCAGCTATCAGATGGAATACGCCGCCGCCGAACAGAGCTTCCAGGACCCTGTGGATAGCCTCCAAGTTCAAAACAGCTTCAACGTGCCGGGCCCGATGAACAAGCTCCCGGTCGAGTTGTTGGTTCCCATATTCGCCGACTCAGCCATCCGGAACGCCTGGGCCAACAACCCCTACGCCCTCCAAATCCTCTCGCATGTCTGCTCGCAATGGCGGGACATTATCGAGGGGTGCCCCCTGCTTCACACATCCTTCGCCGCCGCTCGCCCTGAGCTCACGGCCCGCTATCTGAAGAACTCGCGCCATGCCGCTCGACGTTGTCCGGATCGACGAGCTCCGCTATGAGTCTGTGGACCTCAGCATCGACGCCCTTTCCCCGGAGCTCCATCGTGTGCGGACCCTGCACCTCAGTTTGGGATCCATCAATCTCGCCAAGCAACTACTGGGGCTCGTGGCGACGCATCCCCACTACATCCTCACCGAGCTTCACATCGTGAACGGCAACTCGGATAAATCGGTACTATTGTACCTTCCAAGCATCCCGGAGATAGACTCGGAGAGTGGACAGGTTCTACGCAGTCTCACGTACCTTCTCCTTCGCAATGTGGAGATCCCCCAGCCCCGGCGGCTCGCAGTAATACCCTTCAGCCTGCGTCGGTTGGATCTGATGTACCTTGGCGACTACGCATACCCACCCACGACCAACACCCTCCTCTGCCTTCTCTCGTGCTGCCCGCAGCTAGAGGAGTTCCACATCACCTCGCAAGTACCGGTCCTCCATGGAGATTGGCGCGTATTTCAACCGGCCCACCGACCAAAGAGTCTGAAGAGGATCGTAGTTGACGGCCCCTGCTTTGCGGCGCTTGTGTTTATCCTCATCCTCATTGAACCCAGCAGTATCCCAAGGGCCCGCTTCAACCTCACCTTCCCAATCTGGGACAAGGCGGTCGAGAGGCTTCTCGTTCCGCCCCCTTCCGACGGCAGTTGGCTGCTCAAGGTCGAACGGCCTCGGGCTCTGTGCCGCCTTGACATTCGCTCCGACGACCAGGAGCTCATCCTCCTTGGTTCACACACTCCAGGGCCCATCATCCACAACCTGGTTGCAGATCGCGATATCCGTCCAGCTACGCGTCACGGCGCCCCAAGACCTTGCGTCGCCGCTCAAACCACACCCGGGGTTCTGGTCCTGGCCCCTCGATGTCTCGTGCGTCGAGGTCCTCACCATCGACCTCAGCGGCGCCTTCGCGATGCCCGCGAGCAAGGCCCAATGGTGCAACCTGCTCCGTGGGCTACCCTCCCTCTCTAGAGTGGTGCTGCACGAGCCGCTGTCGTCAGAAGCAGAAGCGATGTACCAGGCGTTGGCGTCCCCGGAGGCTGCCCAGGGATTGTGCCCCAAGCTGGCCGTAGTCGTGCTCGTCGATCTCGGGGCCCGCGATCCACCCGGCAGCATACCCTTTGACACCTGGGTCCTCAAGAACTGCCCCCTCCGCGAGAACTTTACCACTTACTTTGAAGGAAAGCTACATGAATTAGTATAGTGTCAATGAATCCCATGGCGATGGTCAAGCTAAGGCTGTGTAGTATATCCATGGTTACGCGCAAATTGGGATAGGGCTTTGCGTGTCAGTAGGACGTCGATTGGCGATGATGTCGACGATGTTCACAGTACTCCGTCTGCGAAACAGCTTACCCGTATACCGTATAGCTACCTGTGGCCGTAGCAATCCAAGGAACATGTTTCACTGTCGCGTCGAGGTATAACCAGCCGTAAGGCGCATAGAATACAAACACACTATATCCCGCCTAGCTCCTCCAATACTGCGCCCAGTCGTGCATCCGGTCCAACACCGCCGTGAACGGCGAGATGTCGTTCAGGAGGCGCTCGAAGTGCTCGATTGCCTGCTCCTCCGTCATCTCGAGGCAGAACTTGCCGAGCACCTGCTCGTGCACGTCGCGCTGCTTGATGTGCGGGATGTTCGCGTCGACCATGAGCGTGACCAAGTTGAGGATCAGGTTCGCGCTCTTGCGCAGGATCGAGAACGCGGTGAAGCAGAAGCTCTTGAAGCGCGTGTAGTGCACGGACTGCACACCGCCCATCGCGTCCACCATCTCTTTGCAGATCTTGACAGGCGGCGCGAGCGGTTTGGGGTCGCGGCCGAGGATAAACCCAAAGTCAACTGCGCGGGTGCTCAGCAAGGTCATTTTACAAGAACGCTACGATGCAAGCATACCGTGAAAGAAGTGGCCATCAGGGGCTAGGAGCAGGTTGTCCAGATGCCGATCACCGACGCCGAGGAGGTAGGTCATAACACAGTAGCCAGCTGCGAATGCTCAGCATACAGATTGTTTGACAACGGTATTCTGATCGCTTACCACAACTCCTGAGATAGGTGTCGATGACCCCAGGCTCTACGCCGTACGTCCCCACGCTACCCTCGTCCGGATAGTTCGCCCGAAGGTAGTTCAGCAGCGTCCCATGCTCGCTCACGATCGCCGCGATCGTTTTGCTCGGGATAAACTGCGCCATCCCCTGGCTCGGGCCCGTCGCCAAAACATCATACGGGCTCAGCTTCAAGTCCAAGTTCTCCTTCCGCAGCAGGCGGTCCATGAGCGTGAACAGCTGGATCACGAGCTGGTCCTGGCGCATGTCGTCGCCGTCCTTGAAGATCACGGGGTACTCGCCCCCGCCCGCGCACTGGAAGTAGAGCAGCATCGGGTACATGTTGCTCTTGAACACGTTCGACTTCTCCGCGCTGATCCCCGTGACCTGCACGCGCGCGTTCAGGGGGAGGGGCAGTGGGGCCATTGTGGAGAGGTTGTTCTTCGAGTCTGCGAGGAAAGCGCGCAGCTTCTCGATCTTCTTCGGCCGCGGGTCTTTGGACGTGCGCAGTTCGCGCGCGCGTTTCGAGAGCGTATCGACGAGCTCGCCTTGCCGCCGCATGAGGTCGCGTCTTTCGTCGCCGCTGTCCTGTAGTGAATTGAGGTCGGGGTTCGGTGTCAACCTGCGATAGGAAGCTTGCTCACCCCAAGTATCTTCATGAACTTGAAGACGACTCTGCCGTACATCTTGGCCATCATCTTGTCATCCATGGCAACCTCGACCATGAGGTACCAGTGGAAGCGGTTCCCCAGTATCGGATCGCGTACGGCTCGGGAGATGAGGAAGTCGGCGAGGCCACTGTCGTCATACGAGACTGCGCTCGTAGTCGATCGAGACGAACGCTGATCGCTCGCAGTGCTCTCGAATTTGAGCGCCTGGACTAGTTGTAGTAGATAAAGTAGGAGCTCCTGTAATACACGATTAGTCTACAACTCATAAGCAAAGCTCGGAAGCTCACCTCGTCGTCGGCTCTGTTTAGTTGCTTGACCGCGTACGCTCGGACACGGGAGTCGACAGTGTTTGGACCAAGCAACTCGAGAGCGTCGTCGATGTCGATCTCCGTCCACTGGGGCAATAGCTCTTCTACGGCTTGCTTGACTTCGGAGGGGTCCCTCCAAGTAACAGATTTGAGGAACTTGGTGAGGCCGCGCTTGTCTCGAGTCAGGTAGAAGCGGAACTTCCAAATGAGGTCTTTCTCTTCTGAAGTGAGCGGCTGACTTGGGGCATAATTCAAGATATTCTGGTATTCAGCGCCGCACGTTAGCGTCGTCCCTTGAAGGATGCGCATGCAGAACCTACAGAAAGCTCGTCTCGGATCTTGGCGTTAGGCTTCAGTTCGCGATCGTACGGACTGCTTCTGTGACTGCGGACCAGGCGACGGTGCTTGTCCTCAACAGGGTTCTCCCGAGCGATGTCGGGATCTACAATTTGCCACAGATGGGCATCTGAAGTGAAGGATGACGACGGCGGCGCAGGTGTTGCTGCGGCTGACGATGCTGTCGAAGTCGAAGGGACGCACGATGCATCCTAGCGCCAGCCTGTTGAGAGAAAACAGACGAAGGCGAAGACATCGTGCTTACCGGTTCGCTGAAAATTACCGGGAAGTCAAAGCGCGGGAGGTCGATGTACAGGTACAGATTCTCGCTCTTCTCAGTCTCAGCCTGCAATCCAAATTAGGTACTGCAATGTTGCACGGGCCAGCATACCACACTTACTGCGTGGAGCTCTGCCATCTTCCTGAATGCCATCGCGTCCAGCCAGTCCGACCTGGGCAAGTCTCCTCGTTCGTACTTCTTCACCAGCTGTGGATATTATTAGAACTTGCAAGCCCTAAGGGGGCGTCCTCGTGCACCTTTTCCAATCGGCCCATCTCATCCCGAGTGCCAATCTTGCTTGGGGTAGTCGGCTCATTCGCCCCATCTGCTTCTCGGTCGGGCCATAGCACCATGCGATGCTTTCCTCGCCTTAGGGTCCTGTTTACGAGCATGATAAGGATCAAACATCGCGCGCGTGCTGAGTACGGCGTACCATTTCTTGCCAAACAAGCGGAATGTAGTCCCTCCCACAGGGGTAGCCGACCTCGGACCCGAGATATCCCACACAGTGAAGGTAATTTGCGAGTTCAGCGGGAGGTCGCAGTACCGTATTGGTAGCGTTATCCACTCGTTCCATCTGTGGGTGCGCGGGTCAACCATCGTACCCATGAAATTTCTGGGTCACAAGAGCTCACGTATAGTCCTTCTTGAACGCCTTGAACGAAGTGCGGAACGGGATGGTAAGCGGTTTGTTGTCCGCGACGAGTTGGCAGGTCACATAGAGATCCGAGAACTCCCTTCGCTGCGGTCACTCAGAGAAACAGTGGACGAACGGGAGGACGCGTGCTCACGGTGACTGCTGCACACCATGGAAGCGTAACTCGGGTTTCTCTAAGACCTCCGTGAACGGGTGTGGCTTGCGCGTACCCTCCAGCTGGGATCTATCGGGCAGGCCTAGTAAGCTCGCTAGGAGGGGTGCGCGATGGTGGGGTGCGCTCCGTACATCCGGAAGGTGACCGGCATCTTGAGGTCGCTGAGCTTTGCAAACGTGAAGTCATCGCGGTTGTCCTTGTCCATGGTTGTTGCAGCACCGTTTTCAACAGTTTCAGAGGTACTCAAGGTAGTCGTTCGCAGAACAAGAGGGTGAACGAGTCCGAGTAGCTACTCCGGACGGCGGACGCGGTGGCGGAGAGGGACAGAGAGCCGAATGCGATCAATTCGGAGACGGAGGGCGCGTCCCCACGGGCGTCTCCCCGCCTTGGTCGTCTCCTGCCCCGATCGTCATGTCGAACCATTCGCGGAATCCTTACCCTTAACTCTCGACCACTCTGAAGCTGTTGAGCTTGCTACCGACCACATACGAATACAATGGGAGTTGCCCATGAGATTCCTCCGGAGGCGTTGGAGATTCTATCACCCAGAAACAGGGGGTGTATCGAGCGACTGAGGGCACACCAGCCAGAGGAGGTCGATCTGTCCGTCCCTTTTCATCTCGTCGTTGAACTATCAGTGCTGAGGTAGGCGTCAGCTCAGGCTATCCCTCGGCTAAACTGGCAGCGGTTCTCGTATTGCTCTATGAGAAGGCCGGCGAACTACGCGTTCTCCTGACTACCCGGTCCAAGTCCCTGCGCGCGCACCCTGGTCAGGTTGCTTTCCCGGGGGGCAAGGTGGATTCCACCGATAAAGACGTTTTTCATACCGCTGTGAGCATACAATTCTCGCATGTGGTAAATGTATGAGAGCTCATGTTCACAGTACCGAGAAGCGCATGAAGAGGTCGGGCTCCCACTTGACTATCCTCACGCGCACACTGTCTGCACCCTTCGGCCGTACATCTCATCCAGCAAGCTGCTTGTGACACCCGTAGTAGCCTTGCTCACCGAGCTGTCCATCCTCGACACTTTCGTGCCTTCCCCAGGGGAAGTGGATCGAATCTTCGATCATCCCCTCGAGGCTATACTGGACCCCAACCTGGCCCGCAAGGATGAGCTGTCCCTGAAGGGCAGCGCGGACTGGCCATACGAAGACGAGCTTTATGTACGTAGCCCCCCCTAGTCCTGCCAAAAGCCCCTAACCGCCCGCGCAGAATTTCTCGGACATCGAGCTTCCATGGTTGGGCGATAGCACCTACCGCATGCACCGATTCCGCTCCTTTGCCTTCGCAATCAAGGGCCTCACTGCGGACATACTCGTACGTGCTCTTCCATCTGCTCTGCGACTCATTGCTTCACAGCCAGTCAGATCGCGACGGCGATCATTGCGTACGACAAGCGGCCGACGTTTGAACGCTGGGCCCCTAGGCAGCTGCGCACATTCACCCCCATCCTACGAATCCTCGAGGCCCAGATAGGTGTGCAGGATGCTGTTTCGGGGACGTCGACGCCCACACCGAAGGTCGAGGTCGAGGTATCATCAGGGTTGGGGAGTGCAGTGGTCAGCGCGGACAAGTAGCCTTAATCGTCGCAATGTGTGCACGGCACGTGGTAGGAACCTCAGTTATGTATCTGTATTGCTTCAGGCTGCTTAAGCAGAACCTCAGCGATGTATCCCAGAGCGCCTGGAGACAAGTAAATCGGCTCAGACCTGCTCACCGTGCGCGGTCACATGATCGCGTACTCCTAGGTAGTCCTGAAGATGTTCTCGACTGGATCCATCGTAGCTGATGGTCTGGTCTTCAAGCGCATTATGGACACGTACTTTTTCTACGAGGAATATCCGTCTTCACGGGCTTGTTGAGAGCGGGAAATACACCCAACGTCCTATCCTTACTTCCGCGCTTGCCAACGGAGTACCAGGATTGTTCTACTCAAGAACAAACCTGGTGATGTCTTCACTAATATATGACCGAACATACTGATAATATACACAGCGCAGTTGGCTTCCCCGCATAAGGCGGGTACTAGACCCGGGGGCCACGATGAGGCCTGCGCTATACCCGAGAAATACCCCAGCCTCTGCCACACCCCCGGCAGGAACAAAGCAAAAGAAATAGAATACCAGAATGCCACCGAGAATACCTAAGCCACGTTCCCGGGCCTGCTGTAGAACTTGAAGCTTGAGGGCCCAGCTGCATGGGCGTCGAGTCGAAGTCTTGAAGCCCCGTCAACCCTGCGAGCGCCATGTGCTGCCGCGCCTACTCGGCGCGGTTACCTTGCATGGCGCTCGGGTTTCGGGGGTGGTGGTGATGGCGGTAAGGAAAGAAGAGTGGCAGGGCGGGGGTGTAGTTCATGTACACCAGGAGGCTGGCCTGCCAGCCTCGGCGCTTGTTGAAGCGAACAACCGTCCAGAGCTCACGTTGGCGCGTATCCCGCCGGCCAGATTTAGAATGGGTGGGCCAATCAGTATCGCCGTCGCAGGTAAGTCCAGTGTACCAGACAAGTGCGCGATCATGGTGCACGGTTTGGGGAACGATGATACTATCGCATTCAGCTCTCACTAGTCGAGCAAGAAGCGACGCAAGTCCGAACCCGCTCACCTGCCACATCCTGAGGCTTCGAGCTGTGCTGACATAGTGGGTCGAAGTGGCATCCGAGGTGCGAACGGTAGGAATGCTGGTACAATACATGGAGCTCCATTGATATAGTGTGGTAGTCTAAACAGTAGAATGTGCGCGCGCGCCACTCACGCCTCACAGAGCGGGGTGCCAGATGCTGCGCCCGTTGACGCTCGTGGTCGACGCCGTGTCCTGAGTGACTGGGTCAGGAGCATACTTCTCGCTGAGCACCGCGAGCTTCGAGCGGTACTCGTCCATGCCAATGTACGCGCCACACATGCGCCGCTTGCCGCTGAACGCAGACCGTCCGTGCAGTACGCGGTGGTTGTCCACGACTATCGCGAGAGGCCGGTAGTCAGCCTGAGGGTCAGGGAACTCATGATAAGAGGATGGACGTACCGACTGCAGTCCCGGGAGACAGCTGTATCCAGTACTCCGAGTCGGGGCTAGACAGGAGTTTGTACCAAGTCCGTATGGCATCATACCTGCGCAAGTCAGCGCCCAATCTCACACCCACAGAGCCATACCTACATACCACGGCTCGACTTGGTCAGGTTTGAGATTCCGGAGCACGCTCCGGTCGTCGTTGTTCCACCGCACCTGCACCAGCTCCCCCTCCTCATGCTTCAGCACAGGGGTCTGGCGCGTGCTCGGGGTGAACAGGGCGTCGGGTTCCCCGGCGGCGTGCGTGGGGACGGGCACGGTGGAGAGGAGCTCATACGCTTCCGGGTGCAGCTCTTTCAGGATGGAGGCGACGTAGAAGCCGTCGACAAGCAGGGTGGCGCCGCCTGTACCTCCCATGTGCTCAAGCAGGTGGAAAAGTTGTAGCCCGCAAGGATCCGTCTGCGTGGGGGTCGGATGTGAGTGTTAGCGGGGTATTGGATGCGAGTGTGTACGTACGAAGTACGTGGTGTCCGTGTGCGCACCGAGCGCTAGCGTTGTGTATGCCGTATCGCCCTTTGCCAGATCCGACGTAAAGTCCCAAAACGCGCCATCTGCAACGGCTTATCAGTCAGAAGGTACTAAGCTCGCAGTGGTTTCACTGACACTGCGTTTCGCGTATAAAGCCGATCCGACGCGACAGTTCTTCTGTTGCCTCTGGTGTTGCTGGTACCCCCGAAACGAAGCAAAAACCGAACTTGTCCTAGGTAACAAGCATGTATTAGGAAGGGATCCCGATGAAGTGCCTGATTATAGTACTCACGACGTTAAATAACCACTTGAACAGCCCATGGCCGTCCTCCGCCACAGCCTGTTCGTATGTCACCGTAGGCGGATCCTGCAGGATCTTCGAGCCCCATAGGATCTTCCTATCATGAGATGAGTGGGTGCGAGCGCGAAAGAAGGGACTTAGCGCACTCAGTAGCTGGTGGCCGGGCCATTGGCGGATCATAGGAGTTGTGCCGGAGCCAGGACCATGGGTATAGTGATATGTGGGGCTGCGATGAGGGCCCTAGTGGAGTGGTTCAGCATAATGTAGTTGTGTTTGTATGTGCAGGCTCCTGACATTGTACTTCTAGGCCTTCTGGCTTGGACTGAACTTGGGTGGGCTTGATGTCCGCCGGAATCTATGTGCACGCGCTTTGAGCATGGTATTTCGGTGGCATTTATGGATATATACGCACGTCGAACGTATTGACCAGGCGTTGTTTCGTGATAGGATGGAAGCACTGCGGACAGCGGCAGTGGTCTCGCAGCCAGATGTGATGGCTTCATACCGCTATGTCAGGAGGTACGTCCCATACAACCACGATGCAGACTCACTATCGGGAGTATGTAGTCTCGTCCCACCCAAGCACAACATTCCGCTCGTCAATCCGGCTAGTTGGGGGTGCTTGAACCAAAGCCGAACTCGGCCCTCCCGTTACCGCGGCTCCCGTAGCCTGTGGCGGTCGGTTCGAGTGCGAGTCGGAGGTGCGCGCGATTGAGTTCGACGAGAAGTGCGCCCGGCCCGCGCCCGTCCCCACTGCCATCGCGAGATGTCCAGTTGCCCATCTCGGGCCCGTCTATGGATAGGAAGCCTTCGAGTGAGCATGCGAGCAGCCTCCAAATAGCAGCCCAATGGACATACCTGAACTCTAGCGCCCCCTGCCGGCGAAGCCGCCCTCAAACACCGCGAGTACCGTAGAAGTGTGCTGCCGCGCATAGTGATGTGGAGATAGAGATGTGCAGAGCCTCCCAAGACAGAGCAATCCGAGTCCTGGCGACAGGGACCTCGCGAGGTGGACGAGGGGAAACAGACAAACGGTGAGCAGCTGTGTGGAGAAGCCGAGCCGCTGGGCCACGATCCGCCCCGGCCGGCAAACCCAGATCCGCCATCCCGCGCGCGATCCCCTCGATCAATGCGCGTCCTAGGAAGGCAGGCGAGTATGTTCAACCCCTCGCAGGGTATGCTGGTGTCGTGTTCGCATCTGTAGTCACTACGGCAGAGAAAAAGTAGTTGCTTGATTGAAGACTCATGTTTATCATGCGTGAGATGCTACAAATGCTTTCCGTAGTATGCCTGATCTGCTCCACGAACCCATCCCCTCCTAGTACCTACCACCCCTCATGCACGCCTTCCTCCATACGCTCCACCCTCCGCTCACAGCTGGTACCCCGACGCCGCGAGCCCCTGCACGAACGGGCCCGTCAGCGCCGCGTCCGTCCTGCCCACCCACTCGCGCACGTCCGGGAAGCGCGTCGACAGCCCCGCGAACTCCTGGCCCACGAACGCCGGCAGGTCCTTCACGTGCGCGACGGGGTCCACGGGCGCGGCCTCCGCCGCCGCGAGCCGCGAGTACGCGGCCTGGTAGCCCGCGGTCTGCTCCTCGTAGTCGATCTGCGTGAGCCCCGCGTCCGGGTCCTCGTCGTCCTTCTTCGAGAGTTGCTGCCCGACCTGGAAGAGCTTCGCGAGCGCCTGGAACGTCGGCGGGCTGCGGGCACCGTGAGTAAGCGAGGAGGCGGGAAGAGAATGCATGGGGCGGGTGGAGTGACGTACCAGGCCTGGACGAGCGCGCCCTGGTGCATGAGCGTCGACTTGGACAGGAGGCGCGTGAGGCCGACGATGACGACCTTGCGGTCCTTCTGCGGCATCTTCGGGACTTGCGGGATGACAAACGTCGTCAGGAGCTGCGACCACAGCCTGTCGTACATCCGTCAGCCACCACCCTCATCGCCAACCAAACAAGACGGACGTACTGGGGCTGGATGGACTCGACCTCACCGACGATGTAGTCGGGGGTGATGTCCTCTTTCGCGATGGCGAAGCAGAAGCTGAAGAAGTACACAAGGTGGTACACGAACTTGTCCGTCTTGCTCGTCTGCAGCCGCGTGAGCAGCGTCACCACGATCCCTTTGAGGTACTGCTTCACGGTTGCCCTGTGAACCACCCCGTCAGCCAGCCACCCCCAGGCATACACTCCTTCCGCGCCAGGAAGAGTACTCACGAAGGCACGTGCTGAACGACCGCCTGCAGCAGCTCGAAGCCCCAGCCGTCGTTGATCTTCGACGGGATGAGCCGCTGCTGCACGACGCCGAGCACCTGCGTGAGCTGGCCCGCGGCGACCATCGACGGCGCGTCGCGCGCGAGGAACGCCTTCAGGAGCTTCACCAGGCCCGGGATGCTCCCCTTCTGCTGCCACGCCACGGGCAGGAGCAGCATGGGGAGAAGCTGGCGGTACTCGGCCGGGACCTCGCCCGCGTGCAGGTCGAGCATCTGCGCGAGGATCTGGAACACGTAGGGGATGTACTCTGCGGGCGCGCATAGTCAGACGGAATATTTTAAAGGGGGAGGAGACAGCACGTACGGTCGATGTCCTGCTGGATGATGATCGTGAAGGGCCCGAAAAGCGCCTGCTCGAAGGTCGAGAGGGCGCTCGGGTTCGCCTGGACGACAAACCTAACATTCCTGTCAGCCCATTCATCCACACAACAGTAAAGCCTCGCGGCTCACCTCATCAACGCAGAGATGCTCTCGAAGATGTATTGGTCGAAGTTCGGGTTACTCGGGTTCCGCGAAATGACACCAAGGATCGCGACCAGCCTCTGCAGGAGGCGCTGGTACTCATCCGCAAGCCCCGACCGCGCCGTGACGATCACCCTCATCGCGCCTGAGAGTCGTTGTCAACACCAGCTCCGAAGGTAACGTGACGCGAGGACTGACACTTCATGAGGTAGTCATTTTCCGCAACCTTCTCGGGGGTAGGCGCCTTCTCGACCTTGGACAGGAGCGCATCCAGTGTCTGCGGCGCGATCTCCTTGACGTCGACCGTCGAGAACCTGCAGTATGTTGAGAGGCGAGCCGAAAGGACAAACGAAAGGTAACGTACATGGGCTGGTTGCCTTGTCGGATGAACAGGATGCGCTCGATGCTGATAGCCGCATACGTGTAGCAGACGTAGTTATCCGACGACAGGTGGCGCACAAGCGACGGCAGCACGGAGAGCAGCTGAGGCTTGACAAGCTGTCAAAACACCAAACCTTCAGTCTCGCGTCTGAAAGAGTCCTGGTGCAAAGGGCACGCACCTGGTTCCGGAACGTGTACAAGAAGCGGATAGCGTCCACCTGCAAGATCGGGTGGATGCTGCTCGGCTCCGCCTGCAAGTCCTGGAACACATGGTCCGAGAAGAACTGCACGACGTCGATGAGCGCGTTCGTCGACGTAACGCCATGCTGCCGTCACCCCCGCACCCAAAACGTCAGCGCCCACCCTCATCCTGCATGACACATACACCCGGCCCGCGCCCAAAAAACGCACCTGCGTCGTGCTCCCGCGCGTCGCGACGGCGGTGAGGAGGTAGATCGCCGTGTCCTTCGCGCGCCAGTTCTCCGCCTTGTTCGCCGCGTACTCGCTGAGGCCCTGGCCGATCCACGCGCCGGTGACCTCCGTCGTCTCCGCCTCGAGGCCGGACGAGACGAGCGCCCGCAGCACGTCCGCGGCGGCCTGTCGCCGCGTAACGGCGTCGTTTGAGCCGCCGAGGCCGCCCATGGACGGCAGCGCGAGGTCGAGCCGGATGTACTCCAGTGGGTCGTCCTCGAACTGTTCCAGCTCGTGTTCTGTGATTGTCAGCGGCCCGTATATATCCTTCGAATAATGGCTAATTACCTCGGAGGGAGACATTGGGGACGACGACGCCCTGCACGAGCCCGGAGATGGTCTCCTTGGAGCTGAACAGCTGCTTGTAGTAACCCGTCCGGATCGCTGACGCAATAAACCGGAGCGACTGCGAAACGAGCTAAGGTAATTACGTTAGATCCATCCTGTAAACGGAGGAACGTGAGAATGCGCACCCCATCATCCGCAACCGACGGCCTCTTTCCGCCACCAACAAGGTCCCAGATTGACCGGACAAAGGCTTCCACCGAAGCGGAGGCCTGCAGTGTCTCCGGGTACAGCTTGACGTAGAGCTAAACGGCTTGACCGTGAGATGACGGATGGGAAAAGACCGGGTCAAGAACACTCACCTCTACGATCTCGAGAATGCTGGTTTTGATTTGCGAAGGCAGAGACGGCGTGGTATCGTCGGGCTATAGCTCCCGGTCAATATACAGCGGCGGAGGTAAGATGCAAAGGACGCACGTCTCCCTGGAGCTGCGGCGGGTCCCAGAGCAGCAGCTTCAAGAACAGGCCGCTCTCCGGGCCGAAGAACTGCGCGTGCGCATCCTCGATGTCCGGCGGGAGGTCCTGGCACGTCAAGTCGTAGAAGATGTCTACAAGAAAGACCATCGTCTGCGCGACCTGCGCGAGGTTCGCGGGCGGAGGACTCGAGAAGAGCAAGTTTGTCGTGTGGAGGAAGATTTGGAGGAACGGGCGGGTGAAGCGGGAGAGGACATAGTTGATGACCGTGAAGAGCGCGTCGGAGCGTGCTTCGGCGCGCCAGGGGCGGAAGATAGAGTGCGCGGTTTGGAGCACACCGATGTTGATCTCGAAGTTGGTCTCGGAGAGAGATCCAACGAGTGTCTGTGAGCGGGGATGCACACTAGTCAGTCACTTGTCTGCGCAGTTAAGGTGCACCGCATTGCCCTTCCGCCGATTTATGCGTAGGCTCAGAGGGCAAGTACGCTGAACCATTGGAACAATGGCGGTACGGGTGGCACATAGAACGGTGGAAGCTTGTTCACCGCGCACTGACGCGTGCAAACAGGGCGCGCGAGATGCAATGGTACTCACGTCGACCAAATCGGGCCACTGCTCAGGGAAGTCGACCTTTGCGATGAGCGATATCGACTCCGCTACCTGTGCCCTAACCGCCTTATCTGACGCATTCGACAACTGGATCATAGCGGGGACGAGCGCATTGCGGAGCGCCGCCCTGTCCGCCTCCGGCACGGGCGGGTCGTCCTAGACAAAGACGCGTCGGTGAGCACGATCATGCACCGATCAGAGAACATCCAGCGCGCACGCACATCTTCCCATCTTGACTTGACGAGGTTTTTAAGGTACACGCTCGCGCCGAGGCGAACGGCGCGATCCTGGGCGGACTGGAGGACGAGGGTGAGGAGGTGGGTGAGGAAGCCGGGCTGGACGCTGAGGGCCTGGAGGCTCTGCTCGGCCTGTTTGCGGGTGGCCGGGTTGAGGGAGGCGAGGAGGAGGGTGGGAAGCTCAGCCATTGCGTAAGACACAAGTCCGAGACGAGACTGGGGGGTGAGACGGGCGGAGGTGGCCACTGGATCGCGGGAGAGCGAGCGCAAGATCTGCAAAGCCAAGCAGCCGCCGTTTCACGACGCGCTCCTCGCGCCCTGACGCGTGTTTTCATTTTGGCACGTGCACACGCGAACCTAACCCCGCGCGTCGGCGAGCTAGCCCCTTCCGGCCTTCTTCCTCTCCTCACAACATGCCAGCCCTCGAACAGACTTTTATCCTCTCAGACCATGACGCAGGTGCAGCGTGCGTGCATACACGCCGTCTCATACACTCCGGCGCCACGCCCTGATCTGCTGGAAGAGGTGGGCCCGAGTGAGCCGTAGAATGTTGTTGATCCCACACGCGCCTCGCGTCCTTCACGATCGTTTCACAGAAGTGACCGCGTACTCTCGCTTCGGCCCTAATGCGCTCGCGCGCTCCATGCCCGCCCTCCCCCCATCGGACCCCCTCTCTCCCTTGCCAGGCATGCTTCGCGCCTTCTTCGTCGACCTCACCCCCGCTGGCGATCCTCACCGCTACGGGCAGCGCGGTTCCGGACGTCCCAGCACGAGTCTCACCCCGCTCCTCCTCGCAGGTCGGGCAGCGGACGGAGCGCTGTGAGATGTCCGAGGCCGGCGGCAAACGTAAGATACAGTTGGGGGTCCCGACTTCTTTGATTGGAAGTCTCCCAGCCGAGGCCTCGGCACACTGCGCACCGCTACCCTGCCTGTGGCGCGTTTGTTTCGAACGAATGAAATATGCCAGATGCCAGGCCTCCCCGCCCCGCCCTATATAACCCGACCGCCCGAATAGCCTCGACCCTCGCTTCCTGCACCCTCCTCCCACCTGCCCATAAAGCCAGCTGTCCGCCCCCGGCCTCGAGCCACCGTCACTCTTTACCTCCACAACACTCCTTTCGGACCCTCCGAACCAATCCTCTGCGGCCGCCTCCCTCCACTCGCAAACATGAAGTTCACCTACGCCGCCGCTGCCCTCGTCGCTGCCGCCGCCTCCGTTCAGGCCGGCGAGACCAACGCCCACCGTCTCGCGCGCGGTCTCTCCCCGCTGCCCCCGAAGCGCATGTACCAGCCTTCGCGCGCCACCGGTCAGTAAATTTACCTCTCGCTGGGCGGCAACTGAGCCCGGTTAAACCGCACTGCGCCGCTTCTTTCTCTCATCCCACGCGCATTTCCGCTGACATTCCATCAACCCCGTTCCACAGAAGCGAAGCGGGCGGCGCCGTCGGGCACTCCCAGTTCGGGCGGCAGCTGTACCACCGGCCCCGTCCACTGTTGCAACTCCGTGCACCAGGCCAATGATAGCGTCGTCAGCGCCATCCTCGGTCTCCTCGGTCTCGCTGCTCCCCTCGATGCCCTCGTCGGTGTCCAGTGCTCTCCTTTGAGCGGTGTTGGTGTCGGCGGGTCCACTTGGTAAGTGACGCTCTGCCATTCGACTTACGTCAGGTGCTGATTTCTTTATAGCGAGGCGCATACCGTCTGCTGTGAGAACAACAGCCAGGGTGGTTTGATCTCCATCGGTTGCATCCCTAGTACGTTCCGCGCTTGTCCAATTTCCTTTTCATTTGGCTAACTTCGGCTTCTCAGTCTTCCTGTGAGCAATCCTCGAGGTCAAACAAAATAGACACCCTCGCGTGGTGGTGCCGCTCCCAATATCTTCGTTATCGTTTAATAGTCTCGACGGCCCTCGCTCTACGTTACTTGGTTCGCAATGTATCGCTTTCCTCTCGTCCCCGCCTCCCTCTCTGTACACTGTTGGCTGCGCATGACGATGAGGCGCGACCGCACGCTATACCCTCGGACCTTCCTCTCCCCTCGCGAACCTCGGACTGGCGTCGTGTATCCTGTTATCTACGCTGGGTGTGCTACGTGTCCCGTAGAACTTTCCCCGTATGCTCTAGGATACACACATGCTCGCCAATTCATCTGCTTTTTGGGCTTCGAAAACTCTTTGAGTCGGGTTGACTTGCACCCCCGCCAAACGTGAGCGTTACGTGGGGCTCCGTGGACACCGCGATGTCAGGCGGCAGGATCCACCACCGAGGAGCTGGAAGATTTTGCACTCGTTCTTGTGTTGCCATATATAGGTCCCCGCTATCCAAATAGAGACGAGGAACGCCCGCAGAAGGTGAGTACAAGCGCCGCCCCACTCACCCTCCTTCAACGCCTGTCCGGAATTCCAGCTGCGCCGTGGATCTCTCGCCCGATGTACGGCAGTCTCGGCCTTCATACAGGGCTATTCGCTTCACGATCGTGCGCTCGTGCGCCGTGCATTTGGAAACCTGGGACGTCTCTCGACCTAACAGGCGCCGGTGATCGGCAGCCCGAACCGCGGTGGGTCCAACTTCGAGCGGGATCGCGACAAAAAGTGCATGGCCACCCGCTAACTGTCGATCGTACACAGGTCGTCCAGATCACCGGGGATCAGACATGTCCCGGCGCATGGGGCGATCGATGCAGCCCGACTTCGAGCCTGGACTTACAGCATCCCGGAATGAGATCTTGGAGGAGCTTCCTTCGATGCACGGTCCCGAACGCGAACGCTTGAGGGAGTTACTACATCCCGCTGGGGCAGGCTCGAGTGCGGATGCGTGGCTCGGAGTGTATGTTCTCCGGCAGGGCGATGCTGGCGAAGGTGTGCCTGGCGACCTCCAAGGGCTGTCTCCTCCGGAGTAGATCCCTGCTCGCGAAAGATGAACCATACCGTGGCTCGCTTGCTCGTCTCCACAGATTATCCGCAGGTTCGTGCACACTCAAAGGCTCTCGTCGATGCGGGCTTATATCCTCATCGACCACCCTACAGCATTCTCTTTTAGTTCTTCACCGGGGGTTTAAAGACTAGAAACATACGCTGTTCGCCTACCCAAGCCGAAAACTGTTCACCGGACCGTAACTCGGCCGCCTGGCGGTCTGCCGCGGGGAAGCCACGACCGTCGAAAACCTACACGGCCCCGCGCTCGCTGTGGCCGCGGACGCGAGGAGGGGATTCTATGCCCGGCGGCGGCGGAGGAGGATTCGCATCTGGTTCCAGTGAAGCGTACTCCGGGAGCTCATGCCCATGGACAGTGCAATCGCCCCGAAGGTAAGCATATCCGCCCCCATTTGAGTGCAGCAAGCTGATAGATATAGCCGGCGTGGCGCGGCTAGTACGGTGGCAAGTCTTGATCAAGTCTCCAAATCCTGACCTTCGGCCGACCGCAGGGCGGCCCAATGCGATCCCGCTCGAGCATCCTGAAGCATGCAACATATCCCGGTGGCATGATTCAGTTCCCGATAGCAGTCACAGCGATGTCATCCCGATGATGCTCATACACCCTTGCACAGCGGCATCGACTCACGAGTAGCAGCAGCGATGTGCCATCACGGTCAGCGCTGGCGGCTGTTCTCTTCGCAAACTCGCTGACGCACTGCTGGTGACTCGCAATTGCCGTGCAGATACGCTGGGCTGCCCCTTCGGCCGAAGCCCGGATAACTTCGAGTTCAAGCCGGTACAAATTGCCAACCGCTCTCGGTTCAATGCAGTATCGTGAGCCGACAGTCGCTGGCCCCAGGCGCGTGGCATGCGAACGCACCCCCGTACGGCGTCGGTCACTGTTCCGGACCCATATCGCGTAGGCAGAGCTGGCCAAGATCCGAGGTTGCTGAAACCAAACGGGGTGAGTGAAGTTGGAGCTGTGCCGGCCGGCCGATATGTCCTGCAAGGACTCGGAAAGTCCGAGCTGCTGGGCTTCCTGTATGAGATACAGAATTTCAGTCGTAACAATCAAATCACATTACCTGACCAGTTTACATGTGGGGCTTATGATAAGTCAAGAGATCAGCCGATGTTTGATATAATGTGTGGCTCGTTGACCTGTAAGTTTGAAGTTAACTTGCCACACAGATATCACCCTGACGCCAGCTTCAACCAGAGAAGTGGGCGTGCCGCCCACTGTGCGCGCGCGGCTCTTCGAAGGCTGATAACGGCAGGCCCCCGCGCTCATCCTAACAAATTCACGTCGGGTGCAGTGGAGGCGCTCTCCAGTTGCCCCTGGATTGGACATCCCTGCCAATGAGGTGAAGGATGTTTGCGCTCTTCGGCAGCTTGGGCAGTTTCCCTGCCTTTCTGCTGCCATCTTGAATTCGAATAACGTCAGTGGCGGCTCTGATTTATTTAAGATGTGCACAAGCAGGCGCGCGCGTCGGCGCCGAGCGTGTAGGAGCCGCCAGGAAGATCATGGTGGCGGACGTCGGAGCCACGCGCGGTAAGGGCCAAGGACTAAGAAAGACGAAAGAGACGCCCGCCTGCACAGCTTGTTTCCGTACCACCACTGGCGCGTATGCGCGCAATGGGCACGCTGGAGAAGAATATACTCGCAAGCACTTCGATCGTAAGGAGAGAGCACTCACTGGCCGGTGAGGCTCCTCTGCAGAACACATTGGTGCACCGGTGACTCCCGCGGCTAGCTGGTGGCAGTATGCCGGCTGGTATTGCTCCCATAATAGGTACGTCGACGCATGTCAGAGTAGTTGTCCACTCATCCATTCATGATTCAGTTCAGGTAACGAACCTACCGTTGACATCGGAAGCCTCGCACAGCGCGAAGAGGACACGCCACTGTTACGCGACATCCTGCGAGTACTTCCCGAATGCTCTCTGCAGCCCCTGCTGACCCTCCTCCTGCAGAGAACGGCGCTCTCGCTGACATCTACTCTGAATGGAACATCGCATGGGAGGTCCACGCGTGTTCTGTGGGCGGTTGGATGTAATTGCACCCCCATATGAGGTTTATGCCCGGGCTCACGTTCCACTATCTCATACGGTTTCCACGTGAGAGTCGTCGCGGGACGGGTATAAAGAGTGGCTGGTTGTGCCCAGAGATACTCTCAACCAACAGCCCTTCAGCTCATCAATCGCTCACAAGTCTTCAAGAGGTCCCAGACTACCACCACATCGCGATGTCTTCCACTCTCAACTTCGACGACGTCCAGGGAGATATTCTGTGAGCCTTCCTTCCTTCACGGCATGCCTGGCTCGCCACTGACCAGCATTGCAGCGTCGGCCTGCCGAAGCGGGTCCAGCAGTACCTCATCTTCCAGATCATCGCCAGCAACGTCACCGGCTTCAAAGAGGCCCTCGGCGACTTCATCCCGCTCGTCACCACGACCACGCAGGCCATGCAGGACCACAGCAAGATCGCCGCCAACAAGAAGGCTGCCCAGGAGCAGGGCAAGGCCCCGGAGCTGCTCACCCTCTCCGGCGTGAACATCGCCTTTTCGCAAGCCGGCCTCAATATGGTGCATATTCAACTTGGTCATGCAAGGGGTAGACTTCGCTGATTTCCACCCGATAGCTGGGTCTCACCGAGAACATCCACGACGACCTTTTCAGGAACGGCCAAAAGGCCGATGCGCGGTCCATCGGCGACCCGGGCTCTGACGGGCTCTCCAACTGGGACCCCGTCTTCCAGGGCGTCATTCACGGCGTCATCCTAATCGCAGGCGACTCCGACGACACCGTCCAAGCCACCCGGCAGAAGGTGAACACGATCTTCAACATGGGCTCGTTCAACGCCACCATGCAAGAGGCGATCACCCTGACCGGGTCTGTCCGCCCCGGCGACCAGAAAGGCCATGAGCAGTAAGCACCTCCGCCTCAAGTTCCGTCGTTCGTGTAGCTGACGTACCCGATAGCTTCGGCTTCATGGACGGCATCTCGCAGCCGGCGGTTGAGGGCGTCGACACGACCCCGAACCCCGGGCAGGGCACCGTCCGCCAGGGCATCATCCTGTGCGGGCGCGAGGGCGAAAACGTGCCAATCTCGCTCTTGCCGCCCTTTACCCGGCCCTCGTGGACGAAGGACGGCACCTTCATGTGTCTGCGCTGGCTCTTCCAGCGCGTCCCGGAGTTCAACACCTTCTTGACGCGGAATGCGCTCAAGGGGGACAACCTGACGCCGGAGCAAGGCAGCGAGCTCCTCGGTGCCCGTCTCGTGGGCCGGTGGAAGAGCGGTATGTTCCCGCGCTCCTCTCACTCTCAACCCAGGCTCACACTATGGGTGGCATGCGGCTGACAGGCGCGCCTGTCGATGTTTCGCCCCTCAAGGACGACCCGGTGTTGGCCGCGGACCCGTTGAGGAACAACAACTTCAGCTACACCGCCGCCAACGACGACAGCGGGTTCAACTGCCCTCTCGCGGCGCACACGCGCAAGGGCAATCCGCGCCACGACCTCGAGGAGATCATTCCCCCCGTCGTTGCGCTCGAGCCCCACCGCATCATCCGCCGTGGCATCCCGTTCGGCCCGGAGCTGACCGCGGACGAGATCTCGTCTGGCGTGACGCAGGAGTCTCGGTATGCTTCCTGGGGCTCTCGCCATGTTCGGCCGACCGTGTCTGACCATTCACTCTAGTGGGCTCATCTTCGTTTGCTACCAAAGCAACATCGGAGACGGCTTCTCGTTTATCCAGAAGAGTACGTCTTATCGTGTCCGTCTTTGGGAGTTCGAGAGATCCTCACTACTTTCGCTCACAGCCTGGGCGAACGACCCGCTGTTCCCACCGAAGGGGCTTCTGCCGCTCTTGGGCAACCCCGGCTTTGACCCGATTATTGGGCAGAACGGCAATGACGAATCGGGGCGCACGATCCAGGGCGTGGACCCGTCCAACCCGTCGGGGCACCTCACCTTGCCCGCGCAGGAGTTTGTCTTCCCGAAGGGCGGCGAGTACTTCTTCGTGCCCTCGCTCCCGGCCTTGCGCACCACCTTCGCGTCGGTCTGAGATGTGACCAGTGCGCTGCCAGTGCGTACTAGGTTTCCCTCGTTTCTCCAAGTGTACTATCATGTATGTTGTCCGGCTCGATATGTCTGCAATGAGGTTGTATATACGAATGAAATGTCTGCCACGGCGAGTCACTCAAAGTCCGATCTGACGGCCTAGTCACCAGTGCACCGACCGGCTATCGCTACAGAAGCGTACCACCCCCGACCTGTTCGCTAGTCCGATACACAGCTCGTGGTAAGGTCCGAAGGATGACATTGAATGCACCTCAACGGTCGAGGCTGCGGGATACGCAGAGTCAGCGATTCATCGCATATTGATGGTTCGGCGGTGTCCTCCGCGATGATCCTCTGTGCTGACGAGACGTACGATGGCAGCGCACGTCCTGTGCATGTGCCTCTGCGCGACTGGCGAGATGCGTATTTCGGGCTTAGGGTATTTTTGACATACCGGGAGGACGGGCGGGTATCTGAGGCATGCCCGCAAAGTCGAACGAAGTGCTATAGACGATCGGAGGGGAGCACCGCCTCAGAGGATGGGGCCGCCGACGTTCGAGACGCACCAGGCTCCTCGATCACGGTCCACATGTCCCCAAAAAGGCAGGGGGAGAGCCTTATTGGGCGATTGGGAGGAGGCAAAAGGTATCGGCCGACGGCAGTAGTCGGCATAACGATGTCATAGGCGAGAGATGCCGGTGCTTTGGTCGGCGGCAGGAGATACGAGCGTCGAGAGTGGACCGCATGTGCCCAATCGCTGACTGGGCTCCGTCCTTCTCATCGCTCCGAGCGGCATGCCGGCTCGAGATATACTTATACCTTGCCCTCCCCCGGGGCCCTCACACCGCTCCCCAGTACTCTGAGCTCTGTAAGTCCTCGCGAACATGAAGGACAGCAGCCAAACCGTCCCTGAGTCTGGCCTCTCTTCCGCCGCACCCACCGTACACGACTCTCCAGGAATCTCACGCCCAGTTGACGCCTCCGACCCCAGCCTTCCCGAGAATTTGAAGGCACAGGGAGAGAAGAGCAAGAACGTACCTAATGACGATGACGACGGAGAGACGCGTTCGACAGAGGGCGACGCGCTCGTGGTTGACTGGGAGGGTCCTGACGATCCTCAAAACCCAAAAAAGTGCGTCTACTGTTCATCTTAGAAGGCTTCCTCAGGGTCTGCCTGTCCATCATGAACCGGAACTGACCGTGTGGGCGCAAACGCTCGTCTGCTCAACAGCTGGTCGTACAAGAAGAAATGGGCAGCCACCCTGATTGTGTCCGCATTCACCTTCATCAGTCCAGTCTCATCTTCCATGATGGCCCCAGCGAGCATGCAGATTGCGCGAGAGTTCGGCATCACGAACTCGTCTGTGATTGCACTCCTCACCTCCGTCTTCGTTGCTGCATATGGTCAGTCAATTACTATTTGTGCAAGAAAGGCACCACTGACATCATCCCGTGTTACAGCGTTTGGACCTTTGCTCCTCGGACCCTTGAGTGAGCTTTTCGGTCGTTCACGGGTGCTGCAGATTGCAAATATGTGGTACTTTGGTACGTGCCTAACGCCCTTTAGTACTTCCTGAACACATCCCTCACACGATACAATATAGCCTGGAACCTTGGCTGTGGGTTCGCCCAGAATGAGGCTCAGTTGATCGCCTTCCGCTTCCTCGCCGGTCTTGGTGGTAGTGCCCCATTATCAGTGAGCGCAGTTTCTCAGGCCCACCGCGAGCGCGTATTGACCGCGACGTCCGTTCAGATAGGTGGTGGTGTACTTGGAGACTTATGGCGGCCAGAGGAGCGAGGGCAAGCTATCGCTCTCTACTCATTAGCGCCTTTGCTGGGTCCCGTTATTGGCCCCACGTGCGGTGCTTGGATCGCTCAGAGGTCTACATGGCGCTGGGTTGTACGTATTCTACAGCCACATGTTGCTTGTCACACACTCACCGGCCACTCCTGCAGTTCTGGGCTACCACAATTGTGGATGGCTTTATCCAGATCCTCGGACTGTTCTTCTTGAAAGAGAGTATGTGCGCTCATTGCAGGATTTATGCACTGAACATGCCTGACCATGGCTTCTGTAGCATTCGCGCCAATCCTGTTGGAGCGCAAGGCTCAGCAGATACGAGCGAGCATGGATCCCGAGAAGGCCCAATCGCGCGAGGTTCGGACAGTGTTCGACGGCGCGGATAGGCAGTACGTTTGTCTCGCCTGCAGCCCATATCTGAACAGCCAAGCTAACCATTCTCTAGTTGGAAGAACATCGTCAGGAAGGCCCTCATCCGCCCTTTCTCCCTCTTCTACCACGAGCCCATCGTCCAGCTTCTGGGCCTTTACATGGCATTTGTATACGGCACCCTGTACCGTGCGTCTCTCCAATCCCGTATCATAGCATACATCCACTAACGCTGCCGCCCTATAGTATTCCTGACGACCATCCCCTCAATATTCGAGGGCACCTACCGCCAGCCGGTTGGCATCGCCGGTCTGCACTACTTCGCCCTCGGTGTCGGCCTCACCGGCGCGTCCCAAATCAACGCGCGGCTGCTCGACAGGATATACAAGTACTACCAGGAGAAGAACGGCGGCGTCGGCAAGCCAGAATACCGCTTACGTGAGTGCCCCTTCGCCTCTCAACCCTGGCACAAGAGGATTGACTCATCTCTGTAGCGTCGATGGTGCCCGGAGCAATCTTGCTTCCTGCAGGCTTGTTCATCACTGGCTGGACAGCGCGCGCGGACGTCCACTGGATCGCGCCCGACATCGGTATCGCCCTCGTCGGTGCGGGCACCATCCTGAACTTCCAGTCGATCCAGACCTATATTATCGACACGTTCACGCTGCATGCCGCTTCCGGTGCGTTCCGGCTGTCTATCATTGACTACCAGTTGTATGCTGACCCGAACGGTGTCTCGTATAGCTCTCGCCGCCGCGACGTTCTTCCGTTCGATGGCGGGCTTCGGCTTCCCGCTGTTCGCGCCCGCCATGTACAACGCCCTCGGCTACGGCAAGGGCGACACGATCCTCGCGGCCGTCGCGATCGCCGTCGGTGTCCCTGCGTGCGTCGTCCGCCATTTACAGCCTGTCCCACATGCTAACAGTGCTTCACACAGACCATTCCTGTTCTGGAAGTATGGCGAACGGATACGAAACGCCAGCCGATACGCCCGGCGCTGAGACATCCTCGCCCATCCCGCCCTCTCTCACCTCTTCACACTGACGTCTCCAACATGAACCGCCCTCGATATCCCATCCATGTCGCACTGCTTTCCAGTCTCGGTCGCACTGTTACCCGTACTGACCTCTCATGTTTCCCTCACGCTGACGACGCATTATCACGCCGCCGCATCTCGCGCATCCTCACGTATCTACCGGATCTCACCATAGAGTATGCACTCCGGGCACAGCGATGTACGCTGGCCTTTACTGCATTGTATTATCGTACGGCTCGTGTAATAACATATCCACCGTGATATCCTTCCGCGTATCCACTGCAATATTCTTCCATTGATCCACCGCGTACTACTATGGTCGCTCTTGCCCCTTCTGTCCTGAGGGAATAGGCAATAACCTGGGATCACGCTGGCTGCGTTCTGTTCAAGGTGGGATCTGCGATCGCGAGGAAGCCATACGACCATAGCTGGATCGCGTCCGACTCGGTGCCCGACGGCGACAGCGCCGCAAGGTCCGCGACGCTGAACGTGTTCGTCCCGTTGTCGAACTCGTACGACCATACTTCCGAGTAGAGCTCTGTCCGCAATATAGGACTCGCTGTCAGCTAGGTCCTCGCCAAGGGAAAGGATAAGGGTACGCACGGTCTTTCGCGCCACGGATAGACGTCCACAGGCGCGTCTGCGCATCACGGAGAGACTGCACGAAGTCTCCGTCGGCGCACCATTCCGGTGCGGCGGGTGGAGCACGATTTGTATCTGCGCTCGTCGCGTTCCGAGAGTTAGTGCAGGATTCGAGCTGCCGCGCGAGGCCTGCCGCCATGAGTCCCTGCTGGAACGACCTATGGGGGAGAGTTGTGAGTGTTGCGGTACAGCGATGATAAACGGAGGCGTACCAAACGACGGTACCGTGGTAGGCGGCGCGGTTCAAGACATCAATGATCGTAGTATTCGAGTCGTACGCAGGGTTCGCAACCACCATGCCGACATCTGTGAGCAACCCTAAATGTATGATCGTATTAGCAACATAGATGTACTGCGTGAGTCTAGAAGACAGCGCCGTACCTATGGGATACGGCTGCAGCGCATCCACGACATGCTGCAGGAACACCCTGGAAACATTCGCGCCGTACAGCAGGTTGAACCCCAGGTCCGAGTTGAGCACCTCGACCGGTGTGCCCTCCTCCTTCAGCGACAAGGCATAATATGAGACGTTCCCGTTCCCGTTTCCGCCTTCTAAAAGCGCCTCGCTTAAGTTCGCAGTTTGCACGAAGTTCCTCAACCGGCCTTCCGCGTCGTCTCTCGTCACGTTGACCTCAAACAGCCCCGCCGCCTCCTTCTCCCACACGCCCGCAACGTCCCGCACCGCGTTCGTATCCAGCCCAGTAAAGTTGAGCACGCCCGTGTTGAGCAGCGCCTGCGTGGCGCGCAGGGACGCGGGCACGAGCGCACTGTTCACGTCGAACGGGTACACGCCGAAGCCGAGCCCTTCGTTGCTGTCGCGCCAGTTTCCGACGGGCTGGCCTGGGCGGAGACGGATGAGGTTGGAGACCTGCGGGGCAAGGGCGAAGGGCATGGCGCGCTCTAGGTTGTATAAGATTGTCCTACAAGCGCGGCGTAGTAAATATGAGCGGGCGGTGCGTGAGACGGGTAGACGTACCGGTTGAGGATTTCGGCATAGGTACCGTTTTGCAGTGTCGCGTTCTGGGAGAGGAACTGCTCGGCACGACCAGCACCTTGTGGGAGCTCGAGGAAGTAGTGACTCAGCGCGGGGAGGAGCAGCAGGTCTGCGTATTCTGTGTGAGCGACACGCTGACGTCTCAAGCGGTACTAGGCATATGCATATACCTGTGTCGATCATCTAGACGGGTGTTAATATCGATGTCTCGTACGAGACAGCCGCAGTCATCGTACCTTGTAGTCGTAGAACGGGGTATTGCCTAGGTCGCTTCTTCCATTCTGGATGTTGACCTAGAATTGTACACTCAATAACGCGGGGAGGACGCGCCAACATAAACCACGGACGAAGGAAGCATAATCTCCTGTGTGTCTCGTGAGTGAACCCTGTCTACACAACGAAGCACGTTGAACCGCGACACGCACCAATTGTCTCCTCATGGCACAACGCCCCGGTAGAGTTCGTCCGCTCGATGACAGCACCCAGAGCGGATTCGATCGCTTCCGCCGTGAGCGTCGGCATAAGTAACCGGAGAGCAATCAGGGAATCCCGGCCGAAATACTGGTGCGTAGTAGCGCGTCAGCCCTTCGTCCTAAGAAGCCCCCCTCTGAGACACTCACCGTCAGAAAGCGCCACCCGCCAGCAGTGAACTTGTTTTCATAAGTGAGGAATGAGACCTATAGCCCGCACGTCAGTTGTCGTAGCATTCCGCCAGAACTCTGGCCTACCTGCTTTGCCGCCTCATTCTCTCCGCTCGCCAGGCCTTTCAACACCTCCCGGAGAGCCACTGACCCATTAATGCTCCCCGGCAGGAACAGCTCCTGAGTGTCTACTCCCGGCAAGCTCGTCTCGTTCGTCACGACCTTCACCGTCACCACGCCGCCCTGCCCATCTCCGCTCGAAGGCACGAGTATGTCCACCGTCGGTGAGCTTCCCGTGCTTCCGTTCCCAGGAGTGACCGCCAAGCGTGCAGGGCTTCCAGCCGGTACAGACAAGTAGAGGTCCGCGCCCTTATAACGTCCCGACCTGGGCGAGGTCTCGTTGATCCACTGCCGGTGCAGGCGGAGCGACGTCTCGTTGTGCTCAGCAAGGGCGTAGTTGAAGATCGCGTTCATTGTGCCGCCGCCCTCGACGTAGTCTGCGGGATGCAAAGGCGTCAGTACTACTTTCGTGCTGGCGTCGCATATTGCATACCCCTCATCGCGCGAACGGCGCCGACGATAGTAACCCCAAGCGTCGCGTTCCCGTCAAACGCGAGGTCGGCCTGTACGCCGACATTGAAGTAATCCGCCGTCGCGCTCTTGAACGAACCCTCCACGAGGCTCACGTTCAACGCCGTTCCCGATGCCGGGCGCTCTGCGGTGGCACCAGGGCCATCCTTGGGCAAAAAGTAGGCGAGTGCCCCAGAGTTCCCTGCAGGGAGCGCGACCACAAACCGTCGCGCCGCGCTCGTGCTGTTCGCGCTCGTAAGCAGGAGCTGTGCGCTCGTCAGGTTGTCGCGGAGAAAGTAGTTGTCGTTGCCTCCAGAAGATACGTTAAACGCAAGCGTCGGCTGTTGCTCCCCGACGATCTGCGCAACCGCTGCACTCCGGAGCCCGGAGAGCAGGAAGACTCCGAGAATTCGAGTAAGCCGCATAGCTATGGCGATTCTCGAGTGGAGGTGTTGAGGTAGAGAATCGGGGGTGCAGTCGTTGGCGCACTTGACTTTTAGTAGTACTCACCTCAACTCGGCTAGGCATCATATGCTCATAGCGTCATGCACGGGGTCAGCTGGCCCCTGTTAGTAGCGGCTAAGGGATAGGAGAGCTCGCGTGCCGGTCCGCCCATGATCTCCCCGGGTGTTCATGCGCAGTAGCGGGGACAGCTGTCGTATGACTTTAGAGTCTATGACAGCCTTACGCAACCTGGCTTGAGGTCAGGGTGAAGGTGGCGCTCTCATACTGCCGGGTGTTTTGGGGTCGTAGTTCTTCCTAAGGCAACGAACACACAGAGAAGAAAGGAGCAAGACCAGGATGGAAACACCCACCTGCCAGTTTGATATCCTGCTTCTGAAGAATCCCGCCTTCCTGGAGTCGTACAGCTTATAACCATGACATTACCTCCAGAGCATACAGATACACCTGTGCAGACATAACAATACAACGTACACTCAAGCACTGGCCACGCCGACCGCCGCCGCCGTGGCAGCTGCAACTGGGGACGACTCGAGGACCTTCTCCGTCACAGTGGATGCTGACTCTATGACCTTCTCAGCTACCGCGGTTGCTGCAGCGACAGTCGAGGCAACCGTGTTGGACGAAGCTTCCGCGGGCGGGTTGTGGGCCGTCTTCGCCTTCTTCTTCTTCTTCTTAAGCATGGCTAAGGGAGGGGTAAGCAATTCGTCACAAACAAGCTTCACAACTGAGTCACGTACCGACAGAGACCGCGCTCTTGACGTTCTCGACAAGGTCCTTGCTCTGCTCGATGTACTCGGTGTCCTCCAGCCGGTGCTTCTTGCCCACGAGGGGATCCGAGGACGATGAACTGCCGGGGGTGATGCCGAGCTTCTTCTCCAGAGCCTCCAACTTGGCCCTCTGTGCCTCCTGCTGTGCCTTCTTGCGGAGAGGCTCGCTCTCGATGTAGTCGGCAAGCCTGTATAATGCGTAAGTCGTCAGTTACAAAAGGCATATGTTCGGACGTACTTCTTAGCCTCCTTGATCGTGCTCAAGCGCCGCCCACTGAGGTCCCTGCAAGAGTCGTTGTTGCTCGTCTTCTGGCTGCTCATGCGACCTCCGGCAGCGCGCAGCTGCGAACCGAAACCACCCTTGCCGCCGCGAAGCCTTGGGACAAGGCGCAAGGAGATGAGGCTGTGGTTGTCCGCTTCATCATCGAGAAGTGATGCGAGAGGCGCATGTAGTTCCGGGACGGGACCAGAGGTGGGCGAGAGAACGAGGTCTGCAGCAGCGGAGTGAAGCGGGAGGGAAGGATAGCGTTCGGCAAGGACCTGGTAAAGCTCAGAGAACGAAGTCTCCGAGGGGACGGATAGGGCGAGGGTAGGGAAGGGGGAGAAGGTCGAGATAAGAACCGAGGTCGACATCGTGTGTTATAGCTGAGAGGAGGTAGAGCAAGACGACAGAGCGCGTGTCAGGACGGAGAAAGAGGTCGCCGACGTTGTGGTCGACGAGCAAGACGCTGCTTAGCGCCCACTGAACGGACGACGGGCGCCACTGTTGAGGAGGCCAAGCAAGGACAGATAGAGCGCCCACGTGGTGCGGGGTAATAGACACCGACGTCACGATCGCAGGCAGCTCGCTCTCATCCTCTGTCTCGCTCTCACGCACCCCCCCAACCACGTCGACGGCAACCTTGTCAACGACGGAGTACGACCCCCGTTTCACTCAGGCCTTCTTGCAATCTTTGCGGCGGTAGGTGATCACCGAAATTACAAGTACGCCGAGTGTCATTTCGTACTGTCGCGACGCGTCTACTAACGCGTCGCCCGCTAGAACATCATGGCGCCCCTCCCAGTCGCCATTTACCGCGGAATCTCGCCCACATTCCAGTGGCCCATCAAGTTCTGCTTGTACAACACAGCCGCAGTCTACATTCTGTCTATCATCACGGGCAATGTCTCCCAAGTCGACCGCGTGTGGACGTTCCTGCCGACCATATACACTGCGTACTTCGCGCTGCTCCCTCTCTGGCCTAGCAAGCCTCAGTTGTTTTTCTGGCCATACGTCCCGGAAACAGCGAATCCGGCAGTTGTGCAGCAATACAGCCCGAGAGCGCTCTTGATGTTTGGATTGGTGGTAAGTTCTCTTGAGACATCCTTCACACCAGGAATCCACAGCTAAACCTTGCACAGTTCCTCTGGATGTGTCGGTAAGCGACAATGACGTGATTCTTATATTCTGCGCGCTGAGGGAATACTCCAGCTTGTCATACAACACCTGGAGGCGTGGGCTATTCAACTTGTACGTGTCGTGTTGCCCTGAATAACCCGCAAACTCATTCTGTTCGTAGGAACGATGAAGACTACCGATGGGCTATCTTGCGCCAGAAAATTCCGGCATGGTTGTTCCAAGTCACGAACCTCGTCTTCATAGGTATGCTGCTCCTTTCGTACGGTTGGTTGTAGCGGGCGTGCTCATGACGGAAATCCCTAGCCTTCATTCAGAACGTCATCCTGTTCCTACTCGGCATTCCCACGCAGATTGCAGCGGTTCAACAGCCAAGAGCTTTGAGCACGTCTGACTACATCCTTGCAACCCTCGCCCTCCTGGATCTCGCCACCGAGTTTGTCGCCGACAACCAGCAGTACTCGTTCCAGACATACAAGCGCCTTGGTATTCACGAGAAGAACGAGTGGCCTGGCGCGCGTATCAAGTGGACACCCGCTGACGCTAAGCGCGGTTTCGTGACGCGCGGTCTGTGGGCCTGGTCCCGTCACCCTAACTTCTTTTGCGAGCAGAGCTTCTGGGTATGTTTACCACACGGACTGTTGTTACCTTGACTAACTATTGAATCGTTATGATAGGTGATCATCAACCTATTCCCTCTGCTCGCGCCCGAGTCGCCCCGCTTGGCCCCCTTGTCGCTCAACAGCATAACTCCCATCTGGCCGCTCTTGCCATCAATCGTGCTCTGCTTGTTGTTCTTCTCATCGACGCGCTTCACCGAGAGCATTTCGATCTCCAAGTACCCTGAAGGCTACCGCGCTTACCAGAGCCGCGTCGCGATGTTCGCTCCGTTCCTGACTCCCGTTTGGGGCTTGCTTCTTCAGCTGCAGGGGAAGAAGGAGAAGGTCGATCGCTTGGTATATGGCCAGGACGTCGAGGAGACGAAGAAAATCCAGTGATCTTCCGTTTGTGCGTTATCTTCTTGGACTGAACCGTGTACCTCCCTGTCTAGTCTCGCTGTCGTATCGCCCCGTGTATATTCGTTGAATGCATTGTAACTTACTTTTGGACAGGCCGAGTGCGTCGGTGACATCAGCGGGCTACTTCAGGAAGGTAAGGTCGCGGACGAGCGACCCAGTCGCGATCACAATTTCCCCTGGTATAAGAGACTGTTCGGGTCAGCCACGCTCCCTCACCTATCTTTCCCTCCTACCACTACCATCTGCTACTTTCCCCCACTTTTCGAAGCACCTGCCTACCATGCCTTCCCGCTCCACCCCCACCTGCATCGTCACCCTCCGCATCCCCGCAGAGGACGCCCTGCCCACCCGCGACCTCAAGGTCACCTTCTGCCCCGCGACGACGCGCGCCGACTCGACTGAGCGCCGGACGCTCCGGTCGCCGGCACCCAAGCCCAAGGCGAAGCGGTCCTTCCCCAAGGGCCTGCTCCCGCTTAGGCTGTTCCAGTAGAGGATCCCCGTCGAGTCAAGCACGACGTTGGTGACACTCTACTGGCCGTCGTATGCTCCTCTTCTTTATTTGGTCTCGGTCTCGGTCTTGGACACTTCTTCTTCTCCCCACTATACCCCTTATACTATAAAACCTATAGTGCGTTCTCGTTGCGCCTCGGACTTTTTTGCGTTACGTTGGCACATACTTCGGACATCTTTACATACTGGCACGGACTAGCTCTCCCCTTCATTGCGCTTACTCCCTTTCTTCCCCCCTCTCTACAGCAGCCTCAACTCCCCACACGCGCAGCTGAAGACCACCGACCGAGGACCCGAGGACGGCGCCCATCCGAGCATGGGCTGAGCACAGTGCGGCTGACGGCGGCGGCGGTCCATCGGGGGAAGTGGGGGGAGTCATGGCCCCTCACGATCCCGGTGTCTCGTTCAATTCCCGAGGCCGTTTCTTCTTCGGTGAGAGTCCTATTCACTTTCTAGTATTACGCTCGATGAAAATGCCTGCCTTTCTATCCACAGCTCCAACGAAGGCGCCAGCGAAGTCGAAAGAGGGCCTGATCAACCCCGTGAGGTCGGCTTCCCTGGCAACGCCGCGGTAGAGTATATTCTCGGGTTGGTGCTTCGAATCGTGCGTCGTGGTCTGATTTTTTCTAGTATCCCGGCGTCGCCCTCCACGTTGGTCTTAGGTGAGTTCATTCATTGGCGCTCTTCGAGCTAGGCTAACTCGTATGCTTCGGACGTTTTCTAGAAGTACTGTTTGCGGCGAGAGGGGAGGGACCCGGTGCGGCGATGCAGGGGTTGCGGGAGGAGGCTGGCCACCGCTTCTCGTGACTCTTGCACTCGCTGGCGCCGGTCCCTCCGGGTCGGAGAAGATGAGTATTCCACATTGTTGTTGAGGGGAAGCGCATCACTAACTGGATACACAGCTTTCAAGACCGCTAAGCCCGAGTTTGGGTATCTGCTGCTAGATACCCAAGCTCGGAAACGGCAAGTCGACTGTTGAGCATGCCGCAAGCCATGCGCGCCGCCCTCGGCAGGTGAGTCCCTCCCTTCGTGAGCTTCCAGCTCGACAACTGTTATGTTATTGACTGCTTTTAAGATGCGCTACAGGCCTAGGCTTGGGCGAGGACGGTGGGAGGAACCGACGCCACGATGCGAAAGTCGCCGAAAGAGACTGGCCACCTCTTTCTGTGACTCTCGTACTCGTCGGCGCCGGGGATGGGTCACGATAAGATGAGTGTCTCGATACACCGACAGCGTATTAGCCTCTAACCGACTGCACTGACTCGGATACAGGCCCAGCATCGCCGCCCATGCAAGTTCCCTCAACATTATCTTCGATGCAGGTGAGTATCATGCTATCGTACAATAGTAGTATGGCAGAATCTCATACGCCTAACGTACCCTATTGTTACAGCTCACTAAAGGTGCCGGCGGTTAGACGGAGGGGAGGGGGCAGTGGCGCTGCGGTGCGAGGGCTGCGGGGAGAGGCTGGCCACCTCTCTTCGTAGCTCTCGTATCGCGGGCGCCGGGGTGCGAAAAGCAAGATGAGTATCACACATCCATCATCCTCAGAGTGTGAACTTATGACCGTGCACATGAATCCAGGTTGGCCCACATCATGATCCGCCTGCAGCGTCGCCCTGCTTGGCGTCGTCCTCAGTGGGTGACGTTCCTACCGCTGCGTAGCAGCTTCACTACATTCTATTTGGTCGCTGAACACCAGCAATGCTTCTTCTTTTCCAGGCTTTGGTGCCGGGCGGTAGCGGGGAGGAGCTCAAGGGGGCGGTGTCGCAGGTGCAGGGGCTACGGAAAGAGGCTGGCCACCTCTTTCCGTAGCTCCTGTACTTGTCGGCATCGAGGGCGGCTCAAGTAGTAAGATGAGTATCATATCATTCTCAGAGGGGGAGCCTATGACTGACCGAACGACGACAGGTTCATCCGATGTCGTCGCGACCACCGGACTCCGCCAGTTGTGTCCCCTCTGGTAAGTGAGCCCTTGCCTTCTGTACCAGATTCGTTGTCAATGACCGCACAGGTAGCTCGAAGCGAAAGCGGAGCGTGGGACCTGGGATTGGGGGATTCCGGGATCGTGGACAGGATGGGTGTAGAACGAGGCTGGCCACCTCGTTCTGCGCTCATCCCAGAAATGATCTCGGGAAGGAGTAAGGTAAGTGCTATCGCATTCTATTACACCGCCCCGCGAAAGTAATTGACTCTCAACCCCATAGTTTTACCAACCAACCGAAGCGGCGGCGGCGGTTCAGGTGATAGCAGGCAAGTTCGTACGCATTTGAGCAATGTTCCCACAAATGCTGACCTTTACAGCGTACTTAAGAGGTATATTCCGGGGGGAGGGGCAGGCCGGCAGGAGCGGAGAACGGTAGGGCAGGTCTGGCCAACCTGTCCTATCAGTCTTCGTGTCTGTCGCGTCCTGCCTTCGCCCGCTCCCAGCACGTCGGTCAAGCCTGGTAAGGTGAGTAAACTGCCATTTCACTTTCACGTGCATGGCTGACGCAGAGCTGCCGTATAGTGCCGCGGCGTTACAGTTGCTTTCCCAGAATAGTTGCTTTCGTGCGCGCGTTGTATTTTGTACTTCGTTCGCTCTACATTTAATTCGCATCCCCCTTTTCCCCGCTCCCTCCGTTCGCTCCACTTTCCACAGTCACCGCGGCGGCAGGAATATCTTCGCCAGCATACCGACCCATGAGGCCGAAGGAGCGAATCGCCGTTCGCTCTGCGGATACGCACCAGCTCCAGCACTGTCCGTATCATCTGGCGGTGGCTGGTCGAGCGAGTCCGCCTCTGGAGGTTCTCGAGCATCCGAGGGACCAGGTGGGGTGTCAGGCAGTTCAGCCACAACGTCCGAGTCGGGCGACGCAAGGTCTTCGTCGGCGTCCTTGACATCGAGAATGATGCTGTAGCTCCCGGCAACCGCGCTGCCAGTCGATTCGAACCCCACCCGCGGTTCGACGCGTACCTTGAGTCTCCCTCCCGGGGCATCGAATGCGACGACGAACGCTTCGCTCGCACCCTGGTGCCCCTTGCCCTTGGCACTACGCATATGCATTCTACCCGCGCCGCACTCCGCCGGAGGCGCACTCCCAGCTCCGAGGGGGAGAGGCTCGCCATACAATTGCGCGTAACCGGGAGCGGCGACCGGCGCAACGCGCGCGTCGATCCAGTACTGGCCAAACGCGGACCCATCCACAGGTGCGTCAGGACTGCTCGGGGACTCGAAGCACGAGCACCCCACTCCGATGCGCACGGTGACCAACTCCTGGCGCGCGGTGTCCAGGAATTGCGCGGACGCTGTCGCATGCTCGAGCTTTCCCGTACGGACGTCGTACGGGACGCGGAGAATGAGCCCATCGGTGCTCGCCGGCCGCACAACGAGTGAGTGGCGCGCCTCGAGGCGATTCAACGCCCACTGGGGAATGTGGAAGATGTAGAGTGCAAGGCCAGCGTCTCCCTCCTGCATCTTGGGAGGATGGAGCGCCTGCCCGAGCAGAAGTGTCGCGTGCGCGTGGCGGATGTACAGCTCCTTCAGCGGGAAGGAGTCCGATAATAGGTTGTACCGCTGTGCCCTCGGCGGGAAGTTGGTGCGGTTTGCACTGGTCAAGCTGGCAGGGCAGAGCACGGCACGGTAGTACCGCCGGTCCGCGTGTGCGTTGCTACCGATGTACGCGCCGACTGCGTACTGCGGGGACGTCCCGCCCTGTATTGAGCGGAGCAGGAGCAGGATGAGCGTCTGGTGCTTGTCCGTGCAGGCGAGCGCTGCAGCGTAGAGGGACGGCGCATCTGACGCCTCTGCACCTGACGCCTCTGCAGGGGCACCCTCTTTATCCGGGGCCTGCGTATCGCCGATTGCGAGGAGATTATCGGAGGACAGAGGAAGTTGAACAAGCATTCCATAGCTCGTGAGCGTGTACTGTGGCACCTTTGCACGAACCCCGAACCTTGTAGCGAGGTCCTGCATAGACAGCGTCTTGATCCCAGCGGAGTCAGCGAAGTCAGCGGGAGACGGCGCCAGCAGATCCTCCAGCCCCGTCGGCGCATCGTCCGGCGCGAGCTGCTCCTCATCCGCGGACAGGCCCAGCAGGCCATCAAGCGCTCCCTTCAAATCCGGATGTATGCGCCCCCACGCGAAGATGCTCTGGTCCGGGATGCGCTGCAGGATCTCCTCCTGCAGCCGCATGAACGCGCGCGGGCCCTCGCCGTAGATCGTCGGCATGTTGATGCCGAAGATGCCCATGAGCGAGTACGCCCGGTCCTCGACGCGCGTCGTCTTGCGGTGTGCGGCCCAGGACATGCGCTCCGCGACGCTGACGCCCTCGAGCCAGTCCGTGCGCTCGCGGGTGAGCACCTCGCGCCGGATGCCCGATACCTCGGAGAGCGCGACGACGAGGGAGTGCTTCGAGCCGAGCGTGTGCCACGTCTTGGAGAGGAAGATGACACAGGCCGGGGCGAGCAGCTCTTGCAGCGTCCAGCCACGGGTGTGCCAGACGCTGCACCTGAACGCCGACCCCTCCGCGCTGGGGTCCTCGTCGTCGCCCACGTCGTGCAGGTATGCAAAGCACACCTGCGCGTCCGCGTACCAGGTGAACATCGAGTTGATCGCCTCGGACAGCTCCGCGCTGCTGTTGTGGTCGATGCACGCCGCATCAAGCCAGAGCCAGTCGTACCCCGCCTGCGCGGTCATCGCGCAGCAGTCCCGTATCTTACGGGAGAGGAGGGGCATAGGATCGGCGCTGGTCTCCTTGCATTGGGCGAGGATGGCGCGGACCTCGTGGAACGTCTGTTCCTTGGGCTCCTGCTGCCAGACATGGGAGATGATGGCGTATCGGACGTCTTTCGAGCTGGGGAAGTGCCTCAACTCTGCTGTCTTCGTGTTGAGAAGCCACATATCGCGAACGATCTATATGGGATAGAGCTGCTCTAGCTGGTCAACCAGAGGCCCCTGTTTTCTCGTGCTCCTTAACACATATTCCTTAACTGCACGTTCTCCAGTGCGTATGATAGATGATAGAACCGCACCTTCGGAGAGAAACCGTCTCGCCGCCGTTTCTGCGAGGAGGGGTTGGGAGACCGAGGAGGTATGTGAGCGAGAATAAACGAGCCTCCGCAGATATATATCTGGGCTGGAGCCGGGATGCCCCCAGATGCGATGCTGCTTCTTGCACAGACCTTGACACACATCTATGGTGGCCGTGAGAGTACGTAGTGCACGAGGCGGTCAGCGGGCAGCAGGCGGTTAGGATATCTGATCAGCGTGAGTACAAGGAATATGCTGGAGCAGCCGTCCAGACAATAGCAGGCCCAGAGTGAGATCAGTTGGTGTACGGGTGTACGAAGGCTGCAAGCCTGTTGAGTTCCGCGACGAACCTCGAAGCTACAAAGCGCTCAGAACGTTGTGCACCGGTAAAAGCCGGTGACGGGGTTTGTAGTGGTATCGCAAAATTCGATGTATGATGAGCGTGATGCACAATGTCTAAAGACGTCAGTTGAGGATTCTACAACACCATTAGCCTACACAACCCTAATACCCTCTAGGAAGACCCTGTAAAACCCTAAGTCCCAAAAAATGAGATATGTCAACACGTTCACCCAGCCCTCCAGCGGCGTAATGCGTCGGGAAGCCATTGAGAGGCGACCAGGCCTATAAGGGTGATAGCACATAGGACCCAGTATACGAGAGTTCCCCCGGCCAGGTGATGCTCTAGGGACGCCGAGAACAGGGAGGATGCGAGCGAGGGTCCAACGGCGCGGACGATCGAACACGTCGTTTGAGCGAGACCGTTGGTCAGCCCGAGCGCTCTCTGATTCGGTGCCGCGTCGCTGATGTCGAGGAACACGCATCCTGCAGTACAGCACTGTCAGCACAATCAGCGTCCAAAAACCTGTGCGAATTACTGACCCCAGCTCATGTACGACACGACGTACGCCGCATACTGGACAACGACCAGCACCCACGTCCCCGCACCGACCCCGCCCGCACGACGCGTCACGAAGCTGTTCAGGGGGAACAGCGCGAAGATCACCACGTACATCGCGTACGTGCACACGTACAGTTTCCGCGAGCCGAACGTGCGGTGCATGTACGGGAACGTGAAGATCTGGATCGCGCCGCCGACGCACCCGCCGACGCCCTGCACGATCCCGATCGTGAGCGAGTTGAAGCCGAGCCCGCCCAGAGGGATGCTCGTCGAGTACATGAGCGGGATGAGCGCGGTGATGGACTGGTCGAGCAGCGTGAGGAAGCCGTAGTTGAGGATCGGCCAGAGGACGCGCGGGACGAGGATCGAGCGTAGTCCCACATGCGCCTCCTCGGTCTTCTCCTCGACAGCGGTTCCGAGAGCTACCCCGTCATCGAGGCCTGCCAGGTTCGTGGATGGCTGACCAGGGGCAGGGTAGTCATATGTCAGTTCCGAGACGTCCGCGTATATACCGGTCTTGTCCTGCGGGGTAGCGGGGGAGACTTTCTCGACGTCTTGGGGCAGCGGGTCTGGGACTGGTACTTTCTTCGTCTGCGACTGGCGCGGTAGTGTCTACGAAATCCCAGTCAGAACTTATGGGGACGAACGGCTTATCGGGTCGCTTACCTCCTTCAGGCCGATCGCAGCGAGAATAAACGCACTAATGGATATACACGCGGCGATCAAGCATGGCAAGAAATACGGATAGGTCTTCCAGAACACGGAGTTCCGGAAGCCAGGCCAATGATCCGCCGGGCGCGCAAAGATGCCTCCGATTATAGGCCTACATTCAAATGAGCATCCACAGACGCACGTTGCGCTGAACAACTGTGCTCACCCGAGAGTCCCTCCGACCTGCCACGACATGGGGAAGAACGCGAACGCCTGCACCCTATTAGTGTGGTCCGTGATCTCCGCCATCATGCTCTTCGTGACACCGATGTTCCCGTTCAGCGCGCCCTCCGCGCAACGGCTCAGGACGAGTGCCCAATACTGTCGCGAGACCCCGAAGCCAATCATAGACAGAGTGAGCCCGAGCAGACCTCCCAGGAGAACAGGCTTGCGTCCGATGCGGTCAGAGGCGCGGCCCCACTGTAGTACGCATACTGCCTCGACTGCGTAAAAACATGATTCCTAGCACGATATATGGATCGTCAACGGCGTGCAGGGAACGAGGCGGTGTCGACGTACTATGAGTCCGGCGAAATAGCCGGTTTTGCGCTCGTCGCCGCCTGTGATCCCGGTCTGCCGTACGAGCTGGTTGACGAACGGGTAGATGACGGTGGAGGTGATGGGTTCGGCCAGCTGGAGGTAGAGTAAGATGAAGAGCTGTAGCTTGGGGAGCGGCGTCCGAGTCACGACCACTTCAACAGCGGGAGTATGAGGAGTTGTCGATGGCGGAGCGTGACTGGGCTCCGCGTTGTCATCGCGAACGGCCGCAATAGACACGGGCTGAGCATCGCGTTCGGCCATGACGAAGTGCACGGTTTTCTTGTCGAGGGGAATGCATCCTTTTGTAGGGTACCGCACGCCCTTGACTCAGACAGGCCGGTGATATTTTGCTGCCCTGGGTGTACGTACAGCACCACACGCCACCGGCCCGTCCTGATTTCTGCAATAAGTCGGGCTCAGTCAAAGTCTAGGCACGTCCTTCTAGAACACGCAAAAATCACCTATAGCCGCCTGATCACTTTGCCCCGTATACACCCCTCCCTCGTGCGGTATCTTGTGTGCATTGTCGAGTAGCCGTTGTGCACGTGCTGTGAGAAGAGGTACGTAAGAATCACTACAACCACACGTAGGAGCCTGAAGAGAACTGTACGATATGCTACAGTCCAGGCTGCCATCGAGCACGTTCGCGGTGCCAGTTGTGATCATTACGATCTCGTATCAGCGAATCAGCGTTGTAGGCACGCCCTTACCGGCAGCAGATCAGCATCGGAGTCTTCAATGGCGTGAAATGGCGTGTTCCTCGTGGAAGGTCTGCCCCGGGACCTGGACGGCCATCCGGTGTATTTGAGGCGGGAGTCGTGTATTGCCTCCCGAGGATGAGTCTTTCTGTCCTCTCCATCTGACCTGTAGCGCACATCACTCATCCGCTATAAAGACCGGGTGCGGGTGGACCATGCAGTCTGCCAACAACATGTCAGACCTCGTTGTCCCATCATTCCTGAACGGAATCGGGTCAGCTGTTGACATATAGCCGAATCCGCGCAATCCCATACCTGTTGCGAACGAAACGCGTAGCACTGAAGCTTAAGCACACGACGCATCGTATGTGAAGCGCCGCTGCATACCGTCTGGTAGTATGTAAGAATAATCAGGCTGTCGCAGTTGCAGAGTTTGTTTGTCCCATCAGGCATGTCGCCAGTACACTCGTGTCATAGCATTGAGCAGCTTGGTTCTCGTTGGCGATGACATAGTACTTACTCGCCTCGAATATGACGAGCAGACGTGTCGTCAAGGCTGCAACGGAGTGTATTGCTATATTAACTGAAGAAGCATTAGCTCTGAGCCTGAGAGACGATAAGGCAACTGGAGTAAACCGATCTCACCAACATGAGTCCTTTCCGCTGCCCTTGATGGGTATTGAGCGATGAGCGCTGAGCAGCAAAGCCAAAGGTTCGCCTCGTCATGGACGGTCTCCACATGACGCGGGTCGGTTTATATTCGCGAGTACGCTGAAGTTTGAAAGTCCTCCAGCTGCTTGAACTCCGCTAGGTATCACGGAGAACAGCAGCGAGAGTGGAACCCCTTCCACGAATGAGGCTCTCCGACGATCTGAACGACTCAGAAAGTCGTATTGTAAGGCCTAGGGCTTCCTTTGCGTGTACCTCCATATACCAAGATTGGAAAGCGGCCCACAGAACAGACGTATAGCTGAAGGCAGTTCAGAAGAAAGATAAAATAGCCTGGACGAAGGAGCAGCCTGAGATGCGTGCGGACACCGCAGGGCACATAGTCACAGACGCCCGGCAACAGGAGGAGACGCTCGCAAGATCTGAGCGAACCGTGGGACGATTACCCTTCTACGTGATACGAGACGTGAAGAGTCCTCTAGACGCGCGACGGCGAGCTGCTTCTTACGACCATCTTTGGCAAAGGCTGCCCCCCGCGTGCACCCGGAGGACAAAGGACCGCCCCTTCGGCAGCCCATAAATTCCCGCAGCGATGGATTCCCTCAGCCCCCCGCCCCTCCCCGTCCTCCCTCTGATCCTGCGATATGGCCGATCCCCTTGCCGCAATCCCCTCCTCCAGCCCTCAGTACGCCTCGGAGTATGACCTGTATCTGAGCGTGTACGGCTACGACGACGCAACCGCGATCGATGGATTTGGGCTCGCCGCTACAATGAACGGCTCCCAGCACCTGCATCGCTTCGCGCCCCTACCCTTCGACGGGGAACTAGCTGATAACTAGTACGTTTTCTTGTTACTCTGCATTCTCATTGTCGTCATGATGTACTCTCAGCTTGGCAAATCAATCATTCTATCCTCATCCCGTCCCTCAGCTCGTGTCGACCTTGGACTCGTTGGCGCCTGAAGCTCTCGCGTTCAGCCTCCCTCCCCATGGCGCAGGCGCGGGGGTAGAGTCGCATCTCGACCAGGCGGATGCGCTGCATCCCTTATGGGATGCTCCCTCAAGCGAGGCAGCTTGGAGAACGCCGACATATCCCTACATTGCCACTCCCACCTTCTCTCCGCAGTCAAGTACGCAAACCCTTACTTCAGATGCCACTCTTGCTCCATCTGCTGTATCGCAAGATCCACTGCTTTTCCCAGTGCCGTGCCACTCTGTCAGCCAGGGTCTCACCCCGGCAACGACGGGTACTCTCTTGTTTCCCCACGACGCATACCCCGTCCCTCAGCATACGCCTGCCTTGTCTCATGAGGGGCTGATCCACCCCCTTCCTGCGCATCCTCCTGTTCAAGAGGTCTATCGCACAACACAGGCCATAGAAAGGGCAACTGTCACTCCTAGTTCCACCGCGCGTTCTTCCCGCAGGCCCGCTAGACGCGTGCTATCCTCCCCCTACTCACCTTCACTTTCCTCCGCTTCGTCAAGCGACTCCCTCACTCCATCCCCTACGCTGTCTCATCGGTCCACATCTCGCCCGCGACGCAACCGTCCTGTACCCACCTCCTCTTCATCGACTTCCTCGAGCGACCCCGAGAGCCAAGGGAAGTGCCCACACTGCACGTACGTGCAGGCCAACGGTCGCGGCCCGGAGCTCCGGCGGCACATCCGGACGCACACCCGACCGACCGATGTGAGGAAGGCGCTCTGGATCTGCTGCGGGATCCCTCTCGCGGACGCGGAGAGGCTGGGCATCCCCGAGGACTCCGACGTAGTGGCGAAAACGCCGTTCGAGTACAATGGTGTTTGGTTTGTGGGGGGATGCGGGAAGGATTTCAGCAGGCCGGATGCGTTGGGGCGGCATCTGAAGAGGTCCCCAGGAGTTTGCTATGGGGACCGGTATGGATCGTACTTGCGCGGCAACCAGGAGGGCGCGCAGTGAAGGACTCTGTTTGCTAATTCTTGGAATCTCTTTTGTACACTACTGAGTAGGTTCTATTTCATGCACGGCCACGCTGACTTCCAACTACATGTCGGTTCTTATGTCAGGCTGGCCCAAAACGGTATCCGACGAAGGTCAGTCCGATCACCCATAAAGACCGCGCCCTTGCGCGTTCGCTCCTTACCTACCTCCCACCACCTGCCACTGCATAACCTCCCTGCACTTTCCCATCCGCCACACTACTATCTGCCAACATGTCTATCCCCGCTTGCATCATTGTCGTCCACCCTCCCCCCACCTTCGCCATCCCTTCCTCCCCGGTCCCCGCCTTCACCACCGCCCAGCCCCTCACTGCTTCGCGCCGGCCGCGTCAGTCTGGGATCCTCGACATCCTCGGCGCCCTCCAGCCCTTCTCTCAGCCCTCCATCGACGTCGCGGCCGACCAGCACCTTCTCCCGCCCAACAAGAGTTCGCGCTCGCGTCCTCGGACGAGGAAGGCAAAGGCGACCAAAGCTCCCAAGCTCTCCGCGGGTCGTGGCCGGTGCTTGCCTGACCCGTGGACCACCGTCACCGACCCCACCACCGGCATCGCCCTCCTCGTCCCCGCCGCGCACCCCGGCGACGCCCCGACGAAAGCGCCTTCTCCGCTGGCTCTTGCTTTCCTCTCTATCGCTGCCGGCCGTGGGCCACCTCCGCTGGACGCCTTCACTCGTGTGCACACTCTTGCTCCTGGACGCCGGCCCTCTCTCGTCGGCCTGAAGGACCCGCGACTGGTCCCGTACTTCGAGTGGATGGTCTACATCCTCCTCGTCCTCTTCCACCTCCCCCTCGTCTTCCGTGCTTGAGCGGGGGGTCCCGGTGGCGCGCGCGGTGGACGGCAGAAAACAGAAAACCAAAGATGCGTTCCTGTTTCTTATTTCTCAGGCTGGCACTGGGTGTGGGGCGTGGAGGGAGGGGAGTCATGGCCCCAAACTCTGCTTCTCGCGCTCGGCTGTCAGCCTCTCTTCTCTTTCTCAGTTTCATTCCCGCCTGCATGCTCGCTGAAAATCCTTTCCCCCTAGAGTATTCTTGTTTCCTTTGCACAGGTTCTAGGTTCTACCTCGACATGGACGATGTTCAAGACCACACAGCAAGCTCGGCGCGGGGGCAAAGATTTCGGGCGAGGCCATGCTCCGGTGGGGTCGAGGGAGGGACTGATCACCCCCGTGAACTCGGCTTCTCCTTGGCGCACAGTACTGCTCACAACACTCACGAAAAAAGATAAGTCCTCGCACATTCATTCCTCAACCGACACGGATATTGATACATATAGTTCGGACAGGAGTTTCGCTCAAGCTGGCGGGCCCCACGGGGCGTGTCCCGAGCCCGACAGGGTACGTACTCTCACCTTTCCACCGCACTTTTGGAGCTAATCACCTTGTCGCTAGTAGGCCCAACCCGACCACGTCGCAAAACTCCCAGTATAGAAGCGTTCCACTGGCGATACGACCCTCGAGCGAGGGCGCGACCGCGCACACGGCGGACACGGTAGTCTGCCCTAGCTCGTTGGTAAGTCCCAATGTACGCTCGTTCGGAGCCGTGTCGCTACTGCAAATGAAGACGCATCCCGTACGCAGTCGTCGTGATCCTCCGAGGTCGTGCTCGTCATGTAGAAGGCTGCGCACCCCATGTCATCCTGGCCAGCGCGTACGCAATGAACTGTACCACGATGACCGCCCACGTCACCTCTCGTGAGGAATGTCATGAGCGGGAATGCGGCGAAGACGACGACTAAGCATGCATAAGAGGCCGTGTACACCCTCTTCGTGCCGAACCTGCGCTCCATCCAGGTCGCGATCTGGAGGACGCCGCCCAGGAAGCCCGCGGCACCCTGCACGATTGCTATTCCCACCATCGGCACGCGGACTTCTTTCGCTCTTCCGTTCAGTTTGGATCTGCCCGACTTTTCTGGTCCACCGAGCCTGCAGTGGCCCCATTCGAGTAGACGTTGTCGAAATATTTCGTGAGCGCGGCACAGGTTGAGAGAATAGTGACGAGTACAAGAAAATACATATGTCTAGGTTGACATCTACACATCTATGAAACAGCTGCAAGCAACACATCGCATCAGCTACTGCAAGGAACGTGCTAAGAGACCCGATGTTATAGGTGCATACCTTCTGTACGTAACGTCGCGGGTAGCCACCGCGTTGCAACAAGTCCCGCGGCCGTAATACCGCACAATACCCAGTAGACAAGCGTCCCCGCAGCCAGATGCCGTTCTAGCGTGACAGCGAAGAGAGACGAGGCGAGGGAAGGCGCGATAGCGCGGACGGTGGACGCCGTGGTTTGCGCCAGGCCGTTGGTCAGCCCGAGGGCCTTTTTGTTCGGAGCTGCGTCGCTAATGTAGATGAAGATGCAGCCTGCGCGAAGGTGGGGTCAGCAGACTGCCCGCGATAAGGAGTCGGACGGTGCAACTCACCCCAGGTCATGTACGACGCGACGTACGCGACGTACTGAACGATGACCAGCGCCCAAGTCGCACCCGCGACCACGCCCGCGCGCTTCGTCACGAAGCTGTTCAGCGGGAACAGCGCGAAGATGATAAAATACATCGTGTACGAGCCGATGTACAGTCTCTTCGAGCCGAACTTGCGGTGCATGTACGGGAAGGTGAAGATCTGGATGATCCCGCCGACGAACCCGCCGACGCCCTGGATGATGCCGATGGTGAACGGGTCGAAGCCGAGCCCGCCAAGGGGGATGCTGGTGGAATACATGAGCGGGACGAGGACGGCGACGGACTGGTCTATGAGGGCGAGGAAGCCATAGTTGAGGATGGGGTATAGGACGCGAGGGATGAGGATCGAGCGAAGGCGCACGGGGCCTTGGTCTTCGGCCGCGACGTTGGCTGCAGTACTGGCCTCCGCCGATGTATGAAGCGGCTCAGCATGAGCGGTTGTTGCCTCGTTGGGGGACGCGTCGATGCGGGGGACTTCAGCCACATCTACGCATGCGGGTAATTTATCTTGCTCGACAGAGGGCGTTTTCTCCTCGTCGAACGGCGCTAGCTCCGGGGCCTTGCTTTTCGGCGGAAGTTGTCTAGGTAGAGTCTGCGGTAATGAGATCTCTGCTGTCCTACGCGATGACCACCGCTCACCTCTTTTAGGCCGACAGAAGCGAGGATGAACGCGCTTACAGAGATGCAAGCCACGATGATACACGGCAGGAAATACGGGTACGTCCTCCAGAAGGCAGACTCCCGGAACCCAGGCCAGCGATCCGCCGGACGCGCAAACACGCCACCGATAACAGGCCTGCCGACAACACATGAGCCCCAATCTCTCACCACACGCACGCGCCGCAGCACCAGCAAACTCACCCGAGCGTCCCCCCTACGGACCAGATCATGGGCAAGAACGCAAATCCACGCGCGCGGTTCGTGTGGTCCGTGATCTCCGCCATCATGCTCTTCGTGACGCCGATGTTCCCGTTGAGCGCGCCCTCCGCGCAGCGGCTGAGCACGATCGCCCAGTACTGCCGCGACACGCCGAAGCCAATCATAGACAGGGTTAGGCCCAGGGCGCCGCAGAGCAGGACGGGCTTGCGCCCGATGCGGTCCGAGGCGCGGCCCCATTGCAGGACACAGACCGCCTCGACCGCGTAGAAGCAGGATTCCTACATGGCGTCGGAGGCATAGTCAGTGAACCACACGAAAGCACTCTCGCACGCGACGCACGATGAGTCCGGCGAAGTAGCCAGTTTTGCGCTCGTCGCCCCCTGTAACGCCGGTCTCCCGCACGAGCTGGTTGACGAACGGATAGATAACCGTAGAGGTGATAGGCTCGGCAAGTTGGAGGTATAGGAGGATGAACAGCTGGAGCTTCGGGAGCGGCGTCTCCTCCACCGCCGCGTCCGGAGCACGTCGGGAACCAGAGGGAGCGGCCTCGCTAACGGGCTCAGTACGCAGAGCATCCTGAGCGATAGGGAGACATTCTATCTCGACCATGGTGGGTTGTGGCACGACAGCTAGCCCCAGGCAGCGCATCCTCTTGTACGCGGCGCTGGCTGGCTGCGGGTATTTCAATGCATCTCATGTACGTACAGTATAGCACCGGACCGCCCTGGTTCCAATTGGATTCAGCCGCAAATTTCGCAAGCACTTCTGGAAGACAGAAACACTCACGTTTGCCGCACCTGATCGCGGCGTTTCGCATACACCCATCCTTCGCGCAGTGTGTTTCGTACACCACTGGGAAGGCCAGCTGCTGGGTGCGAAGTGCGCTACGTAAGGATCACTCACTACTCCAGCAGCTGGGCTGCGAAATGTCAGAGCGAAGAGAGCGTGTCTGGAACTCGAATGACCGCTTGTCGATCATGCCCGAGCGCGCGCGGGGCCAATGTCGATCGCGAAGCTGCGTCTCGGTAGGGATGGGAACTAGCTTGCCCCAAGGTCAGATTCTTCTTGACGCGTTACGCAAGGCAGTCTGGTTCTATCTGCAATTCTCCGAACTGCAGCCAGGAGTAGGGCCACTCAGGAAACCACTTCACTCGTTGGAGATGATCGTCGCGAGAAAAAAAGGTAGGGGTCCACCACATTAGATCGTCGTTAACTATACAACACCATGGATCCAAAGTGCACCAGACCAGTGCTTTTGGGTATGCCCGGGAGCGCACAACGCAAGGCAGAGCGCTTAAGACTGGTTGTCGGGGCGCAGCGAACGGACGACCTTGCCTACGATGGAGGGTCAAAACTCGTTCGTCTGCGTGGCGGGACCCGCACTTACCAGCTCTCCAGATCTCCTGCTCGTCGATCTCCTTGAGCTCCTTCGCAAAGTCCTCACGGTACGTCTCACGGCCGTTGAACTCCAAGCTACGGCGGGTCTCGCTGCCGTTCTTCACGCTCTCGTAGAGGCGCTCGAAGACGGGCAGGTTGGTCTCTTCGAAGACCTTGGCCCAGTCGAGGGCACCACGACGCGCGGTCGTAGAGCACGCATTGTACATGTAGTCCATGCTGAAATTAATTCAGCGGCTGTCCCGCACGAGGAGTTATGAACATTACTTACCCGTACTGGCCAATGAGGGGGTAGAGAGACTGGGTAGCCTCCTCAACGGTCTCGTTGAAAGCCTCCGACGGGGTGTGGCCGTTCTTGCGGAGGACCTTGTACTGGGCAAGGAAGAGACCCTGGATGGCGCCCATCAACTGTTCATGGAACGTTAGCACGCAAGATACAGGCAAAAGCAACCAGGCAACTTACGACACCACGCTCGCCGTAGAGGTCAGAGTACACCTCCTTCTCGAAGGTGGTCTCGTAGAGGTAGCCGGAGCCAACCGCGACACCGAGCGCGACGGCCTTCTCCTTGGCCTTGCCGGTGACGTCCTGCCAGACAGCAACGGAGGAGTTGATACCACGGCCCTCCTTAAAGAGCGTGCGGACGGTACGGCCAGAGCCCTTGGGCGCGACGAGGATGACATCGACGTCCTTGGGGGGAATGACGTGCGTGTCGTCCTTGTACACGACGGAGAAGCCGTGCGAGAAGTAGAGGGTCTTGCCCTTGGTGATCAGGGGCTCGATCGTCGGCCACGTCTGGGACTGCGCGGCGTCGGAGAGGAGGTTCATGATGATCGTACCACGCTTGATGGCCTCCTCAATGGGGAAGAGGGTCTTGCCAGGGACCCAGCCATCCTCGATGGCCTCCTTCCAGCTCGTGCCGTTCTCGCGGACACCGACAATGACGTTGAGGCCGTTGTCGCGGGCGTTGAGGCCCTGGCCGTGACCCTGCGAACCGTAGCCGATGAGGGCGAGGGTGTCGTTCTTGAAGTAGTCCTGGAGCTTGGCGAGGGGCCAGTCGCTGCGCTCGTAGACAACCTCGTCGGTGCCAGCGAAGTTGAGGGTCTTCACACCACGGGTAGCCTATTGGACACATCAGTCAATATGAGTCACATTGGGTGAACTGTAAACATGTTCAAAACATACCATGACAGCAGCGCGGGGAGCAGCGCTGGCAGCGGCGGCGCCGCGCGCGAGCATGGAGTACGCGGCAGCCTGCGCGGGCCTCGCGGAGACCTTGGCAGCGGCGCGGGGCGCACGGCGAGCGGCAGAACGGGCGGCACGGAGGGCGAAGGAGGACATGGTGGTTGGGAGAAACAGACCGAGAGGACGCGATGGCGTTATAGCTCTTTTTTAGACGCTCACTCATATTGACTCGTATATTGGGCGCTTGTGGCAGATCCTTCAACACTTTCGTCCCGCCGGTTTCTCCTCCTCTTCCCCGCATATGCCCCGGAAGCATTCTTGAAAACGATGTCGTACCATATACACTGCATGTATGACTCGACGCGCTGTGGCAAGCAGATTTTTATGCATACTGCCAAGTCTTGGTTTCTCACGCTAAGTCTGGAGGCGGCGGCTTTGCCGTCTCGGAAACAGTTGGCGTCATGTCCTCCGACATGCGAAAGTTCGCGTGTAAAAGCGAGAGATGTATTAGGTATACAATCAATAGAATAAGGTGGAGGCCCTGGATGGGCACCTATAGCAGCGACCACATCGACATGGTTGCAAATGTGACCACGCCCAAAGAAAGCAGAGCGCTCGGGCTCAACCAAGGGGACGCTGCTCCAGACGAGCCTGTGGCGGTTGAGCTATGCTCGAAATACGTTTAGGTCCGTCACTGTGTGTAACGCACAAGACTCACCCTGGGGAATTTGCAGACGCCGTCCCCGTTCCGCTCGCAGAGGCCGCGCCCGATCCAGTCCCCGTTGCAGACGTGGTCGCATTGCCCACTTTGGCACTGGGATTGAATGCGCGAGTGGTGTTCGCCTGCAGTGCCCACTGTATGCCGCCCATCACATGTGCCATGAACAGGTCGTCCTAAGAGGAGACGATGTGAGCAAGGGTTTAACAGGCAGGCATCCAAAGCCTACTGACATGCCAAGTCTCGTTCAAATGGCCAAGGCTCGTGTAGAAACTACGACCTGCAGTACCGTCACTATCGACGCCTGCACCATGTTCTTGGAACCACGCTGCAGTAACAGTCAGCCGCCGTTATAATCAGAAGCAATATGACCTTCATACCGGTAGGATGAGGTGTACCCTGGTCGAACTTCCTGGGACCGGGGTCTGAACGGTCTCAGTACAAGCGATCGGAGCATTCGGTGTCCACGTACCGGTATAACTGGACTCGTCGGCCGACAATACAACGACAGCGCCCACACTGCGCGGGTCCGACTTGAAGTTGTACCTATCCAACCGCGTTAACATAGCCCACAAGTTGTCCTGGGTAAGGCGTACATTTCATCTCGAACCGACCATGCCTTCGGAAGCATACTCGTGCTAGGATGAGAAGGTCCAACGACGTCTACTGTCTGCCATAGTAGTACCGTTAGCAGCCAACTTACTCTGTGACTACATTAAATGACTCACCGCATTCTGTAGCTCCGGGTGGTAGTCGAACGCAGCGCCTTCAGAGCAGACCGTTCTAAGAATCAATTCATGTGAATTGTACGCATGTCTCACCGAGCTCCTTCTGAAAGAACGTCGTATTGCGGAGACAGTCAGAGGCGGAGTGTATCCCGATGAAGTTCCCTCCGAGGTCCAAGTACTTTTGGAACGCAGCCTTCCCGGCCTCATCCAATACTAACGCGGCGCAGAACTCAGTTTCCGTAGTTCTCGGACAGCCTATGAACACAAACGCTCACCTTCGCCAGTGTTACTCAGAAACAGCAGCGCATCGTATTGCTGTAGCCTGTCGTCGGTAAACCACGTCTGGTCCTCCGTATGGTCGAAGGTGATATTCGCCGCAGGCCCCTGCGCAACGAGCGCGTCCACCGCGGTCGGGATAGAGTCGTGTCGGAAGTCGCGCGTCGCAGAGTAAATCAAAACGCGCGCGACGCTGGACTGCGCGGAGACCTCCGACATCGTGCTGAGTATGATAGCGGCGACACTCAAAGTGCCAGAGAGCGTCCTCATCATCGTCCTTAAGACGATAGAGGACTGTGGTGAGCGTTCTGTCAGAGTTATGGCAGACCGCCGGTCCCTCCCCGCATTGTGTGATCGTGAGTGAAGACATGCGGGCCGGCAGTCCGGATCCCGAAAGTCGCGGAAAACCTCCTAGCACCACAAGTGTCGCTGAGTTTGTACCGCGGACTCTTGGTTATGTTCGCGGACTGCTCGCTGCGGAAGAGGATTCGTGATTCGTCTGACAACCTATGTATACAAGCAAACCCCTGAGAAAACCCACTATCATACACGAGACGTGTATACAACCAAACACATTGTTCAAGCCCGAGCGTTTGAACCTTGATCGTGCCACAGCTATGCGTGCATCGCGCATATACAATGTTCTGTCATGCAGGGTCCTCACGGAAGAAGCAGCCACGTAGCCAGGAGCAGCGGGAAGTTCGGCGTGCCGAGACCAGTCACTGGGTCCCAACCGGGCTGGGCGGGAAAGCCGTCCGTGTCGCATCCGGGGTTGCTGCCGCTGACGATGTCGTTGAAGGCATGCTTGAACAGACTTGAGTAGATCTGCACGAATAGGGGTCAAACAAAGACCCGTGGCGTTTAAGATAGCAGGGAACATACCGTGGGGTTGATGAACCCAATCGGCTTCTTGCCGATCGCAAGGCGGGCATCGTTGACGGCGGAAAGGATAGCGGCGCTGACAGGAGAAGATGCCGAAGTACCGTAGACGAGTTCGAACTCGCCCTGGATAGCGACCGCGTAGTTCGCACTGAATGCAGAACACATCAGCCACAAGCCCTCCACACAAGACACCATCCCAGAGTCGAATACGCACCCATTCGCAGAGATGTCGGGGTACGCGCGAGACCCGCTCGTGTTGAACAGGCCCTGGCCCGCAAACGGCGGCGGGTACTTGTTCAGGTAGTTCTCGACCGCGGCCTTCTGGTACGACGGCATCGCGAACACGTTCGAGAACCCGCCGCCGGAGTAGATGACCTGCTCGCACGCGCTCTCCGGGTCCGTCACCTTCGCGCCCGGGTTCACCTGCGTCGCGCCGACGCTGGTGATGTACGGGCACCCGCCGGGGAACGAGGGCGCGAAAATGTCGCCGTCGAAGTCGGGGAAGCCTTCGGAGTCGAGGCAGATGCCGCCGTTCCCGGCAACGCCGTAGTCGCCGGAGGAGTAGAGCACGGTGACGCCCATGAGGCCGAGCTGGGTATAGTCTAAGTATTAGCAAGCGCAGCGAGCAGAGCCCAGGGAGGTACAGACCTTGGCATACTCGGCACACTGGCGCTGCATGTAGCCCGGGGTCAGGTCGAACTCGTCATACGAGTATGAGGTCGAGATGACATGGGCCGGAGTGATTCCGCCGCACTGCTCCTTTCCTGAAACCCACGCGCATAAGCCTTTGAATTGAACGGATCTCAGCAAGGAGTCAAGCGGTACCTTGGTATCCGCCACCGAAGGGATCAGGGTATACGGGATCCAGCGGGTCGTCGCCACCCTCGAAGCTGCAGTAAGAGCCGTCCAGCGCGTCGATGAGAGTGTTGAAGGAAGCACCTGTTTGGGGAATCGCTCAATACCAGAAGAGTATATATCCAGAAGGCTAAGACAAACCTTCGAGGGTGTCACCGGTTTGGTACAAGGTCACAGGTTGGCTCTTGCCCACGAGTGACATGGCATATTGGAGGTCGAGGTTGGACTCGCCGTTGATGTCGAAACCGGATTCGCCGACGTCGATAGTACCTGGATAGCGACCAATGTCGGTTAGCTGTGTCGTTTCTCAGGTAGATATGGCGGCTGCGAACCTCCGTCAATGCTGAGGAGGTTGGGACGTTGCCCAACCTGAGACTTCGAGAAGTTGGCAAAGAATGTGTCCATGTCCGAGGGGCTGTATGCCTGTGGGGTGTACTCGACTTTAAAAGTCGTCAGCTATACATCAACGTGCACTACGAGGCAGACTCACCTATGCCGATGCTGTTCTTGCGCGTCGCAAGCGGAATGTACACAAAGTTGTACAGTGCGCGCAGACAAACCGGCGTGATTTGCTCGTCGCAGTGCTCCAGCTGGTCGAAGATCGTCTGTCCATCAAGTCTCCAGTCAGCCTTCAAGTTCCGAAGCCGTCGCCCCGCCGTAAGAACCCACCTTGATCCGTCCCGTGGTCTTCGGCGACACAGGCCCTGAGCCCGGGTTCCCGACCTTGAGCGTCTTCCCGCTCCGCTTCCGCACCTTCGCGTCGAAGTGCAGCGTCGGCGTGACGAGCTCGACGTGCTTCGCGACGTGCTCCGGCAGGTGGTACGCAGACTCGCACCCGACCTGCTTGTGCCCGCTCTCCTCGTGCTCGTACACGTAGTACTCCGTCGCGAGCAGGCTCTCCGCCTCCTCGATGGTCACGTTCGCGACGAGCCAGCCCCCGCTCGGGTTGAGGCGCACGCGCGTCCCGTCGACGCCGCCGTCCGCCAGCCACGCGCGGACAGTGTCGACCGACTCAGTGGACGGGCGGAAGGTCTGCGCGACCTTCGCGGGAGTCCAGTGGTTACCGTAGTTCGGGGACTCGGGGTGCGAGACGTCGAGCAGGTACTCCTCGAGCATGTCGAGGTTTGCCTGCGCGAGCCCGATGCGCAGCGGGATCACGCTGTTGCGCTCAGCCCGGCGCACGGGCGCCCAGCCGCGCGGGAGACTGCGGCGCGACTCGTGGCGGACGTGGGGGGAGTGACGAGGGGCGACCGCCGCCGCAGCAGACGCGAAGCCGAGAACGAGGGCCAGGAGCAAGCGCGACGCGACAAGCATCCTGGGTGAAGAAGGGAGAAGGAGGGGAGGGAAGGGGGTATGGGGGAACGCGGTCCGCACCACACAGTCTGCCCGCCCGTCCCGCGTCGGCTTTATGGGCGGCGGACGAGGAGGGGGAGGTCATCAAAACTGCAAGTACGTTACCGCAGGCACAATCGTATCGCGCCCGTCCCGCCGGCCGCGCGCGAGCGTCCTAGGAGCGTGCTTCTTGACGTCGCCATGCGTCTTGCGCGAACATGCGGTCTGCGCCGGCGGCATCTGCGCTGCCCTATCTCCTGCGATGGCGTGAGTGCGTATTCATGGGCTGGAGGTCGAGATGTCGCCTGGGCGGGATATGGGCGCGGGCGTCCGGCGCAATAGTAAGTTCGATGCACCGATGCGCCGACGCGCCTAGAAGTACGTCAAAGTGTCCGTTCGCCGAGAAGAATTGCGGCGGCGTGGCCTCCGCTGCGGGCTTCGGACCGCCACCATTGGCCGCGCTGAGCTTTCTTCTGCACTTGGGGTGAGCTCTTCGATCCGGTGCGAGGCAGTAGAAACGCTCTAATCGGGGAGACCGCGACGCAGAATACGAAGGCCGCGACTAAGACGTTCCGCGCGCCAGAATGCGCCGTAGGCCTTCCGAGACCATCGAGTGAAAAGGAGAGCACGCATGGGCAGGGCGGAGGCGCACAGGAAGCATGCGCGACGATATGCTCAATGGCCATGGTCGGCATCCCCAATCTAGAGGATTGATGAGGTTCGAGAGCGGCGATAAGCCCGGTTGATGGGTTCTGTAGAACTATCTGCTCTGTGGCGCGATAGCTTACGCCAGTCCCTAATGCCTCCTCGGTTGCCTGGCGCATGACCGAGTAGTGGCTCGAGTGCGGGGAAAGACGAGGCTGGAACGAGGCCCGCAACGTTATGCACGTCGAGTAGGCTCGTGTAGAAGTGATGTGCACTCCGTAAACGCCTACCTGGGGGCTTCTGGAGGTGATATGGACCAAAAGGATGCGCACACAGACAATCGTATGACTCAACGCCCCCAACTGACTGTATTGCGTCCAGCGCCAGGAGGCGAGTCCATACAAACAACTCGCGTGGAACAAATGCCCTGACCCCTGCTGTGCGACTCCTGACTCAGGTCCACAGCGCCGTGCGGGCCGGGTGAATGCGCTCGTATCGTCGTGCCCTGTCCGCCGGCGACAGGGTGCGAGAGTTGTCACTGACGGACAGAGGCATGCCTGCGTGGTGCAGGGGCTGGACGATGAGGTGCGCTTACCAACTGTGGGGGGCTTCGTCGGGAGCGCCGTCAGAGCGCTCTGTGGGTTGAAGACCAAGTGCTAGCTGCACACCCTGTCAGCATCGGTCCATGAGTCGCTGAAGTGATGGGATACATACATGCCGTTGACGGACGATTAACCGCTTGCTTCAAATGGCTCAGCCCTACGGGGGTAGATTGGACTCCACTTCGGGCTTCGGGAGAGCGAGCATGTCGTCCCATTCGTCGGGCATGATGCTTCGAAGTTTGTCCATCTGGTCGACATCCTCGACGTACTTGTCGTGATAGTGGCGCATCATCGCAAGGAGCTCGGGCTTGGTCTTGCCCTCGTACTCATGGAAGCATATCTTCTCCTGCCTTCTCGCGAGGAGGTCGATGATGAACTGGATGTCGGCCCGGTCCGAGGCGACTTTCTTGACGGTCTTAGGGCGGGTAGAAGTGTACGTCATAGACCATCGCTTGAACTTCGTGAGGATGAGGATGGTGGGATGTAAGATCATGATGCCTGTGGGTGATAGTTGAAATGGGTGTCGACCATGGTGTGATTCATGGGGCATACTGACCAGTTCCTCCTGCATCGTATTTGCGCCTGATAACGGTCGGCAAGCCCATCTGACCTGCGGGCAAGGTGTCGATGTGGACGTTGTAGCGACTGTTCCGAAGAAGTTCGCCTCGACTAAGGCGTTCATTGAAGTCCTTCTACATTGGGGTCAGCGTTGCAGGGAGAGAGAAGCAATAAACGCAGCCAAATAGGGCCCAAAATCGCGAACGCTAAGTGGCAAAACCTCGCGGAGACGATATAAACACGCTCCCCGCGGAGATTTGCTCCATCTACTTGACTCCATGCGCGCGGCCTGCACTCGGCTGCCTGTGGATGGCTCGCGAGGCAGGAACGTTGGCAGAACGTGACACAGGGAGCAGAAGCTGTTAACAAACTCAATGGCCCCAAGAGAGCTCCGCAACGCCGCTGCCTCCCAACCGCACAAGTCTATCATGTGAACGTAGGCATACCTCGGTGATGAAATAAAACTTGAAACGCTCGTCCGCGAAGCGTCGGTCGACGTCCATCACCCTCTCGCGCAAGCCCTCAATGTTCACCCCTACTATGAGGACATCTATATCGTGGAGAAGGGATAAGGTCAGTGTCAATAGCCAAGCCGACACAGGCCTGCAGGGTGACTTATCTCGGTTGCACGGATGCTGCCCAAGAGCACCCAGGCAAATCCGCCTATGTATGCGTGGTCGACGCCTAGGCGGTTGAGATGAGCCGAGAGAGCCTTTGCAGCCTCGATATGGTCCTGTTGGTTGGTAGATATGGAGATGGTTCGCAACATGCCTCAGACTACACGAGCGAGACGGAAGAGAAAGGACAGACGCACGGCGAATTGGAAGTGGGGCTTGGCTCGCACGCGCCCCAAAGCTAAAGCGCGCGAGAGGCGGCGGTTGTCCAGAAATGGAGCGTCGGTGTCTGAGTCGGGAAGGTCGATCGAGGCCATGGTGATGGGATGTGGGGAAGTGGCGGTTCCATACAGATCAACCGGGTTAGCCCCCTCTGGTTACCGGACCCTGCCGGGGTCTCGCGGGGCCGTTCCGAATCCCCGTGACTCGTTCAACCGGGCGCTCAGTCCTTTGCGAGCACAAACGCCGTGAAACAAGCTCCGTTGCAGCTGCCGGAGAGAGTTCGCTCCGCATCCTTGCTTGCAACCACCACCAACACACCACCGGAGGACTCCCCGCCATGTCGACGACCATAACAACTACTCTCGACCACTCGCCCTCATGTTCTTTACGCCTACACACACCCAAGGATTACCTCGACCGTTTTCAAGACGCACGCCCCTATTCTCCTCTGGCGTCTGATCTCCATGCCTCTTCCCCAGAGGAGCTGGTCGACAAAGCATTATACGCCCTACTAAAGGCTGGAGTCCAGCTCATCGAGTGGAAGGCCCTCCTGTATAGGCGCATGGGTGTTCCCGTAATCCTCAGGGTACATTTCCCCTGCACCTGTCCTTACCGTTGCACTCATATCCGAGCCACAGGACTTCAGTTATCTCGTCCCAGATGAGCAACTTGAGCGCGCTTCGGCAATCCTAGAAGAGGATGAGGGGCTCCCTCTGTCGACACCCCCACCACTCCTCCTCAATACAGGCGGGGACTTCTACGAGAAAGCAAGGATGTACCGAATCACGCCGCACACCTCGGCAGCGCTCGCCCAGCACCTCAACCTGTACCCCGCCAGCTTCGCCTCCTTCTCCGAGTCCGAGCTCTCGCCCCAACCCCGCCTCACCGCGCTCGACTACCCGCTCTGCTCGACGGTGCTCGTGCCCACGCCACCCGCGGTGTATGCGTCGCTCCTGCGCATGATGCGGGCGTACCACCGGTACGCCCCCACGCGCGTGGCGCTCGAGTCGGACCTCTCCGAGCTCATCGGGTACAACCTGTACGAGCTCATGGACGGCTACGTCGACGCGGACGACGACGAGCTCTGCGAGGAGCTCGAGGTCGACCGCCGCGTCGAGGACGCCGTGCGCACCGTCCAGGCGTGGCGGCACAACGGCGAGGTGCGCGACGAGGACGGGTGGATCGCCGATGCCCTCGAGGGCATCGTATCGGGAAAGCTGGATATCGAAGACGTTCCTTGGGCGGCGAAGCCGTCAAATCCTTCCAGGTTATGATGATTCCAGGTTATGATGATTCCATGTGCGTCAAACGTCCGCTATGGTTTGTGGACCTGCCTCCTCATCGGATATGTAGCAGTGTGACTGGATTCTTATCTTTATTGTCGGTTTCCTCTTGTCGTCGTTACACTGCTGCCGATAGCTATCGCAGGCTTCGCCCACGGTATGTCCGCGGAAACTGCGCAACAACTGCTTCATATCCTGATACGCTCGGTGAGCAACCCCACCATCATGCCATTGGATATCATACTCATACGCACACCGCAGCTGGCCTAGAGGATCCATCGCTGGCCAACGTAAGCACCAGCACTCCCCCTGTATACCATAGCGCGCAGTGCATAGCCAGCAGCCGTCAATTCATCCCGGGTTCACTACATCCAAGCGAGCACAGAGCTCTCATAGATGTACAGCAGGCATGTCAGTAATACAGCCACCCCCGCAGACAACAAGATCGCAGCGGCGCCCCTTGTGCGGTAGGTTCAAAGGCACCGATCTGGCGGATCTGACCGCGCGCAATCCATCTTTCACGCAGAAAACACGGAAAACAGTAAGAGGACATTCGGCTCATACTATCTGAGTTCAAGAAGTTGACTAGCGGTGGCGCTCGTGACCGCCACCACCACCGGCACCGAGGGCGCACCGTAGGAACGATATATCACTGTCAGTGGAACTTGTTCTCCAGATGGATGCACAAACTGAGAGTCTCCGCTCCTGAACGCTGAGCTGTGCGGCATGTCCTTGACATCGCACTACTGTCAACATTGTTGTTGAGATCCATCTCCGCGTCGTAGGAGGCTGGCAGATGCCTCGAAGCGCATGCACCAGGGGAGCTGAGTGATCTCGCGCTTGATACCGCATCCCCCATCGAATGTGAGGTCATCTCTTCCAAACTCGTTCTTGTGGACTTCACAGGGCAAGCCTCGTACCTGCATCGCGAACATCGTGAGCCTCCAAGTGTGGCTCTATAGAACGGGCCAGTCAATCAGGACGAACGAGTAGGGACAGGAAATGCCGATAGTCACAAACGCAAAACAACCGCGGCACACAAGGTGCGCGATCAGACAGACGATATAATGCGGCCGGAACGACGATGGCAGAGAGACGGTAGAGAAGAGTAACGAATACATAGAACAGAACAGCAGATGGCGATGAGATGGTGATATCCGGGGGAAACCGATGGTGGTGGCGAGGACGACGACGGCGGTAGTGGCAGGACGGGATATGTGGGTAACGCAGGAAGAGCCCAAACCGAGAAGTAGAACGATGAAAGTAGGAAGGCGGTAAGGAGGGGAAGGAGGGCACGGCGGGTATGGGTCGCTCACGCGACGACGCAGCCACAGCATCCGCCCGCGCCGTCGTCTGGGTGTCCCTTTTCGTTGCCGTACACGCCGGGGGCACTTGGCGCGCTGGGCTGCACGCCCGGGCGGCCGGTTTGCTGCTCCTGCGGGACGATGAGCACGAGCACAGGGCGAGGCGCGAGGCCCATGGCAACCGCGCGATGACGCACCTTGTTGTACTTGCGGATCTCGCGCACGAGCTGGCTGAACGCCTCGTCGACGTTGATGCGGTTCTTCGCCGACGTCTCGATGAACTTGCACCCGAAGTGCTTCGCGAGGTCGCGGCCCTCTGCGCGTACGCACCCTCTTAGTCAGCACGCGCGGGCGACCGAGCAAGGGTGGGAGCTGTGACGTACCGTTCATTCCCACCTGCCGCTCGTACTCCAAGTCGCACTTGTTCGCGACGACGATGACCGGGAACGAGTCCTGGTCCTTCACGCGGAGGATCTGCTGATGGAACGTGCTGATTTCCTCGAACGAGTTGCGCGACGTGATGGAGTAGACGAGCAGGAAGCCCTCCCCGGTGCGCATGTACTGCTCACGCATCGCACTGAAAGCAGCGGAATACGATTATGGACGGGAACGAGCAGGATGCAGAAGATACACGTACCCGTATTCCTCCTGGCCAGCGGTATCCAGGACGTCGAGGAGCGCGACCTCATCGTCGATCACGCACTGCTTACGGTACGAGTCTGCATGGACCACCATGAGCACATGCTCCATGGGAAGAATTCGCAGGGATGCAGGTAAGCCCGGCCATGCGGCAAGGATGCAAGCGGGAGTCGACGTGGGCGAGAGCGCCAGGAACGGACACACACCTTCGATGGTCGGGTCATACTCGTCCACGAAGTGACTCTGGATGAACTGGATAGTGAGTGCGGACTTGCCGACACCTGCGGGGGCGTGAGACGAGGGGGATGGGCTAGCGAGCCAGAAAACTGACCACCACCGCCGACGACGACAAGCTTGTACTCCCGCAAGAACTGGGACTGCGCGGGCGTCAGAGCGGCCGAAAGCGCTGCTGGAAGTAGGACGCACCCTGGACATGGCTGTATGGACGAGGAGTAGGTGGAAGGGGGTATTTGAAGGGCGGGAATGGGAGGGCGGCGAGGTGATCCGTCGAGGAGGACAGGGGAATAAGACGTGGAAGCGCCCTCTATTGGAACACACCGCGTCGCAAATATAGCCAAATACTCTCCCCCGGGCGCTTCGCGAGTCGGTATGGACGCTGCCGCCGGCTGCTGCACCTTCCACCCAGCCACCACCCTCCCCAGCCCAGTTCCGCCCCGGCTCCGACGGTGCGATCGCACTCTAGACAGCCGCATATCGCACCCCCACCGTACCTGTACCTGTGAGTCACAGGCTATTAACCCCGTCAAGCCCCCGCAGGATATGTGCCGCATTGTACACGGCTTCGCCATACTCGGGTGGCGTCTTGGGCAGTGCGGGACCGGAATGATCTCTGCGGGCTTCGCCTTCGTCAGCGCCGGCTGCCAACTGTGGTCGAGAATTATCCACCGATTATCATACAAGGAAGCCAAGCAGCTTCCAATGGGGCCCAGCACCAGTGTAGCGGGCAGTGCGTGAAGCATCATCAGGATCACCGTAGCAGCGCGACGTTTCGTTCCCAGGCATGTTGCGAGACTGCTCAGGTTGGCTCATCCGTGATGTTCCCTCAGATGGTTCATCATCCGGTGCTCTGATTGGTCCACCTCGGGCCGACGTCGACCTACAGCATGCGATGATGCTCGGAGGACGCTTGATCGCCCAAGCCTTCCAAATGAGCGTACGTACGACTTTGTCATGCGTATGTCAACTTTCAAGCCGACTCTGACCCCGAAGTGACGCACGTTACAACGGAGTGGAGTGGGCCTCAAAGGTCAGAAGGATTGTGAATGATACGTCCTCGGCGGCGTGCTTCCACGGAGTCGGAAGAGTTCGATCCATGCTATCTTGAATATGCCGCGGCGGCTGCTTCTCCCGCCACCCTTCTCCACGCGAACCAGAACACCGACCTTGGTCTTCCCAGCACTAGTGTGGTATGTTTATCTCCGCCAGACACGCATATTCTCACCGGTCCTGCGCGTCATGCCTATATCGGTCGTCCGTTCATGACGGCGGTCCCATGTAGGATCACAGACAAGCCTCCAACAGTTTGCGCTCTGCCTTCCCAACTCTACCTGCCCTCCCACTTACCATGCCCAGAGCCCACTGAACGATATTCCCACCATCTCTCCTACCCCGGACACAGTCTATCCCTTCTCACACCGCGGCACCTGCGCAGCTCGATGAATACCTGCCCAGAACCTCCATCTAGCGGATGCTTCACATGGCGCCCGTCATTTCGCTGGACGGCATGTGTAGACGGTCGCTTTCTGACTTACCGGAGGGGCGGAAACGCTCTCTCCTACCTTCCCGCACGTTGTCGCAGTGGAACATCGCATCCGTGAGACCCTTGGTCTGGCTTTCCCCTGCCTACTCAATGCCCGGATGCCAGCCCACAGCATCCCTACCTCTGTAACGCGACAAGGCCCTCGAAGCTGCGGTTACGAGCTTTATTGGCGCTACAGGCCTAGGATGCGTGCGATAGGATCTGGTGTTGGTTCACCAACTGCCCTCACTACAGGTCCCGTCGCACAACTCATCTCCGACCTGCGCTTCGACGTCCCGAGTGAGCTCATCCCGTCCCATCCATCCCACGCTCGCCGTCGCGTCGCACTCAAACCATAACTCAAAGTCACAGTCAGTCTCAGTACCCAGGACCCGGATGCGCACCCCGAACTGCCTTCGGGCTCCTGCGGTCTGGTGCCCGACGCAGACACCGACACCTGTCTGCTGCCTCGCGCGCGCTCCGATAACTCTGGCTGGCCGGCGGACGCAGGGCCGAAATCCGGGTGTCGCGGCCTTCTGCTTTTCCGACTTTGATCCTATGCACATACTCTGACGGTTCGCCCCAAACATAACTACAGGTGGTGCGGACGCCTTATGGTCGCGACTGCATATCTCGACTGATATGTCGACGCAGGTACACCAGATGCCTTTCAAGGGCAGGCTGTTCAGCCTACTAATCAACGCACCGTTACCATATGTCTGTCAAGCATGCCGTGTCCCCAGTCCTGTGTTAGCACTTCAGCCGAAGCTGATTAGGGTGTTCATCGACAGCACCACAGGACTAGACCGCCTCCGCTCCTGCGGCGGAGTCATGGTTAGCATGGCCAAGGTCCAGCCCGTTGAAGACGGCAGCAACGCTGGTAAGCTTTCACAAGCACACTGACTCTGCACGGTACCGACCACCGACTCGGGAGCGAGACGAGAAACGAACGCAGCCACGCGACGCCCAACATATGCCAGGCGGGTGATAGCTATCGATACATAGCATTAAATAGAAACGAGCGTGCAGCGGCGGGGTAGTCGACTACAGGTCGGGTGTAGTGTATATACATGCACTGCGGCGCATGCACTCGTTGCGCGCGGTCCTCCGTGTCCATAACGCACAGGCCAGCTATCACATTACGGAAACCGAGCACATCCGGCCGGCCGCGCCGGGCGCTCGCACAGTTCAGGGAGGGCGGCGCAACGCGACTGGGCTCCTAGCAACTAGCTAGGAGCGGGTATGGGTCCGAGACTCAGACTCAGAAAGTGTCTGTGAGCACATGGCGTCCGTCGGGAACAGGCGGGGCGTGGGTGGGTGGGTGGAGAGGGACTGCAGCCCTTCCGGGTATGGGGGCTGGGCGGCAGGGGGTATCCCACGATAGCTGGGGGCTGGCCGGATGGCCAAGGAGGCCCGGGCGCGTTGGTCGTGTCGGGTGCTGTTTGAGCGTGTCGTGGGCAAGAAGAGCGGTCATGTCATGTCGGGGTCGGGCGTCGAACGCTGAACGTTTACAGGTAGCCGCCGTAGCCGGGCGCAGCGGGCGTGAGCGAGCCCGAGCGGCTAGGGGGCATGCGGCGAGCAGAGAGCGGGCTGCGCGCAGAGACAGCAGTCAGGCTCGGGTCGCGGCGCGGCGTGGACGGGGTCAAGCTCTGCCCGAACGTCGGCGTGCGCGCCATGAGGCCGGCAGGGGTGCGCGGCGCGAGCGACGCGACGTCCAGGTCGAGGGAGCGCGACTTGCGCCGCTCCGTCTTCATCGTCGCCGTCGCAGGGGTCGCGCCACGGCGGCTCGCGGCCGCCTTCGCGACGCGCTCCGCCCACTCCGTGTTCGCATACGCCTCCTTGCTCGGCGCGTACGGCGCGGGTGCGCGCGCGGAGCGGAGCGTCGGCAGCGGCGACGGCGCGAGCGACGACTGGCCGAGCTGCGGGCGCGCGGAGAGCGGCATCGGCAGCGGCTTCGCCTTCGGCGCGGTGCGGTCCTTCGGGGGCACGGGCGGCTTCACCATCTCCTCCTGCTCGGGCGAGCGCGAGAGGTACATCGACAGGAGCGACTCGTTCGCGGACGTGTGGCGCGTCTCGGTGCCGTCGCTCTCCGCGTCGCCCTTGACCACGCTCTGGCTCTGGTTCTTCGGCTCGGGCGTGTTCAGGTTGATCGTCGTCATCAGCGCCTCGTCGTCCGCGGTGATCGAGAGCGTGGGCTGGCGGACGACGGGCGAGCGCGTGTCGCGGCGGGGCGCGGGCAAGCCGATCTGCACCGGCGGGTCGCGCAGGCGCGGGCTGCTCGGGAGCGTGTTCTTGCGGAACGCAGGCTCGGGGACCGTGATCATCGCGTTCAGCTCCGCGACGGGCGTGATCGGGCGCGAGAGCGCCGCGGACGGCTGCGCGTGCGGCGCGGGCGCGCTCGGGGCGGGCTTGCGCTTGAGCGAGATCGCGCGGCTCATGCGGCTGAGGTTGCGCGCGACGCTCTGGCCGACGTTCGTGCGCTCCGGCTTCGACGCGGAGCGCGGCGGGGGCGTCCACTCCTGCTTGCTGTCGCGCGCGATGAACGCCTTCTCGGGGTTCCGCGGCGTAGTGGGCGACGGCGACGCAAACGGCCGGGGTGACTTGGCGCCAGCGAAGAAGCTCTCCATGTCGTCCTCCTTGCCCTTCTTCGACGGGAGGGTGAGGTTGCCCTCGAGGAAGGGCCGGAGGATGCGAAGCGTGTTGCAGAGGATGAGCGAGTTAGCAGCGCCTTCAGTAATCGTCAGTATGCCTGGTGTATCTAGTCGCCAAGATCCCTCCGACATACCGAGAAGAGCAGCCAAGGTCGACGCAAAGACCAGCGCCTCGAAAGGCACGTTAAGCCCCGACGACTCCATCAGGCCCACAACAATCTCCGGAAGCAACAGGATGTTGAACGCTAAGGGACCTGTTAGGATGTGATATTCGGAGACCATATTTCAAACATACCAAACGGATACCTGGCAAATGCATTGAGTAACCGGTCCCACGAAAGCTCAAGCAGTATCACTCACCACAGCATGCTCCTCGCGACCGCAGCGATGAACCGCTGGTACTCGATCGTAGTAATGCTAGACATGCTCCAGCGGTGTTCGCGGTTGATGTTGAACCGGATGCCGTTCTTGATCGTGAGCGTTCCCCTCAGCACGAGGAACACCAGCGTGAACGTGGCAACCGAGACGAGCGACCCGAGCAGAATCTGCCTCCAACGTCAGCTGCTGCTATGTGCATACACTACCGGAAGCCTGCTCACCGGCAGAATGTGGAGCACCATGTTCAGGAGCGACCACCTAACTGCAATGCCGCAGGAAAGACCGTTGATGCCGTAAATCTGCCCCAAGACAGGGTTGTGAATCCACGTCGGCGTGGCAGCTGCAGCGATACTCTGATCAGTTCTGTACGAGTACTTGCATTAAATGCGAGTGCTAACCCAAAAGAATGGCAACCAGCCAACCCCAGATACTCGCCGCCAGGCAAGTCCAGCCTGGCAGCTTGTTGCGAAGGACCAACGTGTTGAAGGTGTGGATCGCGATCGCTCCCGTAAAGTACGCTCCTCCCGTGTCCCCAATCTGCATGAGAATCCCTACCGCGCCGAAGTCAGCACAACCTCTCCAAAACAACGTACAATGGTCGGATCTGCGTACCTTGCGTGTTGCACAGCATCCCTACAGGTTCAAATGGGTCAGTATAGACATAGCATTCCCCCAGAATATGTGCGCACCATCCGTAACCCGGTTATCCGCCGCCCACTGCACGTTGATGATCATCGAGATGCTGCTGAGCGCGTTGCTGAGCATCAGGGACGCGATGTACGCCCCGAGCTGCGTGTGGAAGAACGCGCGCGAGTGGTGCTGGTTCGCGCCTTGGCGGCGCCGCTTCACGAGGTTCAGGAGCGGGACCCATGAATAGCGAGCGAGCACGCCGAAGATGGCAAGCAGCGAGATGAAAGCAAACAAGATAATGGCCTGCCCGCACACGCGTTAGTCGCCGCTAGCCGTACGGATGCGCTTGCAAGGACTCACAACGAGGGACGCGGCCTGACCGTTCTGGTACACCAGGGTAGCTTGTGCGGAAGACATGGTGATCGTGAGATTCTTGGACGGCCGAAGAAACAGAAATGAAGCAAAAAAGAGTGCGCAGGACGAAGAAATGAAAGTCAAAGGAAAAACACGCGAGTTCAAAGCTCAAACTGTCCCGGACAGACTGGCCAAAATTGCTATGAACCGCAAAAGAGGTCGTCCTGCGCCTGGTGGTCGAAACAAAGGGTCTGACCTGAGCAGACGGGAGGGATCCTGTCCAGAGAACGAAAGAGAAGGGGGAAAGAAAGAGAAGGAGAAAGCGAACGAGAAGAAAGAGCGAACGTCGAGGGGCCGACGGAGGCAGCAACAGCGCAAGCGGCCTTGTCTTCAATCCCGCCCCGCCATGGTGCGGGTGTGGCGGTGTGGCATGTACATCATGATGTTCGTGATGAAGGGTCTGCTCGTTGCTGCCTCCCTAGCGTCTCACTAAGTATTTTGGTTGATGGCGTCAGGGCGGACGTCGACGGTGGACTCGGCGAGCGAGATAGGCGACCATGGGGTTCATATCACGGTGCATTGTGCGGGGTGGGACAAGCAGTCTCGAGTGTGCGGAGGAAAGGACGGCCGGAGGAGTTGCTCACCTTGTACAACGGGCGTCTACCGATCGACCAATGACATCAAATTACAGCCTGAGCTACATGATACAGAACGACTCCGAGACCAAACTACCTCTTGCTGAAGAACTTCGCGATGCCCTCCCCGCCCGCCTTCTTCTTCTTGCTTGCGCTCTTCTTCTTCACCGCCGGCGCGGGTCGATCCACGGGCCGGATGACGCGCTTCGGCGCACTCTCGTCCGCCGCCGCCGCCAGCTCCTGCGCGAAGTGGAAATCAGCGTGCTCGAGGCGCAGCGCAGCCAACGCCTCCTCCCTGATGGCGTCAAACGCGCGCGCTGCCTCCTCGCGACCATCCGCATCCGCATCCGGCGCCCCATCACGCCCCGCATCTGCCAGTGCATCATCGCCCAGCCATATGCGCTGTCCACACTTTTCGCAGACAAAGGAGAACCGCTCGTCCCGCTCCTCCACGGCGCTCGTGCTTGCACCTTGGTCTGGCTGGGGCGGTTGTCGAGCGGGTGATGCAGATCGCTTGCGTTTCAGCGCGGATGGCGGTTTCGCGGAGGGTGGTTTGCTCGAGCTTCCACTTGCGCCCTCGGTGACGGGTTGCTCTTCATTCGAGGGCCTGGACGCGAGGAAGCCTTCGATCCTCCGCTGTCCGGATTCCATGGACCCGATGCCGGAGAACGACAGTTGTACGTTGGTGATCTTGAAGGGTATAGATCCACCAGGCCCCACCAGCTCCTTCCAGAGCTTGTCACCGTAAGATGCGATGGTGTCCACGGTGACGTTCCTCGTGAATGGGAACGGTGTTTGCCTCGACTTGAATGTATCGTAGCCTTGTAGCCGTCGAAACCGATCGTCAGCGCGGGGTTAGGCAGTGAATTTAGAGTTTCGTACAACAGCTGGGAGATGTCGTCGCGCTCACCTTGTCGTACATGCAACACGACGGTCTTCGGCCACAGCGCAGTATTGCTCTCGCGCGCCTCATTCAGGCGCAACGCCAGCTCCGCTGCGAGCACCCGTATCCAGTGGTATCCCTGCGTCGCCTTCGTGATCGGCTGCGGCAGGTTCTTCGACGCCAGCATGCTCTTGTTGACCGCAGATTTTTCCTTGACTACTCACGCCCGCCGTCAGCAGTTGCCCGACCCACCGCATGGCCTACGCGGATAGTAACAGTAATGAAGGTGAGAATGCGGACCTTCTGATCGGTCAATCCCCCTGCGGAAGATCAGTGAACCCTGGCAATACAAACGGTTACTCGACGAGGGGACATACCGCAGGATCTCGTACACCCAGATAGAGTCTTCGCCGAACTTGCGCTGCATCTCCTCTGGTTACGAAGCGGTGAGCGCAGTTGTCAAAAAGGCTCTGATCGGTGCTGAGCATACCCAGGCTTATCGTCCTGGCACCCTCGTCAGGACGACAACCCGACAAAGGGTACGGGAATGACCTACAGGAGATCACCCACAGTGGACACGTCGTACTCCTCTGCCAGGGCCTTTCCGAGCTTGCCACCTAGAAACCTAATCTAGCAGATTGAGTCGACATCGTTTCAGGGTATGCAGAGAGAGAAAGGGTTTGACAACGGGGGTACGAACCTTCTGGAACGCCATGGGTCGCAAATAGTTCGGGATGGCGGCGTTGCGCAAAATGGTCTACCGAGCACACCGACGTCACCGAGCATGAGCGAATAGCCACGGTTAAGGAAACCCACCTGATTCATGGGCTTCTTGTACGAGGCGGTGAGCTGTCCATAGCGACTGTTGAGCCTTCACACAATACGGCGGACAACAGTCACTAGCAAACCTTGGCTAAGAACTTATTCCTGGCAAGACCCTGTTGAATGTCAACCTACTGTCTGCACTTGTACGACACAGGAGCGCGCTCACAGCAGAGGTAGTGTACCCCAGTTTCGTTCGGATGTCCTCGCGGATGCGCAGCATGAGCTCGGCTGCGATGGACAACGCGACGTCGTGCCATGTAGTAGGCACATCCTCCTCTTCGACGTCCCCTTCTTCATCGCTTGGTTCCGAAGCATTCGACCTCTGGTCTTCCGCTACGGCTTCTGGGGCTCCTTCTGCGGAAGGATCCTCTTCCTTCGGTGGCTCCTTGGGCGGGTTGACAGGAACCACCGTGCCCAGTCCGTCCCAGGATATCGGCGGCGGTGGCGGTAGAGGACTATCCATTCCGTTCGGCGCGTCAGGCGGAACAGTGGCCAAGTACGGATATCGTTTCAGCAGCTCCTCGCGCACAGGACGCGAAAAGTCAATGAACGCCTCGTCGATCGACGCCTTCTCTAGCACACCCCTTCAGCATCTCTCCCTCCGCGAAACATTGGCCCGCGGAATTCACTCACCGACCTCCCCACCAGGCAGCCCCTCCTTGAACAGCTGAATGATCTTCATGCTCTCCCGCCGATAATGGTCCAGCGATACCTTATGCGTCAGCGTGTCCGGGTTCTCCCAATACCCCGGCTCCGCCTCGCCCTCGCGGTACGTCGCGACGTGCACGACCACGAGCTCCGGACACCGCTTGCGCGCGTCGCGGATCTTGTCCATGCGCGAGATGCCGAACTTGCGCGCGGGATAGTTCACGGCAATGAGCGAGTCCCACTGCTGCACGACGAGCGGGAGCGCGGGGTCGAGCCCGAGCCGCACCTGCTCGCACGCGGCGTAGAACGCGTCGCTGTCGCAGAGCGCGATGACGCGCAGCGGGTCGCGCACGCCCAGGTTCTGCGCGTGCAGGTGCCGGTAGGTGATTGTGGGGTTGAGGTCGTCGAAGTCGTGCGCGGTGGCTGGACCCTTGCCTTTCCAGTATGACCGCGAGGGGGGTTTGACCGGATTTGCCGAGCTGGTGGAGGCGGACATGACGTTCCCAAACTCCAGTATCCGTCAGCCGGGTGGTTTAGTAGAGAACCCAGCGGATCCAGAGGGTCGAGAGGCAACAGGTGGAGGTGGATGAGACAGGAGAATACTGTAGTCGAGGCGCGCAGAACGCGTCCAATGAGACATGGGCGTCTACGTCACGCCTCCTACCGCGCCGCGCGACGCGACGCGTCTGATCTCCGAGTCCTTGCAGTCCACCACCACCACCAACTACGACAAGGAGCAAACATGACGAGTCCGAATTGATACAAAGTCCAAGTTTCGTACTAATACAACATTCCGCGTATACACGGCTCCATCCGACCATCCGTCGCGCGCTCACGACCTCGACCTCCTTCACGCAACCTTGGGCTTGGCGTTGACCGAGGAGATGTCGACGGAAAGGATGTCCTATCGCGCCAGCCCGGTTCAGAAATGCTCATTCTACAGGAAAGACAGCAAGCGGTACGCACCTTCCCTGCCTTGATCTCGGCCAAAGTGGGGGTGAGGCCCAGCCGGAGCAGTTCGGAGGCCTTCATGACCACAGGGTCGCGCTGCATGCTGTGGGGACGATGTCAGTCGCCAGTCACGCCCTCCAAACTGAGGCTGTAGCTCACCTCGCCACCGCGATGATCTTGCCCGCCTTGGCGTAGTAGGCCACAAACTACACTTCACTGTGAGTGACCCATCCAGCCGACCGCGACCCGCAGAGCACTCACCTTCAGCTCGTCAGGGTTCCCATCGATGTACACTTCGTCATATCCAGCACCGACGCCGCAGTAGCGCAGCTGCTGGCCCTCTGTGCGAAGGTGAGCAGTCGTGCGACGAAAGCGTGCGCAAGGCTACTCACGTGCACTCCAGAACACGGGGACCTTGACGAACGGCTGGCCCTTGCCCTCCGCGATGGTCTTACCCACCGCACGACCTTGGTTCCCGGCGACCTGCATGCAAAGTCAGCGCGTGCTTGATATGCGACCTGCGTACCCCGGCTTACATTCCAGTGCTCAATCCTCCTGGACTCTCCGGTGCCCGGCTGAGGGTACAGAGCGATATCGCCTGACGTTTGCCCACACATCAGCATTCAACCTATGATCGACCTTGGGTGTGGCACTTACCGACAGCATAGACGTTCTCCAGGCCCTTCACGCGCAGGTACTCATCAACCTGCACAGCCCCAGTCTTGTCGATGACCTGCTCGAAGCCCTTGCTGCTCTTCAAGTACTCGGTCGCAGGCGCAACGCCGACGCCCATCACAACCACGTCTGCGGGGAGCGTCGTGGTCTGGCCGGTGCTCGACGTTACGACGACCGCGCCTGCGAGAGACGAGTCGGACTCGGAGGCGATGATCTTCTCCACCTTGGACTGGGCGTGGAACTTGATGCCCTTCGATTCATGGAACTGCAACAGGCAGGTGAGCACGACGCGGTTGCAGTAGTCAAGGACAGGAACACTGTACCTTCTTGAGCCCAGCGCCGACCTCCTTGCCGAGGACAAGCTCGAAGGGGAACTCTTCCTGGCCGATAACGTCGATGGAAGCAAGCTTGCGCGAAGTCACCGCGACGACGAGCTCCATGCTGATAAAGGACGACCCAATAACGACGAGACGCTTGCCCTCCTTAACCGCTGCGAAGGCTCAGATATACGCGCGTAGATTCCAGACGCTATCCCACGACCACGTACCTGCATCGATCTTCTTTGCATCCTCGACCCCGCGGAGAGTGAGCACGTTCGCGAGGTCCTTGCCCTCGATAGGCAGGCGACGCGGCACACCGCCAGAGGCGAGCACCAGCGTCTCGTACGACACGCGCTCCGAGCCGACGATGACCTCCTTCGCGCTCGGGTCGACACCAGTCACCTCCACCCCTGCACGGAAGTCGACGCCGTACTTGGAGCGTAGGTCGGCTGCGGAGCGCCACTCCAGCTTCGAGGGGTCGGTGACGAGGGCCTTGCTCAGCTTTGTCCTGTCGATCGGGGTGTAGGTCTCCTTGGAGAGGACCGTAATGGGGCCATTGTAGCCATGCTACGGTACGTGAGCCAGCGTCCCGCATATAGCGATTTTGCTGGTACTTACCTCTCTCAGGCTCTCAATGAGGTGGAAGGCACCACTGCCGCCACCGACAATTACGACGCCCTTCCCTTCACTGCTGCCTGTAGCGAGCAGTTTGGGTTGGCGGGACTTGTTCGCACTCGTGGTGTTTGCGGGGTCAGCGGTGACGCTAATCTTCCCATCCACGATCTCCGCCTTAAACGAGTGGAGTGCAGTCGGAGCGGGCGCGTCCTCTGCGGCATACCGTCATCAACCCTTAACTCAACTTGACGACTTCAACGAAAGAGGCAACATACCAATATCGCCGGTGCATACGTTGAAGCACGCTGCGCGGCAAGATAGTGATCAGCCGCTGGCCGACCACCGATGGGAACGCGCCTCCGGAGAGGTCAGCCTGGGTACGTTATATGACTTACCACCGTGCCACGGGCTGTAGGGTGCTCAGTAAGCGGCGGTACACGCGCAGGGCGGCCTGGCACGCACCAGACTACACGGCCGTCCGCAGTGAGAACGCCTTTCGCGAGCGGTGCGCCGTAATGCGTGCAGAACGCGCTCGTCGCATGGACCTTGTCGCCTAGGCGCGAGAGGAGGACCTTGCCATCCTCGAAGGGGACCTCCTTCCTGGACGTGCTCGTCAGTTACATGCTGTGTTACATACGCTTCTCATGTCATTGGACCCGACGGAGGGGTACGTTTGGCGCATTGTGGCTACGGCCGCGTTCAACGCGTTGTAAAGCCTCTCCGGTAGATGTATCGCGGGCATAATGTGTGCTTCATCGGACGCAGAACACAAGCCACTCACATCTCTCCATCCTTCAGCTCGGACGCGTCGAGCACGGCGATCGTCTTCTGCGACATTCTGCGAAACGATGTAAAGCTGTGGAGTGGGCTGGTGGTGGGTGGTGGTGGTCGAGAGATAGGCTTTGCGCTGATAAATCTCAGACGAAGAGCTGAGTGTGAGAGGAGACCGGGGATATGCATGGGTTCCCGGCCGCAGGCCGCGCCCTGCTCCTTTCAAGCATCGCGAGACGCAAGGTGGGAATGACGTCGCCACGCCCTCATCGAGAGCGATCGGGCCGGGGTCAGCCAATCAGATTGCATGGATTACACTGGCTACTCAACGCCGATCGACTTAGGCGCCGAACAGGTCGACCTTGACCTTGACCTTGAAGCTTGAAGGTGACCGCTAACTAGCTACGTCGTATTCTTCGATATTCAATACTGTCCGCCTCGCGAATCAAGGTCCCTCAAAATGCCTACGTACATACGGAAGCTGTCTGCACCTCGCCCTCCAGATATGTAATGCGACCCATCGCTGTCGCTAGGCAGCATGTAACAGCTGTGTTTACATGCTTGGCATCCGACTCAAACCAAGTGTCATCCTTGCACGATGGAGGTCGTCTCCTATGTTATCTGTGCTGAAATGTTCCGAGGCAAATATAACAATCTATGGTACGTAGTATGCATGCACCGTGTTTAGTTGACAACAGCTAACTTGCAAGTACTCGAATGAAGGCGACGCAAGTAAATGCGTAGTTCCACGCGGAGACTAACTCACTTCCCCGAGTTGTTTCTCGTCTATGGCTCTGAGATATTTCAGGCTCCATGGAATGTACAAGCAGCCTGCTTCAAGAGAGCTGCTTCTCCAGTAGCTGGCCATAGGTGGCAGTGCGCGGCATAGGTGAAGTACAGAGCTAGTTACTGCTCTGAAGTTGCGGCTTTTCCTGATTTGGGTTCCACGAGCCAGGAAATATCTTAGCCAGCTGTGAAGAGCTCGGGCGATGTTCGCTTTCCGGCCTTTCTCTCCAGGTGCGTTCTCGCAGTGATCTACAGAAAGTAGTGTGGGACGGGTCCCCCTGCTCCCGTGGAGCACATGGCTCCGTATCGCGGATTCAGTATATCACGGTGATATCGCTCTTATGAAAGACGCCGTTCAAATTCTTTAAATGCAGCTTCTCTGTATGCGCATGGTAGGCTCCGGCCAGCGATCGCGCAAAAAGGCCCCTGGGATCCTGGGGACAGGATCGCCTTAAACACGATGCACCGGTACCGGCCGCAAGGGAGGAATCGCCGCCGGCAGCTCGTCCGAAGCACAGCCGTCGAAGATCAAATGTCGAAGAACGCACCCCTCGCCGCTCAAGTCGCCACCTGAGACCGATCATGCTAGCGGCGGAATAGAATCCCACAAGGCTCGGGAGGGCGTCCTAGAACGTGAATATTGGAAGCACTCGAGTCGGCGATCTCAGCTCCCAACTCATCCCCAACTCCCTGCCATCAGCGATGTTATCACGTCTATAGGTGCGTAATGCCTCCCATGCAGTGAGCCCGGCGTCATTCATCCTCATTTCACAGTCCCTGCGGTTCATATTCTTGTCCGCAGCACTGCGAGGTAGATCCGCCAGAGCTACGTCCTAATGCAACATAACCGCCGCCGAGTCTGCGGCGCGATCCCGTTGAGTTCACCGGATTGCTGCGCGGAGAACGTTTGTACTGGCTTACCTCGCACGGATATGCTTCCTCGCTTCTGCATCGAGGTGTGCGCTACGCTCCAAGGTCCTACTGAGCGAAATGCCATCTCTAGAGTTCGTTCCAGGGGCATATGCATCGCTCGGCCAAGAACAAGGCAAAGGCACGGTTCGAATTTCCACGCCGTACTACGACCGCAAGGGGTGCAACGACTGCCCACCTCGTGGAGGCAATGAAAAGGCACGGCTGCTGCTGCGCGATAGCAGTCGCCAGCCATCCGAACGCTTCCCCTCTGGTACAGACGCCGGACCCTGGCACTACCGTCGCGCAGACCCTTTCGCTCTGCTCAGCCCTCGCCGCTGTCACAGGTATTCGCAACGCCATTCGGTCGTGTGTTCGCTCATGGGTCGGCCAGGGCACGGGACCTCAGGCTCGGCAACTTCTAGGCCGCCAAACGGTTCTAGATGTCTCTCCTAATGAGTCGCCGCCATGTCTGGGTTTCAAGGGGACAATGCGACTTCTTTCCCAGGGGGCCTATCGATGGGAGACTAACTGCGGTTACGGCGCGTGTTCCAGCTCTCCTTTGCCTCCCCTCAACGCAATCTTCAGGGTGATCTGTCCACTCCTAGGCTGTTGGACCATCACAGACAACCTAACAAAGTCGCCGAGTACGTCTTCACATCATATCACGTCTTTGATCATATGTCCTAACGAGTTACTTGTAGCACGCTATGTGGCTACTGTCGACCAACCACCTCGAGCTTCAATACTTCAACAGTCATGAGGAGGCGTCCGAGGCGTCATGGTATGTGGTATTCCCTCCAAACAGGAGCCGATCATTTGAATCAACATGTCATGGCAATAGCTCGGGGGCGCCGAGGAAGGGCTACGCGATACTCTCGCATGTTTGGGCTCACGATGGCACACCAGAGCAGTCGTTCCAAGACATCAAGGGACTTATCGCCGCCCAGAACCAGAAAGAGGCACCCAACCTCTCCTACAGCAATTGGGGACTCGGTGTGAGTGCGAAGATACGGGGGAGCGTGCAATTCGCGCGGAGGTTGGGATTCGGCTGGATATGGAACGACACATGCTGCACTGACAAGAGGAGCAGCGCAGAGCTCGAGGAGGCGATCAACTCCATGTTCCGATGGTATGAGAAGGCGGCGGTGTGCTTTGCCTACCTGCAGGATGTACCGGACGACTGCGCCATCCATGGAGAACAGTCCGCGTTCCGCAGGAGCTTCTGGTTCAGACGAGGATGGACGTTGCAGGAACTACTTGCCCCATCTTTCCTCATCTTCGTTTCGGTCAACTGGAGGCCTCTTGGTACGAAGACCCAGCTGGCGGATCTGCTCTACCAGATCACGAAGATCGACGTGGAGGTCTTGACGTTCCATCTCGACCTGCAGCGCGTCAGCGTTGCTCGGCGCATGTCCTGGGCTGCTAACCGTATGACGTCCAAAGTAGAGGACCGGGCGTACTCACTCTTGGGTATTTTCGGTGTCTCTATGTCGACGATCTACGGCGAAGGGAGCTATGCCTTTCGGCGGTTGCAGATTGAGATCATGGGACGGTGTGCCGATCACACGCTCTTTGCCTGGGGGGATGCCTGGCCGCCCATTGGCATAGACCCTCCCCTTGCAACCTCCAGTAGTTCACACTCGTCTTGGCACGAGAACGCATCCGCCGCAGCGCCCCAGGGGTTCAAGCCCGATGCATTGCGCTTTTCCCTGCCTTCCTTCGAATACAGCAAGTCCATCTTCGCGCCATCTCCCACCGAGTTCGCAAATGCAGCCATGACCACGACATCCTTGCAGGACGCCGTCGAGCAGGCATGTGAAGTCTTCAACATCACCGTTCCTACAATGACGGATCCGGTGCGTTCAGTCCACTTCATTGTTGTCATGTCTGAACTGACTCGTGTCTCTCTTAGACTGTGTATCATAGGGTTTGCCATTACGAGCGTCGGGGTCCGCTGTCGGTTCCCTGTCATCCCCGGACGTCCATTCTCTTTGGCGCTCCTCCTATGCAAAAATACCCTCGGCCTGATCATCGCTCTCCCCATGTGGCCAACCGAGACGACAGACGGCTTGCCCCAGCTCTACCGTGCTGGCATGACATCCTTCCCGGACAACACATCATACAGGCCGATTCCTATGTGTTCCCGCAATCTACAAATGCTCCGCGACCTGCACGCCTGGGCGCCCCTGAACACTCCGACACCCGGTGCCCGCGCTGTACTTGAACCGAACCTGATCCAAACCATCTACGTCGCCAACTTCCACTCCTCCTCCCAGTCCCGTCGAGAACCACAGCTCAGCCAAGAGCCCCGTTTCCTCTACTTACCTGGCTGGACCAACGATGACCTGAGCGCGTACCGAATGGAGCTAGAGAACTGCCCACCTCTTGACACGGCAATAGATCCCCCGTCCCTACTCCGCATCGTTCACCAGGGCCCACCACCCCGTCGGACAGCGTTTCTCATCCACTTCGCACGCTCGAGGGGCCTACTACATGCCCTCGTCGGGTTTCCTCCCAGCGAGCACACCCGGGCTCGTAGTAGCGTGCAGGATGATGACATCGGGGACATACCGTTACCCGTGGGTGCGCGCGTCAGCTCCTGGAAGCACGGGTCTCAGTCGTTCGTGCGTGGGGAGAAAAAGGTCCACCTGAGTGTCAGCCTTTGGCCAACCATACCGGACGCGTACTGTCTCGGCATCCAGCTGGAGGGATACCGTCTATATCCCGCCCATCCACCCTCGACTTCGCCCGACCCACTGGCACGGCTTATCGAACGTCGCTCGAGCAGGCACTTCATAGTGCCCCGAAGCGAGCCGCTATCATCAGACTTTCGGGCGCCCCAAGACCAAGTCTCCTTTACCCACCGTGACCTATATTCCCTCCCTTTACGACCTAAACCATTGCCACCTAGCGACCAAGACAGAGGTCCCAACTGACAAGGTTACTGACGCCCTATCACGGACGACTAGGTGCGCGGGAACGGGGTACGGTGGGGAGCGCAGGGCGGTGGACGGCGCGTGCGGGGCGCAAAGGCAGCATGCGTAGGGTGCGCAGACGTGCGGGCGCGCTGATGGGTACCCCGTGGCCAGGCACTGTGCGGTCCGAGGACGCAAGTCCCAGACCGCCTCGGCGCAAGCTCAGAAGGCGTTATTTCCTCTTCGATTACATTCGCACGCGGACGTGCAGCTTGTACCGATCAGCTTTATTTCTTATTCAGCTCGCACGGGGAATCGGTGCTGCAGCGCACAAGTTGCAGCACCGATGGTCTAGGCGTGCGGGCACGCTGCGTTTTCAGTAGTTTGAAGCGGCGTGCCCAACTGCACGACCGCGTCGCATCCTATCCCGCCCTCGTTTACTATGCACCCCCACCCCGCGACCTCCGACGCTGACGACTTCCGAGCCGTTGTGCGAGTCCTCCACATTCAGGCCTCCTCATGTATGAATACTATGTTGACATCCTTGTGAATACCTTCGCAATCCCCCACCCGACCTTGACCTTGACCTCGACTTCGACTTCGCCGTGGTTTGCCTTCGTCCTGTGTGTTCGCCTTTGACTTCATCACCCGCGCCCACAAGCTACCGCGCACCGAATATATACATACAGTCGCACCAAGATGCCTCCCGACAACTTCTCGGTCCGCGCATACTGATACACGAGCAAGAACACCAGGCACTTCCACGCTCAAACATTCCGATCGGACCCGTACCGCCTCGGCACACCGATCACAGTCTCCGTGCTGCGCTCGGGGCCGAGCTCGTGCGTGACCTTGACCTCGAGGCTCGGGACGCTCCCGGCAGACGTCTAGGATGGACTACGGAGTCAGCAGCAGTAGGCAAAGTGGGAGAGACTAGCAGCACATACCGCGGACGGCTGCACAAATCGTGGACCGGAGCGGGGCCCGGTGGAGGCCGACGAGTGTGAGAGGTCGCTCAGCCCGATCTCGAGTCCGTTTGCGGTGCCGGACCCGTACGACGCGAGCGTCTTCCTGAAGTTGAGGCTGTAGTTTGGAGGGAAGAATTCAGGCTCAGTGTCCGGACGATCGTGCATAAAGAGGTGACGGTATGGAAGCACGTACGTGCCGATGACCGAGTTGACGTACACTGCGCAGGTGGGTTGTCAGTGTCACGGTCGCGTCAAGGATGAGTGCGGAGATGGACGAGAGACTCACGCTTCGTGACGACGATGTCGAGCGCGATGTAGACCATGCTGTTGGTGTTGAGGTAGACGAGAGGCTGGCGGTCCGTGTCAGTCCGTTCTCCATCGCTCGATACGTGCGAGAGTGACGCACGAAGATGAATGAAAGGCCGCTGAAGATGCTGCAAAGTAGAGCATAGGTCCGTGAGAGCGGCGCGCAGCACTGGGGTTTCTAACGTACTCGGTGAGTAGTCCTATGGTATCGCATGTCAGTTTCTATAAAATGCAACGGGAGGGGCTGGTCAGGGCGCACCAGTAGAAATGGTATATGCTATCAAAACATCAAGCATCGAGTCCGTCCTACCGCAGACAGTCAAGCTCCAACACCCTTCAGTGACTAGCCTAACTCACCTGGAGATCCCAGTGCGGCTCCGGTGCAGGACGACGATGAGGACCGCCGTCAGTATGATGTCCGAAACGACGACAAGCGCGAAGCCGACGGAAAAAAGCCACTGGGATAGGCGAAAACACTGAGCTTGCGCATGGAGGCGAACGAGAACATGTGTGGCCCACCGTGAGCTCGCGGAACTCGCTATAAGAAGGGAGCAGCGACCTGAGTTACATCGAGTGTTAGGCAATTCCCGTGTGGGGCTGAGGCAACCGGTTGCGCTCACGCTTTCGCAGTAGCGTCTAAACGGCCCGGTCAGCTCACACTTGAGTCAGTTGACGGATATAAGCTAGGACATACATGTTGCGCAGGCTAGGAAGCGAACGAATTTGACATCAGTATGGAGCGGATATCGTCCGCGGCACGTGTACGTACCCATCTCACCCAAGAAGAAGATCACCTAGACAGAACATTAGAGGGGCCGCAGAGCGAGGAAATCTTTCGGAGGAAGACGCACCGCGATTACGACCACGAATCGGTACCGAGGGCCAACTACCCCCACCACGCAATCAGTCCATGCATCGCCAAATGGCAGTGTCCAATGACACGTACCGAGCCATACTCGGCGAGCGTAGAAGCTGCAAGAGGGCATTAGCGCAGCTGCGGAGCGGAAACTGCATTGTACGAACCATTGGCAAGCGACGATCGTAACAGCCTATTATACGAACGGGTCAGCCAGGGATCGAGCCGTATAAGCGACGCCGCGACATACTGCTGCCAGCCCGAGGTTCTGTATCCACAGGGAATCAGCGTCTAGAGTTTCATGCACGACATCAAGAACATACATCGATCGACCTGTGTCAGGGAGACGACGTTAAGCAGCTGTGAGCAAAAGAGACTTGGGCAGCGCACCATACTCTCGTGAAGAGCACAGCGGGTTCGAAGTAGTGGGTGACGAGGTAGAAGTAACTGTGCTAACGATCAGTGGGAGGCTAGAGACATTTCCGGCTAAAACATACCACATATGCATGCACAAGATCACGTGGAAGGTGTCCAAAATCCTTCGCGCAGTTGGCCGCATATACTAACAAAGCTCGGACAGATGCACGTACATGATGAACGCCACCTACGATAGAAGTGTGAGGGTAGCGAACGAGCACCGCAAGAAGATATGACGGCTCACATAGGACTTGGTGAAGGTGGAGTCCCCGGAGCTCTGGCGGTAGTATCTGTACGTTTGATGGATAGCCAAACCATATAAGCTGCCGATAGAGCGAACCGTCAGCACAGTGGTGGATAGGAGATAGCATAGGACGTACATGAGACCGAAGAATGTCCCAAGCAAAACAGCGCCATAGGTGTTATCCAAGGTAGGGAGGCTACCGCCGGCGAGGAGGGGGCCGAGAAGTCCTACAGAGGTTGCACTCATGGTTGCGCTTGCGGGGGGTCGGGCGCACGCTAAAGTTCTGGCAGTTGAGCGGTTCGCGACTTATGTGCGCTCCGAAAGAAGATCACGGCGCCCAAGGACAACGCAGTGAGTGCCATTCTGGGCACTCGGAGGGCCGTCTGGAGCCGTCAGCGATGGCCGCCCGCGCCCATACTGAAGAGAAGACGATGGAGGGCACTGATGAATTGCGCCCGGGATGTCTGATGACCCGAGAGTCGCAAAGAGTGCTGGCGCCGCTCCCGGTCTGCCGCAAACCGCGCGATACGGTCTCTGCAGACGATTACGCCACATCTTGTTCGCACCTCTCCGCACCCGGGCGAGAAGAAGGCTGCCCTTCGGTTTGATCTCTCGAGCACTGCCGTCTTACCCACATGCGCCCTTGCTAAGTCGCACTACTGCACACCTTTAAGCGACGCTGTTCGACGAATGAGAGCAAAGGGTACTCACCTCAAGTGAGAAACGCAGATAGGAGACACGCCGCAAGTATCTTTTCACGCTGAGCCCGAGCGTTTCGATATCGCTGTCAATAACATAGCTGTCTAACAGCGTTTGATATACTGCGAAACTTTGAACAGTCCGGCGGGATGGCAGCGGCGTTTGTGCACCAGTGTGGTAGGTTTACTTCGGCCGACTGAGGTAGTAGGGAATGGGCTCAGCTGGCGACGTGTAAAATCTTCACCTGCTGAGGAAGAGCGTCGTGGTATACTTGAGACCAACAAACCCCGGCACCCCGCGTTAGCAGTTCGTGACGTGCATCGGCGTTTACCGACTCCGCCACATGGTGGCGATGCGGCGCAAGCTTGTGGTAAAACGGACGCGTCCGACGACTCGACATAGCTCGACATGCGTCCGTCTCGGGGGTAGGTCATCATGCATGAAGCTCAAGGCCTGAGGGGCGTTATCCCGTGTAGCGCAGGAGAGAAGCATCCCTGTGGGAGGCATCTGCCAAACGGCATCTTCGATCCGAACTTCAACACTGTCTTGCGGCTTTCCCGCCGGGAGAAGAGTACCGTAAGGTACTCGCCATGCCCTCCACTGCATAGAACCTATAGACGGCGGCGCGGGACGACGGTGTTTCCCTTGGCATCTCGCACCTTCAGGCACATAACTCGTATGGCGGCGTATGCACTGCCATGCAACATGTCAGGTGTTTGATTTCGCGTGTGCTGTGTGCGCTCAAATTGACGCGTCTCGAGCCAGGGTAATGATGTGAGTGAGGCCGCGCGGTGGCCACGCCCGGCGGGAGCCAGGTAGCCGTAAGATCGTAGTCTCCTTCTGCGTGCCTTACTTACGTGTAATGCATATGCTAGTATTAGAGGGTATTACACGGCAGAGCCCACCTCGCCGCTGTAAGCCGCAGAGCCGATCTTCTGAAGCTCAAACCCGCCGCTGCGGTGAAGATGCTCGTCAGAGTGCATGGACTGGTCGTATATCGCGGCTTGCATGAGCCGAATGTCGATCACCTCCCCGGAAAGGGGATCGCCCTGTCCCTAAGAATTAGAGCGCAGTAGACGGTAGTGTTCGCTATCAACGTACCTGCACGATGGTCGACCGACCGACGCTGTTGTCGATGCCCATGCCCTGCCGCTGGGCTGACCCGGAGAGGCCCTTTGAGCTGCCGGTGATTCCGATTTGGTTCTTCAAGAAGTCCCGGGAGTTCAAGCTAACGGGATTATAATGAGCTTCCACGCGGAAACACGACTGTGGTTTGTGAATCCTACGCAGCGAGTAGCGAGTTGGCATAAACTGCCATAGGGGTCAGAACGGCGAAATGGATGCTGAGCGGCACCAGATAATAACGTACGCTTCGCAATGCAGATGCTCATCCCGCTCGCGAGCAAGGTATGGGGATAGAGGACGATCTATAGAGAATCAACAACCAGAAGGGGTGAAATTGAGGGGATCTTACCACGATGAACGACACTACGCTCATCGTGCTGCAACGACAAGATGGCCCCACGCTCAGTCGGTGTGCACGCAAAATATGAGGGACGTACCCGGTGAGAAGCCCTGTGCGGTTGTCAATACTTCTGTCGAGGTCCGAGGACGAAAATGCGAAACACGCACCTGTGTTGATCGTGTACCTCACAAGCGTGTTCAATGTTGAGTCCGTACTGCCGTCCATCTGTTAAGAATACGACCCCACAGACGTTTCGCCCTGCGATGGACGTACGGTTGAAACCCCGTCCGGCTCCTTCTCAGGACGAGTATAAGCAGCGTAGTGAGCAGCGTGTCGGCGACGATAGCCATGCCCAGTCCAGCAATAGTCATCCACTGTCCAAGCGGTGTAATTAACTCGCTGCGCGGCGTAAAGAGTCACAGAGAGGTATGGCGCACCCACAGTACATTCTCGAAGGCCGTGAGATTTGGCTGGATGAATCTGTGATACTGCTATCAGGCCGCGCACGCACGAGGGATGGGGCAGTGGCGACGAACGCTTCGACGGTGATAGCTGCGTATTATGAACGTTAGTTTGTACAGGCGGCCATGTAAAAGACGCTACTTACTGGTAGAAAAGGCTGAGAATTGACGACGGAGGCCAATGTTAGCGTCGCTCGTCTACCGGGACTACAAGGTTCACCTGTTTCTCCGAACAGAAGGATGACCTGCGGGTTACTTTAGCTCGGGTGGAGAATCTAGTATGTCTTTGCTTGACACTTACGACCAAGCCCACCAACGGCCTGAACTTGCGGTTAACTAGGGAGGTTAAGAGTCAGCATTTCTGACTACAGTCACGAGCATCAGGGCATATACACACTCAACCACAGCCGATGAGCGAAGAAACTAGTGAGAGCTATTAGTATACGAGTCCTCCTATGAGGGCAGCCTCAATGGTAGACGCACCTTTGGGAAGCTGCGATGACAACGCCCTGAAATCGAGGTCTACTAGGTCAACATGGTGGCCGATATCGCAAGACATGTACGCGGGGACTCACGGTAGTTACCGGGAGAATCTGTATCGAATCAACATCAGCGTGTACACAACCGGGCAGGGGATAGTGCAAGACCACGAGTTACACTCACGTTGATAGACCTGCGATCGCGCGTCAAATTGATGTCATAAATAACAGCGCAGCACCGCAGAACGTACCATACACCATGAAAAAGGGTCGACGGGTTGAAATAGTTCCTCGCCAGGTAGTAGTATCTGTGAAGTTACAGCTTAATCCCGTTGGAAGTCTTGAGGCATTAGTAGCCGAGACCACATACACTGCGTGCATTGACACGACGGAGTGTAACGTTTCCAAACCTCTATGATATCCATCAGCGCAAGGCTCAGAATACATACGGAACCCCAGCCAAACGGGTGATGACGCACAGCACGACTAAAACCTGCGCAGTACCAGATCAGTGCAAACCATGTCGAGCGAAGCACTAGAACTTGCCATGCTCTTGGTGTACACGGAATCTGCTTTACAGGCAGGCAAACGAGCGTAGCGGTACCCCTGATGTAACGTAACTCCAAAGAGGCTGCACCGTCGTCAGTATATCTCTCAGGGGGATAATAGAGAACTCACATGAGACCGAAGAATGTGCCAAGCATGAGAACTCCGTACGTGTTGTCCAGGGCGGGCGGCGGTGACGGGACGGTGAGCCCAGAGGTGGTGCCATTAGTGCTATGGTCCATCGGTACGGGCCCGTCGTCCTTGACAAAAGGATACAGGGCTTCTGGGGTGATGGGTGAGGGAAGGGGAGACCTGGGGGCAGGAATGAGCACGCCGTGAGCACGGGAGGTTCAAGCGCGGGGTACGGTAACATACCGCTGCCTTAAAGCTCCCTGCGACATATGCATGGAACAGATGTGAATGGAGCCCCGACGGGTGCCCCGGGGTCCTCTACGTAGAGATCAGTACTTTGTGCCTCTTTCGACAATGTATCGTGGACGCCATCTCCCGGGCGGGTGCCAACAGCGAGAACAGCTGCGGCGCCGGGACGCACTCCGCTCCGCGACGACACATGGCATCTGACGGTGTTTTTGAGCGAGACACAATCTTCGCATGCGCACCGGTACCGATACAGTTCCAAAAGTCGCAGTGGACCTGCAGTCTGTACAGAGCCGGGCGCGCGCGGCGATGGCTGTGAGGGCTGCGAACAGATGTGTGGCTGCCTCACCACAAAATCGAAGCTCAGCACGCGGTTGGTCGTAGCTTCCTAGCGTACAAAAGCGGCGCTCTGTCGAAAAAAAGCATATACCAGGGTGTTGGATGAGCCGGGGAAGTGATGGGCATGATCCCGGTGGTTGAGAGTGAAATTTGTTCCGACTGAGAGCGCGAAACTTTAACCGACAGTTGGGTTTTCGCAGCGGCGGATGGTGCTAGGTATTTGTGGTACACCTCTTCGTGCGGGGATTCATGCGCATTGCATGCAGCCAGGACAAGTGATGATATGCGTCCGACCGTGACGGTCGGACGGTCACCGGTCATCCTGAGTCATCAACAAGGGGTACCGGTGTGGTCAAAAAGAGTCCCTTCGGGATGCCAAGTAAGAATAGTTAGAAAGACAGTCCACCAAACGGAGGATTGGAAACTCGTACTATTCAGATACGCCAGAGCGGCAGGAAATCGCAGTCACCACGCTTGTGGAGTGGTTCGAAGAGGTTCAAACGAGCCTGGCTTGAACGTTTGAACGTTTGAACAAGCGCCCTCGCCACGAACTTACACCACAAGTTTTAGCGCTCACCTGGATATTATCGCTATGCGTCGCGCGGAAACCTCGAACTCAGCACTTGCAACCCAATGATAGTTTCGGGATACTGGGATCAGCACAGGAACTGTAGCATGTCGATGCTACCCTATAGACTATTCCCTCCCGACTGACATATTCCGCGCAGTCGCTGCTGCACTACCCTCGCATCAGCACGCACGTCCTCCCGCCAACAGCCACAGTCCCAACAGCCTGCTCCGCCACGACCTTCGCCGGCGTCCCCCTCCCAATCCCACCGCCTTGAACCTTCACTTTCTGCTGAGGAAGCACGCCAAACGTCTGCGCGACGTCCCACTGCGAGTCCAACTCCATATCCTCCCCCTCCGACACCGCCGCCGTCTCCAGTTGCGCTGCGTCAATCGTGGCATCCACCACTCCCGGAACGGGTAGCGCCGCGTCCGCGAGCCCCGCATACTCGTACCCGCCCTGCCCCGCCTCGGGCGTCAAGAGGAGGACGGAGACCGGCGGGGAGGGAGAGTGGAGGAACGACGACGAGGCGGACGCGGACGCGGACGGCGGCCCGTCACGCGAGCGCCGCTCGAAGCTTGGCGTCGAGTACCGCGACTCGCACGACTTGTACGACTCAGCGGTCATGCTCGCCCCGCTCTCGCTCCTCCCGCTCGCGCGGCTCGCCGTGCGCGAGTGCGCGGAGCTCTCCGGGCCCGTGCCGCTCCCGCTCGTGCCGCTGTCCGCCGACGCCGCGGACGCGTAGCGCGAGTGGCCCGAGCGTAGCGTGGAGTACGTGTCCGACGCGAGGACGTGCGTGACGTCCTCGTACACGCCTTCCTCGTTCGTCGCGTACACGCGCCAGCTCGAGCCGGACGCGGACGCGCCGCCCGCGATCCCGCTCTTCATGCCGACGAGCGAGTCCGGGCACGTGCTGCACGATGGCGTGTGCGAGTCGCGCGAGAGGATGGGCATGTCCGCGACGGGCGCGTCGACCTGCGGTGGGGCGCCGGGGATGATGGACTTCTCAAGCGACGCGACGCGCGTCGGCTTGTGCATGCCCTCTTCGGCTTTGGCAAGAGAGGCGCGCGACTTGCGCTGCTGTCGGGCCTTGCTGTGGCAGCAGGGCAAGACACCGCACTTGAAGCAGAGGACGCCGCCGCCGAGGGCGCCGAGCGTGGCGAGGATGAGGAAGGCGGCGACGATGGCGGTCCGGCGGGCGCGCTCCGAGGCGTCGGATTGGGATTGCGGGTGGACGTCGTCTGAATGGGGGTCGTCGATGGCTTCCCCGGTCGGCTGGACAATCGAACGCGTTGCGGAGAAGACTGGCTCGGTGAAGTCCGGTGTCGCGGTTGGCTGCGACACGTCGGCCGATAGGAGTACGGAAGGAACAGACGAGGAAGTGGGCACCAGCTGCGAAGTCGCAAAGTCCTTGTGGGCAGAAGAAATGGGCACGGAAGAAGACGCTGGCAGAGAGACCGAAGAGGCAGAGGCAATGAACTTCAGTTTGGAGGCGATCTTCTTGTGGGCAGAGGAAGAGACTTTGGAGTGCTTCATCACGGGAAGGCCGGAGCCTACTGCGACGCGTGGTTCAGCTTCCGTATCAGATTGAATGGTGAGAGGTGCCGCTTGGTCGGCTTCAGCGTCAAGGTTCTGAGGGGCGCCGTCGGGGCCAGGTACAGGCAGAGACTGAGTCGCAGCCAAGACAGAAGACGCAGTCGGAGCGCTAGGTGTCACAGCTGCAGCGATGGCTTCGGTCGTTGAGGCAGGCGTTGAAACCTCGAGGACACCCGTGCGAGTCGCGGAGGCGTCCGAGGAGGGGGAGGTAGCCGCTGTAGGACTCAAGAGCGGGGTGCCAGGGATGGATACAGGCTCGCTAGGATTGAAGCTAGGGTTAAAGCTGGGATTGAAGCTGAAGCCCAACGCAGGACTTGATGGCGCTGAGCTGGGCTCTGCAGGCCCTCCCAGAGTAGGCGAAGCACAGGACAGGAGGAGAAGTGAGAAACCCAGGAGAGACGGATTGTGCATGATGAAGAGAAAGAGAGAAGATGCCGTGCGGGCGTCGCGTTAGTGTGTTGGGGAAGACCTAGTGATGGTAGTGTGAGGGAACGAGACAGGAGGAGTGGGCATGAGATACCGTACGGCTGGAGGTTGCCAGAAAACAACGTGCGGCTTGCACGCCGGTCGGCCGCTCTTCGGTTCGGGAGCGAACAAGAGAGGTCAGCCACATGTGAGCCTCTGACATACCTCGCTCCGTTGTGCGCCCTACACGGACACAGCTCTGGTCAGAGTATCTATGGTTCCAGGGATCCCATGAAGCTCACCTCGAAGCAGAACCACGACCACACCGGGAATATGTGTTCAATTGGTCTGGGATTGACAGGGATCCTGTCAAAATCAAGCAATCTCGGACCCGTAGCGCGTGCACCAGCTGTTTGATAGCCCGTGCATATGTAGGAATATGCTTGAGTCTCTTCCCCTATGTTTCTTGCAAGCCTATGAATGATATTGAAAGTCGAGCTCCTGTGCACTCATAGTGGGCGATTGGAGAGAAGAGTCTGAGATGCTGGCGCCGGGCGGCCACCGGCCTCGTACGTCGTAGACGCCCATAGCACCTCGCTTCCTCCCGCATCCTCTGGTAGCCTCGCAAGGGTTGAATACTCCCCGTCGTCTGCCCAACCAACATGTCACGGCTTTCTGGATATCTTAATAGGACTAGCAGGCTCCTCCGCGACAATGCTTCTCGCAGTACGCAGCCATCTCACCCGTCCCTACCAATCTCCTGAGGCATGGCGCAGTTCTCCGGATGGAAGGCGCGGACGAGCCCTCGCGGGCACCCAAGCTCCTCTATACCTTCAACACGCCCGAGCACATCGCTCAGTTTGCCACCGGATGCGACGCGGACGTAGGTGGAACGTCGACCGTCCACTTTGAGCTGGACGAGGCGACCTCAAAGCCGGCGAGCGAGCCCAAGGCAGCGCCGCCGCACGGAGTGACCGTCAGCCGGCCCACCGGCAAGTTCTGGGGCGAAATGAAGCTGACGGTGAGGAGCGGGCTGGAGGGACAAATTCGCGGGGGCTACGCAGGATTCCGGAGCAAGGTGCGACTGTGCGCTACATTCGTGCTATTCTTGCGCTGACACACGTCTCGCCCCCAGCCTCGTCCGACGCTATTTGGCGAGCTCACAGATGACGTCTCCAACCATGAGTATTTGGCGTTACGCGTGCGCGCCTTGGGACATCCTCGGACACGCAACTCGTATTTTGTGAACTTGCAGACGGACGGACCCATTACGACTGACCTGTGGCAGCACCGGCTCTTCTTCCGAAGAGACGACGGAGACTGGGAGGACGTCTTTGTGAGTATAGCCGTAATCCTCCTCGTAGTCGGGCTGACATGTTTCGCAGATCCCCTTCAAAGACTTCGTCCTGACAAACGCAGGAGAACTCGTGCCGCACCAAGTGCAGATGTACCGCGAGCGCATTCGGACGATTGGCATCTCTCTTCTGGGCGGGAACAGCGGTGTTGAGGGACCGTATGAACTGGGCATCGACTCCATCAGTGCGGTGAACGTGGAGGATGTGTCTGATACGTCTGCCCTTGGTGCGTGTCCAGCCATCCCGAACCTGACCTGTCCTAATGTTGTATGCAGAGAAAGTACCGACCGAGGGGACTCAGTGGCAGAGACCACCGGTGCTGTAGGTGACTAGGCCTATGGTTCTGCGGTGATGTACGATTGTTACCATAACTTCCGATAATGTCCCCCATCCCCGCTTGCCCTCGAGCCTGTGTGGTAGCTCGCTACCCGCCGAGATTGTTGTCGACCAACAAATGTCCGACCGACCCATCATCACGACCTCCCCGCGACGTCTGACCAGACACAAACTCACAACTTCATCGACGGCAGGTATCAAGTGGCCTCAGGATGCGTATCTACCAACCTCCGATAAACAGCCGCTAAGAGCCACACTGGCATTCCTTGTTCTCTCGTCTCGAGCTATTGCTCCCGGTGAGTTGCCTCCCGTTGACCCCGCAGTCTTGGCCCGCCGGTCGATGCCCAGCATCTGAAACAGAAGCGCAGTTTACCTTGTAGCTCCCGCCGGAGTCCGGTTCGAGTGATGTTCATCTTGATTGATGCTGAACTTGGTTTTCGTCCTCTGGCGAGCCGCTCACCTCCGCGCCTCCGCGCCCTGTGCGGGCAGTGGACACTGGAAGGAGTCGCTAAACCATACAGGCACGGAGGCCATAATCAATTTCCCGCCGCATGGCTCAACCATCAGGCGGTGTCGCGCCTGTACCAATGCCATCGCGCGCGGAGACGAGCGGCAAGCAGGAGGCGGTAACGCTCAACACAATCTTCGAGAATCGAACCTCACAAGCCACAGACATCATCCCGCCCATTCCACAGTGGGGACGATCTCCGTGGACAAGCTGCGCACGCCACGACGGAATGGACATGGACGGCGGATGGACGTGGTGCATCGCTACCCGCCCAGGGCCAGGGCGGATTCGTGCGTACCATCCCGTTGCATTTCATTCTTCGCCCTCGCTCAGCCTTAAGGATTGTCGCCTGCGCAGACCACGCATCAGGCCCAGGGGCTCGATCAATGATGCCCTGGCGGGTCTGAGGCTCGGACGCCCGCGTTCGCGGCTTGTAGATCGCTGTACACCGTCGTCGCCCACGAGGGACTCGCGTCGCGCGCAGGATAGCCTCTTTAGGCACCTCCTGGGGTACCGCGGCAATCTCTAAGTTCCCGCGTCAGAACGGGTCAGAGCATGCGGTGGAGGTCTCGGGCGTCGAGACTCGAGTGGCGGAGGCCACAGATATCGCGCGCCGGGTTCACCTCGCATCGGAACCTCCGCGCAAGCGGTGAGCGTCGCGACGTCGGATGGATGACGCCGTTCCGTTGCGGCCGTGGCGCGCTCTGCATACCAACGTCGACGCGCGCTATGCTAGTGCTAAGTGCTAGGTACATCGTCCCCAGCATAAAAGCCCCCGCGTGAGCCCGGACGAGTCCCCCACCGCCCCCTTCATTATCCGTTCCCTGTTCCCTGCTTCCTGCGCGTGCGCGGAAAGCCCCCTTGCGTTTCTCATACCCTAGTGCCCTTGTCCCTCTTCTCTTTGCGCGGCGCTCGCTTTAATCACCCCTCACCCACACCCACCCGACACACACTCGTTGACATTATGATCCCCGTCCTCGTGGCCGCCCTGGCGGCTTCCCTGCCCCTCGCCTCCGCACACATCTGTACGCACACACCCATTGCTCTATCACCTTGAGCATGCGCTGACAGTGCCTCATAGCCATCTGGCACCCGAGCATGTACGGCTTCAACGTCACCGAGCAGACGTTCCCGTACGACAACCGCCCCGTCGCGCCTCTGCAAGACATGCCCTTCGACCAATGGTGGTTCCACAACCACCTCGACTTCCCCCCGCACGCGGGCGACGTCTTCGCGCTCCCCGCGGGCCAGCCCGCGACGACGGAGCTCGCGTGCAACAAGGGCGCCACGTCCTTCTTCGCGTCCTCCGAGGGCGGCGACATCCGCACCGCGAACGTCAACGACCCGTGCCCGGGCAGCCCCCCTTCCGAATATCACACGACGGGGATCGACGACGTGAAGGGCTGCGCGCTCGCGATCGCGTACGAGCCCGACGCGCGCAAGGTGCAGCCGGAGGACTTTGTGGTGTTTAGTGTGAACCAGACGTGTGTGTGGAACCGGTTTACGGACTTTAGCGTCCCCGCGCGCATGCCTGCGTGCCCCGAGGGCGGGTGCACGTGTGCGTGGTTCTGGATCCACTCGGTATGTCTCCGTCCCTTCTCAGTTTTTACGGGAACGGACGTTGACGAACTTAATCCGTGTAGCCCGACAGCGGAGGCGAGCAGATCTACATGAACGGCTTCAAGTGCGATATCACCGGCGCGAAATCCACCGTCGCGCTCGCGAAGCCCAAGGTCGCGCGCCGCTGCGGCGCGGACCCCGAGCACGGCAAGCCCGCCGCCGTCCCCGGCAACTGCACCTACGGCGCGAAGCAGCCGCTCTACTGGCTCCAGAAGGAGCGCAACAACGTACGTCCCCTCCCCCTCCCTCCCTTCTCCCTCGTTTCACCGCGGCTGACGCTTGGCACGACTGGCAGATGTTCGAGGACACGATCGCGCCGCCGTTCTACAACGACTTGTACAACTTCCGGGACGGCGCGCAGGACGACATCTTCGCGGACTCGTACCCGACCGGCGTGCCCGACCCCAGCCCCGAGCAGACTGCGGTCCCGACGCCCGTGAACGGCCCCGCTCCCCAGGAGAACGCCGCTCAGGGCCCCACACCGACGCCTGCTCCCTCCAGCCAGACGTCCTCTTCATCCGCCGCAGGGTCGTCCAGTGCGACCACAACATCGTCGAGTGGACCGCGGCCCTCTGCGCGCGGCTTCCGCCGAGCCGTCGTCGGCAGCCCGCGCGTCGGCGTCCCGAAGAAGTCTCTCTCGCAGGCGCGGAAACTGAGGTGAGCCGCTCTGCATGCTTCGAAGCCCGTGCCGAGCAGCGCTGACCATCGTGATTCGTGTAGTGCGGCTGACATCACGAAGCGTCTCATGCGCGCGCGCCGCTCGCTGCCTTGGGCGGCGGACGGCCAGCACTGAGTACTGAGACCCTGGTCACGCCCATTCACTCCCTCCTACACGCACGCACGTCCCCTACGTTCACGACGACGGACACTTCACGCTACACTCCCCTCTCTTCAACGGGCACGCTGGGGCCTGGCGCGCCGCCTCGCCCACGCCGCTCTTTACCCTTTACCTATCTAACTTATTTCTTTCTTGAGACTCCCCTGTATCAGTAGTGACGACCTTCCCCAATCTTACATGGCGGCTCTGTGAAACGTTTTTTTCGACCGCGTGCGGCGCACATGAAAATGCGGGGCACTGGGTAGACGTAGCTGGGGGTCCAGGTGATGGTGGCTCCATCGGCGTCCAGTTCACTGTCTGGACGGGGCGCCCACGTCTTGAGTTACTCGCTGTGCAGGTGACCAGCTCCTCGAGCGGCCTATTTCGAAAGCGGGTAAATAAACCAGAAGACGGGGTCCGGATGCTGTAAACTGGAGTGAGATAAACCCCAGCATATAAAGGGCGCGCTCGCGGAGTGCTCGGGATGGAAACAGCCGCTCACCTACGCTGCTTTATGAGACGCTTTGTATGCTCTCTGACACGTTTCTCCCGCTGTAAAGCAAAGGACGGTGTCGCAGGCGAGTGGGCTGTATGCGTCGGCATCATGGTCGTAACGTGCCACTCAGGGTGAGTGAGTAACCTAGTTCGTCCAAAATGAAGTGAGGTGCGAGAAGGGGCTTCTTATTTCTTGCAGCTTTCGTCTGGTCACTTATACAGGACCCTCTCAGGAAACACTGCGCTCACGAGCACCAGTAGGATGAGCCAAAGGGCCTTCAATAACACAACGGTCTACCGTGAGTATATAGTGGTAGATCTATCACTGTTGGAGTCTGATGGTGATCAGCGCGTGAAGAAATCCTTGCAGATCCCTGTGTAGTATGTACTTCTCATATACCACTGATCACGATCAAGTGCGTCCTCATTAGAAGAAGTCCGTGGTTCAAGCAGGAATAATCGAGAAGGACAGTGCGAGCCTCGCGTCTGCGCCACGATGCTACAGGACGGCCTGGCCCTCGGACACCTGGCGACGGAACGTGGAGGGGAAACGCGGGGACCCCAGAGACGGTTAGCCGAAACCTGATGGGGTGCCGAGGGGGACGGGGGTGACGGCACCGCGCCCTGGCAACTCTCGGTTTGGCCAGCTCGTGTCGCCGACGCGGTCGAGGACAGCCCGCCTCCTGCCTCGAACCATGCTTTCTCCCGCCCGAACATGACCTTGCTTTTGCACATGCACCCCTTGCGTTCTTATTCTTCCGTTCATCTCCCTCACACAGTCTCTCGTGCAGGTGAGCTCCCACTCACTGCGCGTCATACACCCTCTCACTAGGGCAACATCGCAAAAGTTCATTCAGCATGCTCGGACAAAGGATCATAGAGTCCTACCGGGACCTCGAAAACGACGACTCTGCCTTCCTCCAACCGTCCACCAGCCTCACCATACGGCGCATCAAGTCGGCCGGCCTGCGCATCGTCACTGAGAGCGAAGAGGTGTCTCCCAATGCACTGCGGGTACGCGCTACCATCCGGTTCGCGTGCGCATATATGCTCACCGCAGCTAGGATAACACAAACACACTGCAACCACCCAACCACCGCAACTCGTATCTTTCCGTGAGGTACGTCGTGTGACGGCCTTCTGTCCGAGGCATGTCATATTGAACTTCCTAGGACGCCGGACACGAGCCATACCTTTGGTCTCCCGAACCCCAGTATGCTATCACCCGATAGTACGAACAGTCGCCTCCACACACCCGCCTCCTCCCTGTCGTCAGCTTCCGCTGAACTGCTGGCTTCGCGTCGCCTTTCTCGGTACTCGCGGGCAGAAAGCGCTCTACAATCCGCCGTCGAAGCCTCCTCGGCGGAGGTCTCCCCACAAGAGCTGCAAATCCAGAGTCTTGCACGGGCGACGGCGGTCTTAAGCGAACAGGCCCGGGATGCGCAGGCATGTGCAGAGCGCCTCCGTGCATGCCTTGCCGACAAGGAACTGCCCGCGGAGGAAGTCAAGGCGATGCAACGCGCGCGTTGGCTGGAAGAACACAAGAGCAACTCCCGGCAGGCGCAGTCCACCCATGCCCGGGAGCTTTTGATGAAGCTCTCCAGTCCGATCACTGAAGAGGCGCCTTTCGTCGAGTCTCCGCATGTGATGACACGACATGAAGCAAACCTCGCGCGGTATCTGCAGCACTCTCCTACACGTGTCGCCTTTCCTCCAACGCGGAGTCCGACCCTTTCCCCCGTGCTCTACCGCCGGCAGACTCTGTCACAAGTCCGTCCGATGCGCTTGCGTGCATCTGCTATGGAGCTTGCGTTGCGGTCTCCTATGCGTACGCGGACGAGGTCGCTAGACGGCGGTCATTCACGGAGTAACTCAGAGTCTACGGAAGCGACATTCGTTTCTCAAGGATCCAGCGGCCAAACCACTATTGCGACATCGTCTATCCCCAAGCTGAAGTCAGCCACCTCTCTTTCTCCCCTTCCGCGGCTTGCAGAGGGTGAGGGTACTATCAGCATAGAGCAATGGTCAGCTCTCCGCTCCCGCGACGAGCTCCTTGCCGAGGTCGGCGACGTAACGCTGCCGGACTACGCTGTGGACTTGCTAGAAGATCTTGCAGCGTCTTCGCTCGACATTTCTCTGCACGACATCTCTCCGGTCGATGTCGCGCCCATCGTCAACGGTGGTTCAGCACCAGACATCCCCTTCGCCTCCCCAGTTGACCCCGAACTCGTACCCTCCACGCCTCTCCGCTTCTCCACCCGTCTCCGGAGCCAATCCGACACCCCCACCCTCCCCCCCCCCTCCCTCACCTACTCGCCCCCACTGCCCAACCCCCGCCGGCGCTCCGTCGTCCCGACCACAACCAAGCCCTCCTTCCGGCACAGCCTCGCCGTGCCCAAGTTCTCCTCCCTCCGCCTCTCCGCCCCGTCCCTCGTCGCGGTCCCCGAGGGCTCCGACGCGGACGCGCACAGCCGCCCGCACTCCTCCCTCAGCGGGCGGTTCGCGCTCGACTCGTCCTCCGCGGTCCACGAGCACGCTGAGGGCGACCCGCGGGACAACCGCCGGTTCTCGGTGGTGTCGTTCCGCCGGCTCGAGCGCAGCGAGAGCGGCGCGCGGGGTGGGATCCTCGCGCGCTTCAAGCGCCGTTTCTCGACTCTCGGACAGTAAGTACGTTTAGAGCCCGGCTGTGTATCTATCCACCTAGGACTCGGAGGCTAGGACTAGGACTAGGAATCTTGTAATGCGGTCCTCGGCGCGGTTTATGCCGGGGCACTCGCTCTGTATCATTATTCTTTCTACCCTTCGCGTTCGCTTTGCGTTCTGCACGTTTATTTTCTGCCTGTGCGTATTATCGCTGTCACGTTCGTTTGCTGCATATATTGGACTATCACTCATCCTTACACCTTAAGGCCTTACATCTTACATCTCGTAGCATATAGCGTATCTGGGGCCCGGATATGGATATGGAATCGCATGCTTTACTTCTTGCAACCTCCTCATCGTGCTCTCCCCAGCGCAATGCTACTCCTTTGAACACCGGCTCGACGACAGATCTCCAAAACCGATACGGTGAGTCTACACGCGCTCAAAGCCCATACTATCTATTGACCCCGAGCCTCATCAGATGTCCGATATCACACTGGGACTGAATGCTTTCCAGGCAGGATGTTCGTGACCCGCGCTCGCCTTCTAGGCCGCGCTCCGGCCTCCCGTCCCAGCTTCCCTCCCCGAAGTGTATCGGCGCTGCCGTACAAATGCCCTCGGGCCATATGGCCACACGGCCTCGTTGCGGCAGCCCACCGCGGCACGGCGCGCTTCCGGCCTTCGACGCGTCGCATACAGACCCCGTCCGCGCCGGCGACCAGCCCTGACAGGTCGGAGGGGGGGGTCACGCTGGGCCGTCTCCCCGTCTGACGTCTTGCGATGCAGATCTGGGATCATCCTCGACGGGCTTCGCGATCGCGCCATCCCAGATATAGAGGGCATATAAGACGCGTCCTTCTGACCCTGCGCAGGCTCTAACGCAGGTACTCGCCGTGTCTTACTGGGGCAGCTAGCGCGACGATGCACTATACCCTCGTAGCGTCGCTCCTCGGCCTTCTGGCGTGCAGCCCGCTCGCGCTCGCACAGGGCAACAACCAGAGCCTGCCCAATACCTTCCCGCACGCGTGGCCCGGCCAGCCCAATGGGACCTTCAGCCCCGCATGGCAGAAATGTGCGTACCCCATCGCGCCCCCCTCCCTCCTGCAGTTTACTCACCCCATCTCGCCACTACCCGCCCCGCCTACAATGTGCTGATCCCTCGCCCGCGCAGACTTCGAGGTGACGGAGAAGCTGCCAGACCTGCCGGGGCCGCTGCCGCGCATGTTCGCAGGGAACATCCCCGTGAACCGCGCGGGGCACCCGAACGACACGCTTTTCTTCTGGGCGTTTGAGAAGCAGGGCGCGAACGGGACGCTCACCGCGCCCGCCGACGCGAACAACACCGACCCGTGGATCATCTGGCTCCAGGGCGGGTGAGTGTGTTGCGTGCCGCGGCGCGACGTCTAGCTCAATGTGCATATGCAGCCCAGGGTCGTCGGGGATGATCGCGCTCACGACGGAGGTAGGTGCTGCGCGTTCGGCGGAAGGAAGTTTGTGCTCATAGCGACTGCTCCTGCCAGAATGGCCCCGTGCATGTTCTCGCCAACGGCACCTGGGTGCTGAACAACTTCAGCTGGAACCACCTCGCGGACACCATCTGGATTGACCAGCCCGTCGGTACGTGTCCCCCCTCCATTCTCCCCCTTCGATGTCTGTGCGGCAGGCACCGCGCGCGCCGAGCATCCGTTCCTAACACCACAATTCCTCCTACAGGCACCGGCTTCTCGACCGCAGACTCGACAGGATACAGTACGTCCCTGCCCGTGCCTATCACCGACCGCCCGTTCTCACGCGCCGCCTTCGCCCCGGACAGTCCCCAATGAAGACCAGATGGGCGAGGACTTCGTGCGCGCCGTCCTCCTACTTTGTCGCCCGGACACTGACCGGGATCGGCGTGGAACACGCAGGTCGGCTTCCTCTCCAACCTCGTCAAGGTCTTCCCAAGCCTCGCGACGCGGCCCCTGTTCCTGACCGGCGAGAGCTATGCGGGGACGTACATCGTGAGTGTCCGGCCCTTGGCGTGCTCGCATAATCCCCGCGCGACCATTCAGAGAGGGACGTTGGAGTGTTCGGAAGCTGATGACTTGACTCGGCCCCTGTTACAGCCGTACATCACGAAGCACATCTTCCAAGCTGAGAGTCCGCCGGTCAAGCTGCGCAAGATTGCCATCGGTGACGGCTCGCTCGGCTCGCAGGCCACGGTCGAGCACATACCGGTCGTGAGTGCCTCTCCGTGTGTGAGACGGCAACGCTGCGCCCTGTGTTAATAGGACCTGCTACGGCGTAGGTGAACGTGATTGAGACGTACCCAGCAATCATCGGGTACGACCAGGATGTATTCAACTATTTCCGGCAACAGTGAGTGAAACGTCCCAGCTAACAAGCATCTGAATGTGCTGAACACATGGCGATAGATCGCATCTGTGCGGCTTCGACTTCAACCTGACATACCCGCAGAACGGCCACTTCCCGACGCCCAACCTTGTCAGGCCTTCCAGCAACTCCGCATTGGCCCAGTCCCTCCTAGCGCCGACCGAATCCCGCGCAAGGACCGCCTCCTTGCAGAAGGCCGTCGCCGAGAAGTTCACTGCGTCTCAGAGCAAGCGCTCGCTGGGCAAGAGGGCCGAGTTCTTTGAGCGCAGAGAGGAGAGCCATAAGGAGTGGAAGCGGGACTTGAGCGGACGCGCGAATGGGACGATTGACCCGTTGTACGGATGCTTCTTGCTGGATGAGTTGATCGACTATGCCGTCAATTTTACCTTCCCTTGGTGTAAGTCCGGGCTTGCGGAGGGCAATCAGTTCGAATGTCCAACGATGGTTACTGACCGCATCATATAGCAAACGGCGACTTCGACGTCTACGACATCCCCGACGCGACGAGCCCCGAGCCCTTCCTAAACGCCTCCACCTTCTTCAACGACAACCGCACGCGCGCCGCGCTGCACGCGCCGACCTCCAAGGACTGGATCCGCAACTTCAACTACCCGTTCGGGAACAAGCACGACCGCTCGCAGGGGAACCAGTACGGCGACCCGAGCGTCGAGCCGATCGCCTTCCTCTCCGACCTCGCCGCAAACGCGTCCGCCGCGAACGTCTCCATCGTCTTCTACTCCGGCAACGACGACTCCCTCGTCCAGCACCACGGCACGGAGGTCATCATCCAGAACATGACCTTCGGCGGCGTCCAGGGCTTCTCGCGCCCGCCATCGACGCCCTGGTTCGACGACGACGGGAACTTCGCGGGGATCGTGCACCAGGAGCGCGGGCTCGCGTACGTGCTCTTCGCAGGCGCGGGCCACCTGGTGCCGGAGTGGAAGCCCGCGCAGGCGCTCACGTTCATTCGCGAGTTCGTCCTCGGCTCGAACCTGAACGGTACGGTGTCGGGCACGATCGTGGTAGGCGGGGAGAACTCGACGCTCGCGAACGACTTCTTGCCGGGCGGGAACGAGATTTTCTACGGTTCGGCGGCGACGCAAGGGACTTCGACAATCCCTGCAGCTACACAGGCGGCCTGGAATAGCTTCATCGCAACCGCAACTGCGACACAGCCGCCTATACCAAGTTCGAATGGCGCTTCTGGGGATATGGCAGGAAGAATCCCTGGCGTGGTTGGAGTGTTGGCTCTGGGGCTCTGGTCGATGATGTAGTTGTGGACTGGCGTCCTTTGGGGGGGAGGGTTGCATGTATACCACCACTTTGGCGGGTAATGAGACTGGTAGAATCCGGAGACTTCGCCACGCCCGGAAGGCACCAGGAGTCGACAATATGGCACCGTCTATAGCATGCGGCGGTCTTGGTCTTGGGGTGTCGCCTGAAGCTCATCAACCCAAAGCTCTGCGGAGGCGCCATGCCCCAGGTGAGTCAGTGACGGGGTTGCAGACGCTAGCCAGAGCAGTGGTTGTTCTCATCGCAGCTGGCATCTTTCGAGAATACGGACACTATGCAGGACCGGATTAGAATACGACCAGGCAGGCGGATAGGACGCGAGCGTACCATGCCCAGCGACATAAGCCGCCGCAGGCGATTCATGCATCATCACCGAAGGACAGTAGCTTCTTATCTTGTTTCTTCGCCTTCTTCTTACTAGCTTTCGCGGGAGCCTGTGGCTTGTCGGTGTCGTCTCGCCCATCGCCGACAGCCTTGCGTTTCGCGTTCTTGCCCTTCGCGCCCGCGCCAGACGAGAAGGAAAGGCCCTGAGATGCGCTTGCCTGCTTGGACTGTCCAGCGGCAGCGCCCTCCTTTGCGCCATCTTCACCGGTCTTGCTTCCCTCCGCAGAAGCCTCAGGTAGAGGAGGCAAGCCTTTGGCTAGAAACGCAAGACATCAATTGGGAAGTAGAAGGTATAAAGTATACAGTGCGATGTCTGCGTACCCTTCCGTTTCTCGTTCTCAACCTCCCTCTCCGACAGATACTTGCCTTCCTTTAGCACGACCACCTGAGGCTTCTCTCCTTCGTCGTCCTCATCCGCACTCCCCGGTTCATCGTCCGGACGTTCCGGGATGGCTGGGCGACGCGGGATCGGGGGACGACCCGAGCCGTCGTACTCAAACTCGTCGTCGTCTTCGTCGTCTGCACCTCCACCGCTGCCGCCGCCTCCGAACTGTTTCTGGAGCTTGACAAGGAACGCCGGAGTCTTGGCCTGGTAAGCAAGCTTGGACGAGAGCTGCTGGCGAGTGGGCTCCTTAGGGGCCATTTCAGAGATTAATCAAGTTCAGACGAAAAGAAAGCAATCCAGAGGAGTACTAGAGGGACGAGTTCGACAGAAGAGCCGATGGTGGTCAATGAGCAAGCGACGATTGGCTGGCGCCCGCAACGCTCCTTACTCTTGACCTCTTCGGTCTCCCTCAGCCACCTTCGCTTTGTTCTACTCACTGCTCAGTATCTGCCGCCGACGTTGGGCCCTGCTTGCTAGTTTTCTGTAAAGCGAATACCTTGTCGTGTCTTCTACTCTCCACTTCAACCGAAATGTTTCGCGCAACCGCTGTACGCCTCGCCGAGTCCATCTCAGCACGCCCTCTGAACCTTCAGGAAGCAAGTGCCGCGCTGCTACCACCTTTGCCGTACGTCTCATGGGTTAGCCAGCCGTGCATTGGGCACTACTTAAAGACGCTCTGAATAGGTTGTATCGTCGGATATTGCGATCCCATAGAAACCTGCCGCAGGAAATGCGCTCGCTGGGTGATGACTACGTGAAAGCAGGTGAGCTATTCAAGTGTTTTGCCCTCCGCCTTGTGCCAGCGTCGGGTAGTAGGTTGCATGGGGAATGGTAATGGTGTGTGACCACGCCCAGGTTAATGAGTGAGCACACTCTACTAGGTCTGTGTATGCGACTGCTAGCAGGGCAACTCTTCTCGAAGCCAATGCATTACCCCTCCGGTGTGTTCAGCGTGACTATGTGAAGATTTTGTGCACAAAAATAGAGGTAATAGTGCTACTCGACGCTGGCATATGGCGTATTGTTCTGTCTGGAAATGGAGGTGGGTGAACTGACGTTCACGCAAGAGTTTCGTAGGCACAAGGAGGTGACGAACAAAGTTCACATCATTGGCTTCCTCTCGCAGTGGAAGGTATACCTCGACGAACTTCCTGCTGGTCCTGAAGGACAGAGCTTCAGAGGCAAGCCTCTAGACCCTACCAAATTAGAGAAGGTGCGTTTCGCTATGACGTCAACCGTAGTACCATCCTGCCCACTCTAAACGACCCACAGATGTCTGCGGAGCAGCTCGGCCAATTATACGAGGTCATGCATGTCACCAAGGACGTGTGGAAGCCGGTCACGCCAGAGCAAGACGGCAAAGGAAGCTCCGGACACAACGGCAGCAGCCAGTCATAGCATGAGCTTTTTAGCAAATACGGGATGGATTGGTGAGCAAGCACGCAGTTAGAGCAAGACACGGTCGCTCACGGGCTGAGCCTTTGCAGGAGCTGTAGATACGATACGCTATACGAGGCTCAATGACCTACTTCTACTGCCTGCCCTAGAAGAGCGAAGACAAATGATGCGGCGTCCAACGGACTGCATGTATGCTCATACGCGCTGCTCCACGCTACAGAGCCAATGACCGTACAAGCATGGTGAGTTTCATAGAACGTATCGGGAGCACACCGGATTGCCCCGCCAATCCTCGAGGACGTCGTGCTCAGTGCAACGGCCGCCGCCCCCTCACGCTTCCGATGGAGGCCTTCGCGCATTCGCACGCGCCCACTCCACTCCCCGGCCTGTCGCGCTCGTCCAATACGCATTCTCCCGCCTTACTCAACCGCACCCTCCCCGTTCCTTCCCGCCCCGAACCTTCCGGGAACACCATCACGTGTGCGCTACTTTCCCTCGTCGATAAACGCCCAGCGTATGCCTAGGGGCTTGACCGTGGCGGTATAAAGACCTGCGCACGCTCAGGCAATCTCTCACCAGCTCTCACAACTCTCCCGGTCTCTTCTCGCCAAACCCAACAACCCTCGCCATGTCCCAAGCATTTGTGAGCACTCGCGATACCGGCAGGGCCGATTGTACGCGTTCTGACCCATATCTTGCTAGACGGTCAGCTCGAACACGGAGCCGTACTCCGATCTCCCGCAGATCTTCGCGCGGCTGCTCGAGGCGAAGGCTCAGAAAGGTTCGACGCGTCTCTCTCATATCTACGACCTCTATAGTGCTGAACCCAACCTCCAGGTCTCTCCTTTGAGGCCATCGGCAAGGCCATCGACCACGACGAGGTCTGGGTTGCGGCCCTCTTCTACGGCCAGGTGCGCAGCCGACCGCCACTCACGCTCCGCGGCAGAGCTGACCCGGTTACTCAGGCTAAGGCTACTCCCGAAGAGCTCGCGAAGCTCGGCGAGCTGCTCGACGTCCCCACCGCGAGCCTAAACGCTGAGATCGGCGAGAACTGGTTCCCGCGCCGCGGCCTCGGCCCGGTGCCCCCTCATGACCCGCTCCTCTACCGCCTCTTCGAGGTATGTCCCGCCTTTCGCCTGGCTAGATAAGTTCTTGCTAACGCGCCCAACAGGGTGTTTTGGTGTACGGCACGCCGATCAAGGCGCTCATCCACGAGAAGTTCGGGGACGGGATCATGTCCATGATCGACTGCAAGGTCAACGTCGAGCGCAAGGCGAACCCGAAGGGCGACCGCGTCCTTCTCACGTTCGAGTGCGTCTCCACATGCCTGCCTGGCGCGATGCCCGCTGACCGTCGCCACCATCACCCCCAGTGGGAAGTTCCTGCCGTACCTCAAGTGGTAGGCGTCCGATCGCGCCGAAGCCAGCGCGCGCTGTATAGTATCTCGCGAATGTTGTACAACAGAAATGGATTTCGCTCTCAACCGTCTAGATATACAAGTGCATACGGACCACATCTATGCAAACTTGCGGGCTGTTCATGCTACTTCGATCGTGAACCCCATGGCACGCTTCCCAATGGGGCTCTCGATGTCGTCCACCTTTCCGATCCCAGCACAGTGCGCCTCGCCCTTCGTGACTGGGAAGTCCGGTGGTGCGAGCCCCTTCAGGAAGCTCTCCCGCTGCCTCTCGACGTACGCCGCATTTGCAGGGGTGTAAGGCACAGCGGGGATATACATCACCGTTGAGTCGCCCTTCCCGACGTGTTGCTTCTCCACGGCATGCACCACATCCTGCGCTTATGGTCAGCATGCTGCACGGAGAGAAACGATGTTGTGGGCGTACGCAATGCCAGAACACCATGTCGCCCGGGTACACCTTCGGCACGGAGACCATCGTCTCGTCCAGCCGCAGGTGCGGGTGGCTCTTTGTGTTCGGCCGAGGCCCGGTGAACGCCTGCCCGAGGGAGTAGATGCCAGGGAAGTCCGGGTTAGAGATATCTACCCGCCCACATTCTGCGTCAGTCACCACTCTCCCCCGCTCATTTCAATCACCACGCACCGAACTGCCAGTCCTGAGGATCATACGACTCTGCGCTGCGCCCCTCCTTGGGGGTAAAGAACGGCCGCAGGACGATGTACGCGTTCGACAGCAGCACGTGCGGGAACACCTGCAGCGTGCCCTCGTTCGGCGCGGTCTCGCTCAGCGCGAGCCAGCCCTGGTACGTCCGGAACACCGTCGACTGGTTCGGGCGCTTGTAGAGCGAGCTCCGCGCGTTCACGCGGTTCCGCAGGTCGTACGGGTCGTGCGCGCGCCAGTCGCCGCGCAGGATCTCCGCGAAGCACCCGCGGAAGACGTCGTCTTCCCAGCGCTCGATGCTGCCCCCTGTTTCGCTTCGGTGTGAGTGAATCTATGGCATTGTGAGGGAGGGGGAGAGGGGAGCCCGACCGTCTATGTGCGGCGGGTGCGCGTCCCACTGTACACCGGGGTGGCGAATGCGGAAGCGGTCGGCGTAGACGAGCGGGGTCGTCAGGTCTACGTCTTTGACCTCCTCTTCGCCCCGGACGTGGTACATCTGGTTCAGCCACTTCGTCGTCTCGAGCACGTTCGGATGTGCGCGAGCGCGGATCTGCGACTTCGTCCAGCTGTAGTGCATTGTCAGACCCAGCACGAAAATGCGTGCAACGTGGACCGGCACTCACTAGAGTTGGAAGAACTGCTTGTCGTTCTCGGGGAATCCTGCACGGAGACACTGTCAGTTCGCAACTCACACACTTTGGGGGGACATGCAACGTTACCTTCGATGTCCGGGTTCGTCGTCACGTACTCGCGCAGCCACCCCTGCCACTCCTGCGCCTCGGCGTCGTCCACCACATCCCGGATGACCACGCAACCCTTCCGCTTGATCTCGTCTACGCGCTGCGCGCTCAAGCTCCCCAGCTCCGCGAAGCTGACCTCAGGCACATTCTGCCCCAAGACTTCGCGTGAGCTATCGCTTTTCATGCCCAACACGACGCAACGCACCTGTGGACCTTGGCTAGCGATCTCCCTCGTCGCCTTGTCCAGCTCCTGGAGTATCTCGCCCCACGCCTTCGTCACGCGCGCCGCGAAATCAGGGTACGCCTCCGCGATCGTCTTCTTCAGCTCGACGAAGCGCGGCGAGCACGGACCAAGTTCGGCGGCCATCGTGTCTGTTTCTAGGTATTCCCGAAAAGCTGCAAAGGGGTGAAGGCCGCGGACTGCGTCTGCGGCGACTGCTCCCGATACCTCGACCTTATATGCTTCGAGCGTAAAGCGGACGCCGGACGCCTCCTCCCACGCGCGGTGCGCTAGCGGGTGTCACAGGGCTGCCCCTGTGCGCACGCAAGATCACGCGGGCGCAGGGATGAGAGCGCACCTACGGTCGAGGCAAGTATAGACGACACCCTGCACGTCTCTCGCGCTCGAGCCTATCACGCCCCAAGAGCGCATTCGTGCTTCGCAATACATCGCTTTTTGGCTCGCAGGCGTTGCGGTACCCACGCTGCATTCTTACGATTCGTCGTGCGAGGGTTATGCCCGCTCAAGCGTCACTTACGCTGACTTGCATCTCTCGGCGAAACCTCGGCTTAACTCTACCGGTAATGCGCAGGCCATGAACAAGGCGGCCGAGCGGGGACCAAGGCCACGAGCACTCACCTCATTGACGGCCAGGCTAGATAATGCCATCGGGGGTGTCTTCTTCACTGCGGCGTGGTGCACGCGAGGCAGATATGCACCGTCGGAAGCCCGATGCCTTGCGCGTACGGCCGCTTGCACGTCGAGACCCGGTCCCTCGCGCTGTCTCGGCAGCAGGAAAGAAAGGCGTCAAAGTGTCATGGTCATTCAAGACGGCATTGAAACAGCTGCGGATGTAAGATAAAACTAGATAGCAGGGAGATAACGCGACGGTGAAGAATCCTAGCATGGGAGTGCGCACTCCGGCTTTGCACCCTGTTATTGCTCAAACTCCTCTTCCCCGCCTTGCGCTTCGTATTCGTCGCCTGCCGCGGGCTCGTCCTGGTATTCGACGGTAGCCTCGGGCTCGTCTTTGTACTCGTACTCGGCCTCTTCGTCGTCTGCCGTCGCTTCTTGATACTGTAGAGACGTCAGCCACATGTCAACAATATGTACATTCGCGCAGCTTGCGCACCTGCTGATACTCGGCACTACGAGCAACCTACAGTCAGCCTCATCCTTCTTGCACCCGCGATGAAAAAAACCACTCACATCAGATCATGCGTATTGCTCTCCGCCTCCGAAAACTCCATCGCGTCCATGCCCTCGCCCGTGTACCAGTGCAGGTACGCGCGGCGCTTGAACATCGCCGCGAACTGCGTGAGCGTGCGCGCGAAGAGCTCCTGCACCGCCGTCGAGTTCGCGAGGCACGTCGCGGACTGCGACTGCCCGACGGGCGGGACCGAGCAGAGCGAGACGGAGACGTTGTCCGGGATCCACTCGACGAACTGGGACGCATTCTTGCGCTGGAGGTCGAAGACGGCCTGTTCGGCCGCCTGGGAGGCGACGTTCCCCCGGAAGATCGTTGCCGCGGTGAGGTAACGTCTGCAAGTGTCGTTAAGAACGTGCTAGGTGAGGAATCGCCGCGTATACTCACCCAAACCGAGGGTCGACGCCGACAAGCAAGTTCGCGCGTTCGAACAGGCTGTATATCCTCAATGAATTAGGGTGACCCAGCACGTTGAGATGTTATACACTTACGCGCTCGTGAGGTCCTTCACATTCCAGCGGACATACGCCCTCGCCTTCGGGTCGAAGAAGGGGCCGTAGCTCGGCATTAGGAAGTGCAGCTATACCCCCTCGTTAACAATCGTAGCGGATGGACGAGAATGAATAGGGCGACGCACACGAGGGAAGGGAATGAGGTTCAGCGCCAGCTTCCGCAGGTCACCGTTCAGCTGTCCGGGGAAGCGCAGACTCGTGCTGACACCGCACATCACTTGTGCCACGACGTTGTTCAAGTCGTCGAACGAGGGATGCTTGACCTTCAGTGTTCGCTGCGAGATGTCGTACCTGTGGCGCTTATTAGCGAATGTAACAGAGATTGTCCAGTCAACCACTCACAGTGCTTCGTTGTCAATGCAGAGCGTCATATCGCTGTTCTCAACCAGTTGGTGTATCGAAAGTAGCGCATTGTACGGCTCAACCACTGTCTCCGAGACCTACAATGTCACACATACGCATATAAGCACACGCTTCAGCACCGCGTTCGGAGAGGAGAGGCATACCTTCGGCGAAGGCAGGATGGAATACGTTGTGATCATCCTATCGGGGTATTCCTGCAGATTCAAATCAGGGGGCAGGCAACGCGTAGAAGAGTGCACACAACTTCTCGGAACTTGGAGAGCAGGAGCGAGCCGAGGCCCGCGCCAGTGCCTCCACCTAGCGAATGCAGCACCTGGAAGCCTTGCAGCGCATCTGTCGCCTCAGTTTGTTTGCGAACGAGTTCCTGCACCAAAGGTATTAGCTACTGCGGATTGTATGGGGGTGCGAAGCGCCTACCAGGATGTTATCCATGAGCTCGGCACCTAGATGCGTGCATCCTTAGTTAATCCCGAGGAGATGACTTGGCATGCCCGATGTGACGTACCCTCGGTGTAGACTATACCGCGATCGTCATGAACAGATGAACCAAACACAGAGTCATGTACACTCACATCCTTTCGCCCAGTTGTTGCCGGCACCCGTATTCCCGGTCACGAAGGTATCGGGACGGAACAGGGTCCCCAGCGGACCCGAGCGGATCTACAGATGCGTCCTGACTCAGTATGCGTGGATACTCGCGACAAGCAAACCCACTCACGCGATCGCATACACCTTCTTCCAAGTCGATCTGGACACTGCGCGGAACGTATTTGGCGGCTTGCCCTTGAGACTCGACTTCGGTGAAGTACACGCCAACCTAGACACAGTATCAGACTGTTAGCATTCTAGAAGCCCCAAGACAGTGCATATGGCCCGGATGTGACAGCACTCCTATTCCCATTCCTGCCCGCGTATTCGCAACTCTGCACGGAAACTTGGGCGATATTCACATGTACCGGACTGGTCAGGTTAAAGGGGCTGCCCCAACGCGTTCGATAGTGTTGATCCGTCACATTTGTGAAGTAAGTGCGGACACTGCGGGCAGGAGGATCTTATGGGGGGAGGGCGTGCATGTACCCGGGCTGCTACCGGAGTTGGGAGAAGTATGAGAGGAGTTATGCGTACCCGTGGAAGCTGGAGAGGATCGTTTCCCTGGTAATGCTGCACATCACGCCGGTTCGTGCGTCAGATTGCTTGAGATATATAGACAACGCTCGGGTGCATACCCCATCGTCGTCCAATCCGTGCTCCGCAAGGAGCATTCTCCAGAACGACTCTCCGATTTGGTTGCCGGCCTGGCCGTCGCGTTCTCATAAGTACCCGGCCTCCGCAGCGAGCTCCATTGCGCATTACCTGGCCAGCCTACGCGTCACAAATAGATCAGGGCCGATTAGCTGGATGCATTACGGCGGTGGCGGCTCGCGAGGGATGCCTACCTGAACGTTGACGATCTCGCGCGGCATGTTCACGCGTTAACTGTTCAAAGCAGGAGGGTGTGCGGGTATACGGAAACTTCGCGTCAAGGTCTGGTAGAAGCAAGTTAAGCTCGAGGGGCTCGCGGACAAGGCGGGGGCAATATTTATTCGAGTTGATTTGTGTGAGTCGGATGACGTCTGGGCACGCGCTCCCGACTCGGTACCAGGCGGGCGCTTCCGGGATCACTCAATTGCAACGGGATGTTTCGAGAGATAAGATAAGATCGACAGTCTATCCGTCGAGCGCGGCGGGCAAGCAGACAACTTGAACCCGAACCGCGATGTCCCCACTCCTCCTTGCGTTTCTGCTCGCTGTGGCGGTTGTCGCACAAGCCGCGCCTCTAACAGGCTATGCCAGCGCGTCCTTAGGCTCTGCGGCTTTTAGCCCCCTCGCCATCGCGCTGGGTATCTTGCCTCTCCCGCTACTCGCCGCCGCGAAGTACACCTATGTCCGCTTCCGCCGAGGACAGTCTATACACCTCCACCCTCACACCTCATGCACAGTTTCCGGCGTTACCCCAGCACCCCGCTCCTCTCTTCATGGCTCTGCATCTAGCCTGGAACGACGCTCGTCAAGTCTCTCTTTCATTATTACACCCTACCTCGTTGGCTTCCTAGGTTCTCCCCGATGGGAAACAACTATTCGATCTAGACTAGACAGAACTATCAGGCAAGAACGAATTGCGTCTATCAGATCATCTCGTCGCTCTTTGCTTTCCCCTCGTTCTCCCGCTCTCGGCGACTCTTCGAGGACTACTGCCAACACTAGCTCAGCTTACTACTCCTCGCTCTCCCACAAGTCTCGTTCTCGCTCCAAGTCTCAGTCTGTATCTTTCGGCGACACTTCTGGATCTGGTGATAGGAGCTATAGCCCCCGATTTACCTCACAGGCTTTCTCTGGGATTACAGACTGTTCTATCATACACCCGTCTTCTCCTGCCTGTCAGCACGACATCTTTCTTCCGGCTCCTCCCCCTGCCGCACACGTTGTACAGGCTTCTCTGAGAACCTCTATCCAAGGGCACTCTCCTACTCTGATGCAGATTATGGAACCTGTTATGGCGTCTTGGTACGACGATAGCAAGGGCGACTCTTCGCTCCCCTCCACCAGCCTATCTCGCAACCACTTCGAATGGTCTGTCTCGTCGCCCTCACTACCCTTCCAGACACCGATGACATCTCCGCCAACACCAAGGATGCCTGGGGCTTTCTCTGCGTCTTCTATGCCCTTCTCTGTCCTCAGGAAGCAGCTTGGAATCTCCGCAACGTCTTCGGCCCTGTCTCTGAGCGCAACCTCTCCTACGACCCTATCTGTCGCTGTCTTCCACTCGCCGGCCGCTCCGAGCATCCCTGTTCCCCAGCCCATCTACAGCCCAAGCCTGCGGCCTGAGAGCTGCGCTGTCCTGCCCACAGACTGGTACATCGACCGAGACCGCCTTAGCGTCCCCGGACTCCTCCATAGCCCAACCCACCGGAGCCCCATCCCTGGTCGCTCCTCGGGCATATACGAAGTCCTCACCGGCCCCTCCCTCCGCCCGTCGACCTCTCCCAAGGTGTCGTTCTCGCCGGTCTTCACGCCCCCCGTCTCTCCGGTGATCTCTCAGGGCCCCGGCCCAGTTGTCCTGAAGTCCGCGCTCAAGAAGCGCCCTACCGCAACGAGCCCCGTGCTCCCCTCTTCCCTCCGGAACTCGGTCAGCTTCAGCCTGCTGAGCATCGACGCCTCCGGCTCGGACTCCCTGCTCGGCGCCTCCCCCGCCGCAACCACCGGGGGCAGCGGAAAGAATCCGAACAGGAAGAGCTGGGACCTCGCGGACCTGATGCACAACGGACAGCTCGACGTCGACGCGATCACGTGCGCGCTCGGCCTGGGTCTCGGGCTCGGCTCGCGCAGCAGCGTTGGCTCCGTTGGCTCCCTCCCCAGTGTCACGCTCACGTTCGCGCCGGACGCCAGCGCGGACGGGGAGGACGCGGAGTACGACGTAGACCAGTACGCGTCCGGCTGGGGCTCGCCGCCCCTCCCCCTGCCCTCCGCCTCCGCCTCCGACGGGACGCAGATGCGCTGGCACGTGCACGGCCTGCAGCTCTCCGCAATCCCGGAGGAGACGCGGAGCGAGGTGTGCTCCGTCGCGGGGAGCGTGCACGCCGCCGGTGCTGAGGACACGGACATGCGCGCGCTCGAGGAGGCGGAGGTGGAGGAGCTCGTGCAGGACAGCGGCGTGGTGTCGATGGACCTGGACAGCGAGCTCGTGGACGCGGTGGAGCGGAGTGCCGAGCTCGCGGCTGCGGCGGCGGGCAAGGGGATGCGGACGAGCGGTTTGTCGGTGCGCCCGGAGAGCTGGCGTGAGGGCGAGTCGGTGGTGACGTTGAGCGTTGGGATTGCCTGGTAGGCGTGCGGTCCATGTTTTGCGATACCTCTCTGTTTGCGATACCCTCTTTAGCGATACCCCCGCATGTTTTATAGGGCGCGGCCATACGTCTTACACCCAGTACATTGAATAAACATCATACTAGCTTTCCTCGTGCGCGCATAAGCGCTGAAGCCATGAAAAAATGAGGCGCACCAATTGCGATTGTCCGTAAGTCTATCATGAGGTAAAGCCGAGGGAACTTGAGAACAACCCAAGAAGTGATAGGTCGTCGCATCGCCAAGTCTCCCCCCTTGCTTCCTCCCCGCAAGCCCATTATGTCAAGTCAAGAAATATATGGCTACATTAGCGTTATATCACTACCGATACAGCACGGCCGTCAAGGCCCACACATCGCTCCACGTCGCACGAGCGATACAAGAAACCTATCTACACTCCCCGTGCACTCAGCTCGGGGATTAGAACATCCGCCACAGCGAGCCCCGCTCCTGCAGCCGCCGGTGCCGCCTGAGCCCAGGGACGCTGATGCGCGACAAGATCGCCTCGCTTTCGCTCTCGCCCTGCAGTTGGGGGTGAGGCTGAGGGTCGGCGCGACGGCGGAATGCGACTTTCCGCTTGAACTGCCGCTTGCTGTAGAACATCTTGTCAGTAAGGAGATAGGGGCAATGGGAGTAGGGAAAGCGACTGACCAGACACCATTAGAGTTTGCGGCGAAGACTCCGGGGCGCACTGCGCCGCGCACGTTCGCTTGGGTGGAGGAGCCGTTCGGCCGGACGGCGAAGTTCAGGTCGATCGTCGTCGGCGCCGCTTTGCCTGCACTACCAGTTTGCGAGGCGGAGGGTGTGGCGGATGCGGAGGGGGCGTTCAGGAAGATGGTGCTCCGCGCAGGAGCGGCAGTCGAGGCGCCAGCTGCGGTTGCAGACGCAGCAACAGACGTCGCACTGGCTGACGAGAATGATGCGGAAGAGAAAGAGGAGGAAGAGGAGAGCGCCGCGGATGACGAGGCCTGTGCGGGCGTGCCGGTGGTGAGGGTGATCACAAGCGTGCTGACGACGGTCGAGGTGGTGACCGAGACGGACTCAGAGACAGGTGCGGAGGTCTGAGTCGTAGCGGAGGACACGGCCGAGGAAGAGAGGGACGCGGAGTGAGTTGATAGAGGGAGCTCGGGCGACAGCGACGAAGAGGAAGCTGCAGATGAGGGGGTCGCGGTTTGTGATAGCGTCGACGCGGAGAAGGTCGCAGACAATGAGCCTGAGGATGAAGACGCGCTGCCCGTACTAGACGCCCCGCTCACGGAGCTCGATCCCGCCGGCGCCGTAGAAGCAACAGCACTCGAGGCAAACGAGGAATACCCGTACGACGACGCCAACCCCGTCGGCGCGGGCACAGCCCCACTCCCCAAGAACGGCGTCGGCACGACCGTCGAGTTCGCACTGGGAACCGGGATGCCCTGCGGGTACGAGTCCGCGAAGATGTCGTCCTGCGCGCCGTCCCGGAAGTTATACAGGTCCGTGTAGAACGGCGGCGAGTACGTCCCCTCAAACATCTGCCCCGTCCATCCGTCAGCGTCCATCCTCACATTTCCACTGGCTAGTCGAGCAACGGAGGGGAGGGGAGGGAGGAGAGACTCACGTTGTTGCGCTCGGACTGGAACCAGTAGAAGGGCTGCTTCGCGCCGTACGTGCAGTTGCCAGGCGCGGGCGCATGCTTGCCGTTGTCCGGGTCCGCACCGCAGCGGCGCGGGACCTGCGGCTTGGCGAGCGCGACGTTGGAGGTCGAGCCGGTGATGTTGCACTTGAAGCCGTTCATGTAGTCTGTGGAGGATCGGGTTAGATGGTGCCGTACAGAAGGCTGCGACAGATACACGTACTTTGCTCTCCACCGCTGTCTTGCTGTAAACGGGTCTCTGGTCAGACACATATACGGAAAATTGGAGAGAACCGCTTACTGAGTGAATCCAGAACCATGCACAGTGGCATCCACCAGGAGGACACGGCGGCATCCGCGCCGGAACCTGGAAGTCCGTGAAGCGCGTCCACACACACGTCTGGTTCACGCTAAACACCGTAAAGTCCTCCGGCTGGATCTTCGTCACGTCGGACTCGTACGCGATCGCGAGCGCACAGCCCTTGACGTCGTCGAGCCCGTTCGTGTGCCACGCCGAGGGCGGGCTGTTCGGGCACGGGCTGTTCCCCTGGCGGATGTCGCCGCCCTCGGAGGAGTTGAACCAGGTGGTCGCGCCCTTGTTGCACGCGAGCTCCGTCGTCGCGGGCCGGCCGGCGGGGAGCTCGAAGAAGTCGCCCGGGTTGGGCGGGTGGTCGAGGTGGTTGTGGAACCACCATTGGCTGAAGGGGTAGTTCGTGAGCGGCGTGACGGGCCGGTTGTCGTAGTTGTAGGTGTGGTCGGTTGCGTTGAAGCCGTACATGCTCGGATGCCAGATCGCTAGGACAATGGCGTCAGAATGCTGTACACATGGCAGAAGAAGGGGGGACTCACAGATATGGCATGAGGCAAGGGGCAGCGCAGCTGCGATAGCGAGTAGTGCGGCGGCGAACATGGTGCGTCGTGAAAGGTCTATGGGGTATGTTATGTGCGAACTCTATGGGAGGGGCGGTCCAGCCAGAATTGCGTGCGAGACTACGAGTCTGTTGAGTACCAGAGAACCAGTCTCTGAAGCCGGGACCAAACCAAAAGAGGGGATGGGAGCACAGAGGATAATCGACAGCGAGTCGATGAGTATCCTTGCCCGCCGGGCGGGGAGGATGATATACGGCCGTCGCTTACGGGGAGAATAAGGGAGCTAAAAACAGCGCTGCCATTGTTCTCGTAGTGCAGTTGTACACATACCATCTACGGACAATAATCCACATAATGCGCCGTCATGCCGCCCGCGCGGCCATCACGACGATATCACGCGTTGTCGGGCTACTATCGCCGCCGAGAGCGAGCTCGATGTCTCCGGCCTTATCATCGTCGTCCAAGGTCAAAGTCGACGCGCTCAAGTACTCCAGCCGACCGTGAGAGGCGCGTCGCGCTGGGCGCTTATGGCACCCAAAGCGATACAGACAGACGCGGTCACGTGCGTATTTTGCCGCCAGCATGCGCGTCCCGTCGACGCGTCTGTCCGAGTCAACGACGAACCACTCCGAGGATTCCCACCCAAAGAAGTTACATCCGATGTACGTGCTCCTACGGAGCATGTCAAGCCGACGGAGGGGCTTCTAGTAGCTCCCTGAGGCCTGAGGATGGTCGAGGCCCTCATCGGATCTCGTGCCACGCCTGCAACCCCGTCGCTCTATACTCCAACCTCGTTCGGCTACCGTTTGACCAGTGCATAGGCTGGTAACGAATCGCGGCCTATAGCTAGAGGGCGGGCCGCAGGGGGGGCCACCAAAAGAGGAGCTGCATCTAGGCGTTGCAATCCCGCCTATGTCGGGTCGCCTTCCCCTGACCTCGTATCCGCGACGAATGCGGTCCGGATTGAAACACTGCGCCTCATACCGAGGTTCCAGACCCACCGATGCTTCGGAATCACAGCGAGTACCGCACTCGAACATACTTCTGCGAACATGTATTCGGCGGATGGGCTCCAGCATCATCGGCCTTCATGTTCTACCGTGCACCTCCACTGACCTCTTATCCGCACCTCACATCTATAAAAGATGCGCCCTTTCGTCCCTTCTCAGTACCTACTCATTCTCTCAGCTACACTTCATCCACACACACACCCTCGAGCCAGCTGCGCTAGCCCACCCACCCTCTACACAACCACACCATGTCGTCCGCCACCAACACATCCCTTGCCGGCCTCGGCCTCTCCTTCGACGCGCTTCCCGTCGAATCCTCCTTCTCCTCCGGGGAGGAGTCCTTCGACTCGCTCTTCTCCGACGTCACCCTCGCCTCCTCCGGCACGGGCAGCTCGAGCCCGCCCAGCGACTGGCGCCTTGCGGCGTACTACGCCCAGTCCGACTCGGACTGGGACGAGTCCGAGCCCGATGCGGGCTTCAACTACTTCGAGCCTTACCTCGGGTTTCCCGAGGTCGCGGACTTCATGCCGTGGCCTACTAGGTAAGCATCTAATTCTTCTTGAGACTCTTCATAGATGTTGACCGTGAGCGATTTGCAGCCCGGACGTGGCCACCCAAAACACCGAGGCGGTCCTTGAGCCGGAGACACCCGTCGTCCCGGCTACGCCCAACGACCATGGGTATGAGACCGACACAGAGGGCACTACGGGGCGCGCCCAACGTCGTCAACGTCGCCGGGACGCACACAAGCTCCCTTGCAGGCAGCGCGCCCAGGCCCTCGCCGAGCACACCCAACCCATCGCTGAGGAGCAGCCTTCGCTCGAGGCCTTCCAGCAGCGCGCTGCCTCGCCCATCTTCGAGCTCGAGGAAGAGGACGTCGCCTCCCTCGTCATCATAACCACTACCACCACGACCATCACCGACGAACCCGCGTCCCTCGAGGCCGACGTCTCCGACTCCGAGGAGGCGTTCGTCGAGATCGAGCTCGAGCAGGACATCACCGACTGTTACCAGCCCTCGCACTCCGCCCCCGCCCCCTCCACCTCCTACCAGTCTTCCTCCGACCCTGAGCTCGAGCTCGACACGGACGCGTACGACTCCGACGACTCCGACGTCGACCGCTACCTGTACGACTCGGACGGGAACGTCGACCTCGACGCGCTCGCCAACGGCGGCCTCGGGCCCGCCGACGGCGAGGTGCACTACACCGCGGAGCGCATCACGCCGATCATCGAGGACCTGCCCTCGCTCGACGAGCTCCGCGCGCGCACCAGCCCCTCGACCATCGCCACCCTCTCCGAGCGCGAGGCCGCCCTCCTCGCCGGGACCTCGCAGCCTGCGCACGTGGGGCTGGGGATCTCGCTTGGGCTCCTCCCCCTTCCTGCGCCGCTGAGCCACACGAGCTCGTCGCACTACGACGACGGGTTCGAGACGATCGACCTCGCGGACGACGCGCCCGCGCCGGCGAGCGTCCCCGCGGCGCCCGCGCTCCGCCCGTACCTTGCGGAGGGCTCGCCGTCGCCGATCGTGCTCGCGTCGCCCGCGGCCGCGTTCAGACGGTTCGACGACGTTGCGGAGCCGGTGTACGCCGTGCGCCAGTCGATCGTCTGACGACGCACTTGTTGTGGTACCTAAAATATGGACGTTGTTTGAGCGGTTGCTTCGTGTATGCTATAGATGCGATCCCCATAGATGTTTCCTGAAATACCAAAAACTTGTCAACATATTGTGCGTGAGCGACTGAGTAACGTACGGGTCTTCCGAACTCTACCGCCTGAGCATGATATCCCCTCATGTCGCTCGGAGGATAATTTGATACAAGGGCCTTGACATTCCGCCTGCACCTAAGGAAACCTTAAAGCTTGAAGAGCGGACAGCGGCCCGGAGAGCATGATGAAAGCTAACGATACATTAGGCAGCAATAAGGATACACTGCAGCCCCATCGTAGGGACGTATCAGAACGGATACCAGAGACTGAAAGATCTCTGCTTCCGCGTCGTGTCCGGCCGCTTTAGCCAGCCAAACGCTAGCGACGACTCGGACCTGCGCTGCAGATTATTCGCGACCCTTCGTTTGCTGCTGTAGCATAACATCTCAATCAGCGAGAGCAGAAGACGCCATCAAGCAGCGAGACTCACCAAGCTGAGCATCGCCCAGGTGGCGTCCCGAAGGGCACCTGGCCCGCCGGTTGCGTCGGCGCAGAGACACCAGGTACAGAGGAAGAGGAGGCAGGGGCAGAGGCGGTAGCTTGTGGCTGCTGCAGGGTCGGAACAACGGTCGAGTTCGAACTCGGCGGCGGGATCTCCGCGTACGAGTCTACGAAGATGTCGTCCTGCGCACCGTCCTTGAAGTTGTAAAGGTCGGTGTAGAACGGCGGCGCGTAGGTACCCTCGAACATCTGCGGCGCATGTCAATCAATGCGGATTCGGAGAGTGAAGAGAAGGCGAGCGTACGTTATTGCGCTCAGCCTGGAACCAGTAGAAGGGCTGCTTTGCGCCATATGTGCAGTTCCCCGGGACGGCGTCAGGTTTGTCAAAGTCTGGGTCCGCGCCACAACGACGTGGAAGCTGCGGCTTGGCCAGGGGTACCGCGGAGGTCGAGCCCGTCACGTTGCACTTGAAGCCAGTCATGTAGTCTAGCAGCGACGTTAGTACATACTTCAGTCTGCGTTCGTGTTCCAGCTTCTCTCACTTTGTTCACCACCGCTGTCGGGCTAACATCTACAGTTCAGCAACACGGCATCTTGAGGATCATGAGACCAAACGCACCGAGTGTATCCAGAACCATGCGCAATGGCACCCGCCCTCGGGACACGGCGGCATCCGCGCCGGGACCGGGAAGTCCGTGAAGCGCGTCCACACACACGTCTGGTTCACGCTGAACACGGTGAAGTCCTCCGGTTGTATCTTCGTCACGTCCGACTCGTACGCGATAGCCAGCGCGCACCCCTTCAAGTCGCTGAATCCCGTCGTGTGGTATTCCGATGTGGGGCTGTTGGGGCACACATTGTCTCCTTGGCGGATGTCACCGCCCTCCGAGGAGTTGAACCAGGTCGTGGCGCCTTTGTTGCACCCGATCTCGGTGGTGGCGACTCGGCCAGCGGGGAGCTCGAAGAAGTCGCCTGGATGGGGAGGGTAGTCTAGGTGACCGTGGAACCACCATTGGTCGAAGGTGTAGTTCGTTAGAGGCGCGACGGGGCGGTTGTCGTAGGGGAAGGTCTTGTCGGTCACGTTGAAGCCGTACATGCTAGGATGCCAGATCGCTGCACAGTACGATCAGCATCATCGCCGGCTGGGGTCGTTGTAGGGTTCGTATGACTTACAAGCATGAGCACGAACCATCCCGACACCCCATGATGCTACGATGAGCGAGAACGTCACAAAGGAGAGCATGTCTAGCAAGCAGACGAGCACCAGGCTCAGAAAACACGGACGAGATACGCAGGCAAGAGACTGCAGGGGGAGACGGGGCGTTTGCGCTTAGCTGGGCATCGATATATATTCGAGATGCGGCTGGCCGCGTCGGGCGGCAGCCTCGCGTCCCTGGCTATTGTTCGGTGGACAATGAGCGACCGGCGTGGATGTATGCGCTTTCACAGCCTCATCAGCGCCGCCTAGGCGGTGTTAACGCGAGTTCATGCTGAGTCGTGCATGACAGGACAGGACGCAGCGGGGCAGCAGCTTGCAGCCAGTTAGATTCGATGGTGGTGGCGAGAGTAAGAGTCGGGCGCGGCGGGATCTAACCCAGTTTGGAAAGAGGCGGGCTCAAGCGCCCGGCGCTTGAGGACATTCCAGCCACAAGCGCCTGATCTTCCTGACCACGCCGATGTGGGTTCGCGCGACTCTCAAAGCTCTCCGTGAAACCAAGTATAGCAGACTAGCTGGATGAGATTGAAGAATAACACAACCCTGGTAATGTCGCTACCCCGGGACTCTAACCTCGACGCTAAGCCCAGGTGCTTTGCTCCGCTTGAGACCACCAACACGCTTTGTCCAGTATCGCTTGGACGATCCCCCTTTCCGCCGGTCGTTGCAAACCAATGCGCGTCCACGCCACGGAGAGCTTGGACCCAAGCTGCGAGCATATATACTCAACTTCGCTCACGAATTCCCTCAGTCTCTACTCACCAACTCATCGCTAACTGCAGCCTACCGTCTACTTCCTCCCTAACTCCTCTTCAGCATGTCTCGCGCTCGCAACGGTAGTGCTCCAGACAGCTCTTACCAGTGGCCCGGTGAGGACACGAGGCCTTCGCGTGTTCAGTGGACGCCCGCGTACTACAGCGATGTCCACACGTCCCCCGACCCGCCAAAGGCCTTGCCCGACGTTCCCCTCGACGTGAAAAATGTAAGCGCCTCCTTAACTAGCTGTACAAGCCTCCAAATTTACCTGGTAATCCGCAGCATCGCTACTGCACGCCGCCCCCGCTGGATTCCCGCTACATGGCCGAGCCTGTGGGCCCAAAGGACGACTTCCCCCCGTACCTCGACCGCGCCCCGTCCCCGGACGACTTCGACGAGCTCACCGGCGCGCGGCCTCCTCTTACGGTCTCCCCGAGGGACGTATACAACCCTGTAGTCGTCCAGGACGACGATAACGTGAGACGTCGCCGGGCCCAGCAGGAGCCCATTGGCCCGCCGCCCGGTCTCGAAAACAGCCCCAGACGTTCCGCCCGTAACAACGGCCAATCTCAAGCCTCGTCAAGCAGCTCTTCGTCTAAAACTGGGACGTCGTCCTCCTCGCGCTTGGACAAGGGCAAGGCCCGCGCGGGCCCTGCTGCTGCTCCGGAGCCCCCGGTCGGCCAAGCACGCTTCAAGAAGACCAGACCGGACGGCTTCTCGCCGCAGACGTCCTCCCCGCTCAAGAAAGTCGCGTTCAATGCGCAGTCCAAGAAGGCAGCTGCACCCCCTGTCCCGACCCGGTGGGAGATCCCTCCCCGGAAGCACTCCGTCGCCGTCTCCTCGGTGTGCTCGTCGGACTCCGAGTACTCCGATTAAAACCGCGCCTTCTTGTGCTTTCGTGCAAGAGGGCGTGTCTGCTCGTGGGGGAGCAGGCAATTGACGAGGTTATCATGACATTATGCCAGGTCCTGAGGACCCGGATCCCACCCTCCTTGCTCTCTATTTCACCGTTATCATGTTCATTGCGACGTCTGTGCTCTGTATAATCTGTTCTCTATCATCCTCTCGCCATGTAGACTATGTTATCAATGGATCCTCCATACCGCAACTAGCCACGCTAAGAGCACCAGACCGACAAACGAGCGAAGGCTTCCCAAACTACATCCCTATATCCAAACAACGCTGAACCAACAATTTACACATAAGATACGATACGCCCCTTCTTCCACATATACAAACGCATACACTAGCCCCAGAGATGCTCTAACATGCCCAAGAAACGCAGACGCGCACAATAAACAACAGGTAAGGACAGGACGGGTAGAGGCCGCGACGGCCCACTACGAGCTGACGGACAGGTCGGACATGCTTGCGAACTTCCGGTCGTGCGACGACACCGACGCCTCCGTACCCTTCCTGCGTCCACGTGAGGAGAACGCGGTCGGCGGCCGGGAAGGGTTACCAGGGGACTCTAGTGGGTGCAATTTGATGGGAGTGGACGCGAACTGGGTGAGGTAGCCGCTGTTGTACGGGTCGGTCGGCGTAGGGACAGCTGGCATACCAGCGTGAATATCCACGAACTATATCAGGGCGGAACCTGGAACGGAGGTACTCACGCTGTATGAAGTCGTCCTGGCTCTCGTTCGACAGCACCTCGAGCGTCTTCTGGTTCGTCTCCGGGATCAACAGCGTTGACAAGATACCAGTGAACATGAAGAACGCGAAGATCTCCAATCTACGCCCATGTCCTATCAGCGATCACATCCACTTGAAGATACCCCTACAACCAAGAAAAGAAAAAGACTAACATGTGGTCAAGAAAGCGGTTCGGGCCTCCGACGTCCTTGAGCCACTGGAACGCGAGCTGCGCGACGACCGCGCCGAACTTGCCGCTCGCCGCGGAGATCCCGTGCGCCGTCGCGCGGTAGCGCGTCGGGAACACCTCGCCCGGCACGATGAACGTCGTCGTGTTCGGGCCGAAGTTCTGGAAGAAGTTCGCGAAGCAGTACAGCACGACGAACGCCGCGCGCCCGCCCGAGGACGCGTTCATCCGGTCGTATGCGAACCCTGCGGAAACGCGGTCCGGTGAGCATCGAGGAACAAGGGGTGCATAGCGAGCGAGGGAGTAGGGTTACGCACCCATGATGAGGAAGAGCACGGTGAGCACTGCGAAGCCCATGAACTGGATTGGCTTGCGCCCCCAGCGGTCGATGAAGATGAACGCCGCCCAGTACCCGGGGACCAACCCGGCCAGAGACAGGATGATGTTCCCGAGACTCGCGTTGTGGAGGTTCTGGTACACAGCGGCCCCTGCTGCGAGTCCCTTCTTAGGAGAGCCAAAGCCGATAGCGCTGAGGATGATGGACGAGTTCAGCCCAAGGCCGTAGAACGCGATCTAGGATACCGAAGGATCGTCAGTCATCGCCGCCAAGCGAGAAGAAGCAGAACAGCTCACGTCCAACGCAAACCACGAGTACGCCGTTCCAAGAAGGATCTTCAAGTTCTCCCACCTCGCAAAGTACGACCGGAAGTCGTCCCGCGTCGCCTGCCGCGCGATGACCCTCTGGCCGACCGCGTCCGGATCGACGGTGTACGCCTCCGACTCGACAAGCAGCACGCTCAAGTCGCGCCCCGCTTGGCGAATGTTGCGCTCGATGTCGATGGTGAACCGCGGGGTCTCGGGGATGGTGAGCCGGAAGTAGAGCGCGACGGCGCCAGGGATGCACCCGAGCCCGATGATGAGGCGCCAGATCTGGTCGAGCGAGTGGAGGACGCCGGAGGGGTCGTCGTGCAGAAAGGAGGGTTTGTACGCGGAGACGATTATGAAGGAGAATAGTGTAGCGGCTGTAGGACGGTGTGCATGTTAGACGCTGGCAGGCGTCACAGAAGCAGGACTCGGAGGAGCACTCACAGAGCTGCCCCCAGCCCTGGTTTGCAAAAACTGCCGTCATGACCCTACCGCGTATGTAGACGGAGGAGAACTCGGAGGAGATGACGGCACTGATAGGATAGTCGCCACCGATACCTATACCCATCTGCGACACGTCCTGGAGTCAGATAGGGCGCTACGCCTGTCTATGAAGCGGACGTACCAGGAACCGCCAGAAGGTGAGCACCCCCATCACGCTCACGCCTATACCCGGCGCGCACAACGTCTGACCAAACGTCGCGATGATGATGAGGATGAGTTCCATGCCATCTTAAAAATCGGTGAGCGCTACGTCGCGTCGGAGGCATACGAGAGCGAACACGTACATATGCGCTTCCGGCCTAGCACATCGCCAAGCCACCCAAACAGGAGTTGTCCGAAGAGAACGCCGGCGGGAGTGGCGATCTTAATGCCCACCTCTTGAGCAGTGGTGAGGGTGCGATTGGGCAGGCTCGAGAAGTCGGAGTCGGCGGCTGCAGCGATACATCGTGAGAACGCGCCTGTATGTCAGAGTTGCGGAGACATACCAGAGCCATATAGGTATCCGAGCATGACGGAGACTATGTTGATAGCGAATATATCATAGCTATGATTTAGCGGGAGCGCAGGTGATTAGCCCCAAACACTACGAGGAAGCTGTTGCTGCGGAGACTCACGCGTCCGTGAAGAAGCCGGCCCCTGAGACGAACGCGACCTTGACATGGAACCACCTGCGTTACGAACAATTGAGCGTTGTGCTACCATATGCACGGCAATGAACACGTACGAGAACTTCGCATTGTCGATTTCGGTGAGCAGCGCGCGCCGGGTCTCATTGAGGTGACGAGCACCGTGTGCTGCCGCACCGGCCGGCGTAACCTTCAAGTTGCCCGCGTGGCCCATGCTTCGATCACCGAGGACCCCCGCCTTGATATTCTCCTTCGGGAATGTAGTGTTGGTGCGCATGGCTGGAGTGTGATGTCGCGAAAGTGTGGGCAGCGCGGGCTTGCGCCCGATGCATGCAGGTCGCGTCGTGTCAGTGACAGAAGCCTACGGGGAGAGCGAACGCCCCCGTCCGTAGACGCGCCCGTGCTTATATAGACTGGGGAATTGGCTCGCGCTCGGCGTAGTCCTCTCTAGAGCTCGGCGAGCGCCGCGCGCCGGGGGTCCCTCCCTAGGCTGTAGCTTCACAGCGGCTAGAGTAGAAGATTCCCTCAGACAGATGGATCGGAGCGCCCTGGATCACGTACCTTTTGTGGACGACGCGCGGCGGAGAACTGCGGATGTTCCCATATAACGGCATTGCGGGGGACGTAACTTGAAAGCGCACACCGATAGCGCACCGGGGACGGCTCAGTATAGGATGAGGACCCCTCTTCAAGTTATTACTGCGACCGGCGTTCTGATTGCGGGGCCGCGTTCAATGATGTCGCTGCAGTCTAAACAGTCCCGAGAGCCGCGATCGTGCCTGTAATTCCGGCGGCATCCCAGGATCCCCCTAACCGCCAATCGCAACGACGAAGGGGCCCACGTGCGAGACGCAGTATCGCGAAGTTACGTTTGGGTGCCCTCTACAGCGATTGTTCATCTCTTGGCCCTGTCAGTACTTAGAGGTCCGAAAGCTGGAGGGCAATCTAGAACCGCTGTGCCACCGATGAGGTCGATCGAGTAATCGAGTAGAGTGAATTGAGAAAACGCACTTGAGCAACGGATGACTCGGGCATACGAGTTCAGGGATTGGTATGAGTATCACGAGCCTTGCGGCACTGCAAGTTCCCGCCAGTAACACAGTTCTTGAAGCTATCGGAGCTGAGCGGACACCCTCCGAGACCCAGGGGAACTCATCGCGAGAAGCCTGCCACACTCAGGGCAGTATCAAGCCACAAGTACCGCCAAAGCGTTCCGGGACGTTAGCCACTGCGGCAGCAGTATTGGAGTATTCTCGACCTCCGGCTTCAAACAAAGAGGAATGCTGAAGGTGGGATTACAGTTGGGATGAATGAGCCTGAGTGATCTTGGATTTTTGGCAAGCGGCAGGGCGCCTGATGCCACGAGGCTACGTAGCGCCTGACGCAAAGTGCGGGCGCTAGTGTTGACGTTGACTATGAACTTGCTTGATCCGAAGCCCGTGCAGCTTGAGACGTGCCTATACTTTTCTGTATGGTGGGCCTAGTATGTCTGTGTATTCTGACTTTAGGGACATCCGAAATTCTCGCGACCTCTCGCAGACTAGCGTCAGTGGCATCGTTGCTTGTAAATGACTTATGATCCGAGTCCGTCGCGGCACGGCTGTTCATCGACGTGTGCGTATCATCAATATGGCATTGACAGCAGCTTAAATGATTCGATTTAAGGCGCTATAATACGGCCAGAAGGTGAGTGTGTCCTAACGGGTCCTAAATCAGACTCACATATAGCATTCAGCTACATGCTTACGGCGATATTTGTTCCCCACAGCTCAAGGAGAAACTGTGTACCCCGTCGGGTGCTCCTGCACCAAGAGTGCATAGTGCAAGCCAGGGCCCCATCTTCGAGGTGCGCCCGGTAAGTCCTATCGTCTCTCCCGGACAGTTCGACGTTCCGATCGAGAGAACAACGTCCAGTGCGGAGCCGCGCAATGGCGCATCGCGAAGCAAAACTGTTCAGCGGATGGGGAGCTACCGAAGCGGAGAGGTTTATCTTTTACCATCTATGCCAATGCTCTGCAGTTCTGCGTAGTATAAGTGCCGGAACAAACGTGCGTCTACCTTCGGCCGCTGAGTAGGTTCGGAACCGTAACCGCCCCCTGTCAGATAGCATGACTTCCGGATTCAATTGGCACAAACTTGAAGACGGGAGAGGCGGTGCGGTACGTAGATGCTAGGTACGCACTGCATGGGGCCGTCAGTACTAAGCCACGAACTCAGACGAGCACGGGGGTAGTCCGAGACGAGCCGAAAACAGGAGGTACCCGGCGACAGTGCGTAGTACTGCACCACGGAAGGCGCCGTCATGTGCGGGCCGGTATATATGTTAGAGCGTACTCATTCGAGCCTGGGAGGTAGTGGCGGCGACACATCCACGTTCTAGGTATGCCCAACCGACAACGAAGAGACGCACGTATCACTGACAGGAACGAACGACTATCCGCCAGACTTGCCGGACATTGCTAGCGATGTGAAACCGGACTCGGAGGGCCCCGGGCCCGAGCATCTCCATCCAACAGACATCGCTCGTCAAAATGGAAGACGGCGCGACGGCGCCCGAAGCGTCGTCAAACCTTGTACAACGATATGCATCTCCAGAAGGTGATACCAACGTCATATCACGCTTCAGTACTTCAGCGGCCGAAGTCCAGGCGGTACAGCTACGCTTCGTCCGCGGACCCGGAGACGTGTGTCCGTTTCCAGGGCAGTGCGTAGATAGCGCGCTACTTTAGCACCAGAGACGAGCACCGAGCACAAGCCACCGTAGAAATAGCGTTGCATGGAATTCAGCTCAGCCTGGAGCACGGTGGCGTCCGCCCCTCACAACACCCGGAACGGCATGTTCTTCGGCCTCAAGGCCTGAGCATCCCCGCAAGACACGGCCCCTCCGGGTGACAGGTAGCCGCAGGACCCGCCCTACTGTACACACCGCGTACAGTACTCGTACGGCACGCGGTGCCGGCGGCGAGCACCAGACCGGACAGGGACGATCATGCGCGGAATACCGCAACCCGCATGTGGGCGACCATTTGGGACGCCGCGCCCGAGAAGCGCGGAAGTTAGATACGCAGCATGCCTTCCTACATGGGCGGCGTGTGCGGTTCCACGGGGGACACCTGGGGCAGAGGGCAACGACGTTTCGAAGTGCGGCATGTCTGAATTCTTTACCTCGTCCTGGGCCTCGCGGTGGATGCTGCGGTATGGCAGCATACACCGCCTGGCGCAGGACAGTTGCGACTCGACAACGCACAGACAGCTTCACTCACTTTTAGAATACTGCGAGACCTGGGGCAGATAGGAGGATCGCTACGCACGTCCCGTCCTCGGGCCGCTTTCTACCACATATAAGAGGCACACGACCTTTGGCATGTCCACAGACTCCCTGAAACGGACTATCGGGCGGAGCGCGCATGGACGGTCATTGCACCGTGGATCTGGCAGCGTGGCACGTACGTGAAACTATATCGTGCCGGTGCTCAGCCTGGTATGACTGTGTCCCAGGCTGTAGCGCAAGGTTCAAGGGGGTGGGGCATGTGCACAGGCTGCCCGGGAGGTCCGCCTTGACAGCGGATGAGTAAGGTGCGGTCCGTGGGACGTAAACGCGGCTTCTTCGCATCGCGGACAGCGCAGCATCGGCTCTGTCGGCCTGCAGAAAAGTCCCTCTGGCATCTGAGTTCGCAGCATATGCCAGTATGTGTGGTGGACGTACCAACGAAGCACCATGGCCGACTGGGACCATCGAACACCAACAGCTCCCCGTGTCCTGCATCCGTTCCCGCGCCCGCCCCAAATCGCGATCAGATTGCACAGATCGGTATTCAATGTGCTGGGCCCGTCGTTCCTGGAAGAAGCGTGAAGGAAAAGACTCAATGCACCAGGCGTGCGGGGCTAGGCACCGAAATAGCCTGCCCGCGAGCGCCGGGAACGTTCCGTTGCAAGAAGCACGGGCGCGCTGCGGAGAAACGTGTCGAGAGAAGCACGAGAAAGGGAAGTGCGGCCGCCCGAGATCGCGGAAAGTTTGCTAGAATGGGCCGCGTGTATAGACAACCCAGGCGCAGTTAATGGCCTCGGAGCGGAAGACTCACCGATATTCGAGTCGACGTCGACAGCTCGGGCTCAGTCCAGCCACACTAGTGGTGCTAGGACTTACCGGAGCAAGGAGAACATCTGACTTGGCTCCTTGGGGAGGCCGTGAAGCAAGCAACGGTAGTTTCTCAGCGAACAGCATCATCGACGCCCTGGTTCAGGGTGCAAGTATGCCGGCAACTACTTCCTCGCAGTCCACCGCTTGGAGACAGGCTATGACGAGGAGGGCTCGTCCTACCGATCTTCGGGTGTATGCGGGTTCTGCAATCGAACGTTCGCTGTAATTCAGGTAACACTCGGACCAGGGGCGGCGTACCAGAAGCGGTGCAAAGAGTAGCGTCTGCACATGGGCCAGAAGCGGGGCGCTGTCGCGGCACACCCGACTTCGACGAATGCAGCATGGTCTACGGAGCTGATGTGATCCGTATGATGGCGCCCTGCGAGCCCAAGAGGGCGCAGCGCCAGCGGATCCGCGCCGTCGACGAATGTGTGTGGTGTCGTGTGGCCTCGCGGCGAGCGTAATGAGGCCAAGGGGGAGGTACGCGGGAGAAGATATCCACCGCCGTCGGGGAAAGATGTGCCAGTGCGGAGTGGCGGGGCGGGGCCTGGACGGACGACCGCTGCGCGACCCCGCTCAAGATCAAGAGGGCGGGAGAGTCAACGAGAGGGCGCCTCGCGAGAACGTGCGACGAGTTCATCACTTGCCGCATTTGGGCAGCCCACCGCGCGCGCTGATTGGCCGGTTAGTACGAACGTGCAAGGAACAGCGCCGTCCGTAGCCTGGAAAACTGTCGCCCGAAAGAAAGTTGCGTCCGCCCAGACTTGTGCTCGTTTGATCACTTTCGGGACGCTGGCTGCCGGGGATGTCGCCCTGGAACTTAAAAGCAGCCCTGGGGCCGCAGGGGCGCTCTCCCCATCCCTCACGTCGCCGACCCACGCTCCCCTCCCACCCTTCCGCCCGCTACCATCCCGCGCTCCTTCGAGATGGCAAGTTCCTACGTGGCCGACAAGACTTCGACGAGCAGCGCAGAGGGGCAGCTCCCCAGCCTGCAGAAGGGGGTCCACTCCAACGCCTACGCGCTTGACGAGAAGCGTAGGGCCGCCCTCGCTGAGATCGACTCGGCCAAGTTCTCGTGAGTGCCCCTGTCTCTCGCAAGCGGGTCGTGTGCGCTAAGGGATGTCCTCCGTTCCAGTTGGTTCCATGTGAAGGTCTGCATGGTTGCCGGTGTCGGCTTCTTCACCGATGCCTACGACATCTTCGCGATCAACATCGCGTCGACCATGCTGGGATACGTCTACGGCCCCAACCAGGCGTTGACTCCCAACCAGGATCTCGGCATCAAGGTCGCCACTCCCGTCGGTACTCTTGTCGGACAGCTCCTCTTCGGTTGGCTCGCGGATATCGTTGGCCGCAAGCGGATGTGTAAGTCGCAATCGCAATCGTACCTCCATTCTCAGATTTACTAACCCGCGAGCAGACGGTGTTGAGCTCATGCTCATCATTATCGCGACCTTCGGTCAGGCGATCTCTGGTCACGGCCATGCTGTCTCTATCATTGGTGTCCTCGTCGTGTGGCGGTTTATCATGGGCGTCGGAATCGGTGGTGACTATCCCCTCTCGGCCGTCATCTCCTCCGAGTTCGCGTCGACGCATCTGCGCGGTCGTCTCATGACCGCCGTTTTTGCAAACCAAGGTTGGGGACAATTCTGTACGTCTTCGCGCTGCTTTCCGACTGGCGCACACTTCTGACAATCTTACGCAGCTGCTGCGCTCGTCGGTTTCATTGTGGTCACCGCGTTCAAGAGCGCGCTCATGCACGACGACCCCAAGGTTCTCGCGCACGTCGACTTCATGTGGCGTCTCCTCATCGGTCTCGGCTGCGTGCCCGGCGCGATCGCCCTCTACTTCCGTCTTACGATCCCCGAGACGCCCCGCTTCACGATGGATGTCGAGCGCAACGTCAAGCAGGCGACCCAGGACGTCGACAACTTCCTCACCACCGGCTCGTACTACGTCGACCCCGACGCGGTCGTCGAGCGCGTCCAGGCGCCCAAGGCTTCCCGCAAGGACTTCGCCTCGTACTTCGGCCGCTGGGAGAACATGAAGCTCCTCATCGGTACCTCGTACTCGTGGTTCGCGCTCGACATCGCCTTCTACGGCCTCGGCCTGAACTCGTCCATCATCCTGACCGCGATCGGCTTCGGCTCGCCCGACAAGTCGCTCACCGGCACCGCGAAGGTCTTCCAGAACCTGAAGAACATCACGATCGGGAACATGGTGCTCTCCGTGGCTGGCCTCATCCCCGGCTACTGGGCGACGTTCCTCGTGATCGACCGCTGGGGCCGCAAGCCGATCCAGCTGATGGGCTTCATCATGCTCACCATCCTCTTCGTCATCATGGGCTTCGCGTACGACAAGCTGAACGCGTCCGAGTCGGGCCGCAACGCGTTCGTCTTCCTCTACTGCCTCACGAACTTCTTCCAGAACTTCGGGCCGAACACGACGACGTTCATCGTCCCCGGCGAGGCGTTCCCCACGCGCTACCGCTCGACCGCGCACGGCATCTCCGCCGCGAGCGGGAAGCTCGGCGCGATCGTCGCGCAGGTCGGGTTCGGCAAGCTCGTCAATATCGGCGGGAAGAACGCGTTCGTCAAGCACCTGCTGGAGATCTTCGCGTTCTTCATGCTCACGGGTGTCTTCTCGACGCTCCTCATCACGGAGACGAACCAGAAGAGTCTCGAGGACATCTCCGGCGAGAAGCAGGAGGGCTTCATCGATGGTGAGCATCCCCTCCCCCCCGCCTCTCACAGAGCTGTATGCTGACTTGGTTGTGCCGTAGGTGTTGCTGCAGAGCGCGACGCAGCATAGACCCCTTCGTCCCTGTCCCATACCTCTCTCTCTCTCCCTCATGCGTCCTCAGTCGTCCCCTGTGTCCGCGCACCATACCTGTGGACTGCTTATTGTTATGGTACTCGCGGCAAGGCGCGATGTATTGCTTCATGCTATTGTTGGGCTGTAATCGTACTAGTACATCGCCTCGGCGAAAAAATCCGTTCGTTTCACCGTACTCTCTGTCCGTCCCAACGGTCGACTTTCTGGGAGGATGTGGATGGAAAAAAAGGACGGCGGACGACTGTAACGAGTATTATTTGTAGATGTAATGAACCACGACGTTTGCTTCACGGAAGACCTTTTGACAAACGTTCGAACGTCGTTCGTGCGCACTGCGCAGCACTTGGGATGGGAGTCGTACGGAGATCTGCTCAAAGTTAGCGCCCGGTAATCCGAGGCTCCGCGGGAGCACTCTCGATAAGGCAGGTGCTGTGGATTGACCGCTAGTTTGGCGCGGTGGGGCTCGCTCGGTCTGGCAGCGGCGCCCCCCAACCTGTCCCATCCGATGCATTGCGCGGAACTTTGTATGACACGGTGTGAAGCACTGCAGATCGCAGGGGTGATGTCACTAGACGTGAGACCGCCTCCGCCGCAGGGTTCGGCGAGCATGCTCTCCCCGCCCCCGAGCGAGCGACATTAGCTCCTCCCGTCCTCGGTCGCGAACTTGAAGCGTATCGCTGAGTAGCTCAAATCTTGTGAGTGTTTATATCGGTGGAAGAGCACGTTCATGCCGGTACTAAAGGAACTGTACTATAGCTCTATAACTAGCCTAGCCGACATGCATACCAAGAAAGCCGAGGTCGTCCCGCCCTCATCCTTCTCCGAGCCCTCCGAGCCCTCCCAGATCCGCCCAGAAGACAAGCCAAAAGCCACGCTCCGCGGGCCACAGGAGGAGAACCCGCAGCTGGTGGCGCATGAGAAAGGAAGGCAGTCCGGGGATAGCAAAGGGCGGAATGCCGCCGGGGGAGGACGGAAGGGTCGCCAGGACCGGGAGGCGGAGCGCGCGGACGAGGAGAAGAGGGGAGACGTTGCTGGCGGGTTCGGGGTCGGCAGGTCGAAGCTGTGAAGTACCCAGTGGCTACCTGTGGCTACACACTGCAGCATGAGAGATCGTATGACCGGAAGTAAGAACAATATGCGCGGCTGGCAGCTCAGTGCGTGTATGTTGTAGGTGCCGCAACATACACAGTTTGTGAAGGGCTTATCGCAGTGCTCACTCAGTGTGGGGGCTGCCGTTGGCGGAATCAGCGGCTCGGTGTCGTGCGGATTGCTTCCTGTCCGCATACCTACTTGACCCAAACGCCCATCTCCTTCAGCAGGACAGAAGTCCCTTCAGGCAGCTTCAACTCCCGAACCCGCGCTAGATTGAGAAGAACAGCACTGCTGGCCGCAGGTGGACGTACGAAATCGTGCGCACAGTCAGCTTGAAAAGTTTGGAACTGAGAGCATTCGTGCCGCCCCTTACAGAGAACTTCCCGAGGAGAGACCGAAGACCGAAGACAACGAGGAAATGCGCAGAAACCCTCCGCAATCCCTCAGAGGAAACCGGTCCGCTTCGCGCTCTACTACCGCCGCCACGAGCGCGAAACCCGGAATGACCTCCAACAAGGACCCACAAAGCGACTCGGACACCGTGTTGCGCCTGCTCAAGAAAGCGCTGGAGGCGGACAGGGAGACCCAGCTCAACATGCTGTACGTCCTGGAGAGAACGCTACAACCAGAGGGCATTTCGGGGAGCAGCGCAAACCCGGACGCCCCTCCCCCAAACCGCGCCCGCCGCGACGAAGGCCCGCGCGAGATGTTCAGATGGTACCCGCTCGAGGTCGACCAGCGGATCATCATGTCCCTCCAGAACGGCTTCCACATGCCCCTCACGATGTTCACCGTCCAGACACTCGCCGCCATCAACCGACGCCCGTGAGAGCTCAAGATGGAGGAGCGCTGCGATGCGGACCGCAAGGAAGTCGCGTGCGTGGACGACACGGCGTGGCCGAAGGAGGCCGAGATGTCGGCGGTCGACTGGCGCGAGGCGTACCCCTACTTCCTCCGGACGCTGCCGGAGTTCCTCCCGCGGGTGGAGGTGGAACGTTTCCGGAGGCACTACGAGTTCCTTGACGGCCAGAGGGACTTCGCGCAGAACTTCAAGGCTGTCCGGAGCTTCGACATCGCCGTGCGCACCCGCTACTTCCAAGACAGGGCCTGGGAGGCGTTCGAGCCGGGCTCTCCAGGCTACCTGCAGCAGTTTCAAGCCGAGTCGCTGAGGATTGTACGAGAGGAAGCTTGCCAGCGGTGATAGTAGGAGCGGTGGGGCGGCTGTGAGGGGAGAGCTCGCAGTAGAGACCGCGCCGGGTCTATGAGCAGGGGAGGACGACGGAAGTCCATAGCTACGTAGGGGGACAAGGGATATATCAGCAGTGTACGACAAATAATATAAGGATGGTCTTTACGGTGTGCGTGTGAAGGATGCTGTCAAGTCCGTTCCAGGATGGAAGTCGCTGCTCTCGGGGAGGAGGTTAGTAGACCGGGATGTCCCAACAGGGTTGAGGCCGCTCTCTCGGGAAAACACCCATCTCCTCTGAGTCATATCTCGCGCATACAGCGCGACTCACCTGGCAACTATCGGTATAGTCTGTGGAGATGGCCCCCGCTGCTTGTGACGCCTCGCCCGGACTGCTGCAGGAGGGACCCGAACGGACATCAGGCGCATACAGCCAGGTTGGCGGGGGAAATGCCGCTGCCGGAGGCAGCCAACCTACCTTGAAGAGGGCGAGGGCCGAGGGCAAGCCAATAAACATCGGTGAGTGCGATACGATATCTTCGCAGACTACTCGCCGTAATCCCGAGTCATACCTGCAGCCACAGCGTTGTTCGCCGCGCTTCCGCGCCCAAGCGATAGCGACGCCGCCATGGGGTTGCTGAAGCTGACTTTGGAGGCGGACAGGAAGATCCAAGCCATCATGCTCTCCATCCTGAAGAAGGCCGTGAAGGAGAAGGTAGACGATCATCCTGCACAACCTGCGCAGCCACGAGAGGGTCCCGAAACCCTGGGAGGGCGCCCCCGCAGAGTTGACCGGCGCATCGTCCTCTCGCTGCAGCGCGGGTTCTACGTCCCGCTCACGCTGTTCACCGCCGAAGCCATCGCCACCGTGGCCGAACGTTGGACCGCCCTCACCCTGGAGGAGCGCGACGACGTCGACGGCGAGGAGCTCAACTGCGTGGTGACCTCGACCTGGCCGAACGAGCACGCGATGCGTCCGGACGAGTGGCGCGCCGCCTACAGCTACTTCCTCGCAGCACTCCCAGAGTTCCTCCCCGAATCCGTCGTCGAGCGCTTCCGGGAACACTACGAGTTCCTCGCCGGGCAGGAGTTCTTCGAGCGGACCTTCGGGGCGGTCCTGAAGTTCGACATCGCGATCCGCACCCGCTACTTCCACGACAACGCGCGCACGCACTTCGAGCCGGGCTCCGACAAGTACGAGAAGGAGTTCTACGACCTCCGTCATGACGATCTCATGGCGAGTATGCGCGCAATGCCGCCCCCAGGCCCACCGCCAGGGGTCGCGAGTCCCCTCTGCGTCGTCTGCGGGCGATACGGCCACCGCGCCGCCGGGTGCCGAGAGACCCACCTGCCCAACGGGCGACAGCCGTACGTGGCGTTCTCGCACGGCCGGCTGCTCGACCCGGCGAACAGGGACATCTGCTTCCCGTGGAACTCGACCGAGCCGGGGGACGCGAGGCCCTGCAAGGACCGGCGCTGCTACTCGGACCGTGGCCGACACGTCTGCTCGCTGTGCGGGTCTGACGACCATAATGCTGCAGAAGGGTGGTGCCTTTAGGAGGAGCGGTACTAGTGCACCTGTCGTGGGGCGGCGCTGGATAGCGGGGAAGATGGAGGGGGGGAGCTCTGAATGAGGCTGTTGCGCGAAGTGGCGTGGCAAGGAGGCAGGGAAGGGCTGTGGCAACACGAGAAAGGAGGTTGGGGCTCAAGAAGAGGAGGGCTAGCACCGTCCGGGTTAGGTCTACGCGTAGATGTCCAATTCTCGCTCAGTTACCCGCATTGACACGCCGCAAGTGCGCAATTTCTGGGACCTCGCCCCATGGAAAGCCGTGGCGACCGCATGCACGTTCGTCTGTCATCCACACAAATCTGAGCTCCGCAGCGTCCCATCGCGAAGACACGCTAGGGTTCATCAAGACATGTTTAGCGGCGCCGCTCCGACGAGCCAGGCCACTGCGTGTTCGCCGTCACGGTGCCGAGAACACGCCGACGTCTACGGCACGTAGAGGCCCTCCGCACCCGGGCAGACATGCATTTCAGGCGATGTGCGGCGCCACGGTGGGGAGAAGACTTAGGCACGAAGGTGCTGGCGTCCCAGGCTCGCGACAGGCTGGGCATCACGAGCCAGGGACGCCAGTGCGGCGGTGACAGCGGCATTGCTTCCATCGTATACGACGAGATAGCGGGCAAAACGTGCGCGCACCGCAATGTCAGCTAGACCGAAAGGACGGGCTCACGCTGGCGGACATTCGAGAGACACCTTGAGCACTGCACAGTGGTAGTGGGGTTGACCGCGAAAACCCGGAGTCCGTAATGAAATGACGAGTCACGACACGCCCTATGCCTCGGTCGGCTTAGGCTTCTTTTTCTACAGTGTGCATTAGCGGTAGGGTCCTAGGCATAGGGATACAGCCAGTAGAGCTGCAGTGAATGGATGCACTCACGTATGCTACTGCCTCGAAGTCGTACTTGATACCCGCCTCCTCAAGCTTGCGCTTCCGCTGGTCCTGGCGCTTGAGCAGACGGCGCTCCGCCTTCTCCTGCTCCTCCTCTGTCCGCGGCTACATTCCCCAGCAGACGTCAGCTCTCCCATTGCAACCTCTCGAATAGTCGGTTGAGCCTCACCTTATTGTGCGCGACGCGAGCGACACGGTCGCGCGGTACGGCACGCCACTTCCTGTTCGCGCCAACCCAGAGCTCGGGGTGCACCTGGTCCTTGGGGATGAGCTTGCACGTGAGGATGTGGCCCATGAGCAGGTAGTTGTCCATCGTCTCCGCGACGATCTGCGCGACCGAGGACGAGTCGAACTCGATGAACGCGTAATGCTTCGACTTGCCGGTCTATGCATCCCCCAAACGTGGGCATGACGATATGAAAGGCGGTGGGGACGGACGCACCTTTTTGTTGCGGGAGAGGCGGAGGCGGGTGACGGTGCCGAACTGCGTGAAGTATGCGCGCATCTGGGTCTCGAAGAAACCGTGGGGTATCCGCCCGAGGTAGATCACACCGCGGTCCTCTGTCTGTACGGCGGAGAGACGTAAGCATAGCCTCGCGAGAGAATAAGCATGCCACATACTGGTTTCCGCTTCGCCTTCTCGAGCTTGCGCTTCACCGTCTCGTCATCCTTTGCAATTGTCGGCAGTTTGCCGATGTCGATGCCGGGGATGTCGTCCGCCATCTCCTCTTCGGAGGAATCGTCGTCGTCTGAAGAGAAGCCGTAGAACTCCTGCTCGCCGTCGCCGTCTCCCTCCTCCTCAGCCGCTTCGTCCTCATTGGCAGACGCCTCGGGTTCAGGTGAGGGGGCTTTCGGAGCGGCCTTCGCTTTCGCCTTCTTGCTCTCCTTCTTAGCTTTTGCAGGCTGAACGGGTGACTCCTCAACAGCGGGTGCAGGCTTCTCCTTTTTCGAGGGCTTGGGCTTAGATGCGACGGCCTTGCCAGCATCCTTGACGACCTCCTTGCTTGGGCTCTCAACAGAGGCAGCAGCGACAGAACCCCTCCGCTTTTTCTTCGACTTCTCCGGGCTCTCCTCCTCCTTCTCCTCGACAACGGCAGCCTTCCTCTTCTTCTTGTCTGTCGCCTCCGCAACGTCCGCCTTCTTCGCCTTTGCGGGGGTGACCTCCGCGACAGTCTCCTGCTTCTTCTTCTCGCTCTTCGCCTTGACCGGTGCTGGCGCTGCCTCAGGCTCTTTCACAGCATCCTTCGCCTTCTTCGCCTTCTTGGGCTTGGATGATGTGGAGGCCTCAGCGGGAGCAGGTGCGGCTGCCTCCTCCTCTGTCTTCTTCGTCTTCTTGGCCTTCACGGGCGCGTCCGCCTTCAGGTCTTGCTGGGACTTCTTCTTCGCCAGTTTTGCGGGCTTCTCAGCCGCTGCAGCACTCTTCGCCATGTTGTGGGATACAGAGATGTCGGAGAGGTCAGAAAAGGTGTGAAGCGAGCCAAAGGAAGGGGGAAGGGAAAGAGCGATCTGCGAACGCGAGTGCCCAAATTTTGGAAGAGGCGCGCGCGCAAGCCAGTAGACGCCCATAATTGAGCCACGTGGTGTGGCAGATCGCGTCGCGTCTGCTCGCGCGCGTGCGGCTTGCGTTCGACCTCGACCCCATCTCCTCTCTGCTGTCTTCGGGCTTTCGTACTCATCGCGCGACCCAGCGTTTTGACTCTGACACGCACATAAAGGTAACAGTTACATTCCGTCATGTCTGGGACTCCGCCAACTGGTGGCTTCGCGATACCGCGACTGCCCTCGCCATCCGGGTCGCGCGCCCGCCACTCAATCAACAACTCCTTCTCCTTCGGCCCGCAGTCGCTCGTCGACTCGCTCGCGGAAGCCAACACGAGCAACGCGTCTAACAACCGACGTTCCTACCTCGACCCTAGCCGCTCGATCCTGCAGACCTCCCCGCTGCGCTCCTCCCCGCGTCTGCCGAGGCGGGCGAAGACAACGGGGAGCAGGCATCCGCTCGCGAACGATACTACAGACGTCTTCCAGGATGACGCGGACGACGAGGATGAAGATGACGGGCAGGAGTGGGGCATTGTGGATCGCATGCGGCTATGGCGGCATGATGCGCTCATGCAGCACCTGTACGATTCTGCCGCGTTCTGGGGAGACAAAATCGTGAGCTGGACAAGTGCGTAGAATACATTCATCGACTTTGACTCTACTTACAATTTCCACTACAGATGACCCGAACGATGCGTTCTGGCTCGCACAGACATACTTCCTCAAACACGAGTACTCTCGCGCGGAAAGGCTGCTCACGCGCCCCTTCCCCACCTCCCCGCCCCGCACGGGACCCCTCGCGTCAGTCGCAAAAGGCACCTTCCAACCGCCATTCGCCCCCGCGAACGTCAAGGGCAAGGGGCGCGAGATGCCCCCACCAGCAACCGGCGGGGCGTTCGACTCTGAAGAGCTAGCCCCGGGGGTACAGCGTCTCCCCATGGGCCCGGGCGAGATGATCGACGTCGCCATCCAGTACGAGGACGGTGTCTCGCGCCTAGTAGACATGAGCGTCGCCTGCCGGTACCTCGCCGCGCAGTGCCAGATGCGACAAGGGAAATGGAGCGACGCGCTCGAGATGCTCGGCGAGTCCAACCCCTTTAGAAACTCTGGGAAGGGCGGGCCCGACGCGCCGAACATGGACGGGGGCATCAAGATTGAAGCGTCGATGTGCAACCTGCGCGGGCTGCTCATGCTGAAGCTGAACCGTGGCGACCAGGCGAAGAACTGCTTCATGGAGGCGCTGGCGCTGGACGTGAAGTGCTATGAGGCGTTTGAGCAGCTTGTGGACGGCGAAATGATGACGCCCGAAGAAGGTAACGTAGGCCCCATATGCGTCCGAGACGAGAACTGACATACCACGTAGAGTGGGAGTTCGTGCAAACACTTGCATACCGCGAACAGACACCCGCGGACGAGGAGTTCATGCGCCTCATGTACTTGTCCAGACTACGAAAGTACAAGCACACGGAAGACCAAGCCATCATCCGCCGAAAACTAGTGGACGAGTACGGCCTCGGAGACAACCCAGACGTGCTCTACAGCTTCGCAGACGCGTTATACACGCAGCTGCGGTGGGCAGACTGCTACGCCGTCACTTCTCGGTACGCCTTCAACTTCTCCTGTAGTGAGAGCGCGGGAACTCATCCTTAGGCAGGATCCTGAACCTCGTGAGCATACACAAAGCGACGATACCCTTGCACGTCGCGTGCATGTACCACATCAAGCACCTCAACTCGAAGCTCTTCCTCTTCGCGCACGACCTCGTCGAGAAGGAGCCCGAGAGCGCGACGAGCTGGTTCGCCGTCGGCATGTGGTACATGTGCGTCGAGAAGTTCCCCGAAGCGCGGACGTACTTCAGGTAGGCGCCGCGCCTTTCTCGCTTCCTCAAACAATATAGCTAGATCTCTGACGGGGTGTGCAGCAAAACGTCGCTGATGGACCCGCGGTTCGCGCCTGCGTGGATCGCGTTCGCGCATGCGTTCTCGATGGAGGGCGAGCACGACCACGCGGTGACTGCGTATTCGACGTGCGCGCGACTGTACACTGGGTATGTACCTCTCTCGCCCCGACATGCGCGTATGCTGACGTCGCCCTCCAGCTCTCATCTACCGCTAATGTTTGTCGGCATGGAGCACATGATCCTCTCGAACCTGAAGCTCGCAGAGGAGGCCCTCCTCGCCGCGCACCACATGTGCGACTCTGACCCACTGCTGTACAATGAGCGCGGCGTCATGGCGTTCATGAACGAAGAGTGCGCCCTGTTCTCTTCGTTGCGCGCATTGCGAGTACTCACCTAACTCGTTTACTCGGCCATTGCAGCTACGACGCCGCCGTTGTCTTCTTCGCGGAGGCGCTCGAGATCGCAGACGTCGTGCAGACGTCGCAGATCGCCTGGATACCCACCTTCATCAACTTCGGCACCGCGCTGCGCCGAGTCGGGTGAGCACTGGCGCTTTCCCGCGCACGTACCTTTTTTCGCGTTGAGCTCGACGGCTAATCCGCATTGCTCGTGCAGCCGCCTCGAGGACGCGAAGAGCGCATACATGCGTGTGCTGCTCATCGACTACCGCCACGTCGCCGCACTCTCCTTCGTCGGCCTGACCGAGCACCTGCTCGGAAACGTCGACCAGGCCATCGTTCGCTACCACGAGGTACGTCTCCCCCCCCTCTCCCCTACCCCCATCTTCCCTACGCCTCGCCATTCCCTTCTCTGCTTTTCTTCCCTGTTTCCGAGTAACCAGATGGCTGACCTGCGCACAGGCGCTGAGCATCGACCCGATCAACGGGTACGTGCTCGAGCTGCTCGAGCTCGCGCTCGAGACGAGTGCGGACATGGGCCCGTTCGGCGTCAAGGGCGGCCCGCCGGGCGGCGAGGCGGACTGGGAGCAGAAGATGCGCGAGCACCGGGACGCGAAGGGGAAGCAGGTCGCGCAGAGCGCGGCCGCCGCAGACGATGAGATGAGCTTGTAGGCTTGGCTCGCGAGAGTATAGGTCGACGACTGTGTTATCGGATGGACGGGAGGAGGCGGATGTACACAAGTAATATGGCGCGGACATGTTGTAGGCATATAATCCAACGCTTCGAACGGCACCCGGCAATGTGTTTGGGCAGGTGGGTGGCAGGTGCGCGAACTGTGAATGATGCTGTGTTTCAGTACTCAGTAGGTCAGGACATAAGTACCGTTCGTATCATGGCAGGCTGGGCAGAGTATTGCAGACAGTGAAATCGGGGCATGAAGATCGAATGATATAAGTTAACCGGGCTCAAGTACACGGTAGGAAAGGCTAACAGATACAACATAGATGGTGGTAGAGATACAAGAAATAGATGGTGAGTGTGGGTATATGTTCTGTGTGCGAGCACTGATAGGGTGTATAGTAGTAGGCTGTATGATGGTAGGCTGTTTAGTATGTGATTTGGGATAGGATTGTAGGTAAGGAGGCGAAGAAGCGGTTCGTCAGACGATTTAGAACTGGCCATGTTCCAAACCGCCCACCGAGCGGGCGAGTCCGTGGCTGTAGGAGGAGACGGCGTGGCCAAACGCCGCCTCCCCCTGCCAGTCCCAGACTCACCCTTCCGCTTCGAATACCTCGAGCACTGAGAACCGGTTGTAGCTAATGATGGAAGGGGTGCGCCTGGGGTATGTATGTTGGTATGGTAGGCTATGTGTGGGGGAGGAGTCGGCAGAAGAGGAAGGGGTAAGATGCGATGGTGAAGGTTGTCTTGGTGGACGTCTTTGGCGTTTGTTCGTCCATGTCTTCCAGGCCTTTTCATCGGCGCGGCTTGGGGGTGCGACCGCGCCGGCCGAGATGCTCTTTGCCGCGGGAGGGGGTGGTAGTGATGCCTGGTTGGTTGAGGTGGCGTTGTTTTCCTCGAGCTTCTCTGAGTCTTCGGGGATGGGACCAGGCGACGGAGCGGGCAATTCGGAAGTAACGAGCGGAGCGTCGACAGCAGCCAGAGATACTGTCGTCCCTAGTTCCGAGATGCCAGAAAGAGCGTCGGCGGGCTGGAAGCTGTTGCCGTTGTATGTGGTGCCAAAGAGGTGGATGTTGAGCTCCTGCAGACGCAGCCGGTCGTCGAGCTCAGTCGTCGTGGCGGCCGCAGCATCGGAGGTGGGGATGAGGAGGATGAGGGTGTGACAGAAGACAAAGAGGAGACCGAGCACCAAGGCAAGTTGAGTTAGCTGCATGCCGAGAGACCCAGTGAGTGCGCGGTAGGTTGGAGCGGTGAGCAGCGAGGCCATAGGCGATGATGAGGCGTGGGAGAGGGAGGTGGTGGCGTTACGGAGTGCGAGGTCGGTGATGGGGGTGGGTGCGACGTTGATAGGCTGGACGTGTTCATTCAAGCTGTAATGGCGGTTAGAATGAGTCGGCCAAGAAATGATATTATGCGAGACTTACAGTAGTACAACCGGGGCTTTGCCGACCCAAGAACCAGCTTGGAAGCCGTTGCCGATGGTGAGGATGGTACTGTAGAGGGGGGTGGCGCGCAGCGCCCCGAAGATGGCAATGAAGAAGGAGATGATGGCAGTGAACATGATGGCTGGGTTGAGCGAGGGTGTTCAACGAAAGGGTGGTGGTGGTAGTGGTAAAGGGGGTTTCTGAGGAACTAGCGGGGGATTTATAGTGTTCAGCGCGTCGTGTAAACGCGGTCGGACCGAACCTTATTCCTGTGTAAACAAGGTGCACGTGCAGCGCGTTCGCGTCGTGTGTCGCGCCATGTTCAACTTGGGGCCGACCTTGCCTGCCTAATATGGGCATGCGCAAGCCATATTGGGAAGGGCATACGTCGTTCGCTAGCCTCGTGGCGTGCGGGCGCTTGCTGCTAGTCCAGCGCTCCGGGCATTGTCTCTACTGTGCCCAATCCTCTCCTCTAGGTACGCTTCGCGACTAGGAGCTGGTTGATATTGAGACCCTTCATTCAGCACGTTACCAGTACTGTTCGAAGACTGCCTTCCGCATGGTGTCCCGCCGATAATGAGGCGTCTCGCCCTCTGCAAGAGCCCAGCTACCCTCGTAGCCCCACGCGTAGCCCAAGCTCTTTCCGCCCATACCTGCCTGAGGCCTCCAAAATGTCGGCTGTACCGTAGGCTTCTCGCGCGTCTTACCCCTTCGTCGGCGTGGCTTTCTCGCCTCTGGCTGCGCTGGGGATGGCTCGGCGGTGATAATAGGGCAGCAAGTAGTTTTGGGGTGGTGGGGAGAGGGCGTGACGGGGAGGGTAAGGTCGACCGTGGCTGGATGCGGGGGCTTGGGAGCAGGCTTTGACCGTTCGAGTAGGAGCAGAGGGCAATCGGAGGGTGGAAGCTCCGCGCTCATAGTTTTGTGTTTCTTGCTCGCATTCGGTAGGGGCTGGGACCCTTGTCAACATGGCGGAAGAGCGCGCGCGAGAATAGGGACTCACTAAATATGGTTTGCGCGACTCGTTCATGACCCAGTCAAAATCCACGGCAACCTCTCTCGCGCGAGCTGCTCGGCGCTTTGCTTCTTCCTTCGTGTCCTCTGTCGGTGGGGCCAAAGGTCTGCCAAACTCATGTGAGTACTGACCTCTGCGGACAGTCGTACTTCGGCTCGCACATTATGACACGGGGCGCTTTCGGCGTGAGCAAAATAGGTTTGGGCTGCGCCGGGCCAGATAGCAGGCGGAACGCTTCATACGCTTGTCAGTTCGTGGGTATCACACAGGGGAAATTTCTGGGACGTACGGACTGCAACTATTAGCTCCTCCGGCTTCTCCTCCTTCGCCTCCTCGACCTTTCGCCGTTTCTTCTTGCGAGGTGATTCCCCTGCGGTAGAACCACTTGCATGCGCACTAGGCGGAAGAATGTCTTCGATCGACCGCTTCAGGATGCTCTCCAGTCGTGCAAGCATCTCTGCGCGTTCGGGGTGCATGCCAGTCGAAAGTTCCAGCTCGTCATCGGAGTCCTCCCGCAAGGCGGCCCTTGAGACCACGGCGGTCTGCTCGCTGAGAAAAGACGGGTTCGCGTGTTTTGGTATCATGCCGTCGAATAGCTGCCCACAGAAGAGGCGTTATGCGAGACTCCAGTGAGCGTAGACAGAGACTTTGTTCAGCGAGTTGTGCAAGCCTGTCGATCGGACTCCGGAGTGATCGTACACTCTACATCTAAGCGCCTATACTGCAGATAAGATAGGCATACTCCGAGCGATCGAATCCCTCCGAGGGCAGGTGCTTATTTGCTTATCCTCGTCCTGCACACCGGTATGCGGCTTGTATGCGCTCAAACTGCCCGCTCCGAGCGGAAGCCTCCACGTATAGAGTGTAAAGAAGCAGTTGCGAAAAGAGACCGCTAGATAATAAGTGACTGAGGAACAGCACACGCTATACATACGCTGTACAATTGTGAATGCCACGACCGGCCGGCGCCGCAGATAGGGGCTACGTCTATCTCGCAGTCCAGACCGATACGCTCCTCCCTCTGCTCAACACCCCAGAAAACAGATCCTCACAGCGCTGCTATTGGGCGGAATACACACCCGCACATCCGCAGATGAACGTGCGAGCGGTGGGTGAATGGGCGGGAGGCACGGTTGTCGGAGGGACGGAAGCTAGCCAAACTGAGACCAAACATGACGCTTGGTTCCCGCGCGGCGCTCCTCCAGCCCGCGGCTCGCGCTAAGCACGCCGTCCCTCTTCGCACCGCCCGCCATCTCCCCGCCAGCTCCGCCGCCGCCGCAGCGAGGACAAGCCCTCAAGCAGGCCCGTCAGCATCTCTACCGGCGACCTACCTCCATACTCGTGCAGTGCCTCGCTTGAACGACCCCCAGCTCGTCTTCCGACCCCGAGGCGCGCCCTTTGTCTCCTGACTGCCGCAGTGAGTATATATCAAATTAGTGGGAGTGGAACCCGGCAAATGGACGTTGGAAGTGGGCTGGTGGAAGTAGGGGCTTGTGTCGAATGGAGGTGGGAGCCTGTGTCGAGTGGAAGTGGGAGCTTGTGTCGAGTGGAAGTGGAAGTGGCCCGCCTCGCTCATCTTTCCGCGTGACGAGCACGGACGCGTTCGCATTCAATGCGGCGGCCGGCCGCGCATATTGTTGCGCTCCTCCCATCACATTCGCTGCTACCTCGCTACTCGCTGCTTGAATCTATGGCACGCAGAAATTCAAGCAGCGAGTACCCGAATCTCTGCCCTACCCCCCGCTGGCTCGAACTTCAGGAGGTCTAATAACCTTCAACAGCGTCATACCACCCGCAGTCTAGTGCCTGCAGCTTCTGCCCGTCCGCTGCAGCAGCCCCCACTGCCTGTATCTCCACCTCAACCTACTCGCAGCCCATACACCACCCTTACCTCCCGCCAACGCCCCGCCCCACGATGAAGTACATCGAGATTCCCGACCTCTCCCGCCTCGCCCAGGCGCTCACCCACGAGGGCCCCGAGTGCTCCGTGCACACGCGCATCGAGGCGTACAGCTGCAAGCACATCAAGCGCGACAAGAAGCTCTTCCGCTCGCTCGAATCCGCATACGCCGACGAGGTCTCGCACTCGCCCCCGCTCCCCTCGGACATGCTCGACCGCGAGGGCGAGATGACGCCGTTCGGGCCGATGCAGGAGAGCCAGGCGCGGAAGACGCTGTACCTGCTCATCGCGACGCTCAACGTCGCCTTCCCGGACCACGAGTTCTCCGACGTGCGCCCCGCGCACTTCACCCGCGAGGAGAGCGGCGCGAGCGTGCTCAACGCGCTCTCCACCACGCTCGTCGCCCCACAGCGCGCGGGCCTGCACGCGCCGCGCACGTACTCGTCCTACCCGCCCGCGTCGTCCGACTTCTTCCCCTCCTCCGTGCCGACCTCGTCGTCCCCGCTCGACTTCTACGTCCGCCCGAGCCCCCGCGCGCCGCCCAAGGCGCAGTCCGGCACGCACCCCGCGCTCTACGACGCGCTCAACAAGGCGATCGCGCTCGCGGACTGCGAGGTGTACTCGTACACGCCCGACATCGAGTTCGACCCGCATGCGGACGACGACGACGACGAAGACGATCTGCCCGCGGGCGAGAGCGACTCGGACGACGACGACGGCGTGCAGTTCCAGTTTGACGACTACGACGTCGACGAGGCGCCCCCGCGGCGGCGCAGCACGGGATCGAGCGATGAATCGGACGGCGTCTTGCGCGGGCGGCCGATGCGTCGGCGGCGCGGCGCACTGCTCTGGAGCTCGCATTGATTCTTCCTGAACCGGAAGCAGAAGCGGATCCTCTTTATCTCCGTGTGGGCGCGCTCGAAGGGCGTGTCGTCGTGGACGGGCGAGGACGTGTCGGGAGCCCTGAGGTGGTCGGGGCGGACGGGCAGATGTAGAGTATCTCGGGTAGCTGCAATATATTTCGTTCGCGCCGACGGACAGATCTGCGTGCGAGGGGTGCGATCGCGGGGGAGGCGAAGTGCGGACGCGGGCTCGCGTCGGCGGAGTGCGAGTGCCTGTATCGCGGCGGGGGATCTGTGGACGGGTGGAGAAGTAAAACGAACCTCTGCGTGTGTTCTGGGGGCTAGTTGGAGTATTCTGGGGGTGTATTCTGAGAGCGTGCTGGTGTGTTCTATGGCTCGAGAGGGCGCCGAGAAAGCATCGAGGGGAAGGCGAACATATGTGTATTCTGAGGCCGACAGAGCTAAATACATGGCCGGAACTCGTCCCCTCCTTCGCACGCCGTTCACCCGCCCGCGCGCGACGCCCCCGCTGCCCTACATCCTCTGATAACCCGGGCGAACGCACCAGCCGCCGTGCCTCGCATTCCCCCAGAGACGCGGTCGGTAATGCGCCGCGGCGGGTCGTAGACCTCGTTGAGCGTGCGCGGGATGTACGAGGGCATGAACACCTCGTCTCCGTGTGCCTTGTCCCCTGCCCCGCCCTGCTCGCCGCTCTCCGGCGTGCCGACGTCGCCAGCGATCCGGAGAAGCTGAGGACACGCCTCCGTGGGCCTGTAGCGCGCGGAAAGACGGTTAGCATGCAAAACCGGAACAGAAAACTCGCCTCCGCATGCACAGATTGCTCGGGCGCGACCAGGGAATGCTGGACCCGTGAGCCTCGCGCCCATCCGGTTTCTTCGGCCGCCTGCCTACTTTTCGCTCCCCGAGCAGCTCGTGCACGCCGCAGAACCGCCGGAGACCCTACCGGCGGCACCCAGGTCGAGCAGGCTCTCGTCCGGGCCGCAGCGCGGTCGCCCGCGTCTGCGCATGCCGCAGAACGAAGCTACGGCGCCGGGAGGAGGTGCGTCAGTATTCGGACACAAGCACCTCGGCAGGACACTCACCAATGCGATATCCGGCGCAGTTCGCCCTCCGTCTCGCGCCCGTCCTCCCAGCACGCGCACCCGCCCAGCTCCTCGCGCTCCACTCCGCCGCCGCACTCGCCCAGCTCCCGGTCTTTCGTGCGGGCGCACCGGTGCCCGCGAGCACGAACAGCAGACATCCTGCCTCCCCGCGCGGCCGGAGGACGGCGTGGAGGCATCCGGCGCGGCGGCGCGGCGAACTAGAGCCCATGCCGGTTAGATCTACGCTGCTCAGCCCCCCGCCGCGGACGGCGATCGCGCGCACGCACCTCGCGATGGGGATGACCCGGGCTACCGCGCCCTTGACACCCGTGTGCGCACACATAGCCGAAGGTGAGTTTCTCGGCGTCGGATACATCTGTATGTACTCACCTCGTCGCGGCCATGCAGTCCCGACGACCCCGCAGAGTCTGGCCGAGCTTCAGATCGAAACAGCGCCGGGACGGCGCAAGGTTCGAACGGAGACTCCGGACGGGCTTACAGAGGCCCCGGGGAATCGCCCCCTCGAGTCGCACCGCTGCAGGCCCGTCCGGCGCAGTGCCATTCACGCGCTGCTCGTCTGGAAGAACACACTCACCTGTGCAGACGTCCCGAGCCGCCGTTTGCTGCTCCCCGGAACTCAGAAACTCTCTCGCGAGCCCCTGACAGTCCCCGCTTCGTTCGGACGCTCAGACGTCTCCGAGGGACACTAACTCCGCGCTTGCACCGCAGAATGCCGCCCCTGCCGTGCCTGCGCTTCCGAGCTCTCCGGACCCGAGGCTGCCGCCGGCTGCAACGGACCAGCGGCCTGCTTCGTAGAGGCGGAGCGCTCACGCCCGAGCGTGAATGGACGATGGCAGGCGACGAGCCTTGCCTCCCCGCGTTCGCGCAGCCTGTTCAGAGTAAATCAGACGGGTTTCAAGGAGACAGAGCACGCCCCGACCCACGCCTCGCCGTCCACAGCGCGCTTGGAAGCGGCCGAGCTTGGACCCTCGGAGAGCGTCTTGTCGGGGGGCGGATCACGCTCCAGAACGCCTTGAAGAGATGTGCACGGCAGATGCACGCGGTCAGCAGCCACCGAGAGGCAGCAGTGACCAAGGGGAGGAATTCCCAACGCCCCCGACGCTCCTGCACCCGGGAGCGAGAAGAGAGACGTTGGGCAGCGCCGGGGAGCTGCAGGCCGCTTGTAGCTTGCTGGGGTGTTGCTGCAGCGTAGTCGCAGCCCGCGCGAGCGCGACGGCCGACTCTAACCGTCGTCGGCAGTCCCCGTCGCGATCTGCGTGTGTGGAGGCAGCGGCACCAAGTAGCACGCGGCCGACGCGTACTCTGCTCTCCGCTGCGTCTCCCCAGTGAGCGTGCAGTGCTCTCCATACCCGCCACGCTCGCCAGACGTCGCTGCCGCGTCCTCCAGGACGTCACGGAGAGGCAGGCGCAAGGGGGACGCGAGACGGCGTAGGCCGCCGCTCGAAGCCCTCGCGGTCGTCGCTGCCGGCCATGGCATCTCTCCTCCGACGTGAGCCCGCTATGCTCGCCGTCTCCGCCCTGTCCGTGCTCACTCCCCCTGCAGCCACAGTACGTGCGTCCGCCACCCGCGCTCTGCACACCCAGACGGCGCCCGCCACCGTCCCCAGCGCGCTCGCGGCCTGCAGCGAGAGGAGACGGTCTTCCAACCTCGACAGTGCTGCACAACGCGACACTCACCACATCGAAGCCTCACGCCGCAGCGGCCGACCTCCCGGATCCGTGCGTGCGCCAGAACGCGTACAAGGTCGTTTGAGAGGACACCGACGAGTTCATATCTGCATATCTGCGATTAAGAGAAGAAAGGGGACACGCGATACCGGAAGAGTGCGTACCGTCGCGCAGCGGGGCACCCAGAGTGCAGGAAGTAGCGCGTCCGACGATGTCTGTCTTTCGGCTGCAGCGTGGAGTCGCTCCTCGGCAGAGAGACTGGGAGCGGGGGGGCGACTCGGGCGGTACACGCGTGGCGTGTGTTCTTCGAGCCGTGTCTGCGTCTTTCGGATGTTGGTTTCCCGCGGGATCGCGGCCGCGAGGGCTGGGAGGTGTATCGTTGGTTCGGAGTGCACGGCAAAAACAATGCCGGCGGGAGGGGATGCGCGGCGAAGAGGGGCTCGCCTACCTGGTGTGCCCATCTCCACGCCGCGAGTGTCTGCGTGCTGCTGGTACGGATGGTCGCCTTGTGGTCGTCCGAGGCGGACCGGCGCGAAGGGGCGGGACTTGCACGTCGAAGGACTCGGGTTGCACCCTCGCTCACGACCGACGCCGACACACATCTTCGCAGGTCCGGCTCGCGTCGCTCGGCGCATCGGCCGCGTTCCTGTGCGAGAGACGACGCGTGCCGAGGTATGTAGGGTGAATGGGGACGGGGAGGAGAGCACGGCCTGCGAGGGGTGCGGAGGCAGGAGAGGAGGGCGAGGACCACGGTGCCGTCCGCACAGGGAGACGACGCGCAAAATTTCGCCGCTCACGCAAACCGGGACGAGCGCGGCCTGCCGCAGGAGATCGCGAGGCAACCCTGTCGTCCTGCCGTTGAGTGTAGTAGAGATGCGACAGAACAGGAAATAGCACCACTCACATGTACCGGCGTGTAAGCCGCCGCGCTGCGCGCTCGCGAACAAGGTCCAGGCAAGTAACTACAGTACTCATTCCCCCGGGCCCCGCTTTTCGGTCGCCGTCTGGGACGACGGTTGTGGTGCCCAGCGGTGCGTCCTGCACACCCTGCAGTTTCTGCGGCACTCTCGCGACTAGAAACTACGGGTGCTCACCTCGACATGGCAAGCAGCAGTACGAAGTGTGTAGTAGCCGTACGCCGGGATGCTTGCATCGTGTTCAGGCGGCTGTGCGGCGCGCCTGCGTCTGGAGCTCCTGCCGGCAGCTGATGGGGTGCCCGAGTCTAATGGACACGCTAGGAAAGATACAAGCGCATGGGGGCCGGGCGCGAGCGAGCTCCAGCGGAGGACTCGGAGTCGTGAGAAGGGCTGCACGGAATAGTTAGGGCGATGGCTGTCTTCAGACAGCTGCTCGGCTTCGCTCCAGTTCTCACCGTCCATGGACCAAGCGCATGCCGTACACGGCGAAGACTTTGTGGATCCTCCCTGCCCGGCCGCGTCGATGCTCGTACGCAGCCCGTCCCACCTCGAAGACACTCGCGGGCGTGGTGATTCTTGAGAGGCCGCAGTCGCGAGCTGCGCGAATGCGACAAAACGATGTATTCTAGAGAGATATCGGACACACAATCGTTCGTGAGACGGTACTCTGCTCCCGAATAACCACACCGATCGAAGCCCGAACTTACGAGAGTGTGTGATCTCGGAGTGCCTTCGATTTCGCGTCAAACAACGCCGTCGGTCGAGCGCGAACGGGACGGCGGCAGCCAATCCTGCAGTGTATGAGGAGGTGTGTAAGTATGACGGTTCGAAGCTGCACGGTCCTGCCGCCGTGCAATAATGCGCACGGCGGGAAGGGGCGTGCAGCGCAAGCCGTGGATGCTCCCGCACGGCCCGTATCCCACGAAGCCCTCACGAGACGCAGGTGGAACCGACAGAGATACGTGCCGATCTGTTCCCGCTCCCGAGCTGCAGCTTCTGCTAACGCGGGCGAGCGGTCTGGACCACACGACGGCCATGCCCGACGTCGGGTCGGCTTGAAGCATCTCCCCATTCGACGAATGCCGAACGGGGGATGCCCTCTGCAGCGCGCCGTTGCGACGCACAAGAACGGGACGCTGTGCACGGCAGAGACGTGCTACGCCGCCGCACACAAGGTCTGGGTCGTGTGGCCACTCACCTGCATCGAGGGCGAGACGGTCGCATGACGTCCCGAGACGCGAACCGAGCGGGCGGGGATCGCGAACGCCGTACGTACTAGGTCCCTGGCGCACCCTCCCGCCGACGCGCGTCGTGCGCTGGTTGGTGCCGTCCGACGCCCCTGCACAGCTCCCCCGAGCTCCCCGCCTCGCGAGCCGAACGCGAGCGGCGGACGTCCGACGCGGACGCAGCGTACGCACGCCTGCGTCGAGCCCTCTGCCCATGCTCGCCGTCGATTGGTCCGGCACGGGGTCAGGCGGCAGAGGGACGTGCACGGGCGGCCGCGACACGTCTGCCCTGCTCGCTTGCGATGCGGGTCGGATCGAGGAGAGCTCATAAGTACACGGGGCGCGGAATCCGTGCGGGCACACACACCTCTTCCCCCCTCCCCCAACTCCGCGTCCGCGACGCCGTCAGGTACGTCCCCGACGCCCACCCGTGCTTCGCGCTGAGCCGTCCCGCACGTAGCCGTCCCCGACGCCGCCCTGCATCCCGAACGTCCCCCGACAGCGACCGACGGCCAGGGTGCGTCCTCGTACGGTACGTGCAGTCGCGCACTCTCACCGGAGCCCGTCGCGGCGCTGACGACATGCAGCCTCGACGCGAGCGCGTCCGCGGCTGTCTGCGCTCGGTAGGCCCCGCGCTTCTCTCGCCTCGCTGCACTAACGAGTGCCGCGGCTCCTCTCCCTGCAGATCGTACGGAGCCTCCTAGAAAGCAGACCAGGTAAGCTCTTGACACGCACCTCGAACACTACGCACGCCGTTCACTCCTCTCGCACCTACAGCTCTGTACAAACCCCTTTTCGGAGCGCGCAAACGCGACGCACGCGTGAGTCCCCGTTCGCGCCCGCTCCCCGCTCGAGCAGACCACGCTCACACCTCCAACTCACCGAACAGCCCGCCCGCGGCACGAAGAACAGGCCGAACGAGACGGTACGTACCTCGTCGTCTCCCGGCACGCGAGGGCGGCGGCTCCACCCACCTGGTTTTCAGTAACGTCACACGGGGGTCTCTGCGAGAGACTGGGGATGCGAGGGGCGTAGGGCACGCGGGGTTTCGTAGTACGTACCTGTAGCAGTACGAAGAGCGGCGGGAGCCGGGGGGAGACGGCACAGAACGACGGCGCGACGGCCCCGCGGTCGCGCGAGGTGGCGGCGAGCACGCCTCGGCCGGGGACAGCGGTAGCCAGGCAGAAATATGCCGCCCGCCTCGCCGCCGCGCCGCCTTGGCTACTGCCCGCGTACGGCGTGGGGCGAGCTCGACGAGCGCACTGTGAGGGCGGCCGCTCGGGCGGAGTCTGCCAGTGGAGTCGAGCGCCGGGCGCGTCGTCCTCCGAATCGTCAGGGTCGGAGAGCGAGAGGGGGGCGCGGGCGTGGGGACCTGTGGGCCTCAGACGATCCGCCGCTGCTGCCCGGCGCGCGAGACGGTGGTGGCGGGGTGACGCGGCGTGCCGTGAGAGGTTTCTTGCAGGGAAGAGGGCGGGCGCAGAACGTCGGTTGCACCGCCGGCTTCTCGCGCGCCTTGCCTCTTCGTCGGTGGGACTTGCTCGCCTCTGGCCGCACTGGAGACGGCTCGGCGGTGATGACGGGCAGTAGGTAGCTATGGGCAGGTGGGGAGAGGGCTTAACGGGGAGGGTAGGGTCGACTGTGGCGGGATGCGGGGGCTTGGAGGCTGGCTGGAGCTGTTCGAGGATGAGGGGAGGGAGCCGGAGGGTGAGAGCTCCGCACTGATGAACTTGTGTTCCTTGTTCGCATTCGGTACGGGCTGGGATCCTGCAAGTTAGCATAGCGATTGGGCGAGCGGGCGAATGGGCATACTTACCAGGTACGATTTGCGACTCATTCACAATCCAGTCGACGCCCACAGCGACCTCGCGCGCGTGAGCTGCCCTGCGCTCGGCTGCCTCTTTCGTGTACTCCGTCGTAGGGGCCAAGGGTCTACGGAAATAAATGTCAGTTCCGAGCTTCACGGCGAGTTGCACTTCCTGAGGGTCTCACATGATCACGCACGGCGCTTTCAGCGCGAGCGGAATGGGTTTGAGTTGCGCAGCGCCAGAGATCAAGCGGCACGCTTCAGGTGGTGTGTATCATTCAATGAGTTCGCGTAGGGGTATGGGAGGGGGACGTACGAACGGCAACCGGCTCCTCCGGCTTCTCCTCCTTCGCCTCCTCGACCTTCCACCGGTGCTTCTTGCGAGGCGCATCCCCGTTTGTAAAGGCCCCCGCATACGTACTAAGAGGGAAAACGTCTTCAATCGACCGCTTCAGGATGGCCTCCAGTCGCGCAAGCATGTCTGCGCGTTCCGGGTGCATGCCAGTCGGAAGTTGCAGATCGGAGTCCTCCCGCAGGGCGGCCCTCGAGACCACGGTAGTTTGTTCACTGAGAAAGGACGGATTCTCGTGTTTCGGTATCATAGCACCTGCTCAGACTCCAGAGACGAGGCGCCAGAGGCCCAGAGTGAGTGAGCGTAGAAAGAGACTCTGTGCAAGGTCGATCGGAGAGATCGTAGCGTCCACATCTAAGCGCCTACACTGGAGATAAGATATGCCTACTCCGAGAGGTCGAATCCCTCCGCGGGCAGGATGCCTCTTTGCCTATCCTCTGAGAGCCGGCACTGGTACGCCTGTATGCGCTCGGAATGTTCACTTGGGGCGGGAGGGTCCACATGCAAACCACAAGACGAAACTCGGGTCCGCTGAATAAGAAGGGATTGAGGAAGAGCACACGCTATGCCACCACCGGCGCCGCAGATAGGGGCGCGCATCTCTCGCAGACGTCCAGACCGATACGCCCCCTTCGACTCAACCACCCAGAAAGCGGATCCCAGCGCCGCTATTCGGCAGAACGCCCACGGATCCGCAGATGAACGTGCGAGTCGAGGGTGCACCGGTGAATGGGCGGGAGGCACGGTTGTCGGAGGCTAGCCAAACTGAGACCAAACATGACGTGCAACCGGCTTGGTTCCCGCGCGGCGCTCCTCCAGCCCGCTCGCGCTAAGCACGCCGCCTCTCTTCGCACCGCCCGCCATCTCCCCGCCAGCTCCTCCCGCCGCTCCAGCGAGGACACGCCCTCCAGTTGGCCTCTACCGGCGACCTACCTCTATCTTCGTACAGTGCCTCGCTTGAACGACCCCCAGCTCGCCTTCCAACTCCGAGACACGCCCCTCGTCTCCTGACTTCCGAGTCCCCGCCGGCACCCAGCACCCCCACCGCCGCAGCGGGGATACGCCCTCCAGCAGGCCTGTCAGCATCTCTACCGGCGACCTACCTCCATACTCGTGCAGCGCCTCTTCGCCAGCCCGCCTTCCGACTCCGAGACGCGCCCTTTGTCTCCTAACTGTCGCAGTGAGTATATATTCAAGTAGTGGAAGTAGAACTCGGCAAACGGAAGTGGGAGTGGGCCGATGGAAGTGGAAGCTTGTGTCGAGTGGAAGTGGAAGTAGCCCGCCTCGCTCAACTTTCCGCGGGACGAGCGTGGACGCGTTCGCATTCAATATGGCCGCGGGTGTTGCGCTCTTCCCATCACGTCCGCCGCCCCCTCGCCCCTAGGCGCTGCTTGAATTTCTGGTGCCAGAAACTCAAGCAGCGAGTACCTGAATTTGTGCCCGACCCCGCTGGCTCGAATTTCGGGATATCTTCTAGACCTTCAATGGCGCCAGCGGCGGTGACCCCGAGTTAGAGAAGTTACAAACCCCTGGAATGGGTTGACCAGATCGCCTGCCGAGGGTGGCTTGCGCGCAAGGTTCAAGCCGAGAGGGCCGCTCTTACTTTCACCATTTTGGTGGGTCCCCTACCGCAGTCCAGTCCCTGCAGCTTCTGCCCGTCCGCTGCAGCCGCCTCTACCTCCCATATAGTCAGCTCAGCCTATCCACAGCGCATACACCCCCCGCACCTCTTGCAACACGATGAAGTACATCGAGATCTCCGAGCTGTCCCGCCTCGCCCAGGCGCTCACGCACGAAGGCCCCGAGTGCTCCGTGCACACGCGCATCGAGGCGTACAGCTGCAAGCACATCAAGCGCGACAAGAAGCTCTTCCGCTCGCTCGAGTCCGCGTACGCCGACGAGGTCTCGCACTCGCCGCCGCTCCCCTCGGACATGCTCGACCGCGAGGGCGAGATGACGCCGTTCGGGCCGATGCAGGAGAGCCAGGCGCGGAAGACGCTCTACCTGCTCATCGCGACGCTCAACGTCGCCTTCCCCGACCACGAGTTCTCCGACGTGCGCCCCGGCCACTTCACCCGCGAGGAGAGCGGCGCGAGCGTGCTCAACGCGCTCTCCACGACCCTCGTCGCCCCGCAGCGCGCGGGCCTGCACGCGCCGCGCACGTACTCGTCCTACCCGCCCGCCTCGTCCGACTTCTTCCCCTCCTCCGTGCCGACCTCGTCGTCCCCGCTCGACTTCTACGTGCGCCCGAGCCCGCGCGCGCCGCCCAAGGCGCAGTCCGGCACGCACCCCGCGCTCTACGACGCGCTCAACAAGGCGATCGCGCTCGCGGACTGCGAGGTGTACTCGTACACGCCCGACATCGAGTTCGACCCGCACGCGGACGACGACGACGATGAAGACGACTTGCCGGCGGGCGAGAGCGACTCAGACGACGATGATGGCGTGCAGTTCCAGTTCGACGATTACGACGTCGACGAGGCACCCCCGCGGCGGCGCAGCACGGGTTCGAGCGATGAATCGGACGGCGTTTTGCGCGGCCGGCCGATGCGCCGGCGTCGCGGGGCGCTGCTCTGGAGCTCGCACTGGTTCTTCTTGAACCGGAAGCAGAAGCGGATCCTCTTTATCTCCGTGTGGGCGCGGTCGAAGGGCGTCTCGTCGTGGACGGGCGAGGACGTGTCGTACGGATCGCCGGAGAAGGTCTCAAGCGAGCGATTCCTTGGCTGGGAGGGCGCGGTCGGTGCTGGAGCGAGAGCGATGGGCCTGAGTGCGAGCGCGCATATGTGAGCTCTTCGGATGCGGATATGGATGCGAGACGAGATACCATTATGGTGCGTGCACCCCCCGCGACGAGGACATGGCCTGGGCTGAACTGTGTGCACAGCGAATACGCAGGTTTCGCTTATGCAGCAGTCGTGTATGCCCCACGTCATCCTCTGCTTGCCACGCTTGGTGGACGATATCCCTTTTCTTTTTTCATCGACCTGTATATATATTCTGAGTGTCGATCGCTGTACGTTATGATCGATGGACCGCACACAACCTACCTTATGTATTGGGGAACGATGTTGACCGTCTCATGTTCCTGTAGTCTCCTCTACCCGTAGGCCTGGCCAGAGCGTTGGTCGTTATGCATATTTTCTATCTTCATCCGGTTGGCGCGACACGCAAAGAGTGACGACTGGGGAGAGGGGTTGACGAGCAAGTCAGGGCAAGCTGTAAGAGCGACGTCGACACCGCACGGTCGCAGCTCCACGCTACGGGGTGACTCATGCAGTGAACAGAGATCTCGCCGTCAGCGCCCAAGATGCACCAGCCTGGTCATGACTCGACGAGCGCAGCATAGGGAAAGATGCAGTCATGCAGAGCGGTTGACGGAGGCCGTGTCGCAAAAGCCAGAAGCAAGGACCAGCACAGAGGCAACAGGCAGAGGGAGCTTGACGGCAGGGATCGTCCCCAAGTTATGGGGCGGTGGGGCGAACCTGTCGCGAACACGAGCGTAGAGCACTCTCGGAGAAATAAGTCATCCACGGTCCCCGCATGGAGCTTCCTATACGTCGGAGAGTGAGTACGAATGCGCGGAGGTATTCATAGGATAGGCGTACCGGCGCGGTGTGGCGATGGTGGCGGAGAGCGGTCCGAAGACACTTATTCTCTTTCACACCAGCACGAGATGGCTCGAAAGCACATGAGGGGACCAAGAGAGACGGAACCTGACCATCGAGCAGCAAGACAGTGAGTGTTGGGAGACTTGGAGGGTCCAGTAACTGCAGTTGGGATGAATGTCGACTCGAAAAACGGCGAGACGGCGCAAGACGCAAATCCTCTCTGAGCTATTTTCAGCCTCTAGGAAGCTACAGATATTCTTGACGTGCGTATATCTCCTGCACGCTATTCATGTCAGCCATTCTTGAAGCTTCATGGCAGCACCGTCCTGGTCGCGCAAACGCATTCCTGAAGAACAAATTGAACCCAGAAATATATGCAAAGTACTGCGAACAAGTCGAGGATCGTGTCGAGGATCGTGTGAGATGGTGAGGGGAGGAAGGAAGGCGGCGAGCATCGATATCCGATGGAAATTTACGATGTGAAGTCGATGTGAAGGGAGCCCATTCCTTCTACACCTGCCATATCCGGACGCCGGCGTAGCGTTTTGCCTTACGTTATCTGTTTGGCAAGAGCCTCTGGACCAAACAACGCCTCGCGAGTGCGGGCGCTTGCCTTTCCCCGCCTTTCAGTAACGCCATCATCCTCTCCGCGGTTACGCGACATCCGAACCCAACCCTCAGCTGGCCGCCGCCACTCCCCACATGCGGACAACACGATGAGCTCGCCCACTCAAAGCGTGTACGCTCACGCGACGTCGTCCGCAGGCCTTCCGGTCGCGTCGGCCTTACCCACTCAACCGCCAATCGTTCACTTCGCCCGTGCAGCCGGCCATGCCCTCGCGCTCTCATTCTCGTACCTCTCGCAAGCCACAACCACACTCGCTCGTCTCTCATTTGCTCCCCTCGCGCTAGTCTCTGCCCCTATCATCTACCTGCTCTCTCCAATAATCGTGCTATCACAAGTTCTCCTGCAACTCTTTGTCTTCTCCCCATACAACCTCGTGGCTACTCTCCTGCGCAACATATACCCCATCTATGTATTTGTCGGTATAGCATGTATATGCGCGGCGTTCTTTGGATTCGTCGCGCGCATGATCACGCAAGGCCTAGCGTATGTCCTCTTCGCCCCGCGACCTTCGGCGACCATATCGCAGGAGCCGAGTTTGGACACGCGGACTACGCCAACTTCCCCGTCTAAGACACGTCTGAGGAAACGCGTATCTATCAAGGAGGAGCGCTAGCGGCCCTTGGGTTCGTCCACCCGATTCCCAGGTCGTCTTTCGCTTCAAGCTGGTATGTGGATCTTCGTGCTGCCTTGTAAAAGGCCATTCTCATCAGACATCCCTCCTACCCCAAAGTAGAGGTTTTAAGCGCTTCGCGAACCTAGCTAGCAGGGCACTCGCTTTCAGGCCGATGGACATACAAGCCTCCAAAAGCACGCCCCACCGAACGTATGTTGCACGTTCAGGTTAAAGACACGGCATAGGTTTGACATCGTAGCTACAACTACAGGCATCGTTGTGGCCCGTCATGGCTTCTCGAGGTCCACCCCAGACTCCGCTTCGCTGTAAGCCGTACCTGTCATGTACTCAGTTAACCGAGCGACGGATGGCTGGAAGAAAGACCGACCTGCGATGAACGTCTCTTGTTTCTCGTTCGAGAGCTCCTCCAACGTCATTTGCTTCCCCTCATTGAGGACAAGCGTCGCGAGCGCCCCGGTCAGCATGAAGAGCGCGAATATCTCCAGCCTGCGACGCTCCAAAACATTAGCTTGCTACGTGATCTGAACGATCGAAGCGGCGACTCACAAGTGCGGCACGAACGCGTTCGCGCCCCCGATATTCACGAGCTTCCCGAACCCAACTTGCGAGACGACCGCACCAAGCTTTCCGCTAGCCGCTGCGATGCCGAACGCGGTCGAGCGATAGCGCGTCGGGAACGACTCGCCCGGGAAGACTGACACGGTCGAGTTGGGCCCGAAGTTCGAGAAGTAGTTTGTGAGGCAGTAGAGGAAGACGAATGTCTTGCGCCCCGCTGACGTCGCCGTGAGCTTCCCGTACGCGAATCCTGCGCGGCCCGGCGCGGAACGTCAGCATTTCGATCAGCGTGCATGAGGCGACAGAAAGCTCTGGGGCGTACCCATGATGAGGTAGAGGATGGTGAGCATGACGAAGCCGAGCAGCTGCACCGGTTTGCGCCCCCAGCTGTCGATGACGAGGAACGTCGTCCACGCTCCCGGGATGAGTCCCGCGACGGCGAGGATCATGCTGCCCACGGAGATGTTCTTCAGGTTCTCGTACACCGCCGCTGTGCCCGTCACACCAGCACCAGGCGAGCCGAAGCCAATGGCTTGTAGGATGATTGAGGTGTTCAGCCCAAGGCCATAGAAAGCCACCTGTGCCGGGCGAGGTCAGTATCCCATGTACATCTCGCTTCCACAAGCGCGTAAGAAGAGCGACTCACGTCAATAGCGAACCAACAGTAGCACATCGCCGCAAACGGGACCAGATTCTCCCTCTTCGCAAAGTATCGTGCGAAGTCCTTCCGCGACGCCCGCGGCGCGCGCACGCGCCTCTCGCTCGCATCCGTATTGTCACTGTACGCCCCTGGGGTGAGGATCTTGTCCACGTCGCGCGCGGCCTGGCGCACGTTGCGCTCCACGTCAATCGTGAACCGCGGCGTCTCGGGGATCGTGAGGCGGAAGTAGAGCGCGACCGCGCCGGGCACGCACCCGAGCCCGATGAGCAGGCGCCACATGTAGTCGACGTGCGCGAGCACCGCGGGGTCATCTGCCAGGAGCGTGTCCTTGAACGCCGCGGTGATGATGAACGCCACCAGTGCCGCCGCTATCCCATAACATGAGGCTTCATGTCAGTAGCAAGGCGTAACTGCAGGGAGAGTGCGACTGACCGAGCTGCCCCCAGCCTTGGTTCGCCCCGACGGCGATCATGAGGCGCCCGCGGATGCGCGTCGACGCGAACTCGGCGGGGATGACGGACGAGAGCGGGTAGTCGCCACCGATCCCGACACCCATGACGAACCGCCAGACGACGAGCACGCCGACGATGTTCGCGGCGTGCGCCTCCCCTGCGAGCGCCTGCCCAAAGGACCCGACGATGATGATCAGGAGCTCGTAACCGTCTAGCAGCACGACATGCATGGTCAGTGACTGGGGTTGCAAGCACGGCAAGTGGATACAGGAGGGGGACGGGACGTACAGATGCGTTTGCGCCCGAAGACATCCCCGAGCCAGCCGAACACGAGCTGCCCGATGACGGTCCCGACGGGCGTGGCGACTTTGAGGCCGAGGTCCTGGTTCGCGCTCAGCTTCTGGTCTATGTAGGCAGGGTTGTTCAGCACGAGCTTGTTCCCTGTAGTATCGCTTACTGACTATGCCCGTAGACGTATCCTAGCATGACGGATGCTATGTTGATCGCGAAAATATCGTATCTGTAGCATGTGAGCTGCCATCCACGAGCGTACACACCTGGATAACACTAAGGACTCACGCATCCGTGAAGAACCCAGCCCCAGCTACTAGGGATACCCTGACATGAAACCACCTACGAGATACCCGGTCCAAGGTCCAACATTTAGCGGAGAGTAGCAATGATATAAGCCTCAATCGACGTACGAGAACTTCGCCTTGTCTATCTCCGCAAGTGTCGCCCGCCGCTTCTCATTGAGCGTGTCGAGGCTCGCGCCGTCGTATCCCAAGGAGAGCCTTCCCCGCATTTCCTGATCCTTGGAGGCCATCGTTGGTCGTGTTCCTAGGCTTAGGCGAGGTCACGCCGAGGAAACTTCACCGACCCATCCAGGAGCTATATGGCACCTGGCGGAGCCTCAGAAGCAGCAGAGTATCTGCTGCCCGCCGAGCACGAGACAAGCGGAGATCGCGAGGAAGAAGTTACATGAGCGGAAGCGGTCGTCGACGCTCTCCCCCGGACATACGGGTGCCTAGCACGTTCGCTGCGGCGAGCGTCCACAGGACGCTGCGTATACCGACGAGACAGAAGCTGCGTGGCGCAGACACGGTGTCCAAGGAGAACACCTAAGCAGAAGCGCGGTAGACGGAGCGTGGGTGCCGAGAGCCAAAGTTACGACGCGGAGGTAGAAGGGAAGCAGAAGTGAGAGGCTTGTTGCCAGAACCTAGTGTACCGGCGGAGGGGCCGTCGTTCCAGTATTTTGGTCACCGACTCTATGTACACACTCGAATGGCGCCTGCTGCCGCACGGCCTTGCTCGTCGGATCGCTGGCTGTGTTGGTTGCGGGCGCGAAAACACGAATCTCGCGCACCGTGCTCGCTTGGAGGGGTGGTCGATTGAGAACGTCCGGAGTTCGTTCAGTTTTGCATGTATCTTCTCAGTTTCCTCATAATCGTAACTGCCGCGACGTCACGCAGGGCAGCCTGTAGCAGATTTGGTGCAGAATTTGGTCAGTCGAAATCCACGCAATTGTGAGCACAGTTCTTGGGACTCACCTACTGAGAACCGGGCGTATACGTTGTTGGTTCTTCCTATGGTGGTGTCCTCGCGAATGAAGACGCGTACGTACATACTACAGCCGTGTACCGCGGACGATAAAACCTCTGTTAAGAATATATCGCCTCGCGCTACGACCATGGTAGGACTAGTTTTGATAGCCAGCAAGGATACATTTGTAGTACGCCGGGTCGCTGTACCAGAACCTGACACGCGTTTTGTCTGAACTTGATCACGTCCGAGGCGCAGTGATGGTACGACGCACCATCCGCGATCTCACCCCTTTACCCACCTATGAACAGACCTACTAAGTTGCTGAATTACACCTCTGGAGTTGTACCATTTGTTTGTACGCCAAGTACTAGGACGTGGTACGATTCCCCGTATACTTCTGACGTGCATCAGATGCAGAGCGCGCGCCGACGTTCGCAATCGTAGCCTGTCCGAGCGTTGCTACGTGAGGTCTTGTGCTCAGCTCAAAGCGGCGGAAAAACTCGATAACAGACGTCATTACCAGTCCCAGAAGCAGAGGATATCGTGGAGGTTGGAGGGAGAAAACGAAACGGTGGGTGGCCGGGGAAATCACATGCGCGCTAGGTCGTCCCCATGATCGCAAGACATCATAAATCTGGGGTCGAGCGCGCGTCGACGTGCCTTCTCCTCCCGCGCCCACCCTCGAGCTATATAACCCTCACATTCTCCGCTCGCAACCCTGTAAACCCGCGCTCAGAACGCCCACCACACTACACATAGCCGCCATGTCTGACATCAAGGTCGAAGGGTTCAAGGTGCGCGTTCAAACACGCTTAGACTGTATGCTGCGGCCACGGCACTGAGCTCGCCTGTTCTTCTTGTGCAGGCCTCCGAGATCCTCGCGGCCCTCGCGCAGGTCTTCGACGGCTACAGCGAGGAGGAGAAGAAGGCCCAGATCAAGAAGGTATGTGTCCCTGTGCATACAGAGCCTCAGACCGAATACTCAAACGTGCGCGCACCACCACAGACGAACGGCATCTTCGAGATGCAGGTGAAGAACGCGGAGGGCAAGGAGGCGACCTGGACGATCGACCTCAAGCAGACCGGCACGGTCTACCAGGGCAAGCCGAAGCAGAAGGCGAATGTGACGATCATCATGTCCGACGACACCTTCCAGCAGCTCGCGGAGGGCAAGCTCGACGGCCAGAAGGCGTTCATGACCGGCAAGCTCAAGACCAAGGGCAACATGATGTTCGCCACCAAGCTCGACGGCATCCTGAAGGTACGTGGCCCCTGCGTCTGCGGGTGAGATGGGCGCCGAGCTGATGATGCGCCCAGGCTGCGAAGACGAAGGCGAAGCTCTGAGCGGTTGGTGTTGCTATCGTGTCACTCGCTTTTCGTATTCCTATTGCATACATAATTCGCTGTACTACCTTGGACATACCTCTTTAACCCCTGGATAGCCCCGCGCGGTTACATGTACTTCTCAAGAGCGATCAGCTCCTCCAACCTCGCACTCGCAGCGGCGCCCGCCGCCTCCAAGTCCCGCGGCGTCAGCGGCGACCTCACGTTCGTGTTCCCATACCCAAAGTGCTTCGCCACAATCGCCTTGATCCCCGCGATGCTCCCCAGCTTCTGCAGCTCCCAGTCCGCGTGGCCCAGCAGCGCCTGCAGCTGCGCCGCCTCGTCCAGCTTGCCCTCCTTCCAGAGCTTGTACAGCTCGACGTGCGCCTTGGGCGCGACGTTCGGCAGCGCGCCGATGACGCCCGCGCTCCCGGAGACGAGGCCCTGGAGGTACACGGCGGACGAGCCGGGGAAGGTCGCGAACTTGGCCGCGGGGAGCGTGGACGTGAGCCGGTGCAGCTTGCCGACGTCCGCGCAGGAGAGCTTCACGCCGACGATGTTCGGGTGCTGCCCGAGCTCTGCGATGATATCCGAGTCCAGGTTTATCCCTGCCGTCACGGTCGGGAAGTTGTAGATCATCGTCGGGATGGGCGAGGCGTCCGCCACCTGCGTGCCCAGTCAGCACTCGCGTCTCTACGCTCCATTCACGCTGCACGCGACGATACCCACGTCTCTGTGGAACTTGAGGATCCTGTCCTTTGTCATCTGGGGCGGCCACACGCCGGGAGTGAGGACGAGTGCGTGGCTGGCGCCGGCAGCCTTCGCGTCGACGCAGAGCTTCTTCGTCTCTTTCGTCGACTGCCCGCCGGTGCCGGCGATGACGAGCACGTTCTCGAACCCGTTCGCGTTCAGCGTCTCGCGCGCGTTGCGAATCGTGATTATGCGCTCTTCATGCGAAAGGTGCTGTGCTTCGCCATTGCTCCCCTGCACCAGGATGCCCGTTACACCGCCCTATAGAGCGATAAGTCATTTGATTCACCAAAACGATGGTGTTGCTCCTGGTGAATGCGCACCTTGGCAAGTCGAAGAACGTGAGCCTTGATGGACGGAATATCAAGCTCCTCATTCTCGTCGAAGAAGATCACAGCAGGGACGTAAACACCAGGCGGCGGCGGAGCGCTGTTCACCGTAGAAGTCATGGTCGCGTCGCAGCCAGCAGAGTGAGCACAGTACGAGGGCAGTTACACAGACAGGCCCGAGCCCAAGGATAACAGATATAAGAGGGCCCCAGCTATCGCACAAATCGCATCGCGGTCGCGCGGGCCGTCTAAACCAGGGCAGTCACCAGACGGCCGGGGTGCCGCTAGAATAACGCGATCCTCGAGTCTGTTGTCGAGAAGCGCCATGTGAGAAACCGAGAGGCAGCAGTTATGTTTGACTCTCAGGACGCTTATAACCCAGAGAATTGGATGAGAACATAGCAGGGAGCACGGAGGTCCGCACACGAGAGCTGGAAGAAGAGTCTGAAGAGGAAGAGCACCGCAGAAACCGCGAAGTCGTTTGATCTCCGACAGGCTCGAGGCCGCTCTCCGCCACGCGCCAATTCGATCGCCGCGCCATCTCGTCATGCCGACACCGGGCGTCATGCAGTACGGCTTGTAAATACAGCTTGCTTGTCTTCTTCTTACTCTCTGGTCTCGCTTCCCTAATTCCCGAGCTACAAGAGCTCGCAAACGCACCTGCGAAAGCGCACCTACACGAAGGAGACGGGGCAGGCTATACCAGGGACTGTGAGAAGAGGACCTCCCCCGGAGAGCGCGCAGGATGTACTCCTCCTTCCGTCGTCGCGTCTCGTCCGCCTTCTCCTTCGCCCCGCGCAAGGCGTCGACCTACGGCGCCGCGGCAGCTTCTGCAGCTGCCGCGCGTAACTCCCAACTGGCGGCCCGCCCAATACACAGGCAATTTGCGACCTTCCTGACGAACACGCACCTCCGAACGCGTTCACGATATGGAGTGTCCCCTGCCAACGTCCGACATATGCACGTCCGCGCGCTATCCTACACGGCTATCCCGCGCTTCATCTTGCGTGCGTTCCGGGTGCCAATAGCTACGGCGACGGTCGGTGCGGGTGGGTTCACGTATGCGAACTACAAGTTCGAGGGTGAGTGCTGCCTGCATGGTGTCAGTTACTTTGCTGATGGCTAAACCATAGAATTCAGGAAGAAGTCCACGGACTTCATGTCCACAGTACAAGACACCGTATCGGACGCCTTTGGCACTGCATCTGGGGTAGTCAAGGACGTATCCTCCCGGATATCCGACGTTAAGCTGCCCACCTTCGAGACCCCCGACTTCCTGAAGGACCTCTTCGCCTCTTCCGAGGGCGAAGGGCGCGAGCACCACGATGAAGAGCCCGGCCCCTCGTCACGGAAACGCAAGCCAGATGGAGACGACGCGGCGGCTTTGGCAGCGATGTTGGCGGCAACTTCGTTGTCGGCTTCCGACTCTAAGGCCGGGGAAGACGATGGCACTGACGGACGGCAGAACGGGTTGATGCACTTGACGAGGAAGCTTATCGAAATCCGGACCATGCTCATCAGTATCGACCAGAGCGACGCGCTGAAGCTGCCGAGTATCGTTGTTATTGGCAGTCAGAGCTCTGGTAAGAGCTCCGTTCTGGAGGCTATTGTTGGACACGAGTTCCTGCCCAAGTGCGTAGTTTCCACCACGCGCTGCGGTGGAGTAGATATTAAACTGTTCTGTATAGGGGAAACAACATGGTCACCCGGAGACCCATCGAGCTCACGCTTATTCACACCCCCGCGGAGGACGGCAAGGTCGCTGCAGAGTATGGCGAGTTCCCTGCACTCGGACTTGGGAAGATCACCGACTTCTCCGTCATCCAACGCACGCTCACCGACCTCAACCTGGCCGTCCCCGCGTCCGAGGCCGTCTCGAACGAGCCCATCGACCTGCGCATTTACAGCCCCCACGTGCCCGACTTGACCCTCATCGACCTGCCCGGATACATCCAGATCGCCTCCATGGACCAGCCCGAGACGCTCAAGGAGAAGATCGCGGGCCTATGCGAACGGTACATCCGCGAGCCCAACATCATCCTGGCTGTCTGCGCGGCCGATGTCGATCTTGCGAACTCTCCCGCTCTGCGTGCGAGCAGGAAGGTTGACCCGCTTGGTCTACGGACGATTGGCGTCATTACAAAGATGGACCTCGTCCCCCCCGAGCAGGGTGCGACGATCCTCGCGGGCAACCGCTACCCGCTCCACCTCGGCTACATTGGCGTCATCTGCAAGTCCAACGGCAAGAAGGTTAACAAGGACAGGCTCGGCACCGTCGCACGGCGGAACGAAGAGGACTACTTCGGCGCCCACCGCGAGCTCTTCGGCAAGCAGTCAGCAATCATGACCGGCACGGACACTCTCCGGCGGCGGCTCATGGAGGTGCTCGAGTCGTCGATGGCGTCCTCCCTTCACGGGATCACGAACGCAGTCCAGCTCGAGCTCGAGGAGGCGCAGTACCAGTTCAAGGTGCAGTACAACGACCGGCGGATCTCCGCCGAGTCGTACGTCGCGGAGACGATGGACCTCCTCAAGGCGCGCTTCAAGGAGTACACGTCCGAGTTCCGCAAGCCCGCCGTGCGCGCGAAGCTCAAGGCGATGCTCGAGGAGCGCGTCATGGACGTGCTCGAGCAGCTGTACTGGACGGACAAGCGCGCGCCCGAGCTCACCGCGCTCGGCGCGGACGGCCGCGTGAAGCCCGAGGACGTCGAGCCGTACTGGCGCTACAAGCTCGACGCGGCGTCGTCGCTGCTCACGAAGAGCGGCGTCGGGCGCGACTCGACGCTGCTCGTCGCGGACGGGCTCCGCGCGCTCATCGACTCGATAGCGCAGGGGAACCCGTTCAACTTCCACCCGCGCGCGGCGGAGCGGCTCATCCAGTTCTCGCACACGCTCCTGCGCGAACGTATTGGGGTGACGTCGGACCAGGTCGAGAACTGCATCAAGCCGTACAAGTACGAGGTCGAGGTCGAGCCACGCGAGTGGGAGGCGGGCCGCGTGGAGGCGGTCGGGCTCTTTGAGCGCGAGCTGAAGCTGTGCGAGGAGAAGCTGAAGGATATCAAGAACCGTGTGGGCGGCGGTAGGCGGCTGAACAACCTCGTGAGCTATGTGAAGGAGCTCGAGGATAAGGAGCGCGAGAGGAAGCAGCGGAGGCTGACTGCCTCGGACGAAGAAGAGGCCTCAGCGGATACGAGCGTTGAGGACTACCGATACCCCCCGGGTCAGATTCTCGACGGTGAGTCTTGCTCGTAAACTGTAGAGTCCAAAGCTCACGACGTCCCAAGCTCGCCATGCGATGCTCTACGGCGACCGCATTGGCATCCTTAAGCTCAGGCTCGTCGCGCTGAAGTCGAAGCGGTGCAAGGCCGGACCCGAGAGTGACGTGCTCTGCCCGGAAGCGTTCCTGAACGTGGTCGCCGACAAGCTCGCGTACACCTCCGCGATGTTCATCAACGTCGAGCTGCTGGACCACTTCTTCTACCAGGTGCGCCGATCGCAGCGTCCGTGGCGTGATCGTGTTTACTCATGCGCTGCCAGTTCCCCCGCGAGATCGACTCCCGGCTGTTGTACGACCTGGACCGGAAGGAGATCGTCGAGTTTGCGCGGGAGAACCCCGTCATCCGGAAGCACCTCGATCTCCAGGAACGCAAGGACAAGCTGGAGGAGGTGCGGATACCCGGGCACATTCCGCAAAGAGCCCGACGCTGACGCGTTTCCGCAGGTCATGAAGCAGCTCAACAGCCTGGCTACCCTGCGTCCGGACGTGCAGCCTGCACAGCGGCGGCAGCGCGGGCTGTTTGGCAGTATGTTCTAGTGATGCATTGGTCGCTCGGTGGTGGATGGATTTTGGTCGTATGACAAGTACTACTGTATTCTTGTTTGTCAGTAGCATCTAGTTTTCCGTAATACACCCTCTGCTCTGATAAACAGTGAGGCGGTACGGCCATCCCCAGATCGCCGTTTCCCCTCCTGCGTGGTATTTACGACGTGCGCCGCCGTGGTTCCCCGCCGTGACGTCCGGTGTACCCTCTTCTCCCAACCATGAGCTCTTATCGTCCGCAAGCAAGGTAGCCGTGGTGGTCGCTATGCCCAACCCCAAGGCGTTTGGTAGCGGAAGCTATCGTCCGAGAGTGTCGGAACGGGAGGGAGAGTAGCCGAGGCCGGATTGGGGTGAGGATGGACGGGACCGCAGCGGGCGCCACGCCCGGATGCTGAGTGGAAGTGATGATTGCGCTCGGCGTCGATTCGTTGGGGGCGTCGTCGCGCCGCGACGCGCGGGACTCACTCGGTCTCCTGCTCTGCCCGACGTCCACAACGTTCTCCCGCCCCCGGAATACCTGCGTGATTGGTTGAAGCAGACAGTGAGCATGGCTTTTCATAAAGCTTAACTTTGCGCGCCGCGAGCCGGGAGCCTGTCCTGACGTCGTCCGTCCCACCTCGCCGCAGTGAACTCGAACCGCAAGCTCGTCCTTCGCACTGCCAGCATGCAGGCCGTTCTGCAGACGTTGTCGGGCTTGTCAGTCACAGGTGCGTATGCTAGACGCTTTGTAGCCGACGTCAAGGCTGACTACGGTAATTCGTGCGCCACATTGAAGACCTTGCGGGTCTGCTGACCGCCCGCACCCTCCAAATCCTTCCTCGCATCGCGAAGTACCTGGTGGTGTTCTTGTTCTTGGTGCAGATCCGCTCGTGGCCCTTGGTCTGGCACTGTGAGTGTGTTCGAACCGCCCTCCCAGGTCGCGTGCGCCACATGCTGAAACTGAACAGGGCGCGTATGGTCCCCCGTGTTCGCTATCCGCGGCAAATTCCTGCTGCACAAATGTTCCAACCTGTTCCGTTCCCCGGCGGCTCGCAAGCAGAAGAACCTGGAGTGGCTGGAGGGGTTCTCGAACATTGGGGTGAATCCGTTTGAGAAGCAGTGGGTGGAGAAGATGTGGGCGGGTGCGTTCCCCATCCTCTCGCGTATACGCTGCCGGACCCGCTCTGTGGCCGGTGAATCGTTCGGCTACGGTTTCCGTAAGTTCTGACCCTTTGTGCAGGTCCGGACGACTGTGACTTTAACATGCACTTGAGCAACTCGTCCTACCCCAAGGTACGCCTGAAGATATCTATCCTCTCACACGTATACTTACGCTGGTCGTAGCATCTGGATGCAGCACGTTTCAAGTACGGACTCTCGTGTGGCCCTACGTTCTTCCGTATCGGCGGTTGGATGGGCCTGGGAGGTCAGTACGACGCGCCACAGCCCGCCTGCACACCAGCTAACAAAACTCTTCCCCACAGCCACCCACTTCACCTTCCTACGCGAGATTCCGATATTCGCTCACTACGAGATGCGCATCAACCTGCTGACGTTTGACCACAAATGGGTGTGTCCCTCTCAAACCTCTCGCCACCGTACGCACCACTGACTACATGCGCCACCTTCCTCACAGATGTTCATCGTCACCCGCTTCGTAACCAAGCCCAAGGGCAAAGGCAAGAAAGCCGCCCTTAAGCCCACCTCCGCCCCTGCGCCCACGAACTCCGACAACGAGAGCGCAGAGCCGCATCCATCCCTGCGCACCGCGACCGGCCTGAACACGGGCACCTCCACGCCGCTCCCCACAGACGCCTCCGCGTCCGCGCTGCCGTCCGCGCGCGCGCTCGCCGCGCAGCTCGTCGAGCGCCCCGAGCCGGACGGCGCGGTGCTCAACTGCCTCGCCATCTCCGAGATCGTGTGCAAGGTCGGGCGCATCACCGTCCCGCCCGCGCTCGTCTACGCCATGGACGGCTTCTGCCGCCTCCCGCCCGCTGCGGAGACCGAGAAGGACGGCGCGCCGAAAGCGTATTCGCACGAGAACCTGCCGCCGCACTGGGCGCGCGTGCGCGCGCTGCGCGGGGACGCGCACCCGGGGCTGCTGCTGCCGGGGAAGCCCGCGCTGAAGGCGCTCAAGCACTACTACACGCACGGCTGGCGCGAGGAGCCCGAGGACCAGCGCTGGTGGGAGCAGGCGCTGGGCGGGGAGGTCGAGGAGCGCAGGCTGAAGGCGCTCGCGGCGATGCAGGGCCTCCGGCGGGGCATGGAGGAGGCCAGGGCTTTCTGACGGGAGGACCGAAGCATGTAGGGCCTATAGATGATAATAGAGGTATCGGTATCGTACGCAACTACTGTTGGATAATCCCTATAAATTATGTGTCCGTGTCGCGTCTACAGGATCGTACGCAAGATGATCAGGCGCGCTGAGCAAACTCGCGGAGCCTCCTCTGGAAGTTCGGGCACCGCGCCGCACACACCCCATGGCAAGTGCACTCGTTCCCGCAGCGCGGCCGCTGCCCCGCACCCGCCGGCTCATCGAACTCATCCCCCAACACCGGCGTGCCCGCGCCCACCTGCCCCAGCCGTCCAATCATCCCATCAACAACCGCGCGTCCCTTCCACACCAGCCACAAGCTCTCCACATCGTCCTGGCCGACGCGCTCGTGCAGGCGCGGGCGCGGCTCATACCCGAGCCACGCCCACGCCGCGCGCGCGGCGAGGAGCGCGAGCGTCCAGCCGCGGCGCGCGGGGTGCGCGTCGTGGTAGAGCAGCGCGAGCACGCACGCGACGAACACGAACACGTGCTCGTACGCGTTCGCGGCCCAGTACGCCGCGCGGCGCAGCCCGGGGGGCGGGGCCGCGCGCAGGAAGCCGAGGTCGAACGCGAGCGTGCCCGCGGTGCTGGGCGCGAGGAGGATCGCGCCGCCGACGGCGACGCACCAGGGGAGGAAGAAGACGATGTGGAGGACGTTCGCGACGAGCGGGCCGAGCGGCTTTGCGGCGCGCGGTTTGCGCCCAGGGGCGTCGCCAGGCCCTGTGGAGACGGGGGTGTGCTCCTCTTCTTCTTGGTTGCCGTATTGGAAGACGGTCATGATCCTGTAGGCGTCCATCTCGGCAATGCGAGGGGTGCATGGCCCGCTGGGAACGATGAGCGAGGAGTTCTGCGGCCTGTTTGGCGATAGGTAGGGGAGTGCGTGGCATTCGGCGGAGGTGATGCTGAATCTGCTTTCACTAGGCTGTTTCCAGCAAGCATAATGGGTGATCTTGAGCCCACTACCGTCAACGTGGCGATACTAGGACGGACCTTCTTAATGAGTTGGCCTCCGCCGTCCTTGGGGTCGGTGTCGCACTCCGAGGTTATGACAATGGAGATACCGGACGCAGTGGTCGTGGCGGTCTGAGCACTGTTAGTGACTCGATCCGCTCCAGACTACCGAGGTCCGACTCACCTCACTCCATCCGTCCGGAGCAGAACTAGAGCAGGACAGCGCGCAGTCGGACTCATCGAATCCTCCCTCCACGCCACTCTTTCTGCGAAGCTACAATAGCAGACAGCGGACTCGATCAGTTTGTCGTCCTCTCCGGTCAAACAGAGACACTCACCCTGCGAATAGACCGCCTCGCGACAATCTTGACGAACCCCTTCGCCTTGCCCACAGCCTTCACAAGCGGGCGTTTCCCGGTCCCCGTAGGAGTGCCCACGGAGACGGCGCGCGGACGGCTTGCGACGTTCGGCTGGTAGTGCTCGCCCCGGCGCTGGCGCACGGGCGGGAAGCACACCTCGTCCGTCGACCACGCGGAGTCGTAGTAGACGAGGACCTCGTTGGGGCCTAGACGTTCGGACTGCGGTGTGGACAGCTCTGACTCGGTTCCCGTGCTCAGGGTGTGGAGGGACATTGCGTCTATGGAAGACGGGCTGAAGTTATCTTCTGGGTACTCTCGTGGAATCTCGCGGTCCTGGACAGAGTGTCAGGGCGGTACGTGGAAAAAGGGGAGAGGGGGACTTACTGGATGAGGTCTACGGAATCCGCTGGGCATTTAGGGGGTAGGACCAGCTGGACAGTTATGTCACGGAGATGAAGCCCTGCTTGGAGAACACCGGATAAAGGGAGGTCTCGAGGGAGCCTGTGTGTTAGTCTAGTATATTTTATCTGTTTGCTGGGATGTCAGCCTCTCGAGGCTGACCGCGTAGACAGGCGGCACGCGGACGGCGCCAAGCTTGTTTGGTTCGTCGTTTCAATTCGAGCCGTCCCGGCATGCTGAGCAGTTTCGATACGAACTGACTTCCGAACGAAGAGGTTCTCCATATCACTCAGAGGAAAGGAGGTGCGCGTTGTCGCCAAACCACCGCCGGCGTCTGCGAGCGCTGGCCCAGCAGCAAGCGCCCGCACGCCACGAGGCTAGCGAACGACGTATGCCCTTCCCAATATGGCTTGCGCATGCCCATATTAGGCAGGCAAGGTCGGCCCCAAGTTGAACATGGCGCGACACACGACGCGAACGCGCTGCACGTGCATTTTGTTTACACAGGAATAAGGTTCAGTCCGATCGCGTTTGCTCGACGCGTTCAACACTATAAATCCCCCGCCGGTTCCTCAGAAATCCCCTCTACCGCTACCACCACCACCCTCTCGTTGAACACCCTTGCTCAACCCAGCCATCATGTTCACCGCAATCATCTCCTTCTTCATCGCCGTCTTCGGAGCGCTGCGCGCTACCCCCCTCTACACCACCATCCTCACCATCGGCAACGGCTTCCAAGCTGGTTCTTGGGTCGGCAAAGCCCCGGTTGTACTACTGTAAGTCTCGCATAATATCATTTATTAGCTGGCTCATTCTGACCGCCATTATAGCTTGGATGAATATATCCAGCCTATCAACATCGCACCCACCCCAATCACCGACCTCGCACTCCGTAACGCCCTCACCTCCCTCTCCCACACCTCACCATCACCCGCGGTCTCCCTGCCACTCAGCGCTCAACCATCCTACCGCGCACTCGCTGGATCTCTTGGCATGCAGGTCACCCACCTCGCCTTGGCCCTCGCTCTCCTGGTTGTCTTCTGCCATACCCTCATCCTCCTCATCCCCACCTCCGATGCTACGGCCGCCACAACAACTGAGCTTGACCACCGGGCGCGTCTGCAGGAGCTCAACATCCATCTCTTTGGCACTACATACAACGGCAACACCTTTCAGGCCGCCGACGCTCTCTCTGAGATATCGGGACTGGCGACGACAGTCTCTCTGACTACTGTCGACACTCCGCTCGCTGCTTCCGAATCGCCCGCTCCGTCGACTACCCCCATCATCGAAGAGAAGCCAGAGGACAATGATGCCACCGCAACCAGCCTGACACCACCCCCACCCCCTCCCGCGGCAAAGAGCATCTCGGCCGGCGCGGTCGCACCCCCCAGCCGCGCCGATGAGAAGGCCTGGAAGACATGGACGAACAAACGCCAAAGACGTCCACCGAGACAACCAGCCCCAGCGCACCTCACCCCCTCCTCTTCCTCCGACTCCTCCTCCACCCATAACCCACCATACCAGCATATATACCCCAAACGCACCCCTTCCATCAATAGCTACAACCGTTTCTCAGTGCTCGAGGTGTTCGAAGCGGAAGGGTGAGTCTGGGACTAGCAGGGGGAGGCGGCGTTTGGCCACGCCGTCTCTTCCTACAGCCACGGACTCGCCCGCTCGGTAGGCGGTTTGGAACATGGCCAGTTCCAAATCGTCTAACGAACCGCTTCTTCGCCTCCTTACCTACATCTCTATCCTTATCCACATACTATACAGCCTATCATTATACAGCCTACCACCGCTCCCATAGAGCATGTATTCGTACCCACCATCTATTTCTTCTATCTCAACCACGATCTACATTGTATCTATTAGTCTCATACCACATGTACCTAGTTTCGGTTCAATTCATTTCGTTCGGCTTTCAACCGAAGTATTAGCATCTGCAGTTCTCGACGGGCGACAGACCTGAGGTCCCCCCTAGCGAGTGCGGGATGTGTGAAGCGCGGACGCAAACGCATGAATCGCATACCATTCGACCGACGGGATCCCGTCTGCGGCCTGGTCGGGCGCGAGTGCACAGCGGACGTCCGCCTCGCTGCCGCCGTGGACGACGATGGTGCGTACAGCGCAGATCCCGTGTCGCCTCATTCATAACCTGCTATGTTTCGTCAATCATCATGGCAGCCGGGAGGGGGATTGGAGGGGAAGGGCTCACCGCCTTCATAAAGCCTCGTACGAGGACGGCGATGGGAGGGCGTATCGGGATGGCGGTAATTCGGATTCACGCACGCCCTCACACCGTCGGTTGGCGCAGTCACGCTGGGTGGTGCGAAGAAACAGAGATGTGGAATGGCACCGTGGCATGAGTGCTTCGTTGGGTTTCGAGTCTGTGTGCATTAAGATACGCCGTATACTGACCAGTGGACGTCATTTATTACTTCAAGCTTCGAGGTTGATGTTGAGACGTTGCAAGCGAGGCCGAATGCAGAGTTAGAGATATTAGGGTGTGAACGATACATCAAGTCATAATAGTGAGGCAAACTCCAGTGGTACAAGTTCGCATTTGGTTACTGCCGCTGCACCTTGGGCGCGGGAATGAGGCCCAACAGGCCGAACGCAAGTGCGTACAGCCCAGACGCTGGAAGCAAGCCGTCCGTGAGCAGCAATTCAATCTCCAAGTAGCGTGGATGCGGACGTACATGCAAGTACACCTTCAAGGTAGCCCAGGTTTGACCAATGGCCGAAGGTATAGGCCAACAGGGACCAGCCGGCGACTATGGACGCAGTCAAGATCTACCGGGCTGTCAGATTGACATTCCACGAGGCTACAACACGTTCAAAGGCTCACGGGTATGACTCTGCTCAGCACCCCAGATTGTCGCCAGTGCCTGTACTGCGCAGACGGGTTAATGACGTGGAGAGCGCCACATACGCAGGCAGGTTCACTCACATTTGGCTGCTCTCCCTGGAGTAATGGTAGCACCAGGACGTACAGAAATAGCGAGATGGTGACGGCGGCTGAAAGGACGGACAGACGTGCCGCGAACCTACACACTCAACCGTTAGTGCTCGCGTCCAAGAGGGAATTATATCTTCGTGCGCGCACCGTCCCCAGCTCTGTGCCGTTCCGTCCCCTCCTAGTATGCGCAGGAAGACATTATGGCTGTCGAAGTAGTATGTGGCGAGTCCACCAGGGAGCACGAACTTGAGCTGCCTGAGCGTGTGGCGCGAGAAGCGGACGAGCGAGCGTGTCGACATGTCAAGGCGTGGCCCAAGGCGTCTCGGGGGGGCGTCGGAGTCGTGAGCAGCGGCGTGCAGGGGACCAAGGACGGCGAGCACGGAGCTCAGGACGATGAGGTCGTGGTGATCGGCGTCGAGCCCATGGACACTTTCACATGTTTGCAGCAGGGGCCAATCGTCCCAGGGCCATCTAATCAGGCAGCCTTCAATCGGCGTGGTTGCCGATACTAGACGAGTAAGGCTGTCCCGCGGTGATAAGCCTGCCCTGCGAAAGTAATGCGGAAACTAACCGGCCCCACCAGGGGAGAGCGGACTGGGAGGAGGAGCGGTCTGCATCCTGCCCTCACCTCTGCCTACATGCGCTGAACGCTGAACGTTGAACACGCTGCTCCTCGACCAGCATGTGGTCCGGTACACCCAAGCTCGCATTCGCCGCCCTCCTCGCCATCAACTGTGTTCTCTGGTCCCAGAGCAGATACAGCCAAGCCGGCACGCGAACATTCCTGGGCTCAGGCCTCGCCAAGCGCAGCTTCACCGACGTCGTTAGCTCCATCTCCAGCGAGGTGTGTCCGTCAAGTATATATACCTCAGAGCGGACCAGCTGATAGAGAAAACCCAGCAATGCCATCCACTCTCCGTACCCCTCGCGGACCAATGCGCCCACGTCCGGGAGGCCTGCGCGATGGAGAGCACATTCCTCTCTATCGGCTACCTCGAGTCCTACTTCTGCTCTGAACTCCCCATCCGGCCCCTAGTCTTCATCGGCTACGCGCTCTGGCTCGGGTTCCTCTTCTCCACGCTCGGTATCAGCGCCTCCGACTTCTTCTGCCCCAACCTCGGCACCATCGCGCACCTGCTCGGGCTCGACGAGAACGTCGCGGGCGTCACCTTCCTCGCGTTCGGGAACGGCAGCCCGGACATGTTCGCAACGTTTTCCGCCATGCGGTCGAACTCCGGCGGCCTCGCGATTGGGGAGCTGCTGGGGGCTGCGGCGTTCATAACTTCGTGCGTGGTCGGGTCCATGTGCATCATCAAGCCGTTCAAGGTAATCCGCGGGCCGTTCCTGCGCGACGTCGGCTTCTTCACCGTGGCGGTGTCCATCCTCCTGGTTGTGCTGTGGGACAACAAGTTGGAAGCATGGGAGGCCGCGGCTATGATCGTGCTCTACGCGGTCTATGTGACTTCCGTGATTGTCGGGAGTTGGTGGAGGAAACGGCAGGAGAGGCTACGGCACTACGAGGCTCTCATGCGCAGCGAGTATGCCGATGAAGAACCCTATCACGACGAGCCCGTATCCGATGAGGGTAAGTCCATCCCTCCTACGCTTTACAGCAGCACTCATATCTCCGTAGTGCCATCCATCCCTGCTCCTGATACCCTCAGTGTCCCCTCCAGCCACTCTCGTGCGCGCGCTATCTCGCACCCAGAGCCTCCCCGACTTGGGCTTCAGACCGACCTCCCCCCACGACCCCGGACCCGATCAAGCTCCCCCTCATCTCCGCGCCTCAACCACATGCCGTCATTCTCACTAGTCCGCGCTCTCGAGTTCCGACGCGTTGTCTCGTCCTTGAACCAGGACTCCGCATCCGCCCGCCTAAGTGTGTTCGAAAGCCCCCTCACGCCCTACGGCGGTCCCCACTATCACAGACACCGAACCACCTCTGGGTCGCGTACGCCGTCGCGCACACCACACCGACAGAGCCGCGACCTGGAACAGGACCCCTGGGACGCAGCGCTCGGCGTACCTTTGGACGAGCGTTCGCCGCCTACAATCATCACACCGACGATTAGTGAGGAGCCCCACGATGCCGGCGAGCACACTCCGATTCCCTCAATCGCCCATACCCCCGCATCACCCACGTCTGAGACCGACTCTGGGTCCCAGACGATATTCGACCCCCCCTCGCGCCGAGCGCAAGCGTTGGGCACGCTCGCGCACGCCGGGCACATCCTCTTCCCTACCCTGCATGATTTCCGCAACAAGACCTTTTTGGGGAAACTGACCGCTCTGTTCGCTGCTCCTGCAGTTATGCTGCTCACGCTTACCCTGCCTATTGTCGTGACGCCTCATGAAGACCCCGCGGCGACGGAGAAGCGCAAGTCCAGCGGCATCGGTGAGGGCCACCTGATTGACTTCGAGGAGGAAGGAGAAGAGCGGGCGCTGATCGCGGAGGACGAGGTCGAGGAGGGGATGCACGGGCTGATGTTCAACAAGTGGCTCCTGGCCGTACAGTGCTGTCTGGGCCCTCTGTTCTGCGCTGTGGTCATGCTAGGTACGCATATTGTCTGGCTTTCGCGTAATTGGAGGCTCACTCAGCGGTGCTAGATGGCATCAAGTACGAGGCGTTCTGGCTGCTGGCCGTTGGAACGACTGGGTTTACCGCTGGTATCCTCGTTTCCGTGTTTGCCAAGTCCGGGTCGTCCCCAGGCGCTCAGCTCGCGCGGTGCGCGATGGGCTTTACCGTCGCTGTCATCTGGATCATGGCCATTGCCGACGAAGTGGTCAAGGTCCTTCAGGTATGTACGCTGGCTACTGCTCCGAGCAACCTTTTAATGACGAGACTGCGCACTCGCAGACGTTCGGCTTCATCTTCGGGCTCTCCGACGCCATCATCGGCATCACCATCTTCGCGATCGGGAACTCGCTCGCAGACCTCGTCGCGAACATGTCCGTCGCGGCGTTCGCGCCCGTCATGGGCTTCTCCGCCTGCTTCGGCGGGCCGATGCTCAACATCCTCCTCGGCGTCGGCATCTCGGGCTCGTACATCGTGCGCCAGACGGGCGAGCCGTACCCGCTGCACTTCTCGCCGACGCTCGTCATCACGGGCTCCGGCCTGCTCGCGCTCCTCCTCGCGACGCTCGTCTTCGTCCCGCTCAACGGGTACCACCTCCCGCGCAGCTGGGGCTTCGCGCTCATCGGCGCGTACCTGTGCCTCATGGTCGCGAACATCGTCGTGGAGGTCAAGGTGGAGCAGTGAGAGGGGGGGCGAGGCTCGTCAGGTAGGAGGGTATACCAGTGGACTTTCGCGTGTGTTGCTCTCGCACCATGGACTCTGCTCGCGCCGGAGCTGCTTATCTATCTGTTATCTCGCCTTCTAGCATATCCATACCAGAGACGACCCGTAATGCTTGTATACGAGGATGCTTACCGGCCTATGTATGTAGAACTGCAGACTATCCCCCATGAAAGGTCACAAACTGTGCTGCCTTGCGTGCGGTATGTGCGGGACTCCTTGCCGTAAGCCGCCCCGAAACCCAATTTCCTGCTATCACGAATACCTAGAGCTCCACTCACGAATACCCACAGGCCGCATCGCCTTATGAGACTTTGGGCTATAAGCACCGCGTCATGCGGTCTCACGACGTCTCACGGTCTTCAGAGGGCCGCCGTGCTCCCCCTGTCTTCCGCTAGCTTCCAGGACCATAGTGCGTCTCGTGCCCACGGAACGTGATGTGTTCCCTCGGTGCACCAAGGTCGAGCAGGTGCAGGCCCACCACACCCCGTAAATAGCCCTCCCAGCACCGGGCCGCCCCTCTCGCTGCAATCACTACCTCCAGCTACCAGCTTCTAGCTACCATCAGCCTAACCCCGGTACACGATGACAAGCCAGGCGGGTGTCATGCTCGTCTCGCCCGACGGGACGCGCATCTGGGCGGAGTCGAACGCGAACACGGGCAAGCCCACCATCGTCTTCGTCCACGGGCTCTCGTGCACCGCGCTGGGGTGGGACCGCCAGTTCACGGACGCGGCGCTCCAGCGCGACTTCCACCTCGTGCGATACGAGATGCGCGGGCACGGGCGGAGCGGGAAGCATTTCGACGAGGAGGGGTACGAGTCGCGGAAGATCGCGGAGGACTTCAAGACGGTGTGCGATGCGTTTGGGGTCGTGAAGCCGTTCTTGATGGGCTGGTGAGTGCTCGAGCAGCCCGTTCGACATCGGCGAACTGACCCTCTCCCAGGAGTCTAGGAGGTACGTTTACCGCCGAACAGGAAGCCGCAAACTTCTTACATCAATGGCAGGTGCGATCGTGGTGGACGTGGTAACCGCATACGGCGCCGACTACCTCTCCGGGATCATCTACGTCGGCGGGTCCATCGTCGCGCTGCACTACCACAGCGTGTGCCGGCACCCGGTCATGACCGCACTCTTCCCGAAGATCACCTCGCTCGCGTCGGACGACCTGAGCGACAGCGCGGAGCGCTTCGTCGAGTCGTGCGTCGCCGCGCCACTCACGTACGAGGAGAAGCTCTCGTTCATGGGCGGCTTCCTCCTGCAGCCGCGCGCGGCGCGTTTCTGGAGCATCAAGCGCCGCCAGGACCACACGGTGTGGGAGCGCACGGCGCGGCCGCTGCCCGTGCTCGTCGTGCAGGGCACGGAGGACCTGCACTGCCTGTACGAGACGATGATCAGCATCGCGCGGAGGGTGTACGACAGCGTAGAGGTGAGGATGATGCCGGGGATTGGGCACTCGCCTCACTTCGAGAGCCCGGCGGAAACGAACCGCGTTGTTGCCGATTGGGTGAAGAGGGTGGTGGAGGGGAAGTAGGTGGACTGAGTGTTGTATGTGCTTACATGGAAGTGACGAGCGGCAAGGGCGTCCGAAGCTGTGATCTCCGGAACAGTTGGTGAGATGCGTGTAGACCGCCTTGCCGTGCAGGCTAGAGGGGCTCAGGGCATTCCGTCTCTCTAACTTCGACCATGAAACGCCTCGAACTTCTTATACTCTCGAGTATGCAGCGCTCAACGGTAAATGCGAAGGCACAAGACGCGAGTGTATGCATTGCAAAGAGGTTTGCACAGCCTTCCGAGAACTATACGTCAGTCGATCCCACGCACCCCGAAGACGACCATGTCATCTTCCAAGGTCTCGCAGAAATAGAAGAGTAGACAACTATAGTCACCATCGCCCATCGACAACCCACCAACTGTCGAAATCAGGACGCTGCCAGCGCCGCTAGGGAACACCTCCGATTCACTTGGGCTATCAGTTGACGAGCGAGCAGGTATAGCTCCGGTCTCGGAAATGCGCACCCTCGTGGCTTGCTCATTGAATGCGCTTAGAGTCAGCATGACGCAGAAAAACGACTTCTCCGACCTCTTGTTTCCGAAACGCCTCATCCTGCGTTTCGACCGCCAGAAGCGCAAGAAGAACTGGCACGCCTATCGCAGCGCCGTGGAGACCCTAGTCCGTCTCAAAGGCCTCGAGTCACACCTCCAAAGCGTCGACAGGCCTGCCAATGTCGAAATCGACGAGACGGAGCGGAAGAAATGGGAGGAAGACGACAAGCTATGCATCTCCATCATCTTCCTTAATATCAAGGGGGAGCTCCCTTGGTCGCTCGGGAGGATGTACGAGGAGGGAAGGTCGGCTGGAGCGTTGTGGGCGGAGCTCCGCGGGAGAGGTCATGCGTCGAGTTTCGGGGGGAGGCAGGAGGACGAGACCTTCATCAAGGTGCTCATAGGTGGTACTCTTGCCGGCTTCCTCGCAATGGGTTTGATCATAGCTATCAGAGCTCCTCCAAGTGCATTCGCACAGGCGAATGCCCGCTATTAATTATGGACATACCGCAGTGCTGGGTACTTGCAAGCCTAGTTGTCTCTGTTGTGATGAAGAGCTAAGTAGTCTGCTGGACGGGGCGTTAACGCGTTACAGACGGCGTAAGCACAGGATGCCAGTTCTTGAGCTTGCAGGCCTCAGGGTCAGTCCCATACCGCGTGGCGGTGCATTGACGCCCGCATCACACCCAAACCGCGACGCGACAGGCCGGCGGTCATTCGTTCATTCGTCACGACCTCGACTCTGCAGCCTTCTCCCAGTGCCACACGCCATAGCCACGCTGTAGCCTTGCATATACCTCGTGCATGTGGTATCACTTATAAAGGTCATAATCTGGACCAATAACATACTCCAACACGAACAGGTTCCACAGTAACTCGCAAGGGCGAGCATACAGGTTTTCTCACAAACGAGCTCATCTACTCCCACCTTGATCGTGTGAGGAGCAAAGAAAGAATGTCAGGGCACAACGAGGTAAGTCCACGCGCTCCCTGTGCGGAAATGATGGCATATTGACTTATTATACGGGTAGGTCACCGCGCACGAGATTTCTTCGCACGATGTCGAAGACGGCGAGTGGGAGGATATCCCCGAGACCAACCTCGCGCGGGGTCTCCCTGCCGAGACTGCGCATCGACGATCAAGCTCTGTCGCGTCCAGCATACCAGGCACACCACGTACAGGAGCGAGACGTCGCAAGCCAATCAGGGCGCGAGCGACGCCCCAGCCACACTTTCAGACAACACAAACCCGTCTTCCCGTCTCCAAGCAGCCCGCTCTACAGGAACCGACACAGAGTCGAGTCACGATCACCATAGACAGGAAAGATGTGCAGGATGCGGTCCTACAGGGCACCGCAGAGACCGTACGCTACTTCGGAGGAGTGCTCACCCACGCGCTACGGCTCCTACGATGGCCATTCGGGATCCTACTAGCCTTGTGGCTGCTCGCGACCGCCTTGGCTCGACTCTCGCACACGCTCCGTCCCCTCTTTGCGCCACTCTGCATACTCCCCGGCATCTCGGGATCCGCCCTCTGTCGTCCTCCTCAAATCCAGCTCACAGCCGAGGGCGAGCCCGTTCCACAGCGGGCGGACTACCCGGAGCTCATTGCGATCCAAACGAGTAGCTTCGATCAGTTACTGGAGGGCGCCGTCGGTGGCTCGGGGCTGAGCCTCGAGATCAAGAAGGCGGAGATGGCGTCGAAGGACCTTATCACGCTCGTCAAATATAGCGGGCTGAAGACCAAGGACCATCTCGCGCAGTCGCTCTTCGACTTCGTGGAGGATGCAAAGATGACCGGGCAGGGGTTACAAAGGTTGACCGCGAAGGTCAACGGCGCCGTCGACAAGTGAGTGTCGTCCCTCCCCCCTCTGATTAAGTCCCTTTCCTGACGCATACACCCTTAGGATCATGGCGATCAACGACTACGCGTTGCAGACCATCAGCGGCGCGCAGGCCGAGCCCAACTCTGTGCTGCAGATCATCTGGCCCTTCGCCTCCCCGCCCGCCGCGCGCACACAGGAGATCGTCGTCTCCGCCTTCCGCGATTCTATGGACGTGCACGCCGCAGAGCTGCGCCGGCTTGTGCTCGAGCTCGCTGTGTCCGAGGCGAACCTCGAGCGGCTCGACGCGCACCTCGCCGTCCTGCACGACCTCTGCACGCGCGAAGCCGGCGCGCTCTCCGCCGCGCGCGAGGACGTGCTCGCGGAGCTCTGGACGTTCCTGGGCGGGAACCGCAAGCGTCTGCGCGGGGTGGAGAGCAACCTCGAGCTGCTGCGCGACCTGGGCGAGTACCGGAAGCGCGCGGCGGCCCATGTCGCCGCGGCGAAGCAGACGCTGATGGCGATGGCGGCGGACATGGAGGACCTGCGCGAGCGCGTCGCGGCTCCGGACATCGTGGGCGACCGTATTCCGGTGGAGGTGCATATGAAGAGCATCCAGAGCGGGCTGGAGCGGCTCAAGGAGGATAGGATCAAGGCGAGGGAGCGGGAGGAACGGCTGATGAATCGCATTCTGGGGGTGGACAGTGTTTGAAGGGTGCTATGCGAGGACCGACCTCTTGCTCATGCTCGTTTGTCCCAACGCCCATAGTCCGTTATTGTGGATGCTAATATCACACTCCAGGAACCATTGCTTCACTCGTCTCGGATATGTACTCCATCGTTGCTGTGCAAGTATTCGAATTTATACCGGCCTAGCGCCTTCGCGCAGTATGCACAAGACAGTAGTGGAGGCACGTATACAGGACGAAGACGCTACCTGGGCGCGGTTGGCTTCGCCACCTTGGGGCAGGTACTAGACCTGTAGGCCACGACGAGGCTTGCACTGTCTCCAGGACATAGCCCAGCCTCTGTCCACCCAGAACAGGGATAACCATCGTCTTGGAACTGGTATTCCAGGGGAGGCTGACCAGTGGCTGACAGTGACAGGCGGCGGGCGGCGGGCGCTTGCTGAAGCGAACAGCGTACTTATATGGCGGGCAGCGTCGCCCATCGAACCGTCGTTTCTTTCCCTCCTCCCACCACCACCACCTCGTCCTCGCGCGCGCAGGTCCGTATACCCTCTCCCATCCCTCAATCCTTCTGGCTTTCTCATCCCGTCGACTTCTACGGCTTGCTCGAGCACGGTATGGATTCCCTTTAGGCGACACGGGGTACCGGGGTACGGCCTCCACATTCCCTCGCCACCCGCCGTCGACCCCAAAGACCTAGCAGGCGTTACAGCAACTATGAGTAATCTTTGCATTACATTGCTCCGCGCGTGGAAAGAGAGGCATGCAGAAGGCAGCGCGCACTGAAGCGGCGCCGGGCCCTGAAGCCCAAGAATTGTGGCAGACCGTTCTGAAGCGGCGCCGGGTCCTAAAACACAACGAAAATGCCCCGCGGACGGTTGCTACCTTCCCACACCTTTTACACGCGCGCTGACTTTTCTTTTGGCGGGCACTCGTTCTCTCCTCAACCACTCTCATCGCCGTGCTCGCCTTGCCCTCGTCTCGCAACTGGGCCTCCCCTCGCTGCCGCCTTGCCGCCGCCTCGGCTGAGCTCTCCCGTCCTCGCCCCGCTGTTTACCGCCGTCCCCCGTATCCGGCGCCCCCGCAAGTGCAGTTTTCCACCTCGCGCCCTCGCGCCGTGCCAAACGACACTCATATCACCCGGAGAGCGCGCAAACTCGGCTGTAGTGAGTGTTTCTTCAAAATGGCCAGTCTCATTTCGTCTGCGGCTTGGAGGGAATCTCCATGCAGGCGCCTCGTCGTCAACTGCGACTGTGTGATCCCTTTACACTCTGCGCTCCCGGAAGGAGACATCAGGAAAAACCTCGGGTCGCGTCCATTTTGTCGAGAAACGGTGTTACCCACGGAATCCCCTGTAATGTCTGACGGCACCCCCAATTTACACTTTTCAACCAAAATCACCGAAATCCGGCGGTCTCTTGTCACCAGTGCGAAGAGCAGTCTTGCAGTCTGCCCAATAGGCTGATGAGCCAGATGTGCCGACACACACGCACCCGCAGTTAAACTGGAAGCGCGAATATGCGCCCCAAGGGTAGGGAGAGTCCGTTGGGCTAGTTTGACCTAAGGGTAAATACATGATTGGCTACGTACATAGTACTTCTCCGTGTACTAGTACATCCGTCGGAGCCCTGTTCCCTCAATACGTTCCCAAGAGCGCATCCACCCATTGCAGGTTGAATGGTACGTCTCGCGCGGCAAGGTGGATTCTGTCCGTGCGGGGCGCACTGGGGTTCCGATGCTAATGGCTGCTCGTCCAGCCAAAGCACCACGGCCGGGTTCCCCAGGTGCCCCAGAGCGGTGCGAGAACGTTGCGCTGTGAGGATAGGGCCGCATTGGGCAACAGAGGGGAGAGGCGCATCAGTGTAGCAAGGGGCGCGACTAGCAGCGTATAAGGGGGGGGGGGACAACCCGAGGGCGTGTCGTAGCGCAGGAGCGCGTATCGTGCCGTAGGAGCGCGTATCGTAGCGTAGAAAGAGCCAGTGTCGGGCGGGGTGGGCGTGCGGCAGCGGCTGAGCGCGTAGTGGTCCAGGGGCGGGGCGCGGTGTGTTGGCGCGGAGGAGGGCGCGGAGGAGGGCGCGTCGCGGCGAGAAGCGCTTGTGGGCAGGGCGGCGTGTCGGGGGCAGAGGCTGAAGGCGTCACAGGGGGCGCCGCGGCCTGTCGCAGCGGAGGGCGTGCGGCAGCGGCGGAGAGCGTATTCACTGGCAGGCGCGGCACGACGTGTCATGGTAAGGGCCCTGGGCGTATCTGGGCGTGTTGCAGCGGAGGAGCCCGTGTCGGGCGGAGGAGGACATGTCGCAGTGAAGAAAGGCGTGCAGCAGCAAAAGAGAGCGTATCAGGGCGAAGGAGGGCAGAGGAAGGCATATCGGGGCGGAGAAGTGCGCGTAGGCGCGACCGGGTGCGGAAATGTGCGTGTCCACAGGACCTGGGAAAATACACTAAGAGCTCACATGCCATTTCGAGGCGTTTTGACCCATTTTCGGGGGTGCCAATCCGGCCAGTTTTCGGGGATTTTCACGTAACTTGCGGCCGGCTTCGCCAGAATCGGGGTTTCAGGGCATGTAACATCCTCGTAAGCGCCCGTTTGGCGCCCGAAAAATCGCCCGGTCGGCCGCTCTGAGAACGCAGAGCGAGTTTTCCGGCTTCTGCTGTGCCGGAGAGCTAGTTTCTCCCCGCTCGGACGGCTGGCTGGCAAGAGTGCTGTGCCGGTGCGCCGCCCGCACCCGGAAGGATGCTTACTTTCGGGGGTCCGGCATGTATCCATCCGGCCTGAGGGTCGTTTTCGGGATCTAAGCTGGGGCTCTCCTGGCCCCGTTTTCGGGGGTTTGCATGTAACTTTTCGGGCCCTCCGGGCCCATTTTCGGGGATTCCGGCATGTGAGCTCTTGGTGTATTTTCCCAGGTCCTGTGTCCACTGTCGGGGCGGAGGCAGGCGTGTCGGGGTGGCTGGGTTTGTATCATGGCAGAAATCCGCGTGTCGGGGCGGAGGGTGACGTATTCTTACAGGGGGTGTTGCGGGCATGACACGGGCTCCGAGTTGCGGGGCGGTCCCGACCTGCGCGTGCGCGTGGCGGCCGTCCAATCGCGCTCGGCGCGGTGCTGCTATGTGCGAGGCCCGTCGTGTCGTCTCCGGCACCGTGTTTGTGGAGACGAGTTCGTGCACGTCGACGCGAGTTGCTCGTGCCGCTCGTGCACGTCCGTTAGGCGCTTACGCGTATGAGGCGCGAACGGCCTCCCTTATCGCCAACACGCCGCAGGGGGTTCTCGTTTTGCATTATCAGGTACATTACACTACATAGACACGGTGTGAGCAATACAAAGGGTTTTCATCGAACACACACGCGGGCACAGAGCAAACCGCGGTGGCCCCGCGCCGAGAAAGTGTCGGCGCGTGGGCGGGGCAATGCGACGCGGCGCACGCGGAGAAGGTACGAAACGCGTGATTCCAAACGTTTCTAGTGCGTACATACCGGTTTTGTGGCCGTCCGGGGAGGTCGATTTTGGCATCCCATGAAGCCATGGCCGCGGCCATACGGCCACAGCTGCGCGGAGCTTGGTGGCTTGGGCGCCTAATCACGCGGTGGGCGAGCGTGGCCCGCCCCTACGATACGCTCTGCGTCACGTCGCTTTCGACCGCGCAATCGATGCGCCCCAGTCGTAGTATCTGTGTAGAGCCGGGCTTAGCGAAACGAGCGAGGTTGCCCAAGCGAAACAGGAGGAATGAGGGAAACGGGCGGCGGAGTGGGCGTCATCGATTGCGCGGAGAGGCACGGAAACGGGCGCGATGGACGAGGATGCGTTCATAGAGTATACAGCGATCAAAACGCGGGCGGGGGTACTCACCGGAGAAGGGCGGTGAGGGATTCTCATCAAGCGGGTTGCCTGTGCAGCCCATAGCACGCTCGTCCGCTGGATTCTCGGCGCGCGAAGGACGCCGAGAGGTCCTTGGAGACTGCCCCATGCGTGCCGAACAGATATTGCGAGGGGGTGAGGGCGGGGCGGGTGTATGTTGCGGAAATATCAGAGGTTGCGTCCAGACTGCAGACGATGTAAGTGGAAGAGAATGGCATGCAACTCACTTTACGATCGGGTGTGCGGGTTCTCTGGGCGATATAGGTGTCGTTTCGCACGGCGCTCTGGTGCGGGGTGGCTATATGCACTTTGCGAAGGTGTTAGTTGCGGGGGAGAGCGGAAAACGGTGCGGAGAGGGCGGCAAAGGCGCAGAAAAGGCGCATGAGGAGCCCAAGTCATCAGTCAAGCCCAAGCAGTCCTTGTTGAGTGCAGTCTCAAGGGGCGGGATCGGCAAGAACCTGCTCCGTGTAAGAGGGTGTGAGGAACTTGAAGAGAGGCTGTCGGGGTGGAGGATGGCGTGTCGGGGCAGAGGCAGGCAGAGGCAGGCGTGCCGCGGCGGGGCGCCGGGCGCCGGGCGCCTGTTGAAGCGAATATGGCGAGCGCCGAGCAGCGTGACGCGTCGCGCGTTGAATTCGAACCATCGTGTTCTTTCCCTCCTCTCACCTCGTTCTTGCGTGCATACCCGCATACACTCTAGTTCTTCTCTCCCTTGACCTCTCTAGTCCCCATGTCGACTTCTGGCAGACCCGAGGGAGCAGCAATGGAGTTCGTAGACGCTTTCCGGCAGACCGACTTAGGCCCGGGCCATCCAACCTCTTCCCAGGCGACCCCCGGCTCGGCTACCACAGTAGCCATGTCCTCGGCGAAACCGCAGACGCCGGAGAAGGTCAAGAGCAGGATGATGTCAAGCAGCCCGGGGTTCGAGATCATCGAGCGCCCTGAGGCAGCCAAGTCCCCAGGCGATGGCGAGGAGCGGGAGAAGCAGGTGGACGACGAAGGCGAGGGGGGCGACGGTCTGGACGAGGAGGAAAGAGAGCGGATGATCCAGCAGGAGTACGAGGAGTTCATGAGGTGGAGGACTAGACGAGCAGAAGGGCTCATCACGCCATCGCCAACGAGGCTCGTCTCTCAGCAGATGCGCATTTTCGAGAAGGTGATGGACCAGACCCCCAACTTCCGCAGGGAGATCTTCCGCACCATGCGAGAGGCGGCGCATATGGCGCCGGGCGCCGACGTTGACAACTCTGGGGGGCCCCAGCCACCGGTAGACAAGACGAACGACGTGCCGTCCGCCGCCGCCGACGAGGACCTCATCACCGACGCCCCGGGAGCCCAGTCGCTGTTCGCCCACAAGCGGGTCTCCCCCCACCCCGTCTTGATCAGCATGCTCGAAGGCGGGTGGCATGTCCCCTTGACCGCTTTCACGACGCGGGCGCTCCACCTTCTCAGCCTCCAGGGAGGCTTGGACGTGAGGACCAAGCAGGCGTTGGCCCCGGGAGGGGGAATCGCTGTCATTCCAGACTTCGACGACTTCGGAAAGGAGGAGACGATGAGCTCGGAGGATTGGAGGGAGGCGTGGGGCCATTTCCTAGTGCTCCTGCCTCAGATCCTCGGTCCGCGCGAGTGCACACGTTTCCGTGAGCATTTCCAGTACATCTGTGACCACTATTCCTTCCGCACAGGATTCGGCGCCCTCCTCGCATTCGACATCGAGCTGCGTAACGGCTGGTTCACAGCGCCACGGAACGCCAAGCCGCCGTTCGTCGTCGGCGACCAAAGCTACCTGTGGTGCATCAACAAGTGGGAAAACATCGCGGCGCAGAAGGCGCGTGATGAGGCCGCCGCACGCCTCAGGCTGTCAGGGCCGAGCAATGGGCGCGGCGGCTTCCATCCCTATGGGCGGAAGGAGACCAACTACGGCGGCTTTGGCGGCGGCTTCGGAGGCAACGGCCTCAGAGGTGGCGGAGCACACAGGCCAAACGTTCTCTGCCTTGTCTGCGGAGAGGACGGACACGTTTCTTCGAGCTGCTCACGCACCACGATCACGGCGACCGGAAGACCGGCTTTCTGCTCGTCCTTTGGCGGCAACCTCATCGGAGTCTACTCGGGAGCTCGTATCTGCCCCAGCTGGAACCTCGGAGGGGCTCTACCCTGCCGTGGTCGCAACTGCCCGGCGACCGCCAACTGTCACGTTTGCTGCTACTGTGGCGACACCGACCATAACGGCGCGACGAAGCGGTGCTTCTTCTGAGCTGGCCACCACTCTGCTCTGGGCGACTCCTGCGGTGTTCTCTAGGCGACTATGGCTTTTCCTTGGCACAGACTACGAGCTTCTCTCACAGACTACACCGGTCGGGCGCGCTTTTCTGGGCAGGTACCCCGATGTTGTCGCAGCGGAGGGAGGCTGGCGCTCGCGAACGTTTCTGGGTTCCGGTCTTCGTTTCGGACTTGTTTGGTCGGTCTCGGCTGTAATTCATAGGAGATGTCTTTGTCCGCGTTCACGAAATATATGTACATTCAGCGCTATATTCGTAGCTCGTGGTGCCGGGTGCCAGGTGAACATAGGGATAGTACTAGGGGAAGCCCATCGTATCGATATGGTGCAGTGGAAAGGCGTCCTCGCCGGACTACCCTAAGTCTTAGAGACGGCAGCCTTGATCAGGTCCGCCGCCTTCTCTGCAACAGCAATCACCGGTCCCGCCTACAGCGACATTCGTCTCTCATCAGCACCTCCCGCACGCCAGCCATGACAGAGACACGCACCGTATGCCCACTAACGATCGTCGGGAACACCGACGCGTCCACGACGCGCAGGCCCGCGACCCCGTGCACGCGCAGGAACGGGTCCACGACGCCGCCGTCCGCGCGCGGCGCCATGCGCGCCGTGCACGCGGGGTGGTACAGCGTCTCCGCGGCCGCGCGCACACGCTGCTCGACAGCCGCGTCGTCGCGCGTGTGCAGTAAGTGGTCGAGCGCCGCATCGGCGTCGCCCGCGGGGTCGAGCATGTCCGCGAGCGGCGCGGTGTGTGCGATGCGTGCAAGCAGGCGCGCCGCGCGTACGAGGACGGCGACGTCGTGCTTGGTGGAGAGGTACCTGTGCGATGCCGTCGTAGTCAGTGTATGTACACGGAGGGCCGGCGATGCGGCTGCGGGGTTGAAGAGGCACGTACTGAGGATCGATAATCGGCGGGTCGTGAGGGTTGCTCGACTTCAGCCTCACGGTGCCCGTACTCGTTGGCCTGAAGATGACACAGTTTTCAGCATGCTACACCCCTGGCAGTCGTGAGCGTAACACACCTGAGGAGCACTGCGTGAAGCCCGAAATGATGGTTATGCAGGAAGCCCTGGTCACCGCCGTGCGCGCGGTACGTGAGGGGTGTGAAGAACAGCTCGATGTCGGGCGCGCCGGGCCCAGACGTCGCGTCCTCTGGGTCAGTCTCCGGGGGGAACTCGTCTGGCGGGAACAGGTTGCGGTCCGTCGAGCGCACGAACGCGATCGCCTCGCATATCTACGAGACCTCACCATTTAGCTCGAAAACTCGACATAGCGTGCCAGAGACGTACATTCGACGTGAGGGGCCCGGTCCCTTTGAGACGATACTCAAGGAGCGCCGAGATGAGCTTGAACCTGTGCGCGAACGTCTTCCCGGCGACGAACGCGATGCTCGAGTTGGACTTGTCGCGGAAGTGCAGGTCGACGACGGGGTGGTCCATGAGGTGCGCGCCGACGCCCGGGAGGTCCGCGACGACTGGGATGGCGTGCTCGCGCAGATGATCTGCGGGGCCGACCCCGGAGAGCTGCAGGATGTGGGGCGTGTGCACCGCGCCGGCACTGGGTACAGTGATGTCGGTTACAAGTGCGAGGAGGAAGGAAGGTGCGGAACGTACGAGAGGACGACCTCCTTCCGGGCCTTGACTTGGAACATCTCTCCATTCGGCTGCGTGAACTCGGCGCCGATGGCGCGAGGGGTGGTCCCCGAGGTGTCGAACAGGACGCGAGTGACGTGCGCGTGCGTCACGACCTTCAAGTTCGGTCTGCGGACCACGTCGGGGGTGAGGTATGCGAGCTCGGTCGTCACGCGCCTGCCGTTCGCGTTGATGAACGTCACTGAGGACTTCGGTTAGGCTTCACCGTTCACCGATTGCGCGCCCTTGACTACGTACTAGCCTACGCGAATATGAGCTCCACGATCAACTTCGGGGCAAAGGGATTAGCTTACTTTGGTGACACCTAATGTACCTTTGGCCGTGTTGACATCCGCAACTGCTGGGATGCCTGCGTGTGCGCAGGCCTCGATGAACTTGGGCGTTCCCGCGGCCTGATGTCCGAAGAGGCCCACTGGGAAAGTTCGTTAGACAGGGACGAGAATGCACAATCCGGGGAAAGAGTGCTTACCATCCACTGGCCCCGAGTTGCCGCGCAGCGACGCATCCACCTCCGGGAACTTCGGGCTGGGGTGGTACTTCTCAAACTTGTGCATGTACCTGCAAGTTCGGTCAATACGCCAAAGCGCCCGGGGGAGGAAATTGGCGCGTACTTCTGGAGCTCGCGGTACGACCACTGGTTCGCGCCTTCTTGGCCTTTCTGAGCCAGCGCCCACTCGTCGTAGTCTTCGGGGGCTGCCATATGGTAGCTGGAAACATTCTAGATCAATTCTGACATCCATACCACGCAGCGTGTTAGAGGCGTACACCATGGCGTTGACGCAGCTACCTGTAGCACGATCACTGGTCACTAAGATGCACGAATCATAGGGGTACAAACGAACTCACATCCGCCTAGGAGTTTGGCTGAGGAGAAGAGAGACTGTAAGCAATAGTTCACTAATCCAAAGGGATGTGCGTTGCCTACCTCTGGGCCAGTACTTGGAAATCGCTCCAGCGTCTTTCTGAGGGGTTGTCCACAAATCCCAGTCGAGGGCCGTGTGGAACATCTGTCCATAGGACACTGGGACGGTAGCGAATAGCTCCTCGAGCGAACTGCAGGTAACCACGTCAGTCAATATTGGGGCGTGGCCGCGCCGCACTTACCTCTTGCCTGCTTCGAGCAGCAGGACTCGAATAGATGGATTCTCAGATAGGCGTGCAGCAAGGACGCATCCCGCAGTACCTACAACCTCCCGCAGTCAACGCATACCCTACCGTTCTCACCCATATAGTAGAGACTTGCCACCGCCGATGATTACAACGTCGTACTCGTCGAAGTCGTACTTGTCCCCCGGGCTGCGAATACGCCGCGCGGCATTGGACGGATCCACAACAAGCCCCGTAGAGGCTTGCTTCTTGGCATACCAGTACCGCAACGCGATAGTGAGCGCGCCGAGGGCCGCAGACGCTGCTGCGACGGACCGCGCAGCGTGTGGATTGAGGGGCATTGGTGTCGTCCGAGCTGGTTGTGAAGAAGTTGGGCAGAAGCCTCGAAGAAGTGACAACGCACTATAGGGGAGCTAAATAGTGAATAGCGCAGAAGCTCCAGGGGCAACGCCAGCTGGGACAGCGTCCTAAGGCGCCATTACGACAGGTAGCCGACGCATCATGCGGACGTGGCCCGCTGACACCCACGGGGTCAAAGAGTCTCATGGGGCGCGGGTATGTAGGGGCTGCGTATGCAATGTCGGACCTCCCCCTCCATGCATCATGAAGAATCGTGCGTAACCTTTTATCATGACTAGCGAGGAAGTGAAGCCAGTGATCCTAGACAGATGTAGGGAAGAGAAAGACGGTGGAATGACCTCGAGTATGGCGGGCTGCATGGCGATATGATCGGGTCTTGTACCAAGCGTAACGCGATTGCACCCGCCACCGCAGTTCTCCGAAGCTTTAAGCTTTTTTTAGTCTGCAAGTCAATGTGATTTCGGTCATCGGTAACTCGTAAACACTTGGTACCCGGGGCGTTTCCGGCTGCAGTACGTATGATGTGTTCTGCAGAGACGTATAGCACATACAGATTGCACCAGAGCGCTGCGTTTGAGAACGAGAGCGCCGCCGGTCGCGTGGTACTCAGTGCTCATGGAATGCGAAGCATGGTCAGCGCACGTGGAGGTTCTTGGGTACTTCTGTAGCCGACCAGAGATTGGAAGGGAATGTGGCACTCACCACTATCAGTGGCGTACAGTTGCAGACATCCGGCACGCGGCAGTCGGATCTACAGCGGGAGGTACTTGACATGCAAGAAGGGAATCGCCACGCATGTATACACCATTTAAGTGGACGCACCGGATGTCGCGGGAGGAAACCCTTAGAGCAGGCAGTCCGAGCTCACCTTCGAGGCCCGCCGCATCTCGAGTAATGGCCACAATTGCGAAGTCCAGCCATGGGTCAAGGACTGCACCTGGATTGGGGGTAGGAGGACAATGTACGCTGCCCGTGCGGTTAACATAATGTTGTCACTCTTAGCGCTATTCGACAGATACGCACCGAAGCTATCCATAATGTCTGGGAGTGGCTTGGTATCGGGCGTTGTACGCGGCTCGCAGCGCCAGCAGCAGTAGTTGGACCTTCCTCGTTGAAGGTAAGATTCTGGGGGGACCTGACTAACTCTATAGGTACGCGCATCTTAAGCATGCCGTACACCACCGGCATCATTTGCAGACTCGAAGGCAAAAGGCAACGTCGTTCGTGGAGGAGGTCAAGGCAGGACATGTGGTAGGCGCCCATCCGACGCTGGTCTGTAAAAGGCAAGCGAAGGCTTGTGATCCTAACAAGAACAAATAAAGTAGATGCTGGGCCCTTCCAGTGAGGCTGGAGTCTATTGAATGCGTTGCAAGCTAGGATGTCATGCGTTCTATGCTTGCGCAAAAGTATGAAAGCCTTCGTTTGAGAATACCGCGCGAGCCCAAAGGGGTACATCCACACGAACCAGGAGAGAGATGACTCCCGGAGATTGCCGAATCACAGGCAAATCTATCTGCGATTAGCCGCTGCAGAGGCTGCTCTCATCCGACGCGCTGCTATATACTCTTGACTCTTTATTCCACCTGCTCTCATTTGCAAGATGTCTGACTGGGGTACGGCATTCGAGACACGCGGTCATGTAACCGTTGCTCATCATGGAAAGGAGTGCAGAAGCGTCCGACGATGATGTGCCCAAGGCCGCGGCCTCTGCCCCCGTCCCGAAGAAGCCAGTAAAGAGCAAGTGGGAGGGAGAAGATGAGGAGGACGACGGTCCCGTGGTATGCACGTTATCCTCTTCGTATACTTGAACTCCGATCTCACTGTGTCGCGCGCTCATCGCGCCGATCAGAGCGACTGGGAGGAGTCCTCGGAAGAGGAGGAGGAGAAGCCGAAGGCCGCACCCGTCGCGCCGCCAAAGAAGAAGGGCACGCTCAAGCAGAAGCTCGCCGAGAAGGAGGCGGCGAAGGCCGCCAGGGCGGAGGAAGACGAGGAGTACGACTCGGACGCGGTGCTCGACCCGCGCGAGAAGGCGCGGCGAGACAAGGAGCGCGAGCTCGCCGCCGACCTGAACAACGCCGCGGAGCTCTTCGGCTCCGCCGCGCTAGGAGGTGCGCCCCCTCCCCATCCTTCTTGCACGAGTATCGCTACTGAACTGGCGCGACCCGGCCTGCAGGCACGTCCTCGACGGAGCTGGACTGGCTGATCTCCGCGCAGCCGCGCACGAAGGAGGACTTCGTCGAGTTCTCGGACCGGCTCATCGAGACGATCGTGAAGCGACACTTCGACAAGCCGCTGTACGCGACGTTCCTCGAGCACCACGTGCGCGCGCTCGCGCTGCCGCTGCGCGACGTCGAGGTGCGCAAGGTCGCGAGCGGGCTCACCGCGCTCTCGAACGAGAAGCAGCGTGAGCAGCGCGACAAGGCGTCCGGAAAGAAGAAGCCTAAGGCCGCGGCGAAGCCTGTCCTTGGCGCGTCGAAGCCGTCCAGCAAGTGCGTATTTCCCCCATGATGGCCTACGTGTATCTGAACGTTACTGACAAATGCTGACTTGCTCTGAAGGGTCGACACGAAGGTGTACGACGAAGCGTTGGACGACTTCGGCGACGACAATTTCATGTAGAATCTGTACTCTGCACGTCCACGTGTCATATCCGCACACTGCTGTAGCGTAGCGCGTGTTGTAGTCGCCTGTCCGGCCGTCGTAGTCCCACAACCAAAGATGTATTCTGACCTCACATACACTCGTCTTCCGCTTCATCTCAGCAGCCCGCGCATACATCTCAGTCAGCACTAAATCAAAACAACCACAACCTGCTGCTACACGCCGATCCTACTCGTCTCCGCCGTCATCTTCCTCCCCGCTGCTGTCCTCGTCGTCGCTCGCGACGCTGATGATCCCGCCGCCGGGCTTCTCCTTGAGGATCTTGCCCGCCTGCGCGACCTTCGGGCCGAGCACCTTCCGCGCGTTGACGTTCGCGCCGACGTCCCAGATCTGCAGCTTGGCTTTTGAGCCCGCGGCCGCGAGCGTGAGGGGGTCGTCTGGCGACCAGACTGTTGAGAAGACTTTGCCCTGAACGACGACGAATGTCAGCGAACGCTCCCTATCTTATACTATGCAGGGACACTCACCACGCCGAGGTCGCGCGAGGTGACCAGGCTGACTTGGCGCTTGCCGAGGTCCTGGTCCTCCAGCACGTTCCATACCTTGACGACCTTGTCCGTACCGCCAGTGGCAATGATGCCGGGGACATGCGGGTTAACGTCAAGTGCGGATACAGCGCCGTCGTGAGCCGCAACAGTGAACCGCGCTTGTGAGGGCTTGCTCAGGTCCGAGGGGAGCGTCCGCGCATCGAAGTTCAGCACGAGGCCGTTTTCGAGCGAGACCTGTAGGATACCCGCTCAATCATCGCACTTCCACGAGAGGAGGCGAAGGGAACTCACGTAGAAGCTGTGTGTTTCCCAAGGATCCCACCGCAACGCCTCGACGTCCGCCCCTACTACCGCACCCACCCCCGCATCCGGCGCTCTCGAGTCGAACGTCCGTACGGTCCGATCGTAGCTCCCAGTGAGCAATATCGTCGGGTCGGCCTGATTCCACTGCACCGCCTGCACCTTGTCCTTGTGCACGTCGAAACTCCTCAGCGCGCCCTGCCCCTCGCCCTCGCCGTTGATCGTCGGGTCGCGCGACAAATCCCACAGCTTCACCGTCCGATCCGCGCTCGCGCTCGCGAGCATATTCCGATGCGTACGGTTCCACGAGAGCCCGAGGACCGCGTCGACGTGGTGCGCGGTCGACGCCGCGCGCGCCTTCGTCTTCTTGCGCTTCTTCTTGCCCGTGCCCAGCGGCACGGGGATGTGCGCGGCCGTCTTGTCCGGGCGGCCGAGGACCATGTCCGGGTACATCGCCTCGACGGTGTCGAGCGACCAGATCTCGATCTCCGGGTCGAGCGTGCCCACGGCGATGAAGTTGCCGAACTGCGCGGGCGCGTCCCCGCGGGACGCGGGCGAGGAGACGGGCGGGAAGTCGAGCCACTCGAGGCAGAGCGGGAAGGAGGGGAGCATGAGGTCGTGGTGCACGTAGAGGTTCTCCGCGGACTCGTCGTAGACGTAGATCTCGAGCTGCGAGATCTCGTCCTCCGTTTTGGCGGCGACGAGGAGGTTGTCGGAGGGGAGGACCTCGAGCTCCTGCCGCTCCTCCGCCTCGTCGTCTTCTTTGAGCGTGATGTAGGGGTCTTCGTCGTTATTCCGGTAGTATGTCAGGCCCTTGATGTTGCTAAAGGGGCCCATTCCTGAGAGCACTGTCAGCAGTAGCACAGAATCACCGTGGGTTCGTGCGCACCAGGCATGCCCTCGTCGTTATCATAATCGTCCAGGTTGTACTGCTCAAGCTCGTCCTTGGGTTTTGCGTCTGCCGGCTTTGATGTCCCGTCCTCATCCATCGGGACGTCTTCATCCATCGCAGCGTCGTCTTCACTTCAAACTCGTTTACTCAAAATTCCGCACTCCGGCGAGAAAAGCTGAGCACTCACTCGACCCATTCGTCGTCCTCATCCGCATCGTCGTCTCCTTCCTCCCCTTCTGCGCCCTTGCCCATAGAGATAGCGGCCTTGTGCGCCTGCTCCAATTCTTTCCGCGCATCTTCGAGCTCGACTCGGGCGAGCGCGCTCACTCGCTCGAGTTCCTGATCATCGAGAGTGTATTTGATCGGGTGTTGCGCCGCCACCCCTCTGCGCACCCTATAAAGTATTTTCAGCTACCGAATCTGCACCGACATCAATGCCGTACTCACCATGCGACTGAAGAGATGAGGCTACTCATCGTGTGTGGAGGAAAGAGGCTGCAGAACGCGCGAAACGGAATGAGCGCAAAATTCAGATCTCAGATCTTCAGCATCCACGTGATCAGCGTCACCGCGATCACGGCGCGGGGAAGTCCGTCGTCCAGCTCGCCGTCTCCCGCCACCAGCTCAGCGTTGCAGACGACGAGGACGCCATGTCGAGGTGAGTCAGAGGCAGGGCCAGCTCCACCGCATGCTGAACACGCTTGCTTAGATCCCAGCTACTACGACTCGCCATCCCACTTGTGAAAACGCATGGGTTCACCCGCGAAGCACTCGCGCGTTCGGCGCTGCACCTCCCTAAACCGCACGAAGAGCCTCTCTCAGAGGCCGCCGTCAATGGTCTCTTTGGGAGCGGAAATGACGCGCGGAGAACGCTTATCAACGCGTGGTTGGAGGACGCCGTAGAGAATATGAGGACATCGCAACCCCCTACGTCCCCTCTGTTGGAGATTCTGCAAAACAGGCTAAAGCAGAATGAACCTGTGCTTGCGCAACTGCCCGAGGTGAGCCTTGTATTCTGTATGCTGCTTAACATCTAACCCGGGAGAGCGCGTAGGCTTTTGCTCTCATTGCTTCCCCCGAACTTCCCCTCCCCCTTCTTGATCCTCGAGTTCCTATGCGGCATGCCTTTGCGATAGCAACCGAAGCTTGCGACATTGCGCACCCGTCAGATATCGGTGTACGTACATACGCTCACTCGCGTCTGCCCCTGCAGTCTTATGTGATTATATGGACAGCTTGCTTGGTACCGGAGGCGTACCGCTGCCGCCGTAGCATACACTGCAGCTGGTACGTACCCTTCCTACCTGGCAGCCTTTCTGATCTAAGTTCACTCCCCATTATCAGAACTGACCCAGCTCTCCTCACCGGCATCGTCCAACATACCGTACGAAGTCTTGAAGCAAGCGCTGGACAAATCACTGGGCGTGAGCAAGACCATTGAAGAGGTCGGACTGTTTGGACAGTATGTAGGGCGCAGCTGGATCGGAATCGGGAAGAGCTTGGGCCTGTGATGCAGTTCTCATATGGATGAATGCGGTTATACACTTGTTGCGCCAGGTAGGTGAGCGTTATTAGAGATATGCTTATATGCGGTAAGCGTTCGCGTGCTGGTGAAACTCGGGCCGCTGGGGTGCCTCTTATGATCTATTCCGCTCAATCTTCTGCCCCAGGACTTTCGTGAGGGACGAGAGGATACTCCGAACAGTCTCGTGATACCGTCCTGCGGGACCGCCGGCCCACACCGACAAATAACCGTTGCCCTTACTTGGATTTGGTACTTACACGACACGGTCCAGCAGCAATCACGAGAACTAGACTGCGACTCCCGGCATATGCTACACTCGCTTCCAGAAGCTCGATGGTCACTACGACGCTCTGCACGAGGGTAGTCAAGGCACCCTTCCGTCCCTTCTCCGCATGTCGCTGGACGTCAGGCATGCTCAGGGAAACCGCCCGGCTTCAATATTTTGACGACAATGTTCCGATACGATGTCACCGCGTGCAAAACTCGAGCCCCGATATATAGGGCATCCTGGAGCCTAGGCGGCTAGGCGAGCACTAACCTCGCGTCTAGCCCTTCATGAAGCTGTCGACCACATTCTCAGCACTCGCCGCTCTCCTCCCGTATGCTCTCGCTCAGTCCCCGGAGTGGGGCCAATGCGGCGGCACCGGCTGGGCAGGCGCCACGACCTGTGTGTCGGGGACAGTATGCACGGTGATCAACCCGTACTACTCGCAATGTCTTCCTGGTACAGTGAGTAGCCGAGTCCATCCACTTGGTCACAACATATGCCCAATGCGCTGACCACCCTGAAGGCTACGTCTGCGCCCACGCCCCCGAGTTCCACCACTTCCGCAGGCTCGCCCGCGCCGAGCGCGAGTGGGCTGCACACCCTCGCGAAGGCCGCGGGCAAGCTCTACTTCGGCACGGCGACGGACAACCCGGAGCTGACCGACACCGCGTACGTCGCCAAGCTCGGCGACAACAAGGAGTTCGGCCAGATCACCCCCGGCAACAGCATGAAATGGGTGCGTCTCATCACGCCCGTCCCGCCGTGCCAGACTTGGGTTGCAGTGAAACGCTAAACTAACTGGGATGGGTAGGACGCGACGGAGCCATCGCGGGGGACGTTCACGTTCACCAACGGAGACGTCGTCGCGAACCTGGCGAAGAAAAACGGGCAGCTGCTGCGCGGGCACAACTGCGTGTGGCATAACCAGCTCCCGAGCTGGGTCGCGAACGGCCAGTTCACCGCTGCAGACCTCACCAGCGTGATCCAGACGCACTGCGGCACGGTTGTCGGGCACTACAAGGGACAGATGTAAGTGCAGTTTTACCCATCCGTATCGTGCAAATAGACTGACACCTTGGTAGCTGTACGTGTGGTCGGTCTTTGCAACAAGTTCAACCTTTACTGATCCGCTCCCATTGAAGACTCGTGGGATGTGGTCAATGGTGAGCGTCTGTGAGGTGAACTATACGAACGCGCCTAACGTCATCATGTGCAGAGCCCTTCAACGACGACGGCACTTGGCGCACAGACGTCTTCTTCAACACGCTCGGCACGTCCTACGTCGGCATCGCGCTCAAGGCCGCGCGCGCCGCGGACCCCGCCGCCAAGCTGTACATCAACGACTACAACATCGAACAAGCCGGCGCCAAGTCGACTGCGATGCTCAACCTCGTCAAGCAGCTGCTCGCGGACGGCGCGCCGCTCGACGGCGTCGGCTTCCAGAGCCACTTCATCGTAGGGCAGATACCAGGCACGTTCCAGCAGACGCTCGAGCAGTTCACCGCGCTCGGGCTCGAGGTCGCGATCACGGAGCTCGACATCCGCATGACGCTCCCCGCGACCGACGCGCTCCTCGCGCAGCAGCAGAAGGACTACGAGACGGTCGTGCAGGCGTGCATGAACGTCAAGGGCTGTGTGGGCGTCACGATCTGGGACTGGACGGACAAGGTGCGTCGCGCTAGGGGTTTGCGTCGACAGTGGCAGGTGCTGATACGTGATGGGGCAGTACTCCTGGGTGCCGTCCACCTTCTCGGGCCAGGGTGCAGCGCTGCCTTGGGACCAGGTGAGTCGCTTCTCCCGCGATCTGGCGACGCACCCCTGACACGATACCTTCCGTCAGACCTTCAACAAGAAGCCCGCATATAGCGGCATCACGGCGGCATTAACGTGAGCCCTATGTTCTGGACTATGTCCCAGGTGTCAGCGCGTCAAATGCTGTGGCTTGTGAGTTACTTGTTCGTGAAAAATTACGCAATCGCTATCATCATATTCCGTGGGCGTACGACCCGAACCCCATAACTCCGTGGGGAGTGCACTGAAAAAGCCTACATCTGACCTGTGTATTGGGTTTCACATGGACCCACAACAACGCTCCCATGGTCTCATCGATGCGCCCGCGAACCCTAGCAACATGTTCATGAGAAGACAACCAGATGCGCGCCCTAATCGACCCTGAATGCCGCCGACGATATAAACTTGTACAGCCTGCCCACCCGGAGTCGCGTGGTGGCCTCAGAACCTCCCCCTTCCACTCTCTCTTCCATTTACGCTATGACAGCTCGCCCTCTATTGATTGTAGCCGGCATCGGGAACGGAACCGGTCAGTCATCGCCCCTCCGCACGTAGCATGCGGTCGTGTTCATACTCCCCTCATCCTCTTCTTCGGAATCCAGGTACCGGGGCGGCGACTGCGTAGGTCACCTGTGAACATGTGTCGTAGCAGCGCCTCCTAACACAATGATGCTCAGGCGTGTCTTCTCCGCGGCCGGGTACCGGGTAGCATTAATTGCACGGAACGCTGAGCACTTGAACCGCCTCGTCACAGACCTGGCCGCTTCTGGAGAGGAGGTAGGCGAGTCTCGTCCAGTTATCCGAAGAATCTCACAAGATGCAGGCAGTAGCATTCCCCGTGGCCGAATACACGTACGAGGCGGTCCTATCCGCATTCGACGAAGCCATGCAGCACAAATGGGCCACAGACGAGCCCACAGAGCCCCGCGTCGCGCTCTGGAACGTCGGCGTGAACGTGTTCGGGTCCTTTCTAGACGTAACGGAGAAGGACATCTCTGCCTCCTTACAGGTACACGTTACCTCCGGGTTCGCGTTTTCCCGCAAGGCCGTCCTCGCGTTCAAGGAGAACGGGCTTGATGAGAATGGGTGTAGGGGAACACTGCTGTTCACTGGGGCGACGGCAAGTGTCCGCGGGAACGTATTCACCAGCGCGTTCGCGGCGGGAAAGTTTGGCATTCGGGCGCTGAGCCAAAGCCTGGCTAAAGAGTTCGGGAAGGACAATATTCATGTGAGCTAATGTGTATAGTTGGAAGACAGCCTGAGCTAACCGGTAGTATTCCTAGGTTGCACATGTGAGTGTTCTTCTACCTATACCGGTGATTCTGAGTACTTGCTCATGCGTCCGGGGATGGAAGGTTATGATCGACGGAAGTCAGTAGCTTGCTGCAATGACACTGCAGTACAAAGTTCCATATTAACACGTGCACCACACACTGCAGGTATTTTGACCGACCTGTCTCTCTCTCGTCGCCCAGGCCAGGCTGGGGAAACCTGGAAGGCCAATCCGGACGCACGCCTTGATGCAGACAGTATCGCAAAGGTCCGTCCTAGAATACTTAGAAATGAAAGGCGCAGCATAATCTGAGGGTTCTCGCAGAGCTATCTGTATCTTGTACGACAGGACAGGTCCGCCTGGACTTGGGAGCTTGACCGTAAGTGATATCAGCCGGAATGTTTGAATCGCATGTATGCTGACAAAGTTGCCCCAGTGCGTCCTGCACACGAGAAGTGGGGAGCAGCGTTGAAGTCGACACAGACAGCGATTAGTGGCTATGTACGCGGATACAGCGCCGAATGTAGTAACGAAATTGCCGGAACTCGGATGATTTGACAAAGACCAACGATATGCTGTAGTATAGCAGCACAGATTTGCGTGGTATGCTTGACAGTCGGGGTGGCTATACCGTTTCGGTGGGATGGATGAGAGAGGCTACTTTTCATTATCGTACATCGATGCTGGTACATATTCTAGACTTTTTGCAACCGACAGGCCCAGGTCTACGCTCAAGAGAGGGCGGCAACGATACCGTTGTACGCGAGCTTCTTGACCAGGTTCTGGTCCCACGGGCACGCCGCACCCTGGCCAGAGAACGTCGAGGGGACCCAAGAGTACTGTACAAACAGCGTCAGCTGAGAAGTCCCGTAGGAAGACTAATTGCAGTCCACGTACCTTGTCGGTGAAGTCCCAGACGGTGACACCGACGCAGCCCTTGACGTTCATGCACGCCTGCACGACGGTCTGGTAGTCCTTCTGCTGCTGCTGGAGCGCGGCCTGCGTCGCGGGCGTGGACGTGCGGATGTCGAGCTCGGTGATCGCGACCTCGACGCCAAGTGCGGTGAACTGCTCGAGGGTCTGCTGGAAGCTGCCGGGGACCTCGCCGACGATGAAGTGGCTCTGGAAGCCGACGCCGTCGATCGGCACGCCGTCAGCGATGAGCTGCTTGACGAGGTTCAGCATCGCGGTCGCCTTGGCACCTATGAGATACGAGCTGTGAGCAGCTAGGCATTACTACTGAGTGCGAGAGATTTACCAGTCTGCTCAATGTTGTAGTCGTTGATGTACAGCTTGGCGTTAGGGTCCGCGGCGCGTGCCGCCTGGAGCGCAATGGGAACGTAAGACGTGCCGAGGGTGTTGAAGAACACGTCCGTGCGCCAGGTACCGTCGTCGTTGAACGGCTCTGCGGGGGGTTGTCAGAACACCCCTCAGAAGCCAATCAAGGAAAATGCTAACCGTTGACGACGTCCCAAGCGTACACCTGGCCCTTGTAGCGGCTCACGAGCGTGCTGCAGTGCGTCTGGATGACGTCCGTGAGGTCCGCGGCGGTGAACTTCCCGTTCGACACCCAGCTCGGGAGCTGGTTGTACCACACGCAGTTGTGCCCGCGGAGCAGCTGCCCGTTCGTCTTCGCCAGGTTCGCGATCTGGTCCCCGCCCGAGAACGTGAACTGGCCGCGCGTCGGCTCCGTCGCGTCCCACTTCATGCTGTTCGCCGGCGTGATCTGCCCGAACTCGCTCGTGTTGTCGAGGATCGCGGTGTACGCGGCGTCGGTCAGCTCGCCGTTGTCCGTCGCCGTGCCGAAGTAGAGCTTCCCGGCCGCCTTCGCGAGCTTGTTCAGGCCCGTGCCGGACGGCGCGGGCGCCGAGGGGGGCGTCGCGGGGCTTGAGGGCGCGACGGGGGTGGTCGTCGGCGCGGGCGCGGGCGCACCCTACACACAGGCGTTAGCATTACATGCACAAGCGATCCACCAGCTTCAATATACTCACAGCTCCAGGGATGCATTGGGAGTAGTACGCGTTCATGACCGTGCACACGGTGCCGGACACGCAAGTGGTCGCGCCCTTCCAGCCAATGCCGCCGCATTGGCCCCACTCAGCGGACTGGGCGAGGGCGAACGGGATGATCGCGGCGAGGAGGGTGAACGAGGTCGAGAGCTGCATTGTGTCGGGTTGTCGAGTTTTGCCGAATTGCTGTCGGTTGTCCGATGCCAAGACACTCGGCACCCCCGAGCTTTATACCCCTCCACGGCGCGCGCGCGGAGCAGGCCACAGCGGACACGGGCCAGCGGAACATCGTCGATGAAACGGGCGGTGCACGCGTGCCAGTCGGACAGCAGGCGGGCTCATGCGTTCGTACTGCGAGGACGAGAATAGCGCCTTCTGCGGGGTAGCCCTTTGACAGCTGGCGGCAGTCCCATGTGGGGGTGGGGGAGGGGAGCGGTTGGCGGGACCTGGCAAACTGCTCGGAGTTCGCTCCCGTGATCGCCTGCCGACAGTGGTAGAACACCCGCGACACAGCGACAGGTTCCGGCCATATGTCGGGAACAGCAGGTTGGATGAACGGCTCCGCACTGCGTGACCAGACGGCGCTCGGCGGAATGTGCTGGCAAGCTGCAGCGGCCGCCGCCCGAAAGATTTTCGTTCCAAAAATACCTGCTCGGGAGGAAGGTACGTTAGCACAGGCGGGTCACGACACAGCGTTCGCATGTTGTTATGCCCAGAATAGGTCAACGCAGGGCTAAAGAAGGGGCGTCGAAGGCGCAGCGGAGAACGCACCGTACAGTCGAGAAAAGTCCGACTTGCGTGTCGAGGGGCATGCTGGCGAGTCGCGAGGACAGGCCGGGAGACAGGCGGAAATCTATCCATTGCAGATCGCCGCGGCCACATATCACGAACAGGGTGGGCGTGCGTCATGCGCCGCCGATGCAGTGAAGGAAGGATTGTAAAAGCAATAAAGAGGATGGCAAGGGCGAGAGCGATGCATCGATCGTTATGTACACGTGCGGGGGTCGTGAATGGTGAACCTCTACTTAACGACATGGAAAAAGCTGGCAAATGCAACGAGATCGAGAAAGGAGGGAAGGCGAAGACTAGCGGCGGCGGCAGAGTGACGGTGCGCCAGCCGAGGGAATAAAGGGAGAATCCATATGGTACGGCGTGCGTCGAGCATGGTGCATGAGGCGGTCATTATGCGATGATGGTGCTTGTACAATGTACTTCAATGTTGTATCGTCACAGCGGGCGGGGGAGGTGCAGGGCAAGTCCGAGCTGTCCAGTGTCCAGTGCATGTACGGTCTATGTGCTTCGCGCGAGGGGACCCCAGCGCTGCATAACAGGGTCGTCTGGCCTAGTGTCAGGGTGGATCTGGACCTTGCCTTCCCAGAGGGCGGCCGAAGACTTGGACGGGTCGAACTGCGCAGGGTTGGAGAGACCGCTTGGTGATTGCGGTGCCCAGCCGGCGCCAATTGACGATGCGATGAGAGTGGGAACCATAGTCATAATGGACGGACTACGGGTATGTGTCAGTAACATCCTCGCAGGTCTGAATATACTGCGAGACTCACAGTGCGACGCGGGACTCGGGGGCGATCCGCGCGTTGCGGCTCTTCCCGACGTACGACGAAGCCCGCATGCGGCCACCACGCACGTGTGAAAACGTGTTGAGGTTGTCGCGCACGAGACGGATCGCCGAGTTCCACTCCGCTTGGGGCGTGGTCGTCGGGAGCACCTCCGGGTTGGGCATAAGGCGGACCTTGATGAAGAACCGCTCGATGGGACCGTTGGGGACGCAGCGGATGAGCGCGCCGAGCGGGATAGACACGAAGCCGAGAGCGAGGGCGATACCCCACTCGCGGCCGCCGATGCGCGTCACCTGGAAGGCCGCGCCCCCGACAAACACGATGAGAACCTGAACGGCGATCTCTGAAAACGCAAACGCGATGAGCAAGTGCCTGTAATGAGAAAGCGGGCAGACAAACCAATGAGCGTGATACCCATAAAGTAGTAGTTCTTCGTAACACCCGCGAAGATGTTCAGACGGTTGTCGAGCCTGCGCGAGTTGATCGAGTTGAAGATCTGCGCGAACACGAAGATGTTGAACACGAGCGTCTGCACGACCGCGTCGTTGTGCTTCTCCGTCGCCGCGTCGCCGCCATGGCTCAAGCCCAGGATGGTGAGGCCGAGGAAGTGGAAGATGAGCGTGATCGTCGTCTGGTACGCCGACTGCCCGATGATCTGCTTGTACATGTCGACCGAGAACAGCGGCGCCGTCTTCTTCTCCGGCTTGCGGTCCAGCAGCTGCGGCGACGCCGGGTCCGTCGCGAGCGCGAGCGCCGCGAACGTGTCCATGATGATGTTGATCCACAGCAGCTGCACCGCGGACAGCACCGACTCCTCCGACACCGACGCCACGGCGGACACGAACGTGATGATGACGGCCGTGACGTTCGTCGAGATCTGGAACTGCAGGAACTTGCGCACCGCGTCGTTCACGCAGCGCCCCCACATGATCGCCTTCACGATCGACGCAAAGTTGTCGTCCATGAGGATGATGTCCGACGCCTCCTTCGCGACCTCCGTGCCCGCGATGCCCATCGAGAAGCCGACGTCCGCGGTCTTGAGCGCGGGACCGTCGTTGGTACCGTCCCCGGTAACACCGACGATCTCGCCCAGGGACCGGAGCGTCTCGACAAGCAGCTTCTTGTCCTCGGGTGACGAGCGCGCGAGTACCTGGAGGCGCGGGACGACCTCGAGGAGGTCCTGCTTCTCGAGCTGCCGGAAGATGGGGCCTTCCATGATGATGCCCCCAGCGGTGTAGATGCCGCACTGCAGCGCGATCGAGCGGGCGGTCAGGACGTTGTCGCCAGTGCACATCTTCACGGTCACACCGGCCCTGTGGCAGTCCGCGACAGCCGCGCGGACACCCAGGCGCAGCGGGTCTTCAATACCGGTGATAGCGATGAGGGTGAGCTCGCGCGCAAGGTCGCCGTAAGGAACCTGTGCGAAGTGAGTAAGATGAACCGGTGATATGTGACTGCGCACGCACCTCGTCCTCAGACTCTGTCTGGACGCCCGGAGGGGGCCACGACTCGAAGTCGCGGTAGCACACCGCAATAGTCCGAAGCATCTGGTTCGCGTAGAAGATGATAGTCCGCGAGATGTTGTCCCGCGCAAGCTCGTCAAGCTCGCGCGTCTGGACATCCTTGTTGTCGGAACCGCGCTCAACCACGACGTGCCGGGTGCAGTTCTTCGTGAGGATCTCGCTCGCGCCCTTGAGGTAGATGCGGGCGCCTCCGCCGGGAAGCCGGACGACGACCCCCATCGCCTTGCGCTCGCTCGAGAACGGGATCATCTGCACGATGTCCGCCGCCTCGCGCGTCTCCTTGTAGTCCGCCCAGCCGTTCTCCTTCGCGAACTTGAGCAGCGCCGTCTCCGTCTTGCTGCCCACGAACACCTGCTTGCCGCTCTCCGGGTCGACGTCCTCGAACGCGGTCGAGTTGACCGCGATCGCCTCGTTGAACAACTCCCGCAGCGCGGGCGAGAGCGTGTCGCTCAGCTGCTCCTGGTCGATCGAGAAGTCCTGCGCGTGCTTGCGCGCGCCCGCGTCGCGCACGCCCGGCTCCTCGCCCGCGTTCGTGCGCTCCTTGTTGTCCTCGAGCCGGTGCACGAACTTGCAGTGGATGCCGACGGAGCCGGCGACGACGGTCATCACGTTCTGCGTGAGCGTGCCCGTCTTGTCCGTGCAGATCGTCGACGCGTTCGCCATCGTCTCGCACGAGCCGAGCACGCGCACGAGCAGGTTCTCCTTCGTCATGCGCTTCGTGGCGAACGCGAGCGCGAGCGTCACCGCGAGCGGCAGGCCTAGCGGGCAAATTGTCAATTTGACTGCTGCCACGCGTTCGAAATGAGGGCACGAACCTTCTGGCACGGCCACAACGATGAGGGTCACGGAGATGATCAGAATGTCCACGAACGCCATGCCCCACTGGCTCGGCGTGCGTTGCGGGTTGTGAGTACCGAGTTGGACAAAGAACCTGATCATGAGGGCGGTGAACAAGATAAGACCTGCTGCGCTACCCAGGGTCGCAATCAGCTCGGCCAAGTTGTTCAACTTGATCTGGAGAGGAGTATTCTCGGTGTCTCCGCGCAGTGCTGAAGATTTCGACGGTTAGTTCATTCGAAAATACGCTCTCCAAGTACGGCTGCAGAGGACGTACCCATCATAATCCGACCGTTGAAACTCTTCGTTCCGACCGCAATCACCACATAACTCCCGTATCCCTCAAGAACCTTACTGCCACTGATGAGGAAGCAGTCGGTATGCTTGAGGCCCTCCCCTCCGTTGGCTCCTTCGCCCTTCAGGCAGTCTTCGTACGACAACTTCTTGATCGCGTCGGACTCGCCCGTCGCGCCAGACTCGTCGCACTTGACGTTGTGCCCAGAGAGGAAGACTCCATCGCAGGGGACGATTTCACCGGGCTCCACCAGCGCGACGTCACCGACGACCACCTCCTTGATGTCAATAACCATCTCGACGCCACCGCGGATGACCTTGACGCCACGCTCCTCCTTCTTCTCGTTCAGGACCTGGAACTGCCGCTCCTTCTGCCAGTCGTTAATCGACCCGACCATAACCTGTAATGACGGTTAGGAACAAAGAGCGAACGAGATAGCATATATGCACGTACAACGATGATGATAGCGACCATAATCGCAACACCTTCTACCCAGTCTACCGGAGGCTCGCCCTCGGGTCTTGGCTGCCCGAAATCCTCGAAGAAGCCAAGAGCGAGGGAAACGACGGCGGCAATGGAGAGTAGAACCTGATCGGACCCTTTCGTCAGCAACAGCGCGTGGTTGGCTGCCCGAATCACGTACCAGGACTTTGTCCTTGAGCGCCAGCCACATGAGCTGGAGTAAGGACTTCGTCTTGCGAGTGGGCAGCGTGTTGTCGCCAAACACGCGTCTGCGCTCCTGGAAGTCCGCATCGTACGTAGGACCTTCCTCGGAGTCGACGTCGTCCTCGGGCTCGTCGGCAGGCGCGCCACCGCCGTCCTCGCCACCGGGGCCGGTGACGACCAGCTTAGGCACGTCGCCGGCAGACGTCTCCGGTTGGCGGTCATGGCGCTGCGATGCGCCCGGACCCGCACCTGAGTGATCTCCCGCACCGGGTCGGCCATCCTTGTCCGCATGTGGCGCGAACGACGCGTGATGAGACGCGTCCGGGGCCTTCGCGAGAGCCTTGCCGCTGAGACCGCGTTTCCTACTGGTCCCGAGCGCCTTCAGCAGACCGCGAATGCCACCCAAGTCCCGGAGCGTGTCCATGCTCTTCGGGTCGACGAGAGACGCGAGCTGATATGGCTTGACCGGGAACGGCCCAGGGTCGATGCCCTCGTCTTGCGTCAGGTCTACCGCAGGACGTGGCTCATGTTCGGTCTCCTCCGCATCTCCACCCTTGCCGGGGGCGTCGTCGTCTAGCTTCGACCTGCTCATCGAGCGCGAGCGCATCGTCTTGCCGTCCACATCAGATGCACCGTCGTAGTGCGTCTGGGTCGGAGACATGATGGTGCTGGCGTCGCCGCCGGTGTGTTGCGGCGTCAGCGGCTGCAGGGTGATGCTGTGCGAGTCGGGCTCCGTGCCCTCGGTGCTGCCCTCCATCGAGCTGGCGATGCTGCCCTTCCGTTTGTGCTGGTGGCCATACGTGGGGCTCAGGAGGTTCAGTGACGACATACCGCTCTTCTCCTCGGGCTTGTTGTCCCGCAGCGCGAGCGTGGTCGGCGCGAAGTGCACCGAGCTCTGCGTGGAGAGCGTGGGTGACGGGGGAACGTGCGTCTCGGTCGAGCTCACGAAGCTCGGAGAGGGAGAGCCAGGGGACAAAGACGGAGTGTGTGGGTGCGCGTCGAGGGACGTCCGCGCATTCGGGACGGTGAGGGGTGACAGATGAGACGCCGAGGGGTGGGTGCGAGGCGAGGAAGACGTTGCGGACCAGGCTCGAGACCCGGGAGGAGACAAAGATCCGTCTGGCCGGTCGTCATGAGGGTCGTGTAGGTTTGGGGTGGACGACAGGTCTTCGGTAACGATGGACGGGATCTCGGGCTTGCCGTCGGAGCTGCTCATGGCGGAGAGGCGGGCGTTACTGCGGGGGTGGTGGTTGTGGTCGGGAGGCAAGGAGCAGCGGCGCGTGGACGGGAGCAGAAAACGGGAGCGCTGGGTGGGGAGGGAAGGCAGACATGCACGAAACCGCGTCCAGTTGGTTTTATGGAGGACGCGGAGTGGAAGTCTGAATGGAAAGCCCGTACAGCCTCGCGTCTTGGCGCCCGCGGCGCGGTAATCCCAGCCTACAAATCGGGCTCTCCCACGACTATCCCATGCTCCAATCCGTTCTATGCCCAGACCTGCCCCTTATCCGCCCCGCTGGTCGACGCACGGCCTCCACGCCTCTCGGTCAATGTCGACGTCGTCCCTCCGTCGTACCCGACACCACCGCAGGCCCCGGTAGTTCGTGCGGTACGGGCAGCCCCCTCAGCTCAGAAGCCGTGGCAGCGCGCCGCATGCAGTCCTTGTTGTATGTTGAACAAATGTAGCACACAATTGGCCTTGTTGTGTTTGAACCCGCCACAGCCGCGTCGCGGGGCGCAGCCATTTCTTGGCCGCCTCCTGCGTATGCGCTTAGCACGCATAATAGTACCAAGGCCAGGTGAGCTGTATTTCGATCCTCATCGCGACCTGTGCACGTCTCGGTTGAGCCCTTTTATCGCCCCAGCGAAGATCTGTGAATGGTCCTATCGCACAGAATGCATATCGCTTTGGACGAGCTCGATCGTCGCCCCCCACATCCTCCTTGGCAGGGTGCCCTGTCTCGGCATTCTGTCGGTAGGTATGCTGGACGCGTTCGCGATCCATACGTTCAGCATGGAAAGCAAACAACTCAACAGACGCGTGCACCTGCGTCCGAGTCAAACCATATAACCGCGCCCGTGCCAATACACGATCTCGCCGCCATGATCCATCCCGGGATCCCATATACTCAATCTTCCTGCAGTGCACCCCGCACCAAATTCGATGATAATCACCGAGGATGGAAGAGCCGCCTCGCAAGTTGCAACTGCGCCCCGGAATGAAACATGTGCCCCGCGCTCAATAGCACCCTCGCACCTATTCCGCACGACTGCACACAAACGCGTGTCATGAATCGAAGCCCTCCCACGCGCCCGTTCCGGGCACGTTCTGAGGTGGCTGGCACTACTGGACCCGCGGACCCGGCTTTCGCGGGTGCGCGCGAGAGCGTCAGCAGGCGTATCTGATAGGCAAGCGCACTTCTTTTCCCCTCCAGATATTGATTATCCTTGTAAACCTCCAGCCTCGAGGCTCGAGAATTCCCCGGATCACTGTTAGCGTTCACAATCAGCGCTTGCGATCTGGTATCTCGGGGAGAAAGCGCAGCACTTCCCACACGCCCTACATAGCTAAGGTTAGCTCCCAGCTCCTAGCTCCTACTCAGCCACAAGGAGCTCTACTCCTTTCGCAGCCAGCGGCAGCTCTGACTGTCCTCGTCAGATGTGCTACGCAGCGCTCCAGGGCTGTCACGGCTCATAATGGCGTGCTGTCCTAGGGTATTACCGCGGACACTTGTGTATCCACTGTTGGACATGTTCGTCGGTCGCAGCGGGGGTTATGACTTGACCTGTGGGATATAAGCGGGTAAGCTCGCAAACCGGCTCCATGCACCCTAGGACGCTCAACTCACTTCCTCGTCCTCGCCCATCTCAGGAACGCGCGCGCCAGCGGGACCTATAGCAGTGAACACTCAATCTATATCACGGCCTCCGTCTCCCGCCTCCTGGCCTGTGTCTATCAGATCCTGCGGTGCGCATCCACTAAGTATGTGACCACCGGTCCAATCGGCACGACCGCGCCTCAGCCGCTCGAAATTTCCCTCACTGCTTCTTAACGGCCATGAGGCACGCACGGTGCGTAGCACAGCCCGGCGCAAATCCCGCTCGGGAAAACAAACGTCATGTGGCCACCCGTCCCGCCCATCCCATGGGTAAAGTTCCTGCAGGAACACTCAAGGCGCGCTTCTAGCCCCCGACGCCCAACCTGAGGGAAGCCGCCTCCGCTACTAGCCTGCATGTCGATGTGACATCGCCGTGCGATGCGCACGCTCCCAGTCTGCCACCCCTCTGATATCGAGCAACGATCTGGATATGTCGCGTCCATCGCCCGCAGCCGTCCACACACATACGCCCACGGGACCGCATGTGGGACGCCGCCCGCGGCGGCTGCCATAATGACTCCTCAGGGGGCGATGGACCCACGCCCGCGCCCGGGAGAGACCCTGAGCCTTACAGTGGTTCATGATGAACTACGGCACTCGCTGCGTGTATGCGGTTTCGCCTTGAGAGAGCTTCGCGGGCGCACCAACAGCGTTACCCGCGGAAAACAGCTCCGATACTGCTACCCGACCGCAAAATGTGACCGGGGTGCATACAGCGAAGACCGCACCCGCGGCCCACACGCCTAATTCCAGCGCTGCGACCCTGCGAGCACGCGCATTCCGCCCCAGGAAATGTGTATGGGGTGCATCGCCCCGGGTCACCCGCTACCCGCGGTTGAATACGCGCAGGCGCGACATACGGGCCGAGCCTGCTGGGTGTTTATTGACTTTTAATTTACTGTAGTGCACGCTGTAGCAGGGACGGGTTATTGCCTCGCTCGTCCGAGGCGAATACCTCATCGGGGAGCGTACCTTCGGTACGAGGTGGCGGATGGATCCTGCGGGGGGTCAGCTGGTACAAGCGAAGGAGGCCATTGTCCTCCCAGAACGTGTGGCAGCAATAACGCTTGCTGTGCGCAGGTGGGTTCGTATGGCAGCATGGTGTCCCCTTCTTCGATTTCGCACTCTTTTGCGTAGACTACTTCCCCCAGCTGGCAATCACAGTCAGATGAGGATGCACTCAAGGATCGTGCCGGAGATAGTTGGATGGCACGTATAGCACCGTACCTGCCTGCCGGCCGCCAGAGCGCTCTGCCATCACACTACGACCCGCTCTAGTACGTTCCAGGGCTGTGTGGCACGAGCAATACGGATCCTACATCCCAGGATTGCATCTTGCGAACTGTCAACCGTATTTCCGCGATCTCGACCGAGTCCAAGTCTTAAGTCAACGGGGCGTACTCGGTTGTCCACAGCAGCAGGAGGCTCTGCCCATCCATCTTCCCCTGGCCCGTTGACAGAATGCTACAACAGCATCGGAACATCCCCCCAAGGCTCATCGCCGGCGCGACGCGCGTACCCTGCCGTAGCATAGAACGTGCGGCTAAGATTACCCTCCCGCACGCTTCGTGCTGCGGTGCGAGCGGGAACTCGAAGCGCAGCACTGCAGAAAAACCTGTGTCATCCCTGGCTGATCCTGAGAGCGGAAGCGCTACGGCACGTCTATTCTCGTGGTGGGGCACTAGTCCAACTCCCATGGAACTTGTGCGTTTTCGACGTAGGCGGTGAAGGTAGAGGGGAGAAGCCCGCCTGCTGTGATCACCCGACCGGCGGGGGTACCAGATAAGAGACGGCCTGGCGCGGGAGAACCTCCCCAAACTTGAAGGCTGTGGCTTCAGGGGTGCGGACCTTCAAGCCTCAAGCGTTCAGTATACCCCCAAGACCAAGAGCCGACTCCACGATGGGCGGACCACGCCCACGCATGACTGCGGATTTGCGCGAAAGGGCACTCGCACTCACCGCTACGCCGTCGTCTCTCCAAGCTTGCAGTGCACGCGATCGCTGCGGCACGAAGCCTCGCCCTGGCTTGAGCGCGTCCATATGTGCTTAGCACAGTGTTGGCACGGAGCTTGGCAAGGCCCACTGCGTCTTCGGCGACAATCACGAGCTCGAGCAGCATGTTTCCTCCGATCGCGACGTCCAGGAGGGCACAACCTGTCCATGCCCGACATCGGCTTCACAGCATTTCAGTAACGACGCGCGGTATTAGCATACGTCGAAAAACTCACCCCTCAAAATAAATCTTAAGACGCAAACTTCGCCCGTCGTGCCACGCAAAATGCACACCGCAGCGCGGCGCCAGACTGCTCAAGGCACACCCAGCCCCAATGCTCTGCATCCCGCCGACGTCGCCGCGCGGACCACGTACGCACCCGCACTCACATGTCCTGCAAACGGTACGGACCAGCTCAGAAGCCCCCGTCGGACAAGGAGAGTCCACGACACACCGCCGCCGTCTTCCGCCTTATACCGACCTTCCGCGCACAGCCCTGCGGCGTGTATGTGGAGCGTGCCAGAATTGAGTTGCAGTTGCGGGGCCCGAACCGCCCTTCGACGCGGTTGATTTTGCCGGCCGACACCCCAGAGCAAGAGCAGCATACGTGGAGGGATCATAGGAGTCCCCTGCAGCGGGGTACGCGTCCTGGGGAGGGGGCTTTCGGATGCGCTGCAAGAGTCAGCGGGGCTGGGCGCCTGAACGGGGCGGTGTATGAGGAAGCTTCTTCGGGTTCTGACGATCCAGTCACGCACACGCCGACTCGCCGCCAGCCCTTCTCGCGCGCTGCCCCGGTCCGGCTCTTCACAGGCAGCGCGGGTGCTCGCGTCCTCGCGCTCGACGATAAATGCGGCGCACGGCGGACGGGCGGAAATGGCGGCGGGGATGGGGTGAAGGCACGCTGGGATATCTGTGACGCGTTCCAGGGGGGCTGCACAGCCTCGCTAGCCGGCGGGATCTCGATCGGCCGCGGTTCCCGATAAAGAAGGCGTTGTGGTTTGAGCGAGGGGTTCCTGACCACAATTGCCGCGCAAAAGTATTGAGTGCAATTTGAATATCGTGATGAGCGTGGAGTCTGCGATTATAGTGCGTTCGTGAGAGGCCGAGTGAAAGAGTTACAGGAAACAATATCTGGAAGTCTGCGATTGTCTGAGAGGGGGGGCGATACATAAGAGAGCTGACGCCAGAGAAGCGCTGTCGTTCCCATGTCAGCCGCAGTAGACACCTTCAACCTTGTCCAACCGGACTTGACCACACGCACAGAAGAACATTAGATAACAGCGTATACCGGGCACGTTGAAGTATGTACAATCCTCGGCACCATGGCGATTTTGAGAGACAGCACGTTCGGACCGAGCCAACACGTTCCACCAACACCGCCCGAATGGAAGCGCGAATGGGAAACCGAGGCGCTGCGCACAGACCTTTTCCGAAAAACCCACTAACCCACTTTCCACCACGCAGCCCACCGCCCGGCTAACACGACCCTCAACGTCCACCACGCTCACATATCGCCCAGCGACGGCTCCTCCACCAGATCCTTCAGCGGGTCCTCGAAGTGCGGCGCCAGCTTCGTCTCCGTCGGCTCCACGGGGGGCATGTCCGCCAGGCTCGGCGCGGGCTTGAGCGCGGTCGCCTCCCAGCCGTTCCGCCAGGACGCGATGCCCGCAACGAGCCCGCAGACGTCCAGCCACACCTGTCGCAGGGAAGACGCGTGTGAGTATGTTGTGCGCAGCAGAAGGTGTATATGGGTTGCGCCGACGGCCGCCGCGCCACTCCTAGTCAACTGTCACCGTGCGGCGATAGTAACTAGGAGGGAGACGGCTGGCCGACGAACGCGCGGGCTGTGGGGGAGGGAATAGTGAGGCACACTTACCTCGTTCTCGAAGATGCCCTTCTCCGTGGACCTGCAGAATATCTCGTCAATATCTGGATTCGCGTGGGCGGGATGCTATAGCAGACGGCCAGAAAGGAGGGCCCCGATAGTCTGGCCTCACAGACTAACATTCACGTCACAGTACAGTGCGGCATATGTGCTGTTTTGCCGGATAATCACTCGACAGTCGACGCGTTCCATAGAGGGAACACTCGGAATAGCGACACCCAGTATGGGAAACCGAAGGGAAGGGCCGTCACATGGGAGCAGCCAGTACAGCCTCAAGAAGGATATCCATGCTGCCATGGGCGAGCTAGCACATCGGCGTTCCAAGGAGAAAACACGGAAGTGACGCTTCCACCGCAGAAGCTATGCACTGCCCGGTGACAGGGGAAGCGTGTTCTATGGATAGCCCAGCTACTGGACGCTTCCATTCAATGAACGGGCGCCCCGAGAGGCCTTCGAAAGACATCCCCAGCCCAGCTGACATCGGGATGCCGCGGTAGCCGCACCGTCGCACGAGCTCCAGGCACGGCCTTCCGCGAACTCTCGCTAGTAGAGAAATAGAATTATCGATGACCGCGCGTACGCACCAGTGAATGGTCTGCGGCAGATAGGCCAAGTTCGCGACGAGCTCGCTCGTGAGCGCCTTCTTCCGCTGCCGCACGTCTTCCTTCTCCGCGGCAGACGCGCCGGTCTGCGGAGCGGGCCGTCAGCACGGGTTCACGGGCTCACGCGGCAGGTGCGTAGCGCAGGGGGAAGGTGGAGGGGCGTCAGCGTACCTTCGTCTTCGCGAGCGCGCGCTCCCGCGCCCGGAGCAGCTTCCCGTCCTCGCGCAGGTGCGCGAGCTGGAGCACGACGTACGCCGCCCAGAAGCGCGTCGACCACATGCCGAGCGTGCCGAGCGCGAGCGGGATGTGCGTGCTGCTCGGGCGCGTGCGGATGAAGGGCACAAATGCCGTGAGGGACGGAAGTGCAATCCTGTCCGGGATGAGGGAGTGGGAGAGCAGGTAGTAGAGGTGCTCGAGCGGGTAGTAGCCGAGCATGGACCAGCCCTGGAGGCGCTCGATCGTGCGCAGCTTGCGCGTCGGCGAGGGGTTGCGCTCCATCGCGATCATCCACTGGAAGATGGGGAGGAGACCTGGTAGGAGGCCGCACATGGTGCGCGTCAGAAGGAGATGAGGATTAGGGGCGGCTGTGTCTTACCCCAGAGTCTGAAGAGCATTCTGGCGTCGCTAATGATGCCACCGAATTTCCCCAGCCTGTCGGCGGTAGGGCTAATAGGGGCCTTACGCAGACCGGCCCCGTGCTGCATGCGGGCGCGCCATTGCAGGAAAGGCACCAAGAGTTTGGCAGTGTATTGGATGAGCTGCATACGAGCGCGTTCAGTTCCTCATCTGCAAAAGTGCGAGGACGCGCCATGACAGACCATGAACAGTTTGCTAATCCACATAAAACATTCAGCACACAGTACAGCAGTCGAATAGGAGTAACTCAACTCGCTGCCGCTCCAGGAGCTCAGGAACCGGACAAGATGGTCCAGCGTTTCCGACGACGGGAGGAACGCGAACGCACCCAGCGTCAGGTCCTCCAGACGGGCGAGGGTGAGCGGCTTCGACTGCGCAGACATGCTTCACGCTCGTATGTACGCGGTCGTAGTTGTGCGGTTGACAGACGCGGGCCCGCGGTCGTAAACGATGTCAAGCTGGCCAGGCGAAATCCGACGCCACCCCCACCGGCAACCAGCCCGCCCGGCGCGTCGGCCGGGTCCGTGCGGGCCTGCGAACGCGTTACGTCAGCTTTGCCCGCTATAAAACTTCCCTTCTGCGCGTCTGTGTTCCTTACGAACAAATCCCTGAGGACACAAAAGTTCGGGCTTGGGGTTGCTCTCCGTCTCCTTGTCCGCGTTCCAGTCCACTAGAGCGACTCTACGGTGTTCTCTGCACTTGCGACTTCTCCGCTTTGACTGGGGCTCTGCTGTCGAGGAGGTGCCGCTTCGGCTGGCGCTCATGATGCGACGGGGGAGAACTGGAAGGAGATTTTGTGGTGTGGGGGGCATCGGACATCCCTCCTGTTGCAATAAAATTCTTTGCTCCTACGCTCTGTCGTGAATGCTCGATATTGGATGAAGGAATACGCCAAGCAAGTACGATATCAACGCTAGGTAGGCCTCCGATCTCGAAGATCACGCCTGCAGCACGGTACTGTTTGGAGAAAAGCCACCTGAAAGTGGTCTGGGGGATAACCCCTTTCATGGTGTGTCTGACAGTGAGCGTCGCCGCTCCCGGGTATGGAGAAACGACATCCGCATGGTCGCCCTTCTGGACGGAACTACGAGAATATTGTGTGCCTGGGTACTCATCCATATTCACGAGTGAGCAGGTCGACGTTGCGACGATAGCAAGATCGTACGGTTGACGATGCTGTTGGTCGTGTTCATCTGACTCATCCATGCTCTGTGTGTATTCCTCTAGAGGAGGCGCCCTCCATAAATCAATGTACATCGTCAACCCCCCGAAGCTATTATTTCGCAGGCGGATAGTCCCCAAAGTCCCAACTATAACACTCCTACACACAGTATGAGCACCTTTCCATCCACAGCATCACAAACCAAGATCATGCACTCACCACACAATCCTCCTCTGGCTTCGCCTCCGGGACCTCCAACCCCACCTCCACGCTCGGCGGCCACGGGTTCGCGAGCAGCTTCTCGATCACGTTCACGATCGTGTGCGTGCGGATGTCCACGGCCCACGAGAGGTTCGACACGGTGTCGAACACGATCGACTTGCCGAGGTGGCACTTGCTCTCCATGGCGTAGCCGCCCAGAGCGCAGGAGGAGAGCACGCCGTTGCAGGTGCCCATCGCGATCGGGTCTGCGGTGTGGTATAGATGTGTGACGTGCTGCAGTTCGGGCTGTACGAGGTGTTTAGTCGGGGCTGAGGCGAGGTAGGCGCGAATGGCGTACCGGGGAGGGTAGGTGGAGGCGGCCTGCTGCCATCTTCTCCCCGGGGGATTCGATGGCCACGGTGGGCGAGCCAAAGGTAACGCCGAGGAGGGAGGCCAGGGCGCCCCCCAGTGAGTGTCCAGTTAACCAAATGTTCGAGTTCGGGTATAGATAGGTGAGATTGTTGTACAGATTCTGTCCCCAGCAGTCAGTATCACCCACAACTCGACTCGACTATGAGAAGTACACACAGTTCCTACGGGATAAAACAAACTATCCTCTATTAACGCCTCTTCCAGGCAGCTCTGGTCGCACTTCCACCCGCCGCGGTAGCAGCCGCAGACGGTCGTCCACGTCCAGTCGACGCGCGCGCAGCAGCAGCTGAAGAGCAGGTTATCGTTGAACTTGTCCTTCTTGGTCGTCGGGCCGCCGCCGCCGATGAAGGAGGCGGACGTGCCCTTGATGGACAATACGACAGTGGAGTTGTCAGGCGTCGCGAAGACGTGCCCGCGGAAGCCGTCATCGTCGGGCTCCCAACCGACGGGATAGCTCTGGGAAGCGACGATCATTGTCAGAGACCAAATATACAGCTTGTATTCAAGCGCGTGCAGGATTTGTACGCTACGAGAGCATCCCGCTGCCGCCGCGCGCAGTGCAGGCTCCAGAACAGAGAGAAACAAGCACTTACCACATTCCACTGTCCACCCAACTCATACCAGCCAGTCTCATTTGGCTCCAGATACGCGTTATTCGTCATCTTCGCCAGAAGGAGCAGCGTTTCTCGCGACGTCACATCCGGCCCGTCCACCTCATCCTCGTCCCAGGCTATCGATTCGCTCTCCTGGAAGCGCATCGAGCGCACCCGCGCGCGCTGGAACGCATCCTGCGAGTGCGGTCTGTGCGTCTTCACTCTCCGCCTTTGTAAGGCGTAAGTCGCGGGCTCTCCTACGAGAGCGTTGTATGCGTCTAGCTCGGGCTTGCGGACGTCGCGGAAGAGCACGCGCGCATCGGAGGAGACGGCGTGCGCGTGCCGCAGCTCAAAGTGCAGGGGCGCAGGCCCAGTGGTCGTGGCCGTGGGCTCGGGGTCATGAAGGAGGGCAGCGAGGTAGGATGCAAGGAAGCTCGTCACGGTCGAGAACAGCATGGAGGAAGCTGAGCATGCCGAGTGAGAGTCAGAGATAGAGGTGTGCCGTGCGGAGGCGGGTGGCTGAACAAAGCAGCGGCAGACGTCACTCCTTCCGGCGCTCTCTCGCATTCAGGCGGTACCGGTCGGTCCGAGTGTTTCGGAATGGCCGTTTCGCGCTGCTCTGCTCTGCTCCTTGGGATATTCCCCTAGGAACGATATTATCCAGGTAGATAAAGTAAGTACTGCCCACTTGAAGACCCTAAGCTATTTAACTCTCTGACGCAGCCTGGTAAACCCTCCTGTCCGTACTTGCCCGGCACATCTCCCTGAAGATGCTGCCGGGCTTTTTGACGAGAACGCTGGGCGTGTCGAACTCCAGTACCTCCCCGGCGCCGAGCACCATGATCCGATCGTAGTCCAGCACAGTCCTCAGGCGGTGGGCGATGGTGATGACTATCGCGCCAGCGAACTCTTCCCGTATCGTACGTTGTATCTGCCCAGCCATATGTTATACCACGCTGTTGCAAGGAGCGACTTACGCTGAAACGTACCTGGTCGTCGAGGTCGGTGTCAATCTGCGAGGTCGCCTCATCGAGAATCACGACGTTGCTGCGTCGCAGGATGGCGCGGGCCATCGCGACGAGCTGCCGTTCGCCTGCGCTGAGCGAGCCTGTCTGGCTGATCGGCATGTCGAGGGAGATGTTGGAAGGTAACTCGTTGGAGCGTTGCATAGAACCCTTGAGGATCGTCGTGAGGTGACATCGCTCGAGGACGTCCCAACACTCCTGGTCCGAGTGCTCGTCGAATGGGTCTAGGTTACTCCTGAGAGTGCCAGAAAACAGGGAGACGTCTTGGCTGATGATCGTCTGGATGTACCGTGAGTTAAAATACCTTCACGGGAATGATAGGGACGTACGATCCGACTCCGGAGGTCCTCAAGACCGATAGTTGTAATGTCTATGCCATCAATGCTGCATAAAATGGTTGAGTTTCGGTAACATCACCTAACGATACTGTTTCACCCACAGGATATGGCCTTCGACTGGCTCTACTATTCGCAGGAGCGACATCGCAAGCGTCGACTTCCCCGAACCGGTTCGGCCGACCTAAAAGAGAGGTACGTTCACATTTCCGTAGCATTGACCACGGGCACAAATTGCAACTCACAACCGCGACCTTTTCCGTAGGCTTCACGTGGAACGACAGGCCCTTGAGAACAGCGGGGAGATGGGGCGCATACTTCACGACGAGGTCTTGTACCACAAGATCGCCATTACTTGTCGGCCAAGCTGCGGGTGGTCGCTTCTCGTGCACTACCGCGGGTGCTTCTTGTGGCACTTCGAGGTACTCTACGATACGCTCGACCGAGTTGAAGTCAAGTTCGACTTGCGCGAGGACCCTGACAGGTGTAACGCGGGGTAAGTACAATGTCTGGGGGGACGTCGGTGGAGCACGTACCTGACTAATTGCCTTGACGCCTCCGCGAAAATTCCTGCTTGCACGATGACTAGCGCGGCGTAGCCGGAGGACACGGAAGTCCAGAGCGCAAACAGTGTCGTCAAGAATACAACCACGGAGCCCAGACCTGTTGGACATGCAAGTCAGTATCACCTCTGACATCAAGCGAAAACTGCAAAACGAACAGTCGTATCGCCAATTGAGCCAGCCGGCGATCAGCCACTATCAAGCAGATGTTAGTTCGGTCATCTACACCCCAACCAGGGGCAACACTCACGTAGACATGGTCAAACGTCTGGAACTTGTCCACACGCGTGTAGAACCGATCCTGGTACCTCTCCTCCATCCCAAACGCACGCACATGCGGCAGCCCCCTCAACAGCTCGTCGAACCCCGCAAACGCCGGCGACAGCGACACGCTCTCCAGCCTGCGCAAGTCCCGCGACGCGCGCACGTACGACGGCGCGAGGCGCACGTACAGCCACGCGATGAATAGCGCGAAAGGCGCGAACGAGGGCACGACGGAGATGATCACCGCGAACGAGATCGCGAAGTTGAGCGTGCCCGAGAGCGCGGCGCGCCCGGACGCGTGGAGGGCGTGGTCGACGGTGTTGATGTCCGCCGTGAAGCGGTTGAGGATGCGCCCGATGGGCGTGACGTCGAAAAAGCGCGCGGGCGCGCGGGAGAGCCGCTGCAGCATGAGAACGAAGAGCGAGCGCGAGGCCTGCAGGCTGGCGTAGTACCCGAGCGAGATGTAGGCGAGCACGGAGAGCGCGCCGGCGATGGAGATGTAGAGGTAGATCATGAGCCAGGGCTTGACGTTGTCGTCCGGCGGTGGGAGGCTTTCGAAGATGCTTCGCGTGCGAACGTTGGATGGTACCGCAGACTCATGGCGCTCGTACGCTTCTCCCCATCGCGCGAGGAAGAACTACAACGCGATCAGCTTGCGCTACTTTCCCTCCAGTCTGCATCGCACTAACCTGGAAGCCGACATTGATGCATCGAATCAGAACCATGAGCGCGAATGTGAGAATCCAAGACACAATGCCGGCAGCACGGATGTAAGTCCAGTATGTGCGCAGAGACACTCGGCCTTCAGCACGGCTCTCCTCGTCGATCAACTTCCCACTGCTGATATCCTGCGATTTTGCGTCCACTTTTGGTGCGGCAGCGCTGAGGTCGGCTTCGTTGTCGACGTGTGTGTCGGAAGAGGTCTCGGTGTTGTCCTCCTCCACGGTGTCCTCAGCTTCGACCAGCCTCTCCAGCTCGCCATGCTCGCGCAGTTCAGAGGCCGACCCTTGGCGGATGATCGAGCCCGAGGATAGTTCCACAAGGTAAGCAGCGATAGGGAGGCAGAGCGTGATGTGGTGCGTAACAAGAATGACAGTCCGGTCGCGCGCAAGTTCTCCCATGAGTGCCTTGTTGACGATGTGCTGAGCGGTGTGAAGGTCAACCGCCGCAAGCCTACACGGGATGAGCAGAGCAGACATGGCTGATGTAAGCCGACTTACGGGTCATCCAGCAGAATGCACTGGACTGCAGGTGAGTCCCCGAGCGACAGTATAAACAATAACACTGACCTTGGCAGGCGAGTAAAGCGCGCGGGCGAGGGCTATACGCGCCCGCTGCCCTCCCGAGAGCGTGATACCCTTCTCCCCAATCTCTACAGAACCTCCCTTGAGCAAGCCGTCGATCCACCATTGACGATCTGTAGCTCACCCGTCATGTCCCCGGCGGCGAAGATCTCGAAGTCCTTTTCGAGAGCACATGCGTCCACTACCGCGCGGTAGCGCTGTTCGTTATAGCCATACCCCGCGCCGAACACAATGTTGTCGCGTATCGTGGCGTGCTCGAGCCCTTTGCTCAACGTCAGCAGCGGTCGCCGAGCCAGCACGTTCACGGAGCCCCTCACATGGATTTTGCGCGCAATACGCGACCTGGTGGCCTGCCTTGTTCAGAATGACCCGGCCGGACGTGCAGTGCATCTCTGAATCCGAATTGAACACCTTGTCTGATACGAAGTGAACGCAAGGCAAACGTACCTCCCAGTAGGGCGACAAGCAGCGCGCTCTTTCCCGAGCCGGTAGGTCCACTCACCACAGTTAGCTTACCCGGAGGAAAGCGGATGTCGAGCGGGCCTAGCGTAAATCGCGCAGGCGCCTCCTTTGGCGCAACGTCCCACTCGAATGTCGCATTTTGAAACCCAATCTCCGTCTCGTTCGAGGAAGTCGGTTCGGCGGACCTCTTCAGCGACGACGCCCAGTCCGGCACCTCGGGCTCTGCGAGGAACTTTTCGATACGCTGCATACTGACGTACGCTATTCACCGCCGTCATCAGTCGTTGTACGCGCAAGAAAAGCTGCAAAACGGGTGCGTGACCTACCGTGCAAGAGCGAGAAGATCTGGTCCGGAATCTCCGTCATCGGGCCCTGCAGATACGAGAAGAGCGCGATGGACGTGAAGGCCTTTGCGACCGTCAGGCGCTCTCCAGCGATGACCGTGTAGCACACGAACGTCCCGAGCGCGGTCGCGGACGGCATCCAGTTCCAAATGAAGTTGATGAACACGTCCACGATATTCTCTTTGACTTGCCAGCGCAGCTCCGTCTCGCGCGCATCGCGTACGCGCTCGCTCCAGCGGTATTCTATACCATAGAGTTATTAAGGACTGTTGGAGGTATGGAGAGGAGTGTGTGTGCGCACCCCAGCCGTAGAACTTGAGGAAGCGGATGTTCTGCCAGAGTTCGTTCACAACGTTCATCCTGCGGTCGCTTGCTTTCCACATTTGTCGCATCAACTAGACTCTCAACCAGGTCAGCGATTGGTGCGATGCCTCGCTAAGAGCAGGACTTACCCAGACGTCGTACTTGGCCAACGGGTAGTTGAGCACATATACGATCAGTACAATCACCACCGCTGTGAAGGCGCTCCAGCCCAGGACCCTAGATGCGGAATTGAATCCTTGCATATCCTCGACGCTTCCACGGGTAGCACGTACCTGTACAGGAATATCATCGCTATGGTCAACCGCACTGGGGCCAGGAAGAACCCGGAGAATCTCCAGAAACGGTATGCCACTGAGTACGCATCACCTCTAGCAGAATATTGCCTCAGTATATGCGCCTGAAAATGTATTCATATGTCAGGAAAACTCACTGCATGAGGTTGACGATCTTCCCCAAGTCCGCGCTGCCTTCCTCGTCGTCATCCTTCTTCGTCACCTGCGCGCCAATGTCGCGCCTCTTCAGCGCCCTGCCGTCCGCACCTCATCAGACACGGCCATGACATCATAGCGGACAAATTCGACGCACTTGTAGTGCAGCGCGCAGAAGAGCTGCCCGCGCGTGCGCTCGTAGCACCGGCGTGTGAACCACAGCTTGTTGATGTCGACTTGCGCGAATGACAGGTTGGCCAGGAACGCGACTACCGAGAAGAGGTACGCGGTGTTCTTCGCGCCTGGTGCGGGGTCAGAGAGTGCGGTGAGGATGCGTTGCAGAGCGTATGGCGGAATGAAGCCTGGCATGGAAGTTAGCGCAAGAGCCGAGCATAGGTGGTGCGAAAAGACGTACCAACAGTCGCGCTCCAAGTCTCGAGGAGAACGTCAAGTATAAGGTCGAGCGAACTTGCCGCGAGCAAGTATCGCAGGAGTGAGTGCGTAGGATGCCTGCATGGGCAGTTAGACTCGGCCAGCCGATGTAATGGAGCTGGAGAAGCGCGCACTCTGAGATATACTGCAGGTATTTTGTGAAGATATTCTTGTGCGTGAAGAATGGTGACAGCGACCATACGTCCTCGTCGTTCACCGTGCGCGCGTTCGAAATCTTGAACAGCGGCTCGACGAACGAGAACGTGGACCAGCCCCAGAAGTCGGTGCTATCTTCCGGCATGGTATATGCGCTCGCAGACGGCTGTACGGAGTGATGAGTGAGCATTCCGCTTTCACGCAAAGGTATAGACGCACCTCCGAAAGCTTCCCAACGTTTTTCCCGGGCCATACCGCCTGGAGAGGGTATGTCCCGGCCAACCACACCAGTAGACTCAGCGCGCACAGTTGTAGCGCGTCAAGAGCGACCATGCCCCATCGCGCGCCTTCTGCGGCAGCGTAGTCTGCCCATAGGTCATAGAGCGCGGCCAGTCCACACACCGCGTAAAAGCACATTAGCAGATACGGCGGGGTCACTGGGGGCTTCACAAGCACTCGCACGAACGCGAAAGACTGAGATTCATCGCAAGGCGCATTAGTACACCCCGTACACACCCGCGCGGGTATATGCAGACGCACCCAAGCCAAGAAAGACACTCCGGCACGCAGACTGCCCGACCAGTCGCCCGTCTCCTCCTTGTACGCGAGCACCGCTAGCCAGACAATGCTTTCCGCGACCGCCCCAGCTACGAGTGCGCGCGCCTTCCACGGTGCGTGGCCGATTGGACATGGTGTAGGCTCCTCGAGATCCTCGAAGCCGATAAAGTTGCGGAACGGGCGGGAGAGGACTTCCGCGGCGCGCCGAATGGGCCTTGGGTATGGTATGCGCGCGAGCAAGTCGTAAGTCAGAACAAGTACCGCGACGCCCGCTGGCAGGATAGTAGTGAGGACGAGGCTGAGGTGCGGGATGTGCAGGATGTCATCGGGCCCAATGGTCGGCGCTTGCGCAGACACCACGGAGTCGATCACCGTCGGGGAGGCGAGCCCGGGGAGTCCGGGGAGGGCGAAGGCATGCTGGTGCGCCATCCTCGACGCGCGATGGATGTTCGGGGGCGCACGCCGGCGAGGACGTGGGGGGTGTTGGGAAAGGGCGCATCATGGAGTCGCGACGAAGAACGCGAGGTCGCACGGGTCCGCGAGGCGTCTCGCCGTCGTGCCCGTGCCGCATTGCCCTTGCCGCCATCAGCCTCGCCGCACACGTTTGGATGCTCGCGGCCCCTTCGAGCGTCCGTTGCCATTTCCATCCGTTCTTTCAGGGCGATCGCGATGCTGCTGCGTGCACGAATATGTACTAGATACATAATGGAAGTCTATAGTCTATCTCGACGCAACCGCCCCGATCGTGGCGAGGCCGATGGGCCCTATACAGCGGCGCCATCGTCTGTTCCGCCAGATACCCACAGCGCTGCCGCAATCAGCGCCGGTAGAACCTCGTCGGTCGGAGGAAGGCCCGCCGACGCGCTTCGGATGAGAAGCAGGGCATCCCTTTCGGACGTGGAGGGCACCCCTGACGTCAAGGATTCTGAGGGGGGATTGGGATATGCTGCAACGGCAGGCGTTGTGCTTTCGAGGCCCAATTGTTCCGGCCGTCTTCTATCGTCGAGCAGAAAAGTCGAGACGCTCTCCCTGGAGCATGCGTCTTGCCGGTCGAATTCCGTTGGGGACGATCCATGAGTGTTGCCGGCATTTGCGAGAGCTATAGATAGCATTGACGTCAAGATACGGTGTCGTACGTAGGAGTGAGATTGCGGGACATACCTCAGCAGACCGACGAGCCGATCATTGAGGCACTGGCGACCCACAGTCGTGCTTACCTGCGGGGACTGGGTGCATAGTCACCGCTTCCCGTTCAGTGATGTAGGTACTGGATAACACGATAGGCGTAAGTAAATACTATGCATGCATGGGCACAACGAACACTTACTGGTGTCTGCAAAGGCAAGAGGGATATCGGCTTACAGTGCGTGGAGAGTCGAGTCGAATAGTGTTTGCTTTCAGATCTCAGAGCCTGTGCGCGAGGACGTACACTTGACGTCAAAGTCTTGAAGGAAACGCCAGCATGCGGCGATGGCGTCATGTACCATTTGGTCCATCGATTTGACAATTGCAGCTATGACGGTCGACACACCAGCGTTTTCGTACGGTTGTATCATACCAGGTGACTTCGCCGAAAATAACACTCCTGGTCAAGGACGAACGGCTGCTCGTGGGGTATTCACGCAACCTCGCGTGTTGGTGTGGGTCTTTGCAAGGCCTCGAAGGCCGCCTCAGTCTGTGTCGTGCCGAGGAATCAGGCACAGGGGCTCGTTTGACCCGAGCATCTCGCTCACCGTCCGCTTTTGCGGGGGAGGGTTTGGGGGGAGTGTATGCGCGAAGGTAGCCAGGCGTGAAGGACGTGGGCACAACTGAGCGAGCTGGTAGGCGCCGTCGCGGTTACGAGCGTGAACGGAGTAGACGCCTCCGACCCGTACAGCGAAGGCGAGACCAAGGACGACCGTATGCGTGGGGTTGTCAGCGAGCGCATTGATGAACGCGCTATGCCCGTTAGACCACCGGCGGGTGAAGTCGTATTCGCGATGGGCCTGGATTGTCCACCTGTGCTCAGTACGGGACCCACGCTTCCACTTCCACTAGACCAGTTCCGCTCACACCATCTTGGTATATACTCGAGGGCTTGGAAGCGGATGTCTGATTTTCAGTGGCGCGGCCCATGAACACTGGGGGCAACCGTCCATATTACACCTCGTAACACATGAATCATATCGAACCTCTGACCAAATGTAGCATCCCTTTATCAAGCTGCGCCACTTTGAGTGTGATTATGATGTAGCGCAGAAACCGTGTTACATGCTAATCACACTCTGAAAACCGCGTGTGATTAGCATGCCACCACGGTGGCATGAGTTGAGACACCGAAAGCACTATAGGACTTTGATCGTAATATGCTTTCGATGTAACAACTCGTTACATAGGACTATGCCCCCCGTGTGGAGGTGACCTATGCATGCCTTTGAGTGCCTCCCTACGTGGGACGACAACTCTGGGATCAAACACAGGCCTAAGAGCATTTATCCAACGCTCTTAGACCTGCTTTTGCCTCTAGCATTCCTAGCATATATTCTGTTGGGGCGACTCAGAGCACAAGAATTTAAGCGCCTAACCTGCTGCCTGTGTATGTCACTCCTGGTCGATGGTGCTCGCTATTCTGCCACTTTCGCCGGCGGAAGAAACGGAGAATAGCTCTGACCTGTCGAAGCGCCGTTTCTAAGCCTGAAGATTCACATGGTAATAGAACTGGGGGCTTCTTGCAAGATCCACTGCTAGTGTGAACGCGACTTTGAACACCAGAAGCACGCAAAAATCAATGCTTACCGACGATGGGAAGGAACCCACTTCGCAGCGATCACAGGGCAGGAAGGCCGGTGCTTAGCATACAGGGACGAGATGCTCCTGAGAGAAAGTCGCCGGACGAAGCCTCGGGGATAGAAGCGCGAGAGTACCGGAGTGTCGCCCAGTGTCCCTGTGTCAGAGATGGAGGACATGCCGGATCTTGGAGTGGTCTGCTGTGTCCGACAGATCCGACGGCCGTTCCTAGAGAGGCTGCGCCTAAGAAGGGACGAAACGTCGGACAGCGATACATAGGACAGCAACGGCGTGGCCACGCGACAGTAAGGGTGGAACGAGGCACCACGCCGCACCAGAAAAGGCTCGCTGCGGGGTGCGGGGGCGCGTCTGCGTGGGGAATGCGCGCGCGATGCGATCTCGGAGGTCCATTGCGCCCTGGTTGCCTGACAAGTGCTTGAGAAACAGATGGTCGCCGTGCGAGTGGCGGCATGAACGCCGCATGCGGGGAAGGGGTGCCGTAATGGACGCCGGTCAGCTGAGGCGCGCGCGGGGGCGGGTATAAAGGGCGCTGCGGGCGAAGAATGCAGGCCTTCTGTCCATCGGCGGCGACGACGAGCACAGAGCTGAGAACGGCGAGCGAAGGTCAGCGAGCGTCGGAGACAGGGAAAAGAACGAGCGTCAGCGATATCATTGTGGCAATCGGCACGCGCTCCGATCCATCTCGCCTCGAGTAGCCCACTCAAATCGTCACCTCCCCTTTCCTCATCACCCTCGCTCTCATCCATCACCGCGCTCCTCCTTATCCTTATACGCCCACCATCTCCTCTCTCTGAATCTCGCCCAACTCTCCGTTCGCTAGCATACACTCACTCCAATACACTCATGGCGCCCGCACTCGCCCACCCAACCGGTGTCAACTTCATCGACGACCAACAGCGTCACGTACACAGCGACGCCAGCACCTACTACGGCGGCGAGGAGCGCTTCAGTCGCGGCCGGACTTACAGCGCCGTACGTCTCACCCCCCAATAACCGACTTCGCCTTGACTCACCGCGCGCGTCTTGTTGATTGCAGTCCTTCGCCCATGGCTACAACCCCAAGCGGCCGCCCGTCTTCGGCGACGAGTGGCACCAACGCTCGCGCCGCATGTCCCACGACGAGAAGAGCTCCGCGCCCCGCCGCTTCCTGATCGACGTCGAGGAGACCATCCGCGTCGTGCTCGAGCAGGAGGACACCGACGGCGACTTCCAGATCAGCGTTACGGACGCCGGTCCGAAGCTCATGGCGCTCGGCACTGCTACAAGCAACGGCTTCAAGAGCTTTGACGTCCGCGTGAGTACCTGCTCCATATGCTATGATTCTGTTCGTTCTGCGGATACCCTTGCCTTCCCGAGGGAGCGTGAGCGGTCGATGGTGCCCCACGCCTTCCTGAGGGCGCAAATCGAAACACGTTCCTGCCTTGGGGGCCATATTCCCCGGTGTTGCGGGGCCGCCAATCCAGGGCTGATTGACGCACGCGCTAGCCGTCAAGCGTGGGCACTTTGTCGAGATGTTGACCCGAGGAAGAGAGAAGCGCGCGGCCCTGTTATCGAGTGTGTACCGGATCCCTGGGAGCATGGCTCACCGAGATCCCTCTCCTAGTGAGAGTCACTCCCGTACGAGCGCAAGCCATTAATGCGTCGCCGCGGCTACCTCAGTAACTACGCATTCAGGCGGCACTGCAGCCGCCCGAATGTGTCGTTACTTGGGTCAGCAGGCTGTTGCAGCCACCCTGTGATTCCTTAAGAGCATCATCTACACCGACCACCACTACCTGGGCAACGGCGCTCTTTGACTTGGGTATTTACAAAGATGGTGGAACTGGCCCAGTGGGATTGGAAGTGCTAGTCCGGTACAGGTGGAAGTAAATGGCCGTCCGAGCCAGCCCTTCACGAAATCGGTTCCACCCACTTGTGGCCGAGTGGGCATAGCGCGATTATCTATACACTCGCTGGCCGCGCGCACCGTCGTCCTCAACCTCAGGGGGGTGAAAGCGCTGTCACGGTCACCACCCCCCTTACTTACGCTCGCGTCGTTCACGTCCACGCCATCCTCGCGCCTGCGCCGTCTGTCTCATTCATATGCGCGACACCCGCCACTGGCACAAGCATTGGGTACACGTCCTCTGCGCCGTCCTCTGCGCCACCGGCTTGCTCCGGCCGCGCGGCCCATTCGAGCGGGATGACAAGTGGAAGTAGAACTACGCCCCGACGAAGTGTAGTTCCACTTTCACTATTTTGGTGGGCCCGCTGTTTTGGTCGTCGCTCCCTGTTATCTCCACAGCGGCCGTCGCGCAATTACTCGGACTTGGCTTCCAATTATACAAGGGATAGACGTAACTAACCATGTCTTCAACAGGGAACCTACATGCTCTCAAATCTTCTCCAAGAGCTTGCGCTCGCCAGAGACCATGGGAGGAAACGTATCGTTCTCGACGAAGCGCGGCTCACCGAGAATCCCGTCGACCGCCTCTCGCGCATGATCAAGAATTCGTTCTGGAACGCGCTCACACGCCGGATTGACGGTGAGGGCCTCGAGATCATTTGCGCAGATCCCAAGAACCGCACGGGCCGCGTTAACCCGCGGATCTACGTCCCGCATGGCGAGCCGGCCATGGCTGAGTACTACCGTCAAGTCGCGAAGGAGAAGCCACACCTGAACCTGGACGTGCAAGTCCTGCCACCGAAGCCCGACGATCCCGTGTTCGTGAAGAGCCTGAACAACAAGCCTGGTATCCTGGCGCTTGCGATGCAGGAGGTTGACAACGGCAAGGGCGACAAGGTGCTGAAGGGCATTCCGTTCGTTGTACCAGGCGCGCGCTTCAACGAGGTACGCCCCATTGATTTGTCAACGCGATTAATGAGCAAGATCCTGACGCACTGCTCAGCTGTACAACTGGGACTCATACTTCATCTCTCTAGGCCTGCTCGTCGACGGCTACGTGAACCTCGCGAAGGGCATGGTCGACCACTTCATCTTCGAGATCAAGCACTACGGCAAGATCCTGAACGGCTCGCGCAGCTACTACCTGTGCCGCACGCAGCCGCCGTTTCTGACGGACATGGCGCTCCAGATCTACAACCAGCTCGACCGGTCCGACATGGAGGAGAACCGGCGGTGGCTGAAGCGCGCGATCCAGGCCGCGATCAAGGAGTACCACACGATCTGGGTCGCGGAGCCGCGCATGGACCCGAAGACGGGGCTCTCGCGCTTCCGCCCCGACGGGCTCGGGATCCCGCCCGAGACGGAGGCGACGCACTTTACGCACGTCCTCGAGCCGTACGCGGCGAAGCACGGGCTGTCCGTGCTCGAGTTCAGCGAGCGCTACAACGACGGGACGATCCGCGAGCCGGAGCTCGACGAGTACTTCCTGCACGACCGCGCGGTGCGCGAGTCGGGCCACGACACGACGTACCGCTTCGAGAAGCGGTGCGCGAACCTGGGGACGATCGACCTGCAGGCGCTGCTGTACAAGTACGAGGTCGACATCGGGACGGCGATCCGCGAGGTGTTCGACGACGAGCTCGAGCTGGACGAGGACTTTGCGCTCACGCCGTTCCCGCCGAGCCCCGAGTCGTACGCGGACACGGCGAAGTGGGAGCGCTCGCGCAGCCGGCTGCAGAACAGCGAGGAGTGGTTCAAGCGCGCGGAGTGGCGGAAGGGGATCATTGACAAGTACTGCTGGAACGAGAGCAAGGCGCTCTACTTCGACTACGACACCGTCCAGGAGAAGCAGAGCTTGTACGAGAGCGTTACGGCGTTCTGGGCGCTCTGGGCGGGTTGCGCGAGCGAGGAGCAGTGCTGGAAGCTCATGTGAGTGACTCGTATTATTCGCGTCGGGCTTGGAGGCTGATAGGGCGTACAGCTCGAAGTCGCTCAGCAAGTTCGAGGTCCTCGGTGGCTTGGTCTCTGGAACTGAGGAGTCCCGGGGTAAGATCTCGCTCGACCGTCCGAACCGGCAATGGGACTACCCGTAAGTTGATATCGCTTTGCTCTTATCAAATAGCGCGCTGACGATGTTCCTGCAGGTATGCTTGGTATGTGCATGATGGTTTCGCTAATGAGGCGAATACTCACCTCTATCGTGCAGGCCTCCGCATCAGATCATGGCTTGGGTCGGTCTCGAGCGGTACGGATACCTCGAAGATGCCCAGCGTCTAGCATACCGGTTCCTATACATGTATGTTCCCCCGATCCCCTTCCTATTCGCCATATCTCACGCACCTTTACAGGATGACCACCGCTTTCGTCGACTTCAACGGCGTCGTCCCAGAAAAGGTGGGTGGCTAGCGGGCTACAGAGCATGGACCCAACGCTAACACGGTTCACCGCACAGTTCGATGCAGTCAAGCTGTCCCACCTCGTCGATGCCGAGTACGGCAACCAGGGAATCGACTTCAAGATGGTGCCCAGAGAAGGCTTCGGGTGGATGAACGGTTAGTTACCCCCTCCCTTCCGCGCAAGCCTTCGGTTGTGCTCATGCACCATTCCTGCAGCTGCGTACCAAGTCGGCTGCACGTATCTCTCGACCGGTATGCGCCGCGCCATCTCCACCTGCACGAGCCCGGAGGTCTTCTTCGGCCAGTCTGCCGAGGCGCAGGCACAGGCGTACGCGGCCGCGACGAACGACCCGCTCGGGCTCGCGATGGACACGCTCCAGCTGTCCTCGCCCGTCATGCAGCCCGCGAGCCTCGGTTCCTCGGACGCGCAACAGGCGAAGAGCCAGCATTGAGCGGCCTACATATCCCCTTGGGCCCCCTCCCTCGACACCTCCGCAACCTCGACGGCGTCTTGTAAAATAATCCAGCGCCCGGCCGCACCTAATCCTGCCACGAGCGATGCCCTCCTCCCAGTACCCATGACGATACAGCGACCCGGAAGCATACCTCCTTTCCTAACGGACTCCCTTTCCCGCTCTTCGGAGCTTCTTGCACCATGATGATGATAGAGTCTAGAGACCGCCGTCGCAACGCTGCAATTGATTCTCCTATGCCTTCATGTATAACATAACACGATACAGCCGCCGCCGCTTACGATGTAGATAGATAGTCAGTCGTCCCCTCTCCGTACTCGTTCTCGTTCTCGCCTTTGTCTTTCGATACTAGTAGCTCTCTATCGCAGTCGTTTGATTTCTCCATCCCTAGGCGTGCTCTTTACCGGAAGCTACTCTAATGAGTGAGAGTAGTGTTCGATAGCAGTTGCTGCCGGATTCTATGTCCCCATAGCCGGTTGAGAGCGCCGATCGCGGCTGTGCACTGACATGCAGCAACTGTCAATCAACCCCTTAGCGCGCCTTCCGCCAGCCACAAAGCAGCAATAAATGTTAAACGGGCTTGTCCTCGTACTTGATCCTACCTTCAGAACTACCAAACCATGGCGTATACCCCGCAGCACGACGTCGTATCCGGAGAGCAGTACCGATATGCCCTGACCAACTTCGTATGTCGCGCCACATACACCGTCGCACAGCCACAGTAGTACCTAACGCCTCGTGTTGCCTGAACTAGCGCATCGCCCACGAGAAGGTCGAGGAGCAGCGGCTGCAGCTGCAAGAGCAGGAGAAGCAGGTCGCGTTGCTACGCGCGCGCATCGCGCTCCTCGAGGGCACGAATCAGGGCCACTTTGGGACGGGCAAGCTTAACGGGAACTCTGTCGATGACTTCTCGATCAAGGTTTGCACAGATGAACTCTCTTGCGTGTACAATTTCTGACGTAGGCCTTTCGTTATGTCTCGTAGAATGCAGCATCAGGCCTCGAGAGGCAGATCAATCGTTGGGCGGCGGATCTCACGCGCACCCCGCCAGTACCGCTGAACGCGCTCCGTGAAGCGGCATTGACCGATGTCTTCGACGACAATCCCGCCGAGCTTGCGCCTCAGACGCCGAATGCAACGGGCATGCAGGTGCAGAGCCTGCTGCGGCACGCCGTGTCGAAGACGATCGCGGAGGGGATCATCAACTGTCTCATCATCACCGACTCTCCCGAGGCGAACATCCAACTGGCGCGGATCCACGAACACATCTTCTCCCGTACGTACCGGTAACACTGGGATCTATAGTACCGATACGGACACTCGCTGACAATATTATCTGCAGGGGACCCCACTGTAGCGGCAGTATGGCGCCGCCAAACATTCTCCGCCGCGGTCGAGACATGCTCGCTCGACATGTCCCTCTTCTTCCTCTCCGAGCACATGCCCAACCTCGCGCAACTCCTCGGGATCGCCGCGGACAAGACGACGCTCGGCGGCGCGGTCGTCCCCGTGCTCGAGGCCGCGTACGACTTCTCGCGCATGCTGCACAGCGCGCCGTCGAGCTCCGGCGGCCAGGTCAACGCGTTCTACCGCGCGTTCGTGCCCGACGTCGGCACCGCGATGAACCCGCGCCAGATCGAGCTCGTCAAGCGCTGCCAGCGCACCGAGCGCGGCGAGCCCGACCGCGTCGGCGCGACGGTGTTCCCCGGGCTCGTGAAGGTCACGCGCGGGGTGGCGGGGCAATCGGTGGAGGCGGCGCAGACGGTCGTGAGGCGGGCACAGGTGATCTGCGAGTGTGCGCTGTTGGGTGTGCCCCAGGCGGCACCGGTACCCCGCACGTGAGCGAAACACGGGTTTGGCGTCGATTCGGGTTTGTACTAGGGGGGCTCAGAATTGGCGGGGCTGGGAGGCGCCGGGGGCTGGGGCTGGGTATCTCTCAGAGATAACAGCGACCTCCTGCCATATCGGTTTTCACGGCGTCACAGTGTCTGATGCCACATTTGCTGGCGCTTAGCGTCGGCACTCTCGGGCATTGTACGCTCGCCACTTCATCCCCTCGCAACCACCTTCAATCTTACAGAGATATAGCTGTTAGGTACCGATAAAACTACGTGTAGAGACTCTGCTCTACAGGGGTTGTCTGGCTTGTGATATCGGAAGTTCGGACTTCGGCGCTAGTATATCGACAGGGACATGCTCAGGTTAAGGTTAAGGCGACAATGAAAGCAATCGTAGCACGAATGAAGCGTTTTCAGCCCGTATTCTGTTGCGGGGGACTTGTTTATGATGCAGACACATTTGATATGCCTTTACAAGGTAGTATGTGCGACTGAGATGCCGAACTCCTTGATGACGAAACACCACAAGGACTCTTCGAACATGTAAACGCCCTTAAACGCCCGTGACGCCGTGAAAACCGATATGGCAGGAGGTCGCTGTTATCTCTGAGAGATACCCAGCCCCAGCCCCCGGCGCCTCCCAGCCCCGCCAATTCTGAGCCCCCCTACTGTCTTTACCATTTCCTCATCGTTGCAATCAATTGCAACACTCATTGGCCGCTACCGGCGGAGTGTTGATCAGGTCGTGCGAGGCGCCTCTGGCACTTCCGCAGCTCGTTGTCAATCGTCCGCTTCCGCAGAGATCTTTCGTGAGTCTACACTAGGTGCTACGCCAGAGTGCTCTTCCCCGCCGGAAACCTCCTGCTCTGCGGCCTTGACCATTAAACTCTTATGCATGATAGTCCAGGTAATTTCCGACCCGTTGCATGAGACGATCTCCCCTTCGACAATATCCACAAGCGGTAACGTCCTCCCTTCCCGCAAGGTGGGGGTGTCAACTCCGGACGGATCGCGACAATCTGTCAGGGCATGCATCGAGGATCCCTCGAGTGGATATTGCAATGGCTGGAGTATCTTGTGGCACCTGAGCGTGTAGACCCACTTTCGGGATCGCTCGCCCAAATCGTGTCTCCAGACCAACGAGAATATTGCGGACCCTTCAAAATGGATCGAGTCAGCATTCCCTGAGAGAAGACCATGCCACCACAGAGGAATCCGCCGTACCGGCCGTCGGGGGAACCGCCCCGTCCTGGCGGAAGAACTTCCAGAGGGAAATGCGGTGTACAGATGAGTGGTGTCTCCGACGGGCGATCGCCCACACCCGCTTGGGGAAGCCGAAAGAGCCGAAGTTGTATACGAACTGTGCGCCGTCTTCCGCGTCCACGGGATCGTTTGGTCTCGGGGGAGTCGTCGGGGAGCCAGAGGCGATGTAGCGCGTGTACTCCTCCACGTCGCTCAGGGAGAGCAAGCCCTCTTGCAGGAGCTGGTGCACCGCCCAGTCGAAGGCGCGGTGCGTGATGAACCCGAGGACGGACAGCCGCCACGGGTGCCCCACTTCGTCGAGAAGGTCCCGACCGAGAGCGAACAACGAAGCGCGGGGCTGCTCGACAATCCGGAAGCGTATCTCCGCGCGCATGCGAGGAAGGTCTGGGGCGCACGTCCAGTAGAAGAAGCCGCGCGTGCCAGGCGGGAAAGGCAGCAGGCTTGTCGTGTCGCTGCGGTAGAAGAATGTGATCTCTGCGCCTTGGCGTTCATCGATCCGGTAGTGGCTGTTGGACAGGTCGACCCAGTGTTTGTTCTTGAGGTCTGCGGGGTTGAAACAGGGGACATGAAGCCATGGCGGGATGGGGCCCAACCAAGGTTCATACGCGTAGTCCATCTCCTGTCGTCTCGTAGGTTTCGCGGGACTTTCATCAGGGTCCCCCAAAGATTCTAGCAGTGACGGTATATCCCCTTCGAAGGCCTCTCCATCCTCTTGAGCGGACTCAGTGCGAGGGGTGCTTGCCATGGTTCGTCGTAGGGGTAATTTGAGTGGGTAGAGTCTGCCCATCACGGTGGTAAGGGGTGACTGCGAGTGACAATAGTCAGTTTGGGCCTTAAAACTCTGCTGTTATGGGTTCTGCTTGCTCACCCGCCTGAAACATGTCGCAGTCCATCGTATAGGAGTGGATGTACGCCCAGGCATGACCAAACGCGTTATGGGCATCATGAGAGCCCTCTGCCTCCCTCAATCAACAGTCATCAGTAGCGCAAGGGAGAATAACGCACAGGCCATAAATAAGGTGCTTGGGCCCTTGGTGACGCGCAGGCCCTTCCGCTGCTCTCAGACTAAAGGATTGGATGGTGAGAGAAGTAACGAAGTCGAGCTGACGTGAGTCTGTGATTCAACCACCGTGCGGCTGTGTAGCGTCTCGAAATAGCAGGCGTCCAAGAACGATCCGGGCAGCCTGGAATCGGGCGGCCTGCGTTAATTCATTCACAGTAGAGCGTATTTGCAAGCGGTTATAACCGCCGCACCGCGGTTCAAGACTTCGCTTCAACTCGCGCAAAAATCAGCGCTTCGCTCGCGTTTGCAGTTTGGCGCTTTATAGTTATAATCGCGCTGCAAATACGCTCTAATGTCACAGTCAGTACTGGACGATGTGAAGGCAAGTACCGGTGGGATCGTTCATTATTGACTGATGGGATCCGTGTCGGAGCGAGAGTCTTAGTGAGTTTCAACCCTTACTACATCTGACACCGAGTACTGGAACTTGGAAGGCACTCTGGGCAATGTGCCAACGTTGGGTACCCACGGTCGCGGCGTTTAGGTGTAGTATACGAGGGTCTTCTCATCACTTACCGTATACCGATACAACGCCTTCATGAACGTAGGTCAAGGTGCGCACGAGATGGAATGTGGTAATCTACTACGAATATTATGTAGAATCTAGTCCTGTACGACCAAGAGCGACGCAAGCGTCGCCTCCGTCTCGACGACCTACAAGGGCAAGGTCAGCCGCTGAAAGTCAGTCAATTGGTTACCAACGCACCTGCAACGCCTGCAGCACTTCCAGACGTCTGCGTGCGGCGTCAAGCCAGTCACTGAGCAGCGTCTTCGCAGGGCCCTTGAGCTGGTTGAGCTCCCGCGCCGCGCTGTCGAGGTCCTTCTCGTTCAGGTAGTGCTCCGCCCGCGCGATCACGCTGAGCACGTCAGAGCCCTCGACCAGACCGTGTCTCTGGAACCGGAACGACGAGAAGAGGTTCGAGGCGAGGTACGACAGGACACCCGCGTTCTGGTCGGGGACCAGCGCGACACTCGACACGCGCGGCGCGACGGACGACGTGAACCACGTCGTGAGGTCCGCTAGCGGCTCGACACCGACGTCGGGCACCTCGGATGCTTCGAGCGACTCGAGCGCGGCGGCGACGACCGGGTCCTCGCGGGCCGCGGCAACGTGTCGGAGCGCGCGGAGCTCCTCGCGGAACGGCTTCCGCTCGGGGGAGTCGATCGTGTGGTGCACAGCGCGGAGGGCCGACCAGAGTGCGTGCACGCGGATGTTCTCGTCGAGGTACGCGGAGTTGTCCAGCGCGACGCGTTCCAGACGCTTGAGGTTCGTCGCGATCTCGTCGAGCTTCGCAAGGCGACCACCGCGCTCCTGCTCAACGCGGACCTTGATCTCGCGAATCCAGCGGCGCTGGAGCTCGATACCCTGCGCGACGACTTCGTTCCGTAGCCTGGCGTGAAACATTCAGTAAACCCCCCTGTAGCCGTTGACTCCTACTCACCGCTCGTTGATGATCTCACTCTGGGTCTGGAGCTCATGATCAAGCTTCTGGCGGTACTCCTGGATCAACTTCGCGCGCTCCTGCTCGAAGAACTTCTTGAAGCTCTCCTCCTGGCTGTCAAGCTTGTCCTGCGCCGACATCTCGAGCTCCATGAGCGACTGCATGCACTCGCGCGCCTGCTCGTCGAGGGACGCCTCAAGCTTCTTGCGCTCCGTCTCCCGGACCTCGTCGAAGCGCGTCGCGAGCTGCGTGAGGTCAACCTTGGCCGTGTCCAGGATGTCGCGTGCCTTGTCCGCTGCAGTCGGGTTGGTGTTCAGGTATGACGCGAGGTCGTCGATAACCGTCGCAAGCTGCGCAATGACTGGCTCGGAACCACCGAGCTGCGACACAGCAGGGGCAATAAGGGGCAGAGGTTCTGGTGCGGGCGGCGGAGGGACGGGGTCGCTCTTCTTCTCCGCAACAGGCTCCGGCTTCGCCTTGGGAGCGGGCTTCGGCGGGGCGGGACGAGAGTAGCCGGGTGGTGGCTCGAAGCCAACGGGCAGGGGAGCATCGTAGACGGCCGAACGCACCGTGGTTTCCTTCGCCTCGTTGTCGTGCGGGGGAGTCACGTCCGGCGGTGACCCAGCGGGCTGCTCAGGGGTCGTGGTCGCGTCAGGAAGAGAGCTGACCGCCGACTTGTCCGCGAGCGCAGCCTCAGCTTGACGAACGAGCTCCTCCACTCCCTCGGAGAACTGCACGGACTGGTGTTTCGCGATGACCGCGGCCTTGGAACCCTTCTCGTAGACCTTAGCCTTGCTCTCGACAACGGTGGTCTTGACGTTCTTCGAGACGGACTTCAGCCTGTCACGGCCCTCCTCCACAGCGCGAGACGCCGACTCCTTCGTCTTCTCGATGGCCTCCTTCGCCTTCTCCGGGTCGAGCTTGGCCCGGAGCTTGTCGAAGTACTCCCGAGAGATGACCAGCGCATTCTTGCCAGAGTCGAGGACGTCGTTGATGGTGAGTGTGTCCCAGTCGTGGTCCTCCGCATATTGCAGGAACGACGCGCCAAGCGGGACCTGCTCGACGAAGAAGTCGCGGTACGCCGGGACCTGGAAGGAGACGAACGCGCTGCCGACGTAGTACGTCGTGACTCCCGCAGCGGAGTACAGCACGAGCCGTCTGACGATGTTTTTCTTTTTCTTGGGCGGCGCGGGGGCCGGCTCGGTCGCAAACCGCTGGCCGCCGTCGTCAGATGCACGCGACACGCCCCCGGAAACGTTGCGCACTCACCCGACGGACGACCCGAACCGACGCCCTCCCCGCGGGTGCCCCTACCGCCCTCGAGACAGGCAGAGCACGTAACATGCGCGACGCGGCGATAGCGGACAGCGACCTCGAGATGGTCGGGAATGTGTAGGACGGCGAGCAGCAGGCGCGGGCAGACGCACGTCGACGTCGCCGGGGGAAATCGGGATTTCCATCTCAGCATTTCCAGACACCCCTTATCCGCGCAAATTACCCGCCCCGCGCGCCGAAAGCAGACGCTTGTCGGCGGAAACCCCACATTAAATCTTTATCTCATCCCGCTGCGCCCTGAAAATGACGGAGCGGCCGCTGGGCGGCTGGTCGGCGCCGTACAAAATGCCCCGGAGCTGTCGAGCGAGCGGTGGTTGTCCAGAGCGATGTCGGAGAAGGAGAAAACCCCCGCGGACGTTGAGCTCACCCTCCCCGCCCACGGCGAGCTCGAGGAGTCGGACTCGCGGCGATCGACCACTCGGCTAGAGCTCTGGGCCTTTTACGTCTACTACATTGTGAGTGCTATGTTCGGGCTTTCTAGTAGCGCTAGCACGGGATTAGTCGTGCTTGGCCACCCAGCTGATCGAGGGGTTTCGCAGGGCAATAACGGCCTCGCGGGATTCAATTTCGGCCCTTCTCAGTTCCAGAACCTGCTGTTCCTGGCCGGCTATGACCCCAGTCAGCCACCGTTCACGGCGCCATGCGGGTCTGGTACGGACTGTGTGTTGCCATACCTCGGCAGGGTGCGCGATGGTGAGTAGCAGACGTCAGTCTCCTCGGGCAGCGCTCACAGGCCCTGCGACATGCAGTGAATTCCATTGTTCTCCTCACCAATGGCATCAGCTTCGCCCTCCAAGCCGCCGTCCTGCTCATCGTCGGTGCCTGGGCAGACTATGGCCGGTGGAGGTGAGTTCTCTCAGTACGGCGATGCGCGCCATTGCTCACGTATACTCCTTATAGACCCAACATCACCATATTTTTCACGATCCTGGCCGTTGCGGTGTCATTCGCGTGGCTCGGAGTCGAGGACCCTTCAAAATGGCAAGCAGGTGTCGCATTGTACATCCTTGGCCGTAAGCATGCCCCCGCCACATGTCTTGCCTGCACGCACCTTGCTAACAGTCTTGCCGTGTAGTTATCACCTACCAGGTTCGTCCTTCCGTCTGCTACCTTGCCATGTCTGACGCCCAAGGTTGTAGTGCGCCCTGACGTTTTGGACGGCCGCATTCCCCGGACTTGCTCGGGACTTACCCAGCGTGCGGGACTCCGCTGAGAAACTAGCGGTTGGAGAAAAGACGTGCGTATATCGTAGCAACCAGGTTCATTCATGAACTGACCTAAGACGTTTTACTAGGCCCACTGAACATGCTGACTACGAGAGCATGGAGCGCAACCGCATATCTAACATCTCGTTCGCCGTATGCTCCGCGGGCGAGATCCTCATCCTCGCCGTCATGGTCGGCATCCTCAAGGGGCTCAAGTCCGACGCGAGCACCGAGAACAACACGAAGGCGTTCAGCGTGCTGATCGCTTTCGCCGGCGGTGTCTGGCGTACGTTGCTCTCCGTATCTCACATTGGTGGTCCAGCGCTTATGTGTGTGCTGGGTGACAGTGCTATGCGCGCTGCCGTGGTTCTTCCTCGAGAAGCGTCGGCCAGGTTTGGCGCTGCCCGTAGGGGCGTCCATGCTCACGATTGGCTTCAAGCAGACGGTAGTCGCGTTCCGCGAGTGCCTGAGGCTGAAGCAGACGTTCTTGTATCTTATATTCTACTTCCTGATGTACGTCGTGCTCTGGTCGCGCCTCACCACACTGCTTGCTGACGAGCTTCATCTGTAGGGGAGACGTCCTTAACACCACAGTGTAAGTCTTCTGCGGCTATATGCGCCGCAGCCCACTCACTTTGCCACAGAACTGTGATCGGGACATTGCAGAACAGGTCAGTTTCTCAGCACTGCTGCCCAGACTTCAGCTGACGCCGATTTCAGCGTCGTGTCATACTCGACACTGCAGCTGACCCTGCTTCTCATCGTCGGGATCGTCGCGCAAGGCGCAGGCATCTAGTGCGTCTTAGGCCCTCTACCCTTGTCCCTGATCGCTGATCGAACGAAATCCTGACGCCTGCGAAAGCCTGTTCTGGCTCGTCCAGAAGCGTTTCCAGATCCCGACGAAAACGGTATGCACACGTCTAGTGGCCTCCCCCCTCCCGAAAGGTGTGGCTTATGCTTGAACAGATGCTCTGCTTCAACGTGTTCTGGATATTGATCCTCACTATATGGGGCCTTATCGGGATACACACCGACAAGTTTGGCTTCAAGCACGTCTGGGAGATCTGGTACGCAGCATTCCCCTCCCACGAGATAGCCCACGCTCATCGATACGCGCTACCTCAGGCTCTACCAGGCGTTCTACGGCCTCATGGTCTGTCCCTGGTACGCATACAGCCAGACCATGATCAGCGAGGTCTCGCCGCTCCCGCAGATGTACGTGCCCACTGCCCTCACTGCGCGACGACGACTGATTGTCATCCCGCAGGTTCCTGTTCTTCGCGCTCTTCTCCGTGGTGGGGAAGACGTCCGCGTTCATCGGCCCGCTCGTGTCCTCCGCGATCATCACCGCGTCGGGGAACAACGACAACTACCCCTTCGTCTTCCTTTTCACGCTGTGCGTCTCTCATGGCTATCCTTTGCCCCGGGTCTGCGAGGCTGACGTGTGCGATTTCTTGTGCAGGGGCGCGCTCAGCACCGGCTTCCTCTACTTCGTCGACGTCGAGAAGAGCAGGAAGGAGTGCGAGGAGTTCGTGCACGCCGAGGCGAAGCGCGAGGCGTTCGCGGACACGCCGTGATCGCCCGCAGCTGCCATACTAGCCATACTACACTGTCGCGACCCGCGTGCTATAGAACATTGCAGAAGACCAATGGAACCGAAGCGAACCGCAGAGTGCTCCCGAGACGCACTGCCGTGGCGGCATGACGAGGGCGAAGGACGGACGAGACCATGCAGCCCGCGGTGCACCGTGCCTGACTGCCACAAGTCCCAGCCTGAAGCTTGCCCTGAGGTGGGCGATCGTAACCGGTGAGACTTCGATTTGCAACGCGACACGACTTTGCTCTTGCACGAGGCGCACGACGACTTCGCCGCTCGCGTGTGCACCCGGTGGCTTTACCTGGCGTCTCGGCCGGGCATGCGTGCTGGAAGACGCTACTTCCGTCTGGTCTAGAAGCGGCGCGAGGTAGGGTTCTACGCTCTCCTCGGGATCTGTGGGCGAGAGAACGCGAAAAAAGCTGGAGGAAGAGGCGGATGTACTCACAGGTCTGGGCAACACGGTGCGTCAGCGACCCCCTATTCCCTGCACTCGCTCGCAACCCAGGCAGCGAGGCGGCCTATGCGGCTTTCTCGCCCTGCATCGGGCGTCCGCGCGAACTCACAGGCTCGAAGAGTTGAAGTTCATGATCGTCGCAGCCACCGATGGTGGTGCTCAAGCGCGGAGTCTCTATGCTTGAACCTCAACGCCGCAGGATGGTGGTCTGATGATGACATTGCCTTTACTACGCGTCGCTCTCGAGAGTTTATGATCGTCGCAGCCACAGATGCCGATGGCGGGCCCAAAGCGCACAGTCCTGTTACTTCAGTACAGCATGTTGCGCTCACCTGAGATTGCCCTCGCCGCCTACGGCAGTGCGAGAGCTCGGCGGCAGTGATGCAGCGATGACGAGATACCCTCGGGCGACCGGCAGAGAACATGGGGGGCCTCGAACGACGCGCTAAGTTGGCACAACGCTAGCAGTCGCATCGCAGGTTCAGAGCGGCTCTCACGCGCCAGGGTCCGTGGGACGCTTCGCAAAAGGACAGGAGCCGTGCTCGGGACTAGGCAGTCAAATTTAAGTCGCAAGTCCTGTTAGCGGGTCGTAGTTAACTCGTGATAGCCTTGCCGATGCATGCAAGGCTGTCATGAGTTGACTATAGAGCCCTCCAGTCGTGTGTGTAATTGTCCTCTCGATCTGTGGGGGGCGAAGCTCGTGACTTTTTTCTCCGCGGCGAGCGTGGATGGAGCACTGGCGAAGCCCGGGGTGGCGGCGGCCTGAAATACGCCCGGCGGCCCTGGAGAAGGCTACCGAACGTCCATTGTAGACATCTAACTCTGACGGAGACGCTGGATGAGTGCACCACGGGAAATGGCGTATCCATATGCGAATAAACTCACCTTTAGCTCCTACATCAGCACGAGTAATTCACCGGCCTTCGTAGCGGGCAGCCGCACCCCGATGGAGGCAAGCTCGCCTGCTGCACCGGACAATGTCGCCAAGCCGGGGCGCTGTCGTAGCCACGAGCTTCTGCAACTGAATGCAAGAACGCGCTGGAAGGACATGTGAGCACGGCTGGAGGCAAAGCTACCACGTCGAGGGTGCTTATCTTCGTGCATCGTGCCATACGTGCAGTGAGAGACGCGAAGGCGCCGCGAGCTCGAGAACATACGTTGGACGAGCAACGGCGCGGCTGGGGACGTCGAGGTCGACCTCGGCGGGCGTAGGGTCGCGACGGACGCGTTGGCGAGCGCGACGCGTTCATGTCCGCCGGAGCGCGCCACTCAGCAACATTACGGACGCGACGTTGCGATCGCTCCGGGGAAGAGGTGACGGCAGGCGATCAGAGAGGGACGTCACGCGGGGAAGAGGTGCTTAGAGATGGCGCGACAAAGGGGTTAGCCTCGTCCTCATCCAGATCCCCCGCCCCATGTGATACCACCGCGCCTCGCCTCGCGATTTTCGGTGAACAGACTTTCTTTTCAGCTGGGGCGTTGGCAACCCGCACAAAGAGCAACCGAGGGTGTGAATGGGCAGGACTGGGTGCACAGAGGGGTTGATGGGGACGCGGTGGTGCAGAAGCAGCGGACAACGCCGAGTCACCTTGGAGTTGGCACATCGACTCAGGGTCCTTTAGATCGGAGTCTGTATCCGCCCCCAATATAAGCAGCCCCTGCCGCCGCCGTCCAGATCTCTCCCTCCTGCTCTAATAACACTCGCTTGCCGTTCCCAGTCCCCCTGAACCCAGAATACATCCCATTTTGCATCCCAGTGCCATGTCGTCGAACAACGAGAACAACGCGCCGCGCTCGCTGCCCATCCCCATCGGTGCAGGCCGCCGCCGCTCGGGCTCAGTCTCCGACGGATCGTCCACGGACTCTGGCTCGGTTTCCCCCGCGTCGCCGCTGCAGACCCCCGCGTCAGGCACCCTGCCCCGCATCGCGCCTATCACTCCTTCCACCTCCCCCATCCTCTCCTACTTCCTCAGCCAGTCCCCCAACTCCAAGTCGCCCCCCGCGACCTTCCCCTTCCGCAGAGGCATGGGCCCCCCTGTCTACGAAGGTGCGCACTGCAGCGCGTGCGCTATGCCCCCGCTAAGCCCGCTCACCGTTATTTTCAGACGACGAAGTCTACGAGCCGGAGAAGCCTGCGTCCCGGCACGCCCGCAGCGCGAGCACCGCTTGGCCGACGGGCGACCGCTACCCCGCACCCGCAGTCCCACCCGTCGGCCACCAGCAGGACCGCGCGGCGGGCCTCCTGCGTCGTCTGTCTCTCGGAGGGAGCATGGCCAGGGTAAGTTCCGTCACAGCGCGTCCCTGAGAACGTCTAATTCAACGCCTGTCTGTTTGCCTTACTCAGCCCCAGATCCCTGCGCCGAAGCCGGTGAATGGCGCGGGTCAGGCGCCGCGCAGCACCACGCCGCCTGGCATGAAGTCGTCCTCGGCTGGCACCCCGCGCAAGACGCGGCGCTCGAACACCATGGCCGCGGGCACCCCCAGGCCACCCCGCGCGCCGTCCCCGATGGGCGAGCGCATCCTGAAGGGGCACTTCGACGGCTTTAACTGAGCGCGCCGTGTCCCGCCCCTCACTCACCGCCGCCCGCACACTCTCTCTTCCTCTCCCCATCCTCTCCGTCCACGATACTCGGTGCCCCGTCCCTGCGCTGTATCATATCCCAGCACGCCCGAAAACCCGCAGGCACGACTCGTAATGTGCTGTATTCGGCGCTCCCGCGCCGCGCCGCCCCCACCTCGGTCCGCGGGAGCGTCCGCCCCACTAGAGCCCTAATCGCCGCTCCGCGCTCCCTCCGCCCCTCCCTCGCCGTCCCCGCCGCGTCACGACGAGGCGGCGGACGGGCGGGCGAGGAAGAGCGTTCCCCATCGTGCGCGGAAGGCGGAGTCGGTTTCTCTGATCAAACCCAAATCCTCCCGCCGTGGCGCGGGTCACGCTGGGTGCCCGGCTGACCAGCGCGCCCTGCGCGCGGGGAATGGAACGCCCTACTGCTGCAGTGTGTATGCTTCTTTGGCGTCGGTCATGTGTGTATATGCTTCCCCACCCATCACGCCCGATCTGTCGCTGCCAGTCCTTACCTGCTGGCGTCCGCCCCTCCTTTGCAACATGCATCGTTCTTGTCTTTGTTTCTGTTTTTGTTTTTCGCTCGCGGATACGGAAGTTGTAGGATCATTGATCACCGTGTACTGGTATTTATCGCCTTTCCTTCGTCTGTGTGTCTATCTTCGTTGTACTACGTACGTCGTTCGCCCGCAGTGTACAAAAATACCACCGTCTTTCCACATCACCTCCGCCTCCACAATTAATGACACGCACTAAAGTGATCGGCGCGCTGCCGTTTTGGCGTGCCATCACGGCGGGCAAGGTTTAGCGTTTGTCTGGCACTTCGACGGCTTTGGCTAGCATCGAACAGGCTTCGTGGCGCACCCCTGAGTTACGAGTATATGGGTTCCTCGCGAAGATCGGCGGCGAGATTGCGGAGCGGAAGGCGAAGGCAGATTGGCTGCGGCGCGGGGTGGGAGGGACAGCGTGACGGCGGCGGACGGGGAATGGACGTACCGCCCGATCGTTTTGCGGGGAGTTTGCGGTGTCGTTGAGTGGTCGAAGGTGATCGAGCCCAGTATACGGTGGTGATCGCGAGTAGAACATGTTGGTCGACAGGTCGAGAAGGAAGGAAGTCGTCCGCACCTATCGGAGGACTCGCTAGACCTGTACGCACCCGGGCCAGCATGATTACAAGAGAGCTCCCGCTCATGGCTAGTATGCGACGTCTTCGACCCGAGGCAGGATCTCGGTGTGCGTCCCCTGAGTGAAGAGACGTCGACAGACCTCGAGGCCTGCCGATAACAGTCCCGCAGCGTCCGTCGGGGGCAGCTGATAGGGCGGGAGGAGCGGTTGACGTCGCCGGCGGGCTGGGGATCCACTTCGCGCCAACGCTAGCGGCTGCACTTGGGCGGTTGCGGGCGTGTGATAGGGGCCGAAGACACGCTGTGGGGCGGGTTTGGATACGGCTGGAATTCTGGAACACGCAGCTGGTCAGGGTGGCTTTGAGCCTGTAGCGCGTGTGGACATACATGTTTTGGTCGATTGGGTTTGGGAGGACCTGGAGGGGGTACGCAAGTTTGTATGGGCACCGCGACTACTGTCGGTCACCGGTGGATTACGAGGAGTCGCGGAGTCGGTTGCTCTGCGCGCCATAGCCACGGGAAATACTCCGTCAGATCTGCACCCGAGCGTATGCTAAAGGTTGCGGGCATTGAACGGTCGATAGCTCCGAGCTTTCGAAGGGCTGCGGAGGAAGGATGTCCACGTTCATTAGCGGTTCAATTGTGGGGCAATCGTGTACGCGTGGCCTATTCCTATGACATGAAGCGTGAGCGTGGATGGCTGTGGGGTCATTTCCATTGGATCGTCCGGAGAATAGCATGCGGTTTAGGGTGTCTCCAACCCCCGAGATGAAAGCAGCATGCCGATAAAAGTAGCGGCTCGGAGAATGCGCTGAATGGACTCGATCTTGTAAGTTTCATTGTTGAGATCAAGGACGCCTCTGTTCTCACAGTTGCAACGGTGCCAACTCGAGCTGCACACCAACTTCGGTTAAGGAGGATATGTAGTGTGACCATACGCGGGCGCTCCGCGCACCTGGTAAGGAAGGTGAGCAAGTTGGCATGGTTATACTTCAATGGAATGCGAGAGATTTGCGCTGCATGCCTAGGGAGCTTCGTAGGAAGCTAGTAGGAGGCGTTCGCCGTAGCAAATGCTGCAGAGCGTAGCACCGTTCTGCGCGATCTCGCGAGAGGCAATTATAGCCAAGGGTATCTATGTATCCGCCTTGAATGGCGAAGCGACTCTGAGACTGGCGAGGATAAGGCGCGACAGATTCTGTAACCTTCTTGATGATCAACATTTGTCGCCCTGCGTTCGACAGGTTGTGTACCTGAGTGCCAGCGGCTTGGAAGGTCAGGGGGCAACCGTACAGGGGAGCGCTGACCACAACCTCGAAAAGTCGGAAGCAGGACTCCGGACACCAGGTAGGAGGGGGGCGTACCTAGCCGAGATAAGATTGCGCGAGGGCAGCACTTCCGATGCTCTAGATAGTAGTAGAGTAAGTACCCCCGGGCCCTCAGTACTCAGTACTCACTCTCCGAGTCTGAAAGTTAAACGCCTGACCGTTAGGGGCTGAAATATGTCTCTGTAGCGCGTATAACTACTGCGTCTGCCGAATTAATGTGGCGGAGGAGAGCTTAGCATGGTGGCGTTGCAAATGCTTTTGAATGCAATCGGGCTTCTGGCAGACGTTTAATATCCCCCGAGGAGCCGCACACGGGGAGTATTCTTTGCCTTTCTACGATTATTGAGCGCGAATCTTCAATGTTATACCGTCAGCTCCCCATCACCAGACACCACCACATCTCAAAGCTATAGTAAATGGTAGGCTTATTCTAGAGCCCTACAGGAGTGCGCATAAGCAGTATCATTCGTATTCGCTACTACAGGTATTGAGAGAAATATCGGGAGGCTCGTCTTGTCAACTCGGAGGTGCTCGCACAGACTCAGCTTGTATAACCCGATATGGCCAGGTGTTGAGCGCCGTACCCCGGCGCCAGCATGTCCAGCGGTTCGCTGCAGTACTGTACCCCTTACTGCGCTCTTACGGACACTGAAAGAACCAGAGCATATGCGGAACAGCTGAGGGAGACTGAGGTTCCCCTTACAGCCCAATAATCGTCAGTGTGGATGAGCAAGACACGATCTGGCGAAAACGGGCAGAAAAGTCATTTTCAGGACCCCGGGCACCAGAAAGGGGGTTGACGACGTAGGGTTGGAGTCAGCGCTCCCCTGTACGGTTGCCCCCTGTGGAAGGTAGTGGCGGTAATGGAGATCCGGGAACATGTTGTATTCCCGGGACTGCCGGAGGTAAAGCTTATTAATGAGAGCTACCTTCAGCTACCATCGGAGCTATCCAGCATAAAGCCTGGCTTACAATTGACTCATAACACGTCATTGAGCGGCAGCGAGAGTAGTTAGTGCGCTGCTTAGGGCGGCTCATCGGTTGCTAGTCGACCTTTCCAACTCCGAAAGGGATGATTGGGTCGCGGTCCCCAAGCCGCGTGATTGCAACAGTTGAGTTGTTCACCGACGCCTTGCACTTCTCCATCGTTTGCCATCTACACTAGCTCGTTCCATTCCATTCTCACTGCTCTCGCCGGCGAGGGCGACCAGCCTCACAGTGCCTTCCACGCGTGCGTGCGCACCCCCAGCCATCCAGAACGCCAATGTACGCCCCGTCCCGCCTGATCGACGCGCCATCTGCGCATCGTGATCGTTGACCGCTGTCCTGCCCCCCTCCCCCTCCAGGCCGCTGCCCGACGAGCGTCCGCGCCAGAGCGTCGCCAACCTCATCGGCCGGTTCGAGCAGCAGACGAAGCGCAACCCCGCCGCCGCCGCGACCCCGCCGCGCGCGTCCAGCGTCGTCTCGCAGCACACGGGGGACTCCGCGAAGGAGGAGCTGAAGGAGCGGCGCGAGTGGCCGCCCAAGCCCAAGTCTCCCCCGACCGCGAATGTGTTTGAGAGGCGGCATGAGGAGATCTCTTCCAAGTCGCCGGAGCCCGTCGCGCCTGCGCCTCTGACCATCCCCTCCGTGGTTCCTCCTGCTGCACCGGCAGAGGCGGAGAAGGCAGCGGATCCCGTTTCGCCTGTGACCCCCGCTACTTCTGACAAACAAGTATCCCCTGTCTCCCCTTCACCCCCCAAGAAGAAGGTCGCCGCAACACCGTCCAAGTCCACGACAGGACGGCCGTCCACTGCAGGTGGCACCCGCCCGCCCGTGACGCCCTCCAAGAACAGAGAAGGCCGGCCGAGCGTCGCAACGCCGAAGACCACGACCCGCACGCCCGTCAAGTCGCCCCCGCCCTCGTCCTTCCACCCCGCGCGCTCGACGCCCGCGGTCCCGCAGCCGAAGGCGGCCCCGGCAGCGAAGGCGGCCGCGCCCTCGCGGTCCCGGCCGAGCTCGCGCGCATCGGGCCCGATCACGCCTGCGCGCGCGAAGACCCCGTCTGCGTCGCGACCGAAGACGCCCTCGGCTGCCACGTCTGCGTCCACGCCGAAGTCGAAGCCGAAGCTGCCGTCCTCGGGCCTGTATGCGCCCACCGCCGCGTCGCTGGCGCGTGCGCGCAATGCGGAGGGCGAGCAGCCTGCTCCTGTGCGCAAGGCCACGGCGTCGAAGGACACCTTGGACCGGCTGAGCAAGCCTACTGCGGCGAGCATCTCGAAGGTTCGCCAGCCGACACTGCCTACGCCCGCCAAGGCGGCGCCGACCGCTCGGGGAACCACTCCCGCTCCCAAGGGTGCTGCGAAGCCTCGGGCATCAGCTGCTGGCACTCCTGCAAAGGCGAGCAACACACAGGCGAAAGTGGCTGGCGGCGCTGCTGCCTCTGCGGCCGCAGCCGCTACCGCCGTCGCCGCTGCCCAGAGCGAGCCTGAACACGTTGACCAGGAGCCAGAGGCTATCCCTGACGAACCTGAACACCACGATCACGAGGAGTCGGGCAGCACGCTTGTTGACGAACCCGAACATGCCATTTCTCACGAGCCGGAGGAGATACATCAAGAGGAGGTTCAACACGAGGAGGTCGCTGAGGAGCAGCCTGCGGAGGAGGTTTCCATCGTTGCGGAGCCCGCCGAGGAGGTTGAGCACCACGAACCGTCTGCGCACTCGGAAGAGGAGGTCCCTGCCGAGCACGCACAAGAGGAGGTCGAAGAAGAACACCACGTCGAGATCGAGGAAGATACCACGCCCGAGGCCCCCAGCGCGCACGATATACCCGCGACGTCTGACGTTGAGACCGAGGCCGAAGCCGAGGTCGAGGCCGCGCACAGCGAGGGCGAGACGCACGTCGACACTGAGTCCGACACCGTCTCCGGGTCCGTCGCCGCGGACAAGAGCGGCGGCGACATCGAGGACATGGTCAGCATGCTCGAGGGGCCCGTCCTGTTTTCGAAGGACCGCCCCGTCAGCGTCCTGATCCCCGACGTCGCTGAGATCCCCGACATCGAGGATTAGGCGGGTGCGCCCCTCAAAGCACAGGGCGCGTCGCGAGCCTCGAGCCTCGAGCGACGGCGGCTCTTCTTGTGAGTAGTCAAATAGGGAAAGGAATGTATAACGCGAAGGACTCTCCTCTCTCCCATCTCTCCGGGCTCTATCTTATACCATACACCGACGGTCCGACGGCTCCCGCTCCCGCTCATGCGCCTAACGTACAGAACTCCCCCGTACTCTTGTCCACGGCCCCGCCCCTGCTCTCTGCCACTGCATATGCATGATACTTACGTACGTATAGTGACTCGCCGCGTCTTGCTTTCGTTTCCAAGTGCCTTTCGTTTACCCCGTTTCCACAATTCCATCATCTCTGGTGTCGCTCACGGTTGCTTGGTTAGTGGTGGGATTCGCAGGCGCATGAACAGGCCTGACGGGTGTACCCTCTGCTGCTCAACTACTAAGTCTCAAGGCGATCACTAGGTCAGCCTGAAATACCAAGCCAGTTTGATTGTGTCTAGTACGACCATTGAGTAAATACATCTATACATGAGTTCAAGGCACGGTCGAAGCTGGAGGGCGCCTATTTGCGTTAGAAGATTCGTAGCGCGTGGCCGCACTGAGAGACTCGGACGTCCTGTGTTCTGCCTTCATCTTGTCTTTCTGCTTTTCCTCTCGACCGAGTACTACGCCCTAGAAGAAAGACTGGGAGCTGTTTATGCGATAGAGCTGGTCCTCGGTGCCTCATAAAAGCATACTTAGGCCTTCCTTGGACACAATACGCGCAGGCCCATTCCCACTATGCAGGCCGTCATGTCTGGACTAGGCAGCGCGTCGAGGCTCGCTGCGACGAGACAATGCAGGTCCGCCATCAGGCTACGATCCCTTGAATGGGCTCGTGTGCGCTGTCTGCAGACACAGGAGGGCGGCAAGGGCGGCAACATCCGCAAAGCTGAGCCGTACGTGAGTCCACATCCTCGTTCGTTCAACGTTAGCTCCAACATCAATGCGCGCCGTGCAGAAACTTCCACCAGCAATATACGCGAGGGACTGGCAGCCCCCTTCTATCGACGTCGAGCTACGCACGCTCCGCCCCGAGAACCTCGTCCGGGACGACTACGTCGACCTCTCCGACTGCCGCGGCGTCGCCTACGACCCCGACCCCTCCGCCAGCCCGTCCGCGCAGGTGCCGTACCTGACCTACGGCCGCCGCCAGTTCCACAATCCCGCCGCCGGCGAGCGCATCCTGCAGTACACGCCCTTCCCCGTCAACACGCGCGGCTTCTTCTACTACCGCGCGCACCCGTACGCGCACGAGGGCGGCGCGGTGCGCTTCCGCATCGCGCCCTCCGCGGACCCCGCGCACTTCGCCACGGGCGCGGACCTGCTCACCGAGCACGGGCTGCCCTGGCAGATCCCCCTCCTCGCGATCGCGCAGCAGCCGCGGCTCGCGGTCGTGCGCGCGCTGCTCCTGCGCGAGGGGCTCGTCGCGCCCGCACACATGGCGCACTGCCGCGCGCTCGTGGAGGGCGTCGCGCCGAACGGCGTCGGGCCGCTCTCGCAGATCGTGTACACGCTCGGGGAGCCGTTCGTGCTCGACCTCACGCAGCCGACGCAGGGCGTGTACTTCTCGGCGGGCTCCCGCCTGTGTCGGCTCACGCCCCGCCGGGTGTTCGTGACGAAGTGGTGGGAGCGGGTGCACCAGGACTGGCAGTACGAAGGTGCGTCTTCGGCGTCGTGCTTTTGCAGTGCTCGGAAGAGGAGCTGACGATGGGGGGGTGTAGAGGGCTTGCTGAAATGCGCGCTGACCGCCGTTGTGCAAGGAGGCGGCGAGAGCTCTATTGGGCTGGAGGTGCAGCGCATCATCGAGCCGGTGCGCAAGACGAAGCAGGAGATCGAGAAGAAGATAACATGGGCGCTGGATCCCGAGCCCGGGAAGCTGCTGCAGACGGTGGGGGGCGCTTGGGAGCTCTATGCGGCTAGGGTAGTACCGGAGCCATGGGTTCTGAAGCGGAAGCTGCTGGAGCGCGATTCGCTCAAACGACGGCGGTGCGTAATCCGCAACCTGAGACGCATGTTACTGGAATTACCGCTCTGACTTCTTTGAACACAGGGATGCGGAAGCACGGCGGAGAGCGCGAACCAGCGGTACACTGGAGTGATGTCGTCGGTTGTGCGTTGCTACTGTGATATCGCATTTACTATACGCACTACTCAATTCCACCTGCGATGTTCACCATGGATGCGAGCAACGAGCTCGAACTCACTTTATCTGGGCCCTACAACATGTCTAACCGATCGGCGACTCCGAGTACAAGTATTTACTGGATGGTCATTCGATAGAATAGTAAAAGACCCCTGCTCAGGGTCTTTATCGCTTGTCTCCCTGCACCCATTTTCACGTAACAAGATGTACCCTTGCCCATGAACGTCGAACATCACTCAACAGCCCTCTCAGCAAGCCCAGCCAGAAACTTGAAGAAACCCTTGCCTAGGGTTAGGGGTTACTGCCATATGTTTTGGAGGCCGGGGAGGCGGCAGCCGGGAACCGGGTCCGGGTCCGGGCGCTGTGTGTCTCCGGACGCGGTCATCAGCGACGCCTCCGACTCTGGGGCTGCTCATGTAGCTGCCGCCACGGTTTCCCTCCTGACCTCCTCCTCTCCTCTCTCTCCTTCTGCCCCTCGGATCGCCTGAGCACGCCCTGCAGACGACATGTCGAAGCCAACGCAACTTACGCCGTTTGGCTATGCCCTCGCGGGCGCGCTGGGTGCCTGCTTCAGTAACGCGTGAGTGCTCGTACTTGTCTGGTTCCTTGGCTCTCACTTGCAAGATACTACACGCCCCTGAGAGTCCGAGATGAGCTCCGGGTTACTGTTCACTTTTGCGCAGCGACGTTGGATGCCCAGAGGGCGATCTGTTCGTTGTGCTCGGCGGAAGTCGTGGGAGTGCCTCGGGACGGTCGTGTCCCTCTCGCTGAACCGTTAGCTCATTGAATATTGCAGTGTTGTATATCCTCTAGACATGTGAGTTTCAACTATCATTCCCCGGGTGCCTCATTCCCTAACGGTTGGTCCAGCGTGAAGACGCGGATACAGGCAGCGACCGTGGACTCGGACCCGTCCGAGAAGGAGAAGCTGAGCATCGTCAACATCCTTATCCGGATCCTCAAGGAGGAGGGCTTCGGGGGCTACTACCGTGGCTTCATGGCGACCATGCTCAACACCTTCTCCATGCGTGAGTCGCGCACCCGCCGCCTTTCCCCGGGGTATTACGCTAAATACCGCCCGCAGAATACGCGTACTTCTTCTTCTACTCCTTCGTGCGCACATCATACATAAAGCGCCTGGCTGCGAAACGCCCAGCAGGCAGCGCCGCCGCGCCGCTCAGCACAGCGGCAGAACTCGCGCTCGGAGCGGCAGCGGGTGCACTTGCGCAGATATTCACCATCCCCGTCGCGGTGATCGCGACCCGGCAGCAGATCGGGCGCTCGCTCGACCGGCCGTCCGCGAAGAAGGCGGGCAAGGCTCCGGCGGACGGCGAGAAGAAGGCAGAGGCGGAAGACGAGTACGACGACTCTTTCGTGGGCGTCGCGAAGGAGATCATCGCGGAGGAGGGCGTGACGGGTCTGTGGCTGGGAATCAAGCCCGGACTTGTGCTGACGGTGAACCCGGCGATCACGTACGGGATGTACGAGCGCGTGAAGAGCGTGATGCTCATCGCGAAGGGCGAGACGAGTGCGAAGGCGGGCGCGAAGTTGAGCCCGTGGATGGCGTTCACGGTTGGGGCGCTGAGCAAGGCTCTTGCGACCGTCGTACGTATATCCGTATTTGCGGGCAGTTCACGCGATAACTGAACTATTTCGCTGCCACAGGTTACATACCCCTATATCATGGCGAAGATCCGCATCCAGGCGCGGTCGGCGGATATCGAGGAGGCGCAAGAGGAGCACATCGCCCTCCCGCAACACAACAAGCCGCACCACAAGACGGGCCACCACGTCGGCGCGCTCACCGTCCTGCAGCGTATTTGGCGGCGCAACGGCTTCCTGGGCTGGTATCAGGTGCGTTCTTCGATTCCTCCATCGCACCGTGGTCGACGGATGCTGACTGAGACGGGCACAGGGCATGGGCGCGCAGCTCGTGAAGGCGGTTATCACGCAGGCGCTGCTCTTCATGTCGAAGGACCAGTTCGAGCACTGGGCGCTGGGGATCATGGTCCTGCTGTACCGCCTGCAGGGCGGGAAGTCATGACGGGCTTGGTGCGCGTGTACGCTCGATCTGTAGGGTACTGTATAAGGCGGTGCTGCCTGTATTCCATCTTGTGCGGCTTTGGAGCCCTTTGACCTGGCTGACGTTCCTGGTGAATGCCTGAAAGCCCCTGATGACTGCCTGTGGACTGCCGTGACGCCCAAACCCTCAGGACACCCGATCTCACTCCGTATTGCTCCCGGTGGGATGCATGGTGCATGCGCAACTGCATGCCTTGCTACTGTAGTAGAGTCTGGTTGAAGCATGTGCTTCGGTAACGGCCAAGTTCTCAAGGCGTTCCAGCAGTATGATATCCGCTCCCCAGAATGCGATGCCTAACCCAGTATCATTGCTCCCGCTTATCGGGCACGGGCTGCTGCATATGCCTCCGCACACGAGCCTTCTTGCTGTTCGCTACGATCTCTCTCCTAAACTCGATGTCAAGACAGAGTTCCGCATCATGCTGAGAGACGGACATACCACTTCATGTCCCTCCCGCGCAATACCTCCTCAATCAGCTCTTGCGTTTTCCCGAGGCTGTTGAGCTCGACCACGTTGCCGCGGACTGTCAGGAGCTTCCCCGGCACCAGCGGGAGGTCGACTAGCGGGAAATTCGGCGGCACGTTTTCGGCCATGCGCACAGGCTCGACGATCTTGACAACGCGCAGACTAACCGACCCCGTCTTGGGGTGCATCTCCAGCCGACACACCAGACGACCCCCTAGTGCACAGCGCACGACAACGCAAGGAACCATCAGCTTGTGCACGTCTGCAACAGAGGCTAGCTGCACTCACCCACAAACGGCCACTCCTCCCGCAGACACGGCTGCGTAAGGAAGATCACGCACATGTACAGCGGGTATATGGCCTTCGCACCCCCGGGAACGAACACCCTCTGCCGCGGCTGCGCGAGGTCGACCCAGAACGGCTCGCCCGCAGTGCTCACGACCTGCGTCTGCGCGTCCATGCGCCAGTGCCGGCGCGCGCGCTCCACCGCGCCAGCAACGCGCCCGAGGTCGACGCACCGGTCCCGCACGAACGCGTCGCGCAGGACCGTGTAGCGCGGCATCAGCAGCGCGGGGAGCAGCGCGAACTGCCATGGGGTGCCGTACTCGCCGAGTAGGTCGCGTCCGGCGGCCCACTGTGCGGGGTCTGGGTTGTCCAGGAGGCGGAAGCGCAATGCGCCGCCGAGTGGGGAGAGCGCGCGGGGGTGGAAGTAGAAGAAGCCGCGGGTTTTTGGGGGGAAGGGGGTGAATCCGCGGGAGCCGCCGCGGTGGACGCCGTAAGTGATGATGGCTGGGAGCTGAGACGGAAGGTCCTCTCCTGTTGTACTGGTAGTAGGGGAAGGGGTGCGTGGGTCGACTGCGAGCGCTCGAGAGTCGGACAGATCGAGGTAGTCCTCTGCGCTTAGTTTGTTGTGTCGTACGGTGCGTATATTCCACCGGATTAACGGTGTATCCTTTGCGGTTGATTCAAGGGCATCTTCGGATGACCTCTGCTATACTTAAGCTGAGTGTTTGTGCAGGTTGAAGCGAATGAACTCACAAGATCCAAGTTGGACGTACGCCTGTGGGAGAAATATCGCTTCTGAGCAGCACATCGCCATTTCGCGGCGAATATGTTACCCGGGTGGTTGCTACACGTCAGTGCGATTGCCTGTATGCTGTTTCCGGGGCTTCTCAACCCAAGGCCGAGCGCGAGGCTACTACGAAGGCTGCGCGGGAGGACCTGCATGGTTCCGTGCTTGTTCCAGCGTGCGATCCTTCAAGCTTCAAGAACCGTCTCCAAAATCAGCCTGTCGCTTTGACGCTTTCAGAGGAACAACCGCGCCAACCTGAGCTATCTAGCGAGCGTGGTTAGTTTTGCGAGACCGCAACCATGAGAACGGCGAGACCCGGTATCGTAGTGCGGAGTGAACTTCAGAGCCGGTCACAAGTATGTGGCGAACGTTCTACTGAGGCCGAAGCGCGCGCCTACAGCCCGCCGTGCGCATGCCGATCGCGAAGTTTAATAGTACTGAGCATTTATATGGTTTTCTAGCGAGCTAAGAGGCGCAAAGTCTACCTAGAGATGGCGCAGTCTCTACCAGAGAAACTATACCAACAGTGACGCCAACAATATGAGTCTTGCAAGATCTCAATCGCTATACAGCCATGCGACTTGAGTCTGTACGGTCGAGCACGTGTCATTGGCCATGGGATCCATCGCATTGAGGAAGCGACCACGGCCAGCGTGGGAGTATGGAAACAAAACATGCGGCGAGGGAAAGCATTTGCAGCCCTGCAATCATGGCGTATAGAGAGAAATAAGATTCGGGCAGGCCAGTATGGTGGAGCCAGGAGTGGACGGCTTAGCCCTTGAAGCAGCGGCTGCGAGGCCATAGTGCATTAGCAAGGACTCGGAAGAAAAGAAGATGAACGCCACGCACAGAGGTAGACAGCCAACCTCGCGTGCGCATCAGCGCAAGCCACATGAAGTGGGGGAGGGGTCGGCCAGGCGGGTGAGGCCAGGAGTGGACGGCCTCAAGCCTTGGACCGGCGGCTGACGTGCAGTAGTGCATCAGCAAGGGAAAAGCGTCGGGGGATTTGACCGTGACGCACGATTGGAGCCTGCCAAAACCGCGAGCGCATCTGCGCATATGAGAGGTAGAGGAATGAGACTCGATAGCAGGTCGCCGTTCCCTAAATAACGGTAGCCACGACTGTCCAGAGCCATCGTCAGGGACAGACGAGTAAGGGAGCTATGGGTGAGCGTACCGCCAGCGTCGTATGGTGGCCGCGGGTTCGTGTCCCAGATGCGAGCTGGGGAGGCATCTCCGAGAAGATGCCCCGAGCCGTCGGTGACGACTCGGCACACGCCCATTGACCAGGCTTACGCTACTGGTGTTTGGCGGCGCCCCAGCTGGAGTGGCTTCCCTCCTGGGGAAGGGGCGGCTATATCGCAGTACGGTCAGCGAACAGCGTACACAGGTCTGAAGGTTGGGGAGCTTACTGCTAGCACCCTCAACCACAAATGAAGCATGCTCCGGGGACACGAGTCCGCAGGGAAGGCTGGAAAGCGGAAAGTCAAGCGTAGGAAGCAACCCTGCGAGAGCGATAGAAAGCAGAAGGAAGGTGAGGCACCCGGCGGGGAGGAAGGGTAAGGGAATTTGAAAGTGCTTGAAGAGCACAGTCGGGGAGAGGAAGGGGGGAGAGAGTGCCTAGAGAGTAAAATCGGACGAGGGGCACTCTCATATACACCTCGGGGGTGACAGCACTGTACGCCGCTGGCTAGCAGCTACACGATCGGCGTCAGCCTCGCATGCCAATAGCTGAACCGAACACCAACGTGAATTGGATGACCTCCGATTGACAGGTCTTCACCAAATCGGATGTTGTGGTTGGATTTGAGCCTGTACCACCACACCGCCAGTCAAGAAGTGTATGGTCTGGGGCTTCGCTGTATGAGGGGGCGTAGAATTAGAAACAGCCGATGCATGTAGCATAGTCTAGTTAGATTATTGAGACATGATTAGTAGCGCAAGGTATCCGGGTAGTTATGTTGAGATGAGAGCGGCAGTGGTACATACGGAATATGGGCGGTGAGCAGTTTCAAAGCCATATGATCCAGGCGTGTCGAATTATACGAGGAACGTAGAGAGACACCAAACTAACGGCTCGCGAGGAAAGGTCGAGCGTTGCATACCATCCACCTGTTAAGTAACCACAGTCGTTTGCGCCCTATATAGCGGATACTCCATAGTCATGCCACAGTATCCCTCACTGACTCGACTGCGTAGACGTGGGCCTAGTATTGGAGTTCCCTGTCCTGGATCGACACGTTAGTTGAGGCGTGCCATGAAGCAGTCCAGCACGAACATACCCCCTGGACCTCGCGAGCGCCAGATTCACTGCGTGTCGGCGTAGAAGGGCCTCCCTGACCGCAGTCGTGTACGGCGAGCGGTCAGTTCCAAAGTAGGCCCACGGGCGGCCGTAACGGGTGATGAGCTGCCCCGCCTGAGGCTCGTCGTGGAGGGAGTCGACCGGCGGGTAGTCTTTCTTCACGCGCACCGGCTCGATGATGCGGAGGACGCGCACGTAGAGGAACCCGCCCTGCCTCTCAAATCTGCATAAGAGCGCGCCAGCTGTAGACACGTATCAGGCTGTGAGGCACTTCGAGCGGCGTGGCATGTCGCACCTTCGTAGCGCCAGCCGGCGGTTTCGTGCGTCCAGAAGAGGCGGTCCGCTTTGATCTGCAAGAGCCTCTTGATCCCACCCACGAACACGGACGCATCCTTGGACGCGAGGGAGAGGTAGAATGGCTCGCCGCTCTCGTAAATGACCTGCGTCAACGGCCCCAGGACGGTCCTCGAGTTCCTCCGCAGCTCTGTGCACATCTCCAGGCAGTCAGCGATAGACCAGGGACCGCCGGTGTTGGGCGGGCTTCGCAGCAACACGTCGCGCAGGCCGACATACGCTTCGGATGTCGCGATGGTCAACAGGGGGATTTGCCAGGGCGCGCCGAACTCATTGAGGAGGTCCCGCCCTTGGTCGAATAGGCTACAGTCCGGAGACTGCATAACGCGGAAGCGTAGCGAGCCGCTCACGGGGATGCCGGCGCGGCGGTAGTAGTAGAAGAACCCTCGCGTGTTGACTGGGAATGGCGTGTGCTCGATAACATCGCGTCCCGCCTCCGAGCGGTAGTGCCTGCGACCGTACGGCACGAGCGGGGTCTTGCCGCCAGGAGGAGTGGACGCCTTGGCATCCGCGGCGATGACCCGAACGTCTGACAGGTCGACGTAATCCTTGGGGGTGAGCTTTGTGCGGTCCAGCGTGTGTAGCTTCACGACCAGTTTCCTCGAGGAGTCATCGTTGTAATCCGCGCGTGGCCTCTCTTTGAACGGCTGAGTAAGGGCTTGGTATAGCAGCGGTGTTTAGATTTGAAGGGAGCTTACGAGGTGTTGCGTCTCGGTAGTGAATCGTCGGGTTTGGAATGATACTCGGGCCAGAGACCTTTCCCGGATATCCGCCCTCAGCGTCCCCATACGTTGCAAGACATGGCTACGGCACCCGCCCGTAAGAACAGGTGTCAGAAGCGACCTTGTGGATGCTCCCGCCAGCGGTGTCATGCTACTCCCCAGCAAGAACCCAAGCCCTAGATTGTTCAGAAGCCTAGGTAGGGCGCGTAGGAAGAATATACGACGTGGGTTTTGAGTGCGCCGAGGTCACTAGCGGGAGAGCAAGCGTGCACGTACGCGAAGAGAGGTGGAGGATGAGAACGAGGACGAGTCTCGGCTGGGCACTGTAGACGCCAGCGGTCCCCGACGCATTTCCGAATTTGGGCAAGGGCGCGTCAATACTGATGCGCCATCACTGGCCGCTACTTGACCCGCGCTTGACCAGATTCCTCTGTGCACGACCGTCCACTACTCCCCCCTCACTCACGAAGGCATAGGCGCAGCCAAGCGTATCTCTTTGAGACAGATATCCAAGGATAATCTTCAAGCCGTGCCGCAGCCGCGCCCCATTAGCTGAATCGGAGATCAAACTCATACACCGACACAGACGCGGTGGCGACTGCAGGCGGTGCACTGGCTCGCGCTTCCTCCTTTCTGGCCACCATCTCTTGACTCTCTGCTTGTACTCTATGACATGCTTGTTCGTCGTCGCTCTCTGCTTGGATTCGCGCTCGTTGTCGCATTCGTGCTAGTCACAGTCTACACTGTCTCATCCAGGTATGTGTCCTCTGTATGGTGGCACGCAACAGTGCACGCGGTTGCGGGTGGAGGATGAGGTCGATGCTATGGCTGGCCATTTGTTAGCGGAGGAATGCAGGAGATGTGAACGCGCGGTCTGTGCCGGTAATGTTACACCCTTGGGGGAGATTGGCCACCCTGCACAAGTGGTCGGCCTAAGCATAACTCTTATGCCGAGGTTTAGTGCCGTTCAGACCTCGCGTTCACCCCTTCTATGGGAAATCTTTCTGTCCGGAAGATGGTGCGCGCAATACCCCTCAAACCCCTGCTCTCGGGCCTTTACTAGAGGTTAGAGCGCGTGGGCCTTTGGATGGCTTCTTCGTGGCCCCACGATGAGTGGTGGACCGAAGCGCGGCTCGCCCTGGCTCCTGTTGCATGTCACAGTGTGTATTCTCAGATATGTGGATGCTAAACAACACTTATTTCCAGTCTTCGCATCCGCAACTTCATCTCCTATTCAACGCGCCCACTCTGGGACAAGCCCCTCGGCCCACACACAACCCTCCCGCATTACTACGCCGAAGGCGTCCCCTTCGACGCGCACCTCTGCGCGCTGCACGGCTGGGGCGCGCGCGCGGCGGCGCCAGAGGTCTGGGACGCGGTCCTCTTCAGCTCCGAGCTCGACCTGCTCGAGATCCGCATGCACGAGCTCGCGCCCGTCGTCTCCAAGTTCTTCATCGTCGAGGCGGACCGCACGTTCACCGGGCGCCCCAAGGCGCTCACCTTCGCGGAGAATAGCGAGCGCTTCGCGCCGTTTCGCGACAAGATCGTCCACTCCGTCTTCCACGGGCGCGAGCTCCAGCCGGGCGAGCAGCCATGGGAGAACGAGGCGGCGCAGCGCGGGCATATGAACGACCTTCTCCGGCAGCACTTGAGCGGGCTCGCGGAGGCCCCGCTCGTCCTGTTCTCAGACGTCGACGAGATCCCGGCGTTGCACACGATGCGGCTACTGCAGGCATGCGAGGCCCCGAGCCCGATCCACCTGCAGATGCGCGAGTACCTGTACTCGTTCGAGTGGCCCGCGGGCGAGGGGAGCTGGCGCGCGCAGGTGCACCGGTTCGGTCAGGACGGGAGCGGCTACAACCATGGACAAGTCGCGGAGTGGAAGCTTGCGGACTCAGGGTGGCATTGCAGCTTCTGCTTCCGACACCTACAGGAGTTCGCCGACAAGATGAGCGGTGAGTCTTTCGTTCCAGGGCCTGGCTTAGTGGGGGTACTGACAGGGCTGTAGGGTACTCGCATGCCGACCGCGTAACGGACCCTTCCCTCCTGAAGCCGGAGCGGATACAGCAAGTCATCTGTGAGGGCAAGGACATCTTCGGGATGCTCCCAGAAGCCTACCGCGTACGTCTCCTCACCCGCCTTACGCCGTCTAGTTGCTGACACACAGACTATCTCACCAGTGGAAAGACCTCATCTCTCTCATGGACCCCGACGCGTAAGTACCCTCTTCTCCGACCGGCCATTGTCCACGCAGAGGCCCTGACGAGCCGCCGGCACAGCACACCTTCGGCAGTGCACATACCACGGTACCTCATCGAGCACAGCGAGCGGTTCAAGTTTCTCCTGCCCGGCGGATGCGTCCGGGAATCATGAGCATGCCGCGCGCGTACCTCAGATACAACCCCCGAGCCCCTTGCTGCGCTGGGTCACGGCCGCCGTACGCGCCCTTCTTGGCCGCGCGAGCGCGAGCGAAGCCCCGCCAGGAGGCGGCGGTTGCCCTCAGCTTCGCCCTGGCGTACCTCGCCCCGTACCTTGGAGCCGCGCTCGCGTCTTGGCGAGCGCGGCCGCAGCACGCAACAGGACACCGTTACCGAACGGGTACGAGCCCGTCTTGTAACAACAGCCAGCTTTTGTATAGCTACATACCGCATTCACCGATACCGTACCATGCTTAATTTATTCGCACACTGGATTTGTCCGTAAAACCGAATCGCGAGCGCATCTGCGTAAAACAGCGCTGGAAGACAGTCATGGTATACTCGTCCTCCTTATATTCACAAATAGGCCTAGGTCTGTCAGGGAATACCATCCGCGTGCGCTCACTTGGCACTGAGACTCTCGAGCCCGAGGCCGCCGACGTCGCTCCCGCGGTCGAGCTCGTTGAACGGGTCGCGCATGCTCCCCGTCTTCGCGCGCCACAGTTGTGTGTACAGGGTGCGGAGCTTCTGCAGCTCCGCGTCGAGCGCGGCTGCCTTTGCTGCGAGCGCCATGAACGTCGCGTGCTGCGCCTCGAGCGTCGACACAATTGCTATGGCAGCAGGTAAGTATGAAGACGCAGTGGGAGAAGGAGAGTAGTACCTTGTGGTGTATGTTGTGGTTGCGAGGCCGCAGAGGAGAGTTTTCGCTCGATGTTCTGTCGTAAGGAGCAGTTCAGTTTGCTGTTACACTCCGAGCAGAGGAGCGGCGCCCCTACCTCGATGGTGGCCTTGTACCACCTCAAGCGCTCTCGCATCTGCTCGGTAACGCGGTTGAAGAACCTGTAAAGCAAACGCGTCCCGCACGATCAGTACGGTCTACCTAGGCTGATCTCGAACATAGGTGTGTACGCACTCAAGCGGGAAGTTCGCATAGGTCTTCAGGTACTGCCCGTGCTGCTGCGGGTTGCGGAAGCCCTCGACAATACGCGTCGCGACAATCGTGTCCTGCACAGTCTGCTCGACCTTGTGCTTCAGGTCCTTCGTGTGCTGCACGTCCGACGTCAGGACCGAGATCGCGCCCGTCAGCTCCTGCGTAACGGCGCAAGGGTCAGCATTGCATGCGAGGGAAGCAGGCGGAATACGGAAAACGGGGTGACGGGACGCACCTTGTGGACGTTGCGGATCTCTTCTTGGCCCTTGATCGCCTCGTCCCCAAGCTTCCGCTGCTTGAGGTCGTTGCATATCTGGACGCGGCCCTGGATAAACGAGCTGCGTCGCGCCGCGTGAGTGACACGGCCAGCGGCGAGGCTCAAGAGCGAGGCGTACTCGATGTTCTCGAACGTGCGCTTCAATTCATCGGGCATGTCATTGAACTTGGTCGACTTAGTGAAGAGCGGCGTGCCTGGCTGCTGTTGCCTGTCACGCGCGGCGCCCGTCAGCGGGCAGGTCCCTACACAATGGCAACGGCCCAGATGTACTCACACTTGCCTGTGAACGAGGACAATTGAGTACGTCCCTGAGCGATCCAGGGATGATGGTGGGACTCACTGCTGCTGGTTCGGGGGCTTCCCCCATAATGAACTGCCCGCTTGAGCCCCGGCCGTGGACGCACCGAACAGAGATGGTTGCGGCTGTGTGGTGCTCGCGCCGAAGCCCCCCGTGTTCGTCGACTGCCCGAGAGACCCGAATCCTCCCAAGGTCCCCTGCTGCTGCCCTTGCTGATTCTGGGTGTTGTTCCCGAAGAGAGAACCTGTGCCGGTCCCGAACAGAGGCTTCTGCTGTTGCTGCTGCTGCTGTCCTGCAGGTTGTCCAAACAGCCCGCCCGTATTTTGCTGCTGCTGGCCTGCGGGTTGGCCGAAGAGGCCACCGGTGGGCTGTTGCTGCTGCCCCTGCTGTTGTTGTTGCTGTGGCTGGCCAAACGTGCTCCCGAAGAGCGAGGAACCTTGCTGGGGTTGTTGCTGCTGTTGCTGGTTGTTCTGACCCAAAGTCGACCCGAACAGGGAGCTGCCTTGTGTATTTTGGGCTGGGTTTTGACCTGCGGGCTGTCCGAATCCGCCGAACGTCGAGGTGCCCGCCTGTTGTTGCTGTGGCTGCTGCTGCTGCTGGTTGTTGCCGAATAGTGAGCCCTGTGGCTGAGTGGTGCTCTGCCCGAAAAGCGATGTTCCGGTCTGCCCCGCAGGCTTCTGAGCGCCGAAGAGACTGTATCATGGTGAGTTCGTTAGATCAACGCCACGCGTAGTGGCCATGGACGCACTTGAATGACATGGTTCCCAAAACAGATCAACGATGGTTCAACCGTTCCCGCCTAGCTTGCTCTGTGAATTCGCGGTTCTTTCTTTCCAGTTGCAAGGCAGGTTAAACAGATACTGGTTTGCGACTAGAGTAGGACCACGCGTAGAGAAGAACAGAGGTTGTGGCGAGAGCAGAGGACGCTCCTGCCTGAACGCGCACAACGCGATCCTGCAGGCCAAGGCACGTGACCCTCGTAGACGAGCGCTCACTCGGCGCGTTCGGCGCTTCCGGCGCTTCCTCGTCTTTCTTGACCTCCATCGTCTTCACCATCCGCTCTTGACTCTCGCTCGCTTGCAGCCCCTCTTGCTAAACACAATCAAATTACTTTGGAGCTACTAAATGCTGCTGTTTACGCTGGAAATGCATAAATAGGGCTTTGGTTGCTTGGTTTCTCATAGTCAATCTAAGAAACAGTTGCAGAGACTGACCGAGACCGGTTTTATCGTCTACAGTGTCTTACCGCAAACCGCTTTACGCACCCCATATTCCTGTTGAGAGGGAGAAATAAGCGGCTGGATTATGTGCGCCCACCCGGATCCTTTACTCCGCTCCGTGCACCGCCTATTGAGCACATCGCCAGGCTAAACCGCCGATGCACGGCTGACCTAGGCCCCGGTGTCCTGCAGCGTGTGTAATAGCAGTAGTTGCCGACTGCCAACCTCCGCCGACACCAGCGTTGGGCGCAGCCAGCTGAAGGATACCGGAAGGTGCGTGCGTCGCCTTGCACATCTGTTCCATCCCGATCTGCTCGGCGTTTCACCCAGCTGTGAGAGTGCTGGCATATGGGCGGTTGTGGGCGCAGCTGTGACGCCCCCGCCAGTGCATGCGATGGTGCACTGGCGGTTGCTTCACTGCTTGCCTCCGGCGCCCCGTCTGCCGGGTTTCATGCGCATACATCGAGTGTCGCCGGACGTCCGGGCTGCTATGTGCTAAGTACGTCGAGTGGCGACGCCCATCGCGTCCACGAACAACTGTTCGTACTCCTCGTGCGTTTCGCCGGTGCTGCCGGTGCTTCTGTACCACGCCGGTTCTACCCCGGATATACGCTCCCGGAACACCTTGACGGTCGTCATCTTTCATCTTACGCAAAACTGGGGAGGATGTTGCGATGGACCAGTACCTCGCCTGGCCATCGGCGGTATAGATCCTACTAAACATAGCACACCGCGTTTGGCTACTGTCTCAGTCGCTAGTCGTGCCAATTGAATCGCACCCCTGCCTCAATTATCGGTGTTTGCGAATTCGTGACACCCATTTTTGTCCAGCGGTGCCAGATAATTATTGCAATATCACAAGGCGCTCCTCGAGGGCCACCTTCCAAATCCATCTATCGTAACGTGTACGCCTGCGCACGTTAGTCATGATCGTCCTACGATCCCACCTCCATCGCCGATACAGCACTTCCCAAATGCAAAATGGAGGTTCTCTCGGGCGCCGTGGGTAGGCCTGCTGCGGTCCCGGGGCTTCTGCCCCACATCCCCGCTTGTGTGTTTCTTTGTGCTCGGTGTTCGGGGAAGTGGCGGTCGACCCTGACGCGTTGCTGCTTATCTTGCTATGTTGCTATTCTGCCATCGAGGCTGACTATTCCCGGCCATGCCGTCACTCCGGCCGCCACCGAGCACAGTTTCTGCACCGTAACGGCACGCGCGCCCTCTCCCTCAACCGCCGATCATGTCCTTCCTCTCCACCTTCCTGACAAACCCGCGGAAGGGCGGGACGGGCCCGCACACCTGACTCAGGGCGGGCCTTGCTCCATCAACTGTGCGAGGTGAGCAGCTACCAACCGTGATTTTTTCTCATGTCGTCCAACCTGTCGAACTCCGCTGATTCCTCGACGTTCTGCCTCCTGACATATGCAGTATGGGCCCACCCGGATGAGGGAAACTCGGCTCATCATCCGCGCATCGTGGCAATATACTGCTAAGTGCTCCTCATCGCTCTGCGCAGGCTCCCGCGCCAGGAGGCTCGATGAAGATGGCTGTGTGTGCCCTCGGCCGTCGCGGCAGGCCTCCCGGAGGGGAATGCGCACGCCAAGAGGTGCCGCAGCGCGCTATCCTCGAAGGGTCGCCCAAGCCTCTCAGGCTGCTGGGCGTGCGCCGTTTCGCCGTGACGGCGTAGCGCAGTACAGGCCTCGGTGCACACAATGACGTTGCAAGGATCGCAAATGTTCCGCCTTGCTTCGGAGGGAAGGCGTGACTGTCTGGTGCTGTCTGGTGCGACATGTCCTCATTCGCGCAGGGCCTGCGTCCCGCATCCTGATGTGTATTCACAGCACAACAGAGGGGCGGAGTTGCCTACGCACGGCGGCATCGCCGTGCGTCGCGGGAACGCTCAGTGAGTGGTTTGTAAGTTGGCCTGCGACGCGCGCCCCCGCAGGGATGCGAAGCTCTGCGGGGGCGAACTTCGAAGGGCTTTTTTCAGCGCTTTGCGCGTCGGAGGCGTATGTGGAACGCAAACCCGCAAGTAAACCCGTCAGCGGCGCAGCGCGTCGTCGCACGCTCACAGAGTCGAGTTGCGGCCAGACAGCGCAGACCCACTCCTGTCCGCCGCCGGTCGGCGAGCATCCGCGGCGCCGGCAGCGGCAGCAGCAGCAGCAGCAGCGCGTCGGAGTCCAGGTCGTACGCGTGCGGCGTTGCATGTTGCAACAGGTCTATGTCGGTGAGACCGCGGGACGGATCGATGGCAGCGGCGTGATGGGACCACCCCGTAGCCACTAGTGCGCGCGGTCGCGACGCTAGCAGCGTTTTAGCGTTTAGCGTGGTCTGAGTCCGTTGCGAACAGCGACCTCCAGCCAACGGACTTTCGCCACACCCGCGCGCCCGTCGAGCATGAGCTCGCGCCGCGGGAGGCCCGGCTAGCTCGCTGGTGGCGGCGGGCGCGGCGCGGGCCCTGATCCGGCAGGCGTAACATCCAGGTCCCGCTGCGGGCGGACGCCTCCGCATCGCCGTCCTGCTCGCGTCCGCGTCAAGTCCGCGTCGCGTCGCGTCTCCGGACATCCAGGCATCTTGTCACTGTCAAGCTCAAGCTCAAGCCTGCTCAAGCTTCCTCCGCTTCGCGCATGCGCATGCGCGTGCGCACTTGCACTCCGACGGCCGAGATCCACGCGTCCGCGACTTTGCGAGCGTTTTTGACCCATCCCGCTCCGCGCAGCGACGCGTCACGCGAAGCAAGGGAAGCAGAAGCATCGGAGATTCGCAGGTGCGTGTGCGCTCCCGCTCCGTCTCGCACGGGTTCGATCGCTTATTGTGGTCTGTCGTCGCCCGCATGCAGCAACTCTGATCAGCCTCAGGCCCAGGGCGCTGTCACGGCTGATGTTTGCCATACAGCATTTCGGAAATCGCGGCCTGGCCGCGACCTCGCCCGACAGGACCGAGCTCGTGCAAAAGAGGCTGGTTCTGAGCGGCGGCGGCGCGCTGGCTGGCTGCATGTCCAACTGTCGCGATCGCGCATAGTGCAGGCCCGTGACGGCACCCGACGTCAGCGGAGTCCGGACAGGATTACAATTCACAGCGCACGGCAGACTGCGCCGCGGCGGGCCACACTGCTACAGGGCTGGCGCAGACAAATCGCCGCCTCGGCTGACTCAATGTCGGTGACGTCTGGTATGCCCATTTCACATTTGCTGGCGGGCTCACGCGTCCACGGCCGCGCCCGCGTTCATGTCCCGAGCAAGGGTGCTCGGTGGCATTTGCGTTATGTGGCGCCGGTGGTGGCCCTTGGGCGGAATTGTCAGTGGTCTGGACGAGCAAATCGGAGGGGACGGCAAGGGGGGGACGCATCTGCATCAGATCGGTGAAGTTGCAACTGTCCGGGCAGAGGAGGCACCGCGGATCTATTCAACGCTCGGGGCGGCCTCCAGGCTACACCGACGTCAGTACCTATCCGGGGCGCTGTGGGGATCGATAGGCGATCGTATTGGTCGACTTGCGGAGGGTCGAGGGTCTGAAACGGATTGGAGTGAGTCGGGCGAGCGAGGAGGCTGAGACGGAGGAAACCTCGACTGACGTGAGGCTGGGAGAGACGGAGGCGGAGGCGGGACGGGCAGGCCCACGTGGCCGGGAACCAATCCCAGAAGCGGTGCCCCGCAGATGTTGCAGCCCATGGCCAGCCGTTGGCCAGCCGCCAGCTGAGCGCTGCAGGGGCGCGCCACGCGACGCGGCTGCCACGCGCGCAACACAGCGCACGCCCAATTCCTCCCCGACCCGGAGGCTGCCCAGCACAACGACGACGGCGGCGACTGCGGCGACGACAACGGACACGACAGGTCGGGGGCGCGTCGCTCCATGCACGCCGCGCGCCGCACCTCGTTCCTGCCTCGCGCTGGGCCCACTCCCGCGAGGGAGCCGGGTTTTGGCAGGAACGCTCGCGAGATCTATCCGAATCTGGTTGCTGTCGTGCCGGGAGGGAGCCACCGGATGGGCCTCTCGCCCATCCGAGCAGGCCAGGATGCTGTTTCACCGTCGCAACCGCCGCTGCTCATCACGTTTTGCGGTCGTCATACCCGTTCTGGCCTGCGGCTCTAATGTTTTCCTCCCTTCGATCTCGGCGGCTTTAGCAAATCTCGCCCTGTCGTCTTCTTCGCCCCTCGCGCTGGCGCGCGCGATCCACTACCCGACACCAAGTACTCGCACCCGTCGCCTCCTTCTCTTTGTGGGCGCACGCGCGCGCGTCGACGCGTTGCCTTGCACGACGCGCGCCAGCGATGCGCCGCCACGCCAGGCTGACGCTCCCCGCGCGCGTCGTTTCCACCGCGAGTTATCTTGGCCGCGGCCGAGAGTTCACTCGAGTGATGCAGATGGGTGCGCAGCCGCGGCACTGCTGCGGTACGTATGTCATGCAATCCCAGCCTCCCGGGCTCAATGGCTGCATCACTCTGAGTCTCCAACCAGGAACGCGCGTGGCCCGTTGGGCTGCCGCGCGCCGTGACTCGTCACTCGATCAGGCTCCCCAAGCTTATTTTGTTACGGGAGCCTGTAGGGCGATGAATGAGGTTATCGCGTTTGGACCCCAGCCCGGGGAGCGGAGCGTGGGTCTCGTCCTAATTGGGCGTCGTTCGGATATCCATGGTGCTGAAACGCGTTCGGGATACGGTGCCCACCGCTGGCCCAGTCCCTCCCGTTCTTGACCCTGACTTGCCTGCTCATTGCCAGATTCGCGCGGGCGGCACAGATGGCCAGATACTCCTTGCGCGAGCTATAAAGCCCCCGACTCCCGCAGGCCGACCGCGGTCACCAGTCATCTCTGCGTCCTGTTCCACTAACCTCTTTCGGCGGGGCTCGAGGTCCTGACACAATAGCCTTTGCTTAAATTGCTTTCTCTTCCCGCCGCTACTACTTCCTCTCCCCCGCCGCGCCTTCGCGCACTTCGCTTCTCTTCGCGCCCTCCCCGCAAACCCGCCCAGGATGCATTCCATGGTGAGCGCGCCTTCTCCGCCTAGCTCGGCACTCCGGCCCGCGACGCTCATATTGCGCCCCCAACGCAGTACAGCAACTCCGGCAGCTCCCGTAACGAGGACTCGGACGGCGAGCACCAGTACATCCCGCGCACTCCGCGCCGCACGCCCATGGCCTGCACGTTCTGCCGTGGTGAGTCCCCCCGCAACGCGCCCGTCTCCAGCGACGTCCGGCGCACGATTGTTGACCCGGCTCCTCGCGCGCGCCCAGGCCGCAAGCTCAAGTGCGATGGCCGACCCATCTGCGCGAATTGTAACCGCCGCGGGCTCGCGTGCGCGTACGTGCCTGTGTATGTGCTTTTCTCCTCCGCGCTCGCCGCGCTCTCGCTCACAATCTTCCTTGCAGCGCCGCGCAGGGCGCGGGACAGTCTCAGCAGACCGGTTCCGGCTGAGGCGGCGGCGGTGGCGGCAGTGCGGCGCACACGCGTCCGCCGCAGTCGCCCCTCCGACGCCCCCGCGGACCGACGCGCGTCCACAACTCTCCTCCGCCACGACCACGACCCTGCGCAGCCGCGGCGCCCCCGCGCGCCCCGCGCACCGCTCTGGCACTGGCAGCCGTCCGTTCATCCGGAGGCGCCCCCGTTCCCGTCCCGCGCTGCTCTCGCTCTCCGGACTCTTCTTGCGCCACCACGCCCCATCTGTCTATCGCGCTCGGCCGCACCCGCTCTCGTGGCTGTAGCTATGCCGACTGTCCTGTAGCTGTAGTTTTCCCGGGGCTCTCCCCGCTCGGCCCTGGCTCCCCTCGCTCGGGGACCGGGCTTAGATACGCCCCCTCTGATATTGCTCTTACTTATTGCTTTACCGCCTCCGTTATTACCTGCCCACCTATCCACCCACCTATCGTACATGCTGTATAGTCCTGTTGATAATCCCTAGTACCTCGTATACGTACAGTACAGCTGCTAAATGCAATGCTTTTTTATCTATTACATGGACGCACGTTCTCGCGCGTCATCAGTCAAGTTGTGTGTGTCCGTGTCGGCCGCGGTGGGTGCCGGGCGGCGTGTTGCGACATCCGCGCCCATCTGTCTGACCCCCCGCGCTCAGCGGGATATCACAAGCTCTGGATACTAGGATAGCCTGGCAAAGGATATCACGTCGCGACTGGTGGCTGGCAACCTGGCATTACATCTGGCGTGAATGTCGTACAACCGTCCGTTCCGTTCACAAAGGTGTTTACACGCTTCCCCCTTTCCCCCGGATATCCACCCGGACACGGCATCTGCCAAAAGGAGCTTCTCCTACTGGAAGCCATGATGGTTGTAGAACCTGCGGATGAGAAGAGTAGTCAGCCTCTCTAAGCCATGTCAGCCATACTTCGTATGCATGCATGCACGCACCGCTGGTTGCCGTTTTCGAGGTAGCCGACCGCAGTGTTGTAGTCGCCCTCTTCGGGGTGTACGTACCCGGGTGGCGCGTACGAGCGCGGCGCGACCCCGGGCGCGTTTGCGCCCGCGACGGCAATCCGCTCGCTGAGCAGCGCCTCGCTCGCGGGCGATGCAGGTGCGAACCCGGGCGCTTGGAACGGGAGCAGCACAAGCAGATACTGCGCGCGTGCAAGCCAGGGACGTATTCCGGAAAGTCGGAGGCATGTCAGCAACGTCATGTACAGAGAAGAGGGAAATCAGGGGCGGGGATAAGCACAGGCCTCCGGCGGCAGGAACGGGTTTGTGGCCGCCGGGAGTGGCGGGGCGAGGAAGCGAGGGGAAGGGGGGCGTGCTTACCCGGAGTGAGAACCGGGGGAAGACGAAGCCGAGCTTGAGGCCCTTCTTGACCTCGAGCTCGCCGTTGAGGACGCGCGTGCCTGCGCGCGGCGCGCCCTCGTCTGACGGCCAGAAGAACGCGCTGCCGACGACGTCGCGGAATACGTTGTTGCTCCGCCCGCCTGCCTCGTCCTGCGTCGCGTGCGAGCCGACCGCGCGCACGCGCAGGAGGTGCACGCGCACCGCCGACGGGGTCGAGAGCAGGTCCAACGCCTGTTCGTCACCTCCGGAGAGCGTGACGACGAGCGGGATGGGGCTCCCGAGCGCGTATGTGAGCTAGTGAATTACGGCGTGTGACTTCCTGTACCTCCGCTTCGCAGGGTGGGGGAAGCAGCGGCGGCTCACAGGTGTAGACAAGGCGAGCTGGGAAGGATTCATAATGAGCGGGGTCGGTACGACGGGTAGCGGCACGCGGACGCACTGTGCATTGCAGTTCGACCTGGCGCGCGCCGAAGATCGTGCCTGCGACGGTGACGGAAGGCAATACTTTCCAGCCCTCCGGGTCCCCGTCAGGGCCTATGAGCGCGCTTCCCTCGCGGTACGCGAGTTGGCGCAGCGGGGACGGGGGCTCGGCGCGGGTGAGCGGCATGTAGACGAAAGTCGTGGCCAATCTAGACGTGACCTTCTGCCATTAGCCTCCCCGCGTTATCCCCATTTACGGTGTCGAACGCACGTTTGATTGACGCGAAACGCGCTCTTCCGCACGGTGACGACGAGCTTGTAGTCGATGTACGCCGGGCTAGCTCGTTCGGAGAAGGTTGGAGGCAGCGGATAATTTTGTTGTGGCTGTTTGCCCCTGCCGCTGCGTTCGGGCACGCTGCATTCTGTTGGGAGTGTCAAGGTGAATGGCCAGGCCTGCTTCCCCTTTAATTTCGAGGGTGCAGATTTTGCGTCCCATAATTCGGAGGGGACGTCGAGGAACCTGATCTCGTCCTGGCCCACCGCGGTCACCCCTGCCGTAATCTGTGAGCGGCGAGGTCACCCCCGGTCAGCGTTACTGTTCGTATCGGGATAAACGGCGCAGTTCGTTTGGAATTCATGGCCCATGCCAATCTCGTCCGATTCAAAGGTTATCGGGCACCTGGTTACGATCGCGAGGCTTGAGGGGCATGCACTGCAACGCCACCCTGTGTAGCTTAAACCACGATCGGAAGTAGGTTTGGAATTTACGAGGAAAACATAGCGTGCAGAAGTTCCTGACCTGTCTCGAATGCACCGATACATACGTTGCATAGATGTGGCACCAGACAAGAGCTCTGCCACCGGCCCACACAGATTGAAGGCGCGGTAAGAATTTCTGAATCAGGGCTTAGCGGGGTAGGCGTGCTTGCATGAGACCACAAAAGGGATTCAGCCTTCCGACGTTCAGGAGCCTGTTGGCAGCACGGCGGCGGTGCAGGAACTTGGACGCAACAGGATAGATTCGCATGAAGTGGACCCACCGAGATCAACACGCCCTTGGAACCTTCTGCTCTATCGAGATCCACCTCGACAGTGCCTGATATGGTATCGTGTTCAAAGAACAGAGGGAGCTGCTTGGCTTCCTTCGACCGGCTCTTCACGTTCAGCCAGAGCCATGCCTGGCCTTTGCTGTCCTCGAGCTGGTAGCGGTGTTCGGTGCCGTGTGGTGCGCGCGCGGCGTAGCCGGGCAGCTCCGCGTCGGGTCGCGCCATGCTAGACGACTTTCGCGACCGTGAAGACCTCGCAGACATGAGTGGGGAGATGTTGCAGGGTTCGAGAGGGAGGCGGCAGCAAGGAGACTCGAGTCAGAGCAGTTAAGCAGCAGCAGGTGCCGAGAGGCCAGTAGTAGACAGTCGTTCCCGCAGCTTGACATGGTGAGAGCGGCTCGGGCTGACAGCCTATATGAACGTCGACGATGCTGTGTATTGTTATCGCGGCGCATGTGCTCGGGGGCTCGTGTGTGCACCATATGCTCGCGCTGCGCCGTGCAAGACATGTGCCCCGCAACGCCCACCGGCCCCGGGAGCACCCAGCAGCGTGTTGAGCATCTGGCGCTGCGATCGTCCGCGCAGGGTAACGCACCCGTCCGGGGTGCACGCAGGGCATTGAGTGTGGTGATGAACAGTCCTTCTCGGGAATCGGTGCATGTGGTACGAAGGCAAGAAGGAGGGTGCGCGTTCCGAGGCGCCTGACGGCGAGAACGTTTGCGCGCGGGGCGCGTGGCTCTCTCCGCGACCACCATCTCCCATCCACCCGTCCGCGCGCTGTTAACGGCGAACGCGGTCTCATGCTCTCGGCATCGTGGGCATAACCTGTCCTTCGCAGAGCGCTTGGATTAAGCGAGTTTGGGCCTATCGGACGACGTGGAAGGCACGCAACCATGCAGGTCCTCACGCACGGCCTCCGTCTGCGCGCGCTCCGTCCAATTGCTTACAACACCCGGTCCGGAGCACGCTCGGAATTCCAGCAAATAGCCCATTCCTCGAGCGGACCTGTTGTATGTTTGTCTCGCTTTCAATCGTCAGAGTACAGATGCCATGGGCAAGAATTTGCACCGGATTAGAAGTGTCAAGAAATTCCTGTTGCTGACCAGGGACCCTTGTCGCTTCTGGTTCGTTACAAGATCTTGTACTCTATTTTGTACCCTAGAATCCCGGTGTACTTGGCGTGCAATGCCATGTTGATATAACATCACAGACACAGCAAAGACAGACACGGCGGAAAGCCACCGACGAAGACAGCTCGTTGCTCGTTCAGTCACCGCTCGTTCGGTGGCCATTGCGTACATTGTCGAAGGACAAACTATCGCCAGAAGACTACCTCGACCTTTCCGACGCTCGCGCTCTCGCGGTCGAACCGAGCCTCCCTCCCACTCCCACCAGATCGAAAGGGCTTCCTGCCATCATCCCCTACGGCGCCCGGGGTCGCGAGGCTTATACCCCATTCCCCGTCAACACCCGTGGCTTCTTCTACTTTGAACCCCGCCCAGCCTGGAGTGCACTCGGCAGCGCAATCCGCTTTCGAGTGATGCAGTCGGCAGACCCGGCTCGGTTCGCTCATGGCCAGGACCTGCTAAATGAGTACGGCACGCCCTGGGAGTTCCCCCTGCTCGCTGCGTTGCACCTCAAGCGCTACAAGTCACTGCAGAGCATCCTCCTTCAGGACGAGCTCGTCACGCCCGAGCTGCTGGCCAGACACGCTGCAGTGATCAAGAACGCCCACCGCCTCTATGTGGACGTACAGTCGCAGGTCATCAGTGAGGTGAACCAGCCCTTCTTTGTCGACCTTGCGCGTCCGGAGTGGAAGACCTTTGTTCTGGGAAAAGAGGCTATCGTTCCCTTCCCGAAATACATCTTCTCGACACCACCAGCTCAAGGCGCTACGTCCTCACAAAGACCCGAATGGCCCTTCATAGGTGCGTGCCTGACGCCCTCAGGATCCTGTGCGTGCTGATAAATTTCCTGCACGCGCCAGGCGGCCGCCTTCTGTGCCAGTTAGAAGCGCGAGACCGAATTGGTCCGGATGGGCAGTCCAAGCGGGTGGTCCTGGTCCGTGCCCTCCGAATCGTTGAGCCGATACGCGTGAAAGCCCAGCTGCATCGAGCATCCGCGACTCCACATGCCGATCTCCCAGTAATAGTGCCAGGGCGGTATATATCCATCGGGGGCGCGACGATAAAGCTGGAACAACGGGGGAAACTGGCAAGGATGATACAGCACACACTGATCGAGAGGTCCGCGATACGGGATAAAAGATTGTGAGTCTCCTCTGATTTTTTGTCAAAACCGGAAGAGCATACTGAGCGCGGTATACGTCCATAGGAAACGCGACGCAGCCAAGAAAATGTCAAGTCACCTGCCTCAAGAGCCGCAATAGAGGCGGTTCGCTCCAGCAGAGGAAGGCGGCGGAAGGTGGTGTTGCTTCGGAGAGTGCGAATCGCCAGCGCCATGATCGATTCCCGGTCCACATAGCATGCGTTTCCTAGGAGTCAATGAGGAACGCTCCTGGTCAGTCTTCAGCCGCTTGCGAGGAGAACTCGCTGGACGAGCGGATTTTTAACCGGATATTGAGCGTGTCTACGCCCTGACTATGGCTTAGCTAGCGTATGTGAGGTGGGTAGGTCGCAAAGGGGTGGCTAGGAAGTCTTCTGCGGTACCGGTGCTCCGACTCTTGGTAGCTATAAGCATGTATTTATAATCTCTACGATTCTCTAGGCCTATACTTATATTGCTGAATCTTTTCTTTCCCGAATGCTGTTTCCCATGTGAAGATACCATTCTTAAAAGATGCAGCGTACGTATGCATGAGGCCCGCGGGGCGGCGCCGGTACTTAGTACAAATGGGCGCTTACCAACTCGTACGTAGTACGGCCGGCGCTTGGGCAACCTCCGCAATCCCCTCGCTAACTTTGTTCTTTACCTCCGTCCACTACTCGAACCTACTCGCTCTGCTCAGCGCAAGTTAGTATTGATCGCGCATAAAAACTCTGAATCACTGGAAATGTCCGCTGTGCCTGCTACGCCTCGCCGGCAAACAGCACATGAGAGCACCACTCCGGCCGCGACCCCTCAGACTACCCGCGTCGCAGCGTCGCATGTCGTTCAATCGTCCCCTCACTACCAGACAACGCGGCGACATTCTCTGTATGGAACAGAAGACCGCATCATACTCGATCCTGGCTCGCGCTTGTGGAAGGTTGGATTCAGCGGCGAGGGCAAGCCGCGCGACGTGTTCCTCGCGGAGGGCGAGACGGGGCAATCGCTGTGGAGCCTGAACCGCGCGTCCAACCCCGCGGATAGGGAGGAGGAGGACAGGGTTCTCGAGGCAAAGCTACAGGCGTGCTTGCGCTCGGTGTTCCACAAGTACGTCTTCCACTCAGCCTCCAAGCCGTCCCCCTCACTTTGATTGAAGCTCTCTTTTGACCGACCCGAAGTCGCGTAAGGTGATCTTGGTCGAACATCCCCTACTGCCTCTGCATATCAAAGAGACGATCGCGCGCGTACTGTTCAATAATTTGCAGGTGGGTCGCGCGCGCCGTGTTGACTAGCTATGAATGTCTTCTGCGTCTCGCATCATACCGGTCCGCGCGAGCTTCGTGAAGTATGGCCGTCGAGATCAACTCCTTCGCCCTTGATCCACTCTCCACCCTTACCCGCTGTTTCTCCGAGTGAATAACATAATTAATGCCAATAGGTACCGTCAATATCCTTCGCTTCGAGCCATCTACTCGCGCTCCTAGCCGCCGGACGTGTAACAGGGCTTGTCCTGGACTGTGGCCACCTAGAGACGACTGTGCTTCCTGTCAGTATGTTCCTACTTCTTCCCTCGACCAATGTTCACCGCCCCCCTAGGTGTTCTCCTTCCGTCCTTTATACCCTCACCTCCGCACAACCCCACTCGCGGGTGCACGGCTCTCTACGCACATCAAGGCGCTTCTGCTTATGTTCGGCACGTACATCCCTCCCGCGACCTCGCTGAGCGCCGCGATGAATATTCCCGCCGCCTCGCGTTCCGTGCGCGTCCCGCAAGACGTGCTCACGGACAAAGTGATCGACGAGATCAAGACGCGCTGCTGCTTCGTCGGCGACCCATTCGACACCGACGCCACTGCGGCAGCGGGGCGCGCCTCCTCCCCGAGCGGCGGCGACGGCGGCTCGGAGCTCGACCTGCCTCCGAGCGACCCCGCGCTGTCCGAGTCCGAGTTCTCGCGCGTGTCCGCGGACGTGGACAGCAGCTTCTCGCTCCCCGCGTCTTCCGGGTACTCTGTCGTTTCGCACTCGCAGCTCGCAGGCATGGGCGCGGACGCACCGTCCGGCGGCGAGAGTCGCGTGCAGGCGTTGGCTACGATGTACGGCCGGCACTCAACCGCGACAGACATCCATATGCGCGTCGATCCGCCGCCCGCACAGCAGACCGGTACCGGCCGTGGCACGCTCATCGTTCCCGGCTGGGTGCGTGAGCGAGCGGCGGAGGTGCTGTTTGAGGGCGGGGATGTGGACGAGAGCAGCGTTGCAGAGGTCATCTTGGACTGCTTGCTGAAGGTAGGCCTCGATATGTTGCATCATGGTGGCGTGTTTCTCACCAGGCCTGTAGGTACCCGTCGATTTGCGGAAAACGCTGGCTTCAACTATTCTCGTTTCTGGTGGAACCCCGATGCTCCCGGGGTTCATCCCACGCTTGCAGGCAGAGCTCGTGCGGGCTGTCTCGCGGCCTGTGACACCATCCTCCTCCCCACCATCAAGAGCAGGCCGACCGCGCCCCGCGACGTACGACCGATACGCTTCCCTACGCCCGCTCCTGCCTTTCTTTGCAATTCTCAATAACCCCTCACCGCCACCTCCCGCAAGCGCGAGTGCAGCGGCGAATGCGGGGAAGGCGCCAGCGTTCACCCCCGCCACGATGGCTTGGGTCGGCGGGTCGCTCGCCGGGTAAGTCTGGACGGTCAACGGATCCCAGTGTAACCACTGACACATGACGTTTCAGCGCGCTAAAGACGGGTGGCGTGGAGGTGCAGCGCGAGAAGTGGGACGAGGCGGAGGTGCACCCGGAAGACGACGCCATGCTCATAGAGGACGAGCCGCCCCGGCCAACCCTTTCTTCTGGAAACATCCTCCCGGACTGGACACGGACGCCACTGCCTGTGGGCGCGCCGCCGGCACCCCGCCCGCCGTCTGCAGCGCCGCCGCCGGCACTGCAGGCACAGTCCGTTGCGGGATGATGTTGCTGATACTTTGGGGTCCTATATTCAGATTGTTCGTGGTGGCGTTTGTCGAACTGGGTTCACGCGAGTCAGGGAGGGATGTGGGGGTGTAGATTGTGTTCTTGTTGCGTGCTGCTACAGCTACTATCCTACCCTACAACGGCGGCCGTCTATAACTATATACGCTGTACTTTTGCACATACATCAGCCCGGGCTCGAAGGCAGAAACGAAGGCGAAGGCGAAGATAAAACACAGCACAGACTGGGGGGAACGAAACCCGAACGGGGAGGGAAGACGAAGGACGGGGTGATGGTAACGGGTGGAGGCGCAAGCCACACGGGGTAACGAATGGCGGGATATATCTACCCGGCGCGGGAGGCGGCGTGCGGGGGTACTACAGGTGACAGACAACAGGGCGTGGCCGGGGGCGGCCAAAATAAACAAAGCATACGGTGTAAGGAGAGCGGGCGGTACAGCAATACAGCGTCAAGGCGAAGGGGGAGCGAAACGAAACGAAATAACCAATACAGCGTGGGTGGGTCGTGACGGGTCATGGAGTCCATAGGGACAGCGGTCGATGGTGGTGGAGATGTCGCACGATGAGGTGAGCGTGGTGGGGTTGCGCAAACGCGCGATGAGTTGAGGGTGGTGAAAGGGGTGGCCCAAAGGGAATGAGACGTCGGAAGTTCAGATAGGCTGTGCGTTGAAGAGCCGCACGGTCATCTTTCCGCCGGCGCACGCCGCGAGAGCGGCCTGCCAGTCCTGTTCCGACTGTACGTAGCGCAACGACTGTGGACTGAGCGAGCCCACGCTCGATGCCGAGTTTGAGCGCGGGCGCCCACGCAGCGCGAGCAGGCCCCCACGCGCAGGGGCAGCGGTCGGCGCCCAGCCCATAACGAATGACGGGAGGAGCTTCACGCCCTCCTGCACCGCAAACTTCTCGCGCAGGCGGTCGCGCGCGTCCTGCAGCGGCGCGCCGCGGGCAATGCGCAGCAGGACGATGCTGTCGTGCAGGACCGCCTTCAGCGTCACGTTCTCTGTCGTCGCGGCCTGTGGACTCGCGGGGACCGACTGCGCAAAGGCGGCAGGCTGCGACACCGGGGAGACGGGCTCCGGCGAGGACGGGCGCGAGGAGTCGTGCGGGGACCACGGGAGGTGGAACTGCCCCGCGGGCCGGTCGCGGAACGGCTTGGGAAAGCGGTCTGGCGAGGCGGCCTCCAGATGGAACGGCTCCTGGTGGTACAGCTCCTGCGGCGCCTTCTGCGGCGGCGTGCGCGGCGGCTCTTCGGGGCGTACTGTGGGCGCATGGATCCCCGGATCTGGAGCAGGCACACGCAGCATGTCAGTTATCAAACGCAGATGATAGATGCCAAACGGCCAAACTCTGTTTGCACAGGAGGGGGGGCAAGACGGCCGGAGAAGGGGAGGGGACGGAGGGCGGCGGATGGGGGAGCGAATGCGGAGCGGGAACTTACCGTAGAAGTAGGCGTCAATGAAGTCGTCCTGCTGCTCGTACCAGTACTCCTCCGACCCAGGCATGCCGGGCCCGCGCCGCGACCCCGCAGACAGCGACCGCCGCAGATGCGCGCCAACGGGCGGCGTGAGGCTGCGAGGGAGGATGGACGAGTCGATAGAGAAGTCGGAGAGCATCGACCCGATGGTGGTGACCGACTCGCGGTGCTGGTGTTGGTAGCCCATCGCCGTCTCGCGGCCGTCCTCGGGCGTGTCTGAGAGGGAGGTGCCGGAAGCGGTGGACGCGACGGAGTAGCGCGATGAGGGCGAAGCGATGCGCGGACGCGCGAAGTCGGCGCAGGACCCGTTGGCAAAGCTGGAAGTGAAGCTGGGGGCGTAGCTCGCGTCGGATGTCATAGACGCCACAGAGGTTCGCCATGACGAGCGCGGCGACATGTCGCCGGAGAAGTTCGAGAAAACCATCGAGGAGGTCCGCGAGGAGTTGGTTACGGTTGTCGGCGTTCGTGGGTCGCGCGCAGTCTCCGGGTGACCTTGCCCGTCATGCGCGACCTCGGTATCGACATAGAGCCTCTGTGCTAGAGGGAACTCCCGCTGTGTCGCGTCAGCGCTACGTGGGCCATCGGGCAAGAAGACGACACAGTTGCGGTTGGTGCGGTCGGGGCACGAGTTGTTCCGTTGTCGCCGAACGGGAACGGGACCGCGGGGTACCTCCTCGATGACGGAGTGCGGCACAGTCGCCGGCTCGGGTACGAGCTCACTGTCCTCCGGAAGAGCCTGCAGGCTGTGGTGGAAGTCGGCAGATGGAGGTGCTTCCGGCCAAGCCTTGCCGTTATCCGGGACGTAGATAGCGTCATGCAGCAACTCTGATTCGTCTTCTGAGGGGAATGGGCGCGCCGGGTCGTGTGTCCACGAGTTCGGCTGCACATGCGCGGGTGCGGACAGAGGGGGCTCTGCGTACTCCGCATGCGCAGCGTCGTAGGGGACGGTGAGAGCGAGGGAGCCTCGTTCGGATACGAAGAAGGTCATATCGTGAGGCGCTGATGCGGGTGAACGGGGGCTATGAGTGAGGCTGGATGTGCTCGCACTTGACGCAGATGAGTCGGAGGTGGCGTAGCTGAGGGGGGCTTTCCCGGCGGAGCGTCGTCGTGGTGCATCGTCCCTCAGCATGGAGTTGGGGCGCGACGTATCCTGGAACGCGGGGAGAGCAGGGCTCGGGGGCAAGTCGGAGAAGCCGTTGGGCAGCTGCAACGAGATGTTCGACGCGGAGAAGTACATCGAGAACGCACTGCTCGCAACAGAGTTGCGTATGCTCCCCGTGCCGTTCGCGTTGCCGCCAGAGGTCGACTTGCCGCGCTTGCGGTCGTGGTCGAGGTCGCGCCGCCAGTAGCCGAAGAAGTCGCGACATATCCGCGCCTCGCGCAGCTCCTGGACGAGCGTCGGCAGGTCGTCACGGAAGAGCGCAGTGATGAGCGCCTCGAACTCCCGCCCGCGCTGCTCGATCGTCGCCTGGCTCGCGCGGAACAGCGTGCCCTTCTTCGTAAGGCGTGGAAGGACGTCGTGGATGTGCTTCGCGATCATGTTCGCGTCCGGTCCTGGAGGGAGCGACTCGAATGACGCAGCCTGGTCCGACTGGATGTAGACCCCGTTCTTCTTCACGCCCTTGCCCGCAGCTAATCGCGAGCGTTTCTGACGTGCCATGAGGGTGTACTCCGTCTCGAGGATCTCTTGGAACCATAGGCAGTCTTCCCATCTCCTCCACACCTCGTAGTCGGAGAAGGATGCACTAGACTTCGTAGAACGGGCGTCCGAGGAGGCCTCCTTGAGGGAGATAACGCGCATGCCGTAGCAATACCCGCTACCTAAGGGAGAGATGAGTATGAAGCCAATAGATGAGGTCGTGTGAGCGCTCACCGAACTTGGTGGGTGTCAGTACATCTACTGTAAACTCCTTGGGTGGAGGGCGATGGACGGCGCGCTTGTAGTTCTGCAACCTGGCTTAGCGCATGTGTTATCGGAACATGTATGAAGCGTGAACATACGTGTCCTGAGGGGGGTCCACCGAGGGCCCCAGTGCCAGGACCGCCCTGGTAGTCCATGAGCGATATGGAGGTTGCGGTTCAAGGAGAAGATGCGTACGTAGAAATCGCCAATCAGGTTCACGTTCGCCATTCTCCGGCGGATGGGGAGTCCCGCACAAGGTGAACGCTAAATTTGCTGCGTGGAAGGGCGACTGTCAGGTGGGCGGTGTGATGGTCGTCTGTGCGTGTGCGGATTAGTGGCGAGTTCTGCGACTAACTTGGATAGTAAGGTCTTGGACACACCCGGAATGGCAACTGATACCCCTGCCGCTGAGAGTGGGCGCACGGCGCTGTATCACGCCAGGAGCGGTGTCGGCGGCGCGCGCGAGTTCGCGGGTGGGCGGCGGGAGGTGGAGGGCTGTTCGCTGTCGCGATGGTGGTAGAGCGAGAGAAAAGAGAGTGCGAGCGAGGCAGACAAGGCGGGGGACGGAGGGCGCCTGGGGCTTATTGTGTTGGGTCGACATGAGGGCCATGAGTTCAGGAGGAGGCTATCCGAATCACCCGGGCCTGCGTTCCCCTTCTGAGCGATAACCGGTTCAGATCCCCCCGATCATCATCTGTTCTCCCGAAATGGTGACGAGTTCCTGGGCGCAGCCGTCCATCTCTCCTGCGCTCGTAGTCATGCAATCGCATGCAGCGCGGTGGTGGCTCGCCCTCGCACATCCGTACGTACTATAGCAGCACATCAGTGTTGTCTCATGAGCTCATGGCAGGTTTATGTACAACTCACCTCAACGCAAAAACGAGCGCCGGCCGGATCAGCGTTTTCGCCTGATACTGCGTGAGATCCAGTGGGAGATCGAAAGCAGGCTCGATCGCGCGTCATGTGTTTACTCACCTCCATTCTGTTAAACCGATCCGCCTCTCTTCAAGCTTCAACCAAGTGGGCGACAACTTTCCCCCACAATCCCCGCCTATGTCAAGTCGTCAGCGCCTCTGCGGCCGCGCGAGCACTGCGCTTCATTTTGGCCTACTTACTGTGCATTCTCCAGGCCGTCCAGTTCGTCTTGTCACTGAACAAGCCCGCTCAAGCGGCCTGAGAAGCCAGGAACCCCCGCGTGAGATAACCAGCGCAGGTCATCGCACAATCCCCGGCACCGAGTGGCCCATCATCCCATCAGTCGCCCCGGTCGCTCAAGATTGGCCCATCGACCCCACAGCCGAATGCTCGCTCCCCGTTGGCTCTTCAGCCTCTTCGCGTCGCCTCGGTGCCAACGCCGCCGGTCGCGCGCGCCGCGTCCGCCAATCCCCGCTCGCGCTGAGGTGCGAGGGCGCGGCCAATGACGCTGTGGCCGCTGGCGCGGGTGTGGGACCGAGGACGCGCGCGGGTGCGGTCGGCGGAGGCCTGGCCGATCCGGCGTGGCGTGCGCGTGCGCAGCTGTTCGCGCGATCGTCCTCGTATTCGCATACCCCCTTCTAGTCGCGCGGGTCGTGAATAGCCGCAGGAGGAGAGCTGCGAGTGGTCGTAGGAGTTTACCCCGGAATAGGCCCTTGTGTTTTTCCCAGAGGTGCGAACGCAGCTCATAATCTCCGTGTTTCATTGAATAGCGAGGCTGTCAGTCCTACGGCCTCTTATCTGTGTTGCTGAGGAGTTGCGCACCGAAGATCCCTTCGCACCCGGGGACGCCACGCCAGACGATATGTCGCGCTCGATGGCGACGTACGTGGTTGGCTACGTATGTTGCATCATATTGGCAACCAACTTCCACTCGTACGCGAGCTCGCCTCCATTGGTTGAAGCAATGCAGGGAAGCACGCGCACTCGCGTGCGCACTCTCGATGCGTGGTTACGATCGATTGCCTCCAAACGTAGCATGTGGTGCCCACACCCTCGCGCATGTGCCTGCCTGTCTATTGAACGACTGAAGCGGCATAGACCAGGGCGTCCGACGCAATACTATATATCTATCAGCGATCCCCATCTTCAGTATTCGCGCGCCGCTCCGTCGACGTGCCCGCGCTCACGAGCGCTGCCACCCCGACTGAGCGAGCCGAACGAGGGCGAATTTGATCACGGCCTTTCGACGCGTGCGCACGCGGGTGCAGACTGGGGCTTCCAACATGGTTCGAATGACGCACCACTCACGCGCTGCGCAGAGACGTCGAGAACTCGAAGAGATGTCGAGAAGGGCTGCAGGTTCTCCGGCGCGCGGAGAGAAGCCAAGTCGACGCTCGACAGGCCGTCCCCACACGTCGAGCCCGGGCTTTGCATCCCCCGCACGCCCCGCTCGATGTAGATGTCCGCGCTGTCGTCCGCGAAGGGCGGGAGGCCTCCGCGGCGTCGATCTCCTCGGCGGGCTCTTACCCTATACGGGGCTCGGGGAGTGTGCCCTGGGATGCCATAACGCGTTCGTCTGATGGAGAACGCCGACCTGTATCGCGAATGGCTGGTGGAAGTTCTTGTCTTCGTTTCCTCTGCTCCGGGCCCATCGCGCCGGGTGTCATCCGGAGATGCGATGGCATCGCGGGGGGCCGGGGGTTGGCGATGATGACGTCGGGTCCGGTGCTGAAGATCGCAAAGGCACCACGCCTGTAAGGAGGGGCCTCGGAGGTTGTGCTGAAGCAAGGGGCTATCGGTACCTATAAGTATGAACTATTCACCGATATAGGAAGGCATTATGAGCCGTACTTCTGCTAAAGAATCCCTTCCCTCAGTGACTTGCTGAAAGACGGGAAGTTTTGCTAAAGAGAAGCCCCGGTGCCGGGTTTCTACGCGGCGTAGGAAGTCATCAGATGTATCGAATGGGTACGGTACGAACGAGCGGTGACAGCGAACTTACCAGGAGCAGCAAATAGACGTCCAGACCTTGGCGAACGAGGGATGTATCGGGGTAGCTACTTTCCTGAGGGTCTTCGTATTGCCGACAACCGACTCCGGGCGTGCGCGCGAAGTCGGAGTAATGATCGTCGAGGTGTTCGGGGCTTGTAGTATCACCTATACCAACGTGGGGTGAGAAAGTCTGTGAGCATGTTCTACGTCGCGCAGGAACAAGAACTACTGACAATGGCGAGCAATGTATCAGGCGGATGGCGTGGGGTCCATAGCTGGGGTTCGCCCCATTCAGGCATAAGTGCGTTCGGAAATCAGTCTCGCGTTTTCACTATTCTTATTACTCGACGGGGAGGCTGGAGCCCTCGAGATGGATCTCATCGCTGCACTGTGCCCAACGTCAATACGGAATTCGTTCTTCTAAGCTGCAGCCGGGGACACTTACCTTCTTCGCGAGGGAAGCGGCCGTGCGCGAGGAGGCCGCGGTATCTCCCAGGGAGGATGGGCCCCTATACGAAGAACGACGAGCCTGAACGAATAGCCTTCGTGTCCGGGGGGTCCTCGTTTCCACGTGCTACTGGAAGAGTCGTTGGATAAGCGTACGCCACGAGCGTAGACAGCTTCTGAACCTGGCGCCGTTCCCAATGCTCTGCTATGGGCGACGTAAAGCCCAACTTGGCTACGACCTTCTGTCTCCGGCATCAGCACCCGAGGGAAGTATTGCGTCTGACAAGCAGTATGACGCACAGTGTTCCTCCTCAACTTTCGAGACGCGTTAGAGCGCTGTGTCCCAGAAAAATGCCTGCCACCACTTCTGGTTAGCGCGAACTAAGACGGAAATGTGCGTAACAGGATACTTACCAGGCCCTTCTCACTGATCTTCTAATCGCGCGTATACCCACTGCATACATGCGGTCCCCAAGAAAGATACGCAGTCTTGTAAGGCCCACCCACGTTATGCGTGTATCATGTCAGCTTCCTCTATTGGAGGCAGAGAGTGGGCATGGTACAGCCGAGGAACTGCTCCAATTATGCCTGATACGACCGGGGCGTGAGTAGGACTGAAAGGGGAAGAACAGCACGACGAGCCGGGGCCGGCCCAGGAACTAGGATCACCGCCCCCGCAGTCTTTGAACGTGAAACGCTTGCAGTACCAGCGCCAGCCAAACGTCCTGTCCGTTCGTGGAAACGCGCATCTTTCAAGGGAACGTAGAGGCGGATGCCGGCCGCTATCTGCCACTAAACGCCCAAACGGCATGCGATCCATCTGGCTTTGTGAGGAGGCACAGAAGCATGCCCCATGCCATAGAGTCGGTACTGTGGTTGACATAGAGCGACCCGAAGACGGCCCTCATCGGCTGATGGTGCATATATGCAGGTGGACGCCGGACCGTCAGAAGTACTGGGGGTGATCTTGAAGGTATACATTGGCTATCTAACCTCCCCGTCAGTGGACAGAGCACATTAGGAAGCGTGACACTGCACATACCGACTACCCTCCCTTTATACCGTGCGTGTCTGCAGATATATTAGCGAGATGGGGCTGAGGGCCGGCGCCATCTAACTGCCTGCCTTGTTTCGTCGCTGATATCTCTCTTATTGTATGCCAAGAGGATTCAGTGCGTGAGGTCTTCCCGCTAGCCCAGCAAAGTGAAATTTTGCTCGTTCATGAGTCGCAAGCCGAGACGTTTAAAAGAGTTTTTGGACGTGGAATGGTTGTGGAAGACTTGTATAGTGTGCTTGAAGGCCCGAAGCGCCCTGCCGCCCCCGGTACGCGTTATTTGCGCGTGTTGCTGGTACCGCTGAGCGCCGATCTTCAGCCACTTGCGCGTTGCTTGCCCCTATTTGGTGCTAAATGACGCGACGCGTCCAGACGCGTCTCCGATAGCCGTCGAGAGTCAGTTGACTGGGTCTCCCCTGCTTCCGCGAATGCTAGCAACCAAACTCCGTGTCAGTCACTGCTATCTTGCTCTCTCTTCGTAGGCTATATGCAAGAAGCAGTGGAACAGCCTTGAGCAAGGGTACGGTTCGAGATGGCGAGTGCTAAGGGCGATCCTTATCGCCATACAACGGCTCTCACCATCATATACGAGTCTTTACGTGTACGTATCGACTCTAGTACTCTGCTACCGCAGCACAAAGGGGAAACATTGCACGATCGAGCGAACCCCGCGTGATAATTCCGGCTGTTATGTAAGCGCTCGTGCACTCTTCATAAATATGACGCATTGCCTTTGTTCGGGGTCCCACCAACCTTGCACTCGTACCCCCACCATCTCACTACCCTCATCATGCCCAAGGACTCTTACACCGGGGAATCCTACGACGTGACGTCCCGCGGCGTCAACGACCAGGTGCGCGACTTCCCTTTGTTCTATCTCCCCTCATCGCCGACCACGCGCCCGTCGCGCAGGGTAACTCCTACGACCACCGCGTCAGCGAGAGCGGCGGTCACTCCTACCACTACAGCAACAAGTACGTGTTTCGTGCTTCCGGATGGTTGGACGGCTACTGATGTAATGTCAATGCTATTCCAGCGACGGGAGCTACTACTACTCCAACTCCAACGGCTCGACCTACTACAACAGCGGGGACGGCTACACCCAGTACACCAGCCCGAGCGGCGACGTCACCAAGAGCACTGGCGGCAAGTAAGACAGGGCGGGAGATGGCCCAGCGGCACGCATGTACGATAGTATTGGACGAACGACGGCTGTGAACTACTCGAATTGATTGAGCTTCTCGAACAACATCTGGCAATGCGTGCTGACACGAGTGTAACTCCGTGAATAAAGACACCTCGTAACTCTTTGTAAACTCAAAGTCTTCGGAGAACCAGTGCGTGCTTATCGCCGCTGTAGGATGTTAAGCAGGCGCTTCCTCGAAAACGCGTCGCGCGACCCCGCTCGACGCGTCGGATCCGCGTGTCACGCGCATACCCTAGCCGACGCTTGTCTGCCTCCTTCCACGACAACTCCTTTCGGCTGCCCGCTCCTAACATCCCTCAAGTCACCCCGCCTTCACGCTCATCGGACCAGCCTCCGCGATTCTCAGGGCCGTCTGACAGCCCGCGAGCCAAGCACGTCTCTTCCCTCACGAATGCCCTCCTCGCGCCGCTAACGCGAACACCCAGCGCACGCGTGGCCATGAAACACCCTTTGGGGGCTTCCTGCGCGGTCAGCTGACGGCGCGCAAGAGGCAGCATCCGCGCCCGCCATAGAGCGGGTGAGGTGCCCGTGCATATATGCGGGCATTTGGTGTCTGGCGTACGTACTCGGCAGCTGTACTGGACGCTGATTTTGGGTGTCCCGCAGCGCCGCGCATCGCACGCCGGGAGCCCGTCGCTCGGCTGGCGCCCTTCTCCTCTCCTCCGTGTCGGAAGAAGGGGGGTGGCATCGCGCCGATTTGGGATATGGGGGCGGCGTCGGTCGGCAGTGCCGTACGTGCCGTGGAAGATGGCGCCGCAGGCGCACATCTGGAGCTGCGAACGGTGAACACTTCCCACAACCGGCGGGCCTACGGGCGCGAGCGATACGTCTGCTCCTGACGATCATCTATCCGGTCTAGCTGTGCGTCGACGGTGGTTCCTCGTGTTAATCTCCTGGTCCGACGTCGGACGTGCTCACAGGACTTGACAGGGCCCGCGACGCGCATATATCAAGCTCTCGACGCTGCACCTTGCCGGCCGATCACAGCAGACTTCAAGCAGACTGCGTGTTGTGGGTGTGGGTGATGCTGCATCACCCCGCGGTGCATCACGCATCTGCATCTGCAGAAGGAGGCCTCAGGCAGGAGACGGACGTGCACAGGCGTAGGTCACGAAGACGTCTTCGTCGCTACCCGAGTCACCCCTGCTGACTGTGCGTGATCCAGGTGCGATTTCTCCCGCGACAGGCCCCCACCTTCGCAGTACGCGCGGGCACGAGGATACTACGCGGCTCGGGAAGAGCGCACGTCCACCGCTAGCGGTTCGCACCTCTGCCCACCTGATACACCCTGCCGTACGACGTCGGAGCTCGACGAGGGTATGTGAGTCGCATATTGCGTCAATTTACCGGTGTATAGGTGCGCACCCTTCCTAGACAATAGCACTGGCACTCACCGCGGCTGCATCACGCATCTAGGGACAGCGCCGGGGCGCAAACAATCAATTCAAAACGGCGCCCCTCCCACGCACCCGGGACCAATGGCGCGCTCCCCGGGCTCGGTGCACGCCAGCACTCGCCCGCGCGCCTTCTTCGGCAAAATCCTCGAATCGCGCTGCTCAATTGCCTACCAACGGACGGGAACTGTACCCGCTCCGCCCCACCCACCCTGCAACGCCCACGCCAGGCGCGAGGCGCCAGAACCCAGAACCCCCGGCGCGCCACCCACGCAGCGCTGGGCGCCGACGGAGAGGACCGTGCGTATCGCCCGCGAAGCGGGGCCAGGGCGACAGGAGGCTATAGGCATCCCCCGATGGCAGGCCCGGCGGACGGGTACGCAATGTGCGTTGTTCACCAGCGGTCGCGGCGCCAGATGGCATGGCTGACTCCCAGGCCGCTCTGCGTGCGCAGCGGCTTCTGGGGACAAGCTCCAAGCTCCGACCGCCCGAGGCGTGCGCGCGCGTTCGCGGATGAGTCGAGGGCTCTGTTCACGCACGCTGCACGCCGGCGGCCCCCACCGTCCCCGTGCCCGATCCCGAGCCTCGTCATGCGGCCCCGGGCTGAGCGCTGGGCAACGAACGACGAAGGCTGCCTGCCCGATGCTCGAGGGGGGGTGCTCGCGCTCCACGGTGCTCGGTCAGGCGTCGACTTTCGAGGACCCTGGAGGAGGACGTACGTTCGCGTCGCCGATCGGCGTGCCGCACGGGTGCCACAACGCTGCGTCTGCTCGACTTCTGCCGAGGCCTTCACCGCGTCAGGTGCGCCGTGCGAACCGCCTGCGGCCGTCTGCGCGTTCCCGGGTGGCATCGGCGTATCTGGCTGCGAGTGGGGCTGGGATTCTCCGGGGCCAGTGCATGCCTGTGGATGCTCGGTGTCCAAATTCCACTAGACACTTTTTGTTTGCGATACTGAACCGGATTGCGTGGGGCTGATGGCTGCATTGAGTGGGTGTTGGCGAGATCTGCTCCAAACGCTCCAAAGTGCCCGTAGCACAGCGACGGGCGAAATTCTGCGCCGTCGTTGGCTGGGGATGGGCGCTTCATGCGGCCTTACTCGCACACGCGTTGGGCGCGTACGCTCCGTGGCTCCACCAAACCTCCCCGATCTGTACGGCTCCAGCTTATTAATTGCATTACACCACCGGTCTATATCGCGAACAAAAAGTGTCTACTGGCGGTGCAATGTGCATGCGGACGTCGCGCAACGAGGCTACGAGCCATCTCGCCAACGGAGGATCGCACTCGCAGAGGGCCAGGCGGCCGCCCCAGGCACGACCAAGACCGCGCGGACGGCCAGCCGCCACGCGCCATATACGGACGCTCGGAGAAAGGGCGAGCCTCCATCATCGCCGCGAAGCTCGCGCGCCGCACGTGTGCGGGTTCTTATCGGGCGTGGACAAGGCAATCTGCACGCCGCCCGATCTGCGTGCGCGGTGGCGGCCTCGCCGCACGCGCGCGGGCCTCGTTGCGCGCGCGGAGCCCGCCACGAAGGTTTACCGTTCCGCGTTGCGTGCCAGGATCCGAGCTGCATCTGACTGCCTGCGGGGGCGGGTGCCAGCGGACGGCGAGCGCTGCGGGGGCATGGGGGCTGTCTGGACGGGGCCTGCGCGGGCCTTCGCGCCTTCTGGCGGTAACTTGCGGGATCAGGTGGACGGAGGCCGCGTCGCGCGAGGGATATTGTTGCCAGACTGGATCGGGTAGCGTCGAGATGCGCACCGTTCCGGTTAGGGGCGAGATCATTCGCTGCCGTTTGGGGTTTAGGCTGCCTGGCTAGTCGCCCATGGCGCCGCCGGGCGTGGGGGGCACACGCGGCGGGGGGCGGGCCTCCGCGTGCCCTGCAATGTCTGTGGGTCTGCGTGGCCGCGTCTCAGATGCACGTCTGACTGCGGGGGGTGGGCAGGAGGGGCAGCGGAGGCGGAGGCGCGGGAGGGGATCGAGTTGTGTGTCCGGGCGGTTGGACGGATGACGCAGAGCGCGCGCATCGGGACGGTCCCAGACGTCAGGTTCCTCGATTTGTGCAGGTAAGATCCGAAGAAGAGGCTGATCTGCCGTATCCAGATCGATTATTATTAGGCCCGAAACGGCTCCCGCCCGCATCAGGCACCGGCGCCCAACTGCCATATCCCCTCCGTGGGCGCGATCAGCCTGTCGCCGTCGGCCGTGGCAGTGACTGGAGACCGCCATCTCCCCCGTCCGATCCAGCGTCGCGGTTGCAGTGGGCGACGCCGGGGAGCCTGGGGGCGCGGTGGGCAGAGGGATGGAAGGTGCGCGCAGGACTGCTGCCGCGATGGGCCGCGCAGATGACGGGTGACGGGACAAGAGCGGCGCCGAGGCGAATCGCCGTCCCACCGCCATGGGCATTACGTACGCGGGCAGCGTCGCAGGTGGATCTAGTATCGGGCACGAGAGATTCCCGGCTGAGCCGGTTCTCGAGATTGCTGATGCGGATCTCACCCGCACTCTCGAGTCGCCCCTCCTCCCCCTCCTCGACGCGCCCCGCCGGCACGCGCGCTGCTCAGCCAGGCGTGCGCGGCGCGTGCGGCGCTGGCGGACGCGTGCGGGGACGGGCGCGGGGGGAGTAGGAAGCACGCAGACGCGTCGGCGTTTATTTGCGAAATTCAATACGTTATTTCGCCGCGTCAGATTCGAACTCCGCTCAGATTTGTTTGGTGATCTAGTTAGCCGGCTGCTCCTCCTCCTTGTTTCCATCCTCCTTCTTCCCCCTCTTCGCCCTCGCCCGTCCGCCAGCCCGCTCTCCGCTCAGCTCTCCGGCCTGCTTCCTGGTCCCCGACGACGCCCGTCGCACGACGCCCCGTCGACAGTGCCCGGCAGTGTGCGTCGGTCGTGCCGTCTTCGCGCCGGCCTGGACCGCCGCATTTAGCCCTCTCCGATTGTTCTCCAGATCCGGGTTAATCGGGAGATACAGCGAGATATACTCCTAGCCTCTCTCGTCACTTCCGCCCATCCCCTCCGCCACCATGTCCTCCTCCCATCCGCCCCAGTACGCCCCGTACTCGCTGCCCCCGGTCCAGGACTCTGTCCGCCTGCCGTCGATCAAGGACCTCAACTTCCCGCCCCCGGGCCAGGACGGAAGCCCTACAAACGGAAACGTGCGCGCGGAGCATCCGCGCCAGCGCCATGAAACGACGTCCTGGAGCCGGTCGAACGCGTCGACGGGCCCGCCCCAGCCCCAGCACCCCCAGCACTCGCAGCACTCGTCGAGCATGCCGCCCCCGCACGACCCGCCGCCCAAGTCGCACCCGCACCCCTCCCAGCGTCACGACGCGTCGTACGGGCAGCCCGGGTCGGGCCCGGCCGCGCAGCAGCCCCCCGCGGGGCTGCCCACGCACAACGGGATGGGCGCGGGCCCCGCGCGCGCAGAGAATGGCACGGACACCTCGTCGAAAAGGTCCCGTCCGCAGGCTGCCGTCGGCGCCTCGCCTGGGCGGTCCCCTCACGTAAGCCCAGGTTCTCCCGTGAAGGGCGTTAAAGCATGATGGCGCTAACTTATTGTGATTGAAACCGATTGTCGATGGACACCATGTTCTCGATATGGGCATGCATTGCAGACCGCGTACCCGCCGTACCCAGCACAAGGCCCCCCCGCCGGGTACCACCAGGGCCCTCCGCCGCCGGCGCCCCCACAGCACGAGCAGCCCCAGCACCCGTCGCAGTTCTCCCATGGGCCGCCCCCGGGCTACTCTGGCTACCCTCCGCCGCCGATTCCTCAGCGACACTACCCTATGCCCCCTCCGCCTGCCCCCGGGCATCACCAGGCGCAGCCACCGCCCAGCCCGTACCCGCCAACCGCCCCACCGCCCGAGCACTGGCAACAGCACCCGCCATCTCAGCCGCCCCAACATGCCCCGCAACAGTTCAATGGCTTCGCCCGAACAACGCCGCTGGTCCCAGCCCCCGCCGATGCGCGAACGGGTGCGCCCAGCCAAGCAGAGCTAGACCGAGTGGCAGCGCGCCAACACGTGATTGCAGAGGTGCAGAATGCATGGCTGCCGTAAAACTGCAAATTTCCTGACCTAAACCATTTTCAGATCTTGAAGCACTGCGGTGTTCTGTATGGGTTCGCGAACCACTACAGTACGTTTTCGGCTTACGATACGACGGCCTTTGATTGACTCTCCGCAGGCCAAGCGGCGACGGCGCATCCGCATGTGCAACCGGCACCTCCCGAACTGGAGGAGATGAACAGCCGCGCATCCACCGTCGTGCGCCTGTTGGACGACCTGAGACGCCTAGATGCCGGCGAAGACATCTCGCGCAAAGAAAGCACGAATGGGACCGCTACTCCTGCCGAAGAGCATCCCCGCCCGCCGAAACGGCCCTGGGAAGATATGGCCCGAGACGGGGAGCCGCCGTCCTCGGCGAGCTACTCTGATGTGAGTCCGCTGCCATGCTGAGGCGCGTGCCTGCCTGACCGCACGCCCGCAGGCTCCCGGACACCTCTCGCACCCCGACGAGCAGGCACAGTCCACGGCCGAGCAGGACATGCAGATCATCCGCAACAAGCGGCAGTCGAGCGCCGGCGGCGCGCAGCCCGGGCAGCAGAAGAACAAGTACAGGAAGCGTAGTGTAAGTAAAGGGCTGGCAGTGAGTCTTCGATCTTCGCGCTCAGCGGACGTACAGCGAGCTACCCCGCCTGGAAAGTGTCACTCCTGCAACATCCGCGAGACTCCTGAATGGAGGCGCGGCCCCGACGGCGCAAGAACCCTTTGCAACGCGTGCGGCCTGCGTACGTGCCCCATTCTTCTCCGCAGCATCCGTTGCGGCGCGGCTGACCCCCGTGACGTGTATATATGCAGACTACGCGAAGCTCATGCGCAAGCGCGACAAGGCCCTCGACGCGAACGGGAAGGCCCCGCCCATCGACCTCCAGACGCTCCGCGCGTCCACCGCGTCCGCGCGCGGAAGCGGCAGCACCGGCAGTGGCGAACACAGCGGCGAGACGCCGCACCCGCAGCAGCACCCGGGCCCCCCGCAGTCGCCCTACGAGCAGCCCAAGCAGATCCCGCCCATGCAGGCCCAGCCGCCGCCGCACCACGCACACCCGGGCCCGTACCAGCTCATGCCGGTGGGCGCCCCCGGGCCCTCGGGCCAGCCTCACCAGATGATGCCCCCGCCGCCCCCGCACGGCTCGTCGGCGCCGCACAGCGCGAACGGCGCGCCGCCGCCCCCGCCGTGGCTCGCGTCGCCCGTGCAGGAGCGCGGCGGGTACAGCGCGGAGCCGCAGTCGTACATGCGCGCGTCGCACCCGCCCTCGCATGCGCGCGCGTCCCCGCAGTGATCGACATCCTGTGTCTCTGTCCTTCGTCTATGTATCGGTTTGCAGTCGGACAGATGGTTCCCGTTCATGCTTCTCTGTCCGTGTTCGCCTGTGCTGTTACTGTTGCTGCTCTCTTCTTTCCGGTATAGCGGCCGCCCCCGTTTGTGTTCGATGTCGATATTCCACCCCGCTGAACAGCCCCCACCTATAATCTCGCCTGCCGTGCCGTGTCCAGTATAATCCCGCGTCTTGCCGTGTACATACATACCCCGCCGCTTCGCCCGCTATTGTTGTAGTAATCGAGCCCGTTCCCGCTCGCTCGCACGGAGGATCTGCTGTGTGTACTCACTCGCGCGATCGCATCGGAGCGGGCGATGCACGGCGACGATGGGCGATGGCGATGGCGCCCGTGACAGGCCATCGCACATCGACACATCGCCCATCGCCCATCTATGACGGGATCGGGATCGCGATCGCACGCGGCCGATCTCGTCCCATCCTCGCCGCTGGACCGTGGACCGTGGACGCTCGCCGCCGATCGCTGATCCCCTCTCTTACCCCGCACATTTGCATCCGCGATGCACTGGTCACGGCGCGAGGCCGCCCACACTGCGTCTGAGTGAGGCAAGTTCCGTACAAGGTGGTGCTGTTTTGTTGTACATCCTGGTGCATACACATCCGTGCTATCAAGCTTTCTCCTTCTGGGCCCCCGCCGCGCGGCAGCGGTGGCAGCTCTACACTCTCGCGGAGCCCAACCGCGCGGTCCCCCTTGCGCGTTCTCACCGTCAACCCAGGAACCTTCCCATGCTTAGGCGGCCTCCGAGGCTCCCCCGCTCCCCTCCCCCCGGTCTAGTCGGTGTACCCGCGCGAGACGGTGGTGTCCGTCTTCGGGAGCGGCAGGCCCTGCTGCTCCCAGATGGCGAGCTGGCGGTCCTGCGCGGTCTTGCCCGTCGCGCGCTCGTAGTCCGCGACCGACGTCGGGCGCTCGCCGTGCGGCGTCGCGCGCAAAGCGTGCCGGGTGTGCGGCCAGAAGTCGAACGTCGCGGAGTGCGTGACGATCTGCGCGCCGCGGGGATAGAGCGTGTGTCAGCCAGCGTAAAGCTCAAGCTCAGGCTCAGGCTCAGGGGGGAAGCCGAAGCGCACGGAGGGGAAGGGGGAAGGGGAAGGTAAGGAGGGGGGGCGGGAGCTTGCGAGGCAGACGGCCGCACTGAGGGGGGAAGAGGGGGCGGAGAAGGCAGAAGGCAAAGGGAGAAGGGGGGAAAGGGCGAATGTGGCGTCATCGAGAGAGAGATACGCACCCTGTTGTCCCAGATGGCGACCGAGTTGGGCTGCCACCGGAAGCGCACCTGGTAGTCGGGGTTCTCTCTGGCAAACGCCGCGGTCAGTTACGGTGCGGGATGCGCTCAGCTTCCGACGGGCACGAAGGTTCAATGGGCATGCGCAGCAGGGGCGTGCCCCCGCGTGCGCACCCAAACCCCCGGCGCCGCTGGGAAGCTGGAAGCGGGAAGCCAGACGGACACTCACGCGATCTGGCGGAAGAGCAGCTCGAGGATGGCGTCGCTCTCCGCCTTGGGCACGCCCACGATCCGGCGGGTGAAGCCTGTGTGGCAGATGGGCGTGTGTCAATCTGGCGGCTCACGCAGGGGCAGGCGGGCCCGGGGATGGGGATGGGAAGGGGAAGGGGAAGCTCACCGGGGTTGACGTAGATGCTCTTCCAGCCCGTGACGGGGTGCACGCGCACGACGGGGTGGACGGACTCGACGGGCTCGCGGCGCACGGTGTGGCCCGAGGCGCGCGCGCCGTCCGCCTGCGCGACCGCGCTGTGCACGGCGGTCAGGCCCTCGAGGTACTTCTGGAACCCGGGGCTGAAGGACGAGTAGAGGGCGTAGCTAGTGCGGCGCATAGTCAGTTCACGTGTCCCTGCCTCTCGTAATGGCTCTCAATTTAGCAAGGACTCACCCAGAGCTCCAGAGGGTGTCGCCGCCGTAGGGCGGGCCGGTGATGACCTTGAGCGAGGTCGTGCTGGGCGGCTGGAGCTCGTACGAGACGTCGGAGTGCCAGAGCTCGATCTTGGAGAAGGCGCTCGGGTCAGGGCGCCGGCCGCCGTCGTTGTACACGACTATTAGATGCGGACGTCAGCTGTCGCGTTCCAGCCATCCAAGGCGTGGATGGGCTAACGCACCGTGAACCTCCTCGAGGCCCGGCTCCCTGGGAACAGGCGTCGTGGCATGCTTGTGCAGGGGGCCCCAGTGGCGCGCGAGCTCAAGCTGCTCCTGGATGCTCAGTTCCTGGTCGCGGAAGACTGCAACAAATGCGATCTGTCAGCACGCCCTCCCGCGCCGGCACAGTTCGCATCGTTGACGTACAGACAACGCCGCGCTCCGCAATCAGCAACGACCTGCGCGGATAGAGGGGAAAGGGCCGCATCAGCATCAGTCACTCAGCCTCCCGCGCGACGTGCATGAGTCCGCGCTGGGCTAAGCAGTACGTACAGCTCGTCCTTCTGCGCGTCCGAGAGCTGGCGCAGGTCGATGCCCGAGAGCTCGGTGCCGATGGCGGGCGTCAGGTGCTCGACCTTGCTCGCGGCAGACAGCAGGCTCTTCTTCTCGGGATCCGCGAACTGCGCGCGATCCGTCACCGCGATGTCGCCCAGGGGCTCCCACTTGACGTCCGGCCAGTGCGGCTGTGCGCGAGCAGTTTAGCATCACCGCGATCTTCCCGCAGGGATGCAAACGTACCTTGTACTTCGCGTACTGGTAGGCGCTGTCGTCGACGTCCCCGTCGGACGGCGGCGAGTAGAACGGGTTGAAGAGCTGCTGCGCGGCGGCCTTCGCGGCCTTGACGGGCGCGGCGGCGGCGGTGCCGTTGGTGGTAGCGTTTGCCTCGGAGGTAGCGACGGGAGCCATGTCTGTCTGTAGAAGCAGGCGCAGATGCGGCGCCGCGCCCCCTATCCACAACACTTTATACCCGTGTGTGTGGGTGCGGTGGTGCCTTCAGACGGGCGTGCGCCGCAAGGGAGGCGAGCTCTTTGCGTGCGCCGAAGGCGCGATGGCGAACACGTGCACGTGACCGCGCGCAGTGGGCCTTCTCCGCACGCGCGTTCCCATGGGACGTTCTCCCGGAAGCGCAAAAGGATGGCCCCGAGGCGATAACGGGGTGCGGGGGAGCCGTCTGTGCATGGGGCCGGCCTGGACGGCCGCGCTATCCTGCGGGGCGCTGACGGGCGGATGGCGCGAGCGTGTCGTTTGCGCGGGCCACGGGGCCTGGGGCGCACGGTGGCGCGGGGGTCACTTGCGCGAACTGCGCAGAATTGCTGAAATCCTATTGGGAATAGAGCGTGTTAGTCAAAACGCGGGTGCGAGGATTGGCCGGGCGGGAAGGCGTACGAATTCCCTGGGTGCGTACAGGCCGGTCCGAGGCCGAACGAGTTAGCGGCACGCTATCGCTAATCGTGGCGCTTGTCGCAGTAGTAGTACGCCTTCTGCGTGCTTTTGACCCGTATAACTATCTTCCAGAGGCAGCGCGTATAAAACATGACACGAAGGTGGTGATGGAAGCAGAACAACCTGGTGTAAGCGCCTGCATGCGATCTTGGCGTTAAGCGCTCGTCAGCTGCGGGTCCGAGAGCGCATACATCCATCTTGGCGACAAGGCAAAAGAAGAGACGATGCAGAGGCTGGGACATCTTTTGAAAATATTCAACAAGTAAATATTGCGGCGTCTCTTTTATGGGTATATCTCGAGTTACTGGGGCTATGAACCTCATGCTATACTAAACGCACATTGTTGTTCAACGGTCCAACAGTCATACAAGTAGTTTCCCTTTCAACAAGGTATCTAGTTTGTCGCGCACTGCGTGAAGAAGTTCTACCAAGTGGTATGTAGCTCAGCTGGCTGTTTCTTGAGGCATGTGAAGAACTCACTGTCGCGTAGCCCGACCACCTGTTATACGTCCATTCCCATGAGTAGCAGCCGCTCGAACTGGTCGTCCGATTTGGGCGAGTCGGTCCCGTATGCTCCATGACCCGCCAGTAGTTCCGGATCTTCCTCAGGTATCGTCCATAGCAGCGATTCGGGCCGACGCGTGGCAATGAAGATCAACGTCTCGTCCAAGTCATCTCCAGGCGAGAACCTATCCCACAGCTCGAGCGGTTCTCCTGCAGCGGATGCATTCGATTGTTGAGTTCGACGCCTCGCGAGTACCGGCGCGTATTCGAACCATAGGCCGAACGCATTCCAGAACGGCGTCTCCTTGGCCAGGCTGCGCATTTTGTATGAGAGAATCACTGATGGAGGTTCTGCACAGGCATCATCGACGAAGGGCGGCGAGGTTAGATGAAGAAGCGAGCGTAAAAGAGGCGCAAGAAGTGCGGGGAAGTAAATCTGTCGGCGCGAGACATGTCGGACAAGGCTCTAGCGTCGGGTGAGGCGGGGACATACGAGGTCGCTGCAGAGGACGTGTGCGAGGCGCTTCGGGAATGCGCTTAACCCAGAAAGCAGTTCCCCGGAGATGGCCTCGACATGTTCACCAGATCCCCAGGCGAGTGGCCGTACAGTGACGGCAGGACAGGCTGGCAGATTCGCCTCGAGTAGCTCGCAGACCTCCGGGAGATCTGTGGCGATGAGCAAGTCGCGTCCGGGCTGCATCCACTCCGCCACGCGCGCCGCAACGAACCCTGTCCCAGATCCGAGTTCTATAGCGGTAACGGGTGAAGTCCCGGCGGCCGATCCAGTAGCCATAGGCGACGGCGGGTTGAACTCCAGGGGCGAGGATGGATCAAGATACGCGAGCATCGCGTGAGATGCCTCCCTATATTTGCACAGACGACATGAGGATCTATGTTTTCGAAGATGCTGCGTTTGTTTCTTCACTCACCAGATACGCCCCGCAATGCCATACGTCTTTATGGCGTCTTGCTGAGCGGCGGAATCGAAACGGGCGTCCGCGTCAGATGTCGCGCTCGCGAGGGGGTGAATGTCGAGATCAGGAGGAAAGTTCGGGTCTCTGTCGGGCGCCATAGTAATGTGGGTAGAGCCGAGTACCGGGCCTTCCGTCGCGCTATGGCAGCAGCCTCATGCAAGGAGATAGCACGGCGAACGGACGCTTCCAAGACCCGGCCATGGCTGCGAGCTTGTTTTGCGAGAGATCGAGCGCGCGCTTAGATGCCTGTGCACGATCTCGATAGGGCCGATATGCCGATTTGAGATGAGCGCCCAATCTCCCGATGTGCCCGACGGTGGCGCTTTGAGTGCAGATGCTCTCCGGCCCTTTGGCTCTTCCCCACTTCCCCTTCCAGTCCCGACTCTTCGTACTACAGCTCACGATATGTCTGCAGCACAACATGAGAGGACCCCTCCGCGCACGACGCGCCGCGACATAGTCGAACTGCCCTCGGGGACCACACTCGAATACGAACTCCTGGAGGCCAGTTCGTCGAGCGGATCTAAGAAGCTCGCTGTATGCTTGCACCCATGGTCATGGCTGGGAGGAAGGATGGACGACCCGTAAGTCTGCACCAGAGCTCTTCAAGTCCGCAGCTCACCCAACCTAGCTAGCGTCCTCCAGATTGTGACCGAACCTCTGCTGGAGCGCGGATATGACGTGCTGAGATATAACTCCCGCGGAGTCGGAAAGTCCAAGGGCTGGGCATCCCTGACAGGAGGGCAAGAAGTCGAAGACTTTAAGGAGCTCGTGCAATGGGCGCGGTCAAACACGCCAGACTTATCTAAACTCGTCATACTTGTATGCGCCTGCCACTCGCCTCCCGCATTCACCCACTCACAACAATGTTGAGGGCTACTCACATGGCTCCTTGATCGCCTCCATGCACCCCATACTCACCGACTTGGACACGTCTCACATCCTCCTCTCATACCCCCTCGGCCCGCGCCATTGGCTCACAGCATTCCACACGGGACGATACACGACTGCGCTCCATGACCTCATCAACAACCCGAAGTCGAACGTGCTCGTCATATACGGCGATAGCGACAACTTCACCACAGTCGAAAGTTACGACGCGTGGGCGGAAGGCCTCCAGAAACACCACGCAGCACAGCAGGGCGGTTCTCAGGCTCGCGGGAGGCTCGAAGTCGTGAAGGTCGCCGGCGCGTCACATTTCTGGCGAGAACGGCAGGCCGTCCTCCGGCTCGTTGACGTCGTCCGTAATTGGGTACAGTGACCTTGTACGGGGTAGAAGCCATCGTGGACGCCTTTCCAAAGGTAAGTTCGCCCTCCTGCCGTGCACTAGTGGTCTCAGGTCGAAATATCACTTTGCATTTTCCGTACTTCTACTACACATCACATAGTCTGGCCGTGTCATTCAACACCATGCTGACTTGTCAACAGCCAGGTCATGTTATACACCACTTCTGAGGCCACGCAGTCGCCATGCATGGAATGAGGTCGTCACCATCTTGGACCTCCGGAGCGTCTAATGATTCCATAGCGAACATCATGCGAGCAAGCACAGTGCCCACGATCTCGCCGTCCTCGTTTTCATCACACTCGACCTTGATCACGGCAGCATTGGGTTCCACCGCTTCCGGCAGGGAGGACCGTACCACGATCGCTAGCCTGTGTGTAGGCTCCAATGGCACTGTCGCGGACCTCAGTGATGGCCAGAGAAACCCGTACGGCGGGCCGCTCCCGGCGTTGGCTGAGGCAGGAACAAGGCGGAACCGGGGAGGCAGCACCGCATAACGCTCGCGCGCCCGGGGGACGTCCAGCAGGAACCCCAGGTAAGAGACGTGCAGCCCGCGCACGTCGCACACCGCGTTGTCCCCCCTCCTGAACGCAGACTGCGGACACGCCGCGAGCGACATCGGCGCCCAGCGGAACGGCGCCCGATGGAGGGTCGGAAGGCGCTCGAACCACATGATCCGGTCGGGCACCGCGCGCACGAGCAGGTAGAACGCGGCGACGCGGCCCTCCATGTCCTGCGCGGCGAGGATCGGCGCGACGTCGAGGCCGAGGATCGACGCCATGCACACCGGCACGTCCTCCGCCTTGCTCGTCGTGCGGTGCTCCACCGCGTTGAACACGGCGGCGAGCTGCGACCACCCCCGGCGGGTGTCGCGCACCGCGCGCGCCGACGGGATCTGCTCGCCGAGAAGGAGGATCACGCCGTCTTCACAGAGGAACTCGCGCTCCTCCATGAGCGTCTCCGGGATGCCCGGCTCGCGCGACCGCTCCTTGTGGCGGTCGTACTTCTCGTAGAGGAACGGCCCGTCGCGCATCTGGAAGTAGAGCTTGTTCTCGCCATGCGCTGCGCTCGCCAGCACGGCCTCCTGGAGCGTCCAGAGTCGCTTGATCCACCCGCTGCAGAGGATGCGGATGCCCAGCTCGAGGAACGAGGCCTCCGCGGAGTTGATGATCTCTAACTCTCTGTCGAGCACGAGCACGCCCCGCGCGTCGTTGAACGTCTTTCCGAGTAGCTGGATCGCCTTCTTCCGGTGCGCCCTCAAGGACGGGTCGACCGGTATGCATAGCGTATCCATCCAGAAGGCCAAAGGCGCGGAACTTGACCGAGTCCCACGAAGGCGGTGATGGAGCTCGTTCAGGTAGCCCCGTATGCGGCGTACTTGGCACGTAGGTAATGCGTTATCCAGAGTGTTTCCTAGGCCGTCAGCCCCTGGCGTAGTACTAAGCCAAGCATCGCGTAATTGAGGGAGCTGGTCTACTCACAGACATGCGATAGGGCAATGTATGGGTAGTCCATGCTACCTACGACTCGCATCTCCAGGTTTTCTTCCACAATCAGCGCAGGCACTTTGCCGCGCGCCAGGTATTCCGCCAGATCCCCGGGAGGGACCCGGAGGAAGTCACATTCGCAGTCGTTTTTCACATGGACGGTTTTGTACGTCGCCTCGTCGGTTTGGTACGCGCTGCACACCACATCCCCGCATCGCGAATGGTCCCGTGCGCGCGGGCGCTCGAGGAGCGATGCAAACGGAATCTCGTCCGTAGCGAGGAGAGAGAGTTCGCTGTCGCACCAGCCGCGCTCCAGCATCTCGTCCAGCATGCTGTCTGTCAAGGCGTCGTACGCCTCCACCCGGCGCTCAGGCCAGTCAATCGCAACCCTTATCCTCCCCTTGAGCCGTATCAGGTTCTCCTCCGCTGCGGGGTCTTCTGTGGAGAACTCCGGCGAGTATGCGTGGAGGAGCAGGTGGAGGCCGAGGACGCGGAGGAGTGTGTCGATGGCGTGAAACACGCGTGCCTCGGCGTGCGTGTACGTGTACCGCGGTGCTTGGCTCGACGACCCGCGGTCGCCATCTTCGTTGAGTAGTAGCGAGACCTGCCGTGCGATGGCGAGGAGGCTGTCCATGAACGCCATGTCGGCGACGTGCTTGCTGGGAAGCGCAGCGAACCAGCGTCCCGCGAGACCGTTGAGTGCCGCGGTGGACACCGCCCGCCCGTCCTCGACGACGAACTCCTCGCGGACATCGACGGCTAGCCCGCACATTCTTGAGACCTCGGTCAACACGCCAAAGAATAGCCAGCCTTGCAGAAAGGCGGCCTTGCTTGCTCCGGTGACGGGCGTGCCGTCCGTGCGGGAGACGAGCCGCGACGGAAGATACGAGGTGGAATCTGCCACACGGCTGTGCTCGCCAGAGTCGCCACGGCAAAGCCCAGGGGAGCAGAATAGATGGCAGTTCTTGTCAACGGCATCTATGGTCCACCCGGCTCTTGTTGGGTACATCCAGAAGTCGAGCCCGTCGTATAGTGCATCGGCAGAGACCAAGCACGGAGCTGTGAATGGTGTGAACTCGGGCCGCGGAGGCATCGCTGAGGACGATTGGGGGACTGTGAAGGGCATGATTGCTCTGGAATCGGGACGAGCGATTTATCAGTGTTCTTTACGCGGTAGGAAATCAGCTACAATTGTACTGACCTGTGTGCATCCTTGCTGGTAGATAGCGCATCCATATCAGACACTCCCACAAGGACAGTGGTAAGCCCCTTAGCAATAGCTATGGCTGGTTCATGAGAATGTTGTCACGAACGGCAAGAGAAGAATCGGTATAGGGTTGTTGTGCGAGCTGGATCGATAGGTAGAATGGTCAGATCCGCGCCGGTTAGCACTGCGTGGGTGCAGAGGCGTACGACCTGACTATGGGCTTGACAAAATAGGCGTCAGGCGAGATGGTCGATGAGGTAGTCAACTCGAAGACGGCTAATTACGAAGGTCGCGGAGAAGAGGGTACTCGGCGTCTACCGCGGATTGCGGCCGCCGGAACTATGTACGCGCAGCGAACTTGAAGCTGGCGACGACTCGTTCGGGGTGGGGTGAAGCGTAGAAGATGGCAAAAAAAAATAGATGGCGCACTGCAGAATGGGATTCGCGAACTTGGACGAGAACATTCTTGCAGCGAATGCACTCAGGGAAGTGTGGTCAATGACACGCGGCCGACAGCAATTGCACGAACACTACAGTCCATCCAATTTCACAGCCCCCCAAGATTCTCTACAATACAAATCGACAGCAGATCAGCAGACGAAAGCGATAAACAGCACCGAACTGTTCTACATGGCTAGTAGGATACGAGGTATTAGTACTTAGTACGCAGATGACAGTCGGACCTTCCACTCTCAACATCTTAGGCGGCGGGGAACTGGCCCCTGCCCCGTGCGCGAGGAGCAGCACCGCGCGGGGGGCCGCCACGACCCCTCTCGACGCCAGGTGGGAATCCACGGCCGCGTGCCGGAGGCGCAAATCCACCCCGGCCTGGGGCGAATCCGCCACGTCCTTCGAAGCCGCCGCGTCCACGACCGCGCCCCCGCGGGGCGCTGTCGACAGCACCGCCGTTCGCGCTAGGCGCAGACTGTGAAGGCGTCTTTGCGTGTCCGTTGACGTTGCCGTTCGCAGCCTGGATGTGCGCCGCAGGTGCTACAGGGGGTCCGCCGCGTGGTCCACCGCCGCGTCCGCGGTTGGGGTTGGTCATGATATGCACTTGAGCGCCCTGGGCGACGCCGTTTTGACCGTTCTGCCCGTTTGGCCTGGCATCGTTGCCGTTGGATTGGTGGCTGACATGCTTGTGAGCTACCATGAAGGATGAAAGAACGCGAATGTACTTACGGAGCAGGCCTGAACCCGGCAGCAGGTTGCTGGCCAGGCGGTGGACGCACAGACGGGTGGGGGCCAAAGCGGGGCTTGAAGGGCGACTTCGGCTGCTGTTGGGTCGGTGCTTGAGGGTTCGTAGATGCGATGAACTGGGGGTTGGTCAAGTTCAGGCAGGACGAGAACTCCACGGTCGACCCTCGGTACTGCGAGCACCTAGATGTTTGTCAGCAACTGCCCCAGGCCCAAGCGGAAACGACTCACCTGTCTCCGAGCGTGGTACCAGACATGAATGGCGCATCCCAGATGACGTCCATGGACTTCGCGTTCATGCCGACCACAACGCCCTTGAACGAGAGCGGGACGCTTCCGGAGTCCTGCACCATGATGACACGGTCGCCCAGCGCGAAGTGCTGGTTCTGCAGACGGTACACGGCGTGCGAGGGTTTGAGGACAGCTTGACGAGGGATGCCCTTGACGATGGCCTTCTTGATGTTCGTGGCGGATTTGCTCGACGTGAAGCTATCCGCAAGCGCCTCAATCTCCTTGACGATGGTCTACACGCGGGGATTGTCAGTTTGAGCAATCGCTCGATGGCTGAATACACGTACCTTGCCAAGCTGGTCGCAGAACAGCGACACCGGCTCGAAGTCACGGACACCCTTGCTATTGAGCCAAGTCTTGACCTCCTTGGCCTTGGCATCCGGGTTGGGAGCGTCAGAGAAAACGTCGATTGCCTTGACCATGGCTGAAGACACTGGTGAGCGACAGCCAGTAACTAGAGGTGAGGACACCTACCATCGCCTCCTCTGTCAAGAACATCGAAGACCTCCGGGTACTTCGCCTGCGAGATCGCGTCAGCCTCCCATTCCCTGCCTCAACGCCCGGCAATGCTCACCTTGTACTCCCGGATGAGCTCGATCGCCTTCTGGCTGAACTCCCAGTAACGCCCGTCCTTGCGCGAGTACTCGATGACCTTCAGGCCCTTGCCCTCGAACTTCAGGCTCAGCCCGATGTTGTTCTTGCTGCCGTCCGTGCTGACGACCATGAAGCTCGACGTGATCTTCGAGAGCGCCCGGCCCGATATGCCCAGCATCTCCGACACCTTGAAGGACGGGAAGTACTTGTTCTGAAGGCGGTTGGCGACCACGCTCTTGAACTGCTCGTTCTCGTTCTTCTCCGAGGGGAAGAACTGCATAGAGCTCAGTGTGCGGGATAGGAGCGATGTCTACGCAGTACGTACCACCAGCACGACGGACAACGCGGCATCTGTGGTACCCGACACTTGAGCGGCAACGCCGTAAGCATGTTCGCCAAGGAAGAACACCTTGCTACCATCGGGGAACTCCTCAGAGAGGGGAGGGGGCTCCTTCTCGATGTACCTCGGGTCCTCCGAGAAGACCTCCGAGACGGCCATCTGGACAGCTTGCTCGATCTCCTTGTCGGCACCCTCGTAGTCCTTGACGAAAGCACCGTCATCGAGTCGCTTCAGGCCTATCACACTGCGTCAGGAAGGCGTGCATGAACGTAACCAGTAATAAACCGACCTTTCAGGGGGCGTATGTGGAGGATCACCTCAATGTTGCCCGTGATAACACCACACCGCTTCGAATAGTACCGCTCGATCTTCTCCGCCTTGCTCTTCCAGTGGCCCAAGCCCTGCTGGGTATGCGGGTTCGAGATCACCTTCGGCGGCTTCCCGGGCACGACGGAGAGCTTCTCATACGTGAACAGCGAGTCTGAGATCGCCGACACCAGCCCCTCCTGCAGGAACGGCCAGTTGTGGAAGACGCGCTTGCCGATCATCTCGCGCGCGATGTCCTCGACCTTCCTGTTCTCGTGCGCGTTGTCGATGTGGACGACCATCGACTTGTTGCGGCTCTCCGAGCCGTGCACGTTCACGCCGTGGAAACCGAGCGACGCGGTGTGCGGCAGCGTCTGGAGTGATGGGAAGCCCGCGAGTGCCTCCGCGCCCAGGTGGACGCCGTCGCACAGTCCCTGTATGAGGTGCAGCCCATCGAGGATGGGCAGGTGAAACGGTTCCATCTTGCAGAAGCACTGGTAGAGCGTGGGGAAGAAGCCTGGAAGCGACGATGGGTAGACAGTCGGCTGGCCCGGAGTGTAGGTGAACTTGATGCTCGTCCCGAAGGAGTTGCGATGTTTCTCATCAGCGGTAAGCCGATGCTCGCGTGCTGCAACTGCGTCAGCACGAGTCCATGAAGCCCAAGTATATCGCTTACAGGACATCGCCTTCAAGAGCCTCTGCTCCTCGATGAAGGGAATCTTGACGATGGCTTCCCAATCTTGCTTCTTGCCGTTGAGATCTTGCTCGAACTCGGTGGGATAGAAGTCCAGGATGGGCGAGTTTACGTCGTACATCAGATCCTACGATTAGGTAACGTTAGCTGAAGCATCGCTAAGGAGGAAAAGAATAAGACGAACCCTGTACGCTGGCGGGATGAGCTCTTTGCTGGCCTCGGGGAGCACGCCCATCAGCTGCTCGAATGGGCGGAAGGGCTTCCCAAGATCGAAATGGAAAGCCATCTGGTCTACGCCCCTGAGGTCTACAAACCGAGAACACGTTTAGTTTGGGAGACGTCGAGTGAAGGAAAGCTACACGGACCGGATATGCGCGGGGCATAGTGGTAGTTGTAGAACCAACTCCACGATGCGACACCGCTATAGTAGTAGTACATGACCCACTGCAGACCTTCGACGTATCGGTAAACGAGGTCGCCCATGTCCTTGGGGTCGTCGTAGGAGATCTCCAGCTTGCCCTGTACGGCATGCTAAGCACAAGCAGGACGGCAGAGCGATTCGCGACGCGTACCTTGTAGTAGCCCCGCTTCCACTCGTCCATCTTCTCCTTGATCGACCACTCGTACCGCGCGTCGAAGTCGCCCTCCTTGTCATCCTCCGCCACCTTCGCCTTCTCGTACTTGTTCAGCACGCGGTCAACCGCTGCCCTCGCTTCCTCATCTTCCTCCTCGTCCGACCAGTCTTCGTCGTCTCCTTCGCCCGCTACCTCGGGCTTTCCATCTTCCGGTAGCGGCTCCTCCAGCTGCCCGGGGGACCGCCAGGTGACCAGGTTCTGGTCCTGCTCGTCGTACTCGTCCCACGTAATCGACAGGTGCAGGTCATCCGCGAGGCGGGTGATAAACTGCCTGTCGCGTGCGGGGAAGTCGTTCGGCATGGTCAGAGGAGGCTGCGACGGCTGCTGGGCAGCCGACAGTTTCCTCCGCTCGAGCACGAACGCCTTCACCTGGTCGAAGATCTTCCGCTGCGAAGTGGTCAAGACTGCAGGAGCATCTTCGTGAGAGATCGTGTGACAAGATATGGTGGACGGCGTACCAAGCTTCGAGCGCTTGCGGCCCATCTCCATCTCCTTCACATGCTTCGTCTGCTTGCCCTTGAACCAGTTCAGGTCGGCATACTCCTTCTCGAACACTTCCCGCTCCCAATCCGCCATCTCGTCCAGGATGACCTGCAATCGCTTCGTGTTGATAGTCCCGCTCTCGTTGATATAGCCGTCTGCAATTGAGGTCAGCATATAGTCACAGTTCGCCTGGGCAGAACGCACCAAGCGACGGCAGCGCCTTCTTGTACACCTCAAACAACTTCTCCAACCCGTTCTCGTGGATGTGCAGGTCCGGCAAGTTCGGCAGGAAGTCGTTCCCGATGAAGACAGCCAGGAGAATGAAGTCGTCAATGACCCGCTCAAGGCTGTAATCGAACGGTAGCACCGGCTCGATGTCGTGGAACTCGAGATCCAGATACTCTCGCATTAGCGTGAGATGAAGAAGATAGAAGTTGATAGATTCAAGGCTAGAACGGACGTATTTAGCCTACCGCAGCGAGCGAATACATTCACCTGAGATACGCACCTCTTATTGCCCTTGCTCCTCGACGCCGGCCCAAACTTTACCTCCTCCCGCAGCAAGCAGAAATGAGGGTCGTGGCTCAGCAGACCCAGCATGATCAAATCGGCGTCCAGGCCGTACAGACAGTGCCGTACGTTGGGGTCGTACTCCAGCTGTGCCCTGGACAGGCGGATGTACTCCATGATCTTGTGCTCGCCCTCTCCTGGGACGTCGTGCCCGGACAGCACCACCGTGACGTCCCTCCAGTTCGAGTCCTCCGAGATCTTCTTGTTCACGAAGTAGCGCAGCTGCTCCGACAGCCGTGCCATGAACTCCGTGCCTGGAGCACATGTGAGAGACCCACCACCCCGAGACGCGTGCAGACTCACCCGGCGTGATACAGTTGCTGTCGAACGCCTTCTCGTCAGGCAGCTTCTCTCCTTTCCTCTCCGCCTTCTCCCTCACTTCCTTCGCCTCCTTCGCGGTCCGGAAACGACGACTACGCTGCTGGTTCATCTTCGCTCTAGGAGCGACGCCGTCGATCGCCATGAAGAACAGTTTCTTCGGTTTGATCTTGCCGAAGAGGTGGTCGACATAAGCGAAGATGGACGTGAAAATCTGTGCCTCGGATAGTCGGAAATGTGCATCCTCGTCATTGGGGTGCGAGCCTGGCAAGCGTATGGGTACGGGTAGGCAGGAAGCGTAGTCGTGGATGCTCACAGTTATGGATGATACCGTTGAAGTCGACATATAGGTTGTCTGGGAGAATTCTGAGCAATGGGCAATATGGCAGTGGGGACTTGAGCATACCGAACTCCGGAATCTTGTTCTCCTCAATAAGTTGCGACGTGAGGGGGTATCGCTCGCTGTAGACGCGTCAGAGGTTGCACTTGATGAAGTATAGCATTACTCACGAGATGTATCTGAAGAACTGCACCACATTTGGTGAGCGAAAGCGAAGACGTCACCTCTCTTACGCTTACCTTCGGGATACCTGTGAAGCACACCGTGAGCGTGGGTCGCGCGACAAAGTGTGAGTGTACTGACCCATGACGAGACGCTATAGTATACAGTACAATGTTCAAAGTTCGTGTCTGGTGGGATGCGGCCCAGGGGACCGTCGGTTGTGGGAGGAGGAAGAGGATGTCGCTGTGGCCTCGAGGACGAAGCGCCAACCAGACCGGTCGATCCCAGTTAGGCAAGCGCCCATATATGACTTTCCCGCCTCGAGGCTACCAACCGCCCGCTTGCACTGATGTCATCAAGGTTCGCTTCCTCGCGCACAGTCACTCCGGAGCATTGATTACTGAGTCGAGGCTAAATTAAGGATGGACACGAGATACCTCGCTGTCAAGAAGTCACAGTGAAATTAAACCGTGTATTTGACTGCCATATTCTCGCCTCGGGCACTGAAATACGGAGACATACATTCCGAGGGAAACAAACGGGGCGATTCCCCCGCAGGATATTGGCACAAGGGTTTCATCGAAGGGAAGGCTGTCCATCAAGATAAATACTACAGCACCGAGCGTATACAACATTGAGCCTTCCATACTACGCCTGGAAATCCTCGACTTCGGTGTGCTTGATCAACACTGACATCGGGAAGCTCCCCTCATACGGAGGGGGCGACTTGATAGGTCCCGAACCCGCTACCTCGTATTTGAGCGCTTCGTAGATTCCAACCTTGATCGTGAGTCAGTAACAAACACTACCACTCTGTTGAAGCGACATTGATTCGTACGTTCTTGGGCCCAATGGTCTCCAAAACCGACGATACTCGAGCGGCATGCGCCTGGATCATGCGATGGAATTCAGTAATCCCTCCGGCGGCCAGGGCGACCGTGTATGCGAACTTGCCTTGGCGTCTCCGTACCGCGTGAGGGCTTTCGCCGCACCCTTCCTCTGATGTTCCGGGATGACACCAATCAGCTGGAGGTGATAGCCTGCCAACTTAACGCCAGGCCCCAAGGCCTTCTCGACGAGTACATCGTAGTCCGCAAGGAACTGAGCGTTTTCATGTTAGCTTGCTCTCCTAAGAAGGCGGAGACGATGCGAACCGTAGTCCACCAGTCCCGGTACTGAGCGGGTAGGCCCTCCATGGTCTGATCCCATCCCTCTTTGCGCTGAGCCTCACTGTGGCGCCTGATGAGGCGCGACCTTAAGGCTGGTCGGTGCTACGAAGGAACTCACGACGAGAGGAATTTCTGTCCGGGACCGAACCTATAAACGGATGAGTAACGCCACTGGACGCGAAGAAAAATATAAGTGCGTACCAAAGCGCCACCCCTACTGGGCCTACGTCCGGAAGCTCGGCGACATGAATTTCGCCCTCCCCGCCGTTGACAAGCGCTGTCTTGAGGTGTGCGAGGATGAAGGGTTCTTGCAGGCTCTTATCTCCCCCAAGTGCACTGCCGAAGTATTCTGGGCTGGGCATTAGACACACGTCGCGGCCGTACAATCAAGGAGTATACGCACCGTAACCGAAGGCTTCTGCGAGAATCTTAGAGTACTGGTTGAGCTCGGCCTCTATTGCGGTCTCGTGAGCAACGCAGTTACACCGGGAAAATACATGTAAGGATATACCTGAGGGGGCGGTCACTTCACGAACGATAACAGACATGATAGAGGTGAGAGTTCTTTAGCGGAAAAGTAAACTATACCCGGCGTGTGGCAGACGAGTATAAGTACACAACCCACTGAGACGGGCTAGAGCCGGCGACACTCGACCCGGAGAAACACCAAGAGCGGGTTCCAGCGCCGACATACATGATAATCAGCGCGGATGATCACCGCCTTTCAAATACTCGCATGGACGCACACAAGCACCGCCAGGGCGGACGGCATTGCATACAGGGCGCGCCCGTCGACGCTCGCCGAGCTGTCCCCGCTGGTGGACCTGGATCATCCAAATACGTGCTCAAGGTTCTTGGAGAGGCGCACACAACGAACGGAATGTGGTATAGCTGCTGACGGTACAGGAGCGGGATGAGACTCGTCGTGATGGGGATGCCGGGCGCTGCTCACCCATGGGTTGCCTCAGCAAGTTCATGCATGCCTGTCTGTCCGAAGTTAGCTGGCGCGTGTACATAGACGCGCAATAAACTTATTTGGCGACGCGCAAAAGTGGCCGTTGACTTTGTGGGACTCCGGGCATGTTCTAGGAGACAAGGCACGGGGAGGCGGGCATATTCAAGGAGACAAGGGGAGACGGGGGTGTTCTACGAGACCAGGGGAGAGCACAAGTTCTCTTTCGCACGCGCGGGCGCTTACTTCTTGCATCTCGTCTCTCGCCGCCATGTCCTCGCCCGTCGCGTCCTCTGCGCCGCCCGCCTGAATGCATGCTTCCCTGCTCAGACCTGTCTACACGATGCGTTCTCGAATCAAGTACTGGCCCTACAGCTGAACTGCGCGCATGGCGATGTCCTCTGTAGGCCCTCTCCCACAGGCACGCCGCCCGTCCGGCTCGTTCGCCCGCGCTCTGGTAGGCCAGCGCCATATATCGCACCCGGCAGAGCGGCCGCCGGCCACCTACACGTCTGCGGACTGGGTCAGTACATGAATGTTACGACTAACTCGGAGTGTACTTACTGTGGATCTCTGTCGATGCCGACTCCATCGCGAACTCGCAGCACGCCGCGCACAGCTCCGGCGAGCGCCCTACAACGCGCTCTGTGACGCTCCGTGCCTTGCGCTGGCCTCCGACGTCTTGTGCACGCACACGCGAGTGGCGGCCACCGGCCACTCGGGATCTGCATCATCGGTTGGTACACGAACGATGCAGCTGTTGAAGTACTGACCATCAATCGCAGCTCTTCGCCGATCCGCCGTCTGCCGCCCGCGCCCGCGTCTACGCGCGATGTTGCATCCTCCGCCGCACGCCTTGTATACCCCCAGCCGCCAACTGTCGCGTCTCTGAATCGCGATTTGCGCGCGCCGCCCGGCCAGCTTGCTCACGCTGTAGTAGGCCGGCGGCTCATCTCGCACTCAACGAGGCGGCCGCTGGCCACCGGCACGTCTGCGAACTTGGTCAGTACACGAAACCTACCGCTAACAGAAGTACTTACCGCGGATTTCCGCTGATTCCGACTCGCCCGCGAACTCCTCACGAACTCCCCGCCCGCTGCGCGCTGCGAAGCCCGGTGCCTTGTGCGCGTGTGTGATGGCCGCCGGCTACTTGCTGAGTTACGTTGGTCAGTTCGTCCATTAACGACGCATATTAGTGCAGTACTTACCACTCAGTGCAGCTCGCCGCTAACCAGTGACCAGGACCTGCTGTCCGCCACGCGCGCCTGCGTCCACGCCCGGTATTGCGTCCTCTGCTGCTCCGGTGCACGCATCCGGTACGTGGTGCACTCCGGGCCGCCGACTATCGCCTCTCCGGACTCCCGTGTGCGCGCAATGGCCGCCGGCCGCCTGCACGTCAGTCAAATCGGCCAATGCACAACGGAACTGAGGAAGTACTGACCGTCTTCCACCCTCGTCGTGGCCATCGTTCTCGCGGAGTCACTGAGCGCAACCGCGCGATTGCGAGCCGTGGTGTATCCTCCCGCGGCATGATTGCAGCATCGCTCGCGCCGGTTGGAGTCTTCTGCGACGCAGGATGTGTTGCGTACATGCTGGCCGCCGGCGTCCCGCTCGTCCATGCATGCGGCAGTCGCCGCTGGCCATCCATGCGCTCTCACGCATCGGCCGATCTCGTCAGCATACAATATTGCAGATGGGGAACTCGCTAACTACTCACCATCTCCTGCGTCCGCCTTCCTCCTCGCAAGCTCGCAGTTGGCGGGTGCCCTGGTGCTGCGATGTCTGCTCGCGAGCGCGTCCTGCACGACCTCTGCGCTCTCCTGCACGCGCAAGCTGTCGGCGTCGCCCTCGTGCACGTGCACGTGTGCGACGGCCGCTGGCCTTCGAGGTGTCTGCGGGCTAGGTCAGTGCAGGCGAGCGATACCGGCATGTCGTGAACTTTGTACTTACCGTCTCTTGTGGGCATGTCCACTCTCGCCTCCATCCTTGGTGTGTGCTTGCGCATCTCGGTATCCTAGCTTGCGGCGTGTTCATAACCGCCCTCGGAAGGGTTCTTCGTGATGTACGCTGCGGGGCTCCTTGGCGGCCGGATCAGGCGGGCGGGCGATGTGCATAGTAGTCGTCCGTCTTCCGGGTTCTCTTTCAACTATGCTGACGGCCACCGGCAGCGAAGCGACGTGGACGCGGGGTCATGGCCTGCTTCTCCGGTGGCCATGTGCCTCTTGTTTTGTCCACCGTTGACGTCCTCGATGTCTGTCTGCGTCAATGTCAATTAGTTGAGCTACTGTACGTTAACGCAAGACACTTACCATCGAGTTGTGCAGTGTCCGTGCAGGCTCGGAAGCCTCGTGGAGAAGGGGGGAAGAGATGGTGCAGGCGATGAGAAGATCACCCTGGAGGGCATTGCTTCAGGCGGGGAGGGGGGCGGTGGGAATCACGGCGAGCAGAAGACCTGGACCGCACCTGTGAGTATGTCAGAGAGGTGACAGCCTCGCTTCTGCCTTGAATATATTTCCTAATTTCCGGGGAGAGCGGCGAACCCGCCTAGCTCTCCCCGCTCAGGGTCCTCCGGCTTCCCATCGCCTCAGTTTGCTTCTCGCATAGCCTGAATCAGTCTGAGTTGGTCTTGAGAATTAATCGGTGCACCCTGATTGGCCTGTTTCCTCTGCATGCTCTCACATCTCACAGTCGGCAGAGTCTTCTCTGCCCGCATCACTCCGCTCACATCTGCTGTGCTCATACACTCACACCCTCCATCGGACAAGGCCAGACATCTAGGGCAAGGATGGCTGGGACAAGCAGGATGCCTGCATGGTCCAACCATCCTTTCTCTGCACGTCTGGCCAAGCATATTGAATTCTAATGCAGGTGAGTCAAGCCCAGATTTATTGCAGACTTGAATCTACCAGAGAGCTAGAAGACTAGTACTGGGCTGCCGCCCTCGCTGCTTGTGCCGATTCTCTGACTGTTCGCTTCTATGCGCGCCCGCATATGCTTGATCAAATCGCCGCGCACCGGCCTGGAGTGGTGGGGGGCAAGCGAGTTGAAATAGCCGCCGCGGCGCCCGGCGAGCATCGATCCTGCAGCCAACTCAGCGCTTACTACATCCCAAATACGGAATGTGGTGTGGTGGTTCGCAGGCGCTGACGCGCCGGCTTGACCCTGCGCTGAGTCGCTGACTTTTGCACCGACCCCCACCTGGCGATCCTCGGAGTCGTCGCGGCGCTGCCTGAATCGAATTATACGGTGTATACACTAACAGAAATAAGCAGTCTCCTCGGACAACATCGATTCTGCCTGCAGCACAGTCACAACTTGCGATCACTGCTCCCACCCGCCGCCGTCTCGATCTCCGAGCCCGCCGCCCCGTCATCCGACGAAAATTCGCTTATCTCGTCCTCGGACACCTCCGCGCCGCTCCCTGAAGGCCCGCCAGACGAGCACGCGCCGAGAGCTCCAGCCGTGAGCGGAAACGCCAACGGCAAGGGCTGCAGCCGAAGGGGCTGCGCCTCGTCCTCATCGTCCGAGTCGCGCACAAATTTGTCGCTCTTCGGCCCGTCCTTTGGCCGCCGCAGAGGTCCGCCGTCGGGCTTCGTCACCCACCGGTAGCGTGACCGCCCAATGTCGTTCCGCCCGCCGGACTGCTTCCGGTGGACGAAGTTCTTGCCGGGGGCGACGAGCGTGGGGTCGAGCGCGGCGTTTAGCTTGTCGAGGTCCGTTGCAGGGACGAACTTGATCTCGTCCGACTTCCAGAGCGCCAGGAGATCCTCGAGGACGTCGCAGCCTCCGACACTGCTCAGGTTCCGAAACGGAATCCGGTCGGGCCAGCCTTCAATCTTGAAGCCGTAGAAGATCACGCAGGTCTCGGCGTAGTCCTCGATGGCGTACCACAGGCCGGCGTAAGGGTCGCCAGTGACCCCGCCTTAGCAAATGGTAAGTATAGCGGACCTCTGCAGTGAATGCGCGCGTGCTTACCAAACTTGCCATCGATCAGGTCTCGCGCCTCCGTCCGCAGCTTCGTACGCCTGCTCGGACGCTTCGACGCGGCGGTCCGGGGAGCGGCAGCCGCTGTCGGGTCGGCGTGCACGCGGGAGGCCTTGACGGTCCTCGGCATAGGGCGGTGGGCGGTGGGACGACACGGATCGGGGGATGTGCAGAGGATGAGGACGGCGGATAGCGGGGGACGTTGCGGTACGCTCTTATTTCCCTCGCTGGCTCTTTATACCCCGCGCGCGTCTGCTACTCACTCTACACGTTGGGACAGCCTGCGTGTTTGCGTACAGCAAGTCGATCGCCGTTCGAACGGTCTCCAGCGCAAGCGGTGCCACTAAGGTGCCACATGCCGCGAGCAGCTCCGCGAGTCAAGCCGCACGGCCGGTAAGTGCCAGTCTCAGCTCAGACACCTTACTCGTTCACACAATCTCCCAGCAGCGGACTACAACGCGGCGCACCGAGTCGCTGTGCCGCGCATACACAATCCGGCGCTGGTGCGACTGCACCCGAGTCCCTCGATCGAACAGCGGACCATGCCAGGGTGCCCGTACGTTTCATGTTCTTGGCGTGCACTGCGCTGCTCACGCAATAGTCTACAGGGTCGCAAAGCGGCTGGACTCGGAGCGGCCACACCGAGCTACACGCGCAAGTAGCACCTCCCAGTGCGCGGTACCGTGCACCCCGCGCTCATCTACTGCAGTTGCGCACGCGCAGAGCGAGTATAAGTCCATCGCACGATTATAGTACTACTATACTACTACGCACGAGCAGGAGAACACGCCGTGCAATGGTACACACGACTCGGAGCAAGGCCGCCATCTGCCCGCTACGGCCGTTGAGAACGAGGGCGGTGTTCTGGATTGGCGGCAACATATCATGACGTCGGCTGGCGCATATTGAGCAGGGCTGGACGCGAGGCGGCACGGTGATCGCGCCGCAGAGCGCCGTTGCGAACTGGAATTGTCAGATCACGAAGGCCCCGGTGCGTCGACTGTCTGAGTCCGGCTCGCGCAGATTCGCTTCGGGTCGAAGTTCGCGTTGCGAGCCTGAAGTTCGCGCTTGCGGAGCATATGCGCCGAGTCGCCCAATGTCGGCGGATGCTAATGAACGTCTTCAGGCAATTCGAGGGGACTACTAGGGACCTGTGCAACGCAGGGAACTCACGAAGCGGCTCAGATTCCTGCGGGGGGCGCGCCGCTTCCTTGCACACGTCGTTAGAGCCGAAATACGGAATCTGCGCCTTGTATGTTCACGACTTCGCGCACCGCCGAAGACGTCGGCCACCAGGAGAACCTCGCACGTGGTGATGTGCAGGACATGCCGTCCGAGGTATGCGAAGTGTTTCATGAGTTGTATCATTCACGGTGCTCTGCCGGAGAGCGCGCGGATGCGTTAATGGGAAGCAGATGCGGCCTGAGAATCTGCACGCACGGTATCGCGAACCCGACAGAAAGATTGAGAAATAATTTGGCAGATTCGGAGACAGGAACGAGTGGCGTACATACGGCTTGGCGTCCCTGTTCGCGCTCGACCGTCCCGGCGAGTGTCGATCGGTAGTATGGGATGCGGGCGCGGAGACCACTGGCACCGGATCTACTGCGTTAGTGGCGCACCCACGCAAGTGCTCCCGGGGTTGCTTCGTGCATCCCGTGTTCCGCACCGCGCTGAGGAAGTCGTTCCGGTCACGGGCCTGGCGGTGGTTTGCCCATCGCGTATGCCGACCGTCCATGTCCTCGCGAGTCGCGAAAGCTCCGCGGGGCGAGGTCCGGGCACAGTGATTGCTGTCACGGTGCAGTTCCGCTTGTGGGGGTATCCTGTATCAGGACACCGGCGGCCCTGGCGCACACAAACCGTCGTGCTCAGTCGCTCTCAGTCCTCTGCACTCGCCCTCGAAAATCAAGCATGACACAGACCCGGAAACCCGGCGCCGCCGTTCAAAAACGGCAGCGTGGACATGAAACAAACACTTGATGGCGGGCACTACACGAAAATACATGACAGGCCTCGACCGAGCGCGCATCTTCGCGTCAGACGGCTGCTTTACCGATCGCAACCCAGGACTCGGAGTAGGGCGCGGGACGGCAAGTGGATACGCAAGCTTGCGAAAGCGGGATGTTCCCAGAACTCGGGGCGGCGGAGATGCCCCAAACGAAACAATACCCGAGCAAGACAGACCGCGGGCAGCGAGTCCCTTGCATGCCCGCAGCCCGTCGCACCTGTGCCGCTGTCCGGCGGGCGGTGCTCGCTGAACAACGGCCTGAATGGTTAGTACGTACGTTCGCGTCAACGGAAGTACTTGGCGCACCGGTACGGGGGCCTCGCGGTCGACGGGCGACGGGTGACGGGAGACGAGTAGTGGGTGGTGCAATACCCGAAAGGAAGCGGTGTTCGCGCCACAACCGCGGGGCTTTCATTGTGGACGGGCTTCGTCTCGGGCGTGCACACGGGGAGCGCAGGCGCGAGGGTGAAGCCGCAGTGCAGGCCCACTACTGGCGACCATTCGCCTCCTTCCGTCGCCCACGGTTCTGTGCAGACGACAAGCTGCTGTCCGTCTCGCTGCGTAGAGAGTGTCCGTACTCGTTTCTGTATTGTAGGAACCACCGCCGGCACCGACACCGCGCAAACGGTCTGTCCGCTCGACGAGAGGTGTGTATTCCGATAGGGAGATCCCTGCTACCGTACATGGTGAGTCCCGTAAGCGGCTCCATGGCGCGATCACACACCCGCTGCACACCTCCGCGGCGTCCGCCTCCAGCCCTTGCTCAGCGAGTAGAAACATACCTCACCCGCACCCCAGACAGATGCAAACGGGGACGCAGCGGCGGCGCGGGGTCGCACGACGGTGTGTGCTTGATGTAAATCCGCCGACTGTCTCGAGTCGGATGCCGAGTCTCGTCCGTCGGTGCGGCGCGGACGCTCAGAGGCGGCAGGCCCTCCGTGGCGCCCTCCAGTCGAGGGGCTGACGGAAGCGGCGGCGCACGGCATACAGCGCGGCGGCTAGGAGGAGTGGGTCCGGGGCGCCGCACAGCTTCGTGATTCGACACTCCGGCTGTGCGGTGTCGCTTCGAGCCCGGAAGTTCAGCGCACAGGCGTGATGCACGGGCGCGTGCGCGTGACACACACCTGGCGTGGCGTGTCGTGGCACGGCGGAGACGGAGAGCCTGGGCGAGGGAGACGGCGGCGGCTCGGGCGTCGGAGGAGAGCGCGAGATGCGGGTGGGGGAGCGAGCGGTGGTCCGTGCGGCCGCAGATGCGCATAAAGCACGCAGCAGCCGGAGCGGAGGGCAGTCGTGCCCCTCTGCCCTCCTCCGATGTTCAGCCCGCCGCCTGGTCGCCCGCTCACGCCCATCCGGCTCGTGCCGCTCCCAGGAACCTATCGTGTGGTGAGCAACCGTGCGCACTCGTATGGTATCCCCACTCACCTCATTGCGCAGAAGCTCGGCGGCGTGTCCCCGACCGTCCATCCGTCCGTCCTCCCGCCCTGTTCGTACCTCGCCACGGGTGCGCACGGCGCGGCTCGGTCGGTGGTGATCGACAGACGCAGAACGCGATCTGCCTCGGCGCAGGGCTAGACATCGTCCGCCGACGCGCCTCGTCCTCGCAGCAGCGTCTATGGAGCCCCTACTTACACACAGTAGCACGTAGCGCAGACGCCACGCGCCGTGCGCACCGCTGGCGGCCGCGGTGGTTCGTTCCGGCTGCGAGGCAGCGGGCCTGAGAACGCGCCCTCGCCTCGTATCCGATTTTCGAACCGCCCGGGCGCGCTCGACTCGTATCTTCACGCCCCGTACATCGTACATAGTCGCACGGGCTCCGTACACGGCGCCGGCGGCTGTCACGTCAGGTGCGAGGGCTGCGGGCGGGCGCATCGCGCTCGAAAACGCGCACCCCACCTTGAACGCAATTTCCAAACCGCCCCGGCGCGCTGTATTACAGCACGAGGCGTTAGCACAAGTGCACGGGCACGCCCGTGCCAACTGGCGCGGCCGTCGGGCGCCAGGGCGAGCCGTGACAGCCGTCCCCGCGCCAGCGCACATGAAATCGCCCAAACCGACCTAATTTTTTTGTCCTCTGACGGCGCTGATACTCGCAGCGCTGGCGCCCCCTGGTGCAAAGAGCCCCGCGATCGTGTTTGTGCGCGCATGCGGGGCGCGCTGCGAGCCGGGCGCGGCGTTTTGGGGGCGTTCGCGGCCGGATCGACGGACAGTGCGTGAAAAATCGCCCACGCGCGCTGTCCGGGAGCGGGAGATGGCTGGGGAAGTGCACGGGAGCGTTCGTGCGGGGCTTCGCGACGAACGGGTGCGGGACGGCGCGGCGGCGGGGGCGACGTCCTGGACGCGCCCATGAAATTGCGCGAAACGACGCGAAAATTTTCTCGTCGGATCGCTCTGAAACTTGCAGGGTGTACGCAAAATGGTTTATGGAAGCGGGCCGTCGTATTTGCGAGTGCGTGCGGGACGCACCGCGAGCGGGGCGCGACATTCTTGAGCTCGTTCGCGGCCGCCGCCCGCACCCCGCCCTCCGAACCGCACGCACACATTCCCCCACGACAGTATATGATAAGGGAAGCACTCACCGGCGCGCATGCAAAGTTTCGCGCCCGCCGGGCAAGGGGCCGCGCGGGAACGCACATGCCGCTCTGCCGCGCCCCATGAAATCGCCCGAAACGACTTGAAGTTTTTCTCGTCGGACCGCGCTGAAACTTGCTGGGTAGATGCCGCGGTGCTCATGAAAGCCCGCCGTCGTGTTTGCGAGCGCGTCCGGAACGCGCTGCGAGCGGGCCGCGGTGTTCTTGGGCTCGTTCGCAGCCGCCGGCCACACCCCACCCTCCGAACCGCCCGCACGCATTCCCCCGCGGCAGAAAACGATAGGGGAGGTACTCACCAGCTTGCATGCCGATTTGCGCGATAGCTGGGCGAGGGACGGCGCGGGGACGGGCAGTTCGCTCGCCCGCGACCCATGAAATTGCGGAAAATCGGCGACATTTTTTCGGCGCCGATCGCGCTGGGACGCGCTGGGTGTATGCTCGGGGGTTCATGGGAGCCACGCGTCGGATTTGCGAGCCGGGACGCGCTCGAGGACAAGCGCGGGGACGTGGTTTGTCGGCGGGGGAGGCCGGTGGCGGGGCGCCGTGCAGCACGGGGACCGCGCCGGGGACGCTTCTGCGCAGTTGTGGGGGAGCAGTGCGGGGTGCGGAGTGTGTGTAGCACGCGTCTAGGGGCGGGGGTCGGCCGTCGTGCGCGTCGGGAGGGCGAGGACGGGCGGACTGTGAAGTGCACGCCGTGAGCGCGATTCGCGCTCCAAGGTGCTGGGAACTTACCTAAAGCTGCACTACATTCTGTAGCAACTTTCTGCACAATACATGAAGGCGAGACGGTGACAGGGCGAGAGGAAGGCGGCGGAGAAGTGGCCGGCGGCCAGGCGCCGTTCCCGGCGGACGACGTCGGCGGCGCCTTTGCGCCTGCACCAGCGCCATCGTCCGAGGGCGACGTACGTCCGCCAAGCGTCGAGAACGCGGGGCGGGCGCGCAAACGCAGGGGTTTGGGCGTTCTCCGGGGCAGGGTGTAAAGACTGTCTCCTCGGGCTCGCGGAACGCGGTCTTGAGGGCGGGTTTCGGCGGAGGCGCATACAGCCGGCGTGCACTGTGAGCGTGCACGCTGCCAGGGGCGTGCGCGGGCAACTGGGAGGCGGGCGTTCGCGGATTAGTGCGTGGGGCGGCTGTAATCGTGCACTGGTGAGCGCATTTCGCACCGGCACAGGCTAGAAACTCACCGGGATGTCTACCAGGACGCCCTCGACCGCGCACTACACGCCGCACGCCGCGCAACCACGGGAGGAAGCGGGAGTATGTGCTTGAGCACCGGCGCCGTCCCGGGCGGAGGCCTTGTCGGGCGGCCTTGGGATTTGGCAGGCGCCGTTGTGTAGCATATTCGACCTTGCCCTGGAAGTTTGGCGAGGGGGCGTCGAGAACAACGGCGGGTGCGCGAGGAGCACGCTGTGCGAGGGGGCGCCGACCGCCATTCGCAGCGCGCAGAGCAGCTCGAACGCGAGCGAGCGAGAGTGCGAGCAGTGGAGAGACGAGAGGGCAGCGAGAGCAGGGATGAGCACGGGCAGCCAAGGGACAAGCGAGGCGAGTCGCGAGAGGAGCGGCCAAGAGGCGAGAGAGAGGCGAGAGGCAGATCGCATATTTGCGCGCGATCGGGCGCGTGACGTCATGGCAAGTGCTCTGAGGTCATCAGCATTCGCATCCTCCCGGACAATCACTTACGAGATGTATCTGAAGAACTGCACCACGCTCAGTAGGTCGTGTCTGGCGGGGTGCGGTCCAGGAGACCGTCGGTTGTGGGAGGAGGAAGAGGATGTCGCTGTGGCCTCGAGGACGAAGCGCCAACCAGACCGGTCGATCCCAGTTAGGCAAGCGCCCATATATGACTTTCCCGCCTCGAGGCTACCAACCGCCCGCTTGCACTGATGTCATCAAGGTTCGCTTCCTCGCGCACAGTCACTCCTGATCATTGATTACTGAGTCGAGGCGAAATCAAGGGTGGCCACGAGATACATCGCAGTGTCAAAAAGTCACAGTGAGATTAAACCGTGTATTGAACTGCCGTATTCTCGCCTCGGGCACTGAAATACGGAGACATACATTCCGAGGGAAACCAACGGTGTGATTCCCCTGCAGGATATTGGCACAGGGATTTCATCGAAGGGAAGGCTGTCCATCAAGATAAATACTACAGCATTGAGCGTGTACAACATTGAGCCTTCCATACTACGCCTGGAAATCCTCGGCTTCGGTGTGCTTGACCAACACTGACATCGGGAAGCTCCCCTCATACGGAGGGGGCGACTTGATAGGTCCCGAACCTGCGACCTCGTATTTGAGCGCTTCGTAGATTCCAACCTTGATCGTGAGTCAGTAACAAACACTACCACTCTGTTGGAGCGACATTGATTCGTACGTTCTTGGGCCCAATGGTCTCCAAGACCGACGATACTCGAGCGGCATGCGCCTGGATTATGCGATGTAATTCAGTAATCCCTCCGGAGGCCAGGGCGACCGTGTATGCGAACTTGCCTTGGCGTCTCCGTACCGCGTGAGGGCTTTCGCCGCACCCTTCCTCTGATGTTCTGGGGTGACACCAATCAGCTGGAGGTGATAGCCTGCCAACTTAACGCCAGGCCCCAAGGCCTTCTCGACGAGTACATCGTAGTCCGCAAGGAACTGAACGTTTTTATGTTAGCTTGTTCTCCTAAGAAGCCGGAGACGATGCGAACCGTAGTCCACCAGTCCCGGTACTGAGCGGGTAGGCCCTCCATGGTCTGATCCCATCCCTCTTTACGTTGAGCCTCACTGTGGCGCCTGATGAGGCGCGACCTCAAGGCTGGTCGGTGCTACGAAGGAACTCACGACGAGAGGAATTTCTGCCCGGGACCGAACCTATCAACGGATGAGCAACGCCACCGGACGCGAAGAGAAATATAAGTGCGTACCAAAGCGCCACCCCTACTGGGCCTACGTCCGGAAGCTCGGCGACATGAATTTCGCCCTCCCCGCCGTTGACAAGCGCCGTCTTGAGGTGTGCGAGGATGAAGGGTTCTTGCAGGCTCTTATCTCCCCCAAGTGCACTGCCGAAGTATTCTGGGCTGGGCATTAGACACACGTCGCGGCCGTACAATCAAGGAGTATACGCACCGTAACCGAAGGCTTCTGCGAGAATCTTAGAGTACTGGTTGAGCTCAGCCTCTATCGCGGTCTCGTGAGCAACGCAGTTACACCGGGAAAATACATGAAGGGATATACCTGAGGGGGCGGTCACTTCACGAACGATAACAGACATGATAGAGGTGAGAGTTCTTTAGCGGCAAAGTGGACTATACCCGGCGTGTGGCAGACGAGTATAAGTACACAACCCACTGAGACGGGCTAGAGCCGGCGACGCTCGACCCGGAGAAACACCAAGAGCGGGTCCCAGCGCCGACATACATGATAATCAGCGCGGATGATCACCGCCTTGCAAATACTCGCATGGGCGCACACAAGCACCGCCAGGGCGGACGGCATTGCATACAGGGCGCGCCGTCGACGCTCGCCGAGCTGTCCCCGGTGGTGGACCTGGATTGTCTGTATCCGTGCGCAGGATGCAGCGTTGTTCACGGAGAGGCACGCGCAATGGACGGTATGTGGCATAGCTGCTGACGCAACACTGTACAGGAGCGATCGCTACGGGGGCGCGATGCGACTTGTTGTGACGGGGATGTCGGACGCTGCCACCCATCCAAATATTGCCAATACCTCAGCAAGTTCGTGCCTGCTTGTTCAGCCTTGACACAGGGAAACACTTGTATTCAAGACGCACCCAGATTAATCCGATTTAGACTCGGTGAGAGTTACTATTAGGTGAGTGTCGTTGAGTTAGGCACGCCCCACTTCCGACAGACCATACCCAGAGGTACCCAGGCTCAGGCCACTTTCAGCCATGAGTAGGCGCGGGTACGAGTCCCTGTGCCGTTCTAGATGTCGCACTGAGAACCCATGAGGACGAGGCAGCGTCTTAACCAAATCCCGGTTGGATAGCGCGGTGAGCATTGTTCAATGTTCAGCCAGTGCGAGCCTCCGAGATACGCTTGCAGAGCCTGATAACGCCAGATAGGTGAGCCACGACTGCGATAGCGGAGCAGGAGACGTTAAACACAGGATACAGATGTATCGCTGCAGACACTCTAGAGATGAATTAGTCGTAGGGAATTCAGGCCAGGGCCGCCAGGCATGTCACCATGCTCAAGTCAAGGATGGAGGTGCCAAACGCGGAGCAGAACGCGGCAAAGATGTTCTGGAGAAGCGCCCATAATGTAAAATGGGCGTCTATCTTATCTGCAAATTGTCTGGACTTTGACTCGCCCACCTCTCCTCTCACTCTTCTACCTCCTTCACTATCTCCCCCATCCCTCTCCGTACGCCATGGCAGAGATTCACGACCAGTTCGACACCATCCTGATCCTCGACTTTGGCTCGCAGGTATGCTGGCTACAAATGCGGGATGAACGGCGCTAAAATCCGACTTCAGTACAGCCATCTGATCACCAGAAGATGTCGTGAACTGAACGTCTACGCCGAGCTCATGCCATGCACCCAAAAGATCAAGGATCTCAACTTCAAGCCAAAGGGTCTGTAGCAATTCCGCACGCCAATGACGCGTGCTGATGCGTCCTTGCAGGCGTGATTCTATCTGGTTCGCCATACAGCGTCTACGACAAGGACGCGCCTCATGTCGACCCGGCGGTGTTCGAACTTGGCGTGCCCGTCCTCGGTATATGCTATGGCCTCCAGGTGCGTCGTGCTATGTTGTATTCTGAACCTCTACTTATGATGGGGAAAGTAGGAGATGGCCTGGAACATGAAGGGCAAGGTAGCGAAGTGCGACCACCGCGAATACGGCTTCGCGCAGGTCCAAATCTCGAAGATTGGTGGTGAAGGTAAGAGTGCGGACGCGCTCTTCGAAGGCCTCGGGGATGAGCTCCAGGTATCTCAAATCTTTCCTCCGGTAACCCGTTCAGACATTGACTCGGTCGCAGGTCTGGATGTCGCACGGCGACCAACTCTCGGAGCTGCCGCCTGATTTCCACATTATCGGTCGCACGAGCACGGCACCATTCGCCGCTATCGCGCACAACTCCAAGCCGTTCTATGGCATCCAGTTCCACCCTGAGGTGACGCACTCAAAACGGGGCAAGGAGGTCATCGCCCGATTTGTTGTCAACATCTGCGGCAGCTCGCAACACTGGACCATGGTGAGGAGCGCGCTCGTATTTCCGTTGTTATCTTGACTAACGCTGTCGAGACAGGAAGAGTTCATTGGAAAGGAGATTGCGCGTATACGCGAGATCTGCGGACCGAAAGGACGCGTTATCGGAGCCGTTAGCGGCGGCGTGGACAGCTCCGTGGCGGCGAAGCTCATGCACGAAGCTATCGGTGACCGGTACGTACCAATTACTAGCCGATTGTTCATAGACCCTAAAGCAACTGCTCTACTCAGTTTCCACGCTATCATGGTCGACAACGGCGTGCTCCGCCTCAACGAGGCGAAGCAGGTGCACGAGATGCTGAACAACGACCTCGGCGTCAACCTGACCGTCGTCGACGCGTCCGACCTCTTCCTTTCCCGGCTTGAGGGCATCGAGGACCCCGAGCAGAAGCGCAAAATCATTGGCAACACCTTCATCAACGTGTTTGAGGAGGAAGCAGCGAAGATTGAGGCGGCGGCGGAGGCAGAGGAGGCCAAGGGCGCCGCAGCGAAGGGCAAGATCGAGTGGCTTCTCCAGGGAACGCTCTACCCCGACGTCATCGAGAGCATCAGCTTCAAGGGCCCGAGCGCGACGATTAAGACGCACCACAACGTCGGCGGTCTGCTCAAGGACATGAAGTTGAAGCTGATCGAGCCTCTGCGGGAGCTCTTCAAGGGTAGGCGATCGCACCGTCGCATGATGGGTCTTCGGAGTGTACTGAAAATGTCTCGGACGCAGACGAAGTCCGCGCCCTTGGCCGCCTTCTCTCCATCCCCGACCACCTCGTCCAACGCCATCCGTTCCCCGGTCCTGGCCTTGCTATCCGCATCCTCGGCCCCGTGACGCGCGACCAGGTCAAGATCCTGCAGCAGGCAGATAGCATCTACATCGAGGAGATCAGAAAGGCGGGTCTCTACAACCAGATCGCCCAGGCCTTCGCCGTACTCCTCCCCGTGAAGGCGGTCGGTGTCATGGGCGACGCGCGGACATACGAGCAGGTGTGTACCACAGACTGTCGCTGTATACTGTGGCGGATGGTGCGGCCGCTGACTGCTTCGCTTTCAGGTCATTGCTCTGCGTGCAGTCCAATCAGAAGACTTCATGACGGCCGACTGGTAAGGCATTTTCTCGTCATCCTCGGGCCGCTGGGGTGCTCACCAATCCAACCTTGCCCAGGTTTGTGTTCCCCTCCGAGGTCCTGCGCCGTATCTCGTCGAGGATCACGAACGAGGTCTCTGGTATCAACCGTGTTACGTACGATATTTCATCCAAGCCTCCCGCGGTAAGTTCCGCTGTCCCCAGATCAGCTGCGGGAATGTGGTGTCTGACAGCCTCCGCAGACAGTGGAGTGGCTGTAGTCCAACGAAGTGTAAACGCCCATGTACTCCTAGAGGCCAACATCGACGAATCTTGTTGTACATCCCGCTCAACGAACATTTCTTGCACACCAAATTACCTGTGCGTCTTCACGTCTTGCGAGAGACCATGAGGGATAGTGTCTCCGCTCAGTGCGCCCGCTGCGGGTGGCGTCGGTCTTCTCGGCGATTGCATCAAGCCCGATTGGCAGCGCTGCATTGTTGAATGCTTTTATACTCACCCTGTCTGACTCATAGCACACCGCCCTATAGCTAAGCGTGCGAGATCGCCGTACGCGTTATCTGGAAGAGTCGTATGTCGGTACGTCGACGTGGACTGCGCTCGTTCTGCTTACTCGCCCGCACCTCCATGCGCCTAAGCAGCACCACGTCCGTCGTGGATCTCGGAGGCCCGTCCCGTTCGAGTTCTCGCTACTTAAAGGGCCCTCATGGTTTGGGAGAGACAGTACCCTCAGCTCGGTGACCGGTACCCACAATGCCTTCCCCTCAGCAAACTAAGCAAATCACTCTCTACACAGCCACCGTACGTTCTTCGAGCTGAGGACCCTGCGAGCTGTTCACTGACGAGCCAACCCTTCTCAGTGGTCGCCTTTCTCTCAAAGGGTGATTAAATGTCCCAACGTGTACATTCCCGCGAGCTGAAGCTCTTCTATAGGTCAGAATTGCCCTGGAGGAAGCGGGGGCGAAGTACAAGATATGTCAAGTTGACATACTCTTGAACAAACCGGACTGGTTCAAGCTCGTCAATCCGCTCGAAACTGTAAGCATTGTGCGGCGGTCGCAACCAAGCCATGCCGCTTACACGCTGTCCTTGTCAGATCCCCGCTCTCACCTACGGCGGGCCGGAGGTGCCGCCCTACGAGCCCTCCGCGCAGTCGGCAAAGCTCGTGGAGTCACTCGCCATTCTCGAGTTCATCGCCGAGGTCTATCCTCAGGCCAAACTGCTCCCCGCGGATCCCATCCTGCGCGCCCGTGCCCGCGCCTATATGGCCGTCTACGAGAACAACGTCTACCCTCTGTTCAGAGCAGTGTGGTTTCTCGGCCACCCAGCGGAACCCCTCCTGAAAGCGCTCGACACGCTCCAGGGAATGCTGCCCCCGACGGGATACGTCATTGGCGAGTGGTCCATTGCAGACGCTGCGGTCACGCCGTTCCTTGCGCGCATGGGGCCGTACCTCGAAGCCGGTCTGGGCCTGTACACCGCCGCCGACAGAGCGAAGATGACGGATGCCCTCGGCAGTGAACGGTTTGCTCGCCTCAGCCAGTACGTGCAGGACGTACGTGCGCGGCCAAGCTTTGAGGTCACTTGGGCCGGCGATGTGAGTGTGCCTCGATTTTGATCTCCTCGTGTGTATGCTGATCTCGACGAAGGCTGTGCAAATTGAGGTGGCGAAGAGCAGCATCCCGATGCTGCGGCGTGACTCGTGAAACTGGCTCCCCCGCCTGCCGCGGTGCACGCACCTCATCATGTAACTTAGGCTGGCGAGAAGCCGGCCCACTACCCCCCACTCAGATGGATTTCGTTATTCGGTTCGTCTGCCAAGTCACTGGGACGAACAGCTGCTGCGTACGTCGCTTCTTGAGTTACAAAGGATTCCCATACAGATTATCTTGCCGAGGTGCACGAGTCAGACGTCGACGCCGCGAGTGGCGTCGGTTCTCCCAGGATTCTCGAAATGGCCGATCAATTTGAGGGTCTCGTTGAAATCGAAACGCCCTCACAAGCTTCTCCAGGCCACTCCCTGAGTCATAGCGCACAGCCCCTGTGGATCTACGTGCGACCCCATCCCGCGCATTGTGTCAAAGAACACGCCGTCGCCCTCGAGCTCACCAAGCTCGCTTGCTGCGATCGTTCTGCTTACCCCATGCACCTCAGCCAACGTACGCTCGTCGCGGATCTCGGAGGGTCTCTCCGCGCGGGGCCTCGTTGTTTATATGCAACTTGGATGTGCGAGGTTCAGCACAAACAACTCAGTCGCAACAGTCCCACATGTCTATCGCCAAGCAAATCACTTTCTACACCGCCGTGGTGAGTTCATATTTGCTTCACTTACACTAGAAGATGCTTATGATGAGCTACCTCTGCTAGTGGTCGCCGTACTCGCAAAGGGTTAGTCCATGAGTCAAGGTGTATATGATCGCCCACTGACCCTCTGCTACGTAGGTTCACATTGCCCTTGAAGAGGCTAAGGCGAAGTATACCATCTGTCAAGTCGACATGCACAGGAACCGGCCGGACTGGTTCCGTCAGGTGAACCCTCTCGGGAAGGTGAGGATTGAGCACCGTTCCTTAGCGATGCGCAAACCTCTCAACAACCTCCTAGATCCCCGTTATCGCTTACGGCGGACCGGAAGTCCCGCCTGAGCAGCCCTCTCCCCAGTCCGAGAAGCTCGCGGAGTCCGTCGCTCTGCTCGAGTTCATCGCCGACACCTTCCCGGAGGCCAAGCTGCTCCCCGCGGACCCCGTCCTGCGCGCCCGCGCCCGTGCCTTCATCTCCATCTACGAGAACTACGTCAGCGCCGTCTTCCGCGGAGTGCTGTTCCAAGGCCAGCCGGCGGAGGACTTCCTGGGCGGACTCGAGCAGCTCCAGGCTGCGCTGCCGCCGACCGGGCTCGCCGCCGGGGAGTGGTCGATCGCTGAAGCCGCGGTCACCCCGTTCCTCGCGCGCATGGGCCTCTACATTGGCGCGGGGATTGGCCGGTACTCCGCAGAGGACAAGGTGAAGCTGCAGGAGGCGCTGGCGAGCGAGCGGTTCGCTCGCCTCAGCAAGTACATTGAAGACGTCCGCGCGCGTCCGAGCTTCAAGGCCAGCTGGGAAAGCGACGTAAGCGCGCTTTAGCTTCATTCCGTCTTTCCCCATATGCTGATGTAGACTTCGTCACAGGCGGTTCAACTCGAGGCTGCGAAGGCTATCGCCAGGATGCGTGGTCCGGCGTGAGATGCATAGCGCAGGTGTCCGTGAACTTGCAGGAGTCGGAATATCAGATTGCAATCGATGTTTGTTGTACGACTCCCCTGATCGCTGGGGACGGGCTTTGCGCCACTGTGTTAGGTCTAAGCGTTAACATGTCTCCCCAATGTCTAGTATCAGTCTCTTGTCTTTGGGGCAAGCCCGCAACAATATTAGCGGTAGAAATGCGTGCGCTGCTGCATCCCCAGCGCAGCGGTTCGTCGTTTCGTTCTCTGAGCTCGAGGGCCCCCATCCCCAGGAAATGACTCTGGCCTCGGTCCCGTCCAGCTGCGCATCTCTCATTTATAAAGTTGGGATGGTGGCAGAGATGGTACCTGTGTCCATCAGCCTCCCATCATGGCCCCCACCGAACAGTTGACATTCTATACCGCCGACGTACGTCTGTACAAGTTGTGTAAGACTCCATCCCCCTAATTGGCTCTGGCGTCCAGTATTCTCCGTACTCGCAGCGGGTGGGTGACTCACAACGCCCGACGTGCTCGCGGAGCGTAACACATATTCCACGTTCCTAGGTGCATATAACCCTCGAAGAGGCAGGGGTCAAGTATACCAAGTGGGAGTTCCAAACTAGGGGCCCGGGCAGCAAGCCGGAATAGTACTACCAGATCAACCCCCTAGGCAAGGTGAGGGCTCCGCGGGCGCCGTACACACCGAAACAAGCCACGAACGAGACAACTCATGCGCGTACTCGTTCCTACAGATCCCCGCACTCACCTTCGGCGGTCCCGAGGTTCCGCCCGACCAGCCCTCACCCGAGTCCGCGAAGCTGGCAGAGTCGATGGCCATCCTCGAGTTCCTCGCCGACGCCTACCCCGACGCGAATCTCCTTCCCAAGGACCCCCTCCACCGCGCGAAAGCGCGCACGTTCACCGAGATCTTCCGGAACTACGTCTCCGACGAGTTCCGAGGCGCGTTCTTCCTCGGGAAGCCCATCGAGGGCGTCCTGCAGGCGCTTGAGAAGCTGCAGGCGGCGCTCCCGCCCACGGGCTTTGCGGCGGGGGAGTGGTCGATTGCGGACGCCGCGGTCGCGCCGTTCATCACGCGCCTGTTCCTCTTCGTCCGAGTCGGGCTGGGGGCGTACACGGAAGAGAACTGGGAGAAGATGCGGGACGCGGTGGCTAGCGACAAGTTTGCCCGGATCGTGCAGTACGACCGTGACATCCACGCGCGGCCTAGCTTCAAGAAAACGTGGGGCGACGATGTGAGTGTCCTCAGATCTCAAGACTCGGCCACAAGGAATGCAGCTAATACGCACCTTGATTAGGCTCACCAGGTTGAGCTCTGGAAGAATCACCCGGGCCTCCGTCGTAAAGCCGCACAGAGTGCGCCGGCGTGAAGACATCTAGGCGGCTCACCCTTGTAAGACTAGACATGTACCCTTCTCGACCCACGTCCGACACTTGTACGACAACCGATCGTCGCTCCTGCCAACGTTGATGTTTGACGGTGCGGGTGGAGCACGATTGCGAACTTGGTGTGAACGGGTGTTTCCGTTCGGCAGGAGGATCGCTGAATTCGTCCCTAAGTGCCTTATGCATGGTCAAGGGGCGATGGTACGTGCCAACACCTCGACACACAGGAAAGGGGCCGTGTCAGTGCGTGTGTCGCACAAACATCTGAGGAAATGGACATTCGCCTTGGGGCGCTATGGCGGACATTTGCGTTCCTGGAGCCGTCAGCTGTGGCGTCCGTCAGCTGCGGACGCTAAGGTATGAAAGACATACGACACTTACTCGCATAGATAGAACACGTCTCGTGATTCGGCCGGGTACACAAACCATCCGCAGCGTAGGAAGAAGGACCCGACTCAGAGAACATCCGCACCCGCAGATCCGTGATTGAAGCCTGGATGGCGGAACCTTTCACCTGCGTTGGGCACGACGAGGAAGCGGGTACTTACATGGCAGCAGAGCAACCTCTCTGCGCCTCACGTACGCGAGACGAGCCATGCTCCAGCGTCCTTCGTAGATAGCTGCCGGTAAGAGACGCTAGGTTATGTGAGCACCAGCATGGTCGCGACAGAGTGCGGCGTACCGTACCTGAAGAGAGAAGGCAATGCACCTGAAGATGTTGGGTGGCCAGCATAAGCGACGCCAGTTTGTCAGGTCACCTGTTCGGTGCTAAAAATGTCGGTCAAGCGTCAGCGAGCCTTGTTCGTCGGAGTACCTGAACAGGTAACCAAGAACGATCCCTCTCGGATACTAGACGAGGTGGAAGGCGCCCCTGCAACATATAAAAGACCACTCGAATCTGACCAGGAGCTCATCAGTCCAGCTGAAACCCAACAACCGCACCTCGCGCTTCAACTCCTCTTTCTCGCGAACCTACCTCGCCATGCAGATCTTCAACAAGCTCCTCGTCCTCGTCGTAGTCTTCGTCGCGGTCGCCGCTGCGACCCCCGTCGCCAAGGGTGAAGCTCGCAGTGCGTATATGCGCCAACAGATATTCTCGATAGCGGTGTCTGACAGGGCCCGACAGTCGTACCCGTCCCGGACTGCAGCTGCACCGGCAGGACCTGCTCTTGCAGCGACCAGAACTAGGGCCGAGCTGAGGTGAGGCGCCCTTCGCTCCTGTCCTTGAACGGTAGCATGTGGATACTGACGTCTAAGGGACAGTACTCAGCACGTAACAGGATACGGGCGAATCGAGCGAAGGCGTGGTGACAGTACGATGGGAGTCGAGTCTGCATTGATACTCAGAACTTGTCTTGGAAGGTTCCTGATGTCCAGCATTTGGTTCTAAACGGTGGACTGGTTGGAATACGAGTCTTTGGTATCAACTGCTGCGGTATGATGGTCAGCGATGCGACGAGCCATCAGCTGTATTCCGCTTCGAGGAGTGGGTCACTTACAAGCATGCATATATCCATCCCTGCAAGCACTAGCTACTACAACACAGGTGGGATGTGTCAGCGGACGTTATCGAAGGGTTCAATTGGCTTACCTCGTACACAAAAACCGACTTTTTACCACCACACGGCGCCCTTCATAAGCCTTCTGCCCGTTCGCACCACCTGCGCGCTCAGAACCGTCCCGTCTGGGGCGAAGTGCGCGCCGACTTCGACGACACCGCTGGGATGGCGGACTCGGACCATGCTCGGATCCTTCAGCGCGACCTGGCGATTCGCCCGGGTCGCCGACACTATTCCATGTGCAACCGTATTCTCGATACCCGCAGCCACTCCAAGACACAGGCCGACGGTCATGGGAACCGCGAGGTGGCGTACACCCATGGAATACGCGTGAATCGCGATGTCTGCCGGGTTCTGTGCGTCTCCTGCATCCTTCGCGTCGCCGGTAGGGTCGAGGAGAACGGCGATTTTTGGCTGGGCTTTCGCACGCGGGTCCAAGCCCATCTTCTCAGCGCCCGCCTGGCGAATGCGCTCAAGAGTCCCGTCTATGTCGCTTTTCGAGACGGACGGTAGGATGGGTGCGAGGTCGTCGGCTGAGATGAATACGGTGGGGTTTGTCGCGTCCACGAGCGACGCGGGGATCTCGAAGCCTTCTGATTCGCCGAGATTGCACTCGAGTATGTCCACGGGGTTACCGGTCGGGAGGAGCTTTCCCGTACGAGCACCGCCCGGATTGACGAATTGCAGGAGGATGCGCGACGCTTCGCCCGGTACGCCGGCCATCTCGACCTGAGGGATGTCGAGTACCGGTACAGGTTTGCCGTCCGACGTTGAAACGGGGAATGTGGTGTCAATAATCTTGTTCGTGTTGGTGTTGTAGGATCGGACAGTGGCGAGCGAATCCCCGCCAGGGACCTTCCTCGGCGCGCAGAGGCCCTCGTCGAGAGCGAAGACGCCGATCATGCTGGAGAGGTTGCCGCAGTTTCCCGAGAGATCCAGCTCGCCGTCGTCAATACCCACTTGCACGAAGGTGTACTCCACGTCGACCTCGGCCGCTCGTTCGGCATTTGAGGGCGGGCCGACGACACAGATCTTGGACAAGCTCGAGACGCCGCCGCCCATCCCGTTCAGTTGGCGGCGATACTCCGGGTCGGGAGAGCCCATGATACCTTGGAAGATGGATGTCCATTCGGCAGGATCTGCAGGAAGGTCTGATCGTCTCAAGAAGATGCCCTTGGAGGTGCCGCCGCGTAGGAATGTGGCCGGCAACGGATTGGCCGTCGTCAGAGTACGGACACCCTTGGCCGCTGCGGCCAGCGCGGATGCGTGACTCGACACCATACGTAGCATACTGCAAAACATGTTACACATGAAAGTATTGTTTAGCAGGCTGAAGACCTACCTGCTAGATGATGGCAGCCTCTCTCAACTTGGGGCGGCGCGAGAGCGCATCGCCTGAGAAACATAAACCACGTGCGCGTGGTTCCTTGCGAGCGTCTGTTCGAATACTCGCTGCCACGCCCCTGTTTCGTTGCTACTAGAGCGATCTCAGCTGCACCAGCCATAGTCTGGATATCTTCCAGCTTTCTCAGAACAGATCGAGTGGGTGAGCGTTGAGGTTGCATGGGATGACGCCCTAATGGGAAAACATACTGAACGCTTCGGTGATTGCCGGAGGTCGTCTTCAAGCAGCCACTGAGCGCTGAGCGCTCTCTGTCATCCCTCTCATCTCCCTCCCCTACAACCCTGAGAACACGATCGGGCACGAGAAACCCCAGTCGGAACCAGGGTGCCTGAAGGATGCACCGTTATAGAGGTGAGTGCTGCCAACGACGTCGTGCTGCTGTCTTTCACAATAGCACAGTGCTAAAGTTCCGTCTACGCCAACGAAAGATCCGGTTCTGCGGCAGATGTCCCCATGGCAGACTGGGCCTGGCGCTCACACCGGTTGGCGCTGTAGATGCACTTCGAGGCACCCTCGCAAATTCCAAACTCGCAGTCACGCTCGAAAAGAACAGGCATTGTCCACATTACTCATGCAGGGCCCGACCATCCCCATGGTACTGCGCCTGCAACTGAGCAGGTACATTGCGTCGACGGCAATTCTACAGGAGAATGTGGCGATGTCAGCACGTCCCTTCGGCTGCCCCGCGTCGAAGGTCCTGAGAATGTATCAGCCACCGCCGTGCCACCCTTGGTCGTCGGAGCACTTAGAACAGCAATGTTAATGCCACCTTTCTCAAAAGCCGCGCCTGTACAAGAATAGGAGGCGCCGCTGCGGCGTATAACAGGCAGGTCAAACTCACCTCGAGACCCACCAAAGTCGCGGAATCCCTTGGAACACGCGCCCCTCCCGACTATACCTCCCGGCGAACACTACACGACCATGCAGATTCTCGCCAAGACGTTGGCCTTCGTCGCTGCCTTTGTCGCGCTCGCTGGTGCGGCGCCCGTGGCCGACAACGGAACCGGCCGTGCGTACAGCTTTCGACTTCGACGAGGGATGGTGGGCAGCTACTAACACACTGCGACAGTGGGATCTAATCCCTTCTGCCATTGCCCCGGCAATAGCCACATCTGTGACTGTGCCTTCGATTGATGATGCACGGTCAGTTCAGGACCCGGAGACGTCCGAGTCGCAACATCGAGACTCACGGATAACGTTTCAGACAGAGGGTGTGGCAGACGCGGTACTATTGTGTGCGGCGTCCATGCGAGATACCACGAAGGCGGGTGGAGAGTATCCTATGACTGGAGCTGAACGCTTAGGGCATTTGGCCGGGTCGTATCCTGTCATTCACCGAGGAGTGGGTACCTATATATTGATGAACATCAACGTTGTAAGCGTGAAAAATGGAGAGCAGACCAACCGGCGTACTTAACCCGACTGTTTTTGCCCCCTAGCGCATCGCTAGCGTACTCGAGAACAGAGCACCAACGACAGACATGCGAGATCGCAGCTAACGAGACAGCGCAGGCGACTCGTGAGAGGACTGAGGACTGCGCTATGCCGCCGTGTGTGAGCACTAATCGCGACGGCGCGCTATCGTTCACCATAACACAACAACGGTGAAGTACAGCCGTCTGCGCCAGCAATAAATCGGTGGCAGACGTCTATGATGGCAGACTGCGCGTGGTGCTCTGCCTCGTCACTGCCCCAGACTGAGGTCGGAGCCCTCTCAGTGAACGTTGCACGGGTGATATTGAATGGGCTTCAGCAGGGCCCGTACGCTATCCGAAGTATTGTCGGTTTGGGCTCCAGTATATAGTCGCGGAGAGCCTGAATACCTCCGGCAAAATGGCCCCGCGTCTGTCTCCTATCGAAAGGAGAACGGTGCAACGTCAGAACGCCCCATGAGCCGCGCTGAAGGCTGCGGTGAGAGCCCTGAGAAGATATCACTCACCGCTGTGCCACTTATTCGCCGGAGCTTCAAGGAAAGCAGTAATCTCGCGCCTTCGTTCAAAGCTCGCGCTGAGACAGAAATAGGAGACGCCAGGACAGCGTATAAGTAATCTGCAGGAGGAGCCTGAGCGTTACCCGGGCCCCACGAGCAGAGTCCGCATCCCACTAGACCGTACCTCTCGACAAACCCCTACGCCGCCATGCAGATTGTGGCTACGACCTTCGCCCTCGTGGCTGTCTTTGTCGCCCTCGCCGCCGCTACGCCTGTGGCCCAGTATGGCTACGACCCTGACCGTGCGTAATGTCTATGATACGAGCCAAGGGGCCGAATGCGACGGCATCCACTGACCGCCCGACAGCGGTCTCCCCTCCCGCCTGTCATTGCCCTGGTCACAAGACGGAGATCTGCATTTGCCCGTGAAGACGCAAAGTTATTCCTGTATTTGGACGCATTCGCGCGGGTGCTCTGAGACTTACGGATGACGTCCTAGGCCGGGGGAATAGCGGAGGCGGTACCGTCGTGCGCGGTGTCCACACGGCATACCGGGAAGGTCGCGTGGCGCATATCTAGAGCTCTGTGGTAGATGGTACCTGAAGTGTCTGTGGAGTTTGGAGAGCAATGAGTAACCGATCGAAACCCTGCAGGAGTGAAACATCGAGAGCTTGAGGCTCGATGTACCAACCGCAACAATTTAAGTGCATTCACCGAACATGGGAACGTTTGTGTTATCCAGAGGGCGTAGCCGCGATCTAGAACGATGGAAATGTCTAAGAAGCGGTATTAGAGGCGGCATGGACTGAAAGCAGACCGAGGGATTGAACCGCTCAGTGCGCTGCATATCATCGACGAAGCAGTGGGCGTTGATTTGATTCGAGATGCTCACCGGGGCATCAGCGGGAAGCCATACAATATGAGCGTTGTTTGATGTCGGTGAGACGCTAGCAGTATGGAGTAAAGTCCCCCAAGTACTCATCTTCGATAGCATTCGCCGGCCCCTTATTTAGAGCGTGGACGGTGCTCTCGATCGCCGCCGTGGCTGCATCCCCTCAACATCTCCGCCTTCTCATCATGCCTGCCTCCGCCATCCCCACCGAAGAAGGCTTCTTCGCCTTCCCCTACAAAGGCGAGACCTACCAGACCTACTACAAGGTCTTCGGCAGCCTCAAAGACCGGACGCGTACTCCGATCATTGGCCTCCACGGCGGCCCAGGCATCTCCCACGACTACCTGCTCCCGCTCGCAGACCTCGTGGAGCAGTCCTTCCCCGTTATCCTGTACGACCAGCTCGGGAACGCACGCTCGACACACATCCACGACAAACCGCACTCGTTCTGGACAGTCGACCTCTTCCTCGACGAATTCGAGAACCTCCTCGCCCACTTCGGCATCCAGGATGGGTACCACATCGTCGGCCACTCGTGGGGCGGCATGATGGCGTCCGAGCTCGTCGCACGGAGGCAGCCTGCGGGGATCCGCCGGCTCGTCATCTCCGACTCTCCGCCAACGATGGACTCATGGAGGAAGTCGTTCGTGGAGCTGTTGGCTCCGTTTCCTCAGGCGGTGAAGGACGCAGTTGCGAAGGGCTTTGAGGACCAGGAGAAGTACTGGGACGCCTTATTGGAAGTGTACGCGGTGCACGGCTGCAGGTTAAAGCCCTTCCCGAAGGAGCTGGCGTATTCGCTGCAGCAGATCTACGGCAAGGACGCTGACCGCACTGTGGACAAGGCAGAGTCAGTGGCACAATGTGTGAGATCATGGCGCGCGCTGACCGTATGCTGCAAGGGTACTCAATGGATTCACGGTCGTCGATCGCCTGCACCTGATCCATGTGCCGACACTTATCGTCAGCGGACGCTACGACATCGCGCAAGAGTGGGTCGTCAAACCTTTCGCAGACAAGATTCCGAAAGCGAAGTGGGTCGTCTTTGAGAGCTCGAGTCACACCCCATTCTGGGAGGAGCGGGAGCGGTATATGCATGTGGTGGGGGATTTCCTGGGCAAGTAAATAATATTAGAACCAGATGTGCTGGTTCTAGGCGGTTTCGAGATATTGTCGTGGTGGTTGCGAAGCAGGATTGTTTAGGCGCTTATCACAGCTTACTGGTCCTTGCTGGTCTACCGTCCGAGTTCAACCGTACGTTCTTCGACTGTCATAATTTATGGGCACCCCGCTTCCTCTTCTGCTCCAGAGAATACATCTCGCGCGGCGTGAGGATTTCACAACGAGTTGAATCATCACACATGACCGCTAGATCCAACAACACTACATGATCCCGGCGAACTCTGCTCAACACATTTACTGGTACATAAGCCCAAGATGGCCCCGCCTTACGATTAGGTAGGTATCGTAGTACCTAGGTAGAAGTCAGATTGTATAATCAGCATTGATGTTGTGAGCAGATGACAGACGATCATAAGAAACAGGCCCTCCCGCAGGGGTCGACCGTAAAGTCATCGAGCTCAGAGCGAGCTAGAACCATAGTATGCCGTGTTAGTCTCGCCATGCCAGGAGCTGAGATGTACTGACTGCGACAACTCACCGTCTACGGTGTCAGCCACGGGGGCCGCGTTCACGGCGAGGGCGAGGATGGACACAGCAAGAAATATGTTGAGAGTGAACCGCATGGTACTTCGAGGTCGGGGGCCAAGGAACGTGAGGGGCTGGAGTGCTTTCAGCCTAGGGCATTTATAGAGGTCCTGGTGGGAGTCTTTGAGGCGCTTTAAGGTCTCTTCGTCACTCAAACGAGTGTGTCGACGTTCATGAACATCATATTACCATTGGGAGCATGCCAAAGCCACTGGCAGGAGTGGTGAAGACCTCGAACGGCTCTTCGATCAGACCTTCTGACGCACTGGCGCAGGCCCAAAAGTCAACACAATCAAGGTTATGACATAGTATGATATGGAAGATAGCACCTGTAGTATTTGGCCAGGGCATATCCCGCACCAGCCGGGGTTTCTGTCGCGTGATCGCCAGAGACAGCAGTACGAACTCGGTTCTCAGTGACAAGCAACACGATTCCACCACGAGGAACACGGTAGCACCACAATACCACGCGCCACTTACCGGAGTACCTCCCAGAAGGTAAAGACACATGCCGCTTGGTGCAGCGGTGCTTATCGTAGCTTACAAGCTCTCCAGAGCGCGATGGATTCGTCGTGCTATTTGCTGTAGGGCTGGCCGAACGGTCATGATCAGTGACCATCGTCCATGCGGGCCGCATAAGGCGAGCGGTCTTACTCCCCCCAAACTGGACAGGGACTCTTTACTGCGCTCGCCGGTGCCCGACGGAATACTACGGCCTGTAAGCTACCGACGGCCGCTGTAAGGTCGATTAGATATGCTAGTAGCTCGGATAATGCCAAATGAAATGGTTCACCGCGTACGGCACTGGCCCAGACTCTACTCACATGCCACGCTATCGGAAGAGAGGTCATGCAGGGGATTTCGTGATCCTGAACGGCCAGCACCACACCCCGTGCACATACCAGATGCTTCGAAGATGGCGTGGAATTCCTTCTATCCACCGATATCAGCCCATCTGAAGCAGATATCAGTGCGATTAGTGCGAAGATGCCCGAGCGCTCACAGAAGCATCAAGTAAGAGATGTTGCGGAGGTTCGTGCGCACACTGAGAAAACGGCCGCCGGGGTAGGAAGCGCATCTACCCCAGGACTCGCCTCTTGTTGTTCCCCTTCGCACCTGCAGCCCGTCAACGGTACTCTCGACCTTAGGCCTACTCACATTCCTGCGAGCCTGGTCGGTGCCTAGTCCCCTGATGTCTGCGGAAACAATCATCGTCAACGAGGGTTTCATACCCTTCGCTCACCAAGGCGAGACGTATCAGACTTACTTCAAGACCTTCGGTAGCCTCCAGAATCGTGCACGTACCCCCATCATCGTCATCCATGGCGGCCCCGGTTTGTCTCACGACTACCAGCTGCCGCTCGCGGACCTCGCGAAGCAGTCCTACCCCGTCGTCCTGTACGATCAGCTGGGCAATGCGCGCTCGACGCACCTCCCGGACAAGTCGCCCACGTTCTGGACCATCGACCTATTCCTCGACGAGCTGGAGAACCTCCTCGTGCACTTCAATATTGCAGACGAGTATCACATCATCGGGCATTCGTGGGGTGGCATGATGGCGTCCGAGTTCGTCGTCCGAAGGCAGCCTCCGGGCCTGCGCCGTCTTGTCGTCACCGATTCGCCCCCGGCGACCGCCCTATGGGGGAAGTCGTTTGGAGAACTGCTGGAAAAGTTTCCAGAGACGGTGAAGGACGCGGTTGCGAAGGGGTTCGAGGATCGGGTGAAGTTCTGGAGCGCCTTGCAGGAGGTGTACGCGGTACACGGCTGCAGGATCCAGCCCATGCCGAAGGAGTTGGAGTACTCGCTGCTTCAAGTCTATGGCGAGGACGCGGACCGCACTGTGGACGAAGCCCCGTCAGTAATGCGTCTTCATGAAGCATGGCCTAAGCTGACCGCCCGGTGACGGGATCCTCAACGGATGGACGGTCATTGATCGTCTTCATCTGATTCAAGTGCCGACCCTTGTGCTCAACGGTCGATACGATATCGCCCAGGATTGGGTTGTGAAACCCTTCGTCGACAATATCCCCCACTCTACATGGGTTGTATTCGAGGAATCCAGCCATACCCCGTTTTGGGAGGAGCGGGAGCGTTTTATGCAGATAGTCGGCGAGTTTCTGGAGAAGTGAACGGCGTCAGAGCGGTATACAACACTAGTTCGGAGCAGCTTTCAGCAATCCCCATGTGTAAAAGAGTGTTCAATTGAGTCCATATATTAACTGCAGTATCAGGGTGCGTACACCACACTCGAGCGGCTTAACGGTGCAAAAGTTGCTCGCGGCTGCAGGTCTCGCGTTGCTGGCCCCGAGTTTGTGCTGCCTTGTGGTGGAATATGCGGGAGCAAGATTTGACGCAATGCCCCTATGGCAGCAGCACATCATCACATATCAAGAAATGTATCGCGCGTAGCATTCGAAAAAGAGCGAGAAGGGGAGGAGCAGAGGGCCCGCCACCTTCGACACAAGTTCCAGTTTGCGTTGCCGGCCACGTGGATTGGGCGCTACTGAAATTCGAAACTTGCGACCTCCTCCGAGCTCGAGAGGTCCACCGGTGACCGTCTCCTCGTCCAACAAGTATCACCAACTGATTGCCTTCGACATGAGTAACAGCAACTCAAGTTATTATCTAAACTCGGCGCGTGCCGGTGCGCAAAGCTCCTGTGCTCGGACAAATACCTCTCCTATGCTTTGGGCGAGGAGATGTAATACTCATGAATAGCGCTGACATAACTTACCTGGCCACATGGGCCAGAAACAGCGTCCATACAACATCTGCGGAATGGTCCTATGAATACAGTACCAGCTCATGCGCCGGCGCGCTCATCACTGTACCTGAAGGTACCAAGTCTCTTCGGTGAGCCCAATCAGTGCTACTAACGCCGCTCGTTTGGATTCTCCGTGTGGGCGCCCTTCTGAACGGGGATAGGCATGCTGATTATCTCCTCAATCAGTCCCATGGTGCCCACAGACGACACAATGGGGCAACCCAGTCTCGTTGCGCCATACGTCTCTAAGCCGAAGTATAAAGCCTGAGGTGGGTAGTCTCCCACCCTTGCGCCTTACTGCCGAACATGTCTGCCGTCGTTCGCGAAGCTACGAACCCCTCAGGTAGCGTTACAACCTCTCTCAGCCCAGAACATCCACAAAACTCATAGTACACACCCACATCTAGAGACTGAGCTCGACGCCTGGGCTAAACTCCTCGCCGAAGCGTTCGAATACTGTAGGCATCCGTGGCCCGCTCGTCGCACGCTCAAGCAGTGCGCTCACGATAGTACTACAGTATTTTTCAGCGGCGGCCTTGGGAACGACAGATCTCTCCAGGAGCCTCTCCTCAGAGCTCACCTGGCGGCCGCCATCGTAAAAGGCGAGGGCGAGATCCACGTCGCCGAGCTACCGGACGTAGGCGTCGCAGGCGTCGCTGTTTGGTATCTATTTCCACAGCGCCACCGCCGGCTCATTCTGACGTGGATGCTTATTTGCTAGGTTTGGCCCCGGAAATAAATTCCTTCTGTCGTACGTGAGCCTAACTCTCCCTCGCGCGACTGCTGATCATTCGCCCCAGCGAGGCGCAGCGCAAAGCAGGATGGGACCAAATCATTGAGAAACTGTCGCCACAACTGCAAAAGTGGTGGACCACGGTAAGCACACTGCGACATCGGTCCCCCGTGCAGTCACTCATGCTCCATGCAGTTCCTTGCGGACTACGACGCTCTCGTGGAGAGATCGCTCGGCCCCGGGGTCAAGCTCGGAGGCTACCATCTCCAACTCATCGGCGTGTCCCCGGACCAACAGAAGAAGGGCGTCGCCACCGCGCTTCTGCAGTACGCGGAGGCGAAGGCGAGTATCGCAGCTAGTTTTTTTCAAGGTGTAGTACCCGATCTGACAGGTATTGCAGGCACACCGCGCAGGTGTCCCGGCCGTGTTGGAGACCGTGGGTGACACAAACGTGAGATTGAGCGCGCTGCAGTCGCGCCTGTATACTGACCGTACGCCAGGTTCGGATCTACAAATCCCTCGGATACGGAGTCGCCGGGTCTGGACCTCTCAAGGCGGCCCCTCCTGCTACAGGGACGTCCGAGATGTTCGTGTTTATCAAGCACACGGAGAAGGATACCGCCCAGGCATAACATATCTGGCAGACTGGTACTACTCGCAGGGATTCATCACCTTTCCGTAGCACCTCGCGCTCGATCCAGGTCATCTTGTCGTCAGCGCACGAACAGAATTCGTCTGCTCGCCCGAGAGCCTCGCGTCGCATAGTACACCTCCTTCGAAGCACACAAATCGACTACGTGTCTACCCGATGGAACGAAGTTTCGATGCATTGTCGACGCACCTGTGCCCAATCCGCCCAATCCACGAGTCGCGAGTACTGGCCGCGATTCAAGGACGGCACGTACTCTACGCCAGCGCTCTCCACCGTGCGCCCCTATACCTCCTCAACCTGGTCCCACCCGCACTCCCGCTCAAGCAAACATTCGAGCGACGGCCCAGCGCCACCGTCGTCCCACCGCTCGAGCTGTGTGGATCTGAGCACACGAGTGACGCTCCCGTCGTACTCGTCCACGTGCGCCGCGTATGCGTACTGGACGCCCCTCGAGTCCAGCAGGGGCCGGCGCGACGTGATGAACACGCGGGACAGTGGATGCCCCCTCGCGGTGCGCGCGTCAGCGGCCCTCTGAAGGCGGTCCATGAGGGCCATTCGTGGCCCGCCATCGAGGCCGCCGCGGTGGAAATCAAGCCACAGCCGCGTGAGCTCCGGACACGGCAGCTGGCGCGCGCCGGCCTCGTCTCCGTCGGCATCCTCGGGCTGCAGTGCGTCGAGCGTGTTAGCGAGGTGGTCCTTGCGCGCAGGCTGGCTGGCGCCGTCCTTCGACAGCTGGCGGAGGTCTTTTTCGGAAAGTCGTACGCGTAAGGATTCGGTATGCGGGAACATGGAAATGACTTCGCGATGGTGCCCCCCACGGACCCGGTACAAATCTGGGACCATGCAAAATTTGCGAATTGCGGGTGTGATCTGTGGCAACACGGCGAAGAGCGCGGCGGCAGCAGAAAATTCGTAGGACACGCCGTCAAAGGCGGGCGCAGTGGGGTTGAGGATTACCCCACACAACAGTGACAACACCGCCAGAGGGCCTGCCTCGTTCTTGAACCGCAGGGTAACGCGCTGGTATCCGCAAAAGGTGTTAACGTTCATATCAAGGGGCGTCAAGGAGGAGATGTGCGGAAGGAGCCTCGCGGAGGGCAGCAGGTCGTCGACTAGCATGTCGCCGGCATCAACCGTGCAAGAAGAGGGGATCGTCACAGAGGAGAACAGTGCCCTCCTGAACGCTTGGGTGACCAGTGCGGTCTCTGGCTTCCACCGATAATATGTCAACTTGAGCTGGCCAAGCAACGGGAGATTGGCGTGGAGGGACCGGGCGGCAGTTAGTGGCAGCTTATGCAGGCCCTCGAGAGTTAGAGTTCGTAGCTGAGGGGTGGACGAAAGGAGGAGCAGGAGCTGGCCGAAGTCGCCCTCTGAGCATGGTCCAATGATCCAGAGATGCGTCAAGGCTGGATATGCGTTGGAGGGGAGGGAGGGAACGTCTTTGAGTTCTAGAAAGCGGAGTCGCGGCGAGTCGCAGAACGTGAATGAATGTTGCGTTCCAGTCTCCGATGGAGAGAAACTTCTGCACACGCAACGTTCGAGATTCGGGAACCGTGGGAGCGTGAGGATGGAGCTGTGGCCTTTCTCCTCTATCTCCTCCACGTAGAGCTCCGTTACACGCTCCCGTACCTCTTCCAGCACACTTTGGATCTCGCTGGCTTCGACCCCCCACCGGAAAGTGATCCAAGAAAGGCCGACGGAGATAGGACCATGGGTGTACCGATGGATGTGCTGCGTGTAAAAGGTGACGTTTTCCGGCTGTGGCTCCTGCAAGTAGATCGAGGACCATAAGGACGGCGTAGCTAATGCCAGCTCTCGCCAATGCCGGCAAACGGCCATGAGTGGGAGTAACTCGCTTGTGTCCCGCAGGTTATTGAAGGAAGCCTCCTTTGCTGTATCGAAAATACAGCGAGTAGGCACCTTGTCGAAGACTTGCACGAGGACCTCGGGTGGAAGGCGGCTCACAGGAGCATGCAAGTTGACCTTCCCCCGGACGGCCTTGAAGATGTCAAGTGCAAGCCGGTCAAGCGAGCGCCACTACGCCAAGAAAGATGAGCACGGATACACAAGCATCGACTATGCATATTCGTACCGCTTCAAGGTCCATGGTGCTGCAGCCATCGATCGTTACCTCACCCGCATCGAATGTGCGCAGATGTGTGCGTACCGTCGATCGAGCCTCGCAGGATGTTGCTCTTGGTAGATGGAAGCAAGGAGTGCTTCGGCAAGCTCGATGGGATTTGCCTCGATCTGCGACATATCTACCACCAGGAAGAGAGAGTGACAGACTGCTGGTGGCGAAGGCAAAGACGGTGCGCCGAGTGCACGAGGCGGAACCGCCATTCTTCGCCGAAAAGAGACGAGCAAAAGACGCGCCACGCTCACGTGACTCGCCAAATGAGCCACGACGTGATGGGCGCCTGCGGGGTTTCGGCTAAGAGAGTTCGTTCAAGTCGACGTCCACCACCTCCCTCCCCGTCCTCCTCCCATCCTCCTCTCACGACCCTCACGACCGTCCTTCCGTACACGACATCATGGCCAAACCGCGCAATAGTGTGCTCTACCTCTTCGATCCTCTCCAGCAGTCGCCCTCTGGTACCCCGTGCCGCGACTCCTCGCCAGAGCTGGGCAGCTCGGACAAGGAGAATGACCTCTCGGCCGGCGACGTTACCATGTTCTTCAACCGCATGTATGCGGCCCCAAAGCCTCATGCTGCTCAACCGCGCACCCCCAAGGGCAAGCTGATCGACATAGGAGACACGCCGGCCCCAGACAGGTTGTGGGACGATGCGGAGCATGACGGTAGCGACGCTGATGAGGAGCAGTCCGAGGGCGAAGCAGACTCCTCAGTCGCTACTGCTGTACACATACGGATGCCTCTCGCTGACCTCGACGTTGAAGACACCCCGAGGCCTCAGCAAGACGCTCGCCACCCGTTCCAGGCCCCCGTTTTCGCCTCCGCGACATCTCCGTCCCGTGAAGAGCAACCCCTCCGTGCGCTGTTTGCTGCGCCGCAAGGCTCTCCTCTGGCGGAAGTTATCAACTCCATCACCTTCTCCGCGCTGAGCCTCTCTGAGAACGCCGCACCCGCCGCAGAGCAGCCTCCTCTGGGTGATGAGGACACCGAGGACCGCCGCACGTCGTCGCCTTTCCCCGAGATCACTATATGCGCGCCAGAGACGCCCAGCGTATCCCACTTCGACCTCGGACATGATGAAGAGCCTGCAGAGACGTCGATCCCAAGCGCGTCCAGGCTCCGCCCTTCGTCGACGCTTACCCAGCTCTCTCCGGACGACCCACGCCGAACGTCGGTCGACCTGTATTCCTCTTTCCATCTCCAGATGCAGTCCGACGACATGTCCTTTGACTTGCTGAACGACAAGATCTCGTTCCTAGGCAATGGCCAGGACTCGTTCTGGGCCGGCGGTGAGGACACGATGTTTGACTTCGACGAGGAGAACAAGATCCCTGCCGCCCGGGGCGTCCAGGCGAAGCTCGCTCCTGTGGAGGAGCAACCGACGGAGGTACCCCGATGCGTATTCAGCCCGCCTCAGGCGGCTGCGCAGTTCATCGAAGTGCCCTTGGTAAACTCCCCTACCGCGGCCGCCATGAGGGTGCCACTGCCCATGTCCCCGCCGCCATCCACCCCTTCGCCGCGAGGTAAGTGCACTGTTGTCATGTTCAGCACTCTCGTGCTTACCTCCGCGCAGTTACTGTGCCTCGCGTGCTGCCGCACCTTATCGCTGCGCCACCCTCGCCGCCGACATCCCCCGTGTCTCTCGACGAGCCGTCCCTCCTGCTCGAGTCCGAGCCTCTGCCGCCTATGATGCCGCCGCCGGTCCCCGCGCTGCGCATCACGAAGAAGACGTTCAAGATGACCGGCCGAGTTGGTAGTGCCCCCACGCCCCCGCTGGAAGCTCCCCGCGCCAGCCAACCCGCTGAGAAGGTGGAACCCGCGGCCAAGAAGTCTTCTCCGACAACGGCCACTTTCGCCGCACCCGCGCCGATATCTGCGCCCCAGCCCCAGCCCCCGCGCCCCAACTACCGCGGCGTGCAGCGTCCGCCCGCGAGCATGCTCGCCGCGGGCGTCGTAATCGGGCTCCCACCGCAGGGCTCCTCGCACAATACCTCCGCGTCGACGTCGAGCTCGAGCTCCGCAGGCAGTTCCGCCTCCCGCCCCGCCCGCGCGCAGGACGGGTCCCGGTTCGCGGCCGCAGGCATCCAGCGGCCGACTCTCCCATCCAAGGAACGTCCCGCCGTGCGCAGCGCCACCGCCGTCCCCGCGAGGTCCGTGAAGGCGGTGACCTCAAGTTCGGGCATTACGCGCGCTGCGTCGGCGAGCGCGGCCATTCCGAAGGCGAGCGGGTTGCGGCCGCCCTCGCGCATCGCCGCCCCGGGGGCGGGGTCTACGCTCCCGCGGCCGGCGTCGAGGCTGCCTGCGCCGTCTGCGTCTGGGCTTGCGCGCCAGGCGATTACGGGTGCTAGTAGTGGGATTGGGATTGGGCGGCGTGTGGTGACTGCACCTCGTGCGCCGACTGGCGGGCGGTTCTAGATGCGTATCCGCCGCTCTAGGTGTCTGCATAGAAGATCCAGCTTTCACCCGCACACCCCTCCATCTCACTACAACATCTCACGCCCACATCCTCGCATCCAGTCTCTCTTCATCCGGAACTCACGTACATTCGCATATACGCATATCGGCCGGACGCCTCCGCAGTCGTCCGCGTCACTACAAGTACAGGTTTATTATGCCCCTTCACTTATGGTCTATGGCTAGCGTTATCCTCTCTCCTCTCCTCTCCGTCCCCGCCTTTATCGTTCTGCGCCTCTCATCTGCCACTGACGATCGCGCCCCTTCGCTGGGGCACTCCAAGTTTTCGAGCTTTGATCTACATATCATGGTATCACGTTCTCCACATCCGTCCCTCGTCCTCCAGAGCTCCATCCTCCATTGTCATCCCGTATCCCATCCCACCATCGTCACGTTGATTTCTCATGTGCATAGCTATCCGAACCCCCACGTATATCATCCGATGTTGCTCCCGTACTCGTGTTCGTCACACCCCTTCCTGCATGTGGCGGTGAGTAGGCAGGAACGACTCCACCAGCTGGTTGTATCTCTATAGCCAGTCTGTCGTGCTCCTCATAAGAGACACGATGTGCCGATGTGCACTAGGCAATATGGTGCATTCACTACTCGCTAACAAGGCAGGCAGATATGCGCGGGATCCACGCTACGTACGGCTCGACAGGTAAGCACCGCTTTGGGTTCGGGGAGGTGCTCCAGGAGCTGACACTTGTGTCCCGATGATATTTCCAGACCAATATTGTTGATATCACCGCCAGCACATATTCGCAAGTACCAGGACTGATATATGCCCTCGAATGTGTACAGATGAGGAGCTTGCGAGGACTTGCTAGTACGTTTTCAGTTTGCTCGGCGCTCCCCCACCAACTTACCGCTCGCTTTGTGGGCGCGTTTCCCACCAGATGTCCAACTGCCAGGCGTTCGACGAGGCTGTCCGGAGGCTCGACAGAAATACGTACATATCGGTGTCGCAGGTCCCACCATCCCAGGGAACATTGTATCCGGCGCTGCCGCGATTGCCTGGCATCATCCCCTCCAACTACCACCACCGTCTGTAAGGATACCAAGCAGACTGGCTCCTGGATAGCCTCACAATTGACAACCGATGCGAGCACTCGATATTAGGAGGGCACTATGACCAGAAATCGCTGCTAGCGTGAAGCAATAAGTGAGTCGCACACATACATTCACCGCAAGCCCAATGCCTAAGGCATGCGATAGAATGCGGCTGCTCGACACGCACACCGGGACCTTCGTGTGGATTGCGGACCCCTCTGATGTGCGCTATGCCATCCTGTCGCACACCTGGTCGTCCGACGGCGAGCAGTCGTATCAAGACCTCCTCAAGATCCAGGAGGCACACAGCCAGGCGGACCAAGAGTCCCAGGAGGGCACCGTATTAGACGACCCGGCCGTGTCGCACAAGATCAGCGGGACATGCGCTGCTGCGCGGGAAGACGGCTACGCGCTGGTGTGGATCGACTCGTGCTGCATCGACCAGTCGAGCAGCGCGGAGCTCTCCGAGGCGATCAACTCCATGTTTGAGTGGTACCGCATCGCGAGCGTGTGCTATGCGTACCTGTCCGACGTTGAGGACGACGCCGTAGACGACCTCGCAGAGGACTCCCAGTTCGCCTGCAGCCGGTGGCATACACGTGGATGGACCCTCCAAGAGCTCCTCGCCCCACATCTCGTCGTGTTCCTCACGCAGCGCTGGCGCGCGTTCGGCACGAAGACGACGCTCGCAGACGCGCTTGAGCGCATCACCGGCATCGACCGCGCCGTCCTCGCGGGCGACGCCCCGCTCGACTCCGCCAGCGTCGCGCGGCGCATATCCTGGGCCGCAGGCCGCACGACGACGCGCGCGGAGGACGAGGCGTACGCGCTCATGGGCCTCTTCGGCGTCAGCCTCCCGACGATCTACGGCGAGGGCCGCCGCGCGTTCCTCCGCCTGCAGGAGGAGATCCTGCGCACCATCCCGGACCAGAGCATCCTCGCGTGGCGCGGGCCGCTCACGCGCACGTCCGCGCTGCCCAGCGGCGGGTGGGGGCTCCTCGCGCGCTCCCCGGCGGACTTCGCGCATGCGGCAGACATCACCCCCGTGTCGGACGAGGACTTCGCGGCGCGCCTGGGGCTGTCCAGCACGATGTTCCTCCCTGGGCTGCACTACGCGCTCACCCCGCACGGCCTCCGGACGCGCTTCTACGCCGCGCAGGCGCGTCAGTTGGAGGGCATCGCTGCGTTCGTCGGCTGCCCTGCGCGCGACTGCGCGCTCGACGCCAAGGGCGGCTCCGCGTACGACTTCTGCGCGATCCTTCCGTGCCAGGACGCGGGACAGCGGCTCGTCGCGCTTCCCCTGTGCGTCTCCGCAAACCCGGGCACACCTGGGCTGCTCGTGGGCACCTGCCGCGAGGCGTTCGCGCACTGCCAGTTTACCGCACGGACGTTTGCGCTCGACCCGGACGACGTTGCGGAGTGTCTGTCCCGGTTCACCGTTATGGAGCTCTGCGTGCAGCTCTCGCTCGCGCATGCGCCCGGACATGGCGCGGACGGCCAGGTCGCGTGGGCGTGCTCTCCGGCGACGTGGACACATCTGAAGCTCGCGCCGTACCCGTGGTGCCTCTCGGTGCTCTCGAGGCAGGGGTACCGTCTGTCGTACAAACCACCGGCGCATCCGGAGGCCCACGAGCGCAGGCACCCCCACGTCCTCGAACTCAAAAACAGAGCAGCTCGCGATGCCGTGTCCATTTGCATCGACTTCATCTGGCATCGACTGCCGGAAGGCTCGTACGTCTTCCCCTCCTTTAAGGCTGTATACCACCCGCCCGGCTACTCGACCGTCACCAAGGACGAGACCAGGGACTTACAATCACTATCATGCGCATGCGGGTCAGATGCGGCACACTCGCACGTCTCCCTCACGGGCTCCCAAGAGGTCGCCTGGTCGCATTATGAGCTCCAGCACGCGTCCGACGTCTCCCCCGGGGCGATGCACTTGACCTTGGCGCGTGAACACCGCTTGGGCGAAGGTCCTGGTGCGGAGTTCTGGCTGACGGTAGAGGTCTCTGGCGCATTCTTTGCGCAACGGCTCTCTGATTCAGAGTCGGACCCAAGCTCAGATTCAGACCCGGACTCACACAAGGACACGCAGTTATCTCTACCGATTGGCAATGTCAGACGTGAGCTGGGTTGAATGGCGTGCGACGTGATAATGTACAGGTGGCGGATGGTTATGTAGTGGTAGCCCTGCTCTAAGCCACGGCGGCGTAGCCCATTAGCTGTAGTAGTACGTACGTATTAGCGTCCCCCGCCGTCTCCCGTGGCGGCGGGTCGACATCTACGCGTGTCGCTTGTCGCGTGTCGCATCTGCATCTTGCCCCTCCGCGCCCTAACGATGCGGACGGCAGCGAGCGAAGAGGCGGAGGGGTTTGGTTCGCCTCGACGGCATGGCGCCGAGTTGAACAGCCCGTCGCTGTTTAGAGCGAGAGGGTGTCCTTCCAGCGCTCGGCGATGGCCTCCCCGCGGAAGACCTCGTGGAGGACCTCCTTGACGTCTTCGACGTAGACGAAGCGGATGCCCGTCTTCACGCTCTCCGGCACGTTCTCCTCAATGTCGGGGCGGTTACCCGCCGGCGCGATGATCGTCTTGATGCCCGCGCGGTGCGCCGCCAGGATCTTCTCCTTCAGCCCGCCGACGGGGAGCACCATACCGACCAGCGAGATCTCGCCCGTCATCGCTATGGGCATATGTTAACACTGACTGGAAGATATAGGAGAGGGCACGTGTGTACTTACCGATGTCGGGGTTGATCTTCGTCTTTGTGAACAGCGACACGAACGCAGACAGCAGGGCAGTACCCGCACTCGGGCCCTCCTTCCCAATGCTGCCCTCAGGCATATGTACGTGGATGTCGCGGTCGGTGAGGAACAGCTCGTCGGGCGTCTTCGTGATGCCGAGCTCGTATGCGTGGCTCTTCACCCACGACAGCGCGATCTGCGAGCTCTCCTTGATGACTTCGCCGAGCTTTCCAGTAAGCAGGATGCCGCCCTTGCCAGGCATGGACTGCAGAACGTTAAGTAGATGCATGGTCGCACTGTCACTGAAGGGGGACTTACGATAGCCTCGATAGGCATGACAGCACCAGACCCGTTCCCGAGGTACCCCAGCCCAGTGCTCACACCAGCAGGCGGCGCACTCACATACAGCCTGTCCTTCTGGTAGACCGCGGGGCCTACGTACTCCTTCAGGCTGTCCGGGGTGATGCGGACGTGCACGGTCTCGGGCACCTTCAGCGGCTGGCGCTCGACGGTAGTGACGATGCGCTCCTTCTCGTCCTTCTCCGACGCCGAGGTGTGCGGGGTGGACGTCTCCGGCGCTCCGGGGGTGTCTGGCGGCGCGTCCTGCTTCTCGACCGCGGACGTGGACTCGGCGGATTCGTCCGGCTTGGTAGCGTCGGCAGCAGTGGTGGCCTCAGCGACGGGAGCAGGCGTGGGCTCAGGGAACACCTCTTCGCCGAGGTCCCGCACGATCTTCAGGGCGGCCTTGCGGTAGATCTACGCAAATTCTAATCAGGGAATGCCTTGACATGTTACCGAGAAGCAGAATATACCTTGTCGATGTGCTTCTTCAAGTTACGGACACCGCTCTCACGGCAGTAGTACTTGATCAGCACGTCAATGGCCGAGGGCTCGAGCTCGACGTCGGCGTCCTTGAGGCCGGCAGCCTCCCTCGCCTGCGGGCCGAGGTACTTGGAGGCGATCTGGGCCTTCTCCTCGGATACGTAGCCGCTCACTTCCAGGACCTCCATACGGTCGAGCAGGGGTGCCGGGATCGTATCGAGCATGTTCGCTAGAGCATTGATCGTGAGCACCAGAAACATATGAGAGGCAAATAGTCGTACCTGTGCAGATGAAGAGCACGCGAGAAAGGTCGACAGGTACATCCATGCTAAGGAATACCTTCAGCATCCTTGCCGGTTTGACCTAGCCCGTGTACTCACTAGTGGTCAAGGAAAGCCGTGTTCTGCTCCGGGTCGAGCATCTCGAGCAGCGCGCTCGCCGGGTCACCGTTATGTCCGCGGCCAATCTTGTCAACCTCATCAATGAGCACCAGCGGGTTCTCCGTGCCCACGCGCTTCAGCGCCTGGATGATCTTGCCCGGAAGAGCTCTGCCCCATACGTCAGCCCACAACACCTACCCTAGCGTATATGCGCACGTACCCGACATAAGTGCGCCTATGCCCCTTGATCTCCGCGACGTCGGTGAGACCGCCGACGGAGAAGCGGAAGAACTGGCGGTTCAGAGCGCGCGCGATCGACTTGCCGATGGACGTCTTGCCGACACCGGGGGGCCCGACGAGGCAGATGATCTTGCCCTCGACCGTGCCGCGGAGCTTGCCGACGGCGAGGAACTCGAGGATGCGGTCCTTCACGTCCTTCAGGCCGTAGTGGTCCTCGTCCAGGACCGTCTGTGCGTGGGAGATCGAGTAGTTCTCAGGCGAGTGGCGGCCCCACGGGATCTACAGACGGCGTTAGCGGGTGAGCGGTAAGGCGCGCCCACGCCCGAACATACCTGGGTGAGCCATTCCAAGTAGTTGCGGGTAACGTTCGCCTCCGACGCGGCGGGCTCGAGGTGCTGGAGCTTGTTCAGCTCCTCGTCGAAGACCTTGCGGACACCCTCGGGCATTTTCAACGCCGCCGCGCGCTCCTTGAACTTCTCGATCAGCTTGTCCTTGCCGTCCGACTCCATCCCGAGCTCCTTCTTGATGCCCTTGAGCTGCTCCATGAGGTAGTACTCGCGCTGGCGCTTCGCAATCTTGCTGTCCACGTCGCGTGCGAGCTTGCTCTGGAGCTGTGCGTTGATTAGCTCCTTCTTGAGGACCAGGAGGGCCTTGCGCAGACGGTCGTCGACAACGAGGCTCTCGAGAACGTCCTGCAATTCGTTCGGGTCGCCGGTAGAGACTGCCGCAGCAAAGTCCGCAAGCTTGTCGGGCTCGTCAAAGACGTTCGACGCGACCTGGTTGATGGAGAAGTTCGCGATCTGGTCTCGGAAGAGCGGGTTGAGCTGGGCGATGTCCTTAAACACGGAGACGATCTCCGACATGAACGCGCGGATGTACTGGTCGTCCTTGTTGTACGGCTGCGTGGCGAGGTTATCGACGTTGACGACAGAGACGGTGAACTTCTCAAGGAACGAAGTCTGCATGGTCATCGGCGGGCCATCGCGCTCGGGCGGGGGAGTCGGAAGCTGGACCTCAGATTCCGTAACGGCGTCCTTGTCTGTGTCCGCAACCGGTTCAACCTTTGCCGTCTGACCAGCCTTCACGAGCTCCGTGATCCGGATGCGACGGTGAGGGTAAAGGACCGCGGTGAGCCCTTCCTCCTTCTCGCCCTCCTTGTTGCTGGATGCCGTGAACACGCTGGTGATCTGCGCGAAGACTCCGACGGGGTGTACCGAGTTGATGTCCGTAATGATGTCACTGTCCGCGTTCTCGTCCTTGAGCAGGAAAGCACCGAGGTACGGCTGGCCGCGACGCATCATCTCCTTGATTGCTGAGACGACCTCGGGGTTCCGGATGACCACTGCCTTGTAGAAGCCGGGGAAGAGGGGACGGCGAGCGATAGGGAGGGCCAGGACCTGAGGGTAGTTCTCCGGGACAGACTGCTTCGAGATAGACGTTGGCGACTGTGGTGGTGATTCGGGCGGGGGCGACGCGGGCGGGTCCGCGTTGTCCGACCCATCTCCCGACGAAGACGAGGACGAAGACGGCGGCGTCGACGGCGGCGTCGACGCTGGTGGTGGGGCCTGGCCGTCCTCTGCGTTGTCCAGTCGTACACCGCCCTCCGACGAGTCTGCATCCTCGGGCGGATTGCTCGACTGCTGGTCGCGTGGCGCACCCGACTTTGAATTATTGACCCAGCGAGGTAGCCGGCTTGCCATCGTAGGCGTGTAATCCGTGACTGTCGACGAGTAGAACGTCCGCCGAGAGGCCACCGACGCTCTCGCAGCCGACAAAGCTACACGAGAGGGCCCTGTGAGCCCCGAGGAGGCCGCCCACCTCGAGGGGCCCGGCTCGCATACCCGCCGACTACATGCCCGCGCGGAGGAGCCGGTCGCTGTCCGTATGCTTCCGAAGATGTTCATGCGCTCCGCGGGAGGTTGAGCTAACCTGCCTGAGGCTACGAGACGTCAGAAAGCGGGGGCAGAGAGGGAAAGAGAGGCGGGGAGGAGGAGGGAGAGGGAGAGGACCGGGACGAGGATGAGTAAATCCGCGAGTTGGCGGGAGATGCGTCAGACAGCGCGAGTGTGACGCGTCACCGAAGAGGAAATCGGCTTATCTGATAAGATGCACTTATATGCACCTACCCTCCTCAGATAAGATAAGATGCAGTTTCGTCTCAGCTGCAGCAGCTGGCTGTGGGAGTCGGCCGGGGACGCTGCTTTACGTTACGAAACCTCGCCGTCGCCGCTGGCGTACGCCTGCTACTCAACGCCCACCTGCGCTCATGCCCTGCCTGTCTGCATAACTTGAGGCCAATGAGCGATAAAGCCGCGTCTATCGCTCGGAGTGCGGAGAGAAACAACGACAAGCTGTTCCCGATATTCCAGAAGAACCTTTCTAGCGACAACCTCGCCGAATTTGCCACGGCCGCGGAGAAACTGTCGGGATGGCTGAGCAGGGACAAGGCATATTATACCAAGGCTAGGCCCATGGTAAGCACATTCCTTATTGACACAGAAGGTGGACTCTGAAGACTGTGTCCAGATCATCGCACTGATGGAGGTACGCTCGTGCTTCCTGGGTTCTCATGATGCGCGCTGACAACGAGGAACGACAGACCGCCCGCGACACTGTGCGCCGCCACAGTGGGTCACAAGAGGCCTTCCACATATCCAGAATCACAGACACCGTCAGGCCATGGGCGGAGGCGTACGTGAAGATCCTCCGGGCCGTGGTTCCATTCGCCCTGCTGTTCTCGGAGCGCACCCTCCAGCGTGAGTCCCTCCCACGCCACTCACTTTCTGTCATGTCCACCTCTAAATACCGTGCGAAGTGCGTCTGCGCATGCTGCTACAGGCGCTGTGCGACAATGTGGACACCTTCCTGTCGCAACAGACGCTCTTCTCCCCCTCCGCTGCCACCAGCCCGACCGCCTCGTGAGTATCCCGCGAAGTCAGCGCCGCCGTACTCCCCCCGCAGCAGACAGCGACCGGCAGCACGTGCATGCGCTTCGGCGGGAAGCGTGCGGCTTAACGCTGGGCTCGTCGCTGGTCCGCCCCTCCCCCGAGTTGATCATCCATAAACCAGACGCTGATACCGCGCCACAGTGTAGCAGGCACGCCTGGGGCGCCGTTCACCCCTTCAAGCGCTTCGCAAAGTCCCGTCGCGACCATACAGCCGGCCTTACCAAGACTGAGCCCCGCCGCCTCCGTGTTCGTCGATCCCGCCAATCCTCCCAAGCTCACCGAGGCGCAGATCAACGCCGTGCTCGCCCTCGCGCAAGCGCAAAACGCGTTCTCTCCCGTAGCGCCCTCGCCTGCGGCATCCTCGGGCCCGATCATACCGCCAGCCGCCGCTCCCGTGCCCCCGCTCCCCGGCGTCAATATCCCGAACCCCGCCTCCGTCAACCCTACGCCCCCTCCCCCCGACGCTGAGCCCGCCATGCCTCTCGAGCAATCGGGGAAGCCAAAGGCGAAGAAGAGAAAGACCGCCATCCCCATTGACCTCGGCTTCATCGAGGCCGATCTCACCTGGTATGAAGACATGCACGGCGCCAAAGGCGCTGCCTCCGCGAACCAAGGCGCGGCGGCCGCTGCCCCAAATACCGCAACCAACACGCCCGTCGTCACTGAGCCTGCGGCCTCTACGCCGAACGCGCCAGAAGTTGCAAAGCCGCCCGCAGATACAGCCTCTACGGTAGCTACCACTCCGCAAGAGGGCCTGTCGGTCAACCGCGAGGCGGCGCCTCTCACAAAGTCCCGATCGCCCTCCGTTCCGTTGCGCGAAACAGCGCGCTCGGCTTCCGCATCGCTGCCCCGTACCACCTCGGCAAACGGTTCTCCCAAACCCATCGTCAAAGAGGAGCCGGGCCCCCATTCGCCTGTCATCCTCGCGCCGTCCCTCACCCGACGCCCCACCGAGGCCGAGGCCTCCCCGTTGGGCGAGGGCTCGTCGAGCTCCCCTGCGAAGGCGGCGTCGCCTCTGGCGGGAGATGCGCTGCCATCGCCGCTGACGACGAAGAAAACGAAGAAGCGGAAACGGGGGCCGCCTGGGTTGAAATTCCTGCCTATGCCTGTCGACGAGAGACCCCCAGAGGCGATGGCAGTTGACGATGTTCCTGGTTCTGGGGACGCGTTAACGAGCAAGCGGAAGTCGTCGACGCCGTCTGCGCCTACACCTGCTGCACCCACGCCTGATGCGCCTGCACCTTCTGCGCCCACACCGCCACCTCCTCCACCCGAGGCTACGAGGATACCCGACACTCGAGCGGCTTCAGAACCTAACACGCTGCCGCCTGCCAGTCGAGACCAAGCACCCGATGAACCTGAGGCTACCGTTGAGTCGCCTGTGCCGATGGACCTCGATTCCTCGGATTCGAATCAGTCAATACCCATTATCACTAACGGGGACATTCTAAACGGCACAAACGACAATGCTGAGGCTAGCACAGCAGCGCAGTCATCAACGGAGGTGGACGCGGAGATGCGGGACTTACCGAACGGACACGCGACGGAGAGTGCGACGCGCGAAGCCTCATCTCCGCCCAAAGAACCGGAGACCCAGTCGACCTCGTTCCTTCCGCCACCCTCGTCCACGCGCGCATCGTCTGCAGACGCAGCTCCAGGTACAACTCTTGTACCTCCGCAACCCACGCTCAACGGTTCTGCGCCCACTACCGACACACCGAGTGAGCGATCCACCACTCGTAGCTGTAGTTCACAACTGACCAGAACCTCAACAGCAGCTATGGAACTTATAGCCACAGAACCTTCTACTGTGCCGGAGCCTGCAACTGCGCCGGACAACCCTGACCCATCCCCGTTCGCCGACACCTCCGCGCGCGTGCTCGGCATGGTGCGCGGAGCCTCGTCGTCGACACCCGCCACTGAACCGGTGGTCCTCGAGTTCGAGCTCTCCGCGGACGAGCTCGCGCAGGTCGCGCGGTGGAACAACAGCAGCAAGTCGCCGAAGTACGTATACCTTTCACATTAGTATCCTGTGCTTCACTAGCTGACACATTGGGGCGCATAGCGACTTGTCAACGAGCCTGTGTATCTCACTTGTGTCATACCCCATCTCACAGCTCCAAGCCGACTCCATGGAGTCGCTGGAAGGACCGGAGGACATTGCGAAGTGCGGCCGCCCAGCGCCATGGCCCCAAGACGGGTCCGCCGTCGCGGCGCTAAACGTCGAGGGGGGCGGGCAGGGGGGCGAGCGCTTCGCCATCGCCCCGCCGTTCATGGTAAGCTCTCCCGCGTCCCGCGCCCCGCATTCTGCAGCCCTTCACCTGACCCCTACACCCTCGCACAGACACCCGTCGACAACTGCATCGACCTGAGCGCGCGCGGCCTGCGCGCGGGCGCGAACACGCTCCACCTCGTCCAGTACCGCGACCTCTCGGAGCGGGCGTTCGCCGTGCTCGCGCACCGCCCGACGCGCGCGGCGCTCGCCGCGCTGCAGGCCGCGCGCGACCGGGAGCGCGAGTGGCACACGCTCGCCGAGCGGCTCCGGCGCTTCGAGCGGCGCGCGCCGCGCCTCTTCCCCGCGTCGCCGCTGTTCCCGACGGCGCTGTTCGCGAACCACAGCTAGCGGCCGGGTGCGGGACGCTCCTGCGTCCTGTGCGCGCGAAGGCGGCGATGTTGCATTTTTTGGTTGGCATTGATAGTGTAGGTGTATACCAGGGTAATGTGTGGATACTGTAGTGTGGATAATCTCATTCTCGGATGGAAACTTCTGAATGCTGTTTCGTTCTTGTCTACCGTACATGTCATGAGGGAGTAGCGGTGTCCGCTACTCGACGTGATTTAGACTACAAATGGCCGCCCTTTCGATACAATGAGTCAACAATTCCCCCCCTTTCACCCCCTCAGTCTCGGCCAGCCCCATATCGCCTCTCGTCCAAGTGAACGGTGCGCCGTTCAAGTATTGGATGCTTGACATTGCTCTGCACTGGCGTGTGCACATTCCGCGTGATATGGCTGTATCGCAACTTCGTGGCTGTAGGCAGCGATACCGCGATCGAGGAGAAGCGGCCGGTCACCTAGTGCGGCCATGCTCTGACGAACGCTCGGAGCAGAGGTGGCGGTCGCAGTGATGGCGTAGGAGGCGACCGGAGTAGTTGTAGGAAAGGGCGAGCAGACCGATACGCCAGAGCCACTGCGGTGTCAGCGCCGGCCTGGAGATGTCCTAGGACTACGCGGCGCGAGTCTTGACAGGGAGTGCAGCCACGCTTGTGTCTGAAGGCCGACGGTCTTGCGCTCCTCCTCGCGCGGCTCGGTCGCGTGGAAGACGAACAGCTTGTTCGACATGCCCGCAAGTTGTATCAGCTTGAAAGTGTTCGTGCCGCGCTTGATTGCAGCCGTGAGGTCGAGGGGGCCCGACTGTGGGCTCTAGGCGCGCGAGGTACTAGGATCAGCAGAAGCCTCCCACGCGCGTCTGAGTGGTACATACAGGCACCCACGGACTGCCTGCACAATCTGAATCGGCCTGGATGACAAGAGTGCCGGCTTCGGGCCACTCTGTCGGGATGTTCCAGATTGCAGCAACGACGTCTTCTCGGGTAGCCTCCGGTGGCAGGTTCTGGTGAATGGCCGAGACCGATTCCGCAGGTAGACAAAGGAGGTACACCTGGACGTGTCTGTCGTCGAAGCTAGATTTGTGGCAACATAAGCGATAGCGGCGAGACGCGCAAATATGTCATAAGTACCTGAATGTTTCTTTGCGCTTCGCCCAACACCGCGTAGCCTTGGCAGTCGCGTCGTCCACGGTGAACACGACATTCTCGACGGCCGCCGAAGGTTTGCCCTCGACCGCAGCCCACAGAGCAGGAAGGAGTGTCGGGGCTTCAGGTTCTAGATCGTGTACTTGCATGTCTTGCTTCTCTTGCATCGCGTCGCGGGTCGCGTCTTGGTTCGTTTCTTGCGCCACCGGCGGGTCCTTGGTAGTCGCGCGTGAAGGTTGTGTGACGGATTCCGGGCCGTGATGTGACGGATCCAGTGATAGTCTCGGGAACGTGGGCAGGATCTCGGCTGGGGGTGGTGAGCGCGAATACCGAGGCGGAGTCGGGGGAGTAGCAGAGTGCGAGACGGAGATGGGGGTAGGGAGCAAGGAGGGCTGCGCGCTTAAGGCGTACTCGGCAGTCACAGGACTATGCGTGATGAGAAGCCTCGAGTCGGTCGACCCAGACAATTGTTCTTCAGGAGAAGACACGCCGAGTGGCTGGATGCTAGAATGTCGCGCTGGAAGGGCAGAGGTGGAGGGAATGGGGGTTACGGACATGGGTGTGTCGGAGCGTCGAGGCGAGTCGACTCGCGGAGTTTCAGAAACCAGTAAGGGCACCCCCACCGCAGGATTAGCCGTACTACTAGATCCCAGAGAAAGCAATGCGCTGTCCTGACCGCGTGCAGGCGTCGAGGACCGCACCTTCGCCGCGGCCTGGGTAGCCCGAAGGACTCCTTCCCCTTCGCTCATCTCCCCTGGCGAGTCCGTTCGCGCAATCTTTAGCACAGGCTGTTCATCGCTATGATCCTCCCCGTCATGAGGCCTCTTCAGCACCGAAGAGGTCCTAGGCATGGAGACGCCCTGGCTTTGCCCCCCATTCCCCTGCGCTTGCAACTCCGCCTGCATCTGCTGAGCCAGCTTCCAGAATTCTGCACATCGCTCATTTGACAGGCGTTCAAGAGCGCGCTTCTCTGCAACGTCTTCCTTCAGGGAGGGATTCCGCTGCTTGGCGAATTGGACGATGGTGGGCATGAGAAGCTCGCGGCACTTCTCAAGGACTGCGTCTGAGAGCGAGGAGGAGGAGGAGGAAGAAGAAGAGTTTGTGAGGGCGTCTGCAGGTACTGGGTCCCGGCGAATCGTGTTTACACGACTTGGATGTGGGGATGGTTCTTCTTTGGCCTTGAGCACGGTACGGTCTTTGGACGGCGAGGCGGAGGGGGTCCCGGTTATATGCAGTATATCAGCAAGGATAGCTTCGACCGCGGCGTCGCTGACAGGTGATTCAGGTGTCGAGTCTTCGTCTTCTTCGATAGCGTCTTCATGAAGGTCTTGAGGTTCATGTGAGCTCGCATGCTCAGTCGGCTCTCCGAACTGTGGCGGACCACATTACCCTCCAAACTATGGGGAAATATATTGGCTACTCACCACATCGATAGTCGGACGAGATCCCCGCGTTCTCCATCCATAGCGCGCCCTCGTGGGCGAAGAGCTAATTCCTATCGTTTCCTCTTCTGTCTTGACTTGCGGCCCGTTCGTGGCGGCAGGAGGCGCCTCGTCGCGCATATCCACGTCCTCGTCGTAGTCCTCCCCCGGGGTCGTGTCGGCCAATGAAATGGGGTCCGTCAGACGGTCGGCCAGGCTTGGTGTGGGTGCTGCCCCTGCAGACGGCGCAATTCTCGTGAGGAGCGAAGACGTTCCCAGACGGCTGAGCAGCGATGGACGCCCTGCCTCCGCGCCGTCCGGCAGGTCCTCCAAGGGTTCCGGGTCGCGTCCGCGGACCCACGAGCGGTTCTGGTATACCGTCTTCTTGCCCTTGTCGAGCGCGAGTATTCCTGGGGAGCGGGAGGAGCGTTGGGCCGCTTGCAGGGCCATGTGCGCACTCGGGGACAGTTTTCTACGAACGCGTTGATTCCGATCCGGTGTTCACTTGCGAAGCACAGTATTGAGTTCTGTGGCCCTGCAAACGGTCAGTACACAGACAGGGGTTTGGAGAGCAGGCAGGGGCGTGGTGGACGTAGGTGGACGTGGTGGTGTGATGCAGGACACGGAAAGAAGGAACGGGACCTGCAGAAGCGCCGCCGCTCATTCACCGGATGCTCATAGATACTGGATCCGGCGCGCTTCAAGCTGGACACAGAGACACGAATGCCATTTGCATGCGATGACTACCAACATTAACCCGCGAGGTACATAAACGGCGATCCATCTACGCCTACAGAAAAAGCAAAGGAGCGGTTCTAGGTAATTAGGCTGCTTTGCGCTACTCCAAAGCGCTAGGTCTACCGGGACGCTGTACACGAGATCGTGCCGCCAAGTCTACTCCGACACCATGAAGCCCACCAGACATTCATCAAGCATATAGTCGATGTTCACCCAGGCGTGCGTCGCCGCTGTATGCCATACAGTCAGTCAGCATGCGCCTCTACTGCCGGTGGACCAGAAGGTGGACCAAATGCCAGACGGACCGAAGAGCTTAGTGCCATCTCGCCCAGCGACTCGCAGGAGCTCCTTCTCGCCACCAGGATGGTATGGCAGGTACGCCGTCAGGTTGTACACCTTGCCGCTAAACGAGGACCAGGCGTCGTCCCGTGTCCGATGCTCCTTGAGCATGGAGGGGGTCACGCGCAGCAGCGTGTCCGTGCCCTGTATCATAGGTCGCGCATGAGGGTCTGCGGAAGCCGAGAGGAATACAAATAGGACGCACTCGGAGGTTCTGCCCGGACTTCTTCAGGTTCGCCCAGTCGAGGGGGCCGTGTCCGGGCGCAAGGGCGACCTTCCCCTTCTTCGCCGGCTGTGGCGGCGGCTTCAGGGTCGTCGGGGGAACCATGAGGGACGACGAGCCGGAGCTTGAACCGCCTGAGACACCAGGCCTTCGGGCAGCGAGGGAGGGTGGCGGAGGTGGCGGCATGAGTTGCGCATCCGTCAGTATTCGGGGAACCGCTTCTGCCGTCCCTGTCGCTCGTTGTGCACTGTTCAGTGCGGGGAATGCTGGCGGCGCATCGTCGTCTCCGTGGACAGTCTCTGCGTCGTCGTCGTCGTCTCCTGGTGTGGGCGGTGAGGTCTCGATGATCGCAGGACCTGCGGGTACTTCCGCGGCTGGATTCTGGGCGTATAGCCAACTCCGCAGATAAGATGCCATGGGTAAAAGAGCCGAGTGGTGGTATTATGCGGCCTGGAAGCACAGGTCTCGGTAGAATGTCCCTCGGCGTCGTGGTGGAAAGCAAGGAGTCATGAGCTTGAGGGTCATTGTGATCGCTAAGTAACGCAGTGAGGCTGAGGCGCCCGTGGCCAATCGCCGCCAAAGGGATGCACGGATGCGCCGTTCCGAGAGCCGAAGTGACCCGCTTGACAGTGGCTGCCACTGTCATTGGCTCGTTCAACACTGCTAGCTGCACTGGCAGAACGTAACACATCCCAACTGGCATTCAACGTTTCAACACCACAACTGGACCAGTCATGAAACACTACTTCACTTTTACAAATGAAACATGAATCTCTTCATATAACAAAGTAATAGTACATCGAGCGGTCGCCGCGGACCTTCGGAACACCGATGTATCACAACTTGCTCTTTCGGTGAGCAACGCTGACTTCCTTCCACTTCAAAGTTTTCAGTCAGACCACAGTTCTCGACTTCGCGACCACCAGCAGTATGACTCACCCAAGGCATCCAGGGCACGAGGTTCGCAAGCGTATCCGTGAATCGCGGGGCACGACGCTCCTTGAACGCGAGCGCACCCTCCGCAGCGTCGCCCGAAGAGCCGAGGACGCGGATCGCGCGGGAGTCGACGATGTGCTGCTCCTCGATGTTGTCGTAGCCGTGCCAGATCAGCGCCTTAGTGACCGCGGCCGCCGTCTGCGACGTGTTTGCGGCCAGGTCCTTGGCGAGCGCGAGCGCCGCGGGGAATACCTCCTCCCGAGTGGGCAGGATCGAGTGGTATAGGCCGGAGATGAGCGGGGAGTCCGGCGTGACAGTCTGGCCTGTGAGGAAGAGCGACAGGGCGCGGGAGTTCCCAAGGAGCTTCGGGAGCAGGAAGGAGGAACATGCTATTCCAGCACCGGTCAGCACGTTGCAGCATCTCGCCATGTCGGCAAGAACACTCACCTTCGGGAGCGATGCCGCGACGGACGAATGGGAAAGCGATTCTAGCACCGGCCCAAACGAAGCGAATATCGAAGGGAAGCTGAAGCCCGGTCACGCCCACACCCACCTGGTGGCATGGGCGATCGTTAATGACACTGTATCGATATGCGCCGCAGGCAGACTCACCGCGTGTCCGTTCACGGCGGAGATGGTGATCTTGCGGCAGCGGAAGATGGCCATGGCCACCTGGCCGCCGCTGTCCCTGTGAGCTGCGGGGAGGTGTGTTAGCCACGTCGACCCTGAACACATGTCTAGTATCTAGACCGACCATGTTCGCCTTCCTTCTCATCCTCGACGGAGAAAAGCCCGCCCCATCCGCCACTGATGTCGGCCTACGGACGGGGTTGTCAGCGGCCGGCTTCTATCCCTACATTGAACGCGAAGACAACTCACCCCGGCACAGAACGCTGGGGCATCCGGCTCGGCCGTCAGCACCACGACGCGGACGCGGTCGTCTCTGTCGAACAAGTCGAAGGCCTTGATTACGTCTGCAACAAGAGCGCCGGAGAACGTATTCCGCCTATAGCACAAACACCATGTTAGCGGCCACGCAGATACCCTGCTTGACCAGGAAGGAGCGTACTGCTTAGACCGCGCGAGCGTGACGACAGCGACGGCACCATCGAGCTCGACGCGAACGGCGGTGAACCCCAGCTTAGCATACTCTGGCGCCGACATCTTCGTTGAGTTGGGCGACGAATGTGAGGGGTTCGGCGATGCTGGTCAGCCCGAAGCTACTGAACAAGTCAGTAGGTTACCGGAGGAGTATATGTACATGTACGGGAATCAAACCGTTCGAAATGGACCTCGGGAACCACTTATGCCGGTGGTCACTTGACGTATGCGAACATACTGTGCGCGTAGCACAAGAGCCGAGTGGATCGCACTGCTTACCGTTCACGCGCACGTACGAGTCTTTGCAGAGCCAGTAGGGTACACTCATAGTACACGGGAAACCAGACAGTGAATGCGCATGAGAGTGATGCTCTCACACGCACTTCAACGGAGTCTATCTTCAAGCTTCTTGGGATATTCAACGGCGGATCCGGAATGCACCACAATTGGATAGCTGCGGCAGAAAATCAAGCAGCGAGCCAAGCAAGGGGGTACACTATTCGCTGACAGGGCGAGTAGCGCGCCAAGTGAGTATTGGAGTCCTGCCTCTAAGCATCTGAGACCATGCCAGATCAGCTGGTGGTATACTGGCCTTTGGGCCCGGATGTTACGAAGCACGACTGCAGCCGGCCAGTACCCAGCGACCAGAACGTCCAGCATGCTTCCGGCATCGGTACGGGTACTAAGCGGTATCTCCTGAGGTAGTGAGCTGCATGAGCACCAGCCTGATACCCCTCTGGACGTATATCACGCACCAATGCCCATGCACGGTCAAAAGAACGCTCGTGGCAAGGCTGGTTCAGTGTCTTGGCGTCCGGGGTGGGAACATAGTGCATAGGGTGCTCCGGCTTCAAGTAGACGAGATCCAGCGAGGGGAACACGCGCATATATGGGCTATCGGAGCAGAGTAGAGAGATTCCATGTCCGATCCGAGTAGATTGGATGAGCACAAAACACTTCAAGAAACCGTTCAGCGAGGTGCAGGCTTACGAGTGCGAGCGCGCCGGCGGCTCGCGAAGCGCCCCTCCGACGATCCCAGAAGGTACTCCGGGGTGAGCGGGCCGTAATATCTATAGCACCTCGAGCCGGCCCGGGCGTTCTGCCCATGTTCGATTCGCTTCCCGGTGGCTGCGCGCGAGTTCGAGCGCGTCGACGCGCTCGACGGCCAGGTTCTTCCGGACGACGACCACCGTCTGCTTGAGGGCCTCCGTCTGACCTTCTCTGCACACCTGCACACGCTCTGCGATACCTCAGACTCCTTGCTGTCTCTGTGTCTAGCTTTCCAGGCACTCTTCGCAGCGTTTCGGAACTTATCGCCTGCTATACCGTACCCCGACTTCACAGCAGGGTTGGACTCGTTCCCGACGAAGACGACTATCAGTCTTGACATTCACGAACCATCTCACGAAGCAACAATCAGTTGTTGGACGGATCTCACGACAAAACTTGGAGGAAGGGCATGCACTTTAGCAGTACAACATGTGCAGTCCCGCATTTCTCATGTTCATGGCGACAATCGCCGCACTTGTCCTACTGTACGTGCTTTCTAGAATGAGGATCTGCCGATGCCCCCTTATGCTAACCCTAACACACAGGGTGCTGGTGACATTCTCTACACCATTCATACAAGCTTTCTACTTCCTGAGCACCGACTTCGCGGGAGGGACCAAGTTTGGTGTGTTTGGGTTCTGTAACGACCTCCGCGGTACCTGCACAGACAAAGAGTGCGTGATTGTCAGTGTTCACACGGTATTTACGAGTTTAACATTCAATACAGGTTGGGATACCATCATGAACCGCAGTTACCAGATGGGTTGACCACTGTTCTAGTCTTGTACCCCGTTTGTGAGTACCGCGCGCCCTCGCGAGTCTGACGATCATGGCTGACCGCATATGCCCAGCCGCTGGCCTCACCCTGCTCGGGGCGCTCACCTTGATACCTGCCACGCTCTCCCGCAGAGACCGCGGATATCCATACATCCTATTCGCGTTCCTCTCAACATTCGCGTTCCTGACGGCCGCTGGGGCCTTTGGTGTCACAATGTACCTCTTCACCGTTGCGAGGGACCGCTTCCACGCGCAGGGACTCACCGCCGCGTACGGACCATCGGTAGGTCGTAGCATATAGTATCCGGGCGGGCCCGTTAGTGTCATTCTGACAATGCCGTAGGTGTGGATCGCGCTGGCAGCCACAGCGCTGCTGCTATTCATTGCGCTCAACGCTGGATGCGGAACGTGTGCGGGCGGGCGACTCGGACGCCAGCCGCGCCATCTGGTGTACACGTACTGAGTCCAAGACATCCGTCATCGAGGGATCCATGCGAAGGCCGTTCCAGGGATATTCTTATTGCTGATTTACGTCCAGGCTACGAAGTTATGAAGGCTGCACCGGTGGAACTGTAACATATAGTGCTGTGCTCGAGATACGAGTGGACTATCCTATGCTCATGAACAGATCGTGGCGCGCAGTCTCAGGACCGTCTCGAGGTCTGCCATGCGACTTTCGCAAATATCATCGCCCCGCTCCCTACGGCTGATATTTGCTTCCGATAGCATTGCGAAGAGGGCTTGGGTGCACCACTATCTGGTGGGGCTTTGCGCTCAGGCCGCGATCGGCGCTGGGCGTTGAATCCCGCGTGCCACCGTTTGAACTCTGGGGAGCGCACGGTGGACCTACAGTACATCCGCCGACGGCCGTAGCCGTGCCTCTTCCGTGCCTCCGACCTGGTCGGCCTCCAACGCAACGCAGATCGAGAGGCAATCTCACATGGCCCCTGGTTCCCGGCCGGCCCCCCTCGATAGGCAGCAATCCCGCCGGAGTCGGGGTAGGCAAAAGCCGCGACTGCGGAGATCCCGCACGTCTAACAGACGTGCAAGGCGGTGAGGCTGGGGAGTGCCTTTCGACTTGCAGGCGCCGTCGATACCCATAGATCGCCGTGGGCGCTTGTGCGCGAGCTCTGGGGAGGGGAATGTGAGACATGGTGAAACGGAGTGGGGGTGGGTTCAGAGCGTCCGAATCTTTGATGCAGCGCTGTGCTACGCGATTTCAAGCCGCACGCGGGACGCGGACATCGAGATGAAGCCGGCGGGTAGGGATCTCGATGCGCCGAGCCCTGCAGTGCGCCCTCGCGCGAAAACAGCAGTAAACGCCGTGTTTCGCAGTCTGCAGTCGGCCATCGCTCGCCTACTCTTGGTCCGACCTCCATCGGACGGTCGGGCTGGCCTCGGGGGCGAGGACGGTAGTGAACTATTGAGATAGCCGGAGGGTGATGCCTGGAGTTCAAGTTGGGCATGCAGGGTCCAATGGCTTTGCCATGTGCCGTATCGCGTCCGTCGCTTCATCATCTCGTCGAATGTTGGAGACTCAGTTGGGTTCGCGGCTCAAGGTAGCTTCCGTCCGATGTGTCGGGGGATTGATGCTGACATGACGTGCGAAGATGTACGGTACACCAAGAGATACTTCGCCAGAGTGTAGCCGGAATTGGGATCTGACTATTCTGTGGTGTGTAAGATTTTGCAAACTCTCAGCCTAAGGCGCAGCTCACAGGTACGTAGTTGCGCGTTATCTGGTAATCATCACCATGTCAAGTACCTCCAGTTTGAACCGCTTCGCCAGTGGCCCATCATTACTACGAAAGCATCAGCATCCTCTTCCACAACATATTCCCAGTGAGAGAAGTCCCGTTGCAAAGCAGCTCATACAATAGTACATAACCGGCTGCGTAGTCACTGATGGCGCTTATGGTAAGGCCAGGTGTATACTTCGACCTGCTGAGCATGTCACTAGGGAGCCTCCGCGGAGGACGAACGAAGACACCTTCCAAATGAAGACGCGCACTTTCGGGCGGCTAATTGACGTCGACGGCTGCAGGCTGCAGCGCAGCGTGAGCATCGAGCGCTAGCCGATCATCCAGCCTGGTCGACGACCTCATCGCTGTCCTCATCGACTCTTGGGCGACCACCACCACCTCGTGTCGAGTTCATCTCATCGGCGCAATCGAACACACCTCCCCTGCATAATAAGGGTCTGACTTGCACTGTATACCATCGCCTCCACTAGGCACCCCATCACTAAGGCAAACTCTCAGCCTACTGTAATATTTCGCCATGCCGCCCAAGAAGCAGCAAGCAGGGTCCTCCTCCAAGGTCAAGGAGGATAAGGTAATTGCTCAACCCTACTGCGCTGCATGTCAGTCTGATGAAGGTCATTGACGAGCGTCTTCTAGACCTTTGGCATGAAAAACGTCAGTCATAATTCTGCACCGTCCTGCACCCGAGCACGCATAACCCCAGCGCCTCTATAGAAAAACAAGTCTGCCAAGGTCCAGAAGCAGATTGCGACGATCGAAAAGCAGCAGGCGCAGGCGGGCAAGTCGCGCGCGGTACTCGAAAAGGAGAAGGAGAAGGCGCTGCGCGAGAAGGAGAAGCTTGCGGAGGAGAAGCGCAAGAAAGAGGAGGCCGCGCTCTTCAAGCCCGTCCAGACGCAGAAGGTGCCGTTTGGTGTCGACCCGAAGACCGTGCTGTGCGCGTTCTACAAGGCGGGCACGTGCGAGAAGGGGTCGAAGTGCAAGTTCAGCCATGACCTGAACGTGGGCCGGAAGGTGGAGAAGAAGAACTTGTACGAGGATAGTCGCGAGGACAAGGACACCGGTAAGGCGCACCTCCGATCCACGAGCGCGCGGCAAGCCCTGATCGTTCTCCAGACACAATGGACAAGTGGGACGAGGAAAAGCTACGGACAGTCGTTCTGTCCAAGGCCGGGAACCCTCGTACAACCACTGATGTAAGTATAACAACCCTGTCAGAGATGTCATGCGCCTAACAAAGTACCGAACAGATCGTCTGCAAGTTCTTCATCCAGGCCATCGAGTCAGAGAAGTACGACATTCTCTTTTCCGTCTGTGACTCTGCGTTAATCCTTCGCTGAAGGTACGGCTGGTTCTGGGAGTGTCCAAACGGCGAATCTTGCCACTACCGACACGCGCTGCCTCCGGGCTTCGTACTCAAATCCCAGAAGAAGGCGCTCGAGGATGCGGAGAAGGCCAACGCCATCAGTTTGGAGGAGTTCCTGGAAGTCGAGGTACGTCCGCCCTTCTCCCTTCATACGCGGCGCAGTACTCATGCATACACGGCGTCAGCGTCACAAGCTGGGGTCCAACCTCACGCCCGTTACTCCCGAATCGTTCGCGAAGTGGAAGGCGACCCGGTTGAACAAGAAGCAAGCGGAGGAGGAAGCACTGAGGAAGGCCAAGGACGAGAAGCATGCTGCCGGCAAGAACAGTGGTATGAGCGGCAGAGATTTGGTGCGCTCTTCACGAACGTCCACAGCCGCCCATCTTCTGACGTCTCCTCGCTTAGTTCACTTACAACCCAGAGTGGTTCGAGGACGAAGAAGAGGAAGAAGACGACTGGGACCTGGCCAAGTACAGGAAGGAACAAGAAGACGAGGCTCTTGCCGCCGAGGAAGAGCGCATCCGGAATCTGCAGCTGTCTGGTGGGGGAGGATCAGAAGTCGGTGTGGGCGACGCGGACGGCGGCACAATGTACATCTAGGTCCAGCACTCACTCACGACATTGTCTACGAGCACAAGCATGTATCGGTATCCTCAGTCCATTGCTACATATATAAGTACAGAATCACTCGTCGTCGCTAGCGTAGTCCCCGAGGCCGAGTCCTCCGGGCGGTGGAGGGGCGACCGCCCTCGGCGGTGGTGCAGCGGACCCCAAGCCGTTCTTCTTCTTAATCTCAGCGAAGTACTTCAGGCCCTCTAGCGCGTCGGCGCTGAGAATGCCTGAACTAGATTGGGGCTGTGATGATTGGGGTGGTGGTGACGGCTCTTGCGGCGACGGAGACCGAGAGTCGTCCTCGATGAGCCTCTGCCGTTTGCTTTCCCGACCATCCTCCTCCATCTCGTCGTCGGGCTCGACGCCATCCTCGAGCGCCCGCACGGCCCGCACAGCGTCGACGATCCTGGGGTCCATCTTCGCCTGGATAGCCTCCCTGCCCATCTCCTCCAACCGTCGTTTCTCCGCGACTTTTGAGGTGGGGTTCGGGTCCTCGGTCGCCCACCGGACGTTCAGGATCTCGTCGTTGTCCAGAGACTGACACGCCATAGCCTCCTTGGCAAACTGGGCGTGCAGTTCCGACTCGTACGTGACGAATGCCACGCTCCGGTATTGCAAAACGCGTACTGTTAACGAATTACGGCGACGTTAGTTTGATCATGCTTATGAACACTCTTGCTGACTCACTCTTCTCAATCTTGCCCCACTCCTTGAAATGCCGCCGCACGACCTCCTCGGTCTCCGGGCCCGTGCCCGTCTCCTTGATCCGACCAATGTAGAGCGTCCGGTTCTGGCGCTGGAAGCTGCCGACACCGCCCATGTCGTCTCGGTAATCCGCGAACTTGTCTCGCGCGAAACAGTCCTTGGATGTGTCGGGGAGGGCGGTGGATTCGTCGGGGAGCATGTGGAGGTATTCGCATTCCCAGCCGTACGGGCAGCAGCCGCGCGCGAAGAACAGACAGCAGTACTTGTTCCCGGTCGTATTCGCGCGCGTGAGACCTGCGTCTTTCTTCATGTTGCATCTCGTCTGAGATTTGACCTTGCTGCGCACAGGAACAGCACAGTCAGTCTCTCTGGCGGCAGTGGTGTCAGGTCGGCATTACGCACTTCGAGTAGCTGTCCTCGCGGTCTCCACCAGCCCATTTGTTATACCAAATGTCTGTTCGCGCAGGTGAGTGTACAGCAGTCACGGAGAGCTCAGTTCACGCACTGTACTCCTTCCCGGTCTGCGGTGCCTCCTTCTTCTCCACGTCTCCGGGTTTGACCTGCTTGCGAGCCGGTTTCAATTTCTTGGCCTTTTTCGACGGGGCGGTCGCCACGTGCGTTTCGGCCTCAGTTGCGCTCATGATATCAAGGAGGAGAGGTCGGTGAGGGTAGAGACAGCAGGCGATGCGCACTTCGACACGAACAATCGTGGACAGGAACACTAGCGCGAAGTGGCAGCGAGTGTTTGCGCTTGTTAGGATCAGAAGGCAATAGCCCCAACAACGCGCTACCGCTTTCGCACATCGCCACGTGCGCCAGACCGCTCATTCACTGATACCATCATCGTCTTCCTATCCAAAATCGCCCCTGCACTTCTGCCTAACCGATGAACTTACTGTGCGAAACATTTCCTTGAAGGCGCATAGTTTAAGCTCAACACATACCCGTACTGGCGGATTTGGGCTCAATCTTCTGTGCGCAGTTCAAGTCAATCTGTCAGCATTTCACCTCATTCCCCTAGAATTTCAAGGCACGTCATCTTGACACAGTTCAGCCTGACTCTATAGCGCTCTTGATGTACTGACTCATGAACTTACGCTCCGTGCCGACGCCTATGGGTCATACCGGACGCATGCGTGGGTTCGCCACCGCTCGAGGCAGTTCGACGAGTTGCTGGCTGACCTCACTAGATTTGGATTTTCCGCTTGCTTTGTCGATCCACATCTCAGCAGCGGGTGCTATACGTGCCCATACTAGCCATTAGGTGAGACGGCGGCTTCTTGCGTCCGACCTGACCCGATGGGCCGCACCCCCCGGAGGTTTGAGCTCCTGGCGCGGGGAAGCACAGACCGGACAATTTGCATGACATCACGGCCGCTCAGCGCTCTCGTCCACGTGGATGAAGTCCTTTAGAAGCTCTCCGAGGAAAAAGGAGGTTCGGGGAAAACAGGGGAAGCGTGAGAGCGCAAGTCCACGACTATGTTTGATTGCTCGTCGCCACTGCCACTGCCGTCGGTCCTTCGTACTGACCCTGGGCGCCCTCGTAATGCACACAGAATCGACCTCCGGCCCTATGATGGCCTGTCCTGCTTTTGGTGCTTGATGGTGCGTACCGCGCGCGCAATGTCTGAGAGACAGAGGAGGTTCGTCTCCTCCGACGAACATCTGCACGTGCTGGGTTCACTCGCCCGGCAAGTCAATCTGTGCATGATCGTCGGGTCGATGCTTTCGACCGATTTGGAGGGCTTCAACACACTGGGGCAAACACTGGCCGTTGCGAGCGGACTGCACGCATCAGGAGTCTGAGAATCTGAACCCATCAATGTCCGCCCAAAAGCCAGCGGCACGATCATCCGCCCTCCGCCGCGTTCCGGTGCAGACGTCCCTTGACGCCCAAGACATCATTCCTGGAGGCTGAGGTGAGCGCGCGATGCTTGCATCCCGACGCCTGCCTTTTCCGCTCAACTCACCCCCTGCACAGCGAGGATGATGCCGTGGCGGCGTGCCTAGCGGCCCATGCCCGTTACGAATTGTCCCATGTGAATCCAGGCCACATCCCATAACCATGGGTGCAGACGCCAGCGCCTCGTCAATTTCATAGGGTTTCGTCCGAGATCGGGACTCAGTCAGTGGTGCCGATGCGCATTGGGACGCGACCAACGCGTAGCTTCCCGTATGGGTGGGCCAAGCGCTCCTCGACATGCCCGATGCATCCGCGTCGTACCTGTGACTCCCCCGTAAAGGCGGTGACTACGTATGTGGGTGCCTATGCATCTTCTCGTGTCCTGTATAAAGAGGCACACATGGCCACCCCTCCCCAATTCGTCACCTCCGAGCCCTACTTCTCTCCGGCATACCTCCCCCTTCTAGCCTCACCAAACCTTCCACTACTTCGTCATGTCCCAAACCATGGATGCCCCCATGGGCGGAGGGTCCTCTTCCGGAGGGCCTTCGAAAAGGGCCCCTCGGGGTGCTGCATGCTTGAACTGCCGCAGGCGCAAGATGGTGAGTGGATGCCCTCTCAGAGTTCTATGCATTGCTGACAATAACTACAGCGATGTGACGGCGCACGCCCCATCTGCGGGCAGTGCATCCGCACTAACAGGGAGATAGACTGCGAATACACAGACGGCCCTGGCCCTAGTCCCACGCACATCCTCGAAGAGCAAATCGCTCGTTTGGAAACTCGTATCCGAGAGCTGGAACACCCCGAGCTGATACCGCCTTCGGTAACCTTGAACCCAGCGAGCCGGTCCCCATCCAGTAAGTCCTCGGACAAATGTTCCCCAGAAGCATCGCTGACTGTCAAATGTTCATAGGGTCGGCCGGCAGGTCCTTACTCAGCCAGGTAGTCACACCTGACATGGTGCCTGCGGTGGTACCGGCAGGTGCCGCCCCCATTCTATCCCAGGACCCTTCCGTCGAGCCTCCACAGGACCTCGTGCGGAACTTGTGAGCACGCCACGGCGATTTCCCTTTATCACTGCTTGACTGGATTCTTATAGGGTCAATTCGTTCCTCTCGCATAACGCCTCGCTCAACTTCTTCCTGCATATTCCCCGCTTTATGCAGGCGATACAGCAGCCGAACATCGATAACAGGAGGGCCCAACTATCACCCGCCCTTCTGAATGCCGTATACCTCTGGGGCGCTCATCTCTCCACGTCTAACGCACTCCGTGCCTATGCACCGGTTTTCCAGGTTCGCGCGACGAACGCCCTCTCGTCCGCCCTTCGGGAGTCCCAGTACAGCGTCATCAACCTCATCCAAGCTGAGGTCCTCGTCGCCAACTACTTCTTCACCATGTCCCGCTTCCTCGAGGGCCGCTACCACTGCAGCGCCGCAGTCGCCCTCGCCCTCAGCTGCCGGCTGCACAAGATACGGAGTTCGACGGATCACGGCATCGGCCGCGCCGTCACGCGGCACGACGAGCAGGTGCGCGAGTACAACCTTCCGCCGCCCCGGGACGCGGTCGAGGAGGGCGAGCGCATGCGCGGCTTCTGGTACGTGTACGCGATGGACAAGAGTTGGGCCGTCGCGATGGGATCATCGTCGCATTTCAACGGCGTCGCGCAGAGCGGGCTCGACACCCCCTGGCCGCTCGAGATGGGGCAGTACGAAGCGGTGCGTGCCTTGAGAAAGCCTATCGTGACTTTACGCGGTGTTCATCGGGCGATTTGTGTTTAGGGTGGGTACCCGCCGGAGTACCGCAGCGCGCTCACGGTGTATCAGTTCGTGGGCGGGGGTCCCGCACCACCCGTCGTTGCCCGGGACTCACACCTTGCACTGCGTGCGAAAGCGACCATTCTCTTTGAGCGGGCGACGGCGCTCGCGTCGGAGTGGTCTTCACGTACGCTCTCAATTTTTCTGCCGCCGACTGCCGTATTCACGCTCCACTTCGTAGCCGACACAAACCGCACCGAATTTTGCGGTAGATTCGCCATGCTGGACGGTCTCATCGACCGCTTCACGGCCGCTCTTCCCCCCGCGGACCGGTCGGGGAACCCTGACGTCGCGCTGACCTTGCTTGTTACTCACACGCTCGCTCGCGCGGCGACGATTCAACTCCGCAGCAGCTTCAAGGAGTACGACCGGGTCAACGACGGCAAGGACCTCGTCGCGGCTCAGACGGCGGCCATGACCCTTGAGAGCTTCAACATCACCTCCCGACACGTCGACCCGATCCTGGCGGTACATCTCCCTTCCCCTCCTTCCCACTGCCGCATCTGACCTCCTTCCCTACAGATTCTCTGGACGGCGGTGTGCCGCGTATTCATCGGTAAGATCGCCCGCCCCACTGGTCCGCAGGCGCCGTCCTTACCTCGTCCCACGTACGCGGCCGTCGCAGCCTCCGCCTCCGCAGGCCCGAGCGGCGCAGGGCGGAGCCCGCAGCTCCGCGCGATGCTCGACCGGGTCCTCGCCGCGATGAACAGGTTCCGGGAGACGTCCCCGCTGATGGGTATGCTTCACGACGGCTTCGTCTCCGTGCAGGGCGCGATGTGACTGACGCGAACACTCGGCCCCGGCAGGGCTCCAACTGGCGGAAACGCGGCGCGAGATCGGGGGATAGCGGCGGGCGCGCGTGGGGGCGCGCAGGGTGGTGAGTGAGGAAGCGGGGTGAAAAGGTTAGGAAGAGTTTCTGGGATTTCTTGCGTGGCCTTGCGGTGCGGTAGATGCGGGCGCTCATGCTTTCCCCACAGAGCATGGGCCTCTTAGACGTTCTCATAGATGCGATTTCTTGTACTAGAAGCCTTCCCTCTCCCCTCCACTCTGCGCCCACCCCACTCACGACCATATAACGCCCACTGAAATACTGTATCATATTATCTTGTATCTTGACCGTTCGCGCTTTCTTGGTTCATGACACTGGCTCATGATTCTTTGACACCCTATACATCTTGATTGTATTCTGAAGCATCATCGGTCGGTCCCTTTGGAAATCACCCTCAAGACGCCCGACGTGTACTACACGCTTACAGGAGCCAAGTACGCCCTTGTACACAAATGGAGCAGAGTAATAGACGGTGGAACGGCGCTCAGGAACGCTACTACCACAAATCCGTGCCGCGCCGATTTTGAGCCTTTCTCCACCGAAGTCCGTGCCGGCGGAGACTGTAGTCGATCTCCGAGCTGCAATATTCAATATTGATATCGGTACTACACATTTCATGCTTAAGGAACACGCACCGGCATCCTGGGTTGAACCGGTGCACAAGTGCTCCCCAGTTCATGGGGTCGATATCCAACATTCATCCCCGACCGGGTATCGGCGGTTGTACTCGTCCTACCGCAACAGTCTTGTGCACACCCAATCGCTGGGACGGGTCGCACAGCAGCATACCCACGCATTAACCAGCCGACAGAGGAACATGCAGTGCTGACCCTGTATTTTACGACGTACCATGCAGACGGCGGCCCCCGAGTCTCACGTAGATACCGGGTCGTAGTCTGAAAATGATTTGTGCGCTATTACCCGATCGGACATATGCGAATGTGGGCCCGCGCGGACAGGGTCCGTCGAACCTTCATTGTCAACCAGCGATTTCACTGCACGAAACGTCAGTCCAAGTACCTGCGAGCCGACGTCAGTGGTGCACCCGTGATGGACAGCAATGGTGTTCACCTTGATGTTACCCGCTGTTCATGCTCACGGACAAAGACGTACCCTCGCTTCCCGGGGTCCCCGGATGACAGCAGCTCAACTCGGACCAGTGTGGCACGACTGAATGGTATGGGCCTGGTATGGGGCGATGCTGGCGGTAGCGGTGGCGGTGACGCGAGCTCGTTCTTGCAATACAAGTCATATGAATAGTCGGATGTAGCATTTACGCCCACTCGAAAACGCGCCAAGGTACCTGCCAGCGCCATAGTTATGACCCGATGCCGGGCTGCAATATGTCAAGGCCGGGGTAATGACCTGTGGATTTGTCCGAGCTCAATGTTTGATTAAATCACGTCGCTGTGCGCATGTATCCTCAGACTCGTGGACTCACCACATTACTCTATTGTCCACTTGGAGCGATCGTGCTCCCCGAGGAACATTGTCGCACGACCGATGTTAGGACTGAGGTGTACACTTTCGGGCTTTCTAAGATCGAGTTGGGAAGTACAGGCGGCAAGCTGCGAAAGGATATCGTGATAGTCGCCCTGGCTCACGCAGCTCAGGCTTGAGCAATCAAATTTGCCAATGTGCCACGTACCTTGTGCGTGGAAGCCCTGATAGGTTTGAGAAGTTGAAGATTAACATTGGAGACCGATAGTTGGTGCCAGCCTTCAGCTTCAGCGCTCCTCAGCGACCGGCCTTTGACTCGCAGCGCACGACGTGCCTGAGCTCCGGGATATGCAGCTCATCACAATTAGGTCTTAGGGTTTCGCTGCGATCATCAAACGGCGCAAATAAGCAGGGATCGTATGGAAGAGGCATTCCTTTCGGCTTACTGGAAGCGGGGCAAAGGGCTTGTATGCCAAGGATGCATACATATGTTGTCGCGACGCTTTTGAACGACTGGTTGACGTACGAACACGTACTACGTATGTACTATGTCCAATGCCATGTACGCCGACGAGATCCTTTACTCATGTTTGCTAGAGGTAGTGATACATAAGCGCCAACATAGCTGTGTGAATCTCACCTTTCGGGGAGCATACACTTTATCGCCAATAGATGATAAGTTGACAGTGGCGCCACATAGGAAGCGCGGATGGAACCTTTGCTACGAATGAGCGAGTCGATTGTACTTTCATCCTGCGTGCTCGGGGTTAGTAACACCGGAAGGCAGTGACAGCGTCATCGTCAAACGCGCAGGATGTTTGACAGTCTGTGTACCACTTTGTATGCCGCGATGGTATGACGAGGCCAGGATGCGTCCCGCAACTGTCATGTATGTCGATCGAAGAGCAGAAAGGGCGGTGAACAGGACAGATACCCCTTGGTGCGCTCGAAAAGGACGTTTGGGCCGGGGAAGCACCGGATCGAGCGCGTCAGCGGCTCGATGATCCGGAGCGGCGTTGTGATGAGAAACGGAGGCAATTCTGTCGCGCGCACGGGAACACGGCCGCGCAGGTGGGAGGGGCGCACGGACCAGGCGGAAAGAGGGGCGGAGGGGGACCGCGTTCGCGTTCTGGCGTTGGTTCCGCGCGCGGGGCTGCGCGGGGCCGCAAAATTGCTGGAGGCGTGGCGAGCGGAAGAGACGTTGTTGGCGCATTATGGGCGCCTGTGGAAAAAGCGCGGTGCTTTACGTAAGCGCTCGGGTGGCGCCGGTTACCCCTCGACGCGACGCGCTCTCGCCGCCGCGCTCTGCCCATCCGCGTCTCTCCCAGTCACACGTCGCCGACGTCCCAACCACCGCCCCCGTCGCGTCTGCCGTTCCGCACACCACATCCTACGTCCTCCACCATCTCGGCCCTCATCTGCGGCACCTCGCCGACGCGCTTTCCCGTCATGGCGACCCCCTCGTCCACCGCGACGACCCCTTCGCCCAAGCCGCGGTATCTGCACTCGCCAGGAGACGCGTCTTCTTCCACATCTGTACCCAACGGCACCTCTGCACAGGCTGGCGACGACAGAGAACGCGTAGTCCAGAAACTACGCACCCAAGCCGAGCTCAACAAGGTGTGTACCGCCGCGCCTTCCCATCAGTTCCCAGCCGCAACGGTCGGGGACCTCATCGCGCCATGGTTCTACCCCGTCTCGCCGGGGCGTCAACATACGTATGACTTGTCATACCAATTTTTCCATCGGCAGTAATTCCTTCGCATCTACCCCTCTCGTTGGATGAGGTCCCACCTACTGTTATCAATGCCCTGGGGTCTATGTGCCCCCTGCCGTGCTCGTGTTTTCCGGTAGTTCGACGCGTGCTTTGCATGTGGGTTGTTGTTGGAGATCCCAACGCGTCATTCTACCACAGCGAATATCCCTGAATGCCAGGGACTCTGACATGCTTTGGAACACCCCAACAGCTTGCATGTCAGCAGGAACACAGGAGATTCTCTGACATAAGAGCTGTTGTACAAATTCCGTGGTTGTGTCAGGGGTTCTGGGAAGGGCTGTTGTATGTACACTGTTGCTCGTTATTTACGTGTGCTGCCCTCCGGTGAACATGCGGCTCATCTCATCCCTTCCTCCCCTATTCAGCTCGCCCTCAACCTCCGGGCCCGCCTCTCGTACGCTAACTTCAAGGTCACAAACAACTCGACCAATAACACGCTATTAGATCTGGACTCGCAGCTCCACGCCGCCGCTAAACACGCCGCAAATGGGAAGACACCGACTAAGCCCGCATCCGGCAGCTTCTTCGGGATCCCCGGAAGCCCTGGCTCTGCCGGGCAGTCCTCGCGGTTAGCAGCGCGCCGGGGGTCAATGGCGCCGCCCCCGCCCGTCACCGCATCCGCTGCGCAGAGCTTATTCTCGTCCCTGTTAGCGCCGCCGCCGGCCAAGCGCGCCCGGACCATCCACAATCCGGACGACCCGCCCGTCGCGGCGCCAGAGAAAGCACTCGAACCGACGCGCACCCCTCATCGGCCGACCAAGGTCGCACGCACGCCAGACTCCCATGCGAAGCCATCGAAGTCCAAGAAAGGCGCCAAGGAGAAGACCAGCGCCCCAGCGTCGGGCAAGGGCAAGGGCAAGGCGCGGCAGCGCGTCACGGCCGAGGGCAGCTTCGAGCCGCGTGCGGAGGCGTTTGGGAACGGAGACATCGACGTTGAGGCCGCGAAGACGCTCACACACTTCCTTCTGGCGCATCGGCCGTCTGTCTCCGCTACTGCAGGTTCGCCACGCTCGAGCATATCGGCGGGCTCAGATCCGGGCTCCACGCAGGCCTTCCCGCACTACGCGCAGAGTGCGGCTCGGATGGGGTCCGGCAGCGCTGTGCAGGAGTCTCCCTTCGCCTCGCACGACATGCGCTCGACGGCTACGCCCCCACACTCTCCCGCGCTATCACAGCCGTCGCCTGCCCTCTCGCACGCCATGGTGCACCGCCAGAGTGTTCACCCAGGCAGCAATCTTCGGCCAGAGGGCGGCGGGACGCCCAAGATGACGCCCCGGGAGCGCGTCGGAAGCGTCGAGGACACGGATGCGGCCGGCATGCTTCTTCTCATGGCCACGTCGCCCTCGCCGGCTCGGCCGACGACTACGCGAGACCGAGACGCGCGCGACGCCGCTGCATTCAACGCGCTGCGCGGGGGCGGCTCGGGTCTCAAGGGCCGCGTCCTATTCCCGTCTTTCGACGGAGGTGGGGAGGGCGGAGGCGGGGGTCGCGGACATGCGCGGACGCTTTCGCGGGAAATGAGCGGCAGTTTCGCGTCGGTATCGAGCACCGCGACGGAGCCCGTGTCTCCGCGCACGGTTCCGGCCAGTCGGGCGGCAGAGCAGCCACGGGCCTCGTCTTCTCTGAGTGCTCAGGGCGGCGCGGCCGGGGGTGGTGGGCGACTGGAGGTGCCTATGCCTATGCTTCCGACAATAACGCCCCCGACTCCGACGGACCAGGTCCCTCCACAGCTACTCCCTGCGGTACCATCTTCGCCCCACCAGGCCAATGCTGGGCGACGACAATCAATAGCGCCGCCTGGCGCTGCGCCTCCGCATACACCCAATGCCTCGTTCAGCCTCAGCGACTATGTCAACGTCTCGCCATCGCCCGCGGCCACTCTTCAACAAGCGCAGCCCCGACAGCCCTCGAACGCCCCCTCACAAATAGGGAGGCGGCTATTCGAGGAGCATCCAGCGCCGCACGGCAGCCCGTCGCGTCGTGCGCACCCGTCACGTCCGCCGCCGTCCTCGCCCTCGCCCTCGCACAAGAGCGGCGGGCTGAGCGCCGGCGTCGATCTTGTATAGAACAGCAGCATCCCCCCGTAGAGCCTCTCGTCCCGGCGCAGGCTCTCAACGGCCCGTCGGCTGCGTGCTCCATTGTATCGGTCTCTCCCCGTTTTCTGACGACATCCCAAGACAACGGACGGACTCATCGTGTATCTCCACCCCCACCGTGTTCGCTTGCATTTTGTAGCCTTCTCACCTCACCTCACCCCATCCCACCCACCCCCACGACGCCCTACGCCCTGCCACCTACGCCTCCCTAACGCATGTCCAGCGGGTCGACTATTTATTAGGGATGCTCCCATCATGTCCCCACCACACAACACACGCCGTGTCACGAACGTCCCGCGTTCCGCAGACTACCAGCCCGGCGTCGCGTCGCGTCCCCTGTCTACCGCCCAATCTAGCTATTTATCGCCCCAGCCACCCCCCTTCCCGTCGGATGGGCGCGTCGTCTCGCGTCTCGCGTCTCGCGGTGCGCACCTGCTCCGTGTAGCCTACCCCCGGATCCCGCATGTGTTCGTCGCCGTCCGGACTTGCCTCGCCGCCTCCCCCAGATCCAAGATCCAAGACCCCGCGCCGGTACTGGTGTTCGCCTCGTTTTGTCTCCGTTGCGTCGTTCACGTCTTCATGCAGCCTTCTTACGCCCCGTTGCACGATCTACCCGCTTTTCCGCTTGCTTTGCTGTGTATAGTGTCGTGTCCCGTACGTACGCCGTCCGCGCACCCTTCTTCCCGTTTCCCCTCCATCTTCGAAGTTGTATATGTCCTGTTGCCTTGTTTATTGCCGTCGCTGCGCCGCGCACGGCTCCCGTTTCTCGCTTTTATGCGACCGCTGCGCCCGAGACGCTGCGAATGCGCACGTAGCGGTCCGTTCGGTTTCTGTTTTTTTTTTTTCGTTTTGTTTTGTTCGAGTTCCGTGTTCGCTCGCGCTCGCGCCCGATGATCGAGTCCTCCCGCACAAGTACCGGTCCCCCGTCTGTACGCCGCTCATGTACTACTATACAGCCCACATCCGCCCAATGTTTCATCTCTCTCACTCTCCATGCGCTACATGCACGCCGTGCCGGACCCAGCTGCGTTCGCAGCGCAAAGTTTGCTCGGAGAGCGCATTTAATCGCAGGATCGAGGGTCGATTATCCCTGACGCCCTCGTCGAGATCGCAGCCGCGAGCACTATATTCCGCATGTTCGAGCACCTCGAGAAGCTCTGTTGCGATTGACTTTTATGGAAGCTACATGACATGAGGTCAAACCTCGCACGGTTTGGAATCTGTGCCAGGTCGACAGCATGGGCTCGAGATTTTCCGCAGCGAGAAAGAGCAGGACGCGCCGTCGGAGGACCGTGCGGCAGCATGAGAAGTTCCCACTCTGTTGTCTTGAAAGGATCGCGAGAGAATGTAGTACAATGGGAAACTCCATCCAGCGAGGGAGAGATGCGCGAGGGAGGGGTCATTCAACCGGTTAAGCGGCCTCGGATTGACAGCCTAGCTGGCCGCTACGGCGAAAGCTCCCCCTGCAACCACTATAGCACAAGCCACCCCGGGTGATAGCTAGCTAGGCCTGACTTCGTCGTGCAAGTGTATTGTCACGATGCTCACGCCGTCTCCTGCGGGTTGACAACGAGCTTCTTGGCGCTGATCTCGTTGTTTTTCAAGCGCTCCAGACCTCCAGGAATACCCGCGAGCCCGTTGGGAACAAGCTCGTACGCATTCGGCTACCACGAACATTCGTGCGGCTGTTAGCGGGCCGTCCTACGCTAATGCGAAAGCCCGAACGGCGGACGCACCTTGATGATGCCCTGCTCAAGCCAGCCGGGCAACCGCGCGAAGAACTCTTCGCTGATCTTCCGGTGCTGTGGGACATGGACGCTGCCGTACACGAAAAGCACGCGCTTGCGGTCCCCCTCCTCCTTCAGCTCCGCTGGGATCTGGTCCGGCAGAAAGACGACCAGGCGGCCACCCGGGGCGAGCGCCTTGTATGCGAGCACCTCGGTGTCCACGAGCGAGACGGTGTCGAGGACGACCTCTATCGGCTTCCCGCCCGTCAGCTTCGGCAGCTCCGTGAGGACTGCGTCTTCGGCGAGGTTGCGATCGAGGACATGCGTCGCTCCGAGGCCAGAGAGGAGCGCCTCGTTGCGCGGGGATGCGGTGGTGATGATGGGCGAGAAGCCGGACGCCTTCGCGAGCTGGATCGCTGTGGCGTCGGCGAGGCCGCGGTCAGCGTGTCTCCCGTAGGTGAGCAGTCTGGGGGGCATACCGTACTGTCCGATGGACGTCGCGCCGCCCAGAATGAGGATAGGCGTCCCGGAGTAGGCCGTCTTCCCGCCGTCTTCCCAGAACGGCCTCAAGCCCAGGCACTCGTTCTCGCTGCGTGGGTTGTAGAGCGCTATAGCCGCCGTGCTGAAGGTTCCGGGAAGAGTAGCAGCCGCCTCGAAGCTGGCAACCTTGGGGATCTAGCACGCGTTGCCCGTACCATCAGTGAGCTTGCGACATCCAACGACGGGGAAACATGCACTGACGCGGGCGGCGAGGGCAGCAGGGGTGATTGCGTACTGCTGGAAGGTCCCCTGCGCGTTCGAGCTGAAAAAGCCCTGGAATAGGCTATCAGCCCGACGGCACCGCAGGGTCAGCGCATGTCGGTTGGAGTAGTCCATGTAGATACCCACACACGATCACCGGTCTGGAGGTTGGTGACCTCTTCGCCGACCTCGACGACGACACCGGCGCCGTCAGAGCCTGGGACGAAGGGATATCCGGGAATCATGTACGAGAATAACGGGGTGGCGATTTTCCACTCGACGGGGTTGAGCCCTATGGCCTCGATCTTCACCAGGACGTCTTGGGAGCCAGGGCGGGGGACCGCTGCTTCGGCTACGGTGTATGCTGCGCCCTCCGAGGGAATGACTAGAGCTTTCTGGGTTGTCGGGATGGCGGACATGGTTCAATGCTGGAGGCTTTGGATAGGAAGGTGGCTTTGACGAGCTCGAGGGATCCTCTGACGCGTTAAACCGTCAAGGCCCAGAGAGTGGTGGTTTATATCTAAGTACCGCGGGGTCCATCCCGCCCTGTCTTACGTCCGACACTGCCTCTCCGTGAGCACCCCGGTCGCATACCCGCATGACGCGATGCATGGGAGCCACCCACACGTGCACCCCATAGTGTAGGCACATCCCAGTGGTGTGTATGTCATGGTGGGGGGACCTCTTCTACACCATAGCTGCACTGTCGGTTCTAGTCGCACTACCCATGTGCTGGTTCCCATTGACTGGGATTTCGTTGCACGACAGTACGTGCTCATGGCCTGGAAGAGGTAACGTCAGGTTTATCATGAAATTGATTACATGTTACTGGTCACCAATGCACAAAGATCCACAGTAGCACCTCTCTCCTTCTCGTTGAATGTGATGGTCTGTTATAGTAGCCTGTCGGGATCCCGGGTCTAGTGTAGTGTGAGTTGTGAGGGCTATGCTGCGACGACGTCGACGGCTGGCTCTCTCCCGACATGTTTTGTGTATTCTCCCTGGGTACTGGCTTCAGCACAATGCCTACTTCTCATGCTCAAGCGTTGGATGTTGAGGAATGAGACGAAGAGTTACCCAACTTTGCTTTGGCAGATGATGAGCCGAAAGGAATGAAGTCGAATTCGGATCCTTCGCCGATCTAACCCTATCTAACCTTGTGCCCGTGGAGCGGTTAATTAGTTACTAATCGCCGTGTAACGACATTAGTATCCTTAGCGCTTGTGGGAACAGGCCTCGGAACGGAAACCATTCCTTGACCGCGTTCCTCCTCCTCCTCCTCTTCCTTCCTTGCCCCCTCTACTCTTGGACTCCGTGCTAGGCAGTGACAGAACACCTGTACTTGCGAGGGCTCTACTTTAGGAGTTGTTGCGGCTCATTCCTGGCTCTGTGAAACATCTGGACTGTGGGGAAGACCTCTTGGCAGAACACTCGGACGCTGCCGGACTGGAATCCACCTCTCGTCGCCGGCGAGGCTTTGGAGCACGTAGGATAGGCCTCAGCTGAGAATTGCGACTCTGAACTTGGAGGTTCTGTGAGTCCTTCCTGTGCACGTCAGGCGTGAAGCATATTCATGTTGTGAGGCACATTCAGGAGACCACTTGCCACCATGTCGACGTCGAACTATGCACCCCAACAAACGTCCCCGTACGACATGAGTAGCTACCTCCGGCAGCCCTCCTCGTCGCCCATCATGCAGCGCGCCGCGATCCCCTCGGGGAACCCGACACCGTTCAAGGCGCCCGCGCACAAGCACGCGCACCATCTGCACTCCATCCCGCCGCGCGAGAAGTCAACCCGTACGTTGATCGTTGACCACCTGCTGTGGGTGCACGGGCGGACGCGGTTCGCGCAGGCGCGCGCAGAGCTCGGCATGACCGACCGCACCGGCGGGCGCTCAGCCGCCCACTATGCGCACCGCGAGCGCCCGGAGAACTACGAGGAGGATGAGGAGGCGGCGAGCGAGGGCGAGGATGTGCGCGTACTCGGCGCGCGCGAAGGCGGACCGGAGCACACGCACGGGGACGACGAGGAGGACCGGCTCGAACGCCAGGACCTGCCGCTCGCGCGCAACCTGCGCCAGCGCGCGGAGAGCGTGGAGAAAGTCGCGACGGCGATGCTCGATCAGCCGCCAGAGGTACGCCCGCTCCACCCGGACGACCTGCTCGAGCCCCCGACGTCGCCATCGCTGCAACCACAGCATGCGCGACAGCACCAGCACACGCTCCCGAACGGGGTGCGGCTGCGGCTTGCGCTCGCGACCGTCGTCAATGATCTGTTCTCTCGCCGCGCTCCTGACCTCACGAGGGGCCCCGTCTCTCCCATTGACCCCTCCATCCCGACCTCCGCTCTGCTGCCGTCCGTCCTTGTGCCCCTCGCTGCTATATCTGATGTCATTCTAAGCCCCGGCGCGCCTCGTCCTCCCCGGAAGCCTACGCCTAGCGACTATATTCGCTCCTTGTATGTGATCGGCACGGACCCCGAAACCTCCAACTCTCCACCATCGTTGCGCTGCCCACGGCATCTTCACATGAGCTGTGAAATCTGCGTCGAGGCCAAGACACAGTTCAACGTCCGCCCCGGGCCCACTCGTGGTCGCACTACCACCGGCCGCGCCGGCTCGACTACTGGCAGCAGCCCCGGAGATGCCTCGTCCATGGCTACACCCGTCATCGCCACGGGCGTGACTGGCTGGCAAGACGGGAGCGGGATTGGGTCGGGGCTCGCCCGCCCGGGCCAGAAGGGCACGGTGTTGCGCAGACCGTCAATGCCAAACGCGGTGATTGCTGGCCCGGACGGGCGCGGGATCCAGACGATGAACAACACGAAGCTCGCGGAGCTCATCGTGCGGTTCCTGCGCCTGAGCGCGCTAGTAGCCATGGAGCTCGGACGGGAGGCGACAGAGGACCGCGCGTCTTTGGACGGCGGGGACAGGCGCGACGAGGATGGGTCCTCGTCAGCGAACGGGAACGCGCCGCACACGCCACGGCCCTCGGTCATGTCGCCGCAGACATCACCGCGAGTCTTCGCGCAGAGGAACAACACGGACCCCAACTACTACTCGCTCAACGCCCTGCGGCCGTCGAGGGAGTGGTACTTCCTCCTCGCTGGGCTGCTCACCCGCGCGGTCCTCGAGGGCTATCTCACGGCACAATGGCGGGGCATCGAGCCGCTCGAGGTCCTCCTTGGCGTCGGCCTCGGGATCACGCCGTCGCCCCGGAGGTCCAATGGGTCGGAGAACCGCCAGGCGGACAGCACGGCGGCCGGCGCATCCACGGCAGGGCTTGCTAGCGGCGGGGGCGACCCCGACTTCAAGGACTTCAACCCCGACGACCTACCAGAGCTTGAGGAAGCCGCAAGGATTCTTTTCCCTTCTCTACGCGAGCCCATCGGGGGCGGCAACACCCCCATATATTATTCACGCGAGGGCGCGGAGCTCGAGTATGAGCTGGAGATGACAGAGAGGCTTGCGCGGGTCAGTTCTTGATCTCCAGCTCCTTTGACATAAATTGTTCTCATCGGATTGGACGCAGTTCTACGCTGTCCCTGGATCAACACCAGACGTAGCAACGCACATGGAAGACCTCGCGTGGCAGTTCCCCGCAGAAGCTGTCGAGCGGGCGGCGGTCCGGTTCTGTGAAGCTGTCGCTCAGTGGCGCGGGAAGCCCGAGCTCGAGACGGTGAGGATGCCTTCTAGCTCCCCGGCCGACGCCTGTCTCATGCTCTCCAAGTACAAGAAGGCGTCCTGGATCGTCGAAGGGAAGGACGACCAGCAGCCGTCCACGTTGGGCGGCGCCGGGGCAGGGTCGAGCACCGGCACGGCGGCGATGTCGATTGAGTCGCTTGTGCACTCGAACCCGACGAGCCCGTCGACGTCAAACACGCTCCCGACGCCCGTGTCCGCAACGGTGCCAGCGCCGGAAACTCGCCCACGCAGGCCGATGATCGACCGCTACTTCACGACGCCGCCGAGCTTCGCTTTGCAGGGCAGAAAGAGGCGGCGAGAGGATGGAGATCGGGGGGACGACGGACGGCGGGCGCATATGCCTTTTGCGTGAATGGCGGCCCGAGGTATGTTTGTGAAGGAGGCCGGGGAACATGGTTGTCTCGGTGGACACTCGGATCGGCGTGGTATGGTTTTCTTGTTTATTAGATCTGTATGGTGAGTTCAGGGGTGCCCTCAGAGCGTGTATTGACTAACCCCTTGCCTGTGTCAGGCGTGTTGTATATCAAGCTGCTTTGCGTTTGCTGTGTCAGGCTCATGTACCGACGCTTTCCATTATATGTGATCCAGGGCTCCATTTGCGACCAGGAGACAGGCGAGGGATCCCATCAGTTGACCCGATCGCTCGAGGTAGCTCAGCCCTCCCTAGCCGGTGGCGCTCCTGCCGGCAATGTTATTGTCCTCCGAGTCATGAGGGGTTACTACGGGACCCAGTAGGTCCACCCCATCTAGAGGCATTGTCTTCGAAATCATTTGCAGGATTTGATCTAACCAAGCTAAGTATCGATATAGTCGATGCAAGCTGACTGCGTGATTAGACTCTGCACTCGGGCGTGCGAAGGGCGCGCAAAAGTTCGACAGTTCACAGCTTGTCAAAGAATCCGCCAGCGTACTTCACCCTTCTCCGACCGGTAAACCCCGCGTCTGACACCGAGCCACGACATTCGAACGCAAGGGGCGATACTACATCTCCCGAACCCAGGCAGTCCAGCTTCCGCTCGAAGTGGTCGTGTTCATCAAGCATGTGGATGAAGAGTGGTTGCTGCCTGCCATTGTATGGCAAATTAGGCCTACAGAGAACGAATCTATTGAACTAGAGCTACATGTGGTTCAGCGAATACAGTGAGGCCTTGGTACCGAACAGTGCGCAGCGCGAGGGATTCCGAAAGCCTAAGAGGGCGTGTCGGCGAGTCCAAGGTCGCGACCTGAAAGACCGTACGTGCACGCCCGTCGTTGATCTCCACGACAACCTCGGACTACCGCACGCCGACCACCTCCTTCGCCCCCCGAACTCGCGGAGCAGTCCTACCCCGTCTTCCTGTACGACTGGACCTCCGCCGTATTGTCGTCATGAGGAAGCGAGGAGAAAAGGAACAAGACATGGGATGGCATGTGTGGTAGATGCGAGCTAGGATAGACCGGAACGGGGGAGAGAGGTCGATGTAGAAGACAGAGAGACAGAAAGGCGGCGTTAGAGCGAGTATGTCGACCGTGAATCAGGTACTAGCAGGGAGGGGGTAGCAGTCCGGGTACTCCTTCTCGATGGCCTTCTTGAGGGAGTAGTAGGGAGTGATGTAGCTCCTCTCCAGCCTGTCTTCGTTAGGCCCCGCGCCGCCCGTCAGCAGCCCGATGATACGACCGTCTCTGCCCGCCACGACCGAGCCAGAGTCGCCGCAGTCAGAGAACCTGGCAGCCCTGTACTTCTCAGTGTCGTAGCCGCACACGAGGAACGCGAGCGTCTCCTCGTGGATGCCGAACTCGGAGTGGCCGCGTATAACCGACTCGAGCCCGTTGACGCGTCCGTAGGTGGTGCCGGTGGTGCGGCCGTTCTTGACCGCGAGGAGCGTCTTCACTCCGTGGATGTCGTAGTTCTGCGGGTCGCGGAACTCGGACTCGCGGACGTAGTCCTGGAGCTGAAGGAGCGAGTTGTACAAGATGTGGAAGTCGCGACGGTCGTGAGGTTGCGCGAACATGTAGTCCTGCCAGTCAATAGGCGTTTTGTTGCCGCCTGTACACGATACGGAAGAAGCATGAACGAATAACCGTTAGAAAGTGAGAACATGAGCAAGAGGATGTCGACGCACCGACGTAGAGCTTATTTCCCGGGAAGTCGTTCGACTTCACTGGCAATTTATCGTTGTCGATCTGGATGAAGCCCCAGTCACGGATGAACTTGTCGTCGCCGACCTCGATCTTAGCACAGTGGAGCACAGATCCGAGAATGCGGGAGGGGGATGTGGCGCAGTTCTTTGTGACATAGCTGTGAAGCTCGTCCGCCTCCTTCATCTTGACCTGCGCCAAGTGGATCCTGACAGCCAGCTCCTCGCGCCTCCGCGCCGCAGCGGCAGGCTCGCCCTCCTCCGGTTCTGGGAGCTCACGGAGAGAACTCTCCCAATGGGCAATTTTCCACTCCTGGTTGTCCATGAACTTCGTGATGGCCTCGATAGAGTCACTGAAGGATCGACTTCCGAGGAGGAGGATGTCTTCGCGCCCTCGGTGCTCGTCCGCGCGCGTGTAGGTGTTGTTCGGGAAGAGCGCAGGTGGGTGGATAACATGGGCGCAGGACAAGAGCGCGAGACGCTTGTCAGACTCGTCGGCGCTGAGGCGGAAGAACAGGCCACCCGTGCCCTCGTAATGGGCTGCCCTATCAGGCGCGATGGAAAGACCGAGAGTGGGAGTGAAAGGCTTGCGAAGGGCGGGAATGTCCGCTTCCAAGTCGAACACCGGATTGAATCCCATGAACTTCGAGGCGAGGCGAGCCTGGTGACGGTAGATAGACTCGATGAACGCGACTTCTATTTCGGGGAAGCCGGCTGCCTGACAAACGAAGATGAGCCTCCCGTTCAGTCGCAACGTAAATGTCACCTCACCTGGAGGATCCCATCAACAGCCTTCGCAGCTGCCACAGCGGCGTCATAATCCAGGGAGCGCGGCCTCACGCCGATGGTGATGACGAAGTCGCATATCGACCACCCCTGACCCGAATTCGCATACGCCAACGGATCTAGGGTGTTCCAGTCCACCTGGAGGGAGTCGAGCAGGGCGACGATGCTCCGCGCAGTTTCGAGCCAGATCGGCGCAATTGGGTGGTTGTGTATGGGGCGGGCTGCACGGATGAGACCCCGCCACTCAGAGATGGGCCACGCAGGTCCGGTCTTGTAGATGCAAAGTGTACCAGACCCATAGAAGTCGGTGATCGCAGGCGGGTAGGAGGCGGTTAAATGAGACATGTCCTCGGTATCACTTGAGCCTTGGCAGTTCCAAGAGCGGTGAGAGAGGCCGGGCCAGGCCCGAGAGAGGGAGTGGAAGAGACAAGCGAAGCAACCCTGTAGAGGAACAACTTTGTTAAAACTTGTTGAAGAGGGGGAAAGCAGTGCCGCCGGCTCTTGGTATGTACTTATTTACCTGTGCATCAGCAAAAGGGGGGCACTGCCTGTAGACGCCTGGAGTATGCTGTAGGGAAGGTAGTACTCTGTAGCATTCATAGTCGAAGAGGATGAATTCCAGTCTATCCATGAAGTCTACTAGGACATCATGGCAGTATCGAGTGCTCTGCAAGACGTCGCACCACAGCCTGTAGAGGGATGCAGGATCTCGCGCAGGGAGCTATATTACCTTGCAGCGATCCGTGCGTGGTACTGAAATGCTCTATGGGCCTGTGCAGAGCTTCGCGTGGGGCCCTATAGCGTACTGAGATGCTATACTTATGATACGTGCGATTCCACAGCCATACAGACGAGGAATGCGGAAAAACAAGTTATATTACTCGAACATTAGACGAAGTTATAGGCTGTCATGCCTTACATAGCGAACAAACACATACCGGACGACGTACTACTAGTACACGATGGTTAGGAACACCCAAGGCTTACCTGCCGTGCACAAAATCCTCGCTCCGGGCTCCTGCAACGCCTCTCACATTGCCGTGCCCGGCCGCTCAACGGATGAGTATGAATCTGTATGGTTCTGTGAGTTCGGAAGGGTAGCCATGGCGAGATAGGGCCGACGCACCGAAAATAAGAAGCGGACATTGATAGTTCTTCGAAGGGAAGGCAAATTAGAGTAGGGAAGTCATGCACAAGGGTGTAACACGCACATATCCTTGTCCTCCTTCACAAGAAGCTGGGTTAGTAGGCGTCCTTGCGGTCCTGCATGAAAACGACTGAGTATATGCGCATACATGCACGATATACTCACATAAAGTAGATTAGAACACGATCCGAGGGGGCGCTGAGGTAGACGGCGGTGCATATGGGCGCGCGGGGGACTAGCCTTCTTGTTTTGCACCTATCACGAGATATGCGATAAGGTGTGTATATCGGCGGAGTATAAGGGAGACAGCGCAGATGTACTAGATGAGCGGAGGGGGACCGAAAGCTTGAGGAGTCGGCTCACCTAGGTGTGCAGCAGGAACGGGCAACCGACGCGTCCGAGGGATTGGGTAGGTGGTGGTAAGAGGGAAAGAAGCGAATGTACTGAACAGGAAGCGGAGAAGAATTTATACCCAGAGTTCGGTGCCCCAGGCGAGTGCAAGGAGAGGGCAGACGCAAAGACACGCGTGCGCGACCAGCTACATCATGTACATGCCCCGCTCGCGATCGGGACAACGCGTCATACGGGCGCTTACGTCTGCCGTATCCGCGCCGCGAAAGTCGGCCTTCAGTCAAACCTTTACATCGTACTGTATACACACTTCGTGTCTTATGAGAAGATGACAAGGCTCTACATTAGCAAATCTCTCCTGCCGAATATTTACAGATGTACATCGTACACTACCCACAATTGCAGCGTTCTCCATCGGCCTGCAAGACGTCCGGGTAAGCAATGCAGGCGTCTGCAGCACTCTCCCACCTTCATAGCCCACTGCAGACGGCTGCATTCTATTTCCCTTTTTGCTGATGTGTCCCGGGCCGAAGCTAACTTCGAGTTCAGTAGTACCAACACCCGCCATAATGGCTGCGGAACACCACTGGACATCGACCGGATGAGATATTTGTCGCACTGTGAGCGTAAGATGGTAGCAGAACTGCATTCCAGCTCATTGACGGTCCACCGGCTATCTTACATCAGCAGAATGCTGGTCCAGCGCCGAGCGCGTCGGAGGCCAGGCCTGGCGTCCGCTCGCTTGGCTTGGCTCCGGCCGGGACCCCGACGACATCCCGGGTGGTAGGATCCTCGTCATCGGGCCCGAGGATGACCTGTTTGGGGGGCTTTCTCGACGAGTAGCGCGCACAGGCGGGGGTTGTGACCGCGCAGTTCAATGGGATCCCGATGGCCTAGTAGTACTCACCTAGAACGCCCGACGGAGTGAAAATAATGAAGCAGGCTCTCAAGAACTGAAGAGATGAGGCAGGAAAACGGCGAAGAGCAGAGCGGGGCGCAGCTGGGCATCATACTGCGCGGCGGCGCCCATTGACACTCACCTCGCCTATCCGGCGCCAGCTAGCGGACGCCGTAGGCGAGCGGCGCGCACGGGCCATGCTGACGAGGCGCGCGGACTGGCAAGTTCTCACGAGTGGACTGTCAACGTTGCGGGTCGCAGAGGGCTGCGTTGCCTCTGAACTCTTGCGGGCACCCCAGCCAAATTTGCAAGCGCACCTCGTCCATCATGCTGCATCTACAGTCCAGCGGGTTGACGGTCCACCGGGCCCCTCTCCGCCGTCTCCATTTCCTCCTGCCGACATGACACGCCACCCTCCCCTATTCTCTCTTGTCCAGGACCTCTCCTCTTGCCTCGACGCCCCCCGCTCTCAGTCTCATCTACCAGGTCCTTTCCCCCTACCCACCCTACGACTAGAGCCTCTATGGGAATCGAGGGACTCTGGAAGGTGAGCAGACACCGTATCCCGGAATTACAGAGGACTCTGCGCTCATCTCAAACCTCGTAGCTTCTGGACTCGGACGGCGTCACGGAAAAACAGTCTCTACGAACGTTGGCTATCGCGGAGGGATTCGAAGGTCCGAGGAACGATAGATTGTATCATATCGGTGTTGATTTGAAGTACGTTATCTTCTGTCTGGGTTTCGGACATCCTCTAACTACCTCCCACTTCAGTATCTGGATCCAGCAATTACAGCAAGTCTTTGCGGTGGGACATGCTCGGTCCGGCGAAAATCCCGAGCTGCGAACGTTTTTCTATCGTCTCGCGATGCTTGCGGAACGCCCGGTCCACATGATTTTTGTTGTCGACGGCCCTTCGCGTCCATCCACGAAGAGGAATAAGCAAGTCAAGAAGACGCTTCACTGGATGACAGAGGGCATGCGCCTCCTCGTGGATGCATTCGGGTTCTCCTGGCTACAAGTGAGGAGCCTCATGAATCCCTGCGTACGCTCATCATCGTTAATCTTACGCTAGGCTGCCGGCGAGGCGGAGGCCGAACTTGCGAAGATGAATGAGCTTGGTGTCATTGACGCTGTGCTCACGGAGGATAGCGATACTATGCTGTTCGGCGCCTGCGTTGTCATCCGAAAGTAAGTCATCCCTGTCGCTTCCCTTCCCCTAGTTCCTTCCAACACAGAATGGGATGTTATAGCCCGAGCTACAAGCGGACGGACGCCGATGTCGTCACGATCTACCGCGCAACCAACATTCTCCGTGATGCAGGCCTCTCTCGGGGGGATCTCATCCTCCTGGGTCTGCTATTGGGGTCGGATTACGATCCAGTGAGTATACGGTCCAGCCTCCCGTCAAACTTCTTGTCACGCGCTAACCCGACTACAGGCCGGTGTGCCTCGTTGCGGTGCTCGCATCGCTCGCGGGCTTGTGAAGTACGGGCTGGGGCGCTCTCTCTACACGGCGCTGCTCTCATCATCCGAGGAGGAACTCCGCGCCTTCCTCCCCCGCTGGCGACACGAGCTTTGCCTCAAGCTCCGCCTCGACCCTAACGGCTTCATTGGACGCCAGCAGCCCGCGCTTGCCGCCTCCATTCCGCCGACGTTTCCCGATGTCGACATCGCGCGGCTGTTCATCACGCCTGCACTCTTACCCCCCGATCGGTACGCCTGTTTGCGCGAGCCACGCGTCATGGACCTCGCGCGTCTTGGCGAGCTTTGCGAGCACTACTTCTCATGGGGAAGTAGCACCGAGATCCCCAAGACATTCCGCACCGCCCTCTGGCCGGGCGAGGCTGTGCGAATGCTCGTGAATGAAGGCATCAAAACGCGTGCCTTGGACACCGAGGTGAGCGTCGTGTCATATATATGATGTTGTCCTACAACCTAACTCGCTATAGGCACGCAAGTTGCTCGACATTGTGGTCATCTCTGTGGATGAGCCTCCCGCGGTCGGCTACGCTTTCTCTCGAGTGCACCTCGCCGACAACGGGTTCTCGTCCATCGCGACGAGCTCTCTTCGCGGCACACGGCCGTATCGACACAATGCAGCGCTATCCGAGGACGCTGCCCAAAAGGAGGCTGCTAGGCCGTTGAAAGCGGCGCTCCCAGCTCTCATCGTCGAACGAGCACGCCCGGAGCTTGTCAATCCAACCTACGGCACCACAGGCTACATGTACGGGCATGTAGTGACCTCGCCTAAGCGCAGGCGTGAGGCCCCTGCGTTATCAGCCTCTACTGGGAGTGTGCGCCCTCCTCGCTCCTCCGCCCCTTCCTTATCCGGGTCGCCCCGTAGTGTACGTGCCCGCCTGTCTGTGACTGGAAGCTCCGGTTATCTCCCTGCAGTGCCACCGATGTCGGCGCCGTCCTTACCTGTGCCGTGGGCCTCTGCAGCGTCCCCGCAGCTGCTCGCGCCACCCTCTCCGTCACTGCCCTCCTCGTCCCGTGCGGCCATGCAACAGATGGTGACGACCGGCGCGTCCACGACACGCTCATTAGCACTACGCTCAGCGCTGCAGCACCCGACGCCGAGATCGCCAACTTCATTGCGCTCTCCTACGCCTCCCTCGTCCGCGCGACGCTCGTCGACGCCACTTACGCCCTCACTGGGTATGCACCAGCCGCGCATGTCCGTGCCGCACACCCCTGCGTCCCGCACATCAACACCACGTCCGTCGTCACCACGTTCGTCAACCCCATGCTCATCGACCCCGGGTTTGTCCACGTCACACATGTTTGCGTTGCGTCCATTGGCACCGGGTTCGTCGGTCTTCGAGCCGGGCTTGTCGACACCGCGCTCACCGCCCCTGTGGTCACCTACATTGTACACGTCTGAGCCATGCCCGCGTTCGTCTCCGCTGCGCCCGTCTCTGCCGCGCTCGTCTCCGCCGCGCTCGTCTCCGCTGCACTCGTCCACGTCGCGATCGTCTCCGCCACGCTCGTCTCCGCCACGCTCGTCCGCGCCTGTGCTGCGCCCGCCCAGATCTGTACTGCGCTCGTCCGCGCTGCGCCCGTCTGTATCACAGCCGTCTGTACTGCACCTGTCCGCACCGCGCCCGTCCGTGCCGGGCCCGTCTGTACTGCCCCCGTCCGCGCCGCGCTCGTCCGCGTCTGCGCCGCGCTCGTCCGCGTCCGCGCCGCGCTCGTCTACGTCCGCGTCCGCGCCGCGCTCGTCCACGTCCGCGCCGCGCTCGTCCACGTCCGCGCCGCGCTCGTCCACGTCCGCGCCGCGCTCGTCCACTCCCGCGCTGCGCGCGTCTGCGCCGCACCCGTCCGCGCCGTGCTCGTCTTCGTCCACACCGCGCTCGTCTGCGCCGTGCCCGTCCGTGCCGCGCTCACCCCCGTCCGCGCTGGGGTCGTCAGCACAGGGCTCCTCGTCTGTGTCGCGTTCGTTTGCGCCACGCTCGTCCACTCCGCGCTTGTCCACCGCGCGCTCGTTGCCGCGTTCGTCGAGATCGCGTTCGTCGAGATCGCGCTCGCCGACATCGCGCACATCTGCGCTGCCCGTGTCCATGAACACCCCCACTCTGCGTGCTCCAGCACTACGTCCTTTCCAAGCCCCGGGCTCAAAGCGTTTGGAACCACGGCCCCCGCACATCTCGAGTAGTACTGCACCTCTTATCGACCTTTCTGACTTAGATGATGTTGTTAGCACCCCGAGTAGCTCTGATCTCCGTCCATACCGATATGTCGGCCGTCGGCATCCACTCGCCATTGTTTCGCGACCGCCTGTGGCTCCTGTAGATGACATTATTGACTTAACATGCGACTGACTCACCGTACATAGTGATTGAAGTGAATTCACACATGTGGATCAATAGAAGAGGATGGCATTTCGGCTCGAATAGTAGTACAACTTCAAGCACAGTGACAGGTTCTACCACAGTGTGTACAAGGATCAGTACCGAGGCGATGAGGGTTGAAGTAGTCCTTTCGGTCGACAGTGGGCGAGTCAACCCAGGAGAGGAGATACCGGAAAATGGTGCCCGGGTTGTCGAAGTTCTCCGCCCATCCACCCCACGAGCAGATCGTCCGAATCGGCCACCGAAGCACCATCGCCAGATACTGACAGCCCCCGCGGCGGAAGGAGTGCATGCCATAGGGGCGCGGGTCGATGTTGACGTCGACCATATTGTTGCGGAAGCATTCAAGGAAGCTATCAGAGGACTGCACAATAATGTTAGCTTGTGAGGAGCGACTTGAAGGGAGATACCATACCATAGCTGCATCCGGCTTGATGCTGATCCCGTCGAAATGCGATCGCGGCCGGAAGACATAACCAGTTTGCTCAATCCCCATGCTGTCGCAGATAGCCCACCACCTCGCGAATGCCCCAACAGCATCCATCCAGGGGTGCTCCTCATCGGGCCAGAGGTAGAACGGCGCAATGCCTAGGAAAGATCACGCATCGTCAGCCACAAAGCAACTTCGGGTTCGTGCAACCCGTTTGGGGATATAGCACATGCATACCTCCGGTCTGGTTCGTCTTCCGGAAGGGAAGGTGCAGGATCACGATAGGTGTTCCATCGACTTCGGTCAGCTCGACATCTGACCACTTGATGCGTAGGGCTTCATCGTAACGAAGGAGGCATAGCATCGAGACCGTGTACAGAGTCTGTAGCATCTGGCGGATCTTGTAGCCCGCCCACAGCTCGGGATGATCTTCCTTGCGCTTCCGGTGGTTCGGCTTGATGTCGTCGTCGCGGGGAAAATCCTTATTGTACGCCCATAACTTCTTCATTGTCGTCTCGTCTATCGCGCGCGCGCTTGTGACTACTTCGCCCGCCCGTACCTCGTGCAAAGTCAGCGCCAAGTCCTCCCGCGAGCAAGATATAGTCAGAACTTACCTTGTGGCGTCTCAGGCTGACCATGTACTGAGACACGAGCACAGAGAGTGAGGGATTACCCACGAACGTGCCCGGCATGAGAGGGCTCTCCGTCCATGGCTGCGTGCCCAGCTTATATTCGCGTCCGAACTTGTGACTGATAGCAGCGCGCATTTTCTGAGCGCGCGCGTAGGTTACACGCGGTATGGAAGGGTCTTTCGGCTTGCCGGTGTAGATGCAGGTGTCGTCCGCCCTACGAAGAGGGGCATCGCAGATCCATTAGCTTCAGTAAAATCTGACCACTCCGTACGGTACGGGAGGGCCGAGGTGACAAGACTTGAAGTGGTACTTACTTATTCATGATCCAGGAAGCGATCCAAAGAGGTAGTTTAGCAGGCAGGCTCCGCCAGAATGCGTCGAGGTCGTCTCCTCGCGCGTCTGTGACCTCGAGTTCTATGAAGAACTCCGTGAATGCATTCCACAGTCTGTAGGCGATGAGGTCGCCTCGCGTTGAGGGAAAAGTCTGCGAGACATAACTTGCAGTTACTTACTGGCGGTACTCATTCAGGGTGCCCGGCACTATCACGTTCTCCGAAGCTTTCTCGACACGCTTCTCGAGGTCGACCTCGGATAGCTTGAATTTCTTCTTTGGTTCCGCAGGAAGACGTATGTAGTTGGGGTTCTTCTCAACCCGCTCTTCAAAATCTGCTGTAGCTTCCATAGATTCGATCTCGTCGCCCCGTTCCATGTCGGTGTCTTCCACACTGACGGAGAGATTCCGCAACTGAGCAGCAGCCCCAGCAAGAATATCGTCGTCGTAGTCACGGTTGCTCATGGTGATAGGGATAGACGAGGCGTGGAGGTGCGCGCGCTGGTCAGAGTTGAGACAAGACTATAGGGGAGCACCGTTAGCGGGGTGACCATGGGCGAACAAGCTCTCCATTTCACTGCCGAATTGGTGATCGCCGCCTTGCGTACCCGACCGCGTCGGTCGACCGCGAGGCCTGTCCTTGCTTTCCCTGCAACGTACACTATGTCTACAACTAATACACCCTTGGTGCTGGATGGACCCAACCCTTTTACCGAAACACTTACACTTCCCGAGCCTGGTCAGTCCCTAAACCAGACAACGCGCAAACTGAAGACGACCGATGTCAGGTAAGTAATCAGAGTGGGTTGCCACCTTGCACAAAAAGAATACTCACAGCGACTCTATTCTCAGTACGAAGGGGTTGAAAGTCAAGCAGATGAAGGAGCTCCTGAAGGCGTACGGTCTCCCAGTGTCGGGCAAACGCGAGATGCTGTTGCAGCGCCTGCGCGAGTACGCCGCGGATCCTGCCCAGTGGAATACGTGAGTAGCAGTCTCTCGAAGCTGCATCAGCATGAGCAGACCTATAATCGATACTATCTAGTCAATTCTTGCCTGCGCGAGGCCTTGAACGGGGCAGCATCTCCAAGCGCCGCGCCGTAAACAGCCATGCTGCACGTCGGATCATCGCGCAGTTCGGTGACAAAGATCCACAAGTAGAATTCCTACCGAGGCGTACTGGAGGAGACTTTGCCCCGGTAGCGCAGCCGCTGACTGAAAGCAAGAAGGCGGCAAGCAGCGCATGGGTGAGCACCGGATGAAGGCATCCCTATCTAAGCTAGTCGTGTTTACCATAGAGCCGCAGGTCCAGAAAGTCCTCGCCCGACAGACTGTGCAGCTCAACAGAGACGGTAACAAGACGAGCACACTTGAGCCTTCTGGAGACGTTGGAACAAGCGGAGCAAACCCAGGAGAGACTCTGGCAGTAGCAGGAGTAGGCGAGCGTGGTGACAGTGAGAGCCAGAACGTCGAAGCTCGAGGAGTCGGATTTGGCATGATCCCAGATAAGGTTCGTCTCCAGATTGATGTTCATTCAGACGGCGACCGACACTTACAACGTGTTATAGTCCCAGGGCATCACCAATTTCAGAAGGCTTGAGAGACGAGTAGTAGAGCTCAATCGGGGAGTGATGAGCGAGCTTGGAGAGGTTAAGGCCCAGCTTACCTCTATGCACCGCGCGTTCTCCGACCCCGCGCGTAGACTGAGCTCCCCTCCTCCATCTACAACTCACCTGGCACTCTCGCACCGGGTCCTACCTCTCTCTTCCGCCCACAGCCACAGTCAAACGCCGAGTCCGAGCAGCCTGCAGACTATGTCCGCCTCCACGCAGGGCGACTCGGAGCACAACCCTACCGTCCACCTACCTCGGAGTGTACTGGCCTCGACCTCCAACGCGTCGCGCTCATTTGTTCCCCCGGCCGACTTCGAAGGTGGCAACGGCGGGGCTTCTTTGGCTCCTATGCACACGCCACCTACCTACGCCGCGCACTCCTGCCACGCCGATCTGTCAACTGGGACGCCTGCCCTACCCGTCAAGGCTTCTGAAAGCAACGAGATGTTCTTCGAGCTGGATGGGAAGAGGGTCGCCTTCGACAAGACAGCCGTCCCCAACCCACCATCGGTCAGCTTCGCAGACGACCTCTCGCAACTCTTCCGGGAATGGCACAAGTCAGACCTCCTTACCGTGAGTGGGCACGGCATTCCCGTGAAGCACTGGGTATGGTTCTACGGCAAGCGCACGAATATCAAACCGTTCGCGTGGGACGTCATCCGGGCACGGTGGCACAACTGGAAGGTCAGTCATATGCTAATATGTGTTGCTTACCCCAGCGCCGCACGATCACTTACCTAGTATGTATACAGGACCTCGTTGCCGAACGCGAACGCTTCCCGTCCGAAGACGCGTTTTGGGCGGCTCATAGCGACGCGGACGGGAAGCGTCTGAATCAGCAAGCCATCCTTACCCGCATACGAAGCGTCCGCGGCCACGACGACAAGCACGACGCCGCCATGGCCCTCAAGTTCTTCAATAACGACCTCACGGACTCGCGCGCGAAGGGCATCTTCTTGTACCGCAAGAACAGCGTCGTATACGTCTGCCAGAGCCCTCAGGGCATCGCGCGCAAGTGGCGCAAGCTGCTCGCACGCGATGCGGAGATCGCGCAAGCCGCCGAGGAGATGGAGGATAGCGAACACGACCTCACGCCCACCGATACGGCCATCTCCGCCTGATCCTCGCCCGCCGCGCGAACGCAGCACCACAACGCGCGCTGGATGTCCTCGCGCCAGGCTTTGTATGATGCGCGCCGCGCGCGCTCGTCAAGCTCTCGTATATCCGACTCTTGTACGGTGCGGCACGACGACACGAACACCTCTGAATGCGCGCTCTCCAGGCTCACTTTGCGCCCACCTCTTCCGTTCCACCCCTACTCGCCTTCGTGGCTTTAATCCCCCCTCGTTTTGCCCCATATGCCTTGCTTATGAACTGTATAGTGACTTATCCCACACTCCTCCCTAGTAGCACCCAGCGCGCGCACCGTCGCGGCCGCGCGATCGCGCCTGTCGTAATCCTACATATATGATAACTCTTTTATGGACAGTAACGTCCGGCCGTGACAGGAGAGGCCCAAACGGGTCAACGCGAGCTCGCGGAAATCGAGGAAATGCCCTCCATTCCTCCAGGCACGTCCGTACGAGGATCCGGGGGGCGCGACGGTGGCGTTGGGATCACGCGAGCGCCGAGACGAGCGTTTGAACGCCGGCAGCTCCAAAAGGAAGGCGCGGGAACTTGGACTGTCGTCTGGCGCCTAATGGACTGTCAACGTCCCAGAAGAAGACTAGTCTCACGTCCCGGCGGGGCGGAGGTCAGCAGGCAAGTGGAAAGTGCCGTGGCACTGGGTCGCCTATCACGGCATTTACCGCGCTTCAAATACTATCCTGGCGGCTACGCGTGTACTGCACCTCCTGCACCTTTCGGAACTACGAACATCAGTACAAGACATTAGGCTATCGCCTCTACCTACTCATCACTCTGCACGCCAATTTACCTCGAATATCGGCCATGAAGGAGGCCTATCCGGAGGACGTTTCACCCATCGAGCTTGCCAAAGCCCTCCTAGCTTCGATGCGCAAGCAACAAGCTCGCTGTTATTCGACCTCAGCGGTAGATTCCCAGAGGTAGGCAGGTTCAGCGCTCATCATGTATCCTGGAGCTAAAGCAGGTATGAAGCAGTGGCTTGGATTTGGACATGGTAGGCTCATGTTTGACCTATACGATCGCAAGAGCGTGGTGACCTGATTCACAGCAAGTTGCGTTCGCTGGACCAGATCTCATTCGACGTCGTCAAGATCATTCGAGGAATGATCAACCTGCACTCTCCCGTGGCCCGACTCCCAGCGGAGCTGCTCTTGCAAGTCTTTGCGAACGTCCCTCGACGCTGCGTAACGCACGTGAAGCACAAGGACGCCTACACATTTCCCAACATGTGGGAAGCCACAGACTTGTCTCCGCTCACAGCCGTTTGCTGCCAGTGGCGCGAGCTGGCGCTGACCTCGTCTTTCCTGTGGTCAACGCTGTTGGTAGATGAACAGCTCGAAAATCGGCCCTCAAAGGTTCCACTTTGCGCGCGTTACCTGCATCTATGCACGGTCGGCCCGATCTACGTCGCCATCCGTAGCATCCGGAAGGGGAGCCGGATCTTGCGTCTCCTTGAAGACATCCTTGAGCGCGTCCGAGAGCTTCATGTGGAAGTGCCCTGGGTCGACTGGAGCACCCACCCACACCCGGCCCCTGATGTGAACGAGGACCCGACCTCACAGGGTATGAGCTCACGTTCGCGCCTCGTCCTATCACTTCCGGGCTTTCCGAATCTCGAGCACTGCGCCTGGAACGGAGATCATGGCATCGACCCCCCGCGCGCCCCATTCCCAAAGTACAGATTCTGCGGCTCACCACAGCTCCGCACCCTTGAGCTTTTCCACCCTTCCTCCATCCCCCCTCACGCCTATCCGGCACTGACACATCTCTTGATCTCGAGCAGTGGCCGATGCTTCAACGGCAACTCGGGTCAGGTATTGCGTCTGCTCTCGTCAACACCTCAGCTACGAGTCCTCGTCCTTCAGGCACTGTATGATGAATGTATCTCTGACCAGCGGCATGTCGAGCTCCCGTTGCTCCGCCATCTCGAAACGACTGGGTTCAACTACAGCTTGCTGGGGTTCACAATGACACCAGACTTCCAGCGCTTCAGGACAGCCCTCTTCTCCTCCCTGGAAATTCCTCCGTCATGCACGATCAACTATGGTCCGATGCACGCTGAGGACATTATGCCATCCGCGATACATCTCCCGTATATCCACACCGCCACGCGCTTGAGAATCCACAGAGACAGAACGGGCAGCTACTCTGAGACCAGCATGCAGTTCTCAGCTGAGAACGGCACCCAGAGTGCGTCGTGGACGGTATGCACCGCTACTCCCTACTCCTACACTCTGCATACCCGAAACGCATCACATCGCAATGCCCTCGTCACACCACTGGCAAGCTTGGCCCTCGGAATCCGCAAGTTATCTATCGACCGGTATTCTAATTGGCTGTATGGGGCGCGGCCTTTTTCCATCATCTGCGCGTTCCCTCGCCTCGCCTGTCTACGGCTACATCCCCACTGCGACAGCTCCCCGCGCAGTGCCGAGGCGTTGTCGGAGAACCTCGGTTACATATTGGAGGCACTCCAGGTCGACGCCGTTGGCGAACGAAACGATCGGCACCCAGGACCGCCGGCTTGCCCAGAGCTCACGCGCCTGTGGGTTGACTGGCCGGCTGTGGAAGACTTCGACGAGCCCCTACCCAACCCCGGAAGCGCATCGCGCTACGAGCACAGGGATTCGGTCTACGGGAGGCCGCCCACCGCCATCGTAGACTCCCTTCGAACCATGGCCGATGGCCGTGCCGCGGTGGGGCACCCGCTGTTTCGTGTGTTCCTCACGTATCCACGGCTTAGGACGCCAGACGGAAATTACGCCTATACGGTGGACGAGTACGACGGCGGCGTCACCCAGATCCTCAGGTCCACGGAAGTCGAGCCGTTAGGCGTTGGTCCCAGGTCCACGAAGCTCAAGCCTTTTGGCATTGGTGAGTACGAGAGCAGCATCGCCCACATTATTAGATCTGCTAAGCGCGAGTCGTTAGGCGTTGAACGGCCAAGCTCTGAAGAGCCCCTCGAGGCGCTCTTCGCACAGGAATGGGACCGGGTCGAAGACCCCCAGGCGTAGGGCGAATGGGGCACTGGAGCGAGTGCGAATACATCGCATGCGTGGATCAGGGTGAGCGCCCTCCCTTCCTAGATCAGAGCCTTTCGAGTGACATAGCGAGTTTCCATTCCAGCAGGAAGATAACGTAGTGGTACACGCTCGGGCCACGCCGTCTGCGACGAATAAGTACTATGAGACACGGGCGGGGACAGGGCGAGGGCCAGCTGCGGGGGTACATGTACAGGGCGTGTAGTGTTACACAGAGCGCGGCGGTGGGGGAGACAGCAGGGAAATATACAGAGACAGAGTCCGGTGCGTTCCGCGGGCAAGCAATAAGTATCGTGCGGGGGTCGTCGGGGGTCATGATTGGTGGAGGAGGAAGATGAAAGCGATGAGAAACGCCAGGTATCGATTGGGGGGTGGGGGTGGGGGGGTGCTGAGACGATGTGAGGGGGCGCGCGGACTACGCCCATTCGGGCGCGGACCACCACCGCTGCTCCGCGCCGCGCACGCGCCACTCCGCAATGCCCTTCACGCCCGCGCCGTACACGAACGTGCCGCTGGGGTCGAAGCACATCCCCGCCAGGTCGAGCTCTTCCTCCACGCTCTCCTCGCCGCGGCCGGGCTCCCGTGCCTGCCCAGGGCCGTGGCGGTGCCGCCTGGAGCCCGACGCGGATCCGGAGCCCCAGCGCGCCCCGGCGGCGTACGGCCCGCTACTCTCGCGGCGCGCAAGCAGCGTCGGCCGCGTGCGCAGGAGCTCCAGCGGGCGTGCACCGGACGACTGCAGGGAGAGCTGCGATGCTGGCGCGGGCGACCCGGAGCGGGACGGCGCGTGCGACGACAGGCAGTCGCTTTCGAGCTCGTCGACGTCCATCTCCTCGCCCTCGCGCGCGCCGTCGCCTCCGTCGTCCAGCGGCTCGCGGGGGTCTGCATCCGCGTCGAGGAGCGCAGTGCGGGAGCTGTGTCGCCGGCCGAGCAGTCGCCGCACGTTGCTATCGACTTCGTGATCGCCGAGTGGCGGGATTACGACGATGTTGTCCTGGTCCTCGTCTGTGGGAAGCTCGTCGCGATTGTGCAGCCTGCGGGCACGTCGTGACACACGCCACCCACTGGTAGTGCTGCTGTCTGACGTCGGTATGCGGAACGTATCTTCCAGTGCGTTGAAGATCACCATGCGCCGCGGGTCCTGGGACGGCAGCTCCGAAGGAGTGGACGCGCGCATCAGAGCCCGCGACACCGGAGACGTCGAGCGAGGGCGCGCTGGTGCCGGGGGATGGTACGCCGGGGAGTCGAAGTTCGGCATGCGCACGATCTCCTCTGTCTCAAACGTGCGCGCATCGACAACATGCAGCAACGATGTGTGCTATGCGCCCGAAACATGCTATGAGCATCCCGATCCATTTGTCCACGCCAGCAGTTGGCACACGCACCTCGCTAAACGTCATCACTTCGCGGCCCACGCCTGGCGGGCTGAACTTGACGCTGCGCACTCCCCATCCGGGTGCACGCGTGCCGCCGCGCGACCAGTCCCATGGAACATCGTATAGGTACCCGCTGGCGGCACCCGTCGGCATGCGCCCGGGTGTCGGCGCGCGAGTCTTGTCTGTATGGAACACCTTCAGCGGCTTCGTGCTTCGCACATCCCAAACCACGACGACGCCCTCTTGCGACGCGACCGCAAACTTCGAGCCGTCCGCGGAGAACGAGGTCGAGAAGGAAGCGGGCACAGAAGACACGGGCGCGAACGCACTGCCGCCTTGCGACTGCTGGATGAACGACGACAGCGAGAGCGTCGCGATGGGCGCGAACGAGATCCGGGATCCGCCAGTGATCCTGTGGAGGTACACGTCCGGCGAGTCCCCGACGCACAGCAGCGTTCGGCCATCGGGAGATACGGACGCTACCGATCGCGAAGCTGTCAGACTGCAGCAGATGGACAGCGTGCGTGGAAGGCGACGCACAATGGTTGACGGGCACGTCCAGCCGGAGCTGCCCGATGTCGAGCAGGCGCGGCTCGTAGTCGCTCGTCGTGCGGCCGTTGCGCAGCGCGATGTCGTAGAACTTGACGGTGCGGTCGTTGTTGCTCACGAGGATGCGCGGCTCCGCGGCGCTCTCGTTCGAGCGGGAGAAGCTCATCGACGTGAGCATCACCGAGTTGTTGATCGATGCGTGCTCGAGCATGTACTTGTTCTCCCACAGCCTGCGCCCGAACCCATGCGGCGTGCTGCGTACCGAGCGTGTTGAGGAAGATGGCGAGCATGTGTCGGAGGATTGGTAGTAGGACAGGTGCAGCTCGGCCTCCTGGCCGCCTGCTGCGAGGAGGGTGTCATTGGTGTCGGGAAGGATCAGTGCTGAGATCGTATTGGGAGTGAATGTGAGGTCGACGAGCCGGCGCGGGGCCTGTCCTGCCTCGTGAGCGAACCGTGCATAGCATCGCGGGGACTACGCACCGAGTGGGGGTTCAGGATGTCATGTTCGATAATAGAGTAGCTGCGGGCGTAACTGACGATGCCCTTCTCGTGCGGGCATATGAGGACGTCGCGCAGTTGCCTGGAGTTGCGAGCGGTGCATTAGCTTCAACTCCGACCACCGCCCTCGCACTCCCCCCGGCGGGCCCGCCCCAGAAACAGAGGGCGGAGTAACGTAAGAAACACTCACACATGCCCAATAGTCGCGGTGGTCTGCGCCACCGTGCACGGCTCGGGGCTCGAGAGCAGGGTAGAAAGTCCGCGCGCCATGTTCTCCTAGGGTCCTCCGTGCACAGAGAGCACAATCGCGAAACCGCCCAAGTCGTCGCCGGGCGAGCGGGGGTAGAAGGCGAGGAGGTCCTGTGCCGTTACAGCCGACGCCCTGCGCGCACGCACGATAAGCTTCGCCGCGGGAACGGCAGCGGGTGTGCGCGCGTGTACTGCGGCCGTGTGCGCACGGGCGGATCCTGTGACCCCCGCGGTCCTCGTATGGCGTGCGCGAGGCGGTTCTGGCGCCGTCAGGCGACGTATCAGCGCGGGCGGATGGGGGAGATGCGCGCCCGCGAAGAGGGGGCGAGGGGGACGGGGATGGTGGTGGTCGGGAGGAGAGTGGGGGAGGGCGGTCCGCGCCGGGAGCGACGGCGGACGTATGCGGCGGCACCGCGCCGCCGTGCACCGCATACAGCCACATCTTCAAGCTCGGGCTCGGCTTGCCAGGAGTCACTGACTCGGACTACCCTCAGAATTCATTACCGCGCAGAATAGTCGATATGTGATACAGAACGCCACCAAGGGAGTATAGTCGTCACTTGAAGCTTCAATCGTCCGCCGTCGATCAACGCGCGAGCACTACCGCAGCCACCTTGCAGCCGAGGTCCATCCGTATTCACATGATATTCGCAGGTCTCCTCGGAGTCGAAGCAGCTGGGTGTAAGGACCTTTGTATTCTCTTCATACAATAAATATCAGAACGGGCGTACGTCCAGTATCTACCAGGGTGCTAGGCTACAATCTTCGTGGGTAGTGGGGAAAGGAAAGGGTGCATATGAACACGCGAGTATATACTACCGGGCAACCGAGCAGCGTCAGTCACATTCAGGGGCGAAGCGGAACGAGAGGGAGAGTGGGAGAGGGAGGGAGGGAAAGCAAGAACTCGAAGAGGGAAAAACTAGGCAGAGCGCGAGATCGAGACCGGGTAAGTTAAGAGTACACGGACGGGGGGCTTCTTCTGCTGCGGCGACGACGCGGGGAGGAGGGAGGATGATAGGCAGGAGGGTCGGAATCCGGCCGGACGACGCAGCGGCAGGCTGCAGCGGGAGGACTCCGCGCTGCCGCTGCCGCTGCCGCAAGAACGCCCGCGGAGGCTCGCCGCGGTCTGTCGGTCTGTAATCATAATGCGGGAACGCGGAGTAGGATAGAGCACGGGCAGAGAGGAGACCGTAGATACACATAGCAGCGAGAACCCGCCGGAGCGTCCGCGAGACGTACGTACGTTAGATAGACACCGGGGCCGGATATAGATATAGGGGTCGGGGGATCAACGTCGGGGCGAGGCGAAGGGTGAGGGTGAGGGCGAGGGCGAAGGAGAGGCGTCAGACGCGGGCCAAGAGAACGGCATCCTGCACGTCGTCGTTGTCGTCGTTCAAAGCGAGGGGAGAGCGCGCGCAGCGTGTTGCGGTGAGGGGTGAAACGCCGGTATATGCGATGGCAGCCGACCAGGGCGCGGGTGCGTGCAGCGCACCCAGAAAGGACCAGCGGGCGGTCACAGCTACATCATCATGCCGCCGCTCGACCACGCGCCGTCGGGGTCGGGCTTGACCTCGCCCGACGGCGGCGCGGAGCCCTCCGCGCCGCTGTCCGACGTCGCCGACGACCCCGCCGTCACCGGCGCGTCAAGGTGCGCCGTCGAGCCCGGCACGAGCTCCTCCTGGATCTTCCGGCACTCCGTGCCGCCTTCGGAGCGCACTGTGCATTCTGCACCATCAGCAGCCGTGCGCGCGCGCAGGGAGGAGACACTCACGATGCCGGTTGAGCGCGTCCATCCGCGCAAAGTTCTTCTTGCAGCCCTCGCACGGGTACGGGCGGATGTTGAGGTGCAGCTGCTCGTGCCGCTTGCAGTCGTGCTGCCGCGCGAAGCCCTTGCCGCACCCCGGCCACTTGCACTGGTACGGCTTCTCCTCCGCGTGCGAGCGCAAGTGCCCTGCACACCCACATCCACACACCCACCCAAACAAAACCGAGAGAAGAAGACGAAGACCCGTCAGCGCCCGCTCCTTACACACAACCACAACAAGAGAGAGCGACGCACCCTTCAAGTTGAAATGCCGCGTGAACGTGCTCCCGCACCCGGGCACCGGGCACGCAAAGTTCGCGGGCTGCTTCCGCCTGTCGTGGCTCGCCTTCGCCGTGCTCGGCGTCGTCACATGCGGCCGCGTCACATGGATTGGCACCTCCCCGTCCTGCCCGGGCATGCCCACCTGCAGCACGTTCTGGCGCGCCGCCGGGCTCGCCGTCATCGCGTTCCGCATCGCGTCGCCCATCCCGACGCCCGCGCCGCCGACCCCGGACCCACCGAGCCCCATCTGGCCCGACAGCGAGCGGTGCATCCCGCCGAGGCCGCCCATCCCCACCCCACCCATGTTCAGCCCGCCGAGCCCGGCGCCGCCGAGCCCGGACAGCCCGACGTCGTGCGGCGGGAGCGGGCCGTACCCCGGGCGCGGGCTCGCGGACGGGCTCGGGTACGGGCTCGCGCGCGCGCTCGACGCAGAGCTCCCCGTCCAGCCCGCGACCATGCCTCCACCCATGCCCATGCCGCCGCCCATGCCCATCATGCCGCCGACGCCGCGCTCGCGCGAGCCCGAGCTCGAGCGTCGGTGGTGCCCGGGCCCGCCGCTCCGGATGGACGGGACCTGCTCGGCGGGGTGGAGGAACTGGCGCCGCATGAACTCCTGCTGCGTCGGCCCTGCGGGCGGGAACATCATGTCCGAAGGGTTGGGGGAGAGGGAGTTGGAGGGGCGGATGTCGAGCGATCGCGCTTGCCGGGTGTGCATGCTCCGACCGCCGTCGGACTTGGCTCGTCTGATGCCTGAGCCAGAGTCGGGCATGAGGAAGTCCTGCGCGTATTGCGAGTTGCCGCCGAACGAGTTGAGGTTGGCGAACGAGGTCTGGTGCGGGCCCGCAGACGAGGGGTGCGCGTTGCGGTAGCTGGTCTGGAGCAGAGGGTCGGATTGGTGTCCTTGCGCGGGGAGAACGTCGTTCAGGTTAACGGTGCCGCCCTGGCGCTGCTCCCCGTTCATGGGCATCGTATCCCACACCGGTGGCGGCCGTAGCGAGGTGTCTGACAGGCTCCGCGTGCGCTGGGGAGCCTGGGGAAGCAGGAACTGTTGGCCCCGTTGCGACTGGTACTGTTGCGCGTGCTGTTGCTGGGCGCCGTCATCGGCGAGCGCCGAGGACGAGCTTGATCCGGGGAAGCTGAAGGCCTGATCGGCGAACTGGCCGCCTGGCGCGCCAAACTGCTGATGGCGCGCCCAGTCCTGCGTATCCGACGAGGTCGCGTTCGCGGAGCCGCCTGGAAGATGTCGCCGAATGGTGAGCGGATCGCAACGGTCAGAGAAGGTGGGCGGATGCGTACCAGACTGGAGCGTCGCGAGGGGATCCTGGAACGGCGCCGTGCGGCCATTTCCCCCACCCCCGCTGACTGGGGTGGCGGGAACGATTTGTAACGTCGGACCGGAGCCTATCAGGCCACCGTCGCCATCGGGAGCGTTGATGATAGGCGGCGAGTCGACACCCGCACCCCCCGGGCTGGTCGTGTCTGGGATGAGGAGCTGAGGCGGGGACTGGGGCTTACTCAGCGGGGGTGAGCGACGGTCGTCGGGCAGAGGACCAGTGGGCCATGCAGGGGACCGGAACGAAAGACCGTCGAAAGACTGAGCGATGTCAGGGCGAGGAGAGGAAGGGTGCATGTAGGACGAGTGAGAGGAAGCGTGACTGTGGTTGTCGTCTTCTGCGCCGTTGCTAGAGGCGGGGGATGGGTGGTCGAAGGCGTTGGGAGATGAGTAGTCGTTCAGAGGGGGCGTGAGGGAGACGGAGACGTGGGTACCGTTCATGTAATGCTCGTCGATGAGAAGAGGCCCACCAGACGAAGGGACGTCGTACTCTGAGGGATCGTACTCCTCTGTGATTGAGATGCCTGAGGGGTTGTCTACAAGAAGGCCAAGAGAGTCGTCGGGGCCGTCTATTGGGGGAAGGTCGGAGAGGTTCGAGTAGGGCGAGTTCTGGTAGGAACCGTTGTAGGAGGGCGTGTGGGGAAAGTGGGAGCCGGTGTCGGGGAGGGGGTCGAAGGAGTCGTAGGGCGTGCCCGGGTGGGGGGAGATGTCGTAGAGGTGCGGCGAGGCGGGGTGGGCGTAGTCGAGGTGGTCGCTATAGCCCGCAGATGAGAGGAGGAGAGGATCCATGGTGGGCTTGGGCTCTTAACGGAAGGAGCGGAGGAGGAGGTGCGCAGGCGATGATGTCGATTATTTGACGGAGGCGGTATAGAGTGCGGGAGAGAGGCGGTGCGGGGGGAGGGAAGGGGGGCGGTGCGGGCAAAGGCACAGCACACCAGGACACGCGCGAGCACAAGCTGGGAGAGACGGCAGGCCGGCGAGACGGACGAGGGAGAGAAGACGAGCCTGAGGACGGAGTGGACTTGATGAGATGTCCCCCGACTCCTCTTTATTCATCCCGTACACTCTACCCAACTTCACACTCCGCTTGATCTGTTTCATCCATCATCCTCCCCCGTCCCCGTCCCCCGCAGAGGCGCAACGCTCTCTCCTCGTCTTCAGACGACGTAGACATATCCCAGCGGCCGCCGGGGCAGCTCGCACTGTCCGCCTTCTATGCACATTCCATGAAGACTGGCGGACACTGCCCCGGGAATATTCAGCATTGCCTCGTCTGTGCAAGCGCTGCTGAGAGCCAATCGTGGCAGGCAGCGCCCGCTTGTCAGTCGCCGCGTGGCTGCCGCTTCTTCCCGGCCGTCCCTCGATCCCTCGGCCCGATCCATCCCTCCTTCTCTCCGTCCACTCCGTCCCCGCCGCCTCGCTCGCCGGCAACTCGCAACCATCCCCTCCTCTCCGGCTCACGCTATCCATGATCCTTGTTGGGTGTTCGCGTCATGACAGTTCGTGTTGTGCTGGGTGTGCGCCTCGGCTGACCATTACATACATATGTCAACGTCATTCCGCAGACAATCATGATTAACTACCTGTTCTCATCCTCCCCTCTCGTTCCCGAGCCTCAACCAATATGCCCCCAACTCTCACTGACAGCGGCAGCGCCTGCTGCGTTCGCCAGGCTGCGCACCCCGCATCAAGAAAGTAATTCTTACTGCTTCCCATCCCTCGCTGCACGCCTGCCTCCTCGGTCAAGCTCAAAGTTCACATCCAGCCGCCCCATCATCCCTCCATGATCACCATCACCGCACCGTGCACGGCGCGCAGATGGCCAGATGGAACAAATGTTCTCCGTTCGTCGACCCGCGCCCGCCCATCACCCACATCTCTCTATCACCTCGGCCGCGTGCGCAGCTCGCACCTCCCTTGCCTAGAGCGTACAACGAGACGCCGTCTCGCTCGCCCTCCTACCCGAGCCTTGCTAACCCTCGCAACGCCGCAGGTTGTGACCATCCAACCTCTCACCGCCCAGAACCTAAGCATAAGGTTTGCTCACAAGCGCGCGCTCCTGTTAGCGGCCCCGACTCCGGCATGATTTTGTCTTCTCCATCGATATATTCCGGAGCCTTGGCCTCCGTCGCAAGCTAAATCGCCGGACCCGCCAGACTCCGGACGCGCGCCCGGTGTTTCACGTTTCCTACCGACCGCACCACTCCGCTAGTTTCAGCTGCGCAAGTCTTCTTCTACTCGTCGTCGGCGGCGGGGGCACGCGGTCGTCGGCGCGCCATCTACCCCGCGGGCGTGCGCCGGGGTACGTCTCCGCATCCGTCCCGAGCTCTCGAGATCAAACGGCAGCGGAGGGCACGTCGGTCCATTTCATCGCGCCCCAGATCTGCGGCACCTCGGTCTTGTGTTTCGAACCTTGTCCTGTCGCCGCCGCCGCAAAGTCTATCTCCTGCGACGCCTCTGCCGTGATGCTCGTCGCAGGTGCACTCCTCCCCCTCCTGCACAGCCTCGTCTAATTTGGTGTGTTGCGTCGAGGCGGTTTGCGTTCGCTCACCCGTCGGGATCCGCAAGACGCTGCGAGCACGCAGCGGAACGTGAGTGGATTCTGTCAAGTTCGTGGGGGCGGCTGTTGTCGTCCGGCCTCCGAGGCGCGCTACGGCTCTCTTCCTGCTTCCCGCGCATCCGCAGCACGCCTTTCCGGGACATGCGGTCAGTGCCCCTTCATATGGGTGAGGAGCTGCCAGACTTCGAAATCCGAGTATCGACGCGCTTCTGTGCGCACGGCGCTGTGCCGGGCGAGACCACTCGGTGACATACGCCCTTTGCCCCGGCCCGTGTGTCATGGGTAGACAATACTGACACCGGCGGTGCGACAGCATTACTTATCCTCGAGGACGCCCCCACCCGAGAACACCCGACGACTCACGAGGAAATACGAATAGCCCCACTTTCACAAAATGTCAGCCCCAATATGTGCGTGCAGGCCGTGATGCTACAGTACGCCGGAGAGCGAGTTGAACGTTGGTGCGCAGCAGGTGCTTGCCGGCGGAGACGACCGACCACGCTCCACGGAGCCGTGGACACACAAGCGTACACACCCAAACATCGCGGCCGGCGGGACCGACGACGCAGAGGGTCTCAGACCCGCCCCGCGCGCGGGGCGACTCGATCAGATCCGGCGGAGATCACGCAAGGGGCGGACTTGGCTCGCCACGCGAGTCACTCGCGAGCCCCTCCCTCCCGACGCTCGATCGACGCCGCGAAGGTCTTTCTGCACTCTGTAAAGATGGGTCAGGATGAATTTAATACCCCGTTTCACACGCAGCGCTGGTGCGTTTTCACAAAGCGCGAGACGTATTTTCATACGGTATCGTTGAAAAACAACTTCGCGCGGATGAATCCCAGGGTATGAACATCACACGCGCGGTGCAAGGTTCCAGCAGGTCCGTCGCGCGCGCGTTAGCGGGTGAAAACATAATGAAATATCCCCACCAGTTGATTTTGATACCAGCGACACACACATTTCACCCGCTGTATTCGGAAGTTCGAAAATACTGCTCATTCAAATCTACGATGGGGTGGTACGGAAGGGCACGGCGACTAGAATACGTATGTATCTATTACACTACTTTCAATCAAGATACAGGGGTAGAGCTTGTCGAGGAATGACAACTCACCGCCGGCAACAGAGAGAGCTACAGTAACGGCGCAGGATGGGTCGACACTCACCTCTTCAGTAAACAGTAAACCTGCCTCAACGCATTCAATATAGATATTCGCGTGAACGCGCACCTGCAAGACCGCCCATAGCACCCGTACGAAACCTCGCGAATGCCGAACCAGGCCGTACCTTCGCAGGAATGCTGAAGAGAGCTTCGCAGCTGTAATGCGTAGTGAGAAACTGAGCCATGCAGTGGTAGAGTAATGATATCGAGAGACTTATAAGGAGGAGCAGCGGACTCGCGAACTAAGACGGTGATGACGGCCAAGAGCAACGCAGGCGAAGAGGTGCGGGCGCGGGGAAATATCTTTTAGACGCCCGCCTGGAGTGCATGACGTCAGCGCCTCCAGCGACTTTCGAGGACTTGGACGATTTCGGTGGGGAGGGGCGTTGAGTTTCAGCCTCTCCCCGGCGGAAAATCAAATGGGTGAAATTCATACGTTATTCATCTTCATCCGCGATTCATCCACTCATGTGATGAATTCGCCCATTCAGCCTCGCGCCAGGTGAATTTCACACGCGCCGGTTTGCACAGTGTGCATACGTCGGATATCTCAATTGTGCATCGCCGGCGAGGAGTGCCTATGGGTGATCGGGGCAGGGTAGGCTCTCCAATGGACAAGCAGGGCAGGGATCCGCGAGGCGCGAGGCTAGGCCGCGAGGAGCTCGCACAGGACGCATGATCGGCTGTGCTATGGCTTTGGCGGTGTAAGTGGATATCCAGACATTGTGGTGTACTCGCGTTCCTAACAATGTCGCGTACTATAGCTAGATCCAGTGGCTAGCGTGGCCTGGCGTCGGACGTTGACAGGTGCGTACAGGATCGCACCGCCTGATCGTGCACCGCTCACTGCCCCGCCGGGCCTCTGCTGGTTATAAGCGTGCAGCACGATGTGGACGTGCGGCGCCTGTGCTCATCTTTGCCTTCGCGTCTGCGCGTCTCTGTGCTCTCTGGCGATCGACCTCTGCGCATCCTCTGTCAGGACTCAGGAAGCTTACACTGGTAATCTCGGAGATACTTGCCCAGCTCGCAATCCTCGACCTCCTCAGGCTCCCCCTGGTTCTGTGACGGTCTCCAAGGGACACTGCTTCGTGCACCTTCCTCTGCGCTCTCCACGTCTTCTTGCAGTTCGCGTGCGTCACCTCTACTACGCTCTTCGCGGCTCCCTAGATCTCAGTCGCAGAATGACCTCCCTGGAAAAATGCGCGATCCTCGAGGCAACTTGCCGCTGGTCGACCTCGATCCGTGGACCGTGGCCACGCGCATCTCCGCAAGAAGATGCTATCCTTGAAGCTTGCAGTCGCTCTCCTTCACGAACGGTCCGTTGGGACGGCGCGACCCCGCAACGCGAACACCACTCCGGCCGTCAGGAACGTGCGGTTACTCCTCATCACGTCCACCCCGGGATCTTCGGACGACATACGCGCGGGCTGCGCTGTTCCTGGCGGAGGACCGCGACCTCTCGTAAGTCCCGAACGGCGACGGGATGCGTTGCGCACAACGTGGCGACGTGATGCTGCGGCCACGCGGCTGGCCCTCCGCACGCGCCCATTTGCGCCCATGACCGCACGCATGTCGGCGGCTCCGGCGGGCTCCAAAAGATCAGAACACGGCCTAGTAATGGACGTCTACGGCCCTCTGCGCACTCTTGCCCCGCAACGATGCGCCGAGGAGCAGACATCGTCTGCGGGCCGCTATTTCAACTCGATGCTCGCCTCGTGAACACTACACGATCTGTCGCGGGCTCACACCCACATGCAATTGCCCGCCGTCACGCCGCGGGTCGCCACAGATGGCGCGCCCTAGCAACCCCCGCGCGCGGATGCAGTTTGCCTCAAGCGCCTCCGAAGACCCCTCGCTCGCTCAACTCGCTCTCATCTCGCCGTGGTGGTCATTGCACAATGCAGCCCGACGCAATCCCCGCCTTCTCTCCTCCGAGCAGCCTCGTCCGCGGATCCGTCGACTTTCCCCTTCCTCGCCGACCCCTTTCCGTCTACGGGCCCGGGATTGACCGCGCGAACAGCAGCACTGATGGCGATGGTGATGGACCCCCGCGCGCGATCTCGCGCAGCGGTTCTCTGCCGCCGGTTGGTAACCTCGTGTCGTGGCACCCGTCCACGAAGCGTCTCCACTGACAAATGGGTTGCTACCCAGGAACCGCGGAGAACGCCACGAAGCCCCAGCTTCCCGTGGCCGTGGTCGAGATCCGCCCGCATGGCAGGACGCTGACTGGGAAGTGCCAAACGATTCCCATCCTCGCCGCGAGTCGCGACGGAGTTCACGAATTCGTCGTCCGCTGACATGAAGTCCGGGTCGAGATGCGAACAGGCAGTTCATTGCCCGACGTGCGATCATCCCCCGGCGGGGGTTGTGCGTCCGAAGAACACGCAGGCACACAGGCACGTCCCAGGGCGTGCGGCCATGGCGCGTGAAATTCGCGGGCTGGAGCCTGGCAGGCGAACATTGCTCCGCAGGCTCGGGTTGCCCTGAGTCGGAGGATGTGCCTGAGATCTGGCAACCGTCGAGGGCGGGCACCCAATCTTGGCGCGCCGTCGCACCGTGACGCCGCGCGGTTGATTCGTGCGTCAATGGTCCGAGGTACGTCTCTAAGTGGTTCGCCTTTAGATTACTGGCTGAACAATCTCTGCACCGTGCACGGTCCAATCCTGTGTGCGAGCGTACGCGCGTAGAGCTCATTGAAGAATCGGTGGACAGGACGGAGCTACGTTCCTCGAGTCTATGGCCTAACGTTCGTCTTAAGCGGGATCGAGTACTCCGTTGACCCGCGCCCCTAGGCAAGGCACCGCGGGCGCAGATCTCGACGTGGCTCTTCCCTTCCCTCCCGCGTATGGACGCCGTGGCACTATCGGAACATCGTCGCGCCCTGCCGTATGCCTGTCTGACGTGCACGCGTTCGATGGACGGCGGGGGATCGTGGCTGCCCTGGACGAACTCCGATATAAGCTGTTCGCCGGGGTCGCTATGAATCGCCGTGTAGGGTTTGAGCGGACCGTGGAAGTGTAGAAGAACGGCCGCGTTCCACACGGAACTAGATACCAACAAAGTTCCTCCCTACCCCCGAGCCCCAGCCTGCCCGAGCCTGCCCGAGCCTTACACCCCGGGCGTCTTGGCGTGTGCTCTCCGCCTCTAGCGACAAGCAGATCCTGTTTTCCATCTTCCCCACGAACTATGGCCATGGAGCCGCTACTATGTGCACAACTGCTATGCTGTCAGAAATTCGGACTGTTAGCGGGGGTTAGATCTCGAGAGAATTTAGAATGCCAACCGCTGGTAACTTGAACGCATGTGGACTCGCCCGGGTGCCTTCCTCCGTACACGTCTATCATGATGCGTCCTGCACCCCTTCCCACTTCCGCGCGATGAACGCTTCCAGCCTGCTAGCAGTGTCGTACGTATCCCAATCGACTTCCGCGGACCTAAGAACGCGGGTGATGCTACCGTCGTACTCGTCCGCCGTACAAGCGAAACAATCTAACGAGCGCCCCAGCTTTACCAGCCTTGAGTACGTGATGAAGACGCGAGATAGCGGGTGCCCCCTCGCGGCGCGGGCATCGGCCAGCCTTCGGAGGGAATCCAGGATCGTTGTGGGCGGCCTATCGTATACAGGCCCGGACGTCTGGAAGTGCAATTTGTCTACAGCGCTGTCATCCGCCGCTTCGAAATCGTGTGTCACAGCCGGCCAGTCGATCCACAGGCGCGTCAGCTCCGGGCATACCGGCGGTGCTGCTAGTGGGTCTGGCTGTGTCCCAATGCCGTCGGCCTGCAGCGCCTCCAGCATATAGGCAAGATTATTCGACAACACGGGGAGGGTGTCGCGATCTGTGCGACCATCGGCGGGACATATTCGCAGGAAGGCGAGGTGGGGGAATACGCAGGCGATGGAATGAGGCCGCGCTCCAAAAAGCCAATGGCACTGCCGGCCCACTGACAGGCTTCGCACTCGGGGCGCGAGATTAGCCAGTGTTGCGACGAGCACCGCCCGATTTGGCGCGCCGTCAGCCGTGGACCTGGGGTTGGGCATATCAGAGACCTCAAACGACACTGTCGGGGTGCCGTTTTCGGCCGAGAATTGCACTTTGAGGTGGTCGCTCGCCCAGTCTCGATGGATGCTTAAGTGCGTAGCGGTGTGGATTTGTGAAAGGTGCGCGACGGAGGGTGGCATGTTCTTAGCGAGCACGGGGCCTAGATCGACTGTGCAGGACGCTGGGATTGTCAAGGAGGAGAGCAACACATTCCTGAAAGCCTGGAAGCCTTTCCAGCTTCCGGAGCTGGTGCTGTACTGGATTCCGAGATGGCGAAGTAGCGGAAGGTTGACATGGGGCGATGTAGAGCGAGCTAGCCGTAGATTGTCTAACCGGCCGACAGTCAAAGCCTGCAGCCCGGGTGTTGATGAAAGTAGGCGCAGTAGGTCACCGTGATCGCCGTCCGAGCACGGACCAATGATCGAAAGATGAGTGAGTGCCGGGTAGGCGTGAGGGGGGATACAGAAAGGGCGGCGTAGCTCTAGAGTGCGAAGCCGCGGGCTGTCGCAAAATCCATATTGGCGCAATGCAGGATCGGAGGTGTTATACGTGTCCTGCTTGATCCAGGCGCAGTGTTCGAGGTTTGGAAAACGCAGGTGCCCCGGGATGACGCTTGAACTTGAGCCCGTCCCCGCATACACCCAGCCGGGTTCTACCGCTAGGTAAAGCTCTCGAACGCGCTCGCGCATCTCTTCCAAAAGGCGCCAAACCGTACTCCCCGGGCGAACGCTATGGATGACGACGTAAATGGGACCGGCCGTGCATCGATGGAGGTAGTGCGGGTAAGATGAGCCACGCCCGTCGTCAAGCTTCTCCTCCACCGACACCGTTGACCATAGCGATGGCGTGGCTAGTGCCAGCTCACGCCATTGGCGGCAAACGGCTGTGAGGGGACGCAAGTCTTCCACACTGCGGATATTGTCGAATGGGTAGGCGTTTAGTGCTGGAGTCGTGTACTCTAGGTAGGGTTTGGAGACATTCGCAAAGACCTCCGCGAGTAGCTCGGCCGGGAGCCGACCCACAGGAGAGTGCAAGTTGACCAGTCCTCGAACGATCTTGATGACATCGTATGAAATCTGGTCCAGCAAGCGCAGCTAGCGTAATTCGAATCAGTTACTATCCGTACGCATAGACGGGTAGTACCCCACCGTGTCCAAGTCTAGCCTCCTATTATGCCATCCCGGTTTGAGCTGTAGCATGCTGGACGAGAATGAACTGTACATACCTCTGAGAGTCTACCGCGGGAGTTGCACCACATTGAACGTGATGCCTGCGCATCGCAGCTAGGAGGGCATTGGCGAGCTCCAGGGGCGGAACGTCCTCTAACGAGTCGGCCTGCTTCATGGGCGTCGTTCGACTCAAGGTGCTGGGACGTGGTGGGTGGCTAATTTACACCTTCGTATGAATCGTGGAAGACGCAAGGAGCGCGATCGATGAAAGAGAGGCAAGTTTGGCGACCAGGTGTGGCACGGCGCACCGCGGTGTCTAATACGTAAGTGCTGGGAGCGGGGATATTGCGTATGAGCTCATGCGCAATGACCTTCAGTGGTATGAGACTTCGTCCAGCTTGTTTTATTCCCTTACGCTGGCACGCGACGGGGGCAGCGTTGCCAGGAGGAGTTGTGTAACGCGGTTAAGATCAAGGAGGCAGCGGAAGAACCCCGAAAGCACTGGCAGTGAATATTTGCACATTCGCGAGGCGTGTATACTGTCCGTTGGGGACGTCTTCATCAAGCCATCGTGGCGCAATGGTAGCGCATCACCTTCCTATAATAGGAAGTGCCAGGTGGGGGTTGCGGGTTCGATCCCCGTCGGTGGTAGTCGGTTACTTTTTCTCCTATTCCTGCTGGACGCAGTTCATTAAATACTGTCTTCCACTTTCTGCCCTGATATATTTTGCTCGCCACCTGTTGTGGTATCAAGGTTCATCTTCATAGCTTTGTGGGTGACTGTGCTAAATTTGAAGCCAATTAATCATCACCACTGAGGCCAGCTGTTGACCGCACGATCACTGCGCATCAGTGGCTAAACCGGGGCTAAACAGCGACAGCCTCATGGAACAATTGCGCACAGTCCAGACGAACAATGGTAGCTGATTGGGGCTAACCATAGCGAACCTCAATGCCAAGAAATAAGGCGCTCGGCTACGACAATGCAATCCTCTCGAACTTGTCTATTTGAACGCTCGCCAGGGATCCCACCCCATATCATCCACTGCACTTTTCGCCCACTGACAGATTTCTGTACGTGGCAAGCTCTGCCCGTGGGGTTCAAACTCCGCAGCTTCCTCGGGAACCTTTAAATCCCTCTCGCACGCCGTTCCAATCTCCCAGCTCTCGGACGTGAGACTGGTTTACAACTGACTTGACGAGCCTACGTTGACCTGTGCACAGCCTCCACCCGCCGCCAGAGCGCGAATATCTAGCCTCCTCGCTATCCTTCGCCAGCTTCAACAGCTCTCAGAAAAACACCACGCCGAAGACCGAAGATGGGTCAATATTGGGAGTTGTACGTCCATCGCCACGGCGGCGAGTTTTGCGGTTCGGCGGCACGATTTAGCTGACGCAAATACGTCTGACTCCAGTTTCAACCTCAGTAAGCTACAGCACGCGAGACCGAATGGCAGCGCGAAGCTCGGGACCATCTTCTACCCGAAGCAGTCCTTTCTTGTACGCAGTTTGACTATCCCCTACCCAGTGTATGCCATTTCCCTCCTCTCGTGACCTCGTTCCAACGCTAACCACGGTTAACTCAGCCCCGAACTGGCAAAATACCTCGCAAATGCTCCTGATGCGGGCCCCATCGCGAAGAAGGGCCTCCTCTCCCTGCCGGACGAACTCCTCTGTGCGGTAATCAACCACGATGACCTCCCGTGGCGAGACACCGTCTGCCTCGCCGTAACCTGCAAGAAGCTCCTCGCGCTTGCCGAGGGCGTGCTGCTCAAATCCAACCGTATGTATGGTTCCGCGATCTGGGCTGGCTGCCGGATCGCGTGCCTCGGGGACTATACCTACCTCAACCGCACGCCGGAGACCCTGGTTACTCCAGCCCTCAGGACCCAGATTCTCGAGGCGCACGAGGAATACATCGATCACTGCATACAGCTGCGCGAGGAGACCGGCGACTCCGATCTCGACAGGATTATCAACGAGGACGCCGAGGAGGCGGCAAACCCTAGCGTCTACTCCGAGCTGTTCCGGATCTGCGACAACGCCATGAACAGGGGAGTCGTCTTCAAGGGCATCCACGAATACAACTTCAGGGACTTCCTGTTGTCGCTCCCCCTATCCGACCGCCGCATCTACGTCGCCGCGACTGCGGTCACGTACCCGGAGCGCGATGACTGGGTCTTGTGCAACACCGTGAAGCACGAGTACGTCCGCGCGGGCGCGCTCGCCGAGCTTAGCGGGTGTCCGGACGACGCGCAGCCGTTCCTGAAGGACTCGACCATCGACCTGGGCACGGCGCTCTTCACTCGGTTCTGCTACTCGAGCAGCGACGACTCTTCCCTTGCGGACGGCGCGCCCGACATCCACCAGGGCAAGTGGGCCGGCGACCGGTTCGCTATCGACACGATCGACCGGGCAATCGCGGGCGACACGAAGAACGAGTGGAAGGACGTCACGGCCGAGGTGGTCGCGGATATCAAGTCTATCTACCGCGCGCAATATCCGGACAATTGGGAGAAGGAGATGACGCGGCCCCAGGGCCCGTGGGAGCGTTCGTGGTTCGACTGGGACGATGAGTATGCGTTGAGGAGCCTCGTCGACCGTGAGCTGGAGAGACGGCGCCAGCTCCGGGAAATGGGCATCCGCGACTACGACTCGGAGGAGGCTCGTGCGGTTGTCATAAAGCTGTGAATGTATCTATCTCATGAATACCAGCTAATGTACCACATCACCGAGACCCAGCTGTTAACTGCGCGGACCCTGCGCATCAGTGGCTAAACTCAGGCTGAACAGCTCGGGTGACGTGGAACAATTGCACGCGGAGTTCGGACGAACAATGGTAGCTCGTTGGGGCTAGCGGTTAGCCATAGCCAACCTCGAGGCTAGGCAATAGGGCGCTCGGTGAAGACAATGCAATCTCTTCAAACATAGATCAAGGCTCTGCTCTGGAGGCTCGTTGGATCATCGACTCTCACTTGTCTTCCAAGCTCGCTGTCCGTTGCCAGCCCATACACAACCGAGTCCTTCAGCCGAACCAGATCGAGCTTCGCCATCCTTCCGTAGCTTCAAGAGTGCTCAGAGGACATCACACCGAAAGTGAAGATGGGCCAGTATTGGCAGTTGTACGTCCGTCATAATAACGACAACGGATTCCGGTATTGGGCTCGACTACAGGCTAACAAATATTCGTCTCATGGCAGTTTCAACCTCAGCAAGCTGCACCACGCGGAGCCGAACGGGAGTCAGAAGCTCGCGTCCATCTTCTTCCCGAAGCAGTCGTTCCTCGTGCGCAGCTTGACCATTCCCTACCCAGTGTATGCCATTTCCCTTCTCTCGGGACCTCGTTCCAATGCTAACAACGCTTAACACAGCCCCGAACTGGCAAAATACCTCGCAGATGCCCCTGATGCGGGCCCTATCGCCGAGAAAGGTCTCCTCTCCCTGCCGGACGAGCTGCTCTGTGAGCTTATCGAGCACGAAGACCTCCCGTGGAAAGAAACCGTCTGCCTCGCCGCGACCTGCAAGAAGCTCCTCGCGATTGCTGAGGGCAGAATGCTCAAGAATAGCCGCAACTATAGCTCCGCGATCTGGGCTGACTGCCGGGTCGTGTGCCTCGGAGATTATACCTATCTCCACCGCGTCCCGGAATCTCTGATCCGCCCGGCTCTCAGAACCCAGATCATCGACGCGCACGGGAAAGATCTCGAGGCCCGCAACAAGTGGCGCGAGGAGCATGGCGAGGAGACTATCGAGGAGAGCGCTGAGGAGGAAGCCAAGGCTAGCGTCTACGCCGGATTGTTCAGGATCTGCGGCGACGCGATGCAAAGGGGGGTCCTCTTCAAGGGCGTACATACGTACACCCTCGAGGACTTCCTGTTGTCGCTCCCGCTGTCCGACCGTCGCCTCTTCGTCGCCGCAACCGCGGTAACATTCCCGGAACGCGACGACTGGGTCCTTTGCAACACCGTGAAGTACGAGTACGTCCGTGCGGGCGCGCTCGCCGCGCTCAGCGGGTGTCCGAACGACGAGCAGCCGTTCCTGCAAGACTCGACCATTGACCTCGGCACGGCGCTCTTCACCCGGTTCTGTTTCACGAGCAGCGAAGACAACTCGTTCGAAAACAACGCGGTCAACATCCTGCAGGGCAAGTGGGTCGGCGACCGGTTCGCTATTGACACGATCGAGAGGGTCATCAAGAACGACACGGAGCACGAGTGGACGGACGTAACGGACGAGGTCGTCGCGGATATTCAGGCCGTCTACCGCGCTGAATATCCGGAGACCTGGGAGAAGGAGATGAGGCGGCGCCACGGCCCGTGGGATTCTTCGTGGTTCTATGCGGACAACGACTACAATCTGTCATACCTGCTCGACCCAGAGCTGGAGAGACGTCGACAGCTCTGGAAGAGAGGCATCTACGACTCCGACTCGGAGGAGGCTCGCGCGGCCGATATCAAGCTGTAGATGCATACAACAGAGAAGGAGTAGTAGTAATACAACTCACATGAAGCTATTTTGCCTTGATATGATGATTTTGAACCTCAGGCTGAAGCCCGCCGGCAGCACCGCGGTTGTGGTCGTAGTAGTACAGGAGCACGACTGGCAGTTAGCCCGATTTGACTACAACGTCATGCACGTACTTAGTAGCACTACCGAGCGCCTATCTAATCTGTGCTTATGCCTCTCTTCCCCGTCCACCTCCTCTACCGCAGAATGTCCGCCGCAGTCCCCTCTATCCCCGTCGTTCGCGCAACGCAAGAACGCGCTGCTGAGCTGAAGGAGGCTCTTACGGAGATCAGGCAACGCGTCGAAGCTGCCAGCGCGAAAGTCGCGAAGCCTACAGGCAAACCCGTACTTGTCGCGGTGTCCAAATACAAGCCCGCGGCGGACGTGCTCGCGTGCTACGATGACGGCCAACGGGACTTCGGCGAGAACTACGTCCAAGAGCTCGTAGAGAAGGCTGCGCAGGTATGTAGCTTTTTGGATCACTGAAGGAGGAGATGTGATGCTCACCGCGATGTGTGCATTCAGCTCCCACAGGACATCCGATGGCACTTCATCGGCACCCTCCAATCTAACAAAGCCAAAATCCTCGCCTGTGCGCCCAATCTCCCATCTCATCCTTGCCCACACCGCTTACTGACCGCAGGACAGCCATTCCAAATCTCTACGCCATCCAGACCGTGACTTCCATCAAGGCCGCGTCCGCGCTGAACAAGGCCCTCCCCGCGGACCGCCCCACCCCGCTCAACATCCTCCTCCAAGTCAACACCTCCGGCGAGGACGCCAAGTCCGGCGTCCCCCCGCTCACCACCGGCTTCCCGCCCGCGCCCCTCCCCGCGGCGGAGGCGGACGCGGCGGAGCTCGTGCAGGTCGCGCGCTTCGTCGTCGCGGAGTGCCCGCGCCTGCGCCTGCAGGGCCTCATGACGATCGGCGCGCTCGCGGAGTCGCTCGCAGCGGGCGAGAAGGAGAACGCGGACTTTGCGCGCCTGGTCGCGACGCGCGACGCGCTCCACGCTGCGCTTGGGCGCGCGGGCTTCCCGGCCGAGGGGGGTAGCTGGGGCGAGGACGGACGGCTGCTGCTGAGCATGGGCATGTCGAGCGACTTTGAGGCTGCGCTCGCGGCGGGCAGCGATATCGTCCGGGTTGGGACGGGCATCTTTGGCTCGAGGCCGAAGAAGGAAGAGGTCAAGGCGCAGTGAACGGTAACACGCAGCTTCCACGTCTATGCTGCGTCCAACTAACAGCATTTCGACACAGGCGAACTGGTAGCACATACTGCAGTAAGCGGATGTGCAGAGCGGGTCCCCTGACCGATATCCCTCGCTCACCCTTGTATCACACTGTCCAAGACACGCATACATATATTTTACAACGTGTATACTATACAGGACCTCCAAGTGAAAGTCCATGCTCCAAGAGTGTATCGTAAAGCGTATATAGGGTAACGAGCAGGAGCGCGCAGCATAGGGTACAGCGGCCACACCACAATCAACGCGGACAACAACTGATCTAAACGCAGACGATCACAGAGACTACCGCTTCTCCTTGACGTAGAAATGCAGCACCAAGTAGCTGAGGACCGTGAAGGTGCCGAAGAAGATACCCAGCAGACTGACGTTGGGCCACCAGAATGACTAGCACGAACAGCCGTCAGTCTCTGTAGAGTATACTCTCAACCACTGCAGTGTAACTCACCTCTGCGCGGAGACCGAACGTAGACAGGATGGCAGCGGCGGGCACGTCGATGTTCACGCCGTACTTCTCCTCGTGGAGCTGGAGGTAGCGCAGCTCGTTGACCGCGAGCGCCTCGAACGCGGCGTGGAAGAACGAGATCGTGTGCAGCCACTGGAACGCGGCCGGCACGGACTTGCGGTTGATGAGCAGCCCGGTGAACAGTAGGCTGCAACCACGAGTCGGTATGTCTGCTGCGAATAAGAGTGAGATAGGGAGGAGGGACGTACTTGAACAGCATGATAAGCGTGCCAACGAGCGACGAGACGCTCGTGCTCGCGATGCCGATGGAGAGGAGCAGGATGACGCTCGCGGTCGTCAGGTTGAAGAGCACGAGGGTGAGCATGAACTTCCAGAACGTTGCCACCTCAGGGACGAGCCCGATCCAACCGTAGATAATCCCGCCGAACACGAGGGGAGGGACAACGCGGAGGGGCAGGATGTCGAATAGGATCTAAGTAGGGTTAGCAGGAATAGCGCGGCTCAAATGAAGGAAACATACTTTCGACGCGAAGTACGTGAACGACGAGTAGTAGCCGTTCGCGCTGCAAAGCAAAATCAGCGACTCTGCCAAACAATACCGCAGTCCGGGCTCACCGTTCCCGCATGAACAAGATCCGCTCGTTTGCGAACAGGTTGAGACTGGACAGACACGAGAAACCAAACAGCGCAAGCGTGAAGAAGAACACGCCCAGCCGGTTCTGGAATCCCGCGATGTCGTTCGTGATGTTCTGGAAGAAGAACCCGCAGATCACTGCGCCACAACCAGCACGGTCAGCACACCACCGCACAGTCGACATCAGTCAGTCAGACTTACGAGCGACTCCAATCGCAGACGCATAGTGCGCGGCGAGCAGCGCGGGGTCGCGGTACAGGTTCTTGAACGCCCGTCCGCTAAGGATGCGGAACTGTGTGCCCCAGCTCGCCCGCTTCCTCCCGCGCGCGATGCTGCTCTCCGCCGCGACGTCCGGCAGCTCCGCCGTGCTGTTCCCGTTCCCGTTGCCCTGCGCCGCGGGCGCGCTCGCGACCTCGATAATCTCCGCGTTCAGGTCCGCCGCGACGCTGCTGCTCTTGAACGCCTCGATGAGCTCCGCGAGCTTCGGTGGCACAGGGCCGTCGCGGCTCCCCGCGGAGGGCTTGATCGCCTCGAGCAGGCGCGAGGTCTGCCGGCGGATGTACGCGGTCGAGGAGTGGATGGACCCTGCGTGCGTCGCCTCCGTCCCTTCGTCGATGCGCAGTATGCGGGAGGACATCGAGTGCACCGAGGCGGACGAGGGCTCCGGCAGGAAGGCGCGCTCTTCGTCACGGATGTTGGAGTCCTCTTCGGAGGGCTGCGCCTCCTCGGCGACCGGGCTGTTCAGCGAACGCGGCTCCATGCCGGCTTGCATCGTCAGGTCAACTGAGAATCACGGTCAGCACCAGTAAATCACGCAGGGGAGTTGGGTGGCATACTGAGGAAGTCCGCGACGTTGAATCCTAGCGGGCACGGGTGGCCCACTTGCGCGAGGTAGTCTGTGACCTTGTCTGCCTCGCCCGAGTAGATGAGCTTGCCCCGTGCGAGCACGATCAGCTGGTCGAAGAGCGACACGATGTTGCTGCGAGGCTGATGGATGGTGAAGACGACCGTGCGGTTGTAGTCGCGAGCGAGCGAAACAAGGCTGTCGATGACGCTCAGGGCGTTGTACGCATCGAGACCTAAGCGGAGTCAGTGCATTGACCGTTGTTTCTAGAATGGGGTACTCACCACTTGTGGGTTCATCTAGGAAGAGGATAGACGGGCTAGTAACCAACTCACAAGCGATGGACACCCGACGCTTCTCTCCGCCAGAGATAGAGCGTTGTCCTGTCCGACACTGTCAGCTACCGCCCACAGTCCAGGACGTTCATCACTGACCGGTCTCCCCAATGCGCGAATCCTTGATGCCCAGAATGCCCAACTCGTTCATCGTCTCCAGCGTCCTGTACTTCTTCGCCTCCAGGCTCATCTCCCGCGGCAGCCGCAGCAGCGCCGAGTACAGCACCGTCTCGTACACCGTGAGCGTGCTCATCAGCGTGTCCTCCTGGTCCACGAAGCCCATCACCTTCTTGAAGTCCGCGTCCGCGATCTCGCGCCCGTTCACCAGCGTCGTCCCGCTCACGCTGCCCTTCTTGTTCTTCCGCGCGAGGATGTCGAGGAACGTCGACTTGCCCGCCCCAGAGGCGCCCATGATCGCGAGCAGCTGCCCGGGCTTCGCGGAGCCGGAGATGTTGTCGAGGATGGTTTGCCCGCCGAGAGAGTAGGAGATGCTCGAGAAGTGCAGCGAGGCGGGGACGTGGTCCGTCATCAGCTTTGCGGACTCGTTCTCGGGTAAGCGGATCGTGCCGAAGTCGCTGGGGCGTGCGCGACCAGCCCACCAGAGGACTGTGGTGGAACGTCAGCACTATCCTCGAGCATAGCAAGAACATCGCTCACTAGCAGAGACCAAGATGACGATGAGGCCGGCGCCCGCGATACTCAAAGCCACGAAGGCTGCGTTGTCCGGCTTCGGCGGAGGCGTGTAACCCGGGACCTGCGAGTAGTGCAGGCATTCGCCACCCTCACACTGCAGGGTGATGTAGGTGTCTCCGAAGAAGGTCGAGATCAGGTCGTTCATGCCCGGCTCTTCGAATTTACAACCCTTGCCGGTCGTGCAGCTGAACGTCGCGGGGCCCTTGATCTCCTCCTTCAGGAAGTCGGTGATATCTGAGGGTATACCCCATTGAGCTGCGAATCCAGCATATAGCGAGCCAATGCTTACCGAGACTGCCGTCTTCGCCGCAAATGAACCGCCCAGGCACGCACTTGCACTGAATCTTGTCGCAGTCGTAGTAGGTCGAGTTCCGCTCGTAGCTGTGCTCGGCCCGGGAGCTGCACTCCTGCAGCTCGCAGTAGAACGACTCGACTTGCGCGGTCCAGAACTGGAAGTGACATGAGTCCGTCTCCTTCTCGCAGCTGAACGTGACCTGAGGCGGGCGGTCGGGGAGCATGTCCAAGATCTTCCGGTCTAAGGGGCATCTCAGTACAATAAGATAATATTCCCAGGGTTGCCTCTTGAACGTACTAGTAACATCGCACATCTGGTGGTTGTTGAAGACCGTCTCTCCTCCCTTGTAGCAGGTCATGTTGCCGATCCTATCGTCGTCACCGACGGGTTGACCGAGAAGGGGGAAGCCGACGCAAGCGTTGTCCGTCTTGCACACTGTGTCACGTTAGTTATGATGGAGTTCTTCGAAACGAGTGAGAACGTGGGATTCTCCAGTGAGTCGGCCGCGTAGCCATGGCCGCGCTGGTCTACGCATGCAAGAGGGTGTTGGGGGAAAGTTCCCGGTCCAGCCCTGGCCAAGGCCAAGGACACAGGTGAATTCCCCGGGAACACTCTCCTGGCCCAGAATTTCCCCCGAACAGCTTGCCAGCTTCGAAGCCTGAGTCGAGACCGCGAGGGCCTCAAAGGGGCAAATTCCAACAAGACGCCAGCAGGCTGCGCCCGGAAAGCCACGCTTCATTTGCTCTCTACTCGGGTCTTGACACCGGGCCCACGTCAAGCATGGGGGGTCACCTCCCTGCAGAAGCCAATGTTCAGAGACTGGGGGACGTGCTTACCATTGCAGTTGATACCACCCCACCCGTCCTTACACTCGCACTCCTTTCCATCCTCCCGTTGTCTCCGATGTTCTCCGTCCGCAAGAGAATCGCACTCTGCGGAACATCAGGTGGCGGAGGTGGTCCGTGCAAGAAAGAAACGTACGGGGTGTCAAGCAATCTATCCCAGCCCAGCCCGGAGGACATTTACACTGTCCGTCGAACTTGGAGCACTCCCCGAAGTTGCCACATGTGAACGCGTCAAGTTGGCAGTTAAAGCACGGCGGGCAACGTTCTGAAAGACAACCACGAGCATGAGTTTAAGGCCACGAAGTAGTCAACGATACACACCTGGCCTTCCGTTCACGACTTCGAGAGGCTGTTCACGTTCAGCAACATCGCCGCAGCAGAGATAGTGACGAATGACATACCGAGAGAGCCTGCGCATTCAGGGAGTAACCAGACGAGACATTTCTGCTCCCAGCATAGACGGTCTGCGACAAGAGCAAAAGCAAAGATGCTGGGAGAGTGAGCGTATGCAGCCCGAGCATGATGGAATGTATGCGGCTGCTTCTGCTTCCCTCGCCGACTGTGGGATAAGTAGGCTGCAGGTGACAGTAGCACAGTCAAGGTTGGTTGTCAGATGAGTCCGCGCGCCCTTTGGGGCAGTTCGTGGCTGGCCAGCCGTGAGAGAGAAGCGTAGGGTCGCGCCCGCTGTCGTGGACGACGTGCAAGCGTTGTTTAGTCGTCGTGCACCGGACCTGACGCGGCTCGGTGCGGTGAGGTCAGATCGGGACCGGGGTTGAAACTCCGCCGTAATATCGCGTGTCTGCGGGGCGCGCGATTAGATAGGCGCGCGTTGTGAATCCGCGATCCCGACGCGGGCGGCGGACGACGTCATGGCGCGCTCTCGGTCTGCGACGGTTTGACCGGGACCGCGTCCAGTGGGAAACTGGCTTTTACCTCGAACCTCGAACCACAACCACGGACCGCCTATTTCTCTGCGCTCAAACTGCGTCCGAAACTCGCATGGATCCTGGCTCCGGATCGTCTAGTACCCATCTCAACTGGGGGAACGTTGGGCTTGCATTCTCTTTCATCTTGCTCGATGGCCTCCTCTCGACGACCTTCGGGCTGGGTGTTGGCAGCTCCCTCATCACCGCCGCGGTGCGCTGCGTAGTGCAGCTGAGTGTCGTTGCACTCATTCTACAAAAAGTGTTCGAGACGAACAACCCATGGGCGGTAGCAGGCATGGCGTGTTTGTTGAACATCATGGGCACCGCAGAAACAGGTGAGTGATGCTGCGAAGAAAATGTGCATGCTACTGATAGACCACACCTCGAAGTCATCAACAAGTCCAAGAAGCGTTATGACTACATGGTGAGTCTATTACCTCGCTTGCTATGGTTCACAACGGGCTGAGAAATGTGTTTGTGTCTAGTTCCCCTCTGTCCTGCTCGGCATGCTCGGTTCGACGATACCGGTCTCAATCATTGGTATTCGCTTCGCAATGGACGTTGATCCATTCTGGAAACCAGAACAGTACAGTGCGTTACATGACATGCGTTTTGCATTGAACGCATCTGACTGTATGCAGTTCCCGTGGTCGGCATGCTATGCGGGTCGACCATCTCCGGCATTGTGGTATCCGTTACCTATGTGCTTAAGGAGCTCTAGTATGTGTCCGTGTCCCTACCTGGGGTAATCTTTAGCTAACATTATACAGCGATAACAAGGACAAAGTAGAGATGTACCTCGCCTTCGGGGCGTCGCGCTTCGAGGCATGCAAACCCATCGCAAGAGACGCTCTCCGTCTCGCACTCACTCCCAACATCAATCAAATGAGGTACGCCCGCATTCCTCCGCATACATTCACCCAAACTCACGAATAATGCTCGTCTACCTAGCGTCATCGGAATCATCGCTATCCCGGGCATGATGACCGGTGCCATCCTCGGAGGCTCCTCCGTCGAACAAGCCGCACGCTTGCAGATGGTCATCATGTTCATGATATCCTCGTGCACTGCGCTCTCCTCCATCGTCACCACCATTCTCGCGCTCGGAGTCGTGGTGGACACCGAACACCGAGTCCGCACGGACAGGATCGACACCCGCCAGCACGCGGTGTACCGGGCGCGTAACTGGGTTGTCGGGAAGATCGTCGATGGAATCAAGGCCGTGGCGTACGGCATTGCAGGAGGGGTGCGGAGGGTACTGGGAAAACGCGAGGTCGAAAGGGATGCGTCGGACGGTTCTGAAAGGCAGAGACTTCTCGGGTGAGGGCAGTACGCTACGCGGTTAGTTCTCCGACAGCAATATATACAATATCAATAACTTCAGTTAACAATCCTAGCGAGATTCTCCAAGGTTGCCCAGCAGGCCAGATGGTACGGGTGCAGTTTGTTCTTGAAGACCTGCCTAATTTGGTGATTGACTTCCCAGAAGATCGATGACTCTACCCCGCATGACGAAGGCCTCACAGATTCCCGCGGCATCTTGTTCAGAGCCCCAACGTTTGCTAGTACTTGTCGGTGCTCAGCGCGTCCTTGTTTTCAAGTGATTGTAAGACCATGGTTTTATGTGGTATGACAACGTGGTATGTGCTAGAAAACACTAACGTCCGGACCTTGCACCCTCCCAGAAGCGTACCATTTAACAAAGTTCGGCCAAGATGGTACAGACACTCCCATCCGAGTTCTACCAAGACTTCCTCTCGGCCTCCGCAAAGGCACGCAAGCCCAGCCCCAGTAAGCCCTCCCCTCCCCCACCTACCGCCCAACTCACCCACCTAACACCCGACCCCAGTCCGCGGCCTCTACCCGCTCGAGGCGCGCCCGGGGATGATCTCCCTACTCGCCGGGAAGCCCAACGCCGCGACGTTCCCTCTCACCTCCGTGCAGATCAAGGCCCGCTCGCCCACGGACCCGCAGCAGGAGCTCACGACCGAGATCGCCGGCGCGCAGCTCGCGGAGGGCCTGCAGTACGGCCCGACCGCGGGCCTCCCGAGCATGATCGAGTGGATCTACGGGCTCCAGGCGCGCGAGCATGGGCGGGAGAGGGGCGAGGGGTGGAGGGTGACGGTCGGGTCGGGCTCGCAGGATGTGTTGCACAAGGTAGGGGGGCTGCGTGCATGTGGGGTTGTGGAGGGGAGTGCTGACGCTTTGGTAGGCGATCTATGCGCTCGTCAACCCGGGCGACGCTGTGCTGGTCGAGTCTCCGGTGTATGCGTGAGTGGCCATATTATCCTTCCTACTCTGGGGCCCGATAAAATGCTGACCTGCGAGACAGCGGTATTCTGCCCACCTTCGAGTCATTGAACTGCGAATTCGTTGGTAACTCCGATTACCTACCTCTAGACAAGCAGCAACTGACGATGCATTCATAGCCGTTCCAACAGACTCGCAGGGTATCAACACCAGCTCTCTCCGGTCGACCTTGGAGAGCTGGCCAGCCTCCAAGCCTAAGCCCAAAGTCCTCTACACAGTGCCAGTGAGTGCGGTCTCTCCGAAGTACGGATGCTTTCGCTAACGATGGATGATCAAGTACGGTGGAAACCCTACAGGTATGACCGCCTCCAAGGAACGCAGGCAAGAAGTGCTCGCCCTCGCACGAGAGCATAACTTCCTCATCCTCGAGGGTTCGTCTCTTCCCCCTCACCGTTCCAGCGAGTGTATGCGCTGATATCGTGCTCTCAGACGACCCATACTACTACCTCTACTTCGGCAGTGCTCCGCGGCCACCGTCATACTTCTCCCTCGAGCTCGAGCAGCCTGAGGCGGGGCGGGTAATTCGTTTCGATAGTCTCTCTAAGATCCTCTCCTCGGGCATCCGCATCGGCTTCGCGTGCGGCCCAGATGCGATCATGAACGCCATCGACATGCACGTCCGTCTGCCCACCACCACTCCCCCTACCTCTGCGTGCTGATCTCCATGTTCGCATAGACCGCAGTGGCGAACTTGCAGACCTCGTCGCTCACACAAGCCATCACGCACGCGCTCCTCGAGTCGTGGGGCTACGACAACTTCAAGGCGCACACGCGTGCGGTGTCGGAGTTCTATCGCGGCAAGCGCGACGTGTTCGAGCGGTTCATGAAGCAGTACCTGGACGGGCTGGCGGAGTGGGACACGCCCGAGGCGGGGATGTTCTTCTGGTACTTATAACCGATTTACCTTTGCGTCCTTCTGGTGGCTATCTCTGACGGTGAAATTGTCCAATAGGTTCAAGCTCCTGCTTGCAGCCCCTGGCGCTGAGGGAGCGGAGGAACAAGACTCCGAGAGCCTCATCCGTACGAAGGCATTGGAGAAGGGTGTGCTGGCCCTGCCTGGCACTGTCTTCCTGCCCGATGGAGGGAAGACAGCTTACGTCCGCGCCGCGTTCAGTCTCTTAGACGAGTCCGACGTCGAGGAGGCGATCAAGCGGCTGCGAGAAGTCGTGCTCGAGGCGCGCGGTGCATGAAGGACGCAGAGCGGGGGAGTACTAGTAAAGACCCAAGAAGTATTAGTGTACCAAATGTAAGAGACAACAGATGTATCCGACGCGTCTAGGAGGAGGCCTCCTGAGTTTGTGCTGCCGCCCTCTTCGCCGCGGCCGCCTTCGCCTCGCTGAGCGGCCTGCTCCAGCGCGGCTCCGGCGGGTCCCAGATGCCGAATTCCTTCTTCATGTCCTCGATGTTCTGCTCCCAGCGCTTCTCCCAGTACACGGTGATCAGGCTCTGTGCAGAGCCGCCGCACTTGACGGCCCAGGGCACGAACTCGCGGAAGAGACGCTCCCGCTTCGCGTGCGTAAGGCGCAGGTGGCCGAACGCCGCCGCGAAGCCGGCCATGGGGAGCCCGAGGTTCGCGAACTCGAAGAACTTGAGCGCGAGCTCGGACTCAACGTTCACCGGCATGCCGCAGATGCAGTGGTAGAAGTCGTGGCACTCGCGGTAGCGCTGCATCACGTACGCGAGCTCGGGGTCGTCCACATAGTGCACCTGCGCATGCTGTTCAGGCGCGCCCGTTTTGGCTGCGACGAGGGACGGGCGTGCTTACGGGTTCGCGCGTGTCCGGGGTGACGCCGCAGCGCTCGAGCCAGGTCACGTACGCGTGTCCGAACGTGCCCTCCGGGAGGAGCGCGAGCTTGTTCATGTCCACAGTCTCCGAGTTGACCCTTGGCCGGTCCTTGAGGATCTGGCGGCCCTCTGCGCTCTCGAGCATGGCGTCACGCAGGCGCGGAAGCACCGGGCCAGAGGTGAGGTCCCCGAGCGCGGCGACCATATCTGGCGGACTCAGGGATTACGCTTGGCCAGTTTGAGGGGGGCCACGGTCACGCACCTCCTCGCCGTGGGTTCGCGAGCGACATGAAAGCAGACCCGAGGGTGAGGAAGCCGGCCTCGAACCAGTTGAGCGGGACGTGGCCCTCGTACGCCGGTTGAGTCTTCACGCCGCGTTTTTGCCACCGACTGGGAGCTGAGAGCACCCGGCTCGCGGGGGCCACAGCTCCGAGCCGACGCGCGGTTTGTTGTGATGCGCGCAAAGCAGAAGTTACGAGGGACATAGCGCAAGGAGTGGAAAGAGATGCAGCGCGCTACGAGGGCGCTCGCCTTCGCGCCGGGATGCGGCGGCTGCGCGAGGCCCCAGGCCCGCGAAGCCGCCGGTGGCTCCGCCACTTGCACCGCGACGACCATGTCCGGCCATGCGCGTCGTCGTTCTTCCCACTCGTTAAGCTATGTCTCGGACGACCCGCTCGCTGCTCTCAGCTCTCGGGGGCTCTGCTACTGCTATGGGAATCGTGGCCATCCAATCGCCCTTGCCACTCGACGATCTGATTCGGGCGGCACTCAGCTTGGTCCTGCACGGCGCACAAAGCACTCGCTCTCCGGGCCCGCGGGGCTTGCTTGGTTGCCCTATGGCGCGCTTTGAGCTTCTGTGAATCGCCTGCTCTGATCTCCGAGCCGCTGCGTCATGCACCGGGCCACACTGCGCTGGACAAAGACGTGCGGAAAGCCAAAGCGTATCCCCCAGGAAGCCTTAAAGGCCTTTCCCGCCGCCCTTTGGGATGCTACCCGAGCACCCGTCTATCATCTCCTCAAGTCCTCATGCCGCGCACGTACTATCAGTCGACCTTGCAGGCCGCCCCGCAGCACTATCTGGGAATGTCCCTCGCCAACACGCCGGTGGTCGCCATCAGCAGGCCCATGCCCCAGCAGCCCCGGCGGCGCCCCATGCAATCCCGCACCACCGACCGCAAGAAGCGGTACGGGATGATCTTCCCGACGAACGCGCTGCGCGACGTGTTCGAAGACGGCGATGACGAGAGTACATGGTCCATGTCGCGCTCCCGGACGTCGCGCCGTACGCCGACAAGCAGGGCGACCAGCTCGCGCACGCGGAACAGCAGCCCTGCACAAGAGATCGCCGCGCGCTACAGGGCGTCGCACTCGGGCGACGAGCGGTCGCGGACGCGCGCATCGTCCTCGGTCACCTACCTGGATGTGCCGAGCACCGATGCCTTTTCCGGGACGTCCATGGAGACGGAGCTGAGCTCCATGTCCGGCCCACGGCTACGCTTCAGACAGTCGCGAGCCACCGCTATGGATCAGGCTGTGAGTACACACCGCGGATACCCTATATATGCTGCATATACTCACCCATACCGCTAGTCCCGGGAGGCATACGTGATGGCGATCCGGTGGGGAAGGGACAGAGACATTCCCTGCCAACGGCCGGGATGCCGGGACGTCCTGCCCAACATCCGGAGTCTCGCGTCCCATCTCACAATACACGACATCGATCCTATAGAGAGGTGCGTTCCAATCCTCCACGTTTCCTCAAGGGTGACGCTCACCTGCTCTTGTGCAGGTATGCCCCACAGTCGCCTTATGACTCGTTCCTGGACATGCGCCTTGCCGGAGCGCGCCAGCCGCGGCGTTATGCCCCTTCTCCGGCCCCTTATGCCCTTTCCGCGCGCAGTCGAAGTGAGTAGTCCTCGTACCTCTGCTCGGCGAACCCGCTTGACTGACGATGTCTTCTGTGTGCAGGCAAGATCCGCAGGTATCTGTCGATGCTCACCTGCTCTTGCATCGGCTGCCGCCCACATCATGACGATTTCTGAGCGCTCGCTTTCCCATGTACCGAACGACAGTCGGGACCCGGGCTACAGAGCTATGATTTTCTCCCTATGTTGCTCGTCCTCTTAGCTCCGGCTATTCGTGGCCACCTTTGCGCCCGGACCTTTGTATCGCTACCAGCACCGGACTGCTCGACTACTCGCCCATGTATCGTTTATCCGTTGATACCTTCGTTCCTCCATGTAGCTTCTAAACTGCCTACATATACGATACCTGCGTTTCTAACAATCTCCATAATCAGTGGAAATATTATCGCCTGTGAACAGCATCCCTCACATTCTGGGTTGTTTCGCCAAACCCGCTAGTGCCGGCTAGGAGAAGTTCATGTTACAACATCATATCAACACTTCCAGCGACTGCGCAGACCTTACTCGCCTCGAGAGGGAAACCCGTCCACCGCAGCATGCGGTCTACAGTCTCGCAGCTTTAGTACCTCATAGGTCTAGTAGAGATCTTATTCCATCTCACGATTTGTCATTTTGTTGCAGTCGGTTACTGAGGCAAGTCCGGGTCATGTGTAACTGTCTGCGACGCTCTGGCGTGCACGATAACAAAGTTCTGTATTATTGACTCGATGCGCGAATACTACATGCATTGGTTGTCACGTCTGGCCTCAGACATACGTGCCGTTTCAAGCCCCCCATGGTGTAGCTGCTAGGCGTAGTATTTCTTGAACAAGAACTTGCTCCACCTCACCTGTTCAGGGCTCATGGGTCGGAGCAGCCCTTTCTGCGTAGCCTCGTCGTCCCATTGAAAGCAATCCGATGAACCCCACTGCCGAGTCGCTATCGCCTTCTCCCAGCCGTCTGGATGTCCGGTGTCCCGATAGATGGCCTTGATGTCCTCAACGACCTCGTCCGACACGTCCTTCCACTCGTGCTCGGTGTCGCCCTGGATCGCCCTCTCGATTGTGTCGATGACGAATCGGTCTCCCGCCCATTTTCCCTGATGTATGTTCACCGACTCGTTCGCCAGCGCCGTGTCGTTGCTCACCGAGAAGCAGAACCGCGTGAAGAGCGCCGTGCCGAAGTCGACCCCAGAGCGGCTCAAGAACGGGGACGCGTCGTCGGGGCACCCGCCGAGCGCCGCGAGCGCATTCGCGCGCACGTACTCGCACTTCACGGTGTTGCAGAGCACCCAGTCGTCGCGGTCCGGGAACGTCACCCCCGCGGCTGCGACGAAGAGGCGGCGGTCCGCCAGCGGGAGCGTCATCACGAAGTGCGTATACTGGTGCGCGCCCAGCCACATCCCGCGACGCCGCTCCGCATTGAAACACAACTCGTCGAGACCAGCAAAAGACAGCTTGTCGATGGGCCCGTCGAGTTCTTCGGCCCGCTCTTCAAGCGCCTTCCGCATTCGGGCCTTCCTGGACGGCCTGACGAGAGTCTCCGGCATAGTGTTGATGCTGGTGTACTCCCCGAGGCACACGACCCGACAGTGCGCCCACTCCGCGGCGAGGACGTCGCGTTCATGTGTGAGAAGGCGCCGCGAGGCAAGCGTGAGGAATTTCTTGCACGTCACGGCGAGACAGATACTGCTGAAAAATGAGAGATCTTCGCGCATGAGGATGTCGGAGAGGAGGTCGTCTGGGAGCGACATCAAACCCTTCGTGGCCACAGGCCCGAAAGGAGGAGGGTTGGCTAGGTACCCTGCTAATTCGGGGCTATACTCGCTGCGATTCAGAGTGGGAATAAAAAGGCGAGCGGGGGAGGAGGCTTACACTGCATAGGGTATAGCCAGGCTGCGTATAAGGAAGGGCTGCGGCACGAAGAAAATGGAGCCGAGCTTGAAGTAGCCGTGAACATTAATGTACTGCTCTCGGCTAAGGTTGAAACTGCCATAGGCAATTAGCATATTATGCGACGCTCTAGTGTTGTTCACTGGCAGACGTACAATTGCCAATGCTGGCCCATCGAGGCTGAACTCTTCTGGATGCGTATGACGGTAGTAGTCGGGTATCTGAAATATCCTTCGCAGGGCTCGAGCGAGAGAGGTAGGGACTGTCTGGCTGATAGCTGGGTGACGAGCGGCGAGGCTTTGAAGCACAGGTAATGTTGGGGGAAAAGCGAAGTGGCCTGCGATCGCTAGGTGCACTGGCAGTTATATACCACGCAGAAAGATAGAGGAGTCTGGCAAAAAGTTTCATCAGGCCAGTATGCTGACTATTTTCGCGATCGGCCCTTGGGATCTTGCATTGTCTGCTGGTGCAATTGTTCGAATCTGGTTAGCCACACCGATGCGACCAGAAATGAGGCTCAGGCTCACACCTGGAAATTTGATCATTGAAGTCATGCAATTGTCGCTGTGGATGCACGCACAGGTGGAACAAAAAGCACAACAGCTCACAACGCGTCCCGAAGTCGGTTTAGCCAGCAGATCGGCAGAATGAGCGTGCACCGACGTCCCAAGGTGCAAGTTAGCGCGAAATCGCGATCACGCGCACTGGCGAAGTGCTTCAGTTCGTGGCGTGCGACGCGTCAGGACGCGTCGATCATGACGCGCGGCGATGCAGCAGGGGCAGGCACGGACTTCTTTTTGCTCCCAAATCGTGCTGAGGGTAGTTTCACCCTCGACTGCTTTCGACGTGTGGCACTGCATGACCCACACGTATGTGCAGAGTCTTGCTTCTGGGAAGGGTTTGTCACGGCGGCGATGATAGACGTTTGGCTTCATGTCTGTCACTTTTCGAAGACTTCTTCGCGTACGCTGAGCTTGTTTCGAAGCACCATGTCGCGGATCTCAGCCACAAAATCGGCGACATAAGCATATGAGCTGAACGGTGCTATAAAGACAACACCTTGTCGTCGTCTGTACGGCCTCCCGTCTCTCCCTCTTGTTCTATCTCCCAGCTTGCTTGTACTCGCACGTCGAACTCCACCCGTATCGACCAACTTGGTTATCCTGACATCAGGTTTCGTACGTCTATCGCGACCTGACCACCGGTGTCGCAACCGGGCTGTCGCGTACCCCAGGTTGTCTGCTATAGCCTCTACTGCCAGTGAGTCCCGCTTGTCAACCAGTTGCGTTCCGTAGTGAATCAGGGGCTTACTGAGTCACGCCCCTCATCATCGCTGCGCGGTATACTACGTAGGAACAGTCCATATTCTGGGCCCGGGGTGGCCGAGCATTCGCGTGCAAACAAAGCCAGAGGCGAGCTTTGGCTGCCAGGATCGACGCGGTACCTGGCTGGAGATGGACAAAGCCGGCGCGTGTCTTACGTAACTATAGTCGGACGCGATCGGCGGTTAAGTCGGCCAAGCCACAGGTCACCACGCATCTCTCTCCCCAACCCCCACTCAATCCGCAGACTGTGTACTTCTATATGACAAGATGGCGGCCGTATGCCCTTCTCCCTTGCCTCTAAAGACGCGTTCTAACGGGCGTGATTTCAGGAAACGTACGGAAGAAACCGCCAGTCAATCGCCGACCTCGAACAAGAAATCAACGAGATATTCGAGGACCACCCCCAATCCCACTTCAACGAAGCCAACGAACCAGTCATCCCCGGAGATGCTCTCGTCGACGTCCTCCGCACATTCTCGAGCAACCACAATGCGGTCGAGCTTATGACGCGAGAGGAGGAGGAACAGCTCACAGGCCTCATCGCGAGCAACCCTGGCATCCAAGTCACTCCCCAAGTCCTCCTCCAGTTCATCGCCATGCAGACCACCCTCAGCCCCAGACACAGCCCGGAGAGCACCCCGCCACCAAATATGAACGCGTTCGCGGACCGCGGCAGGTCGGAGGACCGTGACGATAGCGGAATGAACTCGCGTTCGTCTAGCCGCGACTCCACCGGCACGTACTACCGACCATCGTCAAGAGGCCCCTCGCAAGAGTCTCCGTTTGACACGAGTAGGAGACAACGCACAACGCCTCTGAACAAGAATGCACCGTCGAGCTGGGCGCGACGGCCTCCCCCGTCGCGTCGCAAGAGCGACGTTGGCCAAGGCGGCCACAGTCGCGCTTTGTCCGACTCGGAGGTGCGTGGCCATTCTCCACTGATGTTCATGCACTGACCTGTCGCAGTCTGTGACGTCCCCACCCAGTTCGTACGCGCGCACCCCTGGCCGCAGCCGCGCGCCGTCCAACCCCACTAGCCCCACGTTCAGCCCTCCTCAGCTCAGCAAGTCCATCAGCTCGCCTCCGTTTGGCGGGTCTTCGCGTCCACACTCGCGGGCCCAGTCGCAACCCCAAGGACACTTCTCGTCCCTGGACAACGCTGCGAATGATTACTACGGCTCCTCGCCCGAGCGGGAGTACGACCAGCGCGGCATGTCTTCAGGGCTCATGTCTCCTCCCCCGTCCGACACGTCCTTCGACGACGAGCGGCACTTCCAGGAGCAGATCTCGTCCCTGGCTCTCCCGCGAAGGTCTGGGGAAGATTCGGACGACGACGACGACGAGATCGAGGAGGCCTTGCTTGGCCTTGTGATGGACCGCTCGGCTGCATCGTCGACCGCCTCGCTGGACATGCAGGGCCGTCTGGACGCGCTGCAGCGGCTGAACACGGACTTGGGCAGGAAGCTGTTGGAGGCGGAGCGGACACTGCAGAACCGCCTCGCTGACCACGAGCAAGAGCTGGAAGACATGCAGATGCGCCTAGAGGAGGCGCGAAGTGAGCTGAGTGCGACGAAGCGCGAAGAGAAGGACCTCCGTGGCAAGGAGGTAAGCGTTGAGTAGTGGCTTCTGGGCTGTTTGCTGATTTCCTGTGTAGCGTCAAAATTCGACGCAGATTGCAGCACTAGAGACGGAGATCGCGAAGCTGCAGAAAACTTTGGACACGGCGCGCTCGTCGTACCAGAGTCTCCAGAAGCAGTACCAGGAGCAATGCTGTAAGTCTTGCTCTCTGACCTGCGGGTTTCGTCCGCTAACACGACGTTTCACTAGCCGAGTCCGAACGGTACCGCAACCAGCTCCGACGGCGCGACCAGGAGATCAAAGACCTGCAGGACGCCGCGCAGATGCAGGCTATCGAGACGCAGAAGTGGCTGCGCGAGCAGTCGAACTACGAGGAGCGGATCGCATCGCTCGAGAACGAGCTCCTGGTAGCGCAACAGGCACAGGCACAGCTCGACGAGCAGAAGCAGGAGAACATGCTGCTGAAGGAGACGATCGACCGGATGCGTTTCGACATGGACGAGCTGCGGAACAGCGCGAGCGCGCTCGAGAAAGGTGGCGGCTCCGGCACGGCGAGCGCGCACGGGAGCGTAAGCAAGAGCCTCGGCGCGGAGCTCCTGAGCAAGATGAAGGACGGGAAATGGGACATGGACGAGGAGGTTGAGGAGGAGCCGAACAGCTTGGAGCTCGAGGTCGAGGCTGAGGACGACGAGACGGAGTCCGAGGACGTCGTTCAGACCATCATTACTCGCACCAAGAGGGTAGGTCTTACAGCCTTCGCGCGAGGAAGCGTGGCACTGACATTTCCGATGCGTTAACAGAAAGTCGCAAGCCGTGCGAAGAAGATTGAGACCTTCCAGCTCGACGAGATGAAGGAGTACTCTGACACGGGCGTTCAACACGAGCTCGCGGAGTTCACCGCGTCCCGCGTCGTGCAGACCGACCCCCCACCGAAGATCCTCACTGCCTCATTCAGTGTGCAAACAGAAGAACCCGCCGTGTCAGCCATGTCAACCCAGACTGAGCCGGAACCAGAACCAGAACCGATACCCACCCCTCCGGTGCTTGTCACCGTCGACGCCGAGATTCAGACGGACGAACCATCAAGCACGGAGGACGACGACGAGGCGCTCGCGTCTTCGTCGTCGACCCTGTTACCCCCCACCCCCAAGGCCGCGCACGAGCACCTCCACCCACACACACACGACCTCCCGCCCGCGTACAACCAGGTCGCGGGCGAGCGCACGGACGAGCTCGCGCTGCGGGTCGCGAACGAGACGCTCAAGACGTGGCACAAGGGTCTCAAGTTCCCCATCGAGCCGCTCATTGGCGGCGTCTCCGAGGACGCCGTCGAAGACTGGAAGGCACTCAAGGAGGAGCTCGGCATCGAGTGCGTCGCGATCGACCGGCTCATTGCGGAGTCCGCGCGCACGGGCCAGCCGCGCAAGCCCCCGCCTTCTGCCTCGCGCCCCCGCAAGAGCGGCCGGTTCTACAACATCTACAACACGTATGTGTACGGGGACCCGGACCGCGGGAGCGCGCTTGTCGCGGGCGGACACCTGCTCATCTGCGTGGGCGCGTCCGCGCTCGTCGCGTTCCTCATGGGCCAGGCGATGGCACCGCAATACGCGATTCCCGGTGGCGCGACGTACTACGACCGCGCGGCATGGTCGAGCTTCAACTCGATGCAAGCCGGCGGCGAGGGCTTCCCAAGCGAGACCACCACTGCCGTCTGGGGCATCCTCGGCCGCCTCGGCGGCGGCGCGGTCAGGACGCTTCGCGGCTGGCCTGCCTATGCATGAACATACCCCACCCCCTCCGTGCGCACGTCTCTCACCGTCCTCCGTGCGCGCCACATCATACCCCCACCCCCACTCCAGGCACCCGGCAGTGCGCCGGGGCCGCCGCATGCTGTCTATATGTCCATATGCGCCTTGCTGGATATCATCCGTAGAGCGATTCTATGCTAATCCTCTCCATCCATTCCTTGCACGTACTACGCTCCTTACTGCCGCATATTTCCCCTCTTCCTCTCTCCACCCGGTCCTCTGTCGCATACAGTCGCCCCTGCCGTTACCGTATGCCCCCACGCCGCTGCGCGTATTTCCCGCCTACTCGTCCATATGCATGCTCCCCTTTCCGGATTCTTTTTCCTATCTCTCTCTCAGACTCTTGACGATGTTGTGAACTGAACTGATCACCGTGATGACATACGGACCTCGGGTCCCTGTAGACTAACAGTACACGACATGTATAACAGCCACGGATACGAGCACCTGTCGCTCCAGAGCACGGGATAATTCTATATCCATCTCGTCCCACAACGGGTGTGCGCAGCACATCATATGGAGGCGGTCGTGGATAGCATGTACAGTGCAGGCCAGGGGCTGCTGTGGGATTCTCAAAACTGGCGAGGAGCCAGACATGTATGTATGTATATGAAGGTGTAGAAGGCGAAAGGGGCGGTGAAGGGGAATCGGCCATGGGCGCATGCATAGTGGAGGATACGTATACGAATGGCATAGTGCAGGAGGAGGAAGGGGGATGTGCATGTGGTACGCTACCGCGCGAAGTGGAGAATGAACAAGGGGGATGCAGATGTGAATGAGAAACCGAAGTGTATGCATGAGGCCGAGGGAGGGAAGGGGGATGAGACGAAGATGTGCAGGCCGAAACGGTGGTAATGATACAACTCGAGAGGAGCGATGATGGACAATCTAGCGAGATGACAATAAGACGGAGATGCGATGAGTGGGTGGGGCAGACATAGGAGCCGGGGTACTAGTAGGAGCTGGGGTTTATGAACAGTGGGCGGATGGTACTGCGGCGTAGCAACAGCGGGAGGTCTGGGAAGAGGGGCGGGAACGGGGGCAGGGGAGGGGGCAATGAGATACTCTCTGTCCGTTTCTATGAGCAGGGCTCCCGGCAAGAATCAAGTCCTCGGATGGAAATATACACACAAGTGGTCGGCGGCCGCGGCGCGTGCGCGGGCCGCTATGTACAGATCATCGGGCGCGGCTCGCAGTCGCGCTCTCGCGAGCTCCCCGGCTGCGGTGGCCGGTGCGCGCTCACCGAGCGGCGCGGGGGGGACATGTCCGCCGCGGACGCGGACGGGCGGCGCGTGCGCACCTCGAGCGGCACCTCCTCCTCGTCCGCGCTCTCCTCGTCCTCGTCCTGGTACATCTGCGACGTGCTCGGGTTCAGGTCGTACAAGCCGCCCTCGCCGCTCTCGTCGTCCACGTCCACGTCCTCGTCGTCATCGTCGTCCAGCGGCCCGTCCACGTCGTCATCGAGGATGCTCTCGCTTGAGCGCCCAGCGATGGGCGGAGGGAGGAAGCTCGAGCTGTCCGCGGAGTCGTACGAGACCCCGCTCGAGGCGATGCTGAGCTCAGACTGGTTGAACGACGCCTGCGCGAGCGGGCTCGTTGTCCGGAGCCGCGCCTGGGCCGCCGCGGCGGGCCGTGAGCACCCCGCGCTCGGGTCCTGCTGCGACGGCCCGGCCACGTCCGACGCGCCCTCGGGGTTGCGCGCCATGATCGCGTGCGCTGCGGACATCGTCGCGGGCGCGCCCAGCGAGTTCGCAGACGAGACGGTGCTAAGCAGCGCGCTGTTCGGCATAGACGGGACGGGGCTGTGCGCGACGCCGCCTGCGCCGAGGAGGAGCGTGTCGTCGTCGAGCATGTCCTCGGGGCGCTCGCCCGAGTAGAGGCTCGTCATGTCCTCGGACGGGCGCGCGTGCGTGAACTCGGGCCCGGTCCAGCTCGCGGCGCGCATCGCCTTCGTGAGATGGCCGCCGCCCATGCTCACGCTGCTCTGGCGCGAGGTGACGTGCGAGCTGAGCGCGTCGCCGCTGTCGCGCGAGGGCGGCGCGGTCGCGTGGTGGTGCGGGCGCCCGTGCCCGAGCGACGTGCTCGCCTCGACGGGGAGCGGCCCGTACGACGACGTGCGCTGGCTGCTGCCCAACTTGCGGAACCAGCCGGACATCATGCTACGCGGGCGATCGCTGTCGGGGGAGTATCCAGGGTTCTCAGTCGTCGGTGTCGAAACTTGGCTGGAGCTGACGGGAGATGGGAGGGGCGAACCAATGCGGCTCGAACGGGCGGGAACTTGCAGGCTGGTCTCGGGGGATTTGCTGGCCCTCGAGGTCCCAGAAGTATGAGCGACTGATGTTGACGAGGACGCCTCCGGCTCCGGCCCCGCATTCCACGCCATCCAAGGCTCAAAAGTGTTCGCTGCCGTCGGTGGAGGCTTCGCGCCGATATCACCAGCAGACTTGTTGCGGGACAGCTCTGCGCGCGAGCGCCGCTTGGTCTTCTCCCGCACTGAGCTGTGATGGTGCCGGTGCTGCTGCTGGTGATGATGGTGGTGGTGGTCGACGGTGCCGGCCCGCCGCCGCGGCTGGTACGCGTAGTTAGGCGCGGAACTCACGCCGACGTGCTTCGTGCCGTCGTCATCATCGTCGTGCCGGCGAGGCTGGCGAAAAGAGCGTTGGGGCCGGACGTGCCGAAGGATGGTCGAGGCGGCTTTGGCGAGCCGCTGCGCAGACGGGAGCCAGCGGAAGCGCACGAAGGACATCGCAGACTTGGTCTCCTCCGCGCTCGGCTCGAGCGAGAGGTAGCTGCTCAGCCGCGTCTCCCGCAGCCATTGCTCGGGGTGCTCTAGGTCGCGTGTGATCCAGGGATGTCGCTGGGCCAATGTTCAGGATTTACCCGCATATAGCCAGCAAGATATCACCGCTCACCTTGACGTCTTCGAGGGTTATCCGCTTGCGCGCGTCCTTTTCAAGCAGACGGCTCAGCAGGTCGACGACGAGGGAACCTTCAGTCTCCTCGCCTAGAGGCCTCTTCGAACGCCTCTGGTGCCGGCCACCGGTGGGGAGCCTGTCGAGGCCCATCGTGTCGCCCACGTCCCAATCCTGCGACCGTATGACCTGGTAGATCTCATACTCGGTCTTCGCCGGGAACGGCATGTATCCGAACAGCAGCCCGTACAGCGTCACGCCAAACGCCCATATGTCGATCGCCTTAGTGATGGGGGGCTTCTTGCGCGGCGCAGATAAATTGAGCGCGCTGCTCGACGCCTCCACAGGCGAGGGCGACGCCTCGACGACAATCTCCGGCGCGAGGAACATGGGCGTGCCCGCCGTCTTGGACAGGTCGGACTCGTCCATGAGAATGGGGTCGTTGTCGTCGTCCTTGATGTTCCCCTTGCCCGCCGCGGCGAGGCGCTGCGCGTACGAGAAGGTGGAGACGCCGAAGTCGCTGATTTTGACTGTCGCACGGTCGTTCGTCCATAGGAGATTGGCAGGTTTGATGTCGCGGTGGATGATACCCTGGTAATGTACTGCGCAGGCGCTTAGCACGGCGCACGGACGAGGGGCGAGTAGCTCGAGAACTTACGGTACTCGAGCCCAAGGATAACGTCGCGACAAATGCGCCGTGTCTGATCTACTCGAAGCAGCGGGTTGTCATTACTTGTGCGCCATTTGATCTCTCCGCCGCCGAGGTACTCCATGACTATATGGGCCGTCAGCGTCTGCACACACATGCCGGAACGTTCAGGAGCGCAGACTGAACCGCGCAGATACCACGCGAGCACCCAAGCCGAGTGACCTGTGATGGGACGTGCATATAACGTGTTGCGGCCGTTACGTATAGGGACTACGGTGCGCGCGGGGTGGGTGTGGGCGGATAGAGCACGTACCCATGTATATCTTGTCTTTCAGCGGGTCGTCTATCACCTCGAGCAGGCGCACAACGTGGGGATGGCTGAGCTTCTTCATGATAGCGATCTCCTTGCGTATCTTGTGCTCTGTGCTGCCGAGCTGGTCTACAAGTGGGGTATTGTCTGAACGGGGGAGATTGCGCTTCCTGAGCTTGCTCATGCGGTCGCTCTTGGACTTGCGGGGAACGGTTTTGATAGCCTACAGTTCAGAGCAGACGGTTGGCCACCGTGCTGGTGCGGGAGCGGGGACTGGGGAGCATGACTGACCACATTCTGGTTGTTCTGGGAGGTATCTCGGGAGAGCCAGACCTCACCGTGCTGGCCCTTCCCGACCTTGTGTAGGAACTCGTACTGGTTTATCATCCTGTGCGCCGTCGAGGCCATGTCGCGGGTGTGGGCCTCGCGGGTCATCACGACCGCCTCATGCTGGGTGTGGGCGTTGGCGCTGACGGACTGCACGCTGTCCCTGGCGTCGGCGGGCCTATCGCGCGAGCTGGAGGCAACAGGGGGGGCCATAGTCTAGTATGTACAGAGGACGGCCGCCAGAGTGGGAGAGGGGGGAGTGGGGGGAGGGGGAGATGAGGGCGGGAGGGACGAGGAGGAAAGCTGGCTGAGACTCCACAATGGGCCCTTAGCCGGCGTACGCGCACAGGCGCCCAATCACGCCCATCCTGTGCCACCCCATCCCTCCCCCAGCCTAACCGTCTTCTGCCCTCTCCATCGCCCCCTCGTCTCTCGCGCCCACAAGAGCAGGTCCGCCCCGACGCACAGCGAGCGCGCAGCCCGCGCGATACATACTCGACCCGCAGATCGTACCAAGAATACAACGCGCCGTGTTCTACACATCACAGTATCCCCGAGGTTTCCCAGCTAGCGTCCCTCCCCGCGCGCCCCCATCGCCCGCTTCCAGCGTCGAACGTCGCGTTCACCGCGCGCATGTGCACTTGTCCTCTTCCTTGACAGACTGCATCACCTGCGCGCACACCCGAGCCCTGCATCAGCATCGAACAACGTCTAATACGTCACACACCCAGCAACGCTCGCCCTTCGCGGCCCACCCCCGCAACGGCCTCGCATGCATTGCTTGATCGCACGCCGCAGAGCTCGAGAAGATCCCCAAACTCCCCGGGGGAAATCGCGCCCTACGGCCGCGGATCGCGCCAGCCCCGGCAGAGCCTGAGCCTCGACTCTCAAGCTTCGGGGAGCGGGCCTCGAGCTGCCCCCTCGCTCTTCCTAACCTTCTGGTGTGGCACGCCGTGGCGACGCGCGCACGCACCCATCAGACGCAGAGAGCAGAACGGGAGGCACTCACCGCTTCAGCGTGCTGGCCGCATCCCTGTCCATCCCAAACCAGACGTAATTATCAGCTTCGAGCACACGGTAGGAATGAGTCGGATTCAGATGCAGAACGCGCCGGCGACCGCCACTCGCCCCTGGCGCGAGACGGGGGGCCTGGAGGAGTGGCGGCCCGCGAGGAGGGGTTGCGAAAGAGAAACGTTCGAGCCGGCGGCGTGGACGCGGCTGATCGCCACACCCTCCCGCGAGTCTCGAGCAGCGACACGCGGCCGAGCCGCACGCCTCGTTGCCGCCCCCGAGCCCCCACATTTCATTATCGCCCGACACAGCCCGCGCCGTGGCGGCGATGACGATGACGGCAGCGCTCGCGGGATGCTTGAAAGGGGGTGTCGAATACGGCAGCACGCACCTTCCAGGTCGTCTTGCTGCAGCTGTCGCACTTGACGAGGTAGCAGCCGTTCACGGGCGTAGCGGAGGTCTCGACGTAGGCCATTTCCTTTGATTTCAAAGTTCTGCGTGCGTGTGTGAGTATACGGTATCAGAAGCGGCGTCGTTCGCAGCACCAGGCGCTGACATCAGGGGTGGAATGCTCACCGAGGATGCGAGGAACGGGTGCGGGGTTCTGACGAGATGGAAGGTCTCGGAGGAGGACGTTCGGGTGGGAACGCAGCGGCACACAACGTTTGGGGGTTTATATCGCCCCCGCCGCGCCGATGCAGATCCCACACGATAAGCTTTGCACTCATTCGGAATTCCCTCAGTCATCCGCGCGCATTTGCACCGCTGCGCGGTGAACGCCATTCGGAATGGCCTCGCGTTCATGCGCTCGCGGCGGGAAGGGAAGAACGCCTTCCCACTGGATACTGACTCACCTGCTTACATGCGAGCCGCAGCAGGACGTACGCCCCGGCAGACTTCAGCCACAGACGCGGCAGGGAGACATGCGCGCAGCCATAGCACCACCGGCCAATTAACATATGGTACGTGCCGTACGCACACTACAGACAGATCATTAGTACATAGCAACGCATATGCATCACAGAGACGTCCAAAAGTCTATGCTGAAGCTGCCGGCGGCGAGTGCGCTTCAAGTCGCGTGAAGGGGCTCGCCCGCAAGCGCCTGGCTGAACATCTGCAGCGCCGCTTCGCCTCTGTGCAGGTTGCCCCACTCGTACGCAGCTACCTCGTGGCCTCTGGCATGGACAGGGAGGTCAGCGCTGAGAGTCGTAGTGCGGGAATCGTACGCACGCTCCGAAGACGCGAAGGTAGTGCAGCTGCCCGGCGTTCTTGTACAGGCCCCCCGGTTCGCCGCGGACGGTAAAGTTGGAGAACTCCTGCTTTGCCCAGTCCGCGCTGACCGTCGTGTTCATCTTGTCGAGCTGGTGAAATCGACGGTAGGCTTTGGAAGCTCGAGTGCGCCGGGGCCCGAGGACTCACCATAGCCTCAACGCCGAAATAGTTGAACTGGTAATCCTACATAGCAAACCGGTCAGCCGCTCGGCCGCTCGCCACCCAGAGTGCATACCCACTGCGTCCCCGACATACAGCGTCGTCCGCACGCCCGCATCGACGACCGCCGCGAGCGTCGGCACCGAGTTCTGCATCCACTCGCCCTCGAACGCGAACAGCACGCCGCTGTCCAACTCCGCGAACGCGCCCTCCGCGCCGAGCTGCGCCTTGCGCGCGGTGTCGTTCGCATACGCGGTGATGTCTGGGGGGTACGTGTCGAAGATGTCCGCGAGGATGTAGTCGGGGTTACGCGCGCCGGAGAGCCGCGGTTTGACGTCCGCGTCGCAGTTGAACTGCGCAGTCGCGCAGATGTCCGTGTCCGACGTGGCGTAGCATTGGAGAATCTGTTGATGTGCACCCGGACGGCCGGGGTCAATACGGTGTGGACAGTCGGGAGGAATACAATGCGCACTTGATCCCGACATCCGCCGGGCTGAATCCAGCTTTGATTCGTGGATACGAGCGTGTCGTTTGTAGCAGTCGGGAAGTACCTGCAGCGACAGGGGTCACGTCGTCCCCAGTTTTTCAATGGCACGGTATGGCGATGGACTCACGGATTGAACTGTGCGTAAGTGAAGTAGCTCTCGTATTGGGTAAGCGGGTCCTGTGTGGTCCCTGAGCGTCCAGCAGCTGACAGAGGTTCCCGAGAACACACTCACGGTCAGGCCATCCCCGATCCCGAGCGTCTTGAGGTTGACAGGTACACCCTCCAGACTACCATTCGCGATGCGCGCGTTTTGGTCGAGGAAATGCCTACCACCTCAAGGATCAGTTCGTTCCTAACGAGTGCGGTAAGTTCGCCGAGCAGCGGACCTTGCGAATGTTGGGCCATAGTGCCCGCCGTACCTGAAAGGAGTAGCATACATCGAACCAGTGCGCGCCATAGATGACGATATACCACTCACGACTCGGTCCAGATACCGAAATCATTCGTCTTGAATCTGCTGAAGCGGTCATCCGCGAAGAGTACCTGCAGGAACTGACCCGCGCAGGTGGTAGATCAATATCATACGACGCGTGCGCCGCCCTGGAAGCAGTGAGCTTACGCTCCAGACATCTTCAGCGGCATCGAGCGAGTTGTCGATATTCCTGTCGCCCTGCGAGAAGCCAGTCGGGATCGGCTGGTCAATATAGAGCCTGCCGACGGTCAACACTCGTCCCTGAGGCCATCCTAACACCCGCGGGAAGGGCGTACATATTCGACACGTTATTCCAAGAGTAGGGATTGTACGACACGCTGGACGTGTCGTTGTTGATCCGGCAGGGACCGTGCTCCTGGAAGACCCCTACAAGCCCAGAGCCTCCAGGCTAGTGCCAGCACAGGTTAGCCCGTACGCATACCTCGAACGCGGCCGATGTCGCCACGCATGCAGTGCTCACCCCGCCTTGCAGCCATAGGGTCAACGGCGCCATTTCCGGTTGCTCGCGGGCCTCAAAGAACCAAAACCTAATGTCATCGGAGAAGGCGGCGCTCAGTACTGCTCTCGTTCAACCCGAGCCTGGCACGGCAAACACGCACCATATACTATTCTCCTCGTCCAAGTCGGCGTAGCCCGAAGCCTGGTTTACCCCGGGAGTCGTCTCGCACTCGCCGCTGTTCTCGACGATGCGCAGCTTGCCCGGGGTCCGAGTCATGTCCCGCTTCCTCAACCCGCCCTGGTTGCTCTGCTCAACGGCGTGCCTGAAGACCCCCGAGAAGTGGACTGGGATCGCGGAGGCAAGTGCCGCTAACGCCATGCACTTCGTGAGTACCGCCATCTCGCAGTTCGTCTTGTCCGAGTCGCCTGAGAGGTTGCCAAGAGGTAGCTTGTTGCGATTCCGGGTACGGATTGCGTCGCCCCGTATATACGTTGTCAGGCCACAGTGAGACACCAGGAGATGTCCGCGCCTCACCGCCGCCCGTCACCTCTTCACAGCTCTGGGCGGGGATGCATGGCGGCGTGGCAGCCTCGTCGGAGGGGCTGAGGCTCGCATAGCCGCATAGCGTCCGGTGGCGAAAGCCGGCTGCCCTGTATACTGTATGTGTGCGTCAAACTTTGTGGGTGGTCAGGGGACGCACCATTACAAAAATACACCGTCGATGCCGACGGCGAGAGCAGCCTGAGGGCAACGATGGCCGCAGAATGTATAGGATGGTTGCTACTGACGCTCACGGCGTCATCCTTCTTGACCTATAACCCCGCGCGGGCGTATCCAACATCCAGCGCTGTGGCGACTTCTGGTGAGTTGGCGAATGGGCATAAGAGCGATGCGCAAATTAGGGTGCTCCTACTAGTTGGGGCACACTTGCAACACTGGTTACTACTCACTGTGCTGCGCCCAGTTGCACGTTTAGTCATAGCGAGCGTACAGCATGCTGAAATGAAGATGAGCCGTTTAGATTATACATGACAGAGCCAAGCTGACTTGAACCCACAGCAACGCGGTCTCAGCTCTTCTCATGCGGCCGGGCCCTGGTACGCTAGTATCTCTCAGCGGCCGTTGAAGAAAGAGTGATATGCCAGTACATACCTAGTCCAACCGCCAGGTTCAACAAAACCCTTCCCAGAAGCAAGATTCTGGGGTCTGCGCATTCGTGCGCGCTATGTATGGGGTGCTAGACGTCAAGTTTTCTAAAACAACTAGGTGAAACTACACTGTGAAGTTCAGAAGAAAAAGAAGTGCGTGCCCCCCTGCTGCATGGCCGCGCGTCATCATGATGATCGACGCGTCCTGACAGGTCCTGACGCGTCGCGCGCCACGAAGCACTTCGCCAGCGCGCGTGATCGCGATTTCGCGCCAACTTGCACCTCGAGACGCACGCTCATTCTTCCGATCCGCTGGCTAAAGTGACTTCGGAACGCGTTCACCGGCACCGGTGAGTTCCACCTGTGCGTGCATCCATTATATAGCGACATTAATTGCAATTGCATGACCTCAATATTGTTCCAATTCTCAGGCACGAGCCTCCTTATTAGCCACCCTACCAGACACTCACTTCTGGCCGCGTCGGTGCGGCTGGCTCACTCGAACAGCTGCACCGACAGACAACGCAAGCTCTATAGGGCCGAAAATGGTCATAATGACGCATGACGGCCCGATGAAACTACGCCGTATATAACTGCAAGTAACGATCGCAGGCCACGTCGCTTTCCCCCCAACATTACCTGTGCTTCAAAGCCTCACCGCCCCGTCACCCAGCTGTCAGCCAGACAGTCCCCACCTCTCTCGCTCGACCCCTGCGACTAGCAACATCGAGAGGATATTTTAGATACCCGACTACTACCGCACATACGTACGCAGTGCCAGGTGCCAAGAAGGGTTCAGCCTCGATGGGCCAGCATTGGCAATTGTACGTCTGCCAGCGAACAAGACCAAAGCGTCGAATTACATGCTGATTGCCTACGGCAGTTTCAACCTCAGCCGGCAGCAGTACATCATGGTCAACGGCTACTTCAAGCTCGGCTGCATCTTCTTCGTACCACAGCCCTTCCTTATACGCAGCTTGGCTATACCCTATTCAGTGTAAGCCACCTCCCCTGCTCGCCTTCTTATTCCCACTCTGAATCGCAGCGAGTTTAGCCCCGAATTAGCAGGGTACCTAGCCAACCCTCCTCCCCTCGGGCCTGTGGCCAAGAAGGGTCTTATGTCGCTCCCAGACGACCTCCTCTTCGACATCCTCATGCGCGACGACCTCTCATTCTTCAGCAGTGTCTGTCTCGCCGTGACATGCAAGAAATTCCTCACCATCGCCTCGCAGCGCCTTCTCACACATGACCGCGACGTCCTCGCCGCGGGGTGGGCGCACTGTCGGATCATGTGCCTCGGGGAGTACACCCGCATCAACACCATGCCGGAGGCTCTCGTTAGGCCGACTAGGAAGGCCCGAATGCGGAAGGCGCTTGAAGAGCGGGCGGACCTCGACGGGCCCATCGACGAGCTGTCCTATGCCGGTCTCGATGAGCTGTGCGTCGATGCGGAGCGGGGCGGGATGCGGCTGGGCGCGCACCAGTATACGCACTTCGCGATGACGCTCCCACCGGCCGACCGCCGCCTCTTCGTCGCAGCCGCGGGGGTGACGTTCCCGGACCGCGACGACTGGGTCCTCTGCAACACCGTGAAGTGCGAGTACGTGCGCGCGTCCGCCCTCGCCGCGCTCGGCGGATGCCCCGACGACGCGTCGCCGTTCTTGAGCCGCTCCGGGGTCGACTTCGGCACGGCGCTCTTCACGCGGTTCTGCTTCTCGGTGAGCAACGACACGGCGCTGGCGAACGAGTCGGTGAACATACACGAGGGGAAGTGGGCGGGGGACCGATTCGTCATCGACACGATCGAGAGGGCGGTCCGGGACGACACCGAGCACGAGTGGAAGGACGTGACGGACGAGGTCGTGGAGGACATCAAGGCCATCTATCGGGACGACAACGACCCAGAGGACTGGGAGAAGAGGATAGCGACTCGGCAGTGGGGTTCTTCGGAATACTTCCAATGGGACGACGAGGCTACGTTGAAAGAGTTGCTCCGAGCCATAAGCCCTGAAGAACTGAGGTGGCGCAAGCGGTTGCTAGAGAAATACGCCTAGTAGCTACACCATAGGAAGCTTGAAAACGCAGAGAATCAGGTGCAGTAAACGGATGCATGAGGCTAGACGTGACAGTCAAGTGTTGACATTGGCACAGTCGTCAGCGGGAGTTTCAGTTGTGCGGTGCTGGACGCTTGCACATGGGGTAGTTCCACATCGACGCAAACTGGACAATGCAAGCCAAGCTATGTGCAGTGCTCACATCCTCGCAGCTGTGTTGTGCTGGTATTCTGGAAACCGACACCGAGGCAACGAAAGTCGTGGCAGGCAGCACTGGCCTATGGAATGTAATTCCAGCATGGGCGACATACAACATGTGGGACTCAAAGGACGTGACCATGACGGATAAGATCGCGGACTGCATAACCCTTCGTACACTGCTCGACGCGCAGCGTTTAGGCGGAGAGGAGAGTCTTGAGGAAGGTCTCGCCAGCCGCCTTGGGGGTCTTGGCCTTCTTCTTGTCCTTCTGAGCCTTCACGCGCTCCTGCTTGACTGTGAACGCGAGACAGGTCAGTTTCGCCTCCCGTAAAGCCGCGACGCAAGACTTACGAAGCTCCTGCCTGCGGAGGGTCTTCGCGTAGGGGTTGAGGCGGAACAGAACGGCCTTGTTGACAAGGGGGTTCTTGTGCTGCGTCCAGGGGCGCTTTTGGATCTTCTGGCCAGCGGGGCGAACGACCGACTGGATCTCGTCGCTGTTGATGAGACGGGTGACGTCGGGGTTGCTGATCTTGGCAGTGGGGAGGCTGCACACATGCAGGGGTAAATACCATGCAAGAGAATATCAAAACGCCTGACGTACACGTAGTCCTTCTTGAAGGTCGACGCCTTGTCGAAGGTGCCGAAGACCTCGTCAAGGAGCCCGAAAGCACCCTCAGTCCAGATAACGAAGCGGCCAAGGTGACCACCGGGCGCGAGCTGGAGGAGGTTGAGGCGGCGGACGTTGACGACCTCAACACCGGGGAGGTTGCGGAACGCCTTGACGATACCGTTGTCCTCGTTGTAAACAACGAGGGGGCCACGGCGCTGGCGGTGACGGCGGTTGCGGAGCTTGCCCTTACCCGCGCGGAGCTTGCGGGAGTTGGAGACCTTGACAACGTCGGAGTACGCCTTGAGGGCCTTGAGGAGAGCGACAGCCTCCTTGGTCTTGGCGAAGGACTCGGTCGCGTTCGAGACGACGAGGGGGACCTCCTCGATCTCCTCGATGCGGTGGCCACGGGCGAGGACGAGCGAGGGGAGGGCAGACGCCGCAAGGGCAGAAACAACGGCGAAGCGGCGCTGGTTCTGGTTCACCTTGACGTGCCACTTGCGCCAGGTCTTGGTGGGCGCGAACATGCGACCGCCACGGCACATGTTACCGAACGCGGCCTGGCCGGAGCGGTGGGTACCACCACCGCCGACACGGGGGATACGAGCGACGGCACGACCGGTACCCCAGGACTCGGCGGAAGTCTGGTGGCCAGCCTTCTCGCTCACGGCGTACGCCTGCCTCTTGTTCTTCGCGATGCTCTCTGATCAAACGAGATTCCCTCTGTTAGAGACTGTCCCACAAATTCCCATGCTTGATTCACTCACTGTGCACCTGCTGGACAACATCAAGACGGATGGGAGCGGTGAGCACCGCGGGCAGGGGAAGAGAGCTGGAGGCCTCTAAATTTCGTCGTCAGTCGTTTCCCTCTGTACTGTTGCAATGCTGCACGCACCTCCGGCCGAGGAGCGAACGTTAACGGTAGGGCGAGAGGCCATTCTTGAGGATGTCTTGAGTGTCTTGACGCGGCCGACAGGGCAGGATGAGTGTGTGGACATCGAAAAATAGAGTTTGCCAGTACTACAGCCTCTGTGCAAGCTCGGACAAACAAAGGCATCACATGATGGAGACGCGACTGCAGGTTAGCGCCGGTCGACGCGTCTCAGCTGCTGTCTTGCCTCTCTCGCTCCTGCGAGGGTCTAAACATTCGCGGTTTGCTCGACATGCTGGACCTCAGGCCTTTTATACGCCTCTGTTACGTACTACAGCTTCAATACTAGGCTCCCTTCTCCCCACATAAGATCGTCAGGGCTCTCTGACTGCAAGCTGGGCTTCTCGAACTTGCAGGCGTGGCGTTGAGGACATGGAGAGGCAAATGGCCACGCGAGCTGCAAGAATAATCGTCACCTACGTACACTTCTACCAGGTATGTGGAGGTCCCGTATGACACGATCCACGGGTGCGTTTCTAGCTGCAGGCTTGCAAGCGCGCAAAGTGGGCGCTCACGTATCGCATCCCCGCTGGTATTGTGCACCTATACCTCATCATCGCGTTAACCAAATGGAGCACAAGGAGACCGTCCTGAGAACACTGTCAGATCGCCGACATACATACGTATTCGAGCGGCACGACAATCCTCCACGAACGTAATGGACAACTGCGGCACAATGTGCTGCTAGCTGCCCGTGCAGCGCCCAACCACTCGCACAGTCAGCAGCCTGCGGCCGCCGATTTCCAAATTGTGGATTGAACAAGAGTCACCGGGCTGCTAGACACCCAAGAAGCGTGCATCCTCGTGCATCGCACTCGCACTCGTATCTCAACCCCCCTCCAGCGTCGAGTCATGTACACGGTACATGAGCGTCCACAAGCGTGGGCGCCACAGACGCCTCGGAGCGTTACCCACGGAGCGTGGAGATATCAGAATCGTCGGACCGCGCAATGGGGCGGAGGACCGTGCGGTCAGCGGGCTGCAGCAATTTACTTGCGATACGATCGACCACGAGCCGGCGGGTAGTCTCGGGCTATACTGAACGCATGAGTCAGATACCCGCCCCGTTGGCTTGGGGGGTCGCGCAAAGGGTATAAGAGCGGGAAGGTTATGCTCAGGTCGCAAGCAGTTGCGCCAGTGCTTCCCCGCGCATACAGCCACTTGCGTTCCCACCCAGCTTTTCACTGCAACATACCCCTTTGTAGGCAGAGGCAAGACTAACATGGCGAACGATATGGACCTCCCTCAGAGCTCGTCCGCTCACGTTCAGAATGCTGCAGAAGGCGCGACCAGACCTGCGAATACCCCGCTGGCCTCGCGCATCCTACCAAGAGAGTTCTACGACCAGTTCATGTCAGAGTCGTCCAAGCGCCGCATCGAGGATCCCAGTCAGTACGACATCCAGTCTCCACGAACATAATCTAACAAATACCGCCTGCTTCTGAACTACAGTCCGCGCCCTGCTCCCGCTCGAGGACCGCCCCGGCGTGATCTCCCTCCTCGCGGGCAAGCCGAACATCGACACGTTCCCGATCACGTCCATGCAGTTCAACCTGCGGGACCCCACGACGGGCGAGAACCGGCCAATCGCGCTCAGCGATGCCGAGCTCGCGAAGGGTCTGCAATACAGCGGCAGCGCGGGTATCCCGGACCTCCTCGACTGGCTCGTAGGATTGCAGGAGCACGTACACGGCCGCAAGCGGGGCGAGGGCTGGAGCCTCTGCTTCGGCACGGGCTCGTCCGACTTGATTTACAAGGTCAATCGAGTACTTGTTGTTGATCATGAATACGACGGGCTCACAGGGTTTCAATCACAGGCGGTCAACGCCCTCCTCGATCCAGGAGATGTTGCACTCATTGAGGCCCCGATATACGCGTGAGGCCCTCTCTCTTCACACAGCTCGTGCCGTCGGTGCTGACCGTCCCGTCCACAGAGGCGTATTCCCGGTCTTCCACGGAACAGGATGTGAGATGATAGGTCGGTACATCCGCCGCCTGCGCCATCTCCATTCCTATCTAATGCCCTAACAGAGGTCCGCACCGACGAGCACGGAACGGACGCGCAGGGCCTGCGCGAGATGCTCGAGAACTGGCCGGCGGGGAAGCCCAAGCCGAAGGTCCTTTACACCGTGCCGGTACGCTTTCACATTTCCCGACCCGCGGTCCAGCTACGTAACGGAGTATACGCTGACACCGAGTATCCGTAGTACGGATGTAATCCGACAGGAATGACGTCTACGCTTGAGCGGAGGCTGCAAGTCCTCGAGCTTGCGCGCGAGCACAACTTCCTCATTCTCGAAGGCAAGTCCAAACACACCTCCACGTTGTATCGCCGGCTGACAACGTCAACGCAGATGACCCGTACTACTACCTGTACTTCGGAGATGCGCCACGCCCACCGTCGTACTTCACGCTCGAGCTCGAGCAGCCCGAGGTAGGCCGGGTCATCCGCTTCGACAGCCTCTCGAAGGTGCTCTCCTCGGGTATGCGCATCGGCTTCATCTCCGCACCCGAATGCATCGTCGACGCCGTCGTCCTCCACGTGCGTCCCCTGTTATTCCGTCTCATGGATGTATGCTCACCCCCAAGCCGCACTGCAGACGATGACGTCGAACCTGCAGCCGCCGACGCTGACGCAGGTGCTCGCGCTGCGGCTGCTGCGCGAGTGGGGGTACGACGGGCTGCGGACGCACGTCGGGCGCGTCGCGCAGTTCTACCACGCGAAGCGGGACGTGTTCGAGGGCCTCATGCGGAAGTACCTCGCGGGCCTCGCGGAGTGGGCCACGCCCGAGGCGGGCATGTTCTTCTGGTTCAAGCTCAACCTCGGCGACGGCGACGGCGCGGAGGGCGACTCGGAGGCGGTCATCCGGACGAAGGCGCTCGAGAAGGGCGTGCTCGCGCTGCCCGGGACGGTCTTCCACCCGGGCGGGCGGAAGACGGCGTACGTGCGGGCGTCGTTCAGCCTGCTGCCCGCGGACCAGGTCGAGGAGGCGCTCCGGCGGCTGCGGGACGTCATCCTGGAGGCGCGGAGGGAGGCGGCGGGTGCCTCGGCCTGATATGGCGACGATGGTCCCGCTGGCGGCTGCGGTCTGTGCGCAGATGGTGGGATGTCGTGAAGGGTATGTCGGGTGGACCGTGGGCGAGTCGGGGTGCGGTATAGACGACAGAGCATTGTGAGATTAGGAAGTACTGGTCGCTGAGTGCAGTGCATGTAGAGCTACTGGCATTCCTAGCAGTGGCGATGGCTTAAGCATATTGGACACGGATTACGTTCGCACACGGGCACGAGTTGTGGACGCATGTGGGCGAGGCAGCGAGCAGAAGGCGTGGACAACTCAGAAGGCCACTGGTTCAAAGTATCGTGCGCGCATCGGCCTGCGCAACACATATTGCTTATGAGGCGATCGGTGCAATGGTAAAGCATGGGATTCGGAATATCATGCTATACTATCCATGCGCGGATGTTGTACAGAGCGCCGCGATGAGAACGATCCGTAGCGTGGCTGTGGGAGCACCCTGGAGACAGGGCCCCGGAGAGGGGGCGCACAGCGAAACGCAGTGACTGTTCCGATCTCCGCAAGCAGGAGGGCGGTCCAGATGCAGATGCACATCGCTGAAGCGGTACGGGGAAGCCACGGCGAGGCAGATTGATCATACGCTGCATGGGAAGGCTCGCCGGGCGCGGGGGGAGTTCCCTGGGGGTGTCAAGCAACCGAGGGCGGTTGCGGTGAAGTCGGGGGTGCCGGCAGAGAACACGTCGGCGAGCGTTGCTCGCGCAGTCGCAGGCGGTCAGAGGGGGTCGCAACGGGCAGAATGAGGGAGGGAGGAGGAGGGGGAGGAACGGTGGCGGAGGGAAGAGGCGCTGGAGGTGTGAACAGAACAGCAGCCGGTTTCTCTTCTTTCTTTCAAACATCTCCAACTCCTCCGCCTCCGCAACGGACATCCTCCCCTGTCCGCCCTTGCTCCCTCCCCCCCAGTCGCTCTGAGCAGGTCACAGGCGATACCTGGCCTCCATTATCTATTACGCTTTCCTGTGACGCCTGCTTCTTGTTCTAATCTCCCCTCTCGCGCGACTTGGCCATCTACCCCGACATGTCCTACAACGACTACCCCGCCTCCCCCAACTCCCCGGGCGGCATGTCCACCCGGCGGCTCACGAACAGGAACACGAACCGCTACAGCGTCACCGCCCTCTTCAGTATGGCGGCCGAGCAGGACGTCGAGGTTGAGGATGAGCTTGGCCGGGGTGCGCGACTCCTTGATTGGTTTTCCGAGGACCCCTCACTTATCCTCCCTCTGCCGCCCCTGCTTCTATCTACCAGCACAAAAGCGACTGAGAGAGCTCAAGGCCCGGATATCAGCACAGTCCAAGCGCAACTTCGTCCTCGAGCGGGATGTCCGTTTTCTGGACTCCCGCATCGGCCTGCTCATCCAGAACCGCATGGCGCTCGATGAGGTGGGTCCCACATAATGCTTCTACCAGCGGAGTGCAGTATCCCTCCCCTCAATAGCCTTGAGAGCTGTTTGGTGGACTGTCCGGACTCCTTCGCGACGGGTTCTCGTTCATTTCAGTTGGAAGTCTGTTCAGGAGAGGAATATGAGCATATGCCGATCATACCTGGAACTCTGATCACTCATCTTCTTACAGCAAAATGAAGTGGAGAAGCACCTCGAGGAAGTCGACGCGACAGAGGGCCACTACCCAGACGACCGCAAGCTGCAGCAGTACTCCAACCTCTTCTTCCTCCTCCAGTCCGAGCCCCGACACATCGCCTCGCTATGTCGGCTCGTCAGCCTGACCGAGATCGACACGCTCCTGCAGACGGTCATGTTCACGCTCTACGGGAACCAGTACGAGAGCCGAGAAGAGCACCTGCTGCTCACCATGTTCCAGTCCGTGCTCTCCTCCCAGTTCGAGACCGCCACCGAGTTCGGCTCGCTCCTCCGCGCGAACACGCCCGTCTCGCGCATGATGACGACGTACACCCGCCGCGGGCCCGGCCAGAGCTACCTGAAGAGCGTGCTCGCGGAGCGCATCAACAGCCTCATCGAGCACAAGGACCTCAACCTCGAGATCAACCCCGTCAAGGTCTACGAGCAGATGATCCAGCAAATCGAGGAGGAGACCGGCTCTCTGCCCCCGAACCTCCCCCGCGGCGTCGCGCCCGAGGTCGCCGCCGCGAACGGGGACGTGCAGGCCATCATCGCGCCGCGGCTGACGATGCTCATGGAGATCGCGAACAGCTTCCTGCTGACCATCATCGACAGCATGGAGAGCGTGCCGTATGGTATTCGGTGGATCTGCAAGCAAATCCGGAGTCTCACGAGGGTGCGTAGCTGGGTGTATGCGTATGAACGCGTGCTGATTAGGCGTGGCCCCTATAGAGAAAGTACCCGGATGCCACCGACTATGCCATCTGCTCCTTGATTGGCGGTTTCTTCTTCCTGCGCTTCATTAACCCTGCGATCGTCACACCGCAAGCATATATGCTGGTGGAGGGCGTCCCGGCGAAGCATCCCCGGCGGACATTGACTTTGGTATGCTACGCCGCACATTCCTGACCATTCCTACCTAACGTGGAATATAGATCGCGAAGATGCTGCAGAATCTCGCGAACAAGCCGTCATACGCGAAGGAGGCGTACATGATCACGCTCAACCCGTTCGTGGAGAACAACAAGGCGCGCATCAACCAATTCTTGAACAACCTATGTGAAGTCGGAGACTTCTACGACACACTAGAGGTGCGCATATATCGTACCTCCGGCCTGCAGTGCGACTAATAATGCTGAATCGGGGCTACAGATGGACCAGTATATGGCTCTGTCGAAGAAGGATCTTGTCATAAACATCACGCTCAACGAGCTGTACAACACACATTCATTGATCCTGCAGCACATCGAAGTCCTAGTACGTCTTGTGCCACAAAGATGCATCCCGGTGCTAACCCTCTTCCGCTAGTCACCAAACGACAAGCAGCATCTGCGTATTCTGACGGACGAGCTCGGGCCTGCGCCGCCGCAGGTCCCCCGAAAGGAGAACCGAGCGATAGAGCTGCCGCTGTACAGCCGATGGGAGACGCCGGTGCAGGACATCCTGCTCGACTCGGTGTCGCCGAGCGACATGCTGTACATGGAGGCGAAGTCGATCTTCGTGCAGCTCATCCGGTCGATCCCCGGGCTCGCAGACAAGCGGCCGCACCAGCTCGCGGCGATCGCGGAGCGCGCGGCGACGACGAAGGACGCGACGCTCGTGCGCAAGGGCATCAAGGTGAAGGAGATGCTGCGCGAGCTCGAGGAGCAGAAGATCGTCGAGCGCGCGGACGGCTACAAGCTCATGCAGGACGAGGTCGCCGCGGAGCTCGTCCACCTCGGCAACCTGCGCGAGAAGGTGCTGCTCGAGACGAAGAGCCTCGAGGCGGTGTACAAGACGATCTGCGACCACAACAACTACCTCCGCGGGCAGCTCGAGCAGTACAAGGCGTACCTGCAGAACGTGCGCCTCACCGCGTCGAAGGAGAAGGGCTCGTCGACGGGCGTGGGCGTCGTGACCGTGGGCGGGAAGGAGAAGAAGCAGGCGAAGCCGGTCGTGCACGGCCCGTACCGCTTCACGCACGCGCAGCTCGAGAAGGAGGGCATCATCGTGGAGAGCAACGTGCCCGACAACCGGCGGCCGAACATCTACTTCAACTTCACGTCGCCGACGCCCGGCACGTTCATCATCGCGCTGCACTACAAGGGCAGGGAGAAGGCGATCCTCGAGATGGACCTTAACATCGACGATCTCCTCGAGAAGGTTAGTACCCCAATTATCTCGGCTATTCTAAACGCAGACACTGACGCTTGTGACCGCCAACAGCAAAAAGACAACAAGCACTTGCTGGACCTCGAGTATGTGCAGCTGAACGTGCCGAAGGTGCTGGGGCTGCTCAACAAGATCTTCACGAAGCGGTGAAGCTCCTGCTCGCCCTCTCCTTCTCCCGGTCTTCATGTCTTCTCGCTACGCCGCCGCTCACGACCCACGCACACGCTCCTTCAGCCTCCCGCGCTACCCCCTCCCTACCCCACGCTCCCTCCGTACCTGTCCATATCCCCCGCGTCTCCCCTCTCCCTCTCCGCGCCCGCATACACAGTCCGTCCGTCTGAATCTCCGGCGCAGCTCCCTCATTATACCTCTCTCTTGTCGAGCCGTGCGCGCGCTCGGGTTGTACGAGCCTGCCCTCCCTTCGTTTACACCCTTGTCTTTGTTCTCTCTCTTCCTTGTTTTCTCTTCTTCCCGTCTTCAGCCTGTCTCTGCGTTCCTGTGTCTGTCCCGTTTGGTTGCGTCTTTATTATATCCCACTGCCTGCCCCGGTTCCGTTTCCGCTCCCGCTCCGCCCTCCGCCTCTCCCACAGGATATGTATCAGTGGTATCTCATGTATGCACGTCTCTGGACCGTAATTCGTGTTGTTGTTCCGCCGACTCCATCTCAACGGCCGGCAAGGTGAGCGCCCTGTCTTCGCGCTCGTCGGCGCGGTATGGCACACGGTTAGTCGATGCGCACGTATGCGTGTTCAGCAGCCCCATGGTATCAGAAGCACAGTGAGGATAACGTGGACAGGCCCTCGGTGACGACCCCTCGAAAGTGCTTCCGCAGGCCGCGGTAGCGCGGGAGGGACAGCTCGAAATCTAGCGCCTTCAGCAGCCGTGCATATGCCTGCGGCTTGCGCGAGAAGACGGTGTGAAAGGCGTGCAGCCCGAGCCTACATGTGTGACGATGGTCAGGTTCTGTGGTGCCACTAGTATGGCCGGGACAGGCCTCAGGACGCACCAGGTTGCTTGTCGTTCCTGCAAGTCGATCCGTGCGCCATGCGTCCGGGCGAGTTTGTGCGCCGCTTTGTTGCATGCGGAGGTGTACGCGAACCGGACAGCCTGGCGGATCGTCTCTGCATGAACGGCACGATCCAAGCGGTCAACCAGCGTCCACTCAGTGTGTACCACAAAACAGACGCACTCAGGACGAAAGCATGGTGGGTGGGAACATCGCGCGTCCACTGCCGGAGGTAGTGGTGCATCTTCATCGCGAGCACGGTGAAGTTCTGGTAGACGTTGAGGTGCACGGCGTGTGCGGAGTTGAGCGTTGCGTCGTTGTAGATGATGTGGCTCTTCGACTTCGCTAGCCTGTCGTGCCAGAATAAAGGGGCGGGTCAGGACGAGCGAGAGAGGGGCGCGGATTGGCGTACTGCATCATCTTATGCGCAAAAGCTACGCCTGGTCGGTGGCCAAACTCCACTGTCAGCGAGTCCTGCAGGTCTGTGGATGGGGTCAGCTGTGTAGGATTGCAACGTCAAAAGCGCCAGGCTCACAGGTAGAGTGGTAGCGGGTGTAATCGACAGTAACAGAGAGGTCTTGCATGTTGATAGAATACCCGCACCACGGGAAGACTGATGACAGGCGAAGTACCTTAGTTTCAATAGGCCGCGAGTGGTAGGGTGGCAGGGTGCTACCTTTCGAGCGCGGATCGACGATGTTGACTAGTTCTGGGTGGTCGAAATTGACAAGACTCTTGTCCTTGGAGATAAAGCAACCATATTCCGGATGGCCTGGCACGAACAATTTATGAGAGAGTGTACAGATTCGCAACACGGCGCAGTTCACCTTTGGAGACCATGTCATAGAACCGGGTCGCTTTTGAGCGGTCAGCCGTGATGAATAGCCAGTCGTCGATGAGTCGCATCAGCACCTGTGGAATTGCGATCGGCTCAGTCGAAGGGCTGATTCAGAAATACGCCGCAACACACGCATTCGCTGTCGTCCGTGAACTGAAACGATCTGCGCTCAAGATCGCCATAGAAGAACGAGCAGAGGATTGCGGACAGGACAGAACCTTGAGGGATACCGACGACTTGGCGGTAGTACTCATTCCCGATCTATGCATCACAAATAGCGTATCGTCAGTCGACACCTGATACTGGCTGAGCTGTGAAATAATGCTACCTTGACGATGTTCTCCGTGATATGTTCCTCGAGTAGCGCTATGATCTCTTTCCTGCGTGAGAAGGGGTATACCACCTTCGATTCAGATAATCAGCCGCAAAGGGGGTTTGCATGAAGCAGAACACCGACCTGATCCGCAAATATGGTGTTGCGCAAAACCCCAGCCAACTGGGCGGCATATGCCAGGAAGTGGGGATGGTCGTCTTCGCAATACTCGTCAGCTATATGCGTTGTCGGGCAATGACAGGGCGTCGCTTACCCTCCGACAAGGCTTTCTTCACGTATTTGCGTTGCATCTTCTCGCCCACCTTGTTGACCGTGCCGTACCGCTGAATCATATATGCATTCTAGCGGGTTCATGTGCGTTAGCATTGGAACCACATGTACGACGGAGGGCCCTCTTGCCTCCGTGAGCAGCTCCCGCAGAATGTCTAGCAGCTTCGTCTGCTCAATGGTGTCGAAGCACGCCTGGACGTCGACCTTCACGAAATAAAGCTTCGGCCTAAACGAACGCGGATCAGTTCCATCACAAACCACGCAGTACAACCGTATACCGCTCACAGCTTGGCAGACGGGTCGCCCCCTGTGAGCCGCGACTTGAACGCCTTCAGCTTCGCGTAAATCTCGTTCGGCCCAAACACAGAGGCGCCGAGACGCTCTGGTTGGCGATCCTGTCCACTATCGTCAGCCGTCCCGCTAGAGGGGGCGTTATCCAGCGGGGATCTGACCTTCTCGTAGGTCAGGATCTGGAATGCGGCCTGCAGGATCTGGTTGATCGACTGTCCAGGCCTGTACGCGTCCTACCAGAAGCGAAGGGTCAGTCCACGGTCGCCCCGTGTTGAATGGGAGGAAAACATACCTTGTCGACCCGCCGGCGGAGGTTTACGATCGGCCGCACGCCCGTCTCCTTTGGCAGCAGGCGCACGAAGGAGAAGCCCAGCCTTCGTTGTCGCAGGATCTCCTGCGCCTCGCACTGTCCCCAAATGAGTCATCATCGCCGCGCTGTCCATTGCGAACGGCCGTACCTGCTCGATCCGCTGAAACGTATCCGTGCTCAGCTTCTCGACGAGCGGCGCGCACAGCGTATTCCAGTCGTCGTGGCGGAAGTAAATGACTCTGTTCCGGAACGCGGAGGACTCGGTCACGTAGAACGTCGTCTAATCCACATCAGTTACGGAACCGGATATTCGACCGTGGCAGACGTACCTTCAGCAAAGGGATGAGGAAGGAGTCGAAGTACCAGAACATGAACTCTTCGAGGAGCTCACGCCGCTTCAGCGCATCGGACATGGACACCCGCGTCTGTTTGCGGGCGCCCTCGCCGGGGGGCATGAGCCACTCGCAGTCCGACGTCTGAAAGTTCTGCAGGACGTGGTGCAGGCTGAACGTCTCGTATCGACGGGCGGTGATCATGCGCTTGACATCTGGGAGAGACGGCGGAGGGTGAGCGCTGTTGCGTGCGGATATCGACAGCCTGAAACGACGCACTCTGCATGACAACCTCGAAGTTCCTCGTGCTACCCCACAACACCTTCGGGATGACTGCGTTCGTGACGAGGATCGCATACCGGTAGACCTGCCGGGTGATCCGTCAGTCGTAGCACAGAGCTCCAAGAGGCTGACATGCCCACCTCGCCCACGGGGCAGACGAACTCGGCAAACTTGGGCTTCTGCTTAGCCTGTCGTCGCGATTGTGATGTGTCATGGGTCAGAACGGGCCGCCCGGCAGAATCGAGGGACACGCTGGTGTCGATGAACGTTGCCTGCGTCTGCAATTGCACAGACGTCTCCGACATCAGTTCCTGGTCGCAATCTGAGCGTCAGCGGGATGCCTCATGAAGGCGTGAAGGGTGTAAGGGGTCACCAGGATGACACTACTGTCCAGCGGCGTAGCATTATTCTGTTTGAGCTATTCAGGTCGAGGATGAGCAACCGACCCGTGAAAGAAGTGCGCCAAAGAGCCACCTTAGATGGACAAGATAGATCAAGCAGAGACTTGTATCGACACTTATGGTGCCTCCAGATCATCTTCTCCAATGTGCCGAGGACCTCCTTCAGCCTTTTAGGCGTCTTACATGGCCCCTTGAGCTAACACGATGTATTAGTACCGTGGAGTTCATTCGTAAGTTGAACACGAAGTCTACCTTGATCTCCTGTTCGCGGTCTGTGTAGTCCGGTTGTCGCATATAGCCTGTCCGGTGGGTGGACGATACAAAAGGATTACCGAGCCCGTACTGCCGGGGGAAGACGTATTTGGCCAGATGTCTCGCGTGTTCCATCTGCTGTCGCGGGTCGGGGTCGATCCATTGACCACTCTGGGGGCGTCGTTTCGGGAGCCAACTAGGATAGAAGCGATTCAAGACGTCTGTGCAAGGTTAGCGAATACGTTGGAGCGGACATCCTGGTACCAACTGACGTTTTGGCGGTAGCCCCACAATAATCTTGGCGGTGTGCGGCACCAGGCACGGTCGCGAGTAGAACATGCGCGCACGAAGGAATGCGACATCGGCAGGTGTCGCTCTGGAGGTGCGTCAGCCACGGGTATACTTCTATCGAGGGAATGGACGTACCGACTAGGATTGACGGCCTTGGGTACTGGATTGGTTTGTTGCAGAGTCGAGTCAACTAGTCTGCGCCGCTTGGCGGGCCTTTCATCGGGGTGCATGCCTGTGGCTAGTCTCTTCTCACCACAACTACGAGTTTGAGGTCCCTTCTCAGCAGAACCCTCGCATCCCAATGTCGGCGGGGGAACCTCTGGAGGCCGCATGTTCACAATGGGATCGCCGGTCATTTGGCAGAGACAACCATTGGGCAGCGGGACGAAGACGGAAGTCTCGCACAGGAGATGGAACACAGCGTCCTCACCAATCCTGCCAGGAAGGTTAGCCGTCATTGGTTCATGAAACTAGATGTATATTATACCTCTCGAGCAGCGTCTGCCAGGTCGGCCCCTGAAGCGCGGTGACGATGGTGTTCACAAAGTAATTCGTTAGGGGCACCCTACTTGCCACAACCTTTGCTCTAGTATCCTGCTGGTTGACCTGATTACACAGAGGTTAATATACATTGGAGCCGAAGAAACAACTACTCACCTTGCGGTACCCAGCAGTTATGATATTCGCAGGACGACCGTTCCTCGCCTTGAGGAACAGTTTCTCCTGGACTCGGTCAATGACCTGTAGCAAATAGCATTCAATACAAGGGTCAAGAAAATGACTGAAATATGGCTTACATCGCGCATATGCGACATAGGTGCCAATGGGACGTAACGCTTCTCGCGCGCGAGTGTCGCGTTTCCAGCCACGTAGGATGCGGTGAGAATCGAGCGGTATTGTACCGCGTCGACTTCTCTTATAAGTGGATGAGCTTCGTCATTGGAATATAGAATATTCTCCAGGTAGTCGTGCAAGGTTTCTACCACAGGGTAGTATGCATGGAGGACCGAAAGCACTACTGGCTTTCGGGCAGGCGACTCCTGGGAAGAGCCCGCGTTCTGCATGGCGTAAGTCTTCACCAGCGAGCTTCTTCGTAGAGGCTATATGAGCCAATGAACGTCGGGTCTCCCCGAGTGGTTTGTGCGGATGGATGGAGGTGGAGGACAAGACGCGAAAGGGTGGGCGTCTCACGACGCGGTCGCGTCCCAGCGCGTCCACGTGCACCCCCGTCACGCGTACGTTACACCGAACCCACCAAAAGCATGAGAAGTTGAAGCCGCAGAACGCGTAGATCGATTGCAGATATGAACAAACAAAACACGAGGGACGGACGAGAAACATAGTACACTGCAGGTTGGTCAAGCAAGAGAGAGCATCGTACACCGCGAGAGATAAAAGAAAGCACCGAGTTCTCGATGGACCCTTGCCATCTGCTAGTCCTCGCCCAAGCTCAGCTGGCCCTTGTTCAGGAAACCTATGCAAGATTTCAGCGCTGTAGATCAATCACGGGAGTCAGTAGGGTAATTGCGCCCACCTTTCATCTTCTGGTTGTGGCTTTGTTCGCGCTTCTTGTCCATTTCGCGCAACCTGGCGAGCTCCGCCTCGCAGGCCTCTTTCTCTGTCGCGTTGTGAGCCCTATCCCCACTTCGTATGAAGAGTGCCAAGAGCTCTCACCTGGAGACACCGCGTCCTTGATCAGATCCTCGAGGATCTTCTCCGCCTTCTCGAACCAGCCCGTCTCGCCGTGTGCCTTCGCCTTGCGGAAGAGCGCCTTGCGGTTCTTGGGGTTGAAAGAAAGGGCCTGTGGCGGGCGGTGGCGTCGACGTCAGCAGAGCAGCTACATCTTCGGCCTCAACCTACCTTGTCGGCCGTCTCAAGAACGCGTTTCCAGTTGCCGTTCTTGATGTGACACTGAGACATGTTCGAATAGATCTTCTCTTGAAGTTCATCGACCTAGGGCCGGGTTAGTGCCTTTCTTCGAGAGCACTATTCTCGTGCATGCTTCTCACCTACAAAAGTGCAAACAAATCAAAAACCGTCCATACCCATGAGTCTGCAGCACGCTCACCTCAGTCCTGGGCTTCTCCTGCGCCGCCTGGTCCACCGCCTCGATCGGTGGCGGCGCGGGGACAGGCTTCCCGAGAGCCTTCTGAAGCGCGTTCCTTCACGTACACATGTCAGTACATCTCACTGTCATCGAAACAGAGAGCACTCACTTGTCCAGGCCGCTCAAGTAGAGGATCGCCTACATTGTGGCGTTAGCATGCCCCTCCCGCCAGCGCCGCACGAACGCCACCCACCGTATGATACAGCCCAAGAGCTACAATAAGGATCGTTCCGCACTCAGTACCGCACATACGAGCAAGAGATCACACAAGCACGACTCACCTTCCTTGGTCTTGCCCTCCTGGAACGCCGCATCGCCCTGGTCCTTGAGCTGCTTCGCCTTCTCGAGCTTCTGCACGAGGTCCCCGCCCGCAGCAAGGCCGGGCGTGGACGTAGAGGCAGCTTCGGCTTCAGCAGACATGGTTGATAGACGCGGATACGAGAGCGATTGGTGGTATGGAGGTGGTATTGAACTGAGAGGTATGCCTTGCGCCCGCCACCCAAGTACAACCCAAATCTCGTATAGATAGACGCCCGCGACAAGCATTCCGGGGTGGCACGGGCCGCGGTCCCGCTAAGCCAGTTATTTACTCGCGATTACAGCCGTCGGGATAACCCCTTGTCGCGAGAAACGTCGCTGCCAGTGCCTGCAACGCCCGCATTCCGGTTCGACACCGCACCTCCTCCTCCCGCTACCGCCGCCATGTCCCTTCTCGCGAACATCGTCGGCTTCTCGATCTTTGGCTTTGCTGCGCGCGTCGGCCAGCTCGGCATCCAGAAGCGTGGTCTCCTCGAAAGTGCGTCCCTACAAGGCCTGCCCGTTGCTCTGACTGACCATGAATATGTACTCCGCTTTGGATCCCAACCTCTCTCCTGAATGACCCGTTCTCTCTTGAACGACCCGACGTGCTTCAACCGCACATGATGCACCCCACCTCTCTGGAACCACGTTGAAACGACAGACCCCCTCGGCCACGCCATCTCCGCGGGCGCGTTCGGCTTCGTCGGGTACTGGGCGTACCAGTGGGACCAGCGCGCCGCCGTCCTCATCCAGCAGAAGCGCGCGGACATCGCAGAGCGGAGGGCACAGGCAGAGGCGAGCCCCTCATCATGAGTGTTTCTGGTACGTCCGCTACTTCGTGTTGTTGGGCGAGGGTGCTGAATCCTCATTGTGTCACGCAGACGCACTTGCTGCTCGCTGCGTCTCGGAGTATGACACTTTGCCGCTGTTGTAGAGCCCGCATCTATCCTCAGAAGTGCTCTGGGATGCATTTCTTATCGTCCGTTCTCGATCTGCCCGCTCCAGTCCTCTGCCGCGGTCTCTACAAAGACCCGCTTAGGTTGCCTTGCCATTGACATGCTCCAGCACCCTAGTCCTCAACATATCACGGTCCTCAACATATACTACAGCCCTCAGCATGCCACGTACCGCAGGGCTGTCTGGACATGACAAGTCTCAACTCCATTCCTCCACTCTCCACATCCAGAGAGAACGATGAGATTGTTTCGAAAGAAACAAGGTACATATACACGAAAGACCCGGTGAGCGAGAACCATGGTACACGAAGGTAAGTGATCCCAGGTAGCGCGTGCACAGCAAACGAAGGGAGCGACGCAAAATGCGGGTGCCAGTAAGTACGAAAAGCTAAGCAACACCTCCGCGCCGCCCCGACCACAGCAGATCGAGACGCGCGAGGCTGAGGAACGGTATACCAAGTGAAGTCTATAAACAAGCGAACAGGCGAAATAAGGGGTGTGGGCAGCAAGTCAATTGCGGTAGCGGTATGAGCACGGAAGATACGGAGCATTAGCGTCTGGGGATAGCAATGGTCCGGTGAAGGCGAACGTGAACGCGGCACCATGTATGGCGAGGACGGGTAGATGGGTGAGTGGGTGGGTGAGTACAGGGGGATTCGAGTATTTGGCTTGTGGGCGATGAGGGATCTGGTCAGCATATGGTACATATAGCACAACCAGCGGCGGCGCTGGTATACACCCCGCTCGCAGGCGGGGAGGACGGGACGGGACACTCCGGGGGCTGTCGACCGATAGTGTGGGTGTGGATGTGGATGTTGGAGCGGTGCAGGGAGGGCCGCGGGGGGCGCTCGCGCTGCTGAGAGGACTCGTGCATGGGAAGCGAGGATGGGTACGAGAGTGAGAGTCGAAGACGGATAGAAGGACTGTGGTGTGGTGGCAGATATTGATGAAGCGAAGGAGCGTGCGAGCGGACGAGAACCGAGAACCGAGAGCTAGGGAGTGTGTGGGGAGCGGCCGTTCCGCGGGGAATAATCGAAGGGATAAACAACGAGGGTGAGAGTGAGAGTGGGGATGCCGAAGGCGACGGCCATGTGGGCGGCCCGTCAATAAACATACGGTGAGAGGCCTCCGAAGGTAACACGGGAGGCGTGCGCAGGCGCTCGTGCGTGTACAGAGCGACTGGCGTGGATAGGCGGGCGTACTGTGAGGACCTCAGTGCATCTGGAACGCGCTCTCCAGACCCAGGCCGGACGTAGGACCGGCGTTCTCCTCGCCAGCGCCGGCCAAGGCGCCAAACGCGATCTTCCTGCCGACCACCCCGCTAGCAGCGATGGCGGCCTTGGTCCGGCGGGAAGGCTTGCGAGAGGACGGTGTCGAAGGGGTATGTGAGAACGAGAGCGTGTCCCGAAGGGAAGGAGATGCGGGCGTGGGTACGGCAGGAGACCTGCGGACAGCGCGACTCTTGACCGGAGAAGAGATGGGAGACATCATGCGCGGCGACTGAGTGATGACGGGCGGGAGCTCGGGACCAAACATGCTCGGGTTGCGCTGCAGGCTGATTTTGGGACGAGCACTGCGGCGCGGGGTGTCCTTGGGCGGCGTCGGGGTGGAAGTGGACGGCGTCTTCACGATGGTGCGCGTGGATCGCCGCAGAGGCCTAGCTTTCTCCGGGGACGTAACGGGGGACGTAACTGGCGGCGGGGTGGGAGAGCTTGCCTTGACGCGAGCTTTTTTGGCTCTCTTGCTCCGCATCTTCTCTTCCTCATCGGAGGACGTAACGTCAGAGCGGTTAGAGCAGTCCACGCTCATAGAGTCAGAGTGCCGCTTCGAGATGGAGCCATAAGAGGGAGCGCGCTTGAGGGGGGACCCGGGGCCATAGAGAGCAGATCCGGCGAACGAGTCGGCACGCCTGATGCGTTGCAGACGCGGGTCGATAGCAGGTTGAACGTACGAGTCGGAGGAGTTGGATATTGAAGACATGGACCGTTGAAGGCGCGGGATGCGAGAGCCCGAGTTACACGAGCTCTCCGAGTTAAGAGTGGTTGAACTGGGGGTAGAGGGGACTACCCGTGCGCCCGAACGAAGACGAGGAGAGCCGCGGGCGTAGGCGGGGTTGGGAATCATACGCTCAGTGTTATGCAAGCGATGTGATAGACTACGCGCAGGAGCTTTAGCCGAGATCCAACACGCCAGAAGCGCTCAAACATACCGAGCGATGGTACTGCTGTCTGTGGGATCGAGTTTGGAAGACTGCATAAAATCCATACTCGACTGTCTATATAGGGGTCGTTTGGAACCCGTGTTGGTCGTCTGTTGGAGGACATCTTTGTCTGAAGTCTCTTCCTCCGCGATGGTGTCGCTGGAAGTATCCTCCGACGCGCGCAGGCGAGCCAACTCGACAATCTTTGCCCGTGTCGCGCGCAGAGAGTGGGGCCATTCGGCGGGGCCCTTTGCGGAAATGACACCACGCGCGATCTTGTCGAGGAGGTTCGACGGAGGTACGGGGCCGTTGAACGGGGTCAACAGGTGCGAAGGAAGAGCGTCCAATGTCTGTTGCAAGCGGGTCAGGTCGCTGCACGCATAAGACGCGTAAAAGTGCACGGAGAGACGCTACCGCATCAAAACGCGTCTTTGTGCACGTACCCTGGACAATAGACGCGTCTGCTCCGGCTTCCACTCCCACTCGAGGTCGTCTGCTCCGTCGTAGTTGGAGCTGTTCCAGCTGTCTGAGCTCTTCCTGTTCGAGGCTGCCGAGGAGAAGACAGGGAGGGGCGAGTTGCGCGGGGGCGGGGTGTGCGGGTCAGATGCAGAGGAGAGCATGGACGAGCGCCGGCGGGGGATGGCGGGGCAGGGCATAGCGAGAGAGGAGGGCGGGAGAGCAGCGGGGCGCTGCTCGTGCATAGATTGCCTAGAGAAAAGAGAGGAATTGGCGGAACCAGGGGGAGAGGGTAGAGTACGGCGGACAATGGGGGAGCTAACGACGGCCAATCCGCTCAGCAGGACCGACCCCATCGCGAGAAGCCCCAGCCACGTTCCTGCCTTAGGGCAGGCTCGTTCGTGACCCCGAGACGCCCTTGGCCGCAGACGCGCCCAGATAGCCGCCCGCATGGATCGTTCCGTTAATTGAGCGAACACCGCGTCGACGGCCCCCTTGACGTCGGCTAGCCCCCCCGCGTCGATCACGCCCGTTTCGCCCAGGGGTGCGCAGCGTCGGACGCGATCCCCGCCAGGGTCGACGCGTCGGGCGGCGAGCACGACGCCCGACGATGTCCCCCCAACGCCTTCCTGGTGACGATGACCACGCCAGTACTCACCTGCTGCCCGGCGTCGTGCTGATGGACCCGCTCCGCCTGATGCGAGCCGTCATCGCGGCTTCTGCGACATCAGCACGGTCTCATCGAAGGCGCCGTGCCATCCATGACCCAGGCATCGGGATCCCAAGATGTCGGGGAGCTCACCGTGCGCGTCGATGCGGGAAAACGAGTTCCCGAACGCGCGTATTTCCCGTTGGAGAATGGCCGTTCATCGACGCGTCATATGCGCGAGTCGCCGTCCTCCGACGCGTCCGATCGCGTCAATAGACGCGCCGCGGCGGAAGAGAGGCTCTCGAAGGCATCGAACTGGTTCATGTTGCGTTGCGCGGGGGTCTTGTAGCATTGCCTGCTGGGGCATTCGTGAATAGTGTGTGGTTGGAAAGCAAGTGGTTTTGAGATTGTGGTCGTGTTGGAAAGAGAGAACAGCGCGAGGCGGCCATGTGCGAGTCCAACGCGCCGAAATGCGGGGTATGTTGCCAGAACCGGGATTCCGCTCCGCCCACATTAAAAGGCAGCGAGATCATCTCGCGTGTCGCCATGAGCCACACAGCGCGATATATAGGCACAGCAGCGCATACCGGCAGCATGCAGGCAGCAGAGGGGGAGGTGGGGGGAGGACGGTGCGAGAACGACCGCGGACGAAGGTATATGTTGGACTGCTGAGCCGAGTAAGTCCCCGGACGCCACCATCACGCATCCTCGCAGACTGCTCCAACAATACATGCATCTACGACCAGGTGCTACGCGCACTGCAGCTGCATACCAACCTCCATTCCGCTCCGTGCTTGAGCGCGACCGCTACGCGCGAACAATGTCGCAGACGCCGCCGCGAGGCAGGCGCGTTGTTGTACTTGTTTTCGCGGTCGCGCAACGAGAACAAGGTTGGAAGACGCGGCTGCGCGGTGGCGACGGTGATTGAACAATGACATTGCGTTCGGGCGTCCGCGTCAACGTCGGGGAGATAATGAGCTTGCGCGGCGTGTGCGCGAGCTCTCGGCATACAATTAATGGCAGCGGGCTATTGGGTGGACAGCTGTGCATTGCTAATGCGACACAGACTTCCGTGCCTTCCGAGTTTCCATGCAACCGTATTGCACCCATGATCTGAGAGGACAACATGTAGGTAGCGTCGCATTCGTCCAGTCTGAGTGTAGATGCTCTTCCTTCGTCGAAGGGGGGCCGCGGTAATCGCTCGCGTGCGTAGGCAAGACTGACATGCTCTGGTCATAACAACAATGTGAGCACAGGAAGCACAACCGCACGCCCACACACCTAGAAAGCGAGTCCCATGAACGCAAGTCCACGACTCTGAGTGACGACACCTCCGCAGTGAACCGCGTAGCGCGTAGCGTTCCTACTCAAACAACCTCCCGCGGCACCGCATATCCGTGCAGATCTCGCATACACATCGGCCCCGCCACCCCGCAGGCCGTAGCGAGCTAGCGCGAGCCTATCCTGCGCTCCCTGATGGGCCCGAGCCGCCGCCCGCCACCCAGATTGGCGGCGGACGATACGACGGGATCGCTGCCCGCGCCGCTGCTACAGGGGTGGAAAGAATGCGGGGGATGCGGGGGGGGGGAGCGCTTCTGCATGTAAACGTGTACGTGTTGGTGATGTCTGGCAGGGGGAATCGGAATATTCTTCCTACGTATAGAGAACGGCGGGGATGCTGAGCAGATGCACCGGATGTCTGGAGGCGAAGGAGCCTAAGTAGTTTGTAGACGTAAAATGCGACTCACGTGGTAGACCGTATCGACCATCTACCGCAGCCACCATTGAGAGCAGTCAGCAGGTTCACAAGCACATCGATCTTCTCAGCACATCTAACAGCTGGAGGGTTTCTCGCGACCGCGACGAGTACGGAGACTAGAGGAAAGGTAGGATACGCAGCGCGACGAACAGTACAAACACAGACGACAGATCACAGATAGAGTCCCTCCGGCGTGCCCTCGTTCTTCCTGTACAGCACCTACACCACGCCAAACTGTCAGCGTCTCATCCTCACCAACAAACTCACACCAGACACAAGTACGCACCTTCTCTCGCGCAGACGTAAAGTCCGCCTTCGTGACACGCATCCTCCGCTCCCTCAGCGCCAGCAAGCCCGCCTCCGTGCACACCGCCTTGATGTCCGCGCCCGACAGCTCGTCCTTCGCAGTGACGAACTCCTCGAGGTCGACGTCCTCGGACAGGCTCATGCGCGACGTGTGCAGCTTGAAGATGTGCCGCTTCGTCTTGATGTCCGGGAGCGGGAACTCGATCTTGCGGTCGATGCGTCCCGGGCGGATGAGCGCCGGGTCGAGCGACTCGATCTTGTTCGTCGCCATGATCACCTTCACGTCCCCGCGCGTGTCGAACCCGTCAAGCTGGTTCAGCAGCTCCAGCATCGTCCGCTGGATCTCGCGCTCGCCGCCCGACGTCGAGTCGTACCTGCGCGTCCGTCCGTCAGCCTCTGCCGCGCGGATTTCGCGGGGTACGCGGAAGAGGGGGAAGGGAGGGGGGTACTCACCGCTTGGTACCGACAGCATCAATCTCGTCGATGAAGACTATACTTGGCGCGTGCTCCTCCGCCACCCGGAACAGTTCGCGCACGAGCTTGGGGCCGTCTCCGAGGTATTTCTGGATGAGCTCCGAGCCGACGACGCGCAGGAACGTCGCTGACGTCTGGTTCGCCACGGCCTTCGCGAGGAGCGTCTTGCCGGTTCCGGGGACGCCGTACAGGATGACGCCCTTTGGTGGCTTGATGCCCATCTCCTCGTACAGCTCCGGATGTGTCAAGGGCAGCTCTACCGATTCCTGCGTGGCTGGGTCAGCACTTCGCCGACATTCTGAGGGCAAAGGAGGCGCACCTTGATCTCCTGTATCTGCTGCTCCAAACCGCCAATGTCCGCATAGCTCTCCGTCGGCGCCTTGTCCAGCTTCATGACACTAACCATGGGGTCCGCGTCATCCTGCAGCACGCCAATGACCGCCTGGTTCTTGTGGTGCAGCAGCACCTGGCACCCGGGCTCCAGCAGGTCCTTGTCCACAAAGCTCATGATCGACACATAGAACTCCGGGCCCGACGCGGTGCTAATGATCGCGTGGTCGTCGTCGATGATCTCCTCGAGCGTGCCGACGGCCATCGGGGAGCCGCGGAGGTCGTCGACCTTCGTCCGGTCCTCCTCGTTCTTCTCCTCGCGCGCGCTCTCGGGCTTGAGGCGCTCCTGGTTCTGGATGAACTCCTCCTCCATGAGCAGGTAGTCCTTGATCCGCTCGAGCTTCAGCAGCTTCAGCCGGCAGCGCGTCGTCGGGAACACCGCGGGCAGCTTCGACGCCGCGTCCGGGCCCTTGCGCTTCTTGCGCTTCCCGACGCTCGTCGGCAGCGGCGGCTCCCACTTCTTCTTCTGCTCCTTCTTGTCTTTCTGGTCTCCTGGCTGGCCGCGGCCACCGGGTCGCCCGCCGGGCATGCCCGAGGGTGCGTTACCCTGCAGAGTAGTTCAGTTTTGTGCCGTACAGTAGCACTTAGACGAGTGCACATACCATGATAGTGTCGGATAAAGGGGAGAGGCGTGGGTGTGGGGGAGGAGGAGAGGGAGAGACAGAGGCTCGAGAGAGCGTTCGCGGTGCAATTACGCTGCACCGCGACGCGTCAGCTTGCTCGTCGAGTCGGTCACGTGGCACACCGCTGGAAACGGCCGGACGGGCGCTTCGCCCGCGCGACGCCAGTGCTCTCGGGACTGTGCACGCGGCTTGCCACAGTCCTGCCAGCACCGAGCTTTTGATTCTATCCCAGTTCTATCCAGAGAGGGCGCCAGCTATGCAGCGGATGGACAACGTGGACGTAACGACGCCCCTCACCTCTACGTCGCAGTTTATCGAGGCAGGTGAGAGATGCACGGTTGGAAGCACTACTACGATGAGTCTCGTGCTAAACTGCGGTACGTGCACACAGACGATGACGACCTCGACGAGGAGGACATCCCAGGGTTCACCCACCCCGGCCTCGCCTCTGGCCCGCACTCGCCCAACGTACCAGACAAGGGCAAGGCGCGCGCGCCGGAGCAGCTCGCACCGCCCTCCGGGTCCGGAGGCGCGAGCGTGTCCGGGAACATCGGCACCCCGGTGAACGCGTCGGCGAGCGGGGGGCAGAGCGCGAACCGGAGGACGGTTGGGGGTGTGCGGGTCGAGACGCGGTACGTGTCGGTGTATGCGGGCGGAATGCCAGGTCTGAGAGGTTGAGGCGCGCAGGTACACTGGGGTGGACACACTGGATGAGCCCGTTACCACGACTATTGTGAGTTTTATTATGCTAGCGTGTTGTGCGGCGATACTGAGCGCAGGGAGTACAGGCGAGGGACCTGTTGTCGATATACACCAAGCTCGTGCAGGTGCTATATCCGCCAAGAAGCCGAGGGGACAGGGATCTCTTGAGGTGCGTCGCGCGAGGCAACTAGTCGTACAGCATATTTATGCCGCGTCCGTAGAGACTGGGACCTATGGGGGCCTCTGGTGCTATGTCTAACACTGGGGATCATTCTCAGCATAAATGTATGCTGTCCCACTCGAAGCTCTCTCCTCCGAACTGACTGACGGCGGGTATAGGCACCTCCATCCCAATCATTGGGAGTCTTCACCAGCGTAGTTGTGATTATAGCGGTAGGCTCCTTGGTCGTGACGGTGCAAGCCAAGGTACGTCGGTTCGTCTTCCAAGCATGACGTCTCTGTGTGCTCATTTGATCATCATAGCTGTTGGGGGGCCGAGTGTACGTGTACGCGAACAGTCTTGGCAGCGCGCAACTCATCACGTCCCCTCAGGTCGTTCTTCCAAGGACTGTGCGTGCTCGGTTACTGCGTCGCGCCGCTGAACGTCGCCGCGCTGGTGTCAACATTCGTGCACTTGATTTACGTGCGCGCGCCAGTCGCGCTCGCAGCGTGGGCGTGGTGCGTGTGGGGTGAGGCATACCGTTAGGCGGTCCGGTTTACGCGCTGATGTTGGGCGACATATGTGCAGCATCTGTCAACTTCCTGGACGGCACGAAAATCGAAGCTCAGCGGATTCTTCTGGCCGTATACCCGCTCTTGTAAGCCCGTGTGGAAGCCTTCTTTTCGGCCAGAACTAACGTGTGGTGGTTGCAGGCTGTTCTATTTTGTTCTGGCATGGATGATCATCATTCAGTAGTGTCGTGGGCTGTATTTATTCTCTTCGCTATGTTTACATTGGTCGAGTGCGGTCTAATCAGAGGTGCTGTGCGAGATATTTCTGCACACAAGCGGTGTGCATGGCCTCGAGTACCAAGTAGTAATCGTGCACTGTCATGCCGAGAAGCACATGTTGATACAACCGCTGGAGCTCTCGCGGGAGTTATGGTTGGACAGTGTACAATCAGGTGCGCGGCGCTGTGGCCAATGCTGAATGGAAGAGGAGGTGCTGTGGAGGGCGCGCAGAGGTGCCGAACAAGGAAGCGGACTGACATCATGAGGTGACGCAATTGGAGAGGCCGCTTTCCGAGCTGGTGCTGGTGCTCGGTTGCTACGCGCCGCGCTGGGTTTGGCCCGGCTAGACGCTCGGCGCGCCGGCCGAGGCTCCTGCCAAACATACGGCGCGCAACACGCCCCGGTGCCGCGAGTGCGAGCAGCCTGGGACCGCGACGCTTGAACGGCAGGCACGGGAGGATGGTGGGAATCGGAGGAAAGGCTATCGCGCAGGAAGCTGGCAGATGGAAGTCGAAGGCGAAGACAGCAAGGGGCAGTCGAGGAGACTTAAGCGAGGATAATTGCAAGGGCGGACACCGCCACCGACGTCGGCGCGTAAACGGCAGGCCGGGGGGCCATGACCTAATAAGACTATACTCTCTCCGTCTATACCTTTCACCTCCCCATGGCCTCGACGTCCTCTCCTCGCCTCGACGCCTCCTAATCTCACCGCCATCAGCCCCGACCGCCCGCCGCCCGCCCTCCCTCCTTCGTCCCGACCACCACCATGTCCGTCTCTGCCAGGCCGGCAGAGCGGCCCCTGCCCCCTATACCCTCATCAAGCCTACCCTCATCAAGTCGCGTCCCTGCCCCCGCGCGCGCCCCCAGGCAGAACGCGCTGGCGACCCCTCGTACTTTCTCCCCGCCGCGCGTCCCCCGTCCCTCCGCCCGTTCTCCCCGACTACTCTCCCGAGCCCTCAAACATTCTGCCGTGCTCGCGCAGCTCATCCGACATACGCCATGGCACGACTTTTACGCCCTCGCCAGCGCCTCCCGCGAAATTCGCCAGTGCGTAACTCGGAGTCCAGAATGTCGAGACGCCGTTTTCTCCCACTTCGTGCCGGGCTACCGACAAGTCCGTGAAGCCAGCGATGTGGAGCAGACGTCCGACATCCCGGTCGACTTCCATCAGCTCGCTCTACTCAGTACGTCCTTCATTTTGAGAGCGTCCCGTTCCGTGGAGCATGTTACGCAAAACAACGGACGGCCAACGTGATTAGCTCCGTCGACGCTCTCATCGCTACCGACCGCCGAGAACCCCCGTATGCTCTGCAGAACATGTTCCGCCGAACGCCTGGTCCAGCGGACCGGACTTTCTGTCCGTTCCCCATGGCATCCTCGAATATATGACGGACAAAAGCCGTCTCATACCCACACGAAGTGTTTGGACTCGTACTGAGGCTACGGCCTACGATGCGGCTATGTGCTCAAACCGTCCCGCATACCAGCCACCAGGACCTTCACAAAACACCTTTTGCCCCGCCTGATATTCGAGGATGCCCGTCGTGTGTCTCCTCACCACATCTCACTGACGCGTATTGCCCGTTTGCAGTGCTGTCGCAATATGTCCCACTACACGCGTATCCCATGCACGCCATGGCCGTGCTTGGCTCCTACGCGCGCTCCTCCGCAGACCCACAGCTCCAGCGGGCCACCGCGCGCCTCGCCTCCCTCTCCCTCGCACACTCTCGATTTGTCCTCCTGCTCCAGTCCCTCGTCCACAGCGGCACCTCCTCTCCCGCGTCCGACTCGGAGGACTCGGACGACGTCGTGGGCTCGTCCCTCCGGTTCGGCCTGCGCTCTCCGCAGCAGCGCGGCATCCGCGAACTCGTGTTTCCCGCACCGCTCTCCTCGCTGGGAAGCGATGCGGACGACGCGGTGTCAATGAACACGCGGGAAAGCACAGGCGGGCGGGTGCTCAGCCGATCGGGGACGATCCGCAGTGCGTTTTCCACCGGCCGTGCATCGTCGCTCAGCCCGCCAAGAACGCCGACGATAGCGGAGGTTATCCCGCGAAACAAGGGCGCCGGGATGTCAACCTTCTTCAGCAGGTCAAAAGTGCCCCTGCCGCCACCATCAGCGGAACTACGGGCGCTCAAGATGTACTCCGGCAGCTGGCGCCGGACGATGTCGATGAACAAGGGCCGGCAGAGCTCCGCGTACATGGCCGACGAGGACGGGTTCATCGCGGGGGACCTGAAGGCGCCGAGCCGGCGCTTCGCGTCGGTCAGCTACTCGAGCGATTCGTCATTATCGAGCCCTTCGTCGATCTCGCGCACTAACACCGAGTCCGAGGGAAGCCCGCCCGCTCGGGAACGCCGCAGAGCATCGACCGGCACGCCGCTGGCCGTACCGCGGGGAACTTCTGCGCACGACCTATTTTTGGCGACGTCCCGCGTCCGCGCCCCGGTGCTCCGTGTGTTCGTGCCGTGTACGGACCTCGACGAGCCTGCTATCATGGCGTGCGAGGAGCAGCTGATCAAGGGCGGGCTCTGGGAGCACCTCTCCGACGGCGACATCGTCTGCAACTTCGGCTACGTCCCACCGCTGCCCCCGCCCGACGGCCCGCGGCCGCTCTCGAGCGGCGAGCAGGACGGCGGCGCGCAGAGGCAGAAGTGGCTGATGTTCAACGGCTACTGTCTCGTGCCCTACATTCCGCCGAGCGCGCCCCCGCTCGAAAACCCGCTCACGCTCCCCTCGCCCTTCTACTTCGCGAACATCCTCCCCGCGTTCGTCGACCCCGTCTTCATCCTCTCCCTCCCGCAAGACCCACGCCGTGGCGTTCAGGAGCCCGAGACGCAGCTGACGAACGTCGCGACGCGCGTCCCGAGTCCGCACTCGCCGACGGGCTATGCACTCGTGCGCAAGTACATGTGGCTCGCGCGCGTGCCGTACGTCGGGCCGGGGAGCGCGACAGAGGCGGGCATGGCGCTCGGGCCCGGGTGGCACGGCGAGTGGGTGCTCGAGGCGGAGGGCACGCGCGAGGGCCGCCAGAGCCTCCTCGACGCCCTTTCCGGCAACAGCACGAACGGACCCGGGCTCCGACAGCGCGGGCAGTGGCAGGTCGTGCGCGAGAAGAGCGGTGGTGGCCGGATATGGCTCAAGTGCGTGTCGCGTGTTCGGATCATATATGGCGCAAGTGCTCGGTACTGACGGGTTTTGATGCGCACAGGCTGCTCGTCGCGAACGTGGACGGGTACATCGACACGCTCGTGCACCCGCCCGAGCCGGAAGACCGGGCGCGCTCGCCGCTCGCTCCCGCTCCTCCCCCCAGGACAGCACAGTAGACATTTCGGTATTTTCTCGGCGCTGGCTCGTTGGCACCACTCTAGAGACGCTCTCCGCATCACCTCGCTCTGGTCACCTCTCAGACTGCAGCATCCTACCCGCCCGCACGTAGCACGCACTGACCACGACCCCACCACCACCATCATTCGCATGCCCATATATCTCACCTCATCTCATCACATCACTCGCTCGCTAAACAGAAGTGTAGCCCTCGCCCGCCATATATTGTGCATACCGCGCTAATCCCTCTCTTGCATCCCTCCCGTCCCGGCTCCTGCTGGCGTTGGCGCTCTGCGCCCGGGGCCGCTATACCTACGTACATACGTGCACGTAATCCCGCTACCATACTATGCTGCTTAGCGTACGCCCTTGCTGCCCGTCTGCTAATGTGGATTCTCGTCGCCCCGATCTCCTGGGGTTTGCGTGCGTCGCTTCCGCTCCCCCACACGCTCATCGCCTCTGCTTCTACAACTTGTATCAAACACAGTATATATTCACTCACCTATCCCTGAATTCTTGCGCATATACACACACATTTTACATGAGCTCATCGTCAACATCGATCACACCGGAGGTGCCTGATACATGACGCGCGCGTCCGACATTGGTGTGACTTTGGTCTGACAGTGACACGCTTAATGCACGCCGGCAGGCACGTCTGGCGATCGAGCTGATCCGCGAACGGTGCAGCTCCTCGCAAGTGCGATCAGCTGGTGACGATGTCTCTGTAGCGCTTTGCGAGTAGCAATAAAAGTACATGTGGGCCGGAGACGCGGTTTCTCCGATTCTTTATTCCTTGTAATCTGCGCGCGGCAGCCAGCTCCTACACGAGCGTCGCGATGTCGGTGTCGACGAACTGCGCGACGTCGAAGCCGCCCTCGGGGCTCTGCACGAACCCGGCCTTCTGCAGCACGCTGTGGACGGCCGCGCGCCGGCCGGCACCCGCGATCGGTCAGCATCGGCATCATCTGCAGAGTACCGCACCAGACACCGGGAGCAGAGCCCGCGGCCCGCCGTGCGGAGAGGAGGGAGGACGCACTCGAGGGTGTTTAAAATGACCTCCCGGGGGATCTCCGAGCAGCTTTGCGGGTAGCCGACCGTCTTGAGCCATGCCTGCCCGTAGCGCGATCATCAGAGCCCATCTGGAGGAGGAGAGAGCGGAGGGAAGAGGAGGGGAGCGATGGGCGCACCTGGATATCCGCCTCGGGGTAGCCGAACTTCTCCTTGATGAAGGCGACGTCGGGCCCGGAGCGCTGCTCGGCGGCATCGAATGCGCGGACGTGCGCGGAGAGCGTGTCGAGGAACGGCCGGAGCGCCGCGGCGGGCGCGCGCTTGGGGTGGGCAGCGATGAGCCACGAGGGCCAGGGTGTAGGCACCGAGCCGATCTACGTCCCGCCTCCGCGGGGGGTACAGTAGGTTACAGGCAAGGAGGAACGCGCGTGGTGTTTCAGTTGGAGAAGTTACCGGTGAGATCAGTGCGGGAAGACCGGGGAGAAGGGCGGGGGACGTACGAAGCGACACTCGCCGGCGTCGGCGAAGGGCTTCGTGGTGAACCACTCCCACATGAACGCGCTCGTGGACCCGTCGTTGACGGAGTCGATCAGGCCGCGGATGTCGTTGTTCACTACCGCATGAGCACCGTCAGTCTTCCGGTGGGTGGGGGCGGCCAGAGGTGTGCATACCCTTGAAGTTCAGCTCGCTCGTCGGCCAACCTTGCTGGAGAGCCATGACGTATGCCATGGTCTCGCTTCCACTGTATGAAGCAGTCAATCTTTCCTTCGCTATCGTTAATAACAGGCAGGCGCACCTTCCGTATCGCGAGATGCCAATCGTCGTGCCCTTGAGGTCAGAAATGCTGTTGAACTTAGAGTTCGTCCCGGTGATAACTGCCCTGCAGATTGGGAAATGGTATTAGTGCCAATGTGCTAAAACCCGTGTGGCCGAACGACTTGCCAGTTGAGCGGTGTCGTTACATAGCTTCCGACAAGCTTGTAGGCTTTGGAACCCTTGGCGATCCCGGAGATCAGAGGGTCCGTCAATGCACTGGTAATGAAACCCGATGATGGCTCGTCCGATGAGCTTCAAGAGCTTGATGGCGTACATGGCAACATCGATCTCGTCCTTCTCGAGACGGCCGATAAGTTGACCGGTGCCGCCTAAGCCTCCGTTTCAGCGTATTGTACACGGTAATCTCTTCGCAGCATTGACCCACTTGGGCACTCTACTAGAGTGAAGGTCTTCTCGCCGTCAGCCTCCGCGAACTGCAGGAGGGGGGAGGAGAAGTGTTCGCGCACTGTGCAAACAACCCGAATCAGCTTGGTAAGCCCGACATCGGCAGCGCCGTGTCCAAAATCTGCTGGGATAGCCTACCGTAGCCAATCCTCAGTACCATTTCGCTGGTAGATGTATGCTCAGCAGACAAAGAAGACTTTCAAGGATAATCTGGTGGCGGTTTGGTCAAGCCTGGATACAAGGCTGCAGTTCGGAGTGTGAGGGAAGAGCCGAGGATCTAATCTTATCGCCCCTTGGTCAGAAGTTGTGGGTCCACGCGCGTGGCGGACGCCGCCCGCAGCACCCGGCGACTCAGGCCGCATCGCTCTCGTTCTCGCCCTGAACACGTACCGCCACCACCCGAGCATTCCTTGGAATTTCCGCGTGAAGGATTTAGCAATTGACCCTCGAGGCACCCGTCATGGGACCCTGCAACGCGGCCATCAATGGACTCAATTGCCCGCGGAGGTCCGACGACTCGAGACTGTTCATCCTATGTATGATAGGCGTCCGTCTCGACGACGGCTGCAGGCTCTGGACAAGTGAGTGTTCTTTCCTCTAGAATGACCTCTCGAAATAACGAGCGATATGCGACGTACTAGGTCATAAGGAACGGCATGTATAAGTCGAGATAGGGCCTGAGGCAATCCCGACGACAACGGGCAAGTTCTAATGTTGTGGGCGTTGGTCTACTCAGGCCGTCACCGCTGGCCGCCTGAGCAACACCCCGACGCCAACCAGATTGGACCGCAGACGTCACTTCGTCAAGCGAAGGGCGGGACGTGTGCATAAAATGAGGAAGACGGGCGCGGTAGAGCGCGCTTGTCTGCGCCCGCTGTCGCGCCCGTCTGGCTGTAAAACCAACGTCAAGACTCGAGCAGTACGTCGCTCACTCTGCCTTTCGGAGTACCAACAAGGGAGAGAAGATAAGCACCACTGACGTCCGGCGCGAGCTTGGAAACGTATATTTCCTCCATGGCTCTGAAGCTGCACAATCCCATTCGCCCCGCGCTCCTTTTTTGCCCCATAGACGTGCGCGGAGGTTCACTTCCTTGCACCTACTGTTCAATCTTTACCCCGTTCCTGGTGAGTCGCCTGAGTACCCGAGCCGTTGTGACCCTGCTGAAGGCCCGCTGTAGTCGTTTCCGACCACGATGCGCCTCTCGCAACTGTCCCTACATCTCCTCGTTCTGTTCCTTACTTTGCTTGTCGTCTCCCTTGCTGCAATAGCGTCGCCTTTAGACGACACACCACCGCCATCTGCGCCCAATGAACCGAAGGCCCGGCAGCGAGCTCTATCGCGAAGCCACCGCTATCGCACAGAGGATCACTGGCGCATTCGTCCGTGGGCGATTTACCATGGTCGACCAATGCACACATGATCTACGGCGGTTTGTAAAGTGAGTGCACGTAGCTTCATGTGGATAGTAGTCTGGCATCTCACATGAGGCTAGGACCGCCGTTCCTCCCTACCCAGTACATCTATGTCTGTTGTTCAGCAAAATCATTCCATACTACACCTTCCTTCCTTAGCACGACGTTGTGTACCCTGATACTTACTACACGCTGCGCTTGAACGCCTCGCCGCTCACATCCAAACCTACTAGAAGATGCATGTGTGGGATTGCTCGGTAATTCCAGTCGTGCTGTTCAGAGTCCATTACGGTATGTCGAACAAAAAAGCAAGATTCCATGCTAAAAGATGCCATACGATATCAAGAGATGCGAGTGGGGCAGGTACCGAGGGAAATGTGGTCCGGGAGGTACGTAGGGAATGAGCGGGGGGCAAGCTTGGGAGGGATAAGTCACAAGTGAAAAAGGAGCGTATTACTAGACGAAGCAGTCCGTGGATACGAGCGAGTAGCATCGGTCATGGTGGGGCGCCCCAGATCACTGGGCACTGGAGGGCGGGCCGGAGGGGTTCTGCGAGCCCTCTGCGGAGTCGGCAGGGCGGGATCCGGAGGGCGAGGGGCCAGGTGAGCTGGGATGCGAGGAGCCGGGGCGCAGGCCGGAGGGAGAGGGCTCGGCCTGTTGACGAGGGCCGCCTTCGACGCCGGGAGAGAAGCGCGGGTCGAACTGCGAGCCGCCGGTCATCTGCATGCCCATCCCGCCCATCCCGCCCATCATTGGGTTCATCCCCATGCCCATGTTCGGGTTCATGCCGCCCATACCAGGGCCCATACCAGGGCTCATGCCGCCGCCCATCCCGCCCATGCCACCCATGCCCATTCCGCTCATGCCGGTGTTCATCATGGGCATGCCCATCATGGACATGCGCGGGTCGAAGCCGCCCATCGCGCCCATGCCCATCGAGTTCCCGGTCATCATTGGGTTGAGCGGGCCCGGGGACGCGCCGTCGCCGCCGATCTGCGAGCCCGCGGTGGAGAACGCGACCATCGCCTGCTGGTACGCCTGTGCGGCGGCCTGCTGCGCGGCGAAGAGCTGCTGGGGGTTCGCGAAGCCGGGCATCATGCCAGGGTAGCCGCCCCAGCCGCCGGTCATCATCGGGTTCATGCCCATCATCATCGGGTTCGCCATCATCGGGTTGAAGCCCATCTGGTTCATGCCCATGCCGCCGTACATCGAGCCGCCCTGCTGCATCTGGTCGAGCTGCTGCCGCTGGAACTCGTCGAGCTTGCGCTGTCGCTCCTCGGCCATGCGCTTCTCGCGTTCGCGCTCGGTAAGAGCCGCACCGAGGCCGCCTTCGCGCTTGCGTTCTCGCTCGTGGGCGGTGACGGCCCCGAGTAGGCCTGTCTGAGGAGGGGGAGGCTTGTTCGGGACATTGATGAGAGATCCGCCGGTCTCCCGCGCGAGCTCTTCTTGCCTCTTCGCGGAGCGATCCTGCTTGTCTTGCAGACCGGCAGAGAGGAGACCATGAGGGGTGAACGCTTTGGTCATCGCAGCAGCAGGAGCCTCCATCTGGATGAATGTATCCCGGCCGTTGTTCATCGGCTGAGGGTGATCAGGGTCCAGAACTTGGCTCCAAATCGGACGTGACGGCGTCTGTTGCGATGCGGGGCCTTGAGGCGGGTACTGGGACCCTGGACGCATCGAGGACGCAGCCAGGGAGGGAGAGGCTTGCCTGCTAAGGCCATCCGGGTACTGACTACGACGGCCACCGTCCGTGAAGCTGTCTGACACGAAGCGGCGGGGCTGGGGTTGTGCGCCCAGGTAGTCGTCTTGGTCTAAAAGTGGGCGGTCAGCATAAAAGGATAACTCCGAGAGCAAAAGGGCCCGACAGACCTGGGAGGCGTTGACCCGGGACCTGGGGAAGGTTGCGCCCTTGTCGCGAGGGGGGATACGCTCCGTTGTTGACGTCGACTTGCGAGCGAGCGGGGGAGCCTGCACTCGTCTGGGCGTAGGGAGACCGCGCGCCGGCACTTGGGGGCGCGCCGTGTCCGAGAGCAGAGGCTTGATCACTCACACTGGTCCGACGCGGTGCGGGCTCCTCGTCAGAGTCCACCTCATCGTCCTCTTCTTCCTCCTCCTCCTCTTCCTCCTCACTGCTCTCGCCCCACGCGCTGCTGTCCGCCGTCGGCCTGCCCTTCCTCCCGTTCGCCTTCCCTGGCCTGTGAGCGGCGGCCTGTTGGGCAGCCTGCTGGGCCTGCGACTTCGCCTTGCGTTCGGCAGCGAGCCTGCTGGGAGCGAAGGACGATCTTGGCTCCGCCGGGTTGGCGCGCGTCTGGGACGGGCTTGCTGGCGTGGTCGTGAACTCGGGGAGCGGGGGCGACGACGGCGACGTGATCGGTTGCGTCTGGGAGGGGGACTGGGGCGCCGCTGGCGGCGGGGCGGGGCGCTCTTCGCGCTCGAGGAACGACAGCGCTGCGAGCGCGTCGGCGGCATCGCCGAAGCCGTGGTCGTGGCCGTGGGCGGGCGCAGCCATCGCGTCGTATGCGTCTTCTTCTCTGTCCGTGGGCGGCGCTGTGGTCATGGTCGTGTCTGTCGCGGACTCGCTCGGGGGCTGGGGTGTGGAGGGAGAGTTTTGCAGGTAGGCTGACATCCGTGTCGACGACGGCGCCGCACGTGCGCCCGAAGGTCGGTTACGTAATGCACTGGACGGCCTGGGCGCGGCGGGCGCCTCCTGCGCACCGGTGCTGGTGGGCGTAGAAACCCGCCGATCTGCCGGCGGCTTGGGCGACTTCGCGGGCACCGCGGGAGGCGGCTGGCTCTCCTGCGGCGGGGGACTCGCGTGCCGTACGCGCAAGGGGGATACCGCCGCGCGAGGCGGGGGCGTGTACGGCTCAGAGTCGGACTCGGACGCGGACTCTTCCTTGTCCTCGTCTTCGGAGGGCAGTGTCTTGGGCGGCGGACCGCGGTTGCGCACCGGGGCTGGACCGTCTTGCTGCTGCTGCATGTGTTGCATGTAGAAGAGCGCGGCGCCGGCATCGCCCAAGATGTCATCTGCCTCGCTTGTCTTCTTCTGGGGCACCGCCGGAGATGACTTTGAGGCGAGTGGGAGGGGAGGCGCAGGCTTGTCCCTGGATTGATCCAGAAGGCCGTGGCCAGAACGGGAGGTGGGCGTTGCGATGGTGTATAATGACGTGGGTATCGACGCTTGGGACATGGATCTCGGGGGAACGATTCTGACGGAATTGGGAGTGTCCGGAACGGGAGGCTCCGCTGGTATGGGTTGGGGCTTCGGAGGAGTAGCAGTCCGGAGAGGAGAGGCGGCGCGAGGAGGAGAAAGAGCACGGGGAGACTGGAAACGGGGAGGCGTGTTTTGTCGAGGCTGGGGTGACAGTGGTTTCTCTGGCGGAGGCGGAGAGGTGGGGTGGTCGCTAGAGGGCCGCGAGGGCACGCTCGCGACTGGGACCACGCGGTGACTGAGCTTAGAGTCGGGACGCGATGTGGACACCTGCGCGGCGGACTCCACGCTGCGTCTGCCAAAATCGGGCGGCGGACTGGTCGCAGTGGGACTGGTAACGAAGGGCTGGTCGAGAATAGGGGACGGTTCTTCGGGTATAGTGGCTTGTGGTGGGGATGCTGTGGTCGGCATCTTGTTCTCCCCAGACATTGAGCGGCTTCCTGCCTCCATTGGTATACTCCTCTCGGTAATCGGTGTAAGGGGTCGCTTCTCGACCGCAGCCGGTGGTTCCGCCTGTTCCTCCTCGATCGGCGCGTAGTCGAAGCTGAGCGGAGGTAGCTGTACAGACCCGCCTGCTGACGAGGTCCCGGGGGTAGGTCCGGACGGCTTTGGTTCATCGGCGGCAATGTGGGGGACAGGCGGGAGGGTGGGAGGGCCCGTAGAAGGAGATGCGCTCGCCGGGCCATCGGGACCAACACCGTTCATACGGTCGAGCAGGATACGCTGCAGCTGGGAGCGGATGGCTGAAGTGCGGTCATCCCGGGGATCCAAGGTCTCCGCGAACTCGCGATCCAAGAATAGTAGCTGTAGGCCAAGACTTTAGGATTATGTGCGAACAGTTCGGAGGAATATATACGTACATCTCGATTAGGACCGATGGGATACGCAAACATCATCGAGTTCGGATCACGAGGGTCCCAGCTGTACATGCGCGGTCGGCCGTACAGGTCAAACGCGTCATGAACACCTAAATGAATGCGTCAGTCTTCAAGTGACTTATGGTAGCAAGTTACACCTACCTATGATCCAACGCAGCATCTCCGCAGCACGCTGGTTCTGGCCCTCGAGCTCAGGCATGACCAAGAGCCATGCCTCGCGCATCTTGAGCACACCCGCCATCTCCTCGTCCCCCAGTTGGCCTTCAAGCTTCATCAGCGTACTCCGGCTGATCAACTCAGGCCGCTCCGGGTACACCGCAAACGCCTGTGAGACCGAACGCATGGTAAGTAGTGATTTCTTCTTGTCCTTCGGCTTCGGCGACGGAAACAGCTGGATCATAGGACGGGCGGGGAGGTGCGACCGCGTCGGGCTCTTCTCACGCGAGAAGAGGTGCGACATGCGTTTCCGCCGCGGTGCCGTGGGAGACTCCGAGCGATCATGGCCAGCGGAGGAGATAGAACCATGGTCGGCGTGCCCGAGGTGGTTACCTGCCGAGACCACCATCCACAGCCGCTTCCAGTCGGTCTGGCCGGCGATGCGGATGCGAACCCAGCCCTCCAGTCTCCCGGCCACGAGAGGTGTCGGCGCACTCCTCCCTAGATATGGCAGTTAGCGTGTCAGTTCAGAGTGATATAGACGACAGGGACGCACCATCGTTCATAGAAATCCGAATCAAATGTGCAGTATATATCTCCTCCAGGCGCGACTTTTCCCAAGCCGACAGACGCAGGGCAGCGGTCCATTGCATCAGGGCCTCGGCGGAGGGACACGAGAACAGATACAGATTCGAGCCCGCCGTGTTGAGGGTGAGCACGTTGTTATATCGCCGTTGAGGGATTCCGGGTGAAGTCGGTAGTGCGATAGAACCGAGGACGTGCACGAACTTTGCAGCCGCACAGAAGGCACATCAGGACGTCAAAATCCGCGATCCAACGTACGGTACTTACAGCATCTGTCACATTGATATACGCCGGCGGCACCTGTTTGCCCTGCTTGCTCGCCTCCCGGATCTCCTCCATGTCCCACACGCTCAACGTTGTACCTCCGAGCTGCGCCCATACCTCTCGCCAGCCATCGTCCCTCGTCGGCTTCTGGCCGTCGGGCTGGCGCTCGATACGACGCACGAGCGGGCCGGAAAAGTAGACCTTGTGCGCATGAGCGAGCGTGAGCTGCACGACCGAGCGGATTTCGGGATGCAGTGGGGGTATTGGCGCGGCCGCGGCGGTGTTTGTCTGCGAGCGTGAGAGCGGGGGGTCTTTCTGAAGCACGCGCGGCGGGGTCGGGATGCTCGCATCGTCGGAGGAGGGGGCGCGCTTCGGCGCAGGTGCTGGGGGCTGGCCCTGGGGCACGCTCGTCTGCGGGTTCTGGAGCACGCTCATCTGCGAGTCTGAGCCCTGCGGGGCGGGTCGCGCGGGAGGGGAGGAGGGCGGAGGGGGCTCATCTTGCTGCGAGGACTTGCGGGAAAAGAATGCGGTGAAAGAGGGCTTGGAGCGGTGTTGCGGCTTGCTCGGAGAGCTGCTGCTGGACCCTGCGGTCATGCGCCGCTCCGGGGTCGGGCGTTGCGCGGGCGTGGGCTCTGGGAGCGGCTCTTGCGGGGGCTGGGACGGGGTGTTCGAGAAGGAGAGCGTGCGCTCGTTCTCCTCCTTCCACTGCTGGAGGCGCGCGGGGGAGACGAAGCCCTCGTTCCGGCTGTCCCAGCGCGGGCTCGTGCGCGGAGGTGGGATCACGGTCATGGTCGTGCGAAGCGCGGTGGGCGTCGATGATGGCGGTGAGGAGACATGCGACGATGGGGAGAAGGAGATTCGCTCGAATTCGACTCGCGGGGGAGCAGGCGGGGCAGGATCATCTGTCCCGGTATGGACATATCTTCCCACGCACCCACACGTGATACATTGCAACACGCGAGCCCCACTCCCACGTGGTTCAGTATCCATGCGCGGCTAGAGCGGCCTGGTGCCAGTTCAAGTAGTTGAAGTTGTTAGTTTACTTACTAGCTAGGCAAGGATGTGCAGGGCGGGAGTACTTCTCCGGGTAGACAGACAGTGGGGAGGGCGAGTGTCAAGTAGCAAACTGTCGTTACTACCCATGAGCCTTCCACATGCACAAGCCGGCGCCGTGCCGACGCAACTCTATATGCCTGGCCAACTTGAAAGCGGATCCAATGAACTCGGCACACCAAAAGTTATCAGTCATGGCATCCTGGAGAGAAAACTAAACCATACAGCGTTATGACAGATACCACGCTCCGAAATATGAGCACGCCTGAAATGGTACTCATATACACAGTTTATGATGATCACAACTTTGCCTGAGTATCCGCAATCTGCAGAACACTGGGAGACCAATGAGCGTTCGTGTCAGCAGAGGGACGAAGGGTGCACCCACAGTTTACCCGTATTCCCGCCCTCAAATAGGAGGCGCAGCGACTCAGGCGCGTTCTCAATACCCTTGACGATGTGGAAACGCCGCTTCAGGCTGCCGTCCTTCAGCCAGGATGCGATCTCGCGCTGCGCCTCGGGGTACCGCTTCGCGTAGTCGAAACTGATAGACAGTTAAAAGAGTATACAAGGCAGTGGATTGTGAACTTACACAATGAATCCCTCAATCTTCGCGCGTTGTGCGATCAGGTTCGTGTATGTTGACAGCCCTTTGGGCTTAGCGTTGTCTGGGAAGTCGTGTCAGCACCGTAACTAGAATATAAAGTGGTGAGCCTCACTGTAATCGGAAATGGCACCTGGAGCAATCCAATGAGCGATGTTTCAGTGTCAACACGAAGTTCTTACCGCAGAGCACAATCCGTGCCTTCTGCTTGAGCCGCGTAAGCATGAAGTTGAGGATATCGCCGCCGACGTTGTCGAAGTAGACGTCCAGGTAGCCGACGGATTTGCGGAAGTCCTCGTAGAACGTCGGGCTCTTGTAGTTGAACGCCTTGTCCACGCCGAGGTCCTTCTCGAGCCATTCGCACTTATCCGGCGACCCGGCAATGGCGTATACCTTCGCGCCCAGCTTCTTGCCGATTTGGCATACGACAGAGCCCGTCGCGCCAGCGGCCCCTGAGACGACGAGGGTCTCCCCCGCCTTGATTTTGCCAACATCAAGGAGACCCTGGATATTGGCGTTAGCGAGTGGACGCTACGCTATGCTGGGTCGCGCACGTACGAAGTACGCAGTCAAGCCTAGAAAGGGGAAGGGTATGAGAACGAATGAGCGGATCTTTGGGGCAGCATCACATACCCGTTGAGCCAAGAGGACCCAAGTAGTCCAGCACATCCACCCCGGGTTGGGTCCTGATACCCTAGCTAAGCTTCGTGATCCCGAATGGCATGTTGTGGACTATACACTTACTGCACCTTCTGCGCGAGCTTGTCGGCGTGCACGCCGTATTCGGCCCAGCCTGAAAGCTGCGTCAGCGAAGTCTGCGAAGACACCGGGGGCATCTGTCCATATAACACATCGTAGCACATGAATCACACCGCAACCTCTGACCAATTGCAGCATCCTGCTGTTAAGGCGCACACTCAAAATGTAGCTTGAAAACAGCGTTACATGCCACTACGGTAGCACGGATTGAGACACCGAAAGCACACCGGACATTGGCTACGATGTGCTTTCGATGTAACAAGTCGTTGCATAGAATCACGCCCCCTGTGAGTGCTATGGAGGAGCAACTGCCGCATAAACATACCAAACGTCCCGCTGACAATGTCCCCCTTCTTGAACTTGCTGCCCTCGCCCGCCTCGACGACCTCCCCAAGGACGAGCGCGCGCATGACCTCCCCGATCTGCACCGGGGGCAGGTAGCTCCGCGCGTCGTTGAGCCAGCCGCGCATGGCGGGGTCGATGGACGCATAGAGCGACTTGACGAGGATCTGGCCCGCGCCCGGCTTCAGGTCGAACGGGACGACCTCCTCCTTGAAGGTGCTGGCCGTGACGCCTGCCTTGGGTCGCTCGGCGAGGGTGATCTTCTTGTACTGCTTCGGGGCCATTGTGCGGGTGGTTATGGGAGGTTGGAGGAGGAAAGGGGAGGATAGGGAGCAGGATGTACCCCGCAGGCAAAGGTCATAACCGGGTCGGGCTTTTGGGGAGACCGATCAAGGTCATACCACCGTGTGGGGAATTGCGGCTGAAATTGCGCTTGGGTCTCTTCGGCGCGACCCTCGCAGACACCCTTCGTCCACACTGGGGGCCATGAGGGATGCACAGGTGCGACGAGCAAGATATCAGCAGCTTCGTAGGATGAGTAGCGGCACAAGATGGATTTCGGACTCCAGGCGGTCTTGCAGGAAGCGCCCGGTGTGACGCGCGGCGCGTCAAGGGGTGCGCGTCTCCCGTGATCACGACGTCATGGACATGTGAGAGTCCGGATGAGAGCGTGTCCGCATCGCCTGGGGAAGGCTGCCTGCGCACCGGACGGCCCTTGCTCCCTGTGTCCCCGGACGAGCTCGCTGTGCCCTCTGCGTCTGCGCCGTTCGCAGCTCACCGTCGCCCTCCGCTGCCCGCACCGCCGTTCCCGCCCTCGTGCTCGACGCCCTGCGCTCAAACTCGCGCTTGTGTTGAGTACTGCTTGCGCCATGCTGTCTGCGAACTCGGGGCCCGGCCGCTCGCGTTCCTCGCCCGCAATCGGCCACTCGAGCCCTTTGCCTCTCCCGCCCGCCGACCTCGATGCCCGACAGAGGGAGTTTGCCCGCGATTCCGGAGCACCGCGTTCTCTCTCCTGGTGAGCTATCAGCCCCGTCCGCCTCGAACTGCGCTCGCAATCTCACTTTCTTTGCTCTGAAATCGCTTGAACCGCCCCCGTCCGCCGTGTATCTGCATGCGCACGCCCCAGAACATCATCACACCGCGCATAGACCCATCCCGCACGCGCATGCAAAACCGCTAACGGAACCGACACGATCCGCGCGTGTTACAAGGCCAGCGCCTCGCCCCCCCGCCTCTCGAGCTCTCCGTCCTCCGACCGTGCACCTCCACGCCCCGCTTCCACAAGCGCAGGACACGCCGATATGGCCTCCAAGATGCTGCCGGCGCACGCGCAAAGCCGCTGCACACGCCGTTCGAACGCGACCGCGATCCCACAACGCCGGCCCTGCCGCCCTCAACCTCGACATCGACCACCTCCCGACACAGTCCACACGTGCGGGACTGGTACGGACGCGTGGCGGGAGCACTATCCGTCCTCCATGTACGTATACAGCTCCTCCGGACGCGTATTCCGCTCACCACCTTCGGTTTACACAGCGCTCGCACACAAAATCGCCAACTCCCGCCCGCCCGCGCGCCGGAAAAGACAGCGTACAACCCGCAGAAGAAGCACATAGACGACCTCGACATACCGCCGAGGCACGGCGTCGCGCCGTGGAGAACTGCGGGACGGGCAGAGCGAGGAGGTCACGGCTGCAGGTGCGCCCCGCCAGTCCTCGCCCCGCCTTCGCATCTGACCGTCCACCCCCAGCGTGCTCCACAGGCGTTTCCCGTACCCCAAAGAAGACGCCGCCACACGCACAAGGACGGCGCGGACGTCCTGCGCCGGGGACGTCGGCCGCTCTGCTGCCGCCCCCCGACCGTCCCCCGGTGCCTAGAGGACACTCTGCACGCCCACGGGTGCGTGTCTACCTCCTAAACGCGCGGCATGGGCTTATCGACGACGTCATCAGTAGCGCACAGCCGCCGTCAACGTCCTATGATGGGGGGAAGATGGTCTTTGCCGCCACCCCCGGCTGCCGTCCCGCCCTTCTCCCGCCCTCTCCACCCGACGCCCCGCTTTACCGCTTTATGAGTCGGCGCACGCCGCTTTGCTCTTGGGTCTGGTAAGTTCCCAGGCGGTTCGCATTCGAATTGCGCTGACAAAGTCAGGTTTTCAGCCGCCCGCGGCCCAAAAAACACGGTACATCGCGCAAAAACGCGTGCCCCCGCTCCGTTCTGTATTGTAGACACGCCTAATACATCGCATTAGCCCTCCCACCCGCGTCGGAGCCGTGCGCCGCCGTCCAGATGCGCGCCGGGCGTGTTTGCCGGCTCCCGCCTCCAGGAGCCCATCCTCGCACACGCCGCCACAGCGGCCCGAAGCCCGCCAAACGCACGCAAAGCACACAAGACGCACGCCCGACCCCGTCTACGCGTGCACGCACGCCTCACGCCCGCGCCCCGTCGCGCTGCGCTGCCACCTCGGCTGGCCCGCCCCCGGCAAGACGCCCCCCTCCGCCGCCGTCCCCCTCGCGGACCGCCGCGCAACCGCGACTCCACGCATGCACGAACCATTTTACGTGTGCCCTGCGCGTTCCAGCGTGATTCGGGCCGGAAATGTTCGCGCGGATTCGCGCGATTTCATGGGCGCGGCGGGCACGGCGCCACGGAAACGCGCGCCGCCGCCGGCACACGCGCTCTCCCGCCGCGCCGTTGCGCAGGACGCCTCTCCTGCACTCTCGCCATCGGCCCCCGGCAGTCTCGAGCCCGGGCGGCGACACGTTTGAAGTGTGCGCTTTTTCGCCGGGCTCGAGGGGAGGTCGGCGGCGAACACGCCCCCGGCGCCGCCCCGTGCCCCCGGAACGCGTGCGAATCATACAGGACGCCTACTGTACCCCCACGGAACACACGCGGACGCGGAGAGCGCGGCGCTCGCGTCGTTTCGGAGCCCGCTTGGTCGGCCCGCCCCGCACAAGACCGCGGTCTGCGCCGCCGTCCCGCCCCCGCCACGCCCCGCAAACACGACTCCGGAGACGAACGAACCAGGCTGCATGTACGCTGTAAGTTTTGTTGCGATCCGGGGCGAAAAAAAAATGCTCACTTTCGTGTCGTTTCATTGCAGTCTCCGGGACACCCGCGGAAAAGCACGCGCCGCCGGCCGCGCTCGCGCCCTCCCGCCGCGCCGCTTGGTGGAACGAGTCCACTGGCAGTCCGCTATTGAATTCCGCTGCGCTCGAGCGCGCGGGGTCAGTTTGAGATTCGCACTTTTCGGCGGGCTCGAGGGGAGGTCGACGGCGAACATGTCCCCGACGCCGGCCCACGCCCCCGGAACGCCTGCGGACTGTCCCAGGCGCATACACGACATTGTCCGCGCACATACGGACGCGCGAAACGCGCCGCTCGCGTCGTGGCAGAGTCCACCCGGTGGGCTCGCCCGGCACAAGACCGCCGCCTGTGCCGCCGTCCCGCGCCCGTCCCGCCCCGGAAACACGACTCCGACGACGAGTGCACCGGGGCGCACATACCCTGTGAGTCCCGTCGCGATCCGGAGAGAAAAAGTGCGGCTCAACTTCGAGTGGTTTCATGGGGGTCCCGAGGGCGCCCGCACAAAACCACCCGCCGCCGGCTACATCCACCTCCTCCCGCCGCGCAACTCGGCACGGACACTCTCCTGAGCATACGCTCTCGTCTCCCGCCGGTTTCAAGCGCGGGCGACGCGTTTGAATTTCCGTGTTTTCGGCCGGCCCTCGGGGAGGACGGCCCCGCACTTGTCCCCAGCGCCGTCCCCCGCCCCCCACACGCACCCAGAGCGTACGGAATGCACGCACGACGCCCCTCGAGCCTGCTCGGCCATGCCCAACGCGCCACATGCGTCGCCACGCCGCCCAGGCTCCCAGCTCACTGCCGACAAGACCGCGGGCCCGACCTCCGTCCCACGCCCGCCTCGCCCCACGGACACGATTCCCGGCACGCCTGCACCGGGAAGCGTGCTCGCAGCGAGTTTCGAGTCGATCCGGGGAGGTCGCGTCCACGTCGCCCTCGTGGGCGCGGATAGCGAAACGCGTGCCGCGGGCCGTGTTCGCGGTCTCCCGCCACGCCATCTCGCCTAAAGGGTCCCCGGCACGTCGTCTGTCGACCCCCGCCGCGCCCGAGCGCGGGCTCGACGTCGGAATACCGGAGCTACAAGCGGCGGGGTGGGCGAGCACGGCGCCGCCGTCTGCAGCGCGAATTCGCGCACGGCGGTGGGCGCTGCACGGTGGCTGCGGCGTACGTGCTGCATGCCGTACGCCGACTCGGTCTGCGTCGTCATAGTGCACGCCGCCAGGCACGCGAACACTCTCGCGAGCCTGAGGCCGCCGGACGCTCACCCGCCCGACGGTACGGTCGCGGACGCCCCGGGCTCTTCGCCCGCCCCTCCCGCTCGTACGGACCGCGGCATCCCGTGCACGCCGGCCCCGAACTCGAGCCTGGCCCGCTGACGACGCGACGAGTGCGCGCGGGGCCGCACTACCCGGACACTCCCCCAGCCGCACTGCGAACGATGGCGGGGCGCATCGAAGGAGCGCGGGGCGCGCCGCGACGCTCGAGAACGAGACCGAGCGCGGGCAGGGGCCTGTAGACAGTTAGTACCACTATGTATCCCCAGCGGGATGCCCGCTTGACGAATAGAACACGGGCCCCCACCTGCGTGCACGGGGGTGCCGTCTGCCGTCCCCGCCTTCTGCTCCCCGCCGGTCCGTACGCGCGAGGTGTGCGCGGTACGTTCTATATACATATACATGTGGACCCTGCACGCCCGCCAGTCGCCCGCCCGCCCGCCGAGGCTCGCCTCCGCGCACCCTCGCCAGGCAGCAACTCCGCGTACGTGCGGGTGTGCTCCTGCGACGCGGGCCGGCTACCCGTTCACGCGCACGCGTTGGCGGCGACGCCAACGACGTCTCCGGCGTGCTAAGCTCGAGTCGACGCCGGGAGCAGACGTCGTGTACCGAGGCTCCTGTAATATGCAGATCAGCAAGGATGCGCCGGTCCGGGTACTCACCGCCTAGCGCTATTGCAGTAGATAGCTCGCGTCCTCGTGCCGTGTGTTGCTCGCCCGGAAGGCGTATTGCGAAGCCGACGACGCCTGTAAACGGTTCGGTCAGTGGTGTATCGTGGTGCCTCTGCACGCCGACATACCTGGTGCGTAGAGGAGGCGTCGGCGTGCAAAGGGCACGGCCGCGTGCGTGTAGAGAGCCGGAAGAGGGAGGGAGGGAGGGAGGGAGGACGGAGAGGAGGGCGTGCGCGTCCGCGTGCGCCCCGTCTCGTACTTATCCTACGGATGCTTTAGGGCCGTCCCCCGCTCCCGTCGTGCCGTGGTCCGTGCGGTGTCCGTGCGCGACGGCCAAGCCTCGTCCAGTAATACGGAACGCGGTACGGCGGCGCGGCGCCCGGGTGTTACGAGATGGGGCAGAGGGCGACGGCGAGCCTGGGCGGAAGATGACACCGAACCCGTGCAGCGGCGGACCAACCAGAGCACGACACCGAGAGCTGTGGGATACGGGGTGAGCGGGAAGGGGTGCGCACGGACGCAGTGCCGGAGGAACAAACGCACTTACGCGGGGCGGAGCGTTTCACGGCGTAGTCTCCGAGCGATCCTAGAGATGCGCTCGCTTCGTAAAGTGGGCGCTCGGTACGCGAGTATTCAGGGGCGGCCCTCATTTCGACCGGGCGCAGGCACCGTGCCGATTGAGTGGACGCTGTGTCGGCGGGCGTGCCGTTTCCGTGTCGATAGAGGAGGGATGGCGGCGGCGGGATGTTACTGTCCAGCAGGGCCATCGATGCATCAGGCAACCTGCTCGTCATGGTGCCCTCGGGGCTGCAACTATGTGCACAGAACGGTGCATTAGTTGCACGAAGGAGCGGGAGGGAAATGGGCATGCGCACCGGGACTCTGGCCATCTAGACCGTCCACCTCCGATTCGGCAGGACAGCGTGGGGCGGCGTGCAGACGATGGAGATCATGCCAAGGAAGCGATAATCACCCTGCCTCGTCTATGGGTGCCTGCGTTGTGGGAGGCAGATTGGACTGCCGGGATGGGTGCAAAGGGGTCGGATGCACGCAATCTCGTAGCAGGCTGCAGTGCGCATGCGATATGTTTGCTATAATATATCTACAAGCCTGCTGAACACTGTATGTAGCTGCTCAATGCGGTGTTAGTATACGCATGCAGCTCCAGTCAGCGGGAGGGGGTGCGGACCTCTTTTTGCAACCCCTATCGCAACGCACTGCGTCAACATCTCCCCGGTGTCTGCTCTGCCTGGGCAAGCGCGCAAAGATTGTGCTACTGTCGTCCCGGAATGCTCGGTGCACCGCACCACGCATTGCTACGTCGCGTGCACCATTCAAATGTTATCCTACATCTGTGAGCCCTGCTCACCTCGGATACATTGTCGGCATACTGCCGGCTGGTCAGCGAGACGCACACCGCTGCACGGTCTGACATCATTGATCACTCGGGGCGGCCGCTACTTCAGGTTGCTATTCACGAGGCAGAGATCCGTTTGAATTAGATTCAGCTCATCGGGGGGCTGGCGTAGGTCGCGTTCGTGAGCACAGGCGAGGTGGCGTCGCGTACACGGCTGGCGGCGTACTAGCGGTAGCGAAGGCCCAAGATCCAAGACTCGATTCGCGAGGCGCACCCAGAGCAGCTGACAGAGTGCCTAGCCAGATCAGAGCCGTGCTACGAGAGCGTCGTGGGTGGCGTGCGAGCTCAGGTTGGGTGCAAAGCCGTGAGCTCGGTCGGAGGATCGAGGTAGAGGTCAACTCGCAGTGCAGTGAGCGCGCCGGCGGCTTTGAACCTTCTTACCGGAAAAGGCAGGCACTCATGCATACGCTCGCACGCGCGACTCCGCCCACACACTCACATCTTGAGCCACAACCGCGACGACGACCACTGCAGCTGCTTGTCCGAATGGCTGCAACCTTCAGAGTGGCGTTGAGTAGATTTAGCGAGATGCGCGCGCAGCGCGTGGGCAGATCTCGAATGCAGGGTCAGGCGAGAGCGCCCGGGCGGCTGATTAGCCGCAAACCTTCGTCCGCCGTCCCTCCGGCGCGACGCCTCGCTCTGCATCCGAAACATCACACCCATGCATATTGACAGTACAGACATGTAGCAGAGCTACTACTGGCAGGGCAGAAGTGGGGGAGAGTGGGAATAAGGGTATGAGGAGCATCGTGCTGCTCACACTTCTATTCCTACTCCCTCCACTTCTGAGGGACGGATTTGCGTGAGTAAGAGCGCGGCCGCAGGCGCAACGGCCCGGCGAGCAGCTGGTGTGATGAGTCAAATTACGGAACAGAAAAAGGGGTGTGTTTCATGAGCACCCGAGTCTGTAAATATGTCATGATCCACCCTAAGAGTTCACAAGCCCATTCTGAAGCTAATCGGGCTTTGATGCACACATCAGGCGGTAGATATCATTGGTCCAAGGCTAACAAATCTACTGATATATTCAAAGCGGGTTCCCACCTGCGAGCGGTGAGAACATGCGGAAATTGAGCTGCAGGCACCCCCTCGGTGATCGCCTAACTCCCGCTCACGGCACAGCGCCGGGCGGCACGGGCGAGTCACCCTGCCATCCAGGCCTGGTGTAGCGAGCGCCGCCCATCGGAGGGTGATTGTGCGGCGGAACACGCGGCCGGGACAAGGCCGCAAGAGGTGGGAATGATCGCCCGCATCCCCATGGATGCGGGCGGCCAATTCTCTGCTATCTTGCAGCCTCGCCAGTCGCCTGCCGCCCGCCGCCACCCTCTTCTCCCATCTGTGCTCTCATACATGGAAGCCTGTCATCACGAACCCCCCCTGCACCTCGAAGGACCGCCCGGGATGGAGCTCGAGGGGAGCTACAGCTATGAGCAAGCTGGAAACCTCACGGGTCAGTACCATAGTCCTCTCTTGCACTATCCGACTATGCACTCACCGGTCTAACCTCGCAGACAAAGGATCCGGCGCTGCAGCACCCGAGACGGCACCGAGCTCGTGTCGCAAAAGTCGGACGGCAACGGCAACAGCGAACACGAACCAGGTAGGAAGCCGGCGTGCGCACGGTGAGGGGTACAGCGCGGGGCAAGACTCGCACGGCTCGGAGCGGTGCTCATATAGATCTGTCCGGGGGCGCGCTGCACGAGGTGAGTTACACGCTTCGCACGATGCAGCTGGCTCTCACCTCCATCTTCCGCTGCGCCGACTCGCTCAGGCCGTCTCTCTCGCGCCGCGCTGACGTGTTCGCTGTTCGTTGGGCGCCCGGAATGATTCGGGGATAAGGTATGTATTGTATTTGTGTTCGTGAACCTTGCTGACCGCCCCTCTGTTCAATCTTGATAGGCTCGGACGACGATTGTGAGCTTTGCGCACGCGCAGCGCGCCATCCGGCTTACACGAGGTGCGAAGTCGTCTCGTAGGGGGTGCACGAGCGGACGAGGTGCGGCGGCGGCCGTCAGTGGATAGAAGACAGCTCGATCGCGGGACGCCGGAGTCTCGCGCTGGTGCCTCTGGCACTCAATTAGGCGCCTGAACGACCACCTCGAAATGCACGAAGTCCGTCGCACGCCACGCCCCCCTCTCCTTCACCACCTTCGCCAGCCGCGCCTTGTTCGCCCACCTCCCGTCTCACGCTTCGAGCACTCATACCGGGTGTTCGAATCCTGTGGCGCGCCGGGCGCGAGGGTTCGAGCATTCCGGCCCGGGTGCTCTCGACTCCCAGCAGCGGCACGCCGGCTCGGACGACCGACGCGTACTCTGAGTGCGCGCGGGAAACGTCCAGATCGGGTGGCTCGAGCACACGAAGTGCTCGTCGTCGATGGGCGCGGCGGGGACGTTTCGGTAAGTACATTCTCGGGCTCCCACGAATTTGACTTACCTTCTGGATGCAGAATCCGCATTGGCGTTTCAAGGAACGGCACCGGCACGTACGTTCCAAGCACTCAAGGGCTGGGCATGGCGAGTGCGAGAGGAGGGAGGTGGTGGCGGGACGAACGTCGCGGTGGCGCGAGACCACTCGCTCGAGGTGCGTCGAAATAGGCGCCCGTTTTCTGGCGGATGCGCGAAGACATCCCCGACTCGCTCGCCGCGCTTCCGGCTACCACTTCGCGGCCGCAGGACGCGCTCTCGTTCATCCCCGCCGCCTCAGTCGAGTCCCGGACGCTCGGAAGTGCAACAAGCACTGCTCCGGCATCCTCTTGTTCGCGCGGGCGCTGGCGGAGCATGCAAAGCCGACGAGAGCCACCGGGACGCACCTAAACTGCATCCCGCGGCGTGTTGTGTGCGCCCGGAGTCCTCGCCGGCCCGGACGGGCTCGAACTGGGGTATGTACCCTTTGTGTCTTGTGCACTCCCGAGCGTCTCACTGACCTGTTGTATTGCAGAGCTCGTAGAACCAGAGCCTCCTACCGGGCGAAGGCGAGAGCCCGCAGGCGGTGGCGAGCAGCGGGACGTCAAGTCGAGTCCGCGAGACGGGACTTTGACATTCGACGGACGTCGGAATAGGCGCCCGCGCCACGGGAGTGCGCGAAGACGGCTCCGACGCGCTCGACGCTCTCGTCGAGGCCGGTTTCTGGCGGGAGAGCGGTACCGGGCTCCTGCCTACCGTGTGCGTCCGCTTGCGGGATGTTCGCCAGCCACGAGCGAGCTCGCCGACGCCGGCGCGATGCCGTGCTCGCGCGTACGCTCCCTGCTCTCCCGGAGCGCGCGGCACGCGTCCCGGACGCCTCTCGGGCGCGTTCCGGGGAGGGATAACCGGCTGGGATGTCCTCGTGGCCGCGAGCGAGCGCGAAGTGAAGACGGTACGCACCTTTCCCGTCCTGTGTATCCTCCGGGGCTTGCTGACCTTCGTGTTTGTGCAGAACCGAGCCCGACGAGGACGTCGCAGGCGCAGGAGCACACCAGGAGACGGGCGAGCGGGAGAGGGCGGGCCGCGGAGGCGCGGTCGACGGCGGCGCAAGACACTGCTGTTTCGCGTCGCGTCAGAATAGGCGCCCATTCCCGGGCGAGTGCGCGGAGTCGTTTCGCGGCTCCGGGGCACCCTTTCGTGGTGCACCCAGCCGCTGCGGGTGTCCCGGAGGCTCCCACTCACCTCGATCACGGCCGTACGAGCTTGAGTTGAGGCCGCCAGCGACGTCGAAGGGGAGAACGGTGGGGGTCCCACCTCGGAGCGCGGAGCGCCCCCAGCAACGGAACGGTACGCACGGTTTCGCATTTTGCTGTTCCGGCCTTCTTGCTGGATTGTATGTTCTTGCAGATGTCAAGTACGGGAGAGGAGAGCGCGGGGAGCACGACGTGAGAGAGGGAGGTCGGTCGGTCGGTCGGTCGGTCGGTCGGTCGGTCGGTCGGTCGATGTAGAGTGAAGGAGAGCCGCGGTGGCGGAGTTCGCGAGTTCGCGCAGAGACGTCCAAATAGGCGCCCATCTCCCGCCGTCCAAGAACGCGGATTTCGGCCGCTTTCGGTTTCTGCGCCGCGCTGTTGTTCTCGAGGTTACCTTGTAGTAGTACCCTTTGCCGTCCGCCATAATGCGAGCATTTCCGACCCGCAGAACCCGAGAGCGAGCCTGAGTCCCCCGGTGAAGTCCAGGTGCCTCCGCCTCCCCCCACCGCCGTCCAGCGAGTGTCCAGCGTCAAACTAGGCCACATTCTCGACGCAGAGTCCGTGAATCCATCCGGAAGATCTTGCTGAGCATCCCAGATAGTCGCGCCCGAGATCCAGCGCGCGACCCGATCCAGCCAGCGGCGAGCGCAGAGTCCAACTCCCGCCGCAGCCCCCGCTCGCCTACGCACGCACCGCCACCCCCGCGCACCGCCACCGCGGCCTTCTGCTCCCTCTCTCTCTCGCCGTGCACAAATATATATCGCATATCGGTTTGTAACTACCCATGAGCCTTCCACATGCACAAGCCGGCGCCGTGCCGACGCAACCCTATATATCTGGCCAAAGTGGATCCAATATTGAACGTTGAACTCGGCGCACCAAGTTTAAGTTATCAGTCATAGCATCGTAGAGAACAAACTAAACCGTACGACGTCACGACAGAGACCACGCTCCGAAATATGAGCGCGACTTGAATGACGCTCTTATACACCGTTGAACACGATCACAACTTGGCCTGAGTATCCGCAATTTGCAGAACACTAGAAAGCTAATCAGCAATTGCACTTAAACAAGACACGAGTGCACCCACAGCTTCCCCGTGTTCCCGCCCTCAAATAGGAGGCGCAGCGACTCAGGCGCGTTCTCAATACCCTTGACGATATGGAAACGTCGCTTCAGGCTGCCGTCCTTCAGCCAAGACGCGATCTCGCGCTGCGCCTCGGGATACCGCTTCGCGTAATCGAAGCTAACAGGCGGTCAGCAGAACATACGGGGGGCGGGATGCATGCACGGAGGACTTACACAATGAAGCCCTCGATCTTAGCGCGTTGTGCGATCAGGTTCGTGTATGTTGATAGGCCTTTAGGCTTAGCGTTGTCTAGGAAATCGTGTCAGCGCCGTAACTAGCATATAAAGTGGTGAGCCTCACTGTAATCGGAAATGGCACCTGAAGCAAACCAATGAGCGATATTTCAGTGTCAACACGAAGATCTTACCGCAGAGCACAATCCGCGCCTTCTGCTTGAGCCGTGTCAACATAAAGTTGAGGATGTCGCCGCCGACGTTGTCGAAGTAGACGTCCAGGTAGCCGACCGACTTGCGGAAATCCTCGTAGAACGTCGGGCTCTTGTAGTTGAACGCCTTGTCCACGCCGAGGTCCTTCTCGAGCCACTCGCACTTGTCCGGCGACCCGGCAATGGCATATACCTTCGCGCCCAGCTTCTTGCCGATTTGGCACACAACAGAACCCGTCGCGCCAGCGGCCCCTGAGACGACGAGGGTTTCTCCGGCCTTGATCTTCCCGACGTCAAGGAGACCCTGAAGTGGTGTGAGGTTAATGGACGCTACGACATGCTGAGTCGTGTACGTACGAAGTACGCGGTCAAACCTAGAAAGAAGAAGAATGTGAGCACAGATGGGCGCATCTTTGGGGCAGCATCACATACCCGTTGAGCCAAGAGGGCCCAAATAGTCTAGCACATCCACCCCTGGTTGGGTCCTGATATTCTAGCTAAGCTGCGTGGTCTCATATGTCATGTTGTGGACTATACACTTACTGCACCTTTTGCGCGAGCTTGTCGGCGTGCACGCCGTATTCGGCCCAGCCTGAAAGCTGCGTCAGCGAAGTCTGCGAAGACGCCGGGGGCATCCGTCCATATAACACATCGTAGCACATGAATCACGCTGCAATCTCTGACCAATTGCAGCATCCTTTTTGTGAAGGTGCGCCATGTTGAACACACTCAGAATGTAGCGCGGAAACAGTGTTACATGCCACTACGGTAGCATGGATTGAGACACCGAAAGCACATCGGACATTGGCTACGATGTGCTTTCGAGGTAACAAGTCGTTGCATAGAACCATGCCCCCTGTGAGTGCTATGGAGGAGCAACTGCCGCATAAACATACCAAACGTCCCGCTGACAATGTCCCCCTTCTTGAACTTGCTGCCCTCGCCCGCCTCGACGACCTCCCCAAGGACGAGCGCGCGCATGACCTCTCCGATCTGCACCGGGGGTAGGTAGCTCCGCGCATCGTTCAGCCAGCCGCGCATGGCGGGGTCGATGGACGCGTAGAGCGACTTGACGAGGATCTGGCCTGCGCCCGGCTTGAGGTCGAACGGCACGACCTCCTCCTTGAAGGTGCTGGCCGTGACGCCTGCCTTGGGCCGCTCTGCGAGCGTGATCTTCTTGTACTGCTTCGGGGCCATGGTGCGGGTGGTTATGGGAGGTTGGAGGAGGAAAGGGGAGGATAGGGAGCGTTGGGTGCAGGATGTACCCCGCAGGCAAAGGTCATAACCGGGTCGGGCTTTTGGGGAGACCGATCAAGGTCATACCACCGTGTGGGGAATTGCGGCTGAAATTGCGCTTGGGTTTCTTCGGCGCGACCCTCGCAAACACCCTTCGTCCACACTGGGGGCCATGAGGGATGCACAGGTGCGACGAGCAAGATATCAGCAGCTTCGTAGGATGAGTAGCGGTACAAGATGAATCCATCTGAATTTCGGACTCCAGACGGTCTTGCAGGAAGCGCCCGGTTTGACGCGCAGCGCGTCAAGGGGTGCGCGTCTCCCGTGATCACGACGCGTCATGGACATGTGAAAGTCCGGATCAGAGCGTGTCTCTCCTCGTCCCTCTCGCATCGCCTGGGGAAGGCTTCTTGCCCACCGGGTGCACATATATACCATCCCCACAACGTTGAACAAGCTCCGGGTACACCTTTCACTCTTACCACCACCACCACCGCCACCGTGAGATACATACCGCAGCTATGGGCCGTCCTACGACCACGCAGCAGGAGAATACCCCACAGGACAGCCTTACAGTCCGGGACAACCGCACTGGGAAGGTCTACACCATCCCGTGAGTTTGTACGATGAGCAAGAGCAAGAGTGCCGCGAGGTGTCTGATCAACTGTGGTTAGAATTGCCGACAATGCGATACCCGCGACAGCGTTCAAGGTGATGGCCGCGCCGCAGAAGCCCGGAGAGCGCGAGGAGAACGAGACAGAGAAGGGTCTTCGTGTGCAGGACAAGGGCTTTCTGAATACCGCCGTCATCCGTAGCGAGATTACTTACATTGACGGGGATGTTGGCAGTGAGTCCCCTTGCTCACATACTCATGGCTGTGTACTAACACCTCTGGGCAGTCCTCCGCTACAGGTGAGCCTTTGGCCTTACTACGCACCCATACGGGCGGTAGCTAAGTTGCTGTGTCGTAGAGGATACCCCATTGAGCAACTCGCGCTGCACTCATCTCACCTGGAATCCGCATACTTGCTCATCTACGGCTCTCTTCCGACGAAAGACCAGTTCAAGTTCTTTGAGAGCGAGGTGATGCGGCACTCCGTCATGCACTCCGACGCCGAGGGCTTCTTCAGGTCCTTCAGGTCAGCACTCCCAGCACGTCCGCCAGCCCTGCCGTATTGACGTGAACTGTCCTGTGCCAGATACGACGCACACCCGATGAGCATGCTCACGAGCGCATTTGCGATGCTTGGCTCATACTACAGCGAGGCGAACCCATCCCTGCAAGGTGAGCGGTAGTGCAGAAGCCCCGTAACCCGTTACAACTCACTAAACGCGCCGCGGCTGCTTAGGGCAGCGTTTGTACACCAAGGGGGACAAGGCGTCGCTGGAGACGATGGATAGGCAAATATACCGCCTGATAGGCAAGGCTACTACCCTGGCAGCGTAAGCCACCCGCTCCTGTGCTGCGTCCGCCTGTATTGACAACCACTTAGGATGGCGTACCGCGTGCGGCAAGGCCGCAACTTCGTCACGCCCCCGACAGGCCTCAGTTACACCGGCTCGTACGTGTTCCCTCATTAACGTATCCGCGCGCGCAGTCTGATGACTGTATGCGCTTGCCAGGTTCCTGTACCAGATGGATCACCTCGGGGAGGAGAACTACGCGCCGAATCCCATCCTCGAGAAGGCACTCGACGTGCTGTTCCTCATCCACGCGGACCACGAGCTCAACGCGTCGTGTACCACCGTGCTACAGACAGGCAGCTCGCTCGTGGACCCGTATTCTGCGGTCGCGTACGTGCTGCTATCTACGTGAGATACTGTTAACTGATGCGTGGCTGTGGTGTAGAGCGGGAACCGCTTCGTTATAGTGAGTGATCAGTTCGTTGTATGCGTTCCCGCAACTAACACAGATTGTGTAGCGGACCTTTGCATGGTATGCAGGTAGTCCAGCTGGCGAGGCGAACAGTTGTTCTAACCGAGCATCAGGCGGTGCAAATGAGGCTGTCATTCGGATGCTCATCTCTATAGGAAGCCCGCAGAACGTGCCAGAGTTCCTCGAGGCGGTCAAGCGGAAAGAGAAGACGCTGTCTGGCTTCGGGCACCGGTGCGTGCATTCGCACTACGATACATCCCAGAGGCTGTGAGAACTGAACCGCCGAGAACAGGGTTTACAAAACTGTAAGTTGACCGGCGTCATCACCATCGAACCTCCGTTGACGTCGCCGGTTCGCAGTCCGACCCGCGCTCGTTCATCGTGCGGAAGACCGCAGACGAGGTGTTCAAGGTGTAAGTCGTCATGGCGCAGTCGCTCCCATGTGCCCGGGCAGGTTACGAACAGATGACGCGCAGGACTGGGAGAGATGCACTGCTCGAGACGGCAATGGCGCTGCACGATGCGGCGATGAAAGACGAGTACTTCGTGAAGCGCAAGCTCGCCCCTAACGTGGACTTTTGGTACGTCCGATCGGCTTATTGTCTGTGTCACCTCGGTCGCTGATCTCATCCGCCGTGCTGCAGGAGGTGAGTTGATTCTGCTCGTGTACAACCGCGCGCTCACCGTCTACAACGTCCGTGCTGCATCGTGGTGGTTCAGCGGCCTCATTTACCGCGCCATGGGTAAGTTTACGCGGGGCAGCGCTCCGTGCCTGTTCCCTCGCCGATAGTTCCGCGGGACTGCAGAGCGCTGACGCCGTCGTCCCCCAGGCTTCCCCCTGGACTTCTTCCCGGTGCTGTTCGTCGTCCCGCGCGTGGTCGGGTGGCTCGCGCACTGGCGCCAGATGATGCTGCAGGAGGGCGGCGTGAAGATCTGGCGCCCGCGACAGGTGCGTGTCCCGGGCATTAGAACGTATTTGCAGCGCGGTTATAACCGTAAAGCGCCAAACTACGAACATGAGCTCAGCGCTGATTTTGCGCGAGTTGGAGCCCATGGCCAGCTTTGAAGCGGGTTCATATCGATAGACCGCTGCGTTTTTAAGCTGCTCAGGGATCCTTGGAGCGTCCAGGTCGAGCCGCCACGCACCACGGCGCACCACGTTCTAGCAGCTCTCGCCCGCATTTGCTGTGGCAGTCAGTCAGGGTTAGCCCCCTCGACTGAGTGTGTTCGCTGCTCGTGCGCTGCGCAAACTGCCATGAGGCTGCTCTTACCAGCTCAGGACGGTGCGAGGGTTTGCGACGAGACACTTCAACGTTCGTATCACCTGATTCGCCCTGGAATCCGAGCAGAACAGGCCAGCATTGTCCGGCCTGCGTTTGCGGTACGGCGTTGCACGTGTGCGCAGGGCGCGCTCCAAGCTCCATGAGCACAGAGCAGCGCAAAATTCCAACGGTCTATCGATATGAAATCCACTGCAAACCGCGGTGGGGCGGTTATCACCTCTGGCAAATACGCTCTACTGCTGCAGCCGCCGGGCGTCGTTGCGTCCGGAGGCTGTGCTGGGAAATGGCCATCCACTGAACGTGATTCGCGTGCAGGTTTACGTTGGGCCGTCGAAGCGCGAGTACGTTCCCGTGGAGGAGCGTGTTCCGGTCGAGGGAGCGCGGCAGACGCCGTCGCGCGTCGAGCACGGAGGGTGAGTGAATTGCGGACGCGCGGTGATGTGCCCGGTGGGGGCGTGGCTGACGCGGGCGTGTAGGATTACGAAGCGGACGATGCTGGCCACGTTCAAGGGGAAGAGCAAGCTGTGAGCGCTGGCTGCAACAACGTCCGAGCCGGTCGACACGCGGTGGACGACGGGCGGGCGTCGTCGAGGACGAGGGACTCTGGAGGGAGCCGACGAGGAACGCGCCGTCGATCGAGTACTTACCGATTTGTGATTTATTTATGCACGGCCCTGGCCGGATTGGACAACGACACTTGGCGCTTGGCATCAGGGGAGGCGGACGACGGGCGAGGGCGGCCGCGGGCTGCCGTGCGCGCCTGCGACCGGAGAGGGGCGCGGCGCGGAGCCGGATCAGGGGGGCGTCGCGCCGGGCGGGGATCGGTGGTCTGGGATGTTTTGGCGTGTTTGTGTGTCGCGCGGTTGCCGCGTTACGAGGCCCACGCGGGGACCCTGCCCGTTTTCGCTTTTCTTCCCGTCCTCCCAACTCTCTTCTCTCCGTCTGCCTCGCGCCTCTCGCCCCCTCCCCGTCCATATAACCCGCCCCCGAGCTCCCTGCTCCATTCTTTACACGTCGCTCACGATGTACTCCACTCTCGTTTCCGTCGCTCTCTTCTCCGCGCTCGCCATCCAGGGAGCTCTCGCTGACTTCACCGTCAACACCCCCGAGATCGTCCAGGTACGTCTCGCGTCAACTCGCCCCCGCCCGTCCCGGACGGATTCCCGCGGGCATGCAAAGAAGACTGCAGCGGCTAACCTTGTTCGCTTTCTGCCTGGCAGTGCGAGCCCACGAAGCTCACTTGGGACAGCACCGGTGCCAAGTCGTACAACGTCATCATCGTCCCCAACGAGGACCCCTGCAATGGCGTCCTGTGAGTTTGCGTCCCTCCCTGCGTCTTCGAAGAGTCAAACTGACCGCCTGGTAACAGCGCTGACCTTGGCGACCACTCGATCAACCACATCACCTTCACGCCGACCCTGCAGGAGGGTGCGCAGGTCATGGTTTCCGTCCTGGACTCCAACGAGGATGAGGGCTGGAGCGGCGTAGTATGTCCATTTCCTGATAGGTATCGACTTCCTCAATCTGAGATGTGGCGATCTTCCAGGTCACCGTCAAGAAGGGCAACGACACCTCGTGCTTGCCTGGCGCCAAGGCGTCGTCCTCTGCGGCGGCTTCTTCGTCCGCGGCGGGTTCCTCTGCGCCCGCTCTGACTGCGCTCGCCGGCACCACGTACGTCGATTTCCATGGCTAGGTGGCGGCACAGTGCTGATTGATTTGGAACAACAGCCTCGTTGTCAACCCGGCCGCTGCCCCCACCTCTGTTTCGGCTGCCCCCGCTGCGCCGTCCAGCTCTGGTGCCGCGACCGCGGTCGGTGCCGCCAACGCTGGTGTCCTCGGCGGCCAGAATGGCGCCCTCTCCTCGGTCCAGGTCTCCGCATCCGCGCTCCTCCTTACCCTGGGCGCTATTGCGGCGGTCGCCCTCTAAACAACCCCCGCGCAGGGCAAAACGCGCAATATACCCCACTTGGTCTCCGTTTCAACTGATTTTCTGGGAAGCATACGCCATGTACAGCTACTAGGCTAGTCTCTCCACGGCGCCGGATCTTCTCCACCATCGTCCGGAGGCCCTCGAGAGTATCGGGCTTACCGCGGGTTATCGGCTTCACCTTCGGGCGGATGTTGTTGTTATTTTATTACCTTCATCGCGTTGTTCACCAACTCCTCGGCTCCTGGTCGCGGCGGCGGTGCACACACCACCCCCCGCGCAAGCGGGCCTGTCGATCTATGTGGCGAAATCTATTCTACTGGATGTGTACCCCCATCGGTTGCAACAATCATTATTTCTATCTATCGGCGTTGCGCGCAATCATGTTCGACACGGCAATCAGGTCTGGGGAGAGCGGGGTAGGTGTTTGCGTGACCGTACCGGGAACCCGACGACCTTGTTCATCTGTCGTTGATTGCCTCCGACATCAGCTGTCTGTGCCGTTGATGGTTGTACTGGGCATCATGCACATCTTTGACTCTTGTATCGCGTTCGGTATTCGCAAAGTCTTATGCGCGGGTGCGCTGAGCTTCGAAACCACACAGGAGGTGCTGTCGCAACTCGCCTGCATGTCCATCAGGTTATAGAAAACGGACGCCACCTCCAGATGCCAAACATGTAGAATTACAGATGTACAGAAGTAGGCTAATACGCATGGAGTGAGGATGGAACAAAACGCTTCCCAGCAGCGGCAGCTTCGGCAGCAGGCGATAGTTACGTCTTCTGGGACATCTTCCGAGTGAGGCTCTTGAGCCGCTCCGAGTTCTGCTTGCGGCGCTGGATGTCGACGTCGACGGCCATGTTGTTCTTCGAGAAGCCCGCGTTCGAGCGCGGCGCGACCGTGTAGCTGCCAAGCTGGCTCTGCGGGATCGAGACCGCGTTCTTGCGCACCCGGTTCTTGTCGCTCTCCCTCGCGCGCGCGAGGATCGCGTTGAGGCGCTCGCCCGCACGCGCGCCCCCCGCGGCGTCGCCGTCCGCGGCGGCGGTCGGGATGACGCGGTCGCGGTACGACGCGGAGCGCTTGATGATGGGGCGCGACCAAGTGGAGACGAGGTCGTTCGCGGCGCGCGCGATGTCGGGCGTGACGCGCTTGCACTTGGTGTAGAAGAGCACGACGCGGCCGAGCTTGGACTCCTTGAGCACGTTCGTGTCGATGAAGTCCATCTTCTTCAGGATCGGGAAGAACTCCTTCTGGATGTCGAGCGCGGGCAGGGAGCGGTCCGGGAGCGGCTCGAGCCACTTGCAGACGCCTTCGAGGAGGTTGTTGTCGATGATCGACTGCGCGAGCGACGTTCTGGGGAGGGGAGGTCAGTATGGCGGGGCAGGGAACCAAGGGGGGAGGGGAAAGGGCGCACTTGCGGAGGACCTCCATGACCTGCGGGAGCAGCCGCAGCTTCGAGGTCGCGGGCAGCTTCTCGCGGTTCGCCTGCTCGTCGTCGGTCGCCGCGGCGAGCATCGCCTCCCTCAGCCGCGACACCTCCTCGTCCGCGTACTTGTCCAGCACGTCGTCGTCGTCTTTGCGCTTGCGGTTCATGCGCTTGCCCTTCTTCGGCTTCAGAATCGCCTCAATCTTCATGTCCAGCTGCATCTTCTTCGCTGTTCACACTCGCGTCTCAGCACGCCCCTTCCCACTCTCAAGGCGGAACGCTGCGCTACGCACCGACATCGGGTGGGTACTGGCTCAGGTCGATCTCCTCAGGGGCGGCGCGCTTCGACGAGGTCCGCTTACGCTTCTTCACTGGCCGCCCCTCCTCGTCGTCCCCGCCCCGCCTCTTCGGCCGCCGTTTGGCCTTCACGGGGTGTTTCTTCTCCTGCACATATTCGTCGCCGGAGTCGCCAGAGGACTCCCCGGCGGGCGAGTCCCGGCGGGGCGGGACGTCAAGGTCTGCAAGCGCACGCTTCTGTGAGATGGCCGCATGTTGCTTTCAGAAAGGACGTACCGTCTTCGTCAGAGGAGAGGTCGGAGTCGGAGTGACCGAAGATGGCCGCCGCAAGGTCGTCCTTTCAACAAGACACCCCGTTAGCAAGCAGGGAGCGTTGGTAATAATGTACTGCTCACTTCTCTCTCAGGCATGATGGGCTGCAGGTGGTGGTGTGGAAGAGAGGTGTGCTGCCGCCACCGTGCACGCAGGCCGTGGTCAACGTGCAGTAATACTCACAATAAGAGTGCTGATAAGGGGGTTAAACGCGCGCTTACGCCGACAAATCGAGGGATAACTCGAAAAGCGTGACTCATTTACGCGCGACGCGTCCGAGAGGAAGCGCCCGCAGTGGCTGCACAAGACGCGGTATTGGAACTCTGCCGCCATCCCCTCTCTCGCCAACTCTCACATGGGGCTGCTCTGCTTTGCTGCATCTGTGCCTCTCTTTACCTGTGGTTAGACCAAGAATATTGTAGAATGGGTGTGAAGAGCCTCTGGCAGCTCTTGGAGCCGGTTGGCCGGCCGGTCCTGTGCGTGCCATCGAAAGACCTGGGATTCCCTAACGTTTCTGACTTGTGTCGGCAGGCTGGAGACTATGGAGGGGAAGTCCATGGCGATTGACTCAAGCATCTGGATTTACCAGTTCCAGGCGACGATGCGCGACAAGGAGGGCCGTGGGCTGGTGAACGCGCACGTCCTTGGTTTCCTCCGCCGAATATGCAAACTCCTGTTCTACGGCATCAAGCCCGTCTTCGTATTCGATGGCGGCGCACCAGCGCTCAAGATGTCTACCATTGTACGTGTGATAACTCGAGGTATCATGTGCGTGGTGCTGGACGACTGTGGGGCAGGCGGAGCGCAAGAACAAGAAGAGCGGTGCGGCAGCCAGCCATGCGAAGATCGCCGAGCGACTTCTGGCGGCCCATATGCGTCGAGAGGCCTTGGAGCATGCTTCCGGGAAGACGTAAGTTTTGCCCGTGTTTCGGCGTACACGCGTACTCATGCAAGGGCGGGATGACAGACCTGACGGTAAAGGAAAGGCTCGAGCCCCCTCGGGGAGAATAGACGACGACACCGTCTACCTGGAGGACCTTACAGGCCCCACCCCCATTACGCCCGCGGCCGCCAAGAAGTCAGCATCAGGCGATGTGGCGGGGACTCCTCCATCGTCCAAGAAGAAGTCGCGTTGGCAAGACCACGACCCGTACAAACTCCCAGAGGTCAACATGGACGAGGTGGTAGCGAAAGCTACCGCCTCCGTAGCTCCGGACCCTCGGTTAGCTACCGAGGACGAGCTCCGGACCTTCATCGAAGAGATGCGTCCCGAGGACTTCGACGTCTCTTCTCCCGCCTTCCGCGAACTTCCCACAGAGGTCCAGTACGAAATTATCGGAGACCTGCGGCTGAAATCCCGGCAGACGTCGTACAAGCGGTTGCAGAGCATGCTCCGGAACGCGAAGACGCCCCTCGACTTCTCCAAGGAGCAGATCAAGAACTTGAAGCAGAGGAACGCTTTGACACAGCAGCTACTTGTTACCACCGACAGCATCGGTAAGGCGCACATTACGATTCCCGTACGGATCGCGAGCGAGCGCAACAAGCAGTACGTCCTCGTCAAGAACGAGGGCGAGTCTGGCGGATGGGTTCTGGGTATCAGAGACGAAGGCACGGCGGCCAAGCCTATCGAGATTGACCCCACGCCCGTACCGGTGAAAGAGGATAGCGACGAGGACGACGACATGGAGGAAGTACCGATGTATGCATCTGTACTCCCTACCCAAGGAATAGTATGTTCACTTGCTTTACCCGTACAGTTCTGCCCCTCCAGTCGAAGCCCCACATGACCCGGATCTGCGAGAATATCGGCGAGGGATGGCGCTTGCTGCTCTGGCGCAACGGCGCACCTCCAAGAACCTCGCACCGCTCACGACCAAAGTAAACAGGAAGCGCAACGCCCGCCCGCTGTTTGAGCCAGAGGAGGACGAGTTGCCGCAACTAGGCGACGTCGCAAGCGATGCCGAAGATCCAGAGCTCGAGCTTGCTATCCAGGAGTCCATGGAATTGGAAGCGGAGGCTAACCTACAGCGCGCCATCGAGGAGTCAAGGCTTGCCGCGTCCAGCTCTTCGTCGTCCGGCAAACTTGGCGAATCATCGACGTTGGGACCCCCTGCTACTCCTCGTCCGCCAGCATCCATAGACCGTCGGCGGTCATCACAACAGTTCCGTGCGGTCAGCGACGAGTCCGACGACGAGGACCTCTATGCATCCCCAACCAGGCTCGAAACGGCGTTAGCGATCGGGGGCGCTGCCCCACGGCGGCCTCCCCCGTCGAAGTCGAAGAGCACGACATCATTCCCGGCCTCGTCAATGTTCGGCGTACCCAGCTTGCTTCTTCCTGAAGAACCTCTATCTGTGCCAGTAGCTGAAGCGCCTCTGGTCATCTCCGAGTCCGAAGATGACATGGAGGAAGTCCCTGTTGAACCAGCCGCCTCTCCTCCGTCCCTCCCATCTCCTCCTGCGAGACTGACATCCCCACCTGCCGCGCGCACCGACGCGCACGACCCGATTACTGTCGCCTTCGATTCAGATGATGATATGGAAGAAGTGCTCCCTACCGCTCCTCTGCGACCCTCACCAAACGTCGGCAGTACGGACCAAACACTGGCGAGCCGCGCCGCGGACGTTAGCATACATTCCCGGCCCCTCTCGGAACGTTCTGCAAGCCCCATCGCCAGTCCCGACGCATCCCCAGATGCGGACGGGCGGCCGGCAGACCTCGCGGAGGCGTCTGCATCCAACTCGGTGCCTTCCGCTCCGTCGCCGCCCGTGTCACCGCCAGTCGCCGAGACTATATCCGCTCCTCCAGCTGCTCAGACAACGCATGACAAGGACGTGGAGTCCTCAGAGTCCGACGCGGAGGGCGAGGGTGCCCGATGGTCCCGCTCGCCCAGCCCCACTGGCGACCCGTCCACCGAAGCTGCCCGCCGCGCCCAGAATACCACGGAAGACTGGGATGCCGCGCAGGAGCTCGACCCCCACGCAGAGGAAGGCGAGTTCGCGCGCTTCATCTCCCAGGTGAAGGGCAAGGACATCGACTCCGTCCGGCGCGAGATCGACGACGAGATCCGGGACCTGAACAGGCAGAAGAAGGTCGCGATGCGCGACTCCGAGGACATCACCCAGCAGATGATCTCGCAGATCATGGTAAGCGCCTTCAGCTTCCCCCTCCCCCCCTCCTACTAGTACTAGCAGAGGCAGAGCTCACGCAGGGGGCGTGCCGCAGATCATGCTCCGCCTCTTCGGCATCCCGTACATCACCGCGCCGATGGAGGCGGAGGCGCAGTGCGCCGCGCTGCTCTCCTTCGGGCTCGTCGACGGGATCATCACGGACGACTCGGACGTGTTCCTCTTTGGGGGCGCGCGCGTGCTCAAGAACATGTTCAACCAGTCCAAGACCGTCGAGTGCTTCCTCCTCGCCGACCTCGAGCGCGAGCTCGGGCTCGACCGCGACAAGCTCGTCCGCCTCGCGTACCTGCTTGGGAGCGACTACACCGAGGGCCTTCCTGGGGTAGGGCCCGTCGTCGCGATGGAGCTGCTGAGCGAGTTCCCGGGCCAGGACGGGCTGCACAAGTTCCGCGCGTGGTGGCAGAAGGTGCAGAGCGGGCGCGACAGGCCGGAGGAGTCCAGCACGCGCTTCCGGAAGCGTTTTGTGCGTACTCGGACGTGCGTCGTAGCGGTGCTCGTGAGGCTGACGTGCGTGTCTGCAGAAGAAGAAATTTAAAGAGTTGTACTTGCCCAGCGAGTGGCCAAACCCTGCGGTGGTGAGTGGCGTCGGTAGTCGTACGATTGTGTCCGCATACTGATGATGTTACAGAGGGATGCGTACTACCACCCCACTATCGACGAGTCTAGAGAGCATTTCAAGTGGGGCATGCCTGACCTGGACGCTCTACGAGAGTGAGCGCACACAGCCTCTCACGCCCGAACCTACTTCTGACTCCGAGCAGCTTCTTCAACTCAGAACTAGGCTGGGACCAGATCAAGGTTGACGACCTGCTCCTCCCCATCATCCGCAAGATGAGCAAGCGGTCGCAGGTCGGTTTCAGTGCTACACCTCCCACTGTTTCATCGGCTTACAGCTCTTATTCGTAAAACTAGAACGCAGCGCCCTCAATGCAAGGCAACCTCGCCGGGTTCTTCGACCTGCCCGTGGGCGCGAACGTCGCACCACGCAAACGGCAGGCATACGCTAGCAAGCGCCTGCAGCAGGTCGTGCAGGACTTCCGGAAGCAGCAGGCGAAGCAGCGGGGCTCGCCCACCCCCGCGCCCATGGGAGACGACGCCGGGCCCGGGAGCGGTAGCGACTACGAGGTCAGCGAGAAGGCGGCGGGGCGCCCGGCGAAGAAACGGAAAACCGCGAAGGGGAAAGGGAAGGAGAAGGAGACTGCAGGTGCGGGCGACGTCGAACCCGCGGCGCAGAAACCCGCGCGCGGAGGCAGGGGACGGGGGCGGGGGCGGGGAAGAGGCGCCAAGCGGACATCCAGGAAACGCGCGAAGACGCCCTCGGAGAGTGAGGAAGAGGCGTCGGGAGATGATGCCATTCCGGAGGGCCAGCCTTCCGGCGAACCCGCACCCAGCGTGAGTCGTGAGGAGTTGGGACTACGTCCCCGTCCAAAGCCACGGCCTGTGTTCAGGGCGCCCGCCGCGCCGGAGGTGGAGGATCAGGCGCGTGTCAGTTAGCGTCGCCGCACACTAAGTAGCGGATCAGGTAACTTATTTGGACAGACATATTACCTTCATGTAGCTATAGTGGCCTGTGTGTAGTTCTTGGAGGTGTAATCTCGGTATGGGCGGTTCACACAGCGGCGATACATCTGAATTCGGAAGGTCTTTTGGGTATTGATCACAACTTGCAAGAGCGGCTGGACGCCAATAACGTATAGACCGCGTAGTTTTGCGTGATTTTGTTCGTCTTTCCACCGCGATATGTTATGTGTGTTTGAATTCAGGGTGATGGTCAGAGCTTCCATGTCCGAATCTGCCCGGTTGACACGAGAGAGCCTAGCATTGCTGAAGTGGTGGATGGAATACACATCTATTCATCCGCCTCAGTGTCGGCCTCTACCCTAGCCTGACATGCAGGTCAGTATGACGTTGTAGATTCGTCCTGAAGACGCGACCGACCTTGTTCTCCTCCAGTCCGCCAAGCTCATTCACCAGACCACCGAACGGGTATTCGCGGCGCACAGCAGGCATGTCGGGGTGCACGTAGTTAACGAATGTGCCGAACGTCACAAAGCCGAAAACGGCGATGGTGAACCAGCGCAGCGCGGTTTGAGGGGGGACAACGGGGACATCCGGACCCCACATGGACAAGACCTCCTCTTGCTCATGGAGCTATAGATTGCTCTCAGATATGCCGTTCACCAGCTGAGCATAAGTACACGTACGGGTTCGCCATAGTTCCTCCGGAACTGGAGGTCCTCCCATCCGCGGGGAGGGCGGGTCTGCTTCGAGACGAAGGGCAAGCGGGGGTAGTCGCCGAGCTGGGGGTCGCCGTCCTCCGGCAGGGTAGAGGTCAACGGGGCGGGTGTCGTGGGGGCTGACGCCGCGGGCGTAGCGTAGCAGCGTGCGCGAGGGGCGGCAGCCCTCGCTCGGAGGGCTGCACGTCGGGCGACGGTGAGCGATGTGTTCATAGCGTGCGGGAGAGTAGGCGCCGGCACGGGCGAGTGGGAATGCGTCTGTTAATCACCGCGGACAAGTGGCTTATCGGCCATAAGTGCGGTTTATACGCCGGCTATTCTGGGGTTATCCCGGAAGCTGAGCGCGCCAATCTTTGTGGCAGATCCGGCGTCCGGTTTTGTCAAGAACGGGATCCCAGCGGAGTGGGCGATCGGGCAGAAGGCTGAATGACACCCAACCCAGGCCGCGCTCTGTCTATCTGCGTTCCGAATCCGAGTCCTCTCTGCCATCACCTTCTTCCCCTCACCGGCCTCCTATAAAGCGCGTCGCGCGACCCGAGTGTTCTGTTTGCCCCGTTCTCTGCACGAGAGACACTTGCGCCCTCACGCGACAATCACATTCAACTCGCCGTCCATCCCCGCTCGCAACATGACCGTTTCTCCGAAGCAAAACGGCGTCAGTCGCGACGTCCAGGAGGAGCTGTTCAAGCAGCGCGCGGACAAACGCCGTCGGAATGGCGGCGCGAGCCCCGTCCAATATCAGAGGGCCCTCAGCGTCGGGTAAGTACACCGGGTCCCGCTCGATATTGTTCGTCGGACACTGACACGTTGGCGCATGCTGTTGCGCACACAGTGACGACTGGAATTGCGTGTTCCTGAACCACCTCTCGCAAGGGGTCACTATGCATCCATTTGACGAGCCGCCAAGCAATGTGCTCGATCTCGGGTGTGGAAGCGGCTTGTGGGCGATCGAGGCGGCGAAATGCTGGCGGGTACGTGCCTCGCAGCGTAATCGCGCGTGAACACGCGTTGACAGTATGGGTAGACGTGCAACGTTGTTGGCTTCGATCTCCGGCCCATACAGCCTGACCTTAGCATGATACAGCTCGGCATAGAGTACCGAGAGCTCGCCGAGCGTATCAAATGGGTGCACGGTGACTTGTCAGTCGAACATCTTGCTAGGGGTGCGCGGGCTGACATCCGGTACCACCGATTCTTCCAGCTTGGAACCGCTTCCATTCGATTCAGATCATTTTGATCTAGTCAGAATTTGTTGCATTGGGCTCAGCGTCCCCGAGGACTCCTGGCAAGATCTGCTAGAGGTATACCTAACGCATAGACTCTAGAAGACCATGCTCACATTCGCTCGTGCTCAGGAATGTGCGCGAGTCCTCCGACCCGGCGGGAGCATCGAGGTAGATCTCCCCCCATATACCCAACTTCTCGGTTCTTTGATTGACTTGGCGTGCAGATTATCGAGGAGGACCTCCTATTTCCTGCAGGCCGCACGCGAAAACCCGCCCCCAACGCGTCCTCAGCCACAAATAGTATGCGCCGACTATCGGGAGAGCGTATACGTAGCGATTCCATGGCCAGCCGGCTTACCTCGCAAACAACGCAGTCGACACAAACAGCGGCCACATCGTCGAGCTATATGTACTCGACGGAGCGCTCGTCGCAGGGCAGCAACAGCCACGATTCCTTCCTCAGCTCCTCATCAAGCTCACGTGCAGACTCATCCGCCCATCTCTTCGCGCAAGACCACCCAAAGTTGAAGGAGGCATGGGAGGAGATGCTCAGCCAGCGTTTCCTGACCCATAAGCTGCTCAATGTCCTTCCCTTCTACCTCTCCTCATTCTTCACGAACGTACACGTACACCCCACGATGCACGTCACCCTCCCGCCTCCCTCCACGCAACGCGATCTGCAGAAACGGGTGGAGCCCGTCATGCGACCTGACGCGCAGGACCAAGACATCGCCCACTGGGTGGAAGACATGCGCGCGCACGCGATCCGCCTCTCGACGTCGGACGGGGCGCCCAAGAAGGAGAGCTCCGCCGCGTTGCGTGCGAACAAGCCGTCGGTCGCGACGATCAGCTTGTGGAGCGCCCTGCATCTGGCGCGGCAAGTGCACCTCGTGTCCGCGTGCAAGGAGGCGATATGGGAGGCGTACTTTGCGTTGACCGGCGCGGCGAGGGATGCATTCCTCCACCCCGCGGACGCGGCCAAGGAGCTCCCGAGGGAGGACCTCCGCGAGGAGTTCGAGCGGGAATGGGCCGCTTGGGAAAGGTAAGGCACACGAAACTCCTCAGCAGCGACGGGACGCTCACGCGTGGCGATGCACGTTGTTGTAGCGATATGAAGGACCGGATCGGCATGCGCGATCACGTCCAGGAGGCGGTCGCTTGGAGGGACCCTGAGACCCTGAGCCTTCGCAGCGGCTCGTGGCACTCTGCGTCGGAGCCGCGGAAGGGGCCGCAGATCCAGAACCCGGACGCGGACAAGACGTCGCTGTGCAGGTCGATGCGCGGCCTCATCGCCTGGAAGCCTGCCGCACCGCGGGCGACAGTGTCGTAGGCTCTTCAGTCTGGCTTCATTTTGGACACGAATTCTTTACGACCGTTGAAGTTCTTAACGCCCCCGACGACACATGTTGTACTCTGTGCCATAGACACCACGGCTGGGACATCTATCCACGCTCTTGCATACACCAGACTATATACCCTAGCTACCTTTCACGAATTGATTTTCGAGCGTTCCGCAGGAGCTGTCGCGTGCTCGAGCTCGAGACGTTACCCGATATGGGATATACGCAGATCAAGTTTGATCTGCCGGGCCAGTGGGCGAGAGCTCTATCCTCGCACTCGATCCCCTCTCCCTCTCCTCCCCACAACCCCCATTCACCCACAAACAATGTCTGAACCCACGAAGCAGGAGGGCGCCGCGCCCCCGAAGGCCGAGGAGTCCACCGCGGCGGCGGACTTCACCAAGTACAAGGTGCGTCGCGGCACGCGCGATGCGCCGCTTAGATTTTTCACTCGCGGGCGGGGCGGCGGTAGTGACGGAGATCGGCGCGTGCGCGCGGCCCACAGACCGCGGCGGACATCGCGAACAGCGTGACGAAGAAGCTGATCGCGGCCGCCGTCGAGGGCGCGAAGGTGATCGACCTCTGCGTCGAGGGCGACAAGCTGCTCGAGCAGGGCACCGGCGCGGTCTACAACAAGTCCGTCAAGGGCGTGAAGGTCAGCAAGGGTGCGTCGTCCCCGCGCGGGCCCCCTCTCGTCTTTACTCAGGACTAACTACGTGACCTGCTGCGCACGCAAAGGCATCGCGTTCCCGACGAGCATCTCCGTGAACAACGCGGTCGCGCACTTCTCGCCCGTCGAGTCGGACCCGTCCGCGGGGCAGACGCTCGCCAAGGGCGACGTCGTGAAGATCCACGTCGGCGCGCACATCGACGGCTTCGCGGCGGTGAGCGCGGAGACGGTCGTCGTCGGCGCGTCCGCGGCCGAGCCCGTGACGGGCAAGAAGGCGGACGTGATCCAGGCGGCGTGGCACGCGGCCGAGGTCGCCCAGCGCCTCGTCAAGGTCGGGAACAAAAACTGGCAGGTCACGGAGGCGGTCGGCAAGGTCGCCGCCGCGTTCGACTGCAAGCCCGTCGAGGGTGAGTGGCACTTGCGCGCATCTGTGGGCTTTTTGGGAGGCAATTGGGCTGAACGCGGGGCGGCAGGCATGCTCTCGTGCGAGCAGTCGCAGAACGTTATCGATGGCAAGAAGCGCATCATCCTCAACCCCGTAAGGAGTCTGTGCCTAGGGTGGGTTGCGGCAGCTGACGCGTCTGCAGAGCGAGGCGCAAAAGAAGGAGTTTGAGACCGTGACTTTCGCGGAGAACGAGGTCTGGGGCATCGATATCCTCATCTCCTCCGGCGAGGACGGCAAGGTGCGTGCCAAGCCTTTCATACATGCGTCGAATGGGCAAGCTAATACCGCAGCCAGGCCCGCCTTGAGGAGTCAAGAACGACGATCTACCAGAAGGAGTCCACGGTCACGTACCAGCTCAAGATGAAGACGTCGCGTGCCGTGTTCTCCGAGGTGCAGAAGAAGGCCGGCGCGTTCCCCTTCAACATCCGCTGTCTCGAGGACGAGAAGCGTGCGCGTCTGGGCCTCCAGGAGGCGGTACAACACAACCTCGTCAAGCCCTACGAGGTCATGTAAGTGGCGATCTGCCGGAACTCTCCGTTTCGGGTGAGCTGACTAGGGACCGGGTACCCTAGCTTCACCCCTGCGAACACCTTCGTCGCTGCGTTCCACTTCACGATCGCGCTCCTGCCCGGCGGCCCCTCGCTCATCACCCACCCGCCCGCGTGGTTCAAGCCCGAGCTCGTCAAGTCGGAGAAGCAGCTCGAGGACGCCGAGCTCAAGGAGCTCCTCACGAAGCCCCTGCGCGAGAGCAAGAAGGCCAAGAAGAAGGCCAAGGCCGACGGCGAGGAGGCGAAGGCCTAGGGTAGATCGGCAGGCGTCGGTGGAAGAAGATGTGCAGAATACAATCGCGTCGTGTAGCTTGCATGTAACAACAATATTGGACTCTCCGCTATCTTGACGAGGGCCCGCGCTCTGCGTCCTCCCCAAACTCCCCGATCGTGCGCACGACGAGGTCGACGTTCTCGAGGAAGGCGTTTGATGTTAGGCGGGCTAGCCGAACCGTCAATGTCGTGAATGTTCTGTTAAAAATATCGCTCGTAAACATGTGCTTTCAGTACAAATACCGCATATCGCGTACGCTACGAGGGTGTTTCCGTCCACGGTCAGCGTGCGCTTGACTACTTCTGGCTGCAGTTCGCGGTCGACGTCGATGACCTGCTTTGCGATGTTCGCGTGCTTTTCAGATGCGAAAGGGATGCGCATCGTACTTATGGTAGTTGTTGAGCAGGATGTGTTGATGTATGCATGTGTAGCCTTACATTGTGTGCCATTGCGAATCTGCTGCAGAAGACATGGTGGTGGTATGGGTCCAAGAACCGATCGGACAGATCTGTGGTCCACGATCTGGTACAACTCGGTGATCTGCTCGAATTCGGCAGCATGGATGTTGCTCCCGACCACCACCAACCTCCCGATTGCTCGCTCACAGGTCAGATAGTATGTATGCTATCATGTTTTTGAGGGCGCACTTAGCTGATCAAGCGGTGTAGCAGGGCAAAAATTGATATTAGCATGCCCTCGATAATAGTGCCATGCATTGCCACTCGGTCGACGTCTATGCCACCACTGCCAATTTGCTCTCTCTAAGACAGTCACTTGGCTAGGAGATCCATGCAGCAATATGTAATTGCTGAGATGGCATGAGCTTTAGCCCCGACGATGGTGATATGACTTCATATCGGTGCTTGTGGCAGGCATCACCGCTCCGGGGATCCGAGAGGCAATGCGAGGCTTGTGAAGGGCTGACCCCACGACTCACACGTGTAGGTACAAGGTTATACTCCACATTCGCGCCCCCGTAGCAACTGGTTTACGCATACACCACTTTGTATCCACACCTTGAAACAGCTCTCACCGATACCGTTGGTTGCGATGTTGAATGCTGCATTGGAGGCGAAGATATCAGAAGCCCTCGGTACTGGTGTTCGTGATGCTAGGCTTGCTACGAAAGGTGCGCTGCTGTACATGTACTGCGTAACGTTGCTTACTTTGATGGTCCAGATGAGCTGACGATGGTCAGTCAAACGTGTAGATGAGCATCACGTTTCTTGGGCTGACTCCTATTTCCCACAAGACATACGACCTTGGTTTGGCGGATGGACGCGTCGTAGTGCTCCGCATACCTTGCTTCGGGAGCACTAGTGCACTCGTTGAGTATGAGGTATGTCAGCTGCTCGACTGCTTCCTGCCCAGTACTCACGCAGGCGCGATAAGGTGGCAACTATGCGCTACCTTTCCGGTCGAACTACGATCCCAATCCCAACCGTCATTGCCTGGCAGAGGCTCACAAACGAGGACGCGGCCCCTTGTTTTGCCGTGTTCGAGAAGGTATGTGGCTTCTCGTTTGTTGTTCAGCCTGCATCCTTAGTATGCGTCAGCCTCCAGGCACAACCCTGGACACCCTCTTCCCTAAGCTGTCTCCCCAACAACAAGACCAGATTGTCGCTATCATCGCCCAATGGATGGTCGAGGTCTTCCGTCACCGGTTCAACAAGATCGGCAGCCTGCTTGATGAATCCGGTGCCGTAGGGCCGATTGCATCCAAGCCATTCTACGAAGAAGGCCGCTCGAAGCTTGCCCTAGATCGCGGGCCATTCAGTACCGCCAGGGCGTACTACCTGGCCTGTGCGCAGCGTGAACTCGACGCATGTCGGATGCTGTTTGCGCAAGACGCCCCTCCGTCGTATCAGCGCGATCTCGAAGACTCCCGGATGACGGTAGAGCGGATAGCCGGCCTGCTCTGCGACTTGACAAATCGGTGTCATGGGCTCGACGATGACGATCCGGAATTCGCCCCGTTCTCGCTCGACATCCACGACATTGCTCTCAAGGACATCTTCGTTTCCCCAGAGAACCCTACCAAAATTGTGCGGAGCCTTTAGCCCTGGGCGGTGGACCGGTGGTTCTAATTGTTCATTGCAGCTCGCCGTGACTGGCTGGCAATTCGCCGCTACACGCCCGCTATGGTGTTGCGCGCGTCTGCCCCCATGGCTATCGCCTTCACTATCCGGCCACAACGAGAACGCGAGGCTGGCTAGTATCTTCAAAGCAGAAATAGCACGTCTCGAAGGCCTGGACTCGGTATTCTTGCGCGCCCTGGACTTGGACGACGCCCGATCTACCCTCGACGACCTCTCCGGCTACGATGCCTTCCGCGATGGCTTCCTTCTGCTTCCGGCTCTGGAGAACATGTGAGTGCTCGCCCCTATGTTCGTCAAGCGGCGTTTCTCACTGGCTGCCTAAGCCTCGCCACCCTCCCCGGTCATGAGGATTTTGCGGGCTTGAACGCGCTCCTGGACCCTACCACACTCCCGGGGCGGGTCGCACGCATCAACCTCCTCACACGCGGGTCCAACGCCATGTACCTCGCCATGACGCCCCCGCGGAGTCCGCTGATGGCGGGCGTGAAAGACGAAGGCACGGAAAAGGGAATGCTCCCCGACGGCGCTGTGCTCGTTACGTAGTTCTCCTGCCCGCGTTCTTACGGTCACCTGGCACGCTTGCTCACCAGAAGCCCCCGCTTCGCGGGGCAAGACGTGTACGCCTGCTGCATCTGTACTTATACGGCCCCCGAGAGCCACACGCTGTCGCCGCTTCGAGTTCGCGCGTCGCTGGGCCCGAATTCGCGCCTTCCACACCGCTCGGGCGCGCCTCGCGGCTTCTAGGCCGCGACCCTCTGCCTGATAAGTCAATGTCTCTAAGTAAAGCGGCCGGGCTTCGCTGCAGGCCCCGACGGAGGGCGTCGGAACGGGTGCAGGTGGTCGGTAGACGTTCCATTGTGAGACGAGAAGCGTGCCGGCTCCGAATGCGTGACAAATCAATAAGGATATGTGTGCGACTTCTGGACCATGAGTGGTGCTATTGCGTCTGCAGCATACACGGGCAGACCTCACGCTCGGTGACGGAGGTCGAGGGCCCAGGGTGTCCGCCCTTGAGCTTCGCCTTGGAGAAGACGAGGTCCGGGAGGCTCAGGGCTCTCTGTACGCGTGATTCTTTGTCAGGGGCGAAGGATTCCGCCAGCAAATTCAGGAGTACGTACCGAGGCGGGTCTTCGAGGCATCGGTGAATGCGATGGTGGGATAACGGAGCCGTTGGAGCGGACGGAGATGTCTGGTACGGACGAGAAGATTGCGGTGTCGCCTCGCGATGCATGTGGTGTAGGGAAAAACGATCTAGCGTTGAGGCATGCCATGAAGGAGTTGGCATAGACTGGGCATTAAGAGAGTCAGCCCACTGGCGGCGAGGTGGGTCGAACAGGACCTACGTTTGCCCATGATGAAGTCTGTTGCAATGAACCAAGCCGTCCAGGGCAGCACGGTGAACTGCATCACTAACGTGAGTCATAGCTATCATGGTAGCGGTGGGCGGAGACCCTTACTGCTATCAACCGAACCAGCGCGGCAATGCTTGAAGCACAGTCCGTCAGCTTTCGAATTTTGGCGACAGGGGCGGTGAGAGGCTTACGTGACTAAAACACAGCGATTGATAGCGAAGGTAACAAACTGCATTGTGAGAGTGTGCATCCTCGGGCTACGCGCACGGCCGTGTTAGCCTCGCCCATACATCCGAAGGGTAAGGGAGCGTACCTGTCCAGTTCTGGGGTGCGGCCCCGAGATAGCTGAATGAGTGTACCCGCGATGAATGCATCCGAGAGCACGGCAAGGAGCGTATACGGAAGCGCGGCCGAGAACTGGGAAGGCGGGGTATGGATACGGGTAGATGATTGGTCGTAGGTTGTATGGACTTACAGCGATCCGCGACAACGAGTCCAACGCCGAGCTTCTCTGCGAGTCAGCCTGGGCGCCAACAAGCCAAGAATACCCTCACCTATGGAACGTGGAAACGACCTTGACAGTGGCCCCTAGGTGCACGAATCAGCGGGTAGACTCGGAACGCGTAGAACGCGATCCACTGTAGGGGATGCTCACCAGCACCCAGCCCCAAGTGGGCGAGCACTAGCACTGTCTGCGTCTCGTCAGTTATGATCTGATTGGGATGATGATGAAGATGTCCGCCTTACCAGAAGAGGCGGAAGCGTATATCGCGTGAAACTGGTCTGGCATACTACCGTAGGGTTAGCTCGCCGTGCAACGATTCATACGAAGGCCTACGTTTGTGTATCCGCTTGATGAAGAAACTGGTTTGGCTTGAGCTATCGACACGTCCTGGAAGCGCAGCGGCTCAAACGTACCACTGAACCACGGCCGCGACGACAAGCTATCTGGTGAGGTCAGAAAGCGTACCACAAGCTTCATCACTGCACATACGTTCAACACGCCGGAGGCCTGAAGATCTGATAGCGTGAGCGGGCATCCTCGTGCCAGAGCAGAGAGTACGTACAAAGAATGAACTGTACCAACGGAGCGTTTGAGCGTCGTGGTGGTCAGTGTTACTGAAACAAGGCTCACCGTCTTGCGAAGGACTCGTGTCCAGCAACTGCGCCAGTGCTAACCATCCCCCACTGACTCCCCGTACCCCAGATTCAGCGATTCGACTCTCGGCCAAGGAGGCTCGTGATACCTACCGCCCAGTAATAAAGGCCGTGGCAAACTGCAAAAACATTTTAGTGGGAAAGATAGTTGTAAGACACGTAGTACATACCGAGTATAACATTGGCAGAATCAAGGGCCCTACTCCGGCTCGTCAAACATTCCAACCGCCTCGGTCCGGGCGCTTACTCACCAAACGAGCAAAACCTGCGTGCAAAGACCCCAAGCGGGTCCTTCAGCCCGCGTTCGTACACCATCGCGCGTACACTGAACCAAGCTCACCCAAATCTTCAGCTCGGGGCTATCTCGTGGAAATCGGATCAGGTATACATAAGTCTACACATCGGCAAGCTCAGCACCGCTCCGTGACCCTTCGCGCGGAGAAACCTGGGCCGCGTACCTGCAGCGTACTGATCCCGTAGAGGCTGCGCGGGGGTGGGGTGACGTGAGCGCTGTGCTGCGGATCTCAGGGCGCGAGGCGCGACGCCCCGCGCGATTCAGTCGTACTGACAAGGTCGAAATCATCTGCCCGATGAGAAGTGCGCCTGCGGGCGTACACAACGCGTCAGCACATCGCGGTGTTCAACAGCCGGGAGAAGCGCGCGCGTAGCGGGACGTACCGAGGTTGTCATCGTAGTGGTGCCCCATTTACGCCGGCGAGGACCAGACAAGAGCGAGCGAACGCCAACGCGCCCGGGGACGACGATCAGAGCCGGGCAGGGCTGCGCGCGAACGGAAGGGAAAACAAGGAAGGACGGACGCCCCAGCGAGACTCGGACACGGAGACAGCCTGAAGCACGGAGCGGAAGCAACCACCACGCACCGTCTCCATATTATAACCGCCTTTGGGCCGGGCGGCGCACCCGTGCCCCAGCGCAGAGTCTCCAGACCAGGCGGGCGACCTATGGGAAGCGCGAACCCGCACGCAATAGAACTCCGCCTCTGTGTGTGTGTGAACCGCGCGAACCGTGCGCACTGGGACGCGTGGGAGCGCGGTGACGCGCGCTGGGCCTCCCCGCGTGCGGTCCCCTTACTGCCTGCGCGCGCACACGCAGGGCCACGGGAGGGCGCGCAGGCTGTATTGGCTCCAGCTGCCGGGCCGCGGTGCCCCACGCTAGCTGGTGGGAGCGGGCGGTCTGTATGCAGGCCGCACGGGCCCCTTTTAGCGATCTTCCGGAACAGGAGCGGCGCGTGGGCAACGGAGGGCGTATACAGGCCCCGGGTTATGTTGTACGGCGGAAGGCATAGCAACGTGCACTTCGACCATCTGCTCGACCCATGGCGGAGGGGGCGCCGCCGTGATGCACTCGCAGACCGTGCACGGCGGCTTGTCTTCGCTCGCGTCTGATGCATACGGGTGCCGCGCGGGGTCCTGCGTGCCGCTGCTTCTCAGCTAAAATATGGAGGGCGCTATACGCCTCTAAAGAGGGATAGATTTCGCAAGGGTTCGTCACCGCTGGTACCGTGCCCCGGGACGCGGGTCGCCGTCGAACCTCGGGCTTGGCACAGCCCAGCGCACCTGCTGTTACCCACTCGTCGAGGGCTCTCCGCTATGGCGGCGTCGCGAAGCAGGCGTACGGGGCCGGCTGGAAGGCATGATGTGAGCGGATAAGGCATGCATGGTTCACGATATGTGAACGGCTTACGCTGCGCACCGAGGCTGCGGAGGGGAAGTCTGTCGGTACCGAGGTGTCGGGCCGCTGCACATACACACCACACCCGGTACCGTGTCCAAGGACAGGTCAGATGACGCCGGGATCCCCGTCTGTCTGTAAGAGAAGGGGGCGACATCATGGTCGACGAACGTCGCCATACAGGGTTCGCTTGCCATCAGCTATTAGAGGGGATCAGTTACCTTGGACGTGGAGGGATCTGCAGAGAACTCACCCGCGATGCTCGAAAGTTGTCTTGCGAGCGAGAAGAGGTTCGGGACCGAGCCAACGACGCGTCGCCGCGGGCCCGCGATACGTCCAGCCCTCGCCGCCATGAGGGCACCAGTCCGTGACATCGCGAGCGCAGAAGCCACCCGCTCCTTCACGATCCATGAGCACCTTCCCATTCTGAGGCCTGCGTTCGTGCAGATACTTGCACACGCTCGCGCGGCCGCCGCGAATTCTGTTCAAAGAAGCCTCACGCCGCGAGAGACAATCTCATAACAGCTGAATGCTGGAGCCCTCGGAATTCTGGCATTGGCGGCTAGCACCTGCAACCCGTGCCCATTCTTGTCAGCCTCGCAACCACGAGATCCAGGTACTATCACTCACCGCGCCAGCGCGGTCCCGCGCGCCCTCCAGAAGCTGCTCGGCACCGAACGTTGCTGCTGCCTATCTGACTTCCGCGAGGCTACGTAAGACGGACCCGATGCGAACATACCTCCATCGTTCTATCGGATCGGCAAGGGGTAAGGGACCGCACTAGCAGGAGAGCTTCTTGATACCTTCCTGCCCCCCTTACCATGCATTCATATACCTCTGTTCGGGCTTGCGAGCTTGAGGAGGCGGTCATTAAGAACAATTCGTGGCGCGACAACTACATATGTAAAACACACGACAAGAGGATAATAGAAGGCGGCGGTAGAGGCGAGATGGACGCGAGGAATAGCGATATATGGGGAAAGCAAGAGGACGAGGAGAACGGGCCGAGGGGGACACGGCGACGGGGTCGCCGATGCTGTAGGGTGTATCGCGTATCGCGGGCAGGCAGCAGGGGAGAGGAAGCCATGAGAGGAAATGGTGGTACAGCGGCGCGTCATGCGGGTAGACGGCGAGCCACTCATCCGGGGTCGTACGTACCTACGCTATCGTATGGGAGTATATGACACAGGGGGATCGGTCGGATAAAGAAAAAGAGAAAGCCAGAGCATCGGACACCCGTCCAGTCGATAGACAATATACACGTAAAAGGCGATGTAGAAAAGAAGCGCGGCAACCAGTTATCATCAGAAGAGGACCCCTTGCAGGTTGGGCAGGAAGGAGCTGGGAGGGAAGTCAGCCGATGGCGTGCGCGATAATTCTGGACGAGGACGTACATAGCACCCAATCCCGCGGCGAACGCGAGAGCACCCCACGCAAGCGACTTGCGCTCCGGCGGGAGCTGCGAGAGCAGCCGTACCCTGCTGTTGGTCGCAACAGCACGCTCACCAACCTCCTCGGTCTCGCCAGGGTTCTTGAAGTTGAACCGCAGCTCATGCGGCTCCTCCTCTCGGGGCCGCTTGGCACTGGTAGAGTCCTCCTCGGTCAGCGCCTTCTCCGTCTCGTGCTGACTGGGGCTGGGTGCGGGCTCCGCCTCCTCCTCTTCGAGCTGCTGCGCCTTAGCCGCCTCCCGGTCCGCTTTCAGCTTCGCGATCAACTCTTTCTGCTCCCTGATGTCCTCCTGCATATCCGGCTCTGCAACCTTGGCAGCCTCAGCATCTTCGTCCACCGCTGTCTCGTCAGAACCAGCGGGCGTCGGCATCGCGTCACGAGCTGCCTTCCGCGTACGGGGTGTCTTCGGCGCTACCAGCGGCTGCACGGGAGAGGTCACTCCGGGGCTCCTGAGACGAGCTGAGCGCCGAGGAGGCGGGGAGGCTGCAACACGTGATGGGGGAGGAGAGGGAGGAACTCCTGCAGGCGCTTTGACCGCTGGAGCGGCGGCAGGCGCAGGAGAAGCGGGAGAGGCTTCACGGCGACGCTTGGCGGGTGCCGGGCCAGGCTCAGCCGCTGGGGACGCCGTCGGAGTCGGCTGCTGGGCATTCCGAGCCCGACGGAAGGTGGTGTTGGGATCCGGAACGGCGGCAGCGAGTGCGGGGATGATGTGTCCGAGGGAGTAGTTCTCGGCGAGGTAGAGCGCCACATCGGGAGTGACCCACGTCCCGGCGAAACGCGCCTTTCCGCTCTTGTTCGCCCCTGGCATCTCGAACGACGCCTTCACCCAGCTCACCTCTCCCTTCTCTGCTTCCTCGGAGGCGCTAGGGTACGCGGCGCGGAACATCGTGGTGAGGCTGATCGCGCCCGTGTCGAGTCTGCGGAGGATGAAGGCATGGCCAGTAGGCTGTAGTCGGTCCGTTAACGTCGCGAAAACGCGTCAGTGAGGGAGAGAAGTCGGACGTACGGTAGGGATCTTGAGCCTGCCCACCTGCGTCGCTGCGTCAGCCCCGTCCCCTGAGTGCGGATCATTCATCACGTACGATGGTAGTCTGCCCATCCCTCACGATCTCCTGAAACTTGACTGCAGGCGGTTTCGACACGTCCACTGTCCGAGAGGTGAGCATGCGGCGCGGCGAGGAAGACGGGGAGCGACGGACTCTGTCTGATATGGGGGTTGGCCAGATCGTAGGGGAGCGGGGGCCGCGGAATGCCCGGCTTAGGGACCGCGTAGTGCTTGCTAATCGGCGGCATAGCTCAAGACAACGCGAGAGAAGACGGCGAGAGGGGTGCGGGGAGGGGCGTGGCCGGGTCGCGATCTGTGTCGGCGAACAGCGCGCGTTGTGGCCAGGAGCACGAGCAATAGACGCCCGAGTCCCCATCAGCCACATTCCAAACATCCTTTTCATTCTCCGCCGGCGCCTCCTGGCATGCCCTTTCCAGGCAGTTCTTGTCGTTCACCTCGCGATTCGCGAATGGGCTTTGTTCTTTCTCCACCTGAATAGCAGAATGTCTTATTCTCATGCATGAAGGTGGCGAACAGTGCTGGTCGGTCGCCATCCGAGCGTCGCTACCGTTAAATAGAGAGCCAGTGCCCCTCTGTGCTAAACCGCTCGCCGAGGTGAGAATGAAGAAACTATGATACAGATAAAAATACAGTAATAGTACACGCTATAGTACAGGTAATAATAGTACAGGCTATGGTACAGGTGGTAGTACAGGTGGTAGTACAGGGTATGAGGCGATACATGGCCGGAGATGGTGATACATGAAGAGGGCAAGGCGGGTGGTGGGCGTCGGCGGCCCGGAAGGGAGAATCGAAAAGGGGTGTCTGCGGAATGAGGAAAGGGATGGGGGGTCAAGAACGCTGCGGCGTACTGGGGGAAGATCTCGACGGGAGTACCGACGGAGTGTCGAGAGGGGTCCAGTAGCGGCAGCGAACGGCGTTGCGTTTGCCTCGACAATGTCGGGGCGGAGGGGGCTAGAGCTCTGAGTTGAAGAGAGCCTCGCCATGCGGGGCTCGGAGCCAGGGAGGAGCGCAGGTCCGAGCGGGCAAGACGGAGAGCCGGTGAGCGCAAGGCTCGGGTCGCCGGAATCGGCGAGGGGGCCTCGATGGTGTCGAAGGTGTCGACAGCGTCGAAGCGCAGGCTGGAGCTCTGAGGGGAAGAGAGCCTCGTCTTGCAGGAGCCTGAAATGAGCGCAGGTCCGAGTGGCAACTTGAAGACGGAGAGCCTGAGGAGGCGCCAGAACCAGAGTGACAAGCTGAGGTTCGGAGCGGGTCCAGTGGAACTATGTCCAGGACGGTGAGCGAAATGCTCGGGTCACTAGCCGAGGTGGACGGCTGAGTGAGGATCGGCGGGATGTCGAGTACTCGTTGCCGGAGTTGGTTGACGATGCCGAAGGGGTGGCTGTAGCTCTGAGTTGGAGAGAGCCTCGCCTAGCGGGATTCGGAGCCAGGGATGAGCGCAGGCCCGAATAGCAAGGCGGAGAGCCGGTGAGCGGGAAGCTCGGGTCGCCGCGAACGGCGTTGGGCCTCGATGGTGTCGAAGCGGTGGCTGGAGCTCTGAGTTGAGGAGAGCCTCGTCTTGCAGGATCCTGGAGGAGCGCAGGTCCTATAGGCAAGACGGAGAGCCGGTGAGCACGAAGCTCGAGTAGCCGGGAATGGGTGGCTGGGAGGAGGGTCGGCGGGGTGTGGAGTGAGGTTGCCGTGGTTGTTTGACTCCGAATAGAATGAATAAATGCCTGAAAGAAGAGTAAGTATCGAGAGCGGATACCAGATTAGGGTCTTGGGTACCTGCTCGTGGCGGACAATATGCGGAATCCAGAACGAAGGGGACAATGGTTCCATGCTCTGCCAGCGGTGGAAGTGCGAAGGGGAGCTCTGAGTTGGAGAGAGCCTCGTCTTGTATGACTCGGAGCCAGGAGGAGCGCAGGTCCGAGTCGCGAGACGGAGAGCCTGCGCAAGCGCGAAGCTCTGGTAGCCTGGAGTGGATGGCTACAGCGCCGCCAGCGGCGGAAGAGTGCGAGAGCGAGGTGCAGGGGGGAGAGCAGTGCGGGGGCGTGCAGGGGGTGGAGAGCAATACGACAGCGAGTGAGTGCGCACTAAGGAGAGTCAGCGGGAGAGGCCAGGTTCATATACGGCGGCGGACGAGGCTGACCGGAACGCGATCGGGCAGGACTTTGTGTTGTCGGAGACGACTCACGTGCAAACGCGGCCGCTCATTCGTCGCTGCATGTTTCCCTTCACCCCAACTTCACATCGCCCGAAATGGCCAACCGCTGCAGTTTGGAAGCCTCGTGGCGTCGTCCTGCTAGCCTCCTGCCCGATCATTGTGTCGGCCAGTCTCCGAGCCTGCCTTGGGCAACAACGTTCTCCCGGCGAATGAAGGATACGGGTGAGGTGATGTCAACCGCCTTGGCTGTCGAGTGGCGGTAGTGGCACGACAGGCGAGGGTACAGACTGTCTGTGAGGTCTTGCGGTATCCAACCGCACACCAGTCCACGTTGGTGGCTGCAGTCGTCCGCGTTCTCGGCCAGCAGACGAAGCGTCGCCCAGTAGTCAGCCGCACAAACATATTCCAGGCTCTGATAAGGCCTGACCTTCCGCGTCCAAGATATCCAGCCCTCCACGACCTCCGACCCGATAGCCAGCCGGGAGTTCCCAATATCTGTCGCAAGGCGCACGTCAGAGTCAGCCCTACCCAGTTTCCCAAAGTCAGCCACTCAGCTCCGCGGATGCTGGTCATGCACTTACAAAGGAACGCCTTGTAGTCGTCGCTGAACGGTACCATGTCACCCGTGTACTGGTCGCAGTTCCCGAATGTCTGATGGATCGGCTGTAGGTGCTATCCGCGGCAGTTGAGCCACCAGGGTCACCATTTGAACCGCTCCGTGAATCAAATCCGCGGGTATCAGCACGTAGAAGCCTGTCCATCCATAGCAAATACCCAGTGCGCTTCATCTGAGGGTGGGAGCTACTATAATACAAACAGGTAAAATACACCGGAGATCCGTGGTACAGGATAATCGCACAGAAACGAACGTACTCAGATCGAATTACCGGACCATTCTTGCTGACCGCGCGGCGTAGCGCACGCAGCACAGGCAAGATGCTGCGGATCATTCTGCCTGCGAGATACTCAGCTCGGGAAGAGCAGGGCGAGGTAGACAAGAGAAGACGTACAGAGTGCACACTTTGCACGACCACACTGGCGCCATACGGTCGTCTGTGGTGGGCCGAGGATCAGGGCGTTCTTGCGGAGGACCACTTCCTGACGGCGCGCCGCCCAAACGTCGTCCGCTACCGCTCATCCCGAGCGACTCGCGCTTCCTCGTCTGGATCTCATCTTGGACAAGCGCGCTGTATGGCAGCTTCCCTGTCTTCCCCGTCTTCCCAGTGAAGATCTGTGCTGTGTTGTCGAGGGTCGACTGTTTGTCGAACTTTGTGGGTGGCGCCTTGTGTTTGCCCTTCCCTGATGTCGCTGCGCTTGCCGCGGTACCGCCCTTGGGCAAGGATTGTACGTCGCATGCAGGCGGTGGCACTTCGTCTTCGTCGGAGGACAGCTCTATCACTCCCAGTGTAGCCTTGCTAGGACCCGCCTGGGAGCACGACCCGCCTGGCTTGGGGGCGGGTTTTGAGCTGGACGCTGCCGGCGGGAGAATGAAGTCTGCGAAGAAGTCCTTCTTGGTCGCCTTCAGGCTGTCCAGCCCAGCCTCGTCTGTCGATTCCAGCATCACACGCCGGCGATCTTGGTCGGTTTCGCGCGGGCCGTCGTAATCTTCGTCTCCATCATCGGATGAATCTTCCTCCTTTGTGGAGGTAGCTGGACCTGGGTGTGTGACATTAGGCATATACCGACTATTCAATCAGCCACCTGTGCGAGAAAACTTACCTTTTCCTTGGAGAGCCAGCAAGCGTCGTTCAGCTGCTAACGCGCGCTCTTCCCTTGCTCGCTTGCTAGCGCATGGTCAATCCATGTAGACTCGGACAGACGTAGAGGCCGCGTACCTTGCCGCTTTCTTGCGGAAACCAGCGCCGGCCTTCTTCTGCTCCTCATCGCTCACGTCCTCGTTGAGCGCCTTGCCCGAGCCCTTGAAGACACCCCGTGCGGTAACGCGCGAACCAGCTTTGCGGCGCTTTTCTGTCTGCGCCCCGGTGTGATTCGAGGGACCGCCTTGACGCTTTCGACGCCTGAGGGCCGTAGGACGAGTGCGAGATTGAGCGCCTCCGCACTAGTATTGCAGACCACAATGAGCTCTCCTTGGTGTGTGGTAAGTAGGATTGCAGGGGTGGCGCACGCACCATATATTCGGGCAAGTCTCCGGAGTCGAGTCCCTGGCTGCCCATGCGCGCGGAGTCGGCGAGGCGGGTGCCTGAAGACCAGTACCCTTTCGCCCGAGATTAGTGTACTGGTCGGGCGGGGCCTAGGTAAAAGGTAACACACCATCTCCGTAGTAGCCTTTGCTCTGCAGTTCCCGCACATCATTCCGAAGCTTCGTCCATAGTGCTTGGAAGGCAGGTCCATGGTTCATATGCTGGACACATTCAGTGTGAAGCGCACGACGCGATTCATGCTCACATGGCATCGTACCTTGATATGCGCTAGCTATCGCCTCGAATGTGAGTCGCGGTGGAGCGGCGCAATAGCACGATACGCACCTCATGGCATAGGGTGCTCAGGAGCCAAGGTGTGGGCAGGAACGCGCCATTCGCGCCGCGCAGTACTAGCTCTGAGATGTAGCAAGGGTATCATATACATACTGCTATGCATCCCAGGTTACAAGTATGTACTTACCTACGACCTCGCCGTTGTTCCAATTACGACCCGCAAACACTTGGTTGTGCTCATACTGCCGCATCACTGCTCAACTTGCCGTAGACCCTCTACCGCGCGCGCACGCACCTCCTCCAGACTGTTCACGACGAATCCTTCCGCCTTCATGATGGGCCTGACCTGCGCAGCCAATGCCCGAAGTAGCTGCCTCGCCTCTTCTTCCGCGCCGGCATCGCCCAGTCTGAGCGGCGCGATAAAGTTGACATGCGGATTCGGATTGGCCTCCTTCTCGTTCAGTCTGACATGCACCATCGTGCGCGGGCTCTGATAGGCCCCGGCGAAAACTGCAGAGAGAGGCGGCGAGGCTCGAGGTGGTGGCTGGACGGAGAGAGGGCACTCGACGAGGCCAGGCGCGGGCCGGCGGCGCGTGGCTGCGATCGCGCGCATAGATCTCGACGCGTCCATACGCGCTCCGCCTCCCGTATTTATCGCGCCCAGACACCCTCCCCCGCCCGCCCCATCCGCCTCTTGCTCCCGACCACCACCCTCTGCCTCCTCTCGCACCGACCACCACCGCCGCGGCGACTGGCCACCCCATCCGCACTATCTCCGTCGGCTCTCGCTCACCATGACGGAGCCCAAGCACATGAAGATCGCCGTCCTCACCTCCGGAGGAGACTCCGCGGGCATGAACGCAGTCGTTCGTGCCATCGTCAAAACTGCAATTATCAAGTACGCGATCCCCGCGCGAGGACGGGCTTCCGTCTGACGCCATTTCCCCTTTTCTCCAGAGGCTGCGAGGCTTTTATCGTACGTGAAGGATACGAGGGCCTCGTCCGCGGTAACACCGAGGGGCATCGCCACGCTCAAGCCTCAGGGACGGCGAGCCCCCGCCTGAAGCATGAAAACCCAGACGACTTCGTGCACAACCTCCGCTTCGGCGATGGCGAGCTCCTCAAAGATGGAACTGGCGATCACTTAGGCGGCAGGACCCTCAGGGGCCGATACATTGTCCGCGTAGGCTGGGACGATGTGCGCGGATGGTTTGCGGAAGTGAGGAACCTAATATTCACATCGCGGATGCATTTACTCAAGAGACGCTGTAGGGCGGTACCCTCATCGGTACCGCGCGCTCCACCACGTTCCGTACACCGGAAGGCCGCCTGACCGCTGCACACAACCTGATCAAGGAAGGAATCGATGCACTCGCCGTATGCGGTGGTGACGGCTCCCTCACTGGCGCAGACGTCTTCCGCTCCGAGTGGCCCAAACTGATCGCGGAGCTACACTCACAAGGCAAGATCACCGAAGAAGAGGTAGCGAAACATGCGCACCTCAAGATCGTTGGCCTCGTCGGCTCCATCGACAACGACATGTCCATGACGGACCTCACGATCGGCGCCCCGACCGCGCTGCACCGGATATGCGAATCCATCGACAACATCAACTCCACAGCCTTCTCGCATTCGCGCGCGTTCGTTCTGGAGGTTATGGGCCGCCATTGTGGTTGGCTCGCGCTCATGGCTGGCGTCAGCTGTGGCGCCGACTTCATCTTCATCCCCGAGAGCCCGCCCGATGCGGACAGCTGGGAAGACGACATGTGCCAGAAGATCCAGGGCGTAAGTGGTCTCGTCGATCGTCAGGACAATTACTGACATTTACCATAGCATCGAGACGCTGGAAAGCGTAAGACGATCGTCATCGTCGCCGAGGGCGCGCTCGACTCGAAGCTCCAGCCCATCCGCGCTGACTTCGTCAAGGATGTTCTCTCGCAACGTCTTGGCCTCGATACGCGGGTGACCACGCTCGGCCACACTCAGCGCGGAGGCAAGCCATGCGCCATGGATCGTATCCTGGTAGGTGCAGTTCTAGACGCGATGAGAGTTTACGCTGAGCATTCCATGTGGTAGCCGACATTGCAAGGTGTCGAAGCAGTGGAAGCTCTCCTCGAGGCCACGCCAGAGACGCCCTCATACATGATCGGTGTCCGGGAGAACAAGATTACACGTGTCCCTCTTATGGATGCCGTGAAAATGGTGAGGCATGCCTGCCATCTGGTGAAGAGTAACGTGCTAATACATGCGAAAGACCCAAGAAGTTGCGCAGGCCATCTCAGTGAAGGACTTCCAGAAGGCAATGTCTCTTCGTGATCCCGAGTTCTGCGAGAGTTTGGAAGGCTTCTACGCTACATCCGTGCTCGAGCACGAGCCCATTCTCCCCCATCATCTCGTGAGTGGTTTTCCTCCTATGTTATGAGCGCGAGCTAATATCCTTGCAGCGAATGCGTGTTGCCATCATGCAGTAAGTCTTGATCGGCGCAGATGCAGCCAATGTCTGACCAGAATCATAGCGTGGGTGCTCCGGCAGGCGGCATGAACGCAGCAACGCGCGCGGCCGTTCGATACTGCATCCGGCAAGGCCACAAGCCCTTCGCGATCCACAACGGCTTCGTCGGCCTGCTCGACGACAACGTGCACCAGCTCTCGTGGCTCGGGGTCGACAACTGGATGACGCGCGGCGGGTCCGAGCTCGGCACGAACCGCAAGCTGCCGGACATCGACCTCGGCGCAGTCGCGGCGAAGTTCCAGCAGTACAACTTCCACGCGCTCATGATGATCGGCGGCTTCGAGGCGTTCAACGCGCTCCGCATCCTCGACGAGGGCCGCAAGCACTACCCGGCGTTCAACATCCCCGTCGTGCACCTCCCTGCGACGATCTCGAACAACGTGCCGATGACGGAGTTCAGCCTGGGCAGCGACACGAGCTTGAACGCGCTCGTGGACGCGTGCGACGCGATCAAGCAGAGCGCGTCGGCGAGCCGGAACCGAGTGTTCGTCGTCGAGACGCAGGGCGGCAAGTGTGGCTACATCGCGACGATGGGTGCGCTCGCGGTAAGTGTGAAGGCTTTTGGTCGACATCTTCAGAACTTATGCTCCGCATCATAGACTGGCGCGTGTATCGTATACACACCAGAGAGTGGTATTGACCTGGACAAGCTCCGCTACGATGTCAAGTTCCTCAAGCGCAGGTATGCCCTCGACGCGAAAGGCAAGAGTGAAGGTCGCCTGGTCCTCAGGTATGTCCCGGCATATCATGATGACGCTACCGCTGATACTAACCCGCGCACAGGAACGAGGTCTCGTCCGACGTCTACACGACCGACGTGATCACGAAGATGTTCAAAGAAGAGGGCGGCTCGCTATTCGACTCGCGCTCGGCCGCGCTCGGCCACACGCTGCAGGGCGGGATCCCGTCGCCGATGGACCGCGCGCGCGCGGTGCGCCTCTCGCTCAAGAGCATGGCGTTCATCGAGCGGCACCACCAGGAGCTGCTCAAGCAGCAGACGCGCACGAAGCAGGCGCCGCCCGAGAGCGCCGCGGTGATCACGATCCAGGGCACGGCCGTGCAGTGGGTGCCCGTGCGCGACATGGTCGAGCACGCGGACATGAAGAACCGCCGCGGGAAGCACGCGTGGTGGGAGGCCCACCGCGAGCTCGTCGAGGCGCTCGTCGCGCGCCCGCAGATCCTCGCGAAGACGGCGGAGAAGCGGGACGTGCCGCACTGATTGGGGAGAGGGGCGCCGGTGTAGGACTCTCGATAGAAGGAAGCCGCAAGGATAGAATGTACTTTAGCAATGACCCTGTCGAGACGGTGCAGACCATAGATCGTGTTCTCATGTACTTCCTGGCTTACGCAACTACTCATGAACAAATTCCTCTCATCATTCCTAAGTGGTAGATCTCGAGCTCGCCGTCCCTCTGAAGCTTCTGGTGCATGCTATGGCCGCTCTCTGAGTACAAAGGTTGCGTGCCTTCATTCGCAAATGGTCCGCTGTGGACAACATCTTGGGCACCCATATCCATAGTTTCTTATAAACCCTGTTGTCCCGCACCATGCAGACGCTCACGTTCTCATGAGCTTCTTGCACTTCATTTCAAGATAAGTATGCGATCACGATTGATCAAGCAAGCGCCGTTCTCCAGTACATTGATCGTACAACACAAGTCATATCCTACAACAGCGGACCAATAGCATCTCCAATCGTCTCAGTAGCGCCAGCACCTGAGCATTTGTTAGCTAAAAGACGCCTATCGATCCTGACAGATCACTCACAGGATAGCGTAGTCCTGCTTGACGACATGTTCACCTCCGCCGAATGCGACGTTGGCGCCACCCTGAATAACGAAGATACGTGTGAGTTTACCTCCATACGACCAATGCCCTGACAACTCACGAGGTGCGTGCCAGTCTTGCCGGGGACCCTCACGCCATTGACGGTCGCGAGCGCATGGAACAGCTTCCCGCCGTTCTCCTCATACCCGCCCTCGACCGGGCGCCGGCCAGCCGGGATCTGGCCGTGCGCTGTCGGAACCCACTCCATCGTGTTCGGGTCAAACGGCAGCAGGTCATACCGCCCGCGATGCTCGAGCTCCCGCCCGCCGTACGCGACGCGCGCAGGCGGGTTCAGCGACGGCACGATCTTGCACGGGTGTACGGCGTTGCCGAGCAGCGCGCTCCCAACGAACACCGGGGTGCGCCCGTCGGCATCGTATGCGACCGGCTGCCCTGCCTGTTGGCCCGGGAAGGGCGCAGCGTCGCCCAGCGGGACGCGGAAGCCCGACGGCGGCGGAGCCTGCGCGCCATGCCCGGGAGGGGCGCCGGCAGGAGGAGAGAAGTGACCACCAGGGTTCGGGGAGGTGCCGCGGTTGGCGAAGTCACCAGTGTGCACACCCGGGATGGGGACCTGGGCGAGGTCATGCCCGCCAGGAACGGGGAAGCCTGGCATGGGCACTCCAGTACCGTGGCCTGGGACGGGCATCATTGGGGCACCGTAGGGGGGAGGCAGACCATGATCTGAGCCCTGTGGCTGCGGAAACGCGTGCTTGTTGTGCTTCTTGGACTTCTTGTCGTCGTCGGAGGAAGAAGAGCTCGAGGAGGAGCTCGAACGGCTACGGCGGCGACTGTGCGATCCCATGTTGCGCTGTGATCAGCTACGGATCCGTCAGCTCAAGTGCGATTGAGTGAAGGCAGACGTATGCAGGACATACAATGGAGTGGTTGTAGCAAGATCAGGGCCTCCCCACGTTCGTTCGTATATGAGAGCCTAGAGGGACGAGAGAAAGAGGCGGTGGCACCGCCGCTCGCGTAACTGAAGCCGGAGATATCCTTGCCCATTGTGGCGCGGGCGGCTGTGTAACGTCGTTAGTCGAGCGCTACCCTGAGCGTCCAAATACTTGGTGCGATTTGTACTAGTTTGTACGTTCGACGAATCGTTTTTCTGAGGTCATTTAGCATGACCACTAAGTTCATTCCACTGCGCAACCATACACACAGCAAGAAAATTGAGAGAAGTGATAACCGTCGGACTCTTTGTAATTCGGGATTTCACAACCGCCGATGGCAGCTGTGCCCCGCAGTGGCCCGGAGGGCAGTGCGTACCGCAAGCAATGCGGTCTGGGAAGACTAGCGGGAGCATGTGTTGCGCTTCGAATAAAAACCGCCGACGGTTCCCTAGAATGTCAGACAATAGAAGCTAGGACGCTGACTGCGAAGCAAGGCACGAATGCGAGGCACCGCGATGTTGCTTCGAATCGCAGCCTCCTGACATCCACGTCAGCCCTGCACGCTATTAGGACAGAGAACCCAGCAAATCAAAGGGCTATAATATTACAAATCCTACACGCCGCACGTCGGAGAGTTCATTTACCCTTCTGCGCCGACCGCGTCACCCTGCGCTTCGCTTCTATCGGCTTCGGCGCCGGGGGCAAGGCCATCGTCTCCCACTCGTCCGAGTCGGGCGGCGGGAGATCAAGGGCTGCCCGCTGCTTTGGCTTGCTGATGGGCGCGGGCTCTGCGGATATAACGGCTTCGACGGAGGCGCTGCTACGCGGAGGAGACTTCGGCACATTAGGGGGCATGTCAGTCGCGGGAGTGTCTTCGGGAACGTGGCTTGATAGAGCCAAATTGTCCATCGCGCGCGTCAGGGCACTGCGTAAAATCAGCACCGCAGAACTTGACAGATGCTACAGGATGGCGACGGCCCAGGGACGCACCTTGCTTCCTGGCCCCTAGTGGCCGCGTAGTCCTTGCACAAGGCGCGGAACTCGGACAGCAGCGCGGAGAAGTCGTTGTAAAACTGACGGTGACCGCGTCAGGACAGGCTGCGGAACCATGGGAACGGCGGGTCGGCGGGAAGTCGTACCTTCTGGCCTTCCTCCAAGTTCCGGACTATCTCCCGGTATTTGTGATATGCCAGGTCGAGAGACTGCAGCGCGAGCTCGCGCTCCTTGACCACCGCGTCCTCCTTCCGGGACTGGAGAAACAGCGTGTGACGTTCCTACAACCACCGAGCGGAGATGAGTTAGAAGGTTGTCAGGAGAAGCTGCCACAGAAAGGCACGGACCTGGAGCGCCTGCAGGAGCTCTTCCTGCTTCTTCCCGTTCTCCTCGAGCTGTACGCGGAACCTGTCGTACTTGGACAGCTCCTCGTCGAGAATGTCTTCGAACATCGCCGGTTGCACGTTTACCCACTGCTCCATCGCCGCCGCTGCCTTCGCGATGCGCGTGGTGATGTCATCAGAAGCCGCCGTGCGGTCGACTCGCGCGCTGAGCTCGGCCCTGGCGTTTGACAGGTCTTCGAGCTGTTCGAGAAGCGTGCGCAGGGCCCGCGCGTGCACGCGCGTCGGGTCGGACCCTGCAGTGCCCACCCGTCGCGCAAGATCGACTGTCGAGGACGGGATGGACATTTCCAGTTCGTCCTACGGAGGCGTTAGAGAGCGTGTTACGCAGGCACAGCTTGCGGTGGGCGCGACACGCACCTCCGGCCAGGTGAGTTGCGCGATCGAGTCTTCCCATTCTTCCCACTTCTGTCGCACGAGTGCGTCGCTCGCCTTCGCCTGGTCGAGGACGGCCCGGTACTGTTGTTCCTTCCCCACAAGGTCTCTGTTCGCCTCCAGCGAAGGAGCCCGCTCGGGGATCCGCCGCCCGTGCTCGCGCAGGGCTTCGTCTTCGTCCGCTTCCTGATCCAGAATGTCCATCGACTGCCACGCCGTTCATTAGCGGGTGGACCTGCCGTAACTCCTTTGTACATACCTCATCGAGGAGCGAGGAGACGTGCTGCGCCAGTGCCTGGACGTCCCGGATATATGTCTCCACGCGCTCAGGCCCGTGCTCCAGCCTGACCTCCTCGGCCTTTTTTACGAGGGAAGGGGGCAGTCCGATCGGCCTGTCGAGCGCGTCAAGGGCGGCGGGAAGGTTCAGGCCCTCTCGGGCGCTGGTGTGGTCGTGGTGAGAACACACGCGGAGCTTGCGCACGCTGGAGCCGCCAGCAATGGCAACTCTGCTTACCTTGACAATGCGTCGTCCAGATGGCGCGTTCGGTCATGAATCTCCTCCGTGAGCCAGTTACGCCTGCGGTCATTGTATATCTCTGTTCGTACCGTAAAATCAGGACGCGGGGAGCGCGTGGGTGGGTACCGGGAGCGGACGTACCGATAGCAAGGCGCGCGCCCCACCCCAGCAGCTCGCCGAATATTACGCCATCCTTTCCGACGACGCTCTTCGGATCTTGTAGGCCCGCGTCAACGAGCGGCTGCGACATGGACACCTCGGTGATGGGGGGAAGAGCGGAGGCAGGGGGGACGTCTTGGTGATATATTAAGTCGTTGTCACGTTCCGCACGAGAGACATTCTTCTGAACGTTATCAAGGAGCGACTGGCCGAATCGTGAGCTCGTAACATCATCTCGCACGACGGGGACGCGTTTCGCTACCTTGATGTCCTGCTGTACCGGCTGCGCCACGCCACCGCGCCTGCCTGTGTCATATCCTTTCTTCGCGAGATTCTGAGCCTCGAAGAGGCGCGCGAGTTCGTGGCCATAGCTACGCGCAGGCAGCGTCAATATGGCGATGAATATTGTGGTACTGACGGGGATCGTACCGATGCGCTTCCAGATCTTCCCGACTTTTTCTGTACTGGGCGGCCGCGAGGAAGTGCAGCTCTTTGGTCTCTAGGTGGGAAACCCAATTCTGCTTCTATAAGTGTCAAAGGAAAGGTTTATGGATATTGCAGCCACATACCGAAGGAAAGACATGTTTGATGGAAGGGGAGGACTCCTTGATGTACTTGGCAGCTGAACCATAAAACGATGCCACCTACGGCAGGAAGACTCAGCGGGGCGTTCGGCCGTAAATGATGGAAGTACCTTCTGCGCGAGCTTCGCAATGAGCCCATTCTTGTAGTTGTCTGCACAAGTGTCAGATTTGGACGGCACCAAGCGCGGAGCGGCGTACCCATCACGGCACGTTGCCAAACACATTCCTGTGCCTGCGCGAGCATGAGGAACTCTAGACTCTTGACGAACGGCGCCCCGATCTCTATTTCTGGGTTCTCCGGGCCAAGCGATGCATGCAGCTGTGGTAAAACTGAGTCGTGGAGGTAGCTAAGGGCACCGGCGGCACTCTATGACAGATGGTAAGTGAATCGTATCTACAGCACGCACACTTCTGTGATGGCAACTCACCTGATAGAATTTGATCGCTTGCTTCAAGCCTTGAGGCGTCGAGCGGTCCTCGGTGCTACCGAGTTGGGAATAAAGCGCAGCAAGGTTGAATAGGACGGTTGCACGCTCGTAGACGAGGTTTTTTAGGGTTTCCGGTAACGCGGAGCTGTTGAAAGCGGGAGCATAGGGGACTTCAAGGCCGATCTGCACGATACACACTCAGGAGAAGAGACAAAGACACGACATTGCGTAACGGACATCGGGTGGCAACTTCGTCAAGATAAACACGAGCTGTGCATGGTAGCTTGGGAGACATTAGTATCGCGCGTATTTTGACCCGCACTTGAATGTTGACAACATACCTGAGCAAGGTGCCGACGCGGTCGACGTGAACTCCGCCACTCGTAGCTTCCGCGCGGAGCTTCTCCCAGTGGCCAATGTCCCATCGGTACGCGTCCGGATGCGTGTCGCTATGATGCGAGAGGATGTAATCCCGTACTACCTGCCGAAGAGGGACAGTGTAGGTCTTCTTGAAAGGGATAGACAGCTGATTCGGCATGAAGACCAGCGGGGGAAGAGGCTGTGCCACACACGCTGTAAGCGATGATCGAGCAAAGCCCGAGCGTCGTTGAGCGCGTTGGTATCGCGCGGATGCCGCAGATGTACAGTCGCAACAATGATGCAGGCGGACGGGGAGGGAGGAGATGCGGTAAAACCTTGCAATAAGTGCGTGCAAAGGTGGTCAGTGGTGGCTCGAGGTCAGGCAGAAACGCCAAAGTACATGCTAAAGTTACACGATTTTCCCACGCCCCGTAATGGCTGGACCCCGGTTACCCCGAATACAACAGCGACTCGTTCCGCACTGCCCAGTGCCTCCTCCCACTTTGTCTATCGTAGTTGCGTGATACGCTAGTCTGGTCTGCATCGATTCTCAACTACTATGGCCGTAGGCGGGCAGACGATTACATCTTGCACCCGACCTCGTCCTGTCAGGCCTCAGCTTACATGCAGTGGTTACTGCCTCTGCGGCCGAGGTTCAACGTCAATCGCCAAGTTTGTGAAGGTGCAGCTGTTTACCACCGCTAACGTACGACTAGTTGTATTGACCATGATTTCAGGAGGAAAAGGATAAGCAGATATTCTGCAATGAATGCCACGCGCGTATGGGAATGGCACTGCGCAGCCCGCTTCTGTGGGGGATCCTACTAGGGCTAGGCTCATCATGAGCTTAATGGCACTTGCCGCACGTCCCCATTGTCCCCAACGACTGGCACACTCCCACGTCCCAACTGTTGCGGGGAAGAATGTCGCATCGCCTGGGCCTTCTCACCGAGGCCGTCTCTCCGGAAGAGACACCCTTATGCCGTCTTCGGTGTTGCAGTGGATGGGCGCCGATGCAGACTGCCCCAGCCTTACCCAAGCATCGCATCACCTAACGCACTAATAATCGCGCAGCAGATTCGAGCCGTATAAAGCGACGGAGGAGCTCAACTCGTTCTCTCAGCACTTGACTACCCCGCTCCAAACATGGGTCGCTCCGTCTATCCCACTTCCGGCAACCGCAAGAGTGCGCTCGCTGCTACTCGCAGCACCATAGCAAGTCCCCTCCCTCTACTCCCATTCCCTGATGCTAAAGCGGGACCATCGGTTAGCCTGCGGATACTCCCCAGTCCTCAACCAGAACGCCAAGTTCCGCTTACCCGAACATCTCTACCATTGTGATTCCGAAATACGTAGGTTCACGGCCCCCGCTATAACCCCTCCCAAAGCTCACCTGACTACCCAGGCGCTCGTACGTTTCCCCCGCTAATGATCGCGCGCGCGATTTGCCCACACGATCCGCAGAACCAGCGCGTCCTTGTGCAGCATCGCGCCAACGACTGGATTCCTGGCGTTGTGACCAACCATTCCTACGACACAGTACGTCGCATGCCACCTCTGACGGCATCGGACCGTTGCTTACAGGCCGCCCTGTTCTCGTCGCAGCGCTCCGCGCGCCTTGCTACCGAGGTCGAGTTCGACAGGGCGGGCGGCGGGCGCATGCGCCGCGGCTTCGTCGACCACGATGTCCGCCCCTGTGAGTAGGGCGAGCCGCCGCCGCCCAACCACCGCCTCTTTAATTCCCATGTACTATCGGTGTCTCCGCATCGCCGACTCGGAGGGCCTGCCGTTGTCCTGATCCTGTAACCTTGCTCGTGTCCTGAGAATAGAATCTATAGGGTCTCTCGCGCAGTCCCGACCGCACACCGTCGTTCTCGACCAGAGTAGTACCCTGGGATCATCGGAAAGATCTGGGTTCATAGGGTGGCCAGCTTCCGCGAATGCTTCTCGACCATAACTTGACGTTGTGGGGTTGTTCCAATCGGACAGCTACAGCTATAATGTACCCGCTCACGCTTGAATGACAGCGGCAAATGTGGCAGCGTCTTATGACAGTTATTGACCGATGCTGACGGAGGTATGATGTAGGAGAGAAATACAGCAGAGGCTCCCCACGCTTCCTATGGCGGGCCGGGTACCCTGGTGAATTTGCGCTAGGGCCAGCTCGGCGAAAAGTGGGGACAACGAACTGGGTGAGAAGAGTACAGCGGGCCAGCCTGGGCCAGCCGAACCACCCTCAATCTAAGACGTCACAGCAGAAGCGTATGTATTTCCTGTCAACATCCCCGGCGGCCGGTGCATTTTGTCAGATCTGGAGGCCGACAGCCAGGATGCTCAAGGAACCCGGAGCAGCGGCCGCGGTGCCACGAACTTCATCTCATCGGACACTAATAGATGAGGTCAGCACGATTGTTCAGCAGCCCAAGGGCTCCCGTGTGGGTCCGATTAGCAGATACAGTGGATATGAGCGTCATAGGGTCTGTGATAGACGAGGTTAAGTATGTGCATGGGTGCAGTTCATGTTCATGGGGATGGAGAGCTCAAACGCGACCAAAGCTTTGATACACCTGGCGAACGATACAAGGGCGTCCGCGCCCGTTCAACGTCCATGGAGTACTTTGATCTGACTAAATCTCCACATATGCAAATGTACACATTAGATTTGCCTCCGGAGGGCCGACGCCACGACGACGAAGGTGAAGTTGTGAACAAGCAGTTTAGACGCCAAGCGTTTGCCGGAATGAGCGCTCAAATCGTTATCTCGATCCGATCGAAGAAGGAACCGATTGCCAGGGACTTGGGTGCGGGACCCCTGAGTCTCTTGCACTTAAGCGTAGGTTCACTAATTGCTGAGACTCGCCTCTTCGACCCAGACCACCAGCAAGTATCGCAGCTGCCTGGCATAATCCAAGGACGCTGTCTGCACATGGTCAATCGTCTCAACCAGCGGCATCTTTCGCTAGATCCGCATACACCCAAGCGGCCTCGGGAGCACCGGCGCGCCATTGCTTCCGCCACGAAGCGCATCATCATCGAATATCTACCCCGGAGCGCTCTCACGAATCACGATGTAAGTTCTTGACGAACGACAGATCGAGGCCGCGTAGGCGATGTGCTGCTGGAGTGGCCGTGCAGCCGTAAGTGAAGACGTAACCGGCAGGGAGATCGTTCAGCCACGGAATGTACAGTAAGTGCAACAGCCCACTGTGACCGACGGTCAATGATACTGTGCTGGATCTGATTACTCTGTAGCGGCCCGTAACTCTGGGTACGATGGCACGGCATTTGTACCGCCGTCAACCCTCTGCCGCGCTGCTCAACCGCCTACAGCAGCGGCCGGCCATGTTCGCGGTGGTCACGCCCATGATCACTCGAAGTGGACCTGTATTGGGCCAGATCCCAGGGTAGTGGGCGGGTACACCGGCGCCTTCGCCACAGAAGCGCTTGCGCAGTACGTACCAAAGTATAAAGCGTCATAGCCCTAGGACTCTGACCCCCCCGCCCCGACTTGGCTCAGCCCGACCATCATGGCCCGTACTTCGCACCCCACCTACAGCCGCCGCCGTGCCAGCACTGCGCGTGCCACTACTAGCAACACCGTGGTATGCTCTTTCCTGCACCCCCTACCTCTCCAGCGGCTGAGATGTGGTGCATCAGACCGCAACACCCGCCCGCGAGTCGCCCATGAATGTCTCCCCGGCGGGCAACACAGTCCCCGCCTACGTGAGTCCCACACCACTCGCCGTCGCCTCTACTATGAACTCACATACCCGCAGACGATGGTACATAGCCGTCGCCGCACACCTTCCTCATATGCCTATTCTGATCTTGACATGGCAGAATCAGCCTGTGCTGATCCAGTACCGCACCGATATATGGATCCCCGGGGTGGTCACCCGCCAGTTCTACAACGCGGTACGTATATGATTTCCCTGCGGTTCCGCTCGATGCCTTGCTGACGTGAGTCCTGCCCCGCGCCGCAGCGGTTCGCGTGTCTCGTTACCGAGGTCGAGTTCTACACTGCGGACGGCTCGCGCACGCGGACCGGCTTCCTCGCTCGCGATATCCGCCCGAACGCCTGAGGTGGTCCCCACATCGCGGCCTATACCCTCATACCCTGCCTGAGACACTGTTGTACGAATATTCACCTGTCGTTGTTTTGCTTTGGTGCCACATCTCCGTGGTTGCTGTGAATACATTGTCATGCTGCACTTCTATATCCTGGACGCGCACATACCCGGTCGCGGTCTACGCTACCCCGCGCAGGGCTCCGTGCCTTCCTCATAAGAACACTTCTGCGGTTTGCATCAGCCTTCGTCCTTCCAATGTCGGCATGTCACCGCGGCCATCATGATGCCGGCGCACCAGCGTTTCTGTCCAGTAAAGGGGATAAGACAGGTGTGATGCCATTAAGCTTCTTCATGTAACTACATAAATTGAATACGGCAGCGCTAGTTGTTTGACTTAGTACACCCCACGTGCCCGCGCTTTCCCCGCACTGACATCGCGGGGACGGCGACCGGACTCGGGTCGGACGCGAACAGACGAGCGCGGCGATCACGCTTCCTCAGCACGACAAGGTGACGCAGCTGCGCGCCTCAGACCTCAAGCCTCATGTTAGCAAAGGCAGATGGACGTGCCACACGTCAATGATACAACTGCGGCGCATCCAGCGTGCCGCAGCCTAGATTGCCCATCTGTCTGTTGGGGGTGGTGATAGAAGCTGACTGGGGAGGGTGTTACTGTTATTCATGAAGCGCGCCGCACTGAATGTATCTGAATGCGCACAATAAAGCACCCTGTAACAGATGCGCAGTAAGATGAGAGAGCACGCATACTCACTAGTACAGCCCCGCATGCAATCATTAAGTCAACGCGCGCAGGCGGCCTGCGATCCCAGCCCGTTATCTCCGGCGGGACATCTTGTCCGAGCCTGTTGACTTGTAGACATACTAGATGAATTCCGAAGTTTAGGGCGGCCGCGCGAGGTTACCGTCAGCCGGAGCGGCGCGTCTGCGTAGGTCCGGCCGAGTCGAGGATTGGCATTTGCGACTGGCCTCGATGGTCAACAGCTCGGTTATATTCGCGCTAGCGCATTTGTGGCAGAAAGCGCCCCGTGCGTCGGATCTTCATAATGGATATTTACCGGTCAAGTTCGTATACTGCGTCGGGCAGGTGTCAAGCCCCATTAACGTGTTTACAGGTGCGCTCGCAGCTTATCTGCACCACCGCATCGCGCGTGATGCGCATCAGGTACGGGTGCATAGCCTGACGAAGAATGTCAGCGCGGAGCCACAAGAAGCACGATGCCCGTACAAATGTACGGCCTGAACTTACCTAGAACGTCACGACATGCAGCGTGGCGACCACGGAGCTCCCTTACACGGTCTTCCGCCGATGATTTCGGAGGCCTTGGAGGCCAGGCCCACCGCTACTCATCCGTATTCACACCATGCGACAAGGCCCTGGTACGTCAGGCAGGCCGGCGGAGCGCTCCTGCACCCTTGTCCCTGAATAAGACAGATACAGGCGTCAGCCTTGAGCTTAGCAATCTTTCTGAGCGGCTGCGACGCTGACCTGCCCTAGTGCCATGACTCACCTCCGGGCGGCGCCGCGTGCCAGCCTTGTGGCTGCTGCGGCTTCCCTCGACCGCAACATATCAGGCGAAGAGCCTTCTTGAGAAGGCTTCGCACGAACAGCCACGGCACCGCCGAGGGAACAGAACGCCAGCCGCGGCAAATGATCCGCTAACTGTGTCGCCATCCTTCAAGCTCGCGAGATAAGAACATTCCATGGACGTATGTTGTGGGCGGGCCACGAACCCAAAGACATGGAGCCGAATTGGCATCTCCATGGGGTGGGTCCGTGTGTGTACGGGGCCGCACATACTCGGCTGGTTCGTACCCTTCTAAGTCCTGCGCCAGCCTCGGGTGCCACGGTGCTGACTGTGAATGCACGTTCCAGACTGGGCAGTGGGCGGTACTTGTTGTTCCTGCGGATGACAAGAAGGATGTGGCGCAGATGATCGTCCCCCGTCGAGAAGGGCAACGACGAGGAAGCCAGACGGTTGAGCCGAGTTCTTCCTAGGGGCTTCGATAGAAAAGTCAATGGGAGCCCATGTGTAGCGTGGTGGTACGGGCAGTGCCTGGGAATTAAACTGTAGTCAGCACTTGGAAACTGGCCTGCTATTCAGCGTACCCTGCACGGCGCTCGGCGATAAGTAAACGTGACGGGGCGGTGTAGTAGAAGTCGGCGACAACTCAGCGGCAAATTCGAGGGGAGTGTCAAACAAGGTCCCAGGTGGCCCGATAGGTCTGAATGGGGTTGAGTGGGCGCAGGCTGCAGCGCCGCCGACGAGCGAATTGAGATGCGAATCGCGATCGACCTGGTAGCTAGTGCCGATCGGTGGGTGCGGTTAAACTGCTGTAGTCTGTCGGCGTTAAGCACAGCACGCGCGGCGCCACAGACGCTCTCAATTCATCTACCGCTACGACCCTGCAAGCTGCGAGGCTGGAACGTGGAACAGCGCAGGTGGTGGCGGGAGATGCGACCGTCCCTGCACGCAGGTACGAGCGTTGAGCACCGTGCTGGTCTGCACAGCACCTAGGCGTCAAAGCAGTCGGGCTCGGCGGACCGTGGGGCCAGGCGGGAACTCTGCCGCGGCCCCACTACGGCACGAAGTCGCCCTCCACGATCCAACCTCGTGCTCGATGATGTCCGTGGCCTGCTCCCCGCCGCGTCCGCTGTGCTCTTCCCTCGTCTCGCCATCATCGTCTATGTCCTGATACCTGAACATGCTTCTCCTTCAGCGTGTCTTCTCGCTGTATCTGCTTCTCGGTCTCGCCCTGGGCTTGCTGGGCGTCCACGCGCAGAAGTGCCGCCTCGTGCCGAAGCAGCAGGTGCACCTCGGGTCGCCGAACCCGCAAGTCCCTCTCAGCGCTGGGGGCAATGATACCGCTGCTAGCAGTACCTCTGCGCAACCCTCCCAGACTGCGTCCTCGACTGTCTCGGCTTCCGCTACTCCGTCTCTCGCGCCGTTTAATTATGGCAAGGATATCATTAGAGGCGTGAATCTGTGCGTATCGCGCGCCGTTCGGTTACGTTTTTACGGAGTGCTCAGCATCGTCTATGCAGGGGCGGCTGGTTCGTTCTCGAGGTAAGCTCGCTCGGCTTGCGCATTTTCCCCTCGCTGCAACACAGGACGCCGTTAGCCATGGATAACACCCAGCATCTTCGAGAACACCAACAACACGGGCATTATAGACGAATACACGTTCGGCCAAATGCTCGACTCAGACTACGCCCTCGACGTGCTTCAGAACCACTGGGAGTCCTGGATAACGGAGGACGACTTCGCCGCCATCAAGGCCGCAGGCCTCAACCACGTCCGGTCCGTCCCACCCCACACCCCCCCTTGTATCCCCACACGGTTCCACTGACGCACGCGCAGGATGCAGATCGGCTACTGGTCCATCCCCATCACCTCCGCCGACACCAACTACAGCACCTCCGCGGCACCATACATCCCGGGGGCGTGGCCGTACCTCCTGCGCGCGCTCGGCTGGGCGAAGGCGCACGGCGTGCACGTCATCCTCGACCTCCACGGCGCGCCGGGCTCGCAGAACGGGTACGACAACTCGGGGCGGCGCGGGGGCGCGAACTGGGCGCAGGGCTCGAACGTCAACCGCACGCTCGACCTCATCCGGTTTTTGGCGGAGCAGATTGGCGGGATGATCGACGTGCTGGAGGTGCTGAACGAGCCGGCGGGGTATCAGAGCGATATTGGGGGGATTATTGCGGGTTATTGGCAGGACGCGTATGAAGTTGTGCGGCAGGCGGCGGGGACGTCGTTGAAGGTGATGATCGGGGACGCGTTCCTCGGAGTCGGGGTACGTAACATCAGGACAAATATCGGGCGTAAATGTACTAAACATTCATGCCATAGCATTGGGATGGATTCCTGACCGCGCCATCCGCCCAAGGAGTTCTCATGGACTACGTGAGTGGGCAGCGCCCTGAGAGACAGCGGCTTTCTGACACTTTTGCTCGGCGATGAACAGCACGAGTATCAGGTCTTCAACTTCAACCAGCTCGCGATGTCCTATGACGAGCACATAGCCGTAAGTCTATTGTCACTACCCCATCGCTCGGCGTTCACTGATAGCTTAACTTTTTCTCGAACACCGTAACACTCCTTGACGGCTACAGGACTCGTGCGGCGTGCTCCAGCAACTGCAACCGTACGCCTCCCAGAACCTCTACACCGTCAGCGGCGAGTGGTCGAACGCGATCACGGACTGCGCGAAGTGGCTCAACGGCCGCGGCGTCGGCGCGCGCTGGGACGGCACCTGGCAGCCCGGCCAGCAGACGTTCGGGAGCTGCGACGGGTACTCGGGCGACATGGCGTCGTTCAGCGACAGCTACAAGACGTTCCTCCGCAAGTGCGTCGCTTGCTCCCTGGCTGACTCTGCGGAGTTGGGCGGGGCTGACGTGTGTTTTGTGACAGGTACTGGGAATCCCAGGTCGCGATCGGGGAGGCGGTGCAGGGCTGGATATTCTGGACGTGGAAGGTCAGCCCGCCAGAGCCTGGCATGTGTGCGAGGCTGACCACTGATCGACACGTCGTCTTCAGGCCGAGAATGCGGATGACTGGAGCTACCAGCGCGGGCTGGAGGGCGGCTGGATACCGCAGGACCCGACGGACAGGCTCTACCCGAACATCTGCTCCTCCTAGGGGACGCTTACTGCGTTTCCTGGTTGACGGCATGCCGTGGACGTGGACGTGGACGTTGACAGCGCGGGCGACAGTCCGTCCCGTGTAGACATTTGCCCTTGTATGATACTGTACGATCCTTGTATTATGACGTGTATCACTGACAGCCGTCGCCCTGACGTGTGCTGACAGGACCCACAGTTAACGTTATCCCCGAGTAGGTCCGTACTCGTGCGGTGCCGCATAATTGCTTGTGCAGTCAGCCCGCGTCCAGGGACACACATTGACACAAAAATCCCGACAGGAGCTGGCTGACCGCCTCATCCTCTTACCGCCGCCGATTGGCCGCCAGGGAGGCTGGAAGCAACGGAGTGGTATTTCCCACACGTTCGGCGATCGTGAGATGGCCGCTCGGGCAGTCATGCGCACTCGACGGCGGGAGGAGGCTGGCGGGACGATGCCACGAGGCTACCGAACTGCCGCGCCGCGGATACGAATCTGGCAGGAGACTGACCATATCGGGCGATGTGAAGTTGGGTGAAGAGAAACATACAGCGACAAATGAGCGGCCGCGTCCGCACGTGAGCCGTTTCTAACAAACCAGAGCTCTGCCCGATCGCGTTTGCCAGCCTCATCCGCCGCACTATAAGAACCTGGCCTCTCCCGCTGGCCCCCCTAGTGCGCACTCACTTGCTGTCGTATTGCTCTCCACCCCTGCATCCGCTCTCGCACTGCTTTCCACCCCCTGCAACTCGCTCTCGCACTCTTCCGCCGCTGGCGGCACTACAGCCACCCACTCCAGGCTACCTCTCCGTCTTGCAACTCGGACCTGCGCTCCCCCTGGCTCCGAGTCCTGCAAGACGAGGCTCTCTGCAACTTAGAGCTCCCCTTCACACTTCCACCGCTGGCGGAGCATGGAACCATTACTCCCTTCGTTCTGGATTCCGCATATTGTCGGCTTCGAGCAGGTACCCGAGACCTTCCCTTGATATCGGCTCGCAGTCGCTCACACCGACTTCAGGCATTTATTTATTATACGGAGTTCAACGACTACGGCACCCTCACTCCGCACCCCGCCGACCCTCCTCCCAGCCACCCACTCAAGGCTACCCGAGCCTTGCGCTCACTGGCTCTCCGTCTTGCCACTCGGACCTGCGCCCATCTCTGGCTCCGAGTCCCGCAAGGCGAGGCTCTCTCCAACCCACTGGCAGAGCTCCAGCCTCCCCTTCGGCATCGTCGACCCACTTCGGCAACAAGTGCTCGACATCATCCCGCCGATCCTCACTCGGCCGTCCACCCGGCTAGTGACCCGAGCATTTCGCTCACCGTCCTGGACATACTAGTTCCACTGGACCTGGCGGCCCCCCGAACCTCAGCTTGTCACTCTGGTTCTGGCGCCTCCTCGGGCTCTCCGTCTTCAAGTTGCCACTCGGACCTGCGCTCATTTCAGGCTCCTGCAAGACGAGGCTCTCTTCCCCTCAGAGCTCCAGCCTGCGCCTCGACGCTGTCGACACCTTCGACACCATCGAGGCCCCCTCGCCGATTCCGGCGACCCGAGCCTTGCGCTCACTGGCTCTCCGTCTTGCCCCGCGGGCCTGCGCCCCTCTCAGGCTCCTGCAAGACGAGGCTCTCTTCCCCTCAGAGCTCTAGCCTCCTCCGCTTCGACATTGTCGAGGCAAACGCAACGCCGTTCGCTGCCGCTACTGGGCCTCTCTCGACACTCGGTCGGCATCCCCGTCGAGATCCTCCCCTAGTACGCCGCAGCGTTCTTGATTCCCGCCCCTTCCTCCATCCCGCAGACACCCCTTCTCAACTCTCACTTCCGGGCCGCCGACGCCCACCATCCTCCTTGCCCTCTTCCTGTACCATCATATCCCCTCATGTATCGTCTCATTTATACCCTGTACTATACTGTATTATTACCTGTACCATCACTTGTACCACCACCTGTACTATAGCCTGTACCATAGCCTGTACCATAGCCTGTACTACCACCTGTATCATTACTGTACTATTATCTGTATCATTATCTCTTCACTCTCAACCTTGAGCGGTTCAGCGCCGCCGAGTGCAGCGGGCTCTCAATCGGATAGTAGCGACGCTCAGATAGTGACTGACCGCCACTGGTGTTTGTCGCTTGCATGCGGTGTCGATGCTTAAGTTGGCTTAAGTACCCCGCCTCGTCTTTCCTGACGGAGACTGCGTACCAGACAGGCCTGTGATGGTCTGCAGGGCGCAGACGCCGCGGCTATCGCGCATCCATGGCAAGGACAACTTTACCACGCACACATTTGGGTCACTCGGCCGAACTGCACTGTCACCGGTGTCGCATTGGAACACTGGGCCGCACAGCCAGAGCGCGGAAAAAGAGCATGCCAGTCGCGTGCCAATCTGACCTCGTGCGGCGTGCTGCCGCGGGCACAACGCCGGTCCTTGGACGGAGCGTTCGACGCTCATATACCCGCGCGCAACGGGTAGGGCTGGGCGATGCACAATTGCTACGGCCGTCGCTATTGCCGCTACTGTGGACCTTGGGGTCTGTACACGGCTCTTTCGGGGCGCATGCGCTGTACCCCCGTTGTGTCCGCCGTCGCAGACATGGGGCATATTGAGAGGAGATAACACGAAAGTCTAGTGAGTGGTTGCAAGCGTGACGTACATAGGTAGAGGTCTACTGAGGCTGCTCGTGCTGGTCCTGTGCCTGGTGCTGCGACTGCTCCTCGCCCGACGCAGGTTCCGAAGGAGACGGCTCGAGCAGCCGCTCCTGAAGCTCGTACGCGGCCAGCCACGCGGGCTTCCGCTCCTCGCACGTCTTCTCCGTCTTTTCGATCTGGGTCTTCACCCACCCGACCTCTTTCTCCTGCACTTCCGGCGCGCCGTCCTGCTGGCCCTGTACGTCCAGCGGTTAGCCTCACAGACATAACCACGGAGAACGGATGTATACCTCGCGGCGGGTGTTGTACACCTGCAGCATCGTCTTCAGCAGGTACAAATCCGCGCTCGACACGAGCCACTGCAAGTTCGCGTGCCGCTCCTCCGTCACGAACGGGCGGATGCGCGCGTCCGCCCAGTCGACCGCACTCGCGTCCTTGCCTGCGAAGAAGCGCTCCTGGTAGCGGTGGAGCACGTTCCGCGACATGAGCGCCCTGTTCACGCGCTCCTCGACGAGCGTGCGGTGCGCGAGCGTCGTGCTGTGCGCGGTGAGGCTGCGCACGTTCGCGAAGCGCTGCACGGCCTCTTTCTGCGCGCCGCCGACGAGCAGGTCCGGGACGCCCTGGCCGAACAGCTCGAGGAACATCTTCATCATGGGGACGGGCTCGCCGCCGACGCGGCCCTGGGTGCGTGGCGGTCCGGTTAGATAGAACGGCAGCGGAAACGGGAGGAGGTGCTGGGGGAAGAAGGACTGACGTTGCGGACACCGGCTTCGATGAAGGCAGAGACTGTGACTTCTTTGCGCTCGTTGTCGACTATTGCGGGAGCAGTGTACTGTGCGAGGTATACTGGGACGAGGACCGGGTACGCGGCCATCTGCGAGATAGGGTGTTCACGACACTATCTCTCGGAGGTGGGCTTAGGAAGTACGTACCATGGTCTCCTTCACTGAAGGGGGCTCGAAGCGGAGCACTTCCGCGATACCGGCTTGGGGGACCGGAAGCGAGCGTAGCGCTTCTGGTAAGCGGAACGGGGTGAGGGTGAACGGCGTGCACAGGACAGGGTCTTCTCCGTGTTTGCGCAGGTCTTCCGACCACGGAATGGTCTTCTCCTCGAGTAGTTCCGGGGTCAGGAAGTTGATACTTGATAATGGTCTATAGTCGAAGCCTACGGAACCGGGTGTTGAGAGGTTGCCTTAGTGCGATTAGTGAGGACACTAACCTGGGACGACTCTGCGACGAGTCGTTCACATGAGAGGACGCGACGCGAATGGAAGCCGGAGGACGTACGTGTGGGCGAATTGGACTTGAGCGGTGTCCTACGCGGCTGGTGTCACCACCACCCAATGGACTGGGCGTGCGGACATACCTTGGTAAAGTGGTTGTCCGCCACCTGCTTCTTCGCCCATATTGTGGCCTCGAGCTCGGCGTCCACGATCCAAGCCGGGAGGTAGGCTGGCTTTACGCTGACAGGACGCAGAGCGTCGAGGTCGAGGCTAGGGAAGAGGTATTTAAGGAAGGTTGATACGGGCTTGTTCCCTGTCAACGCCGCAGCGCTACAGCTTAGCCACGCGATGGCCTGCTCCTTGGGTGCGACGAAGGGAAACACTGATTGAACGAGGTCAGGACGGGACGCCGAGGTGGTGGTGTTGACGGAGACAACCTCTGACTTTGTTGGAGTATGTCCTCGCGTTTGTTCGCCTACTGAGTACACTTGTTCTAGGCGCATGTTTTGCGCGCGCGCGACACGCCAGCATCGCGTCCTCCTCGCACAAAGATGAGAGACCCAGAGAGCACGACGGACGAGTTCAAGGTACTACGGGCGGAGCGCGGTGGCGCCCAGTGCCCACCGATGCGGAACCCCAAGCAGCCCAAACCCGAGTGCGGGGTTAGGGCTCCTCTGCACAGCACGTGGCTTAGGCTACGTGTCAGATGCATCGGGCATAGAGCGCGCTGCGCAAAGGTCGCGCGCGTGCGCCAGAGCAGCTTGCAACGTTACAGCCACCTTCTCCGTCTCCCGCTCACCCCGTCCCGTTCAGTCGGCATGGGCTCCCCGACCCTTCTGCTGCTAGCTGTTCTGCTTGCGGCGCTGCTGGTTCACGCCGCGGATCTCTATAAAGTCTTAGACCGTTAGTCCCAAGGCGCGCAGCCCCCTCGCCTAGCATGTCTTTGACTGACGCATCCGCCTAGTCCACAAGTCTGCCTCGGAGCAGGACATCAGGAAAGCGTATAAGCGGCTTAGGTACGTCCCTGCTTCCCTATGTAAGCATCATCGTGCTTACCCGGTATATAAGCCGCAAATACCATCCGGACAAGAACAAGGAACCTGGCGCGGAGGAAAAGTTCGTCGAGATCGCCCATGGTTAGTTTCTGTTCCCTCGCCACATGGAATATGTCTCACATGCCCCCCAGCATACGAGGTCCTCTCCGACTCCACAAAACGCCAGATCTACGACCGCCACGGCGAGGAGGGTCTACGTGCACACGAGGGCGGCCAGGGCCACCACGCGAACCCGTTCGACATGTTCCAGAACTTCTTCGGCGGCGGCGGGCACCCGGGGCAGCAGGTGCGGCGCGGGCCCACGTCGATCAGCGAGTTCGACGTCTCCCTCGCGGACGTCTACACCGGCGCGAGCATCGACTTCATGGTCAAGAAGCGCATCCTCTGCGACCACTGCCGCGGGACCGGCGCCGCGTCCTCGGACGACATCCACACGTGCAGCGCGTGCGGCGGCCAGGGCGTCCGCATCGTCCGCCAGCAGATCATGCCGGGGATGTTCACGCAGAGCCAGGTGCAGTGCCACGAGTGCGGTGGGCGCGGGCAGGTTATTGGGCGCAAGTGCCCGCACTGCGGCGGGAACAAGGTCATGGACCATACCCAACACTACACGCTCGAAGTCCCCAAGGGCGCGCCGGAGGGCCACCAGGTCGTGTTCGAGGGCGAGGCGGACGAGAGCCCGGACTGGGAGCCTGGAGATGTCGTGCTTAGGATTCGCAGCAAGAAGGAGCGCGGTGGTTGGCGCAGAAAGGAGAGCGGGTTGTACTGGAAGGAGACGATTAGCGTCGAAGAGGTGCGTTTGCATAGTTCCTCACGCGAGCCAGTGCTTATTCCCGCTTAAAGGCTTTGTTGGGCTTCGAGCGGAATCTCACGCACCTAGACGAGCACCTCGTTCAGTTGAAGCGGACAGGCGTAACTCAGCCAGGTAAGCACCGCTAGTGAAATTCTGCCGGCCGGTCCCGTCACTAAACGAACGCTCGATCAGGTTATGTGCAAACGATCAAGGGCGAGGGCATGCCCATATTCCAGAGTTCGGAATACGGCGACCTGTATGTCGAATACAATGTCGTCCTGCCCACTGAGATCTCCCCAGAAACCAAGAAACGTAAGGCACCCTACCCATGACAACGTCCGCAGATGCTAACCCCCCGTAATAGGCCTGCTCCTCGCCTTCCACCCAGATAGTGACGGCGCGCATTCCAAGGACGAGCTATAGAATTACAGGGTTGTAGAGTACATGTAGCCAGGGGACTTACCACACTGGAGCCTAATCTTATCTGCTTTCGAACGCTCGTATGGTCACCCAGGGAGAAGATAATCCGGCAAGTGCACAGAGAGAACAGCAGACGAGAATACACTGGTAATACAGATGCGGTGATACATGTCCAATCATGCCTGCGATGCATATGTACGTCAGCCCGCGGGCATACACCGACAGCTGCGAAGGCGGGACGCACCAGGTAGTTATACGACTTGCGGTCTTCGCAACGCTCCAAGTACTCGCGCTGGAAGGAGCAACATAATTCAGGGGAAGTACCATGGAGGTGGGGGACGAACGTACCTCGATGAGACCTTCTATGCGTTTCTTGATCGCCATGGGGTTCGGCTGGAACCGACTCGCGAGCTGGCGCGTCACCTCATTTACAAGGTCGTTGTGGGTCATGTGCTTCCGGTCCTTCATGATACGCACGATACATGCCTGTAACATGGAGCCTCAGTAAGTCCAGATCAAACGGCGGCAAGGCTAGTAAACTCGGCGCGGAACGGGTGGGTACGCACCTCGGTCTGGTGCCGGCGCTCCTCGTCGATACGGTCCTTCGTCTCCTTGCGCTCCTCCGTGTTCTCCACGCGCGACGCAACCGTGCTGATCTTGATCTTCTGGAGCGGCGCAGAGAATTCCGCGTTGAACGAGAACGAATCGCCCTCGCTGACCTCCCGGCCCGGCGGATGCTTCTTGAGGATCTTGAACTTTGCGCACGCGAGCGACTGCAGCTGGCGCTTCAGCTCGACGTCGGGGATCGTCGTCGCGGACTTGATCTCCTACGAAAATAAAGTGTGTAAGACACAATGTATACCTACAGCGACAGTCCTGGCACTGGGAGGGGACGTACCTGGTACGTGAGGAACTGGTCGTCCAGGATGTCCTCGAAGAGCAAGAGGATGACGAGCGCGAAGGTAGACACGTTCAGGTCGTGCTTTCTTGACTTGAATTTCACCCGCACGTCCGCGTTCCCGAGAGAGGGTTGCCATGTGAGGCGACGTCCAGAATGTCGAGAGAGATAGAAGCGCTCGAACGACTTCGAGGCCTCGATGAGCTGTGCAGGGAAGATACACGACGCGGCTGAGTGCGACATAGGCCAGAAGGTCGACGTCATGACTGTGACGGAGAGGTCGATGTCTTGCTCCTGCGTTTGAGAGTATCAGCAAGCATCCAATACGAGGAGATGTCGCGCATACGACAGCGTTCTTCGCGAGGTGGTCGCGGTAGGCTTGCATGGTATCTGATGAGATCTTCATGTCGTGGAACATGCCCTCGAGCTTCTGCGTGAACTGGTAGCCGCATTCCACCTTAAGTTTCGCGAGCATCCCGCGTTCCGCATCGTCGGAGACGGAGCGACCGAGGAGTAGGCGTTTTGCGAGATGCCCTTTGTAGTAACGCTCGAACACATCCTTGTCCGTGACGAACCGGAAGACAGTGATCGTCTTGTCCAACACGATGTCGACCTCTGTATCCGATTTCTATTGGCGACGTCAATGGAGCAGTGAGACAATCATTAACTAGGCTACGTACCCCCTTGAGGCCCTTCTTCAAGTTCTCGTCGATGAATAGTGAGATGTACTCGGGCGACTTCTCGTTCAGGTTGATGAAGGTCTCGAAAGCCTAGCCACGCGATTACTGCGTAGCCCTACATAAGTCAAGAAGATGGTGTACCTCGTTTAAGCCGCTCTCGAGCTCACGATCACTCTGGAAGGACTTGCTCCAGATCTTGTCAAACTTATCCTTGAGGTCTAGTACGTCCTGCACCCACTTCAGCGCTAGCGCCAATGTCTGAGAAGCGGCATTTGGAGGACGAGCTTTCGCCTTGCCCTTCGCCTTAGCAGAGGGCTCAGCAGCAGCCTCGTCCTCTTGCGACTCTGGCCCGTCGCCGCCGAGTCCGGTGCTGGCGTCGTTGATCTCCTTGCCCCGACGGATGACAGTTTCCCTAAGAGACTTCCGCAGACAAGGGAGGCCGGCAGAGACCCTGGTGAATAGCCGGTACAGACGCGCCAGATCGTCGATCCGATCCGAGTCAATCATAGCATCCAGTCCAGAGTTAGGCATGTTGACCACAGTCCACAGATGCGCCGAGACCAGGTGCTTCTCAAGTATTCGTTGCAAGGGAAGGCTCGTCAATGTTGACAGGATGTGGTGCGTCCGGGATTCTTCTTCCTGGAAGCGTGCCTCAACCTGTCAAACATAAGTGGACACGCCCTCCACTGCACGACATATGACCTACTCTTCGAAGGTACTCGGGCGCGTCACAACTCTCCAGCAGCCTCTCGCCTTCGGCCTTGTAGAACGTCTCGCTCTCCTTGAGGACGGCCGGCTCGACATCCCTGCGGTAAAGCGAGACAGCTTCACGACTATCCGTGTCTGTGAGCTGAATGAAGACGTCCACGCAGCCCTTCACGGATGAACGGTTGATTGTGTACCCGTCGCGCTCGATCTGGATGAGGGTGAGGATGGCGGATATGACATGGTCTTCGATTGGTGGTCGGATGATGTGCTTGATGAACAGAATAAGGCCCTGATCCCATATCTTCGGCACATGCGCGGTCTTCGTATACACGCGGTCCTAGAAGCAGATTTGAGCGTTGCGAGGGAATGCCGCAGGGGGCGGACTCACCATGTACTTTAGAACATCCCCCAACTTCGACACGCTCGACGTGTGGTCGTCCCAGACCTTCTTCAACGCTTTGAGCAGCATCTCTCCCTCTTGGCTCTTCTGCACAGGGTCATTCGTCACGCCAGTGGGGAATGCAGGGATGATGTACTCCTTGGCGAGCTTCTCCAAGTTGTCCGCTACGAGCTGCGTTGCGCCCTTGTACAGCCTGTCGCCGTTCTTGTAAAGCACCATGTTGTACGCATATCGATGGTTCTCCTCGAACGACAGGTTCGCCGCGTTGTGATTCTGGATCTCGACGATGTTCCTGGAGAGCTTCGCCCATGTCTCGTCCATAGAGATGTCGGGCCCATGCTACAGCACGGTCAGTCGGCGCAAAGTATACTCTGTAGCACGTGTCATACCTTCTGCACGGGTCTCTGTTATAGACGGTTAGACACGAACACCCCCAATGGCATTGCGGATCGCCTCACAATTCGAGCCTTGCCCCCTCGCATTCGCGGTGGCACTTCAAGTGAACCAGTCGGTATATGCTCCTCACAACATCAAACTTGACATACCCGAGGCCATGTTTGTCGCGCAGAAAGATTATCGGGGTCACCAGAGCTGAGGGGGCTGTATGCGGAATGAGAAGAGTAGCGGTGGCGGCAAGGGCCTGCGGCAAGAAGACATGGAGAGCAAGCGCTCGCGCGCGTCCGTGACCTCATGCTAACAGACGCCCGGTCAAGCGCTATACATGCCGCCATGCCAATCAGTCGCATATGGGAGAATGGTCTCCGAACAACCTTCTCTTCCTTCGCGTCTTCTTTGTATCTAGCGACTACTAGCACTAGCGATTACAGTAGTGGAAAGGGGCGTCTTCATGGGTACAGGTGGGGTTGTGGTGGTCAATACAGCGATGTTACTGATGCAGCGGCAGGCGGAGGCGGTGGGCGGGGAACAGCGAGCGAATGCAACGACGGCGAAAGATGGCGAGTGTAGATGGAAGGGTAATGTACTACTAGACAGCAAATGGGCGGGGCGTAACGGGGTCGGTCGTGGCAATAATGTACGTCGGGGCGTCGTCGGTTCATGATCCAGCGCGCGACGCGCGCACGAAGTCTGTGAAGTATTTGCGGAACGCCTTCCCGTCGAGCTCGCGCATCTTCGTCGCGAACTCCGCGGCGGTCGCCGGCGGCCAGTTCTGGGAAGGGAGGAAGACGGAGACGAGGAAGTCGAATGCCTCTTGCCCTCGGATCTTCAAGACCGTCTGCAGGAGGTTGGCGATTTCTTGCAGGACCTGCGTGTAACTGGTCAGAATCCTTGCGTACCAGAGCGAAAACATGATGTCTTACAACAACGATCTGTCCATCCTTGATGTTGAACTGAGGTAGTGACAGGACAGCAAAGGCCGTGGGAATCACACGTTCGTAGACGAAACGCTCGAAACCAGGGAACACTTGTTGGCCTCCCGGGGTCTTCGGAGGTTCTGCCCACGCGGTAACGCAACGGCCGAAGAACGAGAACGCAGTCTTCTCGCTCGAGGGGTCCGAGGGGTCCTCTGCCAGTTGGAGCATGCTCTCCAGGAGGTTCTCCAACTGTCCCTTGTTTCCTGGCGAAGCGGGTTAGGAACGATGAGAATTTACGGTGAGAAGAAGGGCTCACTGTCCGAGATGAAAACAGTATGTAGCTTCGAGGAAATGATGCTGGTAAGAAGGCCGAGGTATGCCCGCTTAGTATCGACGTGTGTGACCTGATCGTCGGTGCCAGTGACAGGCTGGGCCAGGATACCGTTGATGTGCGAACTGAGCGGGCCGATGAGCTGATCCAGAACGTCCAACATGTCCTCCTATACCCTGGTCAGCGTGTGCGTCGAGAGCAGGTGCGAACCGCAATACCTGAAGCTTGTGAATAGACAGGCCGATGAAGTTCATGAAGTCGATCAGCTCTGTTGGCTCGAAATGCGCAAGGAGGTCTGCCATGAGCGTCGGAATGAGCTGCGCGACGGTCGAACCTGTCGTCGCCAAGATACGCGCGAAAGCGAAGCGGGTCTAACATACAGCGTTGAGTTTCGAAGCACACACCATGTGCACAAGAAGACCTACCGCATCCCGAACGACCCTGAAGACGTTCATGGCTTCTAGACAAACCAAGATGGCCTGGCCAACCTCGCGGAACACATCGAGCGGCGGAGCGATCCAATTCTCCGGAACGGGGTTCGGGTATTCAGGGAAGCCCTTCGCGATGTTGCCCAGCGCCATGATGATGTGGTGCACCTTCAGGATCGGGAGCACGTCATCCGGACCCTTCACCGCGCGCAAGCTGGCAGAGAGCTCGTCTAGCAGTGGCCGGACAACCGAGAGCAGGACAGCCGCAGCCTGGTCGGGAGTCTTGTGCAGGAGCGAGACGAGCGTGCCTGTCGCTTCGAAGAGGTACAGCTGTGAGTCGAAGATCGAAGGCGCCGCGACAGCTTCCTGCAGGATATCTTGCGACTCTGGGTTCTCCAGTTCCGGAAGCTCGACCTGGATCACAAGGAGATCGCGGATGCTGTCGAGTAGCGAGACGGCGACTTCGGGCGAAATCTCGTTCCGGTCTTCTCGGATGAAGCGGTAGAAGAGGTAGTAGACTCGGGAACGAGTGCTCGACTCTGGGCTATGCAAGCCGCTGCGATAGAAAAGTGAGCAAACGTGTACGCACATTCCGACACTTGACCGCCTACCGAACGTCAAGCATAGCCTGGAGGGTCGGCATGATGCACTCTTTCCGGACCTTGAAGAAGTCGCCATAGCGAGCCACCGTCTCGAAAAACTGCATCGCCACCGTTTTGTGCGGGTACGCAGAGATGCCCGACCGAATGAGCGCATACAGCATCTCGCCGTGGCTGGTTAGTGGGTATTCCGAGTAGTCCGTCTCTTTTCGCTTGTCCCTCTGCACTGCGGGAGCCTGGCAGAACGCAGCTCGCCCCTTGCCACCAGCTAGAATATACATGAGACAGTTGTTGCCCGCAAGTACCTGAACACTCACTCTTGTTGATCTCGCCAAAGATGTACACAAGGTAGATGGCGAGTTCCGCGTCGTTCCACTTCAGGTTGACGCCGTTTTGGTAGGCGGTGAGGGTGTTGAGCGCCAATGTCCTCACGGATTCTGTTACCAGCTCAGGGTCGATCATGAGGGTAGAATCCATGAATGTCCGGAGTTCCTGTAGTACCTCGTTAGCCGGGGGTAAAACATGGATTCTTACAAGAGACCAACCTTGCGCAGATCCTCGAAGGCGGCCTTGTCGTCCTCATCCATGTCTTCTGGATCTGACTCTTCATCCCACTTGAGCTTCTCGAGAATTACAGTAAGCAAAGACGAGAGGAAGGAGCGTTTTGAGGGGTCTAGTGGTTCTGAGGATGATTTTCGTTGTCGCTTATACTGCACCGAGGCATTAGCCCCGCGCTGGTATCCAAGGATGCAGTGCCACTCACGCTGAGTAGGATTGTCTGGAGTAATGGGAAGACGGTAGAGCACGTGTCGTCATACTCGTCCGCCATGAAGCGGAGCATAACGGGAAGGATCTGGTTGAGCAGCTGAGCCCCTTCTGAGCGGACGTTCTCGTCCGGGCACTCCTAAACCAAACGGTCATGTCTACTCCCAACGGCAAAAATACGGGGCGCACTCACGTCCGTCAACTTGCACAGCTCCAAACCGAGGATGTTGAGCAGCTTACCGAGAGCCTCGCGATAAGACTCCTCGCCCTCGTCGATGTCGGACCCGCGGCTCGTCTGCTCTGCGCGCGTCTTCTCCTCCAGCGCTTGGAGGACCTGACCCAAGGACAGTACCTTGATCAACTGAAGTTTGTCCCCAGGCTCTTTCAGACCTTTGGCGACGATGCGAGTGAGCGCAAGAGAGGTGGCGAGGCGGATGGGCAGGGAGGCGTCGGACAGCAGCGTGAAGAGCAGAGGCACAGTATCTCGCGTGACCGTGAGGTTGATGTCGATCCATCCGACATACGAGGCAAAGGTTCTGATGCCCCAGTCGACCACTTCCACGGCGGAGTCGAGCTCTCGTTCTGAGGATGCGGACGGGCCCTCCTTGCGTAGTCGCGCCATACGCTCTACCCCGTCGGCCACGATCGTGAGGACCGCTTCGTTGATGCGCGCAGCATCTCGTTCCCGGACAGCGTCCCGGACGCGGGTGTCGCGTGCATGGCGTTCGGAGGTGAACTGACGCGCGGCCTTGATGATCTGGTCTGCGACCTCTCCGGAAATTTCTAGGACGAGATGGAACAGGAGTAGGGAGACATGCGGGTTGAAGGTCGTCTGAGAGGTAGACTCGGGTGGATGAATGAGGGCGAAGAAGTCGGTGAAGAATGTTGGCCACTTGTCGATGTAGGTGCAGAGGAAGAAGAGCGTGAGGGTATGCGCGAACTTGTTGCGCAGGACTAGAGTACGGTCAGACCACCGGGATCCGCAGGCTGCATAGGTACTCACACGAGGCGTCGGCTTCTGCAGTGCCGTAGAGGTATTCCGTCTGGATGTAGTTGAGGATGGATTGTTGTAGTGTCGCGAACATCTCGTCATCTAGTGGCTCAAAACTACACCGCGCACGCCGACTTCAATGCCTTCCCCGCCATCGCGTGCTCGCATACACACTCACCGGTTGTCCAGAAACTCGTCCAGCACGCGAAGCGCAAAGAAGCGGACCTGCGCCGGATGTTTCCTGCGGCCATCCGGACCCGCTTCGACGAACACAGCGAGCGCAAGTCTCCAGGCAGAGCTGTTTTGTTGGATGGCGGACAAGTACTCGAGGGCTTGCTGGTGCAGCGAGCTCTGTGAGGGATCGGAGGCAATCAAGATCGCCTGGACGAATTGGTTTAGGTCCTGCTCCATGCTGAGAGGAAGTGTCGCCAGAGACGACGAGGGAGGAAGAGGAAGAGGTATTGTGTCCGAGTCGAGCTCTGTCTGTGGCTTTCTGCGGGATGTCTACGCCACGGCCGGCGATTATCTTAATCTTTCACGGCCACGTGCTTTTATGAGATCGACCAAAGCACAGATCCGTCGCGCCGCTGGGCCGTTCTTTGTCGCTCTCAGAGGCGTACGACGAGTAGAAAGAAGTGGTAAGAGTGATAGCAAGAGTTTTGTCGACGGTGAGGTTATGTGCAGCGAGAAATTCGAGTCAAGAGTCGTCATTGGAATGCAGTACGCCCACGTGAGACGCGTATCATTATAACGCGTCTCGGGCTCGCGTAAACACGCGAGCCACACAAGGGCAAGACAAAACCATCGTCAGAAGTCCTCGATGTGTATAGCAAAGTCTATAAAGAAACATGCGGGTGCAAGTATGTAAGGTCATTAGACACAGCTCAGGGCGAGATCCCTTCGACAACGTCATACGAAATCCAGGATATATACATTACCGTCGTACATCCCCAAGCACAACCTCCCCGTAACCTCGTCGAAAGCCAGAGAATGACACATGTTCGGCGTGAACGGCAGCTCCGGGTCGGGCGGCAAGAGCATCCCCACCTTCGCCGTGCCGGTGCGCGGGTCGTATGCGAGCTTCATCACCCGATTCAGCTGCGTCTCCCAGTTGTGCTCCAGCCACACCCCGCGAATGCCCAGCGCGCCCACCTGCGCGAGCTGTGCGGACGATTCGTCTCCGATAGGGAAGTCCTTCGACGACATCCCGGTGAGAGAGACCGTTTCCGCTGCGACGTCGAATGAGAATCGGAGGAGCTGTGCGCTATGGGGATGGACGGAGTGGTAGAACATCACCGCTGCGAGGCTAGGAGAAGAAGTCGCAGGGGAGACTTGGGCAATGTGGTGGCCGGGGACGGCCATCGGAGTAGGGCCGGTGAACTCAGCGACCATGCGTCCCAGATCCGTGTAGGCGTAGTCATCGTCGGGATCGTCGGTGGGATCGGCGGCTGGAGGGCTGCCACGCGGGCTGCCACTCAGAGGGGTCGAGAACGGATTCGGAATGCGGTATACTCGCACAGCGAAATCTTCGTTCACCTCCCCGACTAGGAAGAGGTAATCTCCCCACACACGGACCCACAGGAAGGAGAATGACTATGGAAAGAATAATGTAAGAGTCGCGGATAACCTTTAGAGACACGAAGATCTCGAAGCTGACCTGAGCGAAGCGGGGATCCACCCATTTAGTCGCGCCTGTCTCGGGGTTGACGAAGAGGATCTGCAAGGAACCGGCCCCTCCACCGGTATCCAGCGCGAATATCGTAACGATCAACAGACGGTCGTGTGCGGCAATTTCGTGGATGATAGGACGGAGATGCGGCGCGCGAGGGTGGGGCACGATCTGCAGTTGTTTCGACTTCACTGGAGGGTATGTAGGGTATACGCCGTACGGCAGATTCTGGCCGTCCTGCAGTGATATAGAATGCACCTCGATAACCCTATTCCAGCAAAACGTGAGTACTCTGGCAGTGCATACATGCCGATATACTCACTCTCGGTGGTCGCACACTCCGACTACCAGGGTGGCGAGGTCCCCCTCGCTAGCTTGAACAAGCGTACAGCTGCGGTAGATACCCGAGATCTCGGTGGACCATACGCGGTGCGAGTTTGACACATCTTCAAGATTCCATAGGCTCATACGCGTGT